>CM039431.1:8456552-10856552 GCA_022379115.2 Bauhinia variegata | reverse complement strand
TCTGTTAGCACGTATACATGGAGATAGGTATCAATTTTAATAATCTTACTTTTTTAAAGGGAAATCATCATCCTATTTTATCATCATACTTAAAAAAAATAGGATAATGATTAATTTTCACATGTTGCAGATTTTCCATTAAACTTATCTTTAGATACAATTTTCCATTAAACAACTGATATAATTTTCACCACTTGTCTTTTGATTCTCTTCCACGTTCTGTTACCACTTCTCAATCATAAATAAAATTTATCCATTTGTGTACGTAATATCCCGAGCTCATGGTGGAGATATATATAGAGGAAGGGTTTTCTATCCTATGCACTGGTTAAGTATTCATTTATTACCTATTCATTACGTGCTCATATTAAATATAAATAATTAAAACTCTTTTATCTTATTTTTATTTTATCTCTCACTTTTTTAGTAAAAATTTGTTTTCAAATTTGTCCTTCTCTCTTTCATTTTTAAGTGTTCATATTTTAGAGATAAGAGGTCAGGGCTAGAGTTAAGCTTTTAATTTTAGGATTTTAAAATTTAATATTTTAAATTTTAGAAATTATTATTTGAGATTTAAAATTTTAAAATTTAAGATATAAAATTTTAAAATTTATAATTTAGGGTTTAAAATTAATAAATTAAGATTTTAAAGTTAAAATTTAAGATTTTAAGTATTAGAGTTCACGATTTAATACTTAAAATTCAAGATTTTGATTTTAAGAATTATAAATTCAAGATTTAAAGTTTTCGGATTTACTATTTAGAAGTAGTGGTAAGATTTATAATTTAAAATTTAGCATATAGATAAAAGGGCAAATTTAGAAAAAAAATTATTTGCCTAGGAAATGAGAAAAAAGTAATGGAAGATAGAGAAATGTGTTTTAATTTCAAGAGTTAATATGATTAGGTTTTTAAAGTGAAGTGGGCTGTTAAACGAGACTTTAAGGACTGTAGATTAGTAAAAGTCAAATTACTCTTTATCCAACTTCTCCACGTAAGGGGGAAATACGCACGTGACGAGTACGCTCCCACACTCTTCCTAAGTGTCACTCCTAACCTTCCCTTCTTTGCTAGTAGTATAAATTTATAACCAATTGGAGAACAAGGAAGAAGACGGGAGTAAAAAAATTTACTGAACTGGAGGAGGAAGCTTTCTTTGCTTTGCTTCTCAATCTTTGGAGGAAGTGAAGGTTGAATGACTATCGGTATCCGAACAGCATATCGAACTAGTTAAAGTTATCTATTTATTTTTGTTTATTTTCTTCTGAAATTCAATTCAAAATGAAAGAGAGTGTTGGTCGATGCCTCAAGCTGTTGCTGACGCTATGCTTCGTCAATTTGAGCATTGTTTTGGCAGACGTTCATGGGTTCGGAGAGCAGCCACTGTCCAAAATTGCAATTGAGAGTGCCACTATTTTGTTCAACAGTAACGCTTCCATTAGAGCATACCCCTTTTTTCTCGGCTTAAAAGTAACAACTCCAACTCCATTAGAGCATTTTTTTTTTTTTTTTTTGAGTTAAATTTTGTGTCGCTAGCTTGCTTAATAACGAATAATTGTCTCAACGGCAGGTTGCATACTAAATTTTTGACTCTTTGTAGGACTGTAATAGAAGTTTTTTACATTAATTCCTGTGCTAGCTTCTGCAGTAGCAAGTAAATCTTCTTATTTTGGTTCATCATGAAAATTTCCGATCCATTTAGTTAATCACGGTTGAACAAAAGCATGACACGCTCAAACGTCAAACACCTTACAGTATGAGTTTATAATTTAAAGAATTTACAGTATGTGTTTTATATATATATATATATATATATATATGGTTGTAGGGAGAGGATACCCAATGGGTGACTGTAGATATTGATTACCCTGATCCAGCAGAAGATGATTGGGTGGGAGTTTTTTCTCCTGCAAATTTCAAGTACGTAGATCTCTTTTTTTTTCTCACAATGAATGTAGTCGTAGTACTTATTGATTAGAATTTAGAACTCAACAGACCCTCTAATGAGGGGACATTCTCAATAACTTAGACTTTTTACTAGTAGATAACATGTTCCTGGGTAAACTCTGAACATGTCATTATTGCTAGAAAGAACTAAAGGAAGTTCTTTGCATGGCAGTTCATCTACTTGTCCTCCCAACAAAGATGGGGAAGCAAAGACTCCGTATATATGCACTGCCCCAATTAAGGTAAGTGTTACAGAAGCCTATGACAATCAATTGACTTGTAGATGCATAACAACTTGACACTGCAGTGTTTCTCATCCGATTGATTTGTTTCCTTGAACCAGTACAAATATGCAAAGTACTCCAACTCAGAATATACAAATACAGGAAAAGCAACTCTGAAATTCCAGTTGATCAATCAACGGGCAGACTTTTCCTTTGCATTATTTTCAGGCGGACTATCAAATGTGCGTCCCTGATTCTTTCTACTGATATTAAGTTTGATATCTTCATTTTTTAACTAAAGCTTGTTAATGTTCTTTTGCTTCTCACCTTTTGATCTACAATTGCTATTTACAAAATCAGTGTATTACACTGCTGCTCTAATGATTGATTAATAAGTTGATGATTCTATCATATGCTAATAAGTAGTTATCTGATTGGATTTTGCAGCCTAAACTTGTGGCGATTTCCAATTACATATTATTTATCAATCCTAAAGCACCTTTATATCCACGCCTTGCTCAAGGGAAGTCCTGGGATGAAGTAAGTTTACCTTCTTGCTTAAGGTCTTTGGTCTATGTCAAAGAAATGGTATTGTTGTTCTTATTTATCCTAATGTGACCTGATACTGATTGACGAATGAAGTTCCTTTGGATGAAGACAAATAAAGTCAAAAATGATAAGCAACCCCAAAATAGGATATACAGAACCCACTCCCATCCGGGATGATGACTTTCTGAAAAGCTAATATTGGATTTATTGTTTAGACTTCATTCTTTGACAAACATTGTGGATTGCTAGTACGGGCAATGCAGTGATTTCAGCCTTATTGGGCTAGTGAGGTTGTTGTAAAAGGTGCAATGAAGTATATAGAACAATTTTATAAGAATATTTATCTATTGCAGATGACAGTCACCTGGACAAGTGGATATGACATAAGTGAAGCTGTACCATTTGTTGAGTGGGGTATTAAAGGAGAAAGACAAATGCGATCTCCTGCTGGAACATTAACATTTAAGCGTAACAGCATGTGCGGTATGAATTTCTTACTATTCTACAGAAAGCTCCGATTGTAATCTGAATCTCGTTTGATCTTAACATTCCATATCTTTATGGACCCTGGTTAGGGGTCATTTAAGAGCAATAAGTTTATGAGCTCCATGTTTTATACATCTACTTCTCAAGCCCATTTTATAATTTGTCCTTATAGAACCTTATAGGTTCAAGGAGTAGAAACTTATTTCCAGAAATGTATACTAAAGAAAACCTTAGGAAAGAAAGAAGGAATTGAAAATTGTAACTGTGTAGAAGGGATGAGCTTCAACAAGGGTATCTTAGTTTAATGTCCATGCAATACTGCCTGTCCGTCCTCACTAAATTCCCAAAGAAAATCTCGTTTTTCGTGTTCCTTATACACTTGATAACACACTTCACCGTGGCTAGTTGCTTCCTCGAGTACCTTGAAGCCATATCTGTCATGGCTATATGCTGGAAACTTAGAATTCTGGAGGATTTCTACTTTATTATTCTTTTCAAAGAGAATCTCTTTTAGTAGAGGTTGAGAGTAGCTCTTATGTTGATCTGCTAATTTGTAGGTCCACCTGCAAGGACTGTTGGCTGGCGTGACCCTGGTTTCATACACACAAGTTTCTTAAAAAATCTGTGGCCAGATTATGTGTATGCATTGAATTATCCTTTTTAAGTTATGCCACTACAACGAGTTGGTAGTGTTTATTCTGATTTTTTTTTTAAAAAAAATATATTTTTCAGGTACACTTACAGACTGGGGCATTTCTTATCATCTCATGGGTCATATGTCTTTAGTAAGAGGTATTCCTTCAAGGCATCACCATATCCCGGACAGGACTCTTTGCAACGAATTATCATATTTGGTGACATGGGGAAGGTAATATAGAAGAATCTTATCTATAATCGCGCTGCTGCTTTATTAATCTTTATCTGTGTTTTGAAAAATCTGGAATCCGTATTAACCTCTCTAATTGCGTAAATGATTGACTGGTTAACTTTATGATGATCAACTCCCAAGAGGGTTGAATGATTTTGAGCCATTCATGAAATATTTACTTATTTCTCAATGTCTTTCAGGCTGAGCGAGATGGTTCAAATGAGTATAGTGATTATCAACCTGGTTCACTTAACACAACCGATCAGCTCATCAAAGACTTGGATAACATTGACATTGTTTTCCACATTGGTGATATTACATACTCAAATGGATACATCTCGCAATGGGACCAATTTACAGCTCAAGTGGAACCAATTGCATCGAGAGTACCATATATGGTTGCAAGGTTCGTCTCTGATTGATATTACATTCGAATTAGATTATATATTATTGTAAGATTAAAGAGTATTGGTTTATTCATTATACAGCGGCAATCATGAACGTGATTGGCCAAACTCGGGATCCTTTTACGATACTGGTGATTCAGGTGGGGAATGTGGAGTTCCGGCTGAGACCATTTACTATGTTCCTGCTGAGAACAGAGCCAAATTTTGGTAAACATAATTCATTTATTTTATTAAAGTTACGATTCAGTTCGTTAATATGAAATGAGATTGGGGTTATTTATGTAAACACAGACTGTTTGCATTTGTTGTACCATTACCATAGAAAGTTTTTAAGAAGACCTCCTTTCGTCCGTCGCACGTATGGGTAACATACGTAAATTTCATATTTTTATATTTAAAATAATATTTTATTTTATTTTTCAAATAAAAAAATAATTAACTAAGTACTTGTATCATTTATACATTTGACTATTTTACACATAAATGTCAAAAAGTATCTAACAAACCTCAGAAAATAAATGAGCAAAATTGGAAAAATGCAGGTACGCAACGGATTATGGCATGTTTCGCTTCTGCATAGCTGACTCCGAGCATGACTGGAGAGAAGGAACAGAGCAGTACGAATTCATTGAGAATTGCCTTGCAACAGCAGATAGACAAAAACAACCTTGGTTGATCTTTGCTGCTCATCGTGTTCTTGGCTATTCCTCTAATTCTTGGTATGGCTTGGAAGGGACGTACGAAGAGCCAATGGGAAGAGAAAGTTTGCAGAGACTTTGGCAAAAGTACAAAGTAGACATGGCATTTTATGGTCATGTCCATAACTACGAAAGAACATGCCCCGTCTATCAGGTAAATGCTCGTTCAATATCTGATTGATGAACTCTTAACTCGGCAATGCTATTCTTCTAATTACCCCAATGCATACGATTGCAGAGTCAATGTGTGAATTCAGAAAAGTCTCACTATTCTGGCGTTGTGGATGGAACGATCCATGTCGTTGTTGGAGGAGGAGGAAGCCACTTGTCAGGCTTCAGCCAAGTAATCCCTAAGTGGAGCATTTACAGAGACTATGACTACGGATTTGTCAAATTGACAGCATTCAACCATTCATCTCTCCTCTTTGAGTACAAGAAAAGCAGCGATGGAAAGGTCTATGACACCTTTACCATCTCAAGGGACTACAGAGATGTGTTGGCCTGTGTGCACGATGGTTGCGAAAGAACTACTGCAGCAAGTTGAGTAATTTGCAAGAGTTATAGGCAATCGTATATATTAAAAATAGATACAAAAAAGTTCAGGGTAGCTATCTACTCTTAATGAGATATAGACGAAGCCTACAAATAACTTTGGGAGAATACTTGTTGAATTCAACTTATTACTTTTTATAGTAAATCTGTGAAGTCAACCGATTGCTATTCAAGAACCATTTTATGAAGTCTCTTCTGAGCTTATACATTGGAATTGCTTCTTGTTTCTGTTTATGATCTTCGGGCATGTGTGTAATGCAGCGTCATTGCGTAAATTCAGAAAAGGATCATTACTCAGGCAGGTAGTTGGAACAATCCATTATGTTCCACTTTCAGATTTTGTTCCAATACAAAGACTCTGGTTTCAGTGCAAGGAGTTACGTCGAGTATATCCCAAAGTTTAAAGTGCTCTTATAGAGGCACTTATACCAAGGTTCTCATATCAACCTTTGTTGATTCTACCACTCATTTTAATTCTCACACTGTGTTTTATTTTTTATCCAATTAAATTTTAATCAATAAAAATTTGTTTTTATTTGCATTAACTTTTTATCTCATTAAATTTTGATTAATCAATTTTTTTATAATTTAATAATACTTATCATATTATTTTATAATTTCTTAACGGTGAGCACAATTTGAATGGTCTTCCATGATGTTTTTGGCTTGTCATAATTGCTATGATCTAGTCACTATAAAATACTAGGAATTTGCTACACGAGCTAAACACAAACTTTTACATCCGTACAGACATCAATATGTCGGCAATAATTAAACCCGATGTCTACATGTACGTGCATCGCGGTGTTAAAATTTGTTTTGCAACTCTCAGTATGGTATGATCTGACTATTACAGCTATAGCGTCTCGTAATCCCTCAAATGAAGTAAGCATCACGATGAAAAGGATTTCACATGGCGGGGTGGACTGAACTAAATGTATCTGTATTGTGGAGTCACGATCAACCATCCATCTCAATATCGGAAGGTTTGTCTTCCTGATCAACTGGTGAGCTGACAGATCCCAAGAGATCATCGATTCCCAGGGGCGAATGCCGAACACCGTATTGGAACATAACCTGTAATTTAAGGAACCATGCTTGAACAAATATTCCTTAAATTGCAAAAACCCCGATTCTGCACATGACTAGTCAATCCTAAGTCCCAACTATAAATATCCCTAAAAATAACCTTAATCCTGTTATAGTAAAATATTCTCGTAAAAATAATTCCTAAAAGATTGTATTTTTGTAATTCTTCTTTCCTTTCCTTAGCAATATTTCTTCTCCTATTCAATAAAAAATAAAAACAAAAAGAAGTCAAATACAAACCTTGGAGAAACTATCAGCAAAAGCTCGAGCTCGATTGACATTGCCAAGATAATGTAGATCAGCTTTCTCCAGCTTGCCGTCCACAAAAACCAATCCTCCCTCTCCAACTGCAAATCGTAGAAGACATCCGGATTGCAAACCTGACTGAAAAATAAAGAAATTTATATAAATACAGATTTGTTGAAAGATTTTTGTAAAGACAAATTAGGAAGGAAGAAGTGGGTTTTGTTTTTATGATGTCTAGACCGCAAGCATGTTTGTTATACATTTCACGACAGAGATTATCTGTACTATCTATCCTGAATTTCTACCATTTGACTGCTTCAATTTTAAAGAAGCATCCTAGTAGACATTATTAATGGTGGCAGAATTTTTTCAACTGGTAGACTCTGATAACGACTCACAATCACGTTGTGCAGCAATTGCCTAAAACAGACCTGTTGTGTAAAGCTTCCATCTAAGCAACCAAATACAACAGGAGGGTCATCTGAGGTAGTCAGTTTCCCATCTTCTTGTAGCTCCAAAACCACCTGATTTTGGAAAATAACATAAATAAATAAAGGATTTGCAAATTTCACCACAATATTACAGGACTAGCTGTTAGTTTCATGTGATCATATGGGAATCTTTGGCGTTGTGGTGAGTTATACATTGCTCCAAAATTGTAGAATTTAAGTCTTAAATCACAATCTACTGTTGGAAACCATCTAAAGAAAAAAAATTTAGTATTTCCTTTGACAGGTATCTATTTTTTATCATTCCCAATACTGTCTAGTCAAAAGCACTAAAGGTTCAGCTCAAGGAGAATATATATTTCACTAATAACACAAAGTCACAAACATAAACACAAAGCCGATTCTGCTTTTCATCAAAACCCAAACAACCATATGTTCGGTTTCTTCAAGTAAAATATATTTCTTTTTCATACCAAATGCACCACTAGACATGATATCTAAAACCATATGGTTGCAATGAATATGAAGCAAACAAAACCAATCAGCGTACATATACTGTTCAACCACAAGGACTCCATAAAATTCAATTATTGAAGCATATAAGCAGTAAAGAAAAAGATGAAAAAGAAAGCAAAGAGCAGATCCAAAGGAAGCTCAGGACAATACCTGCTGTTGGCTTGGAACCTGCCCTCTACTATCTGTATCGATAACATATTGACTGCAATTCTCATCCTTCCAAACTAATGCTAGTGGCGTATTTCCTGTCTGGTAATGTGCATGCCTAAGAAGCATCAAATCAAACGGAATTATCAAAAAAAAAAAAGTTGGATTAATGGATAGACAGGAGAATTAAATAAGTGAGAGTTACTCAAATACTAAATGTAATGCGGATAAGTTTGAGAAATACGAAAAGACATAGTTTAAATAGCTGGTTCAGATGTAAAATAGAGCAGCCAGGCAGCAAGAGAAGTAGTTAAGGATATGTGCCTCATGCTTGGTTAGACATGCCACCAAATCAAACAAAAAACGGTTTATCGAATTTACACATAAAATCAACACAATCAAGTGAAAAGAGAATTTTTCTCAGTGCAGGTTTAGGCAAAGGCGCGGGTGGGGGAGTGTACTCTGAAGTTAATGCGTTAGGTCTCCATACGTGTCAAAGTGAAATGAACATTGTGACTGAAGCAATCTAAATCTGAGATATACTACTAAAATTTACGGCAACAAGAAAAGTGAGACTTGTAGGAAAGAAGAATTTTACTTGTTGTAAAACAAAAGACCGTCTTTGACATAAGGTACTTGTGCTGTATATGCTGCAAGCAGACCACTCTGGTCACAATTGTATACTGGAACCAGACTGAACCTGTATTTGTGATAATACGAAGGAGCGTCACAAGCACCCGTCTCCACAAGTTTGGAATTTAACCAAAAAAACCTGAACTCAGCAGTGCAGTCGTAAAGAGAGTATCCCCGCCAGCAAACCATGTCGATAACATAGTAAGTTTGATCAGGCTGCTAATTCAAAATAAAAAATCAAAAACGCTAATATTAAAGCACATAAATTTACAACTATGGGATTAAATGACTAACCTCATGGAAGATGCAATCCAGTATAGAATAAGATTGAGCTGAACCGGAGAAATCCCTTTTCTTTGCTCCATTAGGTAGAGCAGATGGAAAACGATGCAGTATAGACCCATTCCTTAGCCTACCAATCGTTGTTCCATTACAAGAAACAACAAAGCATCGTTTACCAGATGGCCTAGCAAATACATACCTGAATAACATTTAAGTCGGAACAAAAAAAAGAATAAAATACACAGTCAATAGCCCCACGATAAAGCAACATCATCCAAGCAGAGCATAAACAGACTGACTAAGTTGGTTTAATCATATGATTCGACGAAATTAAGATTAAAAAAAGCAAGAAGAGGGAGATAAATCAAGACCAGTCTTCACTAAGTCTGTCAGGTATATCGATCATCCATTCAGGAAGCATAAGTTGCCTCGCAAACCATTTCCGAGATTCTGGGCCCTTGAGCTTCGAGGCCTGAACGACATTGAGGTCCTTCAGCGAAGGCTCCTGTGAGTCCTGTTCGTTCTCGGGCTCATGGCCCGGTGGGGATTCGGATACAGGTTCAACGTCAATGTTGGGTTCCGACACAGATGCTTCGAAACCTTCGGATTGCAGAGACAATGCAGTAGAGGCCAAGCAGCGAGCGTGGTGCTGAGCATCGCGGCGATTCTGCGCCTGCCGGAGCAGCGACAGTTCCCGGCGTCTCTGTTGATCGGAGATGGCCGCTCGCTTGAACGGACGGCGGAGATCAGGCGCTGCCATGGCTTTCTCCAATTGACAAGCGAACCAGTGCCCTTTGTATGTGTCCTAGTCAGCCCAGTAGCCTCCCTCACCTCTCTATTGAATACAGGGCTTTTCCGTTCTAACCCAGTGGCCTAGTATTTAGCATTTATATATATATGGATTCAAATTTCCATCCACTTTAATTTTTTATTATTAAAATTAACACTGCATTTATAAATATTTATTTATCAATAAAAATTATTTTATAAATATTTATATAATTTATGAATGAATTTTTAATAAAATTTAAATTATAAGAATTATATTAAATTTTATGGTAAACTATGAGAATTAATAGTATAAAATTAATTAATAAAGTTTAATAATAATGATTAATTTATATTTATTTATAAATTATAAAGATAAATTTTTAATATTTTAAATTATAATATTTTTTTAAAAAAAATGAATTGTAAGAAGTAAAAGTATGATTTAATTAAAATTAAATATTGAGTTAAACACAAAAGGCTGTTGTGTGACGTGTAACACAAAATGTAGTAGAATGAGAATTCGTTCAAAAAATCACATCGATTTCAAAATTACAGATCATATTCAAGCCCAATTTCTTAGGGACTAAACAATTCTTCAAGACTATTGTACATACTGCAATAGCAACCAGCATTAAAGTGAGTCAGATATATAAGGATGACTTTGTTTAAGAGTCATCCCACAGAGGCTAGAGCTCTATGTAGAAGGATTCATGGGGTTCAACGGTGAAATCATACCATGCACGTTTAAATTCGCCATATCTTTCTTTCATTAAAGATACTTTTGTAATATTCTCGTTATTTATTTATTTTTATCTGAATAATGTTCTTGTTATTTGTTGGGATTGATAGAAGGGAGTTACTAGTTGTGTTATTTAACAGTGCAAATGGGAGAGTGAGTGTCTTAATTTGATAGAATATACTTTGAAGCTTTACCCATATCAATATTTGTGTAATTTTTTTTTTTTTTTTTTTGGTTAACCATTCTATGACCGAGTGTTATGAGATGCCCAATATGTTTTTTCACATCGACTAAAGATTTTTTTTTTTTTTAAATTTCCCTATTTTAAAGTAATTATTAATAATTAATAATTAATTATTTGATTAAATAGGAAAATTGGTTTTCCTATGGACGGTGGACTTTTCTTTTCTTTTTCTTTTTTTTTCTGGCAGAGGGGTGGATTTTTTTGTTTTTTGGGCCAGGAGTGTACTCTGGGAGCTGGGTACTTGGATCAGGACTTTGAGAAACGCAGGCGAGCTGGAACTTTCAGTTTTAGGTGTGATTTTCGTTAGCGCGGACAAAGGGCAACAGTTGGTTAGGGTGTGAGGTACGAGTGCCAATTGATATGGAACAAACGCTATGGGGTCATTTGCCTCTACTGGTGAGGTCCAATTCCAAAGATTCTGTGGAATACATTCTCGAAGCACTTTGGAGAACCCGAAAGACCGGTCTTGACTCCGCCGATCGCCATGTCATCCGAGATATGCTCCAACTCGAGAATGACTCCGACCTCGATCCTGTACATCCTCTACTCTTTCCCCGTTTTGCCAATTTCTATGAAAATTTTCATGGCTGGAACTTGGGTCTGTTAGTTGCAATAAACATGATTGAAATTATATTTGCTTACTTAGATGGTAGCCTAGTAGTACTGTCTTTTTACAAAAAGAAAAACATACATATTAATTTTTTATCCGTATGCATATTGAATTTGTGGCTCGGCTCTTTCATATCTTTTGTGTTGAATTCACTGAATCTGGATGATTATGACTGTGCTACTAGGAGAGGTTGAAAGGACTGAAAAATGAGGGTGGTAAAGAAAAGGGCACAGTGTATCATTTTTGGGTAAACAAATTTTTCCATTAAAAGTATTAATATGTTAGATTTGATAAATGTTTTATCCCGGCTCCCTGCTTTAACTACCTACATTTGTTTAATGCTTTACTTCTTCCGGAAGAGATTGTCATTTGAATTAGCTATTTTGCAGATTCTGGTTTGCCTCCGAATGTTGATCAGGAGGTGTGTTTATGAGAATATCAGCAAGGACGAGATCCCAAAGCTGTTTCCCAGTGAAGTTCTACCCGAATTGCAAAGACTGTTGACGCTTCTATTGCAGAAGTTTCAACTACAGTGGCAGGAAGACGTGTTGAAAGATCAGGTTAGCCATTTATTCAGAATACTCTACTTATGTGCTTAGTTGGACATATTGATCTGACATTATTGTCGAAATAAATTTATTCAGAATACTGTGCCACGGTTAAAGGCGATGACATGGAACATGGCAAATCTAGACAAAGAATCAACAGACCCTGCAGCTGTTATTAATTTGAAGGTAAGTAACTCCTCTTGATTCTTGAACTTTAGTGGTGAAGTCACTTGCATAGAAGTGAAAACAGATGACAGAGTAGGTTTTCTGAGTTAAATGTATATATGTTTATAATTTTGTCAAGCCCCTGGGGCGGACTTGCATAGAAGATTTGAGCTTGGCACCTTGAAAATGGCATGGCAGATTTCCCATAGCATTGTCATGGTGTTCGCCATGCTCATGCGGGCAAAATATGGACCAATGGCAAACAGATGAGAAAATCTCTCATCTGTCCTTTGTTTTACTCCAGCCAATAATAGGCTTCTGATTTTAGGAGCATTGAGGTCTTTCATGGTATCATCTATAGGCATTTTTTTATGTGACTATATTGTTTTACCTGCATCTTTTTTCAGCTTCAAAACGATGTTCAATTATACTCAGGAGAACAGGATGTGAAGTTCCAGTTGAGTAAAGATTCTCTAGAAATGATGTTGAAATCCATGTACTATATTAGAGACCAGTTTTCAGCAATGGTAAATATTCTGCCAAAAATTTCATTTTCATCCAGAATGACTTGAAATATAAAAATGTACACGCATTGCTGTATGATTTTCTAAATGAGCTGGTCTTGTGTTGTCAGGATGAGGCATCAAATGGGCAATAGTATGAGGAAAACCCATGAAGCTTCTTACAGCGTGTGTCACATAGAAAGGCAGGCTTGACAGCAAAATCAGTTGGTTTTAAACGTACTCAGTTTCCTTCATAGGGAAAACGTTGGCCTGATTTATAACCTAAGCATGATCCATACTCGATTCATCAGGTTACATAAATAAAATACATTTTTGTTTGGCCTTTCTGCATACAAGATATGGCAGTTGAGATAAACATGGTTCAATTTGTTGTTGCGATAGAAACTTGGTTAGGTGATCCCGGAACCCCTCCCCCCTTCCCTCTCTCTCCTTTTTTTTTTTTTTTTTTGTTTTGGGGGTTGGGGGGGGGGGGGTGTTCAAGAAGCTGGATGAACGGAAAAAAATTGATCGTCGATGATGGTTGCTTATGGAATCAACAAATTTAAGCATAACTAACATAAATCTGGCGCACTTTAATATATATATATATATATATATATATATATATATATATATATATGTATGTATGTATATATATATATGTATGTATGTATATGTGGAATGAATTTCAAGATAACTTTCTGTTTGAGGCACAGTCGAAACTTAAAAAGAAATTTCAGTTTACTTCATTCTCCTTTCTTTTCTCTCTCTTCTTTCATCATTCTCCCTTGAGAATTGCTTTGAAGTGGATGATAAATTGCAAACATGTGCTGGATTGAACAATTTGATTCCAAATATTTCTGCATTTTCTATAGTGTGATCAGGGTTCACTGTACTCCAATTGGTATTCATGTGATGTGTTGTAGGACATTGTAAGTTTTTTTCAATATTATGTCAAAATTTCCATCAAATACAGAAAGCTGACGATGAGCTTTGAACTTTGTTAGTAAGAAGTTTGATATTCGTATGTTTTGACTGTTAAAGGTCTGCTTTGTGGATGAGAAAATTCCACTGTGTATTTTTTTTTCCCACCGTAATCTGCTTATTTTCAGAACCAGGCTTTAGCGGAGTAACTTCCCTGTCAAACAGGAACTTCATTCTGGTTGAGTCTCTGATGTGACTGTTACAAATAGAAATTTTTTCAACGGCAACTGGTTGTGTGGGAACTTGCAAACAAATGTTCATATTGCCCATCTTCAACAGCAATGACCAGGTAATGGCTATTCACGAGAGGACGCTTCTCCCTTTGGCATGAACATTAGTTCTTACCGGTGGAGGTCTCACAGGATGAGCTAGAGCTCATTGATCACAGTATTCCCAAATTTGCTCAGCAATAAATGCTTCTTACTCATGCTACTCATTACTTTCTTAATTAGTTGGAAATAAACATGATGAACTTCAATTTTTCTATTTGCATATCAGTGAAAAAGACAAGCACATCTCCAGCTATCTCAAGGTGTTGCTGAAAATTATCGCCCCGGATAGAGGGAGTGGGGAGATAGAGTCTGTCAAGGTCAACTAAGCAATAGGTTAGTGCGGGAAACTTGAACACCCAAAACCAAAGAATACGAAAATTTCTCCAAATTCTAAGTCCATGCGTCGATGACCTTTTCTAGTCTTTTTAAATGAGCGTGTTCTCATGGCATATGAGTACATGACTGTCGGACAAAATTTATTGTTTCACTCTCATTGTGATTTTATTGGTCTAAAATCTATAAATTAATGACTTATTAAAAATTAATATTAGATCTTGTTTGATAACAAACCAACTGACTTAACATAGATGTCAACCCCAGTTAACTCTTGCAGTATTTGGAAAACTTATTCGGTTGTTGTCGACGTTTATTGTCATATGCAAGTGTAAATGTGATCAACACAGAGACTGAAATAGACTCTTGACCAACAAATTGATTGATCAATCAAGGCAATCCATCGTCAACTCTGATTAAACTAAAGATCCTCCTTAGTTGCGCGGTTTGTTTGACTAATCGAGCTCCGTTCAAGAAACGAAAAGCGTTGGATTGGTCGTTTCACCGTCACATCTGGCGCCGCGTTGGGTTAGCAATTTCTCAACTTAGATTACTAGTGATGATTTCCTTGCTTTCAGTATTTCTAGGGGATAACTATTTGCTGTTTTTTTTTTTTTTTTTTTTTTTCTTTTGAGGGTAATTATTTTTGGGTTTGAATACGGAAGAAAAAAGATGTTCAGAGAAAAGACTAAGAAATTCAAAAACCTATTTCCCTTTGATTTATAATAAACAAAAAAAGAAGAAGAAATTATCATCTTATTTCCCGGAGCCAGCTCAACATTATCGGGAAAAAAAGAGAGATAAATAAACAATGAAATATGTGTTAAATTGGGTTGTTGAACAATTGATCATAAGCTTTTTATTTTATTTTATTCTAAAAAGAGTCTCGTGTTCGAACTCGAAGTATATCATTAACAAAATAAGGGTCTCCCACGTATGGTTACAATTACGAGATCCGTGAAACATAGATCACTCGTTTAAGGTTACAATTATTTTTAGACCTTTATTTGCTAATATTATTTTATTTTTTAATTAATTTAAAATATCTTAAATAAAAATAATTTTGTAGCAAAAATATAAAAATAACTTAGTCTATATTATATTTATATATTAAAAATATAACAATAGTATACTAAGAAGTAAAAATTAATAAATCATTACTCCGAAATCACCCAAAAAAAATAATAATCACTCCTCCGTCTAAAAGAAATAATTACTCTCCGTAAAAAAAAATAAAATTACTCCTAATAATAATATATACTCCTATCAAAATTGAGATGAACCTGGGTCAAGTCAACAATATTATGATCCGACACGTACGCGATTATACGGGAAACGGAAAACCTTCTCAGCTCCAAAAAGTCTGTAGCGTGGTGAGCATAGCAGAGAAGAATTTCCAAGTCTGACTCAGCCGACTCCATCTCTTGTTAATTCTCCTTTTTTTTTTTTTTGGTAAAACTGAAAAAATAAAAGAATATCTATAATCTATCAAAAAAAGAAAAATATAGAAATATATATATATAAAGCTGAAAAAAAAAAGGGATCAAAAGAAAAACAAAAAATAACATATTTATATATAAGTAAAACTGAAAAAACAAAAAGAAGTTTTATTACATCTCCTAGAAACATGACGGTCAGTCTTCCTTGTTCCCCATTTGTGTCTTGATACTCAAATTTCAGACTGAACCCTAGCATAATTTATAATCAAATTTGCTTCTGTGGTTGGAGAAAATTTATAATCAGCGAAACCCTAGCATAATTCGGTGGAAATGGCCACTACGACCACTAGTCTCGGCGGTGGTGGTGAGGACCGAGTCCTTGCCACCGCTCAGCAGATCGTGAGGAGCCTCAACACCCCTAAAGAGGTTCGTGAAGACATGCTTATGATTTTTTCTAGTTTCGATAATCGCCTTTCTAATATTACCGATCTCGTCAAATCTTCTGACGAAGAAGACCTTCACCGGTTTGAAGCGGCGGAAAAAGTTATTCTCCGCTGGGACGCCTCCCTGTCGGGTGAAGCTTCCCGTCAATCCACCTCGATTTTCGATTCCCCTGATGATGCCGGGGAGTATTTCTCTGCCGTTGATGAGATCATTCAGTGGATTGAACAAATTTCGATCTCATCCTCCGGTGAAAATAATCAAATTTTGGTGGACCGGGCGGAGAACGCGATTCAGCTTGCCATGTTGAGGCTGGAGGATGAGTTGCGTCATGTCTTGAGTCGGAACACAGTCCCACTTGACGCTGAAAGGCTCCGTGGCTCTGTCAGGAGAATCAGTCTCTCGTTTTCATCTACTGATGGATTGATTGGTGAAAATTTAGAGAGCTTCGGCGAGGTCAGTGATGGCGGTTCTCAGCGGTTCCATGAGCGTGATGCGAGCTTGGATGGTGATGTATTGGTGGATTTGATACACCCTGATGCTGTGATGGAGCTGAAAGAGATTGCTGATCGTATGATAAGGTCTGGGTATGAAAGGGAATGCCTTCAGGTTTACAGCAGTGTTCGCCGCGATGCTTTGGATGAATGTTTGGTTATCCTGGGTGTTGAGAAAGAGAGTATTGAGGAAATTCATACTGTAGCGTGGACACCTTTGGATGTGAAAATGAAGAATTGGGTTCAAGCTATGAAAATTGCTGTGAGGGTGCTGTTGACAGGCGAGAAGAGGTTATGTAATAGCATATTTGGTGAATTGGATGAGATAAAGGAGATCTGTTTCAATGAGACTGCAAAGGGGTGTGTTATGCGGTTGCTGAATTTTGGCGAGGCCATTGCCATTATTAAAAGATCGGCGGAGAAGCTGTTTAGGATATTGGATATGTACGAGGCTTTGAATGATGTGATGCCTGAATTGGAGAAAATGGTTTTAGATGAGTTTGTGATCTCTGACGCCAAAGGAGTTCTAAATGGACTTGGTGAGGCAGCTAAAGGGTCATTTGCTGACATTGAGACTCGTATTAGGACTGACGATCCTACAAAAACAGCTAACACTGGGGACGTTCACCCTATGCCACGTTATGTATTGAACTACTTGAAGTTGCTTGTGGATTATGGTGAACCAGCAGATTCACTTATACAGTTTAGTGAAGAGGATCTGATACTTTTTGAGAACAACTATAGTGGTGATCGTTCATATTTAGAGACTATGTCCCCTTTTGGACGTAGTATTCTGTTTGTAATATCGGAGCTTGAGTGTAATCTTGATGAAAAATCAAAACTTTATGAAGACCCTGGAATGCGGTATATATTTATGATGAACAATATATATTACATAGTGCAGAAAGTGAAAGAGTCTGATCTTCGGAAGGTATTGGGTGATGATTGGATCCGTAAGCGCCGGGGTCAGATACGCCAGAATGCTACGGCCTATCTTAGAGCCTCCTGGACCAAGGCGTTGTCCTGTTTGAAGGATGAAGGGATTGGTGTGAGCACTGGTAATGCCTCAAAAATGGCTTTGAAAGAGAGATTCAAGAATTTCAACGCTTGCTTTGAGGAAATTTATAGGACTCAGACAGCTTGGAAGGTGCCCGATGCTCAACTTCGAGAAGAGCTACGAATTTCTATATCAGAGAAGGTGATTCCAGCATATCGCTCATTTGTTGGGAGGTTTAGTGGTCAGCTAGAGAGTGGAAGGAATGCTGGGAAGTACATAAAGTATTCACCAGAGGATTTAGAGAACTATTTATTGGATTTATTTGAAGGATCACCTTGTGTCTTGCATCATATAAGAAGAAAAAGTACATAAGACTCTCATCACAGGTGAACTCCTCTAGCTTTTACAAGGATTAGTTGAAAAATGTTGCTGGTGTCGTGTCGCGTATCTTGATAGGTTTTTATTTTCCTTGTTTAATGGTAGAAGGACAGGATGTTGTGAAAATTGACTCTCCTCCCTGCCTCCACAAAACACAAGAAAAAAAAAATGCATTATATACTGTAATAATTTCTGTATATTTTTCCGTACAGTATAGTTTTTATTAATCTTGTTTCCCACATGATTTTGCTTGCTTTATGGTAGAAGAACAGGATTTTGTGAAATTTGACTCTCCCCTGCCTCCACAAAACAAAAAAGAGTGGAAAAAAAATCTGCGCTGTGTATTGTAATAATTTTTGTATATTTGCCGCACAGTACACTTTTCTTTTCACTAGTCTTGCTTCCCATACTATTAATATAATTGATGGTTAATTCACTATATTGAAATAATTTTCTGCAATCAGCATGTCATGGCTAACTTAAATTATGATTTTCTATATTTATATATCTGCACGTTGTCGATTTTTCACTGTTTTATTAGTTGAAAGAATAGAGCTCGATCGCTTGTTACTTTGCGAATACAAGTACGTGCGTGTCTTCCTTTTAGTTGATAATAATGGAGTTGGGAAAATTAGGTATGGCGTAGAGCAGAAAACGGATCCGACCTGAGCGGAAGGGATGCCCAATTTTGAGTTTTCATGCTTAGATAATTACCAAGAAGAATTAGATGATATCCACCATTGTTGTCTGATATTGTCTGAACAATAATGTCATGCATTATTGAATGGTGCTTATACGTAAAGCCATGGCATTGAATGCCTTCTTTTGGGGGAATGTTCGTGTTATATACATGTGACGGATTTATAAGATATTGGCAATACCATATGCTAATTTTTAAAAGGAAACGAAATATTTTGAGCTCCCTTCGCAATAATGAATCCCCCTTACTTTGTCTGGCTAATCAAATCCTAGAAATCTAACATTATTTTTCCCGTTTACAAAAAAAAAAAAAAGCACCAATCTCCTTTGCTTTTCTCCAAACCTTCAATTTTATAACATACCGGAGTTTGAGAGCCCCCAATGTTCTATGATTTTTTTTTTTCTTGGTGACTTTTGAGAAACATTATAATATTTAAAACTAAGATATTCGAGTGAACAAGTTTAGATTGGAGTATTAAGATAGATAATTTTAAAATGTATATTTTCTATGTCAATTAGCCGAAAACTCCAGGAATTGCTCTATTCTGATTCCTCCTTGCGAAATGGCATGATAGATGCGACGATGCCCGCTTTAAGTTTAGAGAAAAGATCCTTTGATGATAGATTCAACCAGTCAATTTGAAATATCTTGATCCGTCGAGAAAGAATAATTTCTTTTCGTATAATTCGAGTTAATTGGGAAACGTCTTTTCAGAATAAGAAGGATAGGATAAAATTATGATCCGCAGGCACATCCAGCTATCACTTTTGGCTAAATTTAGTAGTGGGAACTAAACAACTAACAATTCCATCTCTGGTTTATTTTTTCGTGGTTTCAACTTTAACTTTATTTCCCTACTTGCAGCGCATCAATGGTAGCGGTATCCTGCTTTTGTGCTACTCTAACTGCTATCAACATCTCAAAGGTGGGTGTAACATAACAGAACACTACTTTCCAAATAAATGGAACAGCTAACATCAGCTAATTTGTTAGTATTGGTTTTTCCTCCACAAGCAATCGTGGTTGCATAAACAATGTGTCTCATAGCCCCTTGATGGTAAAAGAACAATATCGTACAGATAACACAGGCAGCTGAAAAAGGAATCCACTTTACACTAAAAAGAAAAAGTGACTTAGTTCGCGGCTACAGCAGAATTTACATAAAATCCACTCTCGCGTTGTGGTTAAAACGGATGTAAATAAACTGCAAATTGTCTATGTTACAAAGACCTAATTCGACCTTCTTCAACTCCTGATGAAAAGCCAAAAAGACTAAACAAAATATATATATATATATATATGAGAAAGATCAGCACGTGAGATCTCCAGAAATTATTCCTTATGGACACCGGTTAGACTCTGCTGTTAGCAGGCAGCGGAAGAACACCATCAAAGAAATCACCGAAGTAGCCTCGGGGTTCATCTACTAGCCTTGAGATGATATCTCTGAGTGTGATCACTCCTTCCAGATTCCCATCATCATCCACAACATAGACTCGATTAATCTTCTCATGGTCAAGCAATTGAATCAATTCTTTGACTGTGCAGTTCTTTTTGCATGTAATCAAGTCACTTAGCTTAGGGAAGGCCTCTTCATGCTCCTTTAAGTAGTTTCTAACAGCTGACATGAAGTCTTTTACTGTAATAGCTCTGTCATGATATGGATATCAAATGAGTATTTGAACAGATAGAAAGAGGATATGGGTAGTGCAGTCAGAAAACGTTCTACTCGATCGAATGTGAACACAAACCTATAATCATGGTAGATTTCTGGAGCAGTTAGCAAGAATTGAATGTCTCGAAGACTTATGTTGCCCACTGCTTTGCTGCCACCCTTGGCAATCACCGGCACCCCACCAACCCTCGTTTTCCTCATCAGTTTAAATGCTTGAAGCACTGGTTCATCCTCAAAAACCTGGAAACATGGAAAGCATCCCTTGAGAAGCTGATCAAGGTTAATCTCTTACTTGAAAGGGAAGAGGAAATTATAAATCTTTATGCTCGAGACATCTGGGAAAGCATTTACTTCAGGAGTACTAATTAAGGAAGTCCATATTTAAGATCTATTTCATTTAAAGCACACCATCTATAATGCAGCATCCATGCTTAAACAATAAATGTGGGCAAGAAGTTCTGGGTTTTCAGGGGATTATAGTTACAACATGGCATATTGCTAAGAGAAACATGCTACTCTTATTGTAGTCGGCATATTATTATAATATTCTTCAGCTTTAGTGTTAGTTGGTGTGGTAGAGAGGATAATGCACACTATTTCTCATCACTTTATAGAGAATTCAAACTTCTAAGATTACGCACCTTGATAATATCATCTGGTGTCATTACAGGAAGACCAACTTCAGATAGTTTCTTGGTTCCCCAACTCTCAAACCACTGAAGCCCAGCACATTCTGCCAACATATGAATAACAGCAGGCTGTGTAATAATGTTATCAATTCTACATGCACCCAAATCTACCACAGGAACACTCTTCATCTTGTACTTTGAGAGCAGCAAGAGCATTGTCAGAAATGAGTTTGAACTCTGCAAAGCAAGAAATGGTGCCCAGCGAAATGACCCTGAAATGTCATGGACCTGCGGCTACAAAGTTAGCTAGTGAAAAATAAAAAATAAATAAACAAATGAAAAAGATTAAATCAGTTGAAGCAAGAACAACTAAACGAATTTTCTTTTGTCAACATTGCCAGAGAAGGGGCATATGCAACCTGGGTATTCTTGTAAAGTTCAGAAGAAGTCAGATCCTCAAAAAAGTTTCCCGAAGTTGTTGGAGCAGATCCAAGGTCTAAGCCCTCAAATTCTAAGCCAGAAGTCAATCCATTTGACTTAGCTGCTAGGGCCTTTCCACTGGATGGAGTCCTAGGAGATGGCGGTTCGGACTGTCAAAAACATCAATTGTCAAATTCGCTTAGGAAAAAAACTGAAGTATCCAAGCAATAAAAAAGAATAGAAAAGAACAGCATCCTAGATAGCTATTTCAGCAATAAGCAGACATAACACAACATTGTTTTTGTAATTTCTTTCTCATTTCAGATAGTCCTGGATTGAATTGAGAACAATATCATGTATAGCAACCATTGCATTCCCCCTATCAAAAATAAAAAGAAAGGGGAATTTCCCTTTCTTTGTAAATCCTAGTCTCTCCCTCTCCATTAGAGTAAGGCAAAAGATTCATTTTGTGTAGTATGACAAATTTTCTTTTAGTAATTACTAAACTGGGAAGCTATAAAATGCTGGGCAGGCAAATAGAATTAAGGAATTTATATTCCCTAAAATTGTTCAGATATTGATATTAAGCCATGTTCATTGTCAGTCAGACAAGTTTTCTTGCTACTTATTGAACAGAAAAACGACAGAAACGAGGAAGGTTTTCTTTCAGACATAACCCTCAGAATAGAAAACATGGATGTAAAGAGTTTTTAATCTTTAGCAGGAGCACGTGTAAAACATGGTTCAAGGGATTTAGAGATTGTACTGGGAGTAAGTTAAAGAAGAAACAGCATTTAATCTTTCCGAAAAAGTCATCTCAAACCTCAAGAGCATGATTAGTAGGATCCCATGAGCATTTGTAAAATGTAAGGTAATTTAACCAGACAAAGCAGTATCACGTTGAACTAGACAGTCGTTTTAGTATGTCTCCAGATCAAGAAGTGATGCAAAATACAAAAATTAATCGCAAATAGTATGACAGTTTCAGCAACAAAACCTCAACTATAATGTGCAATTCACATCTAAACTTCTCCCTTTTTATTTCTTTAGTATGTGTGTGGGAGGGCGGGTGGAGCTGTTTCTAGTCTATGTAGATAAGTTGGTATGCCAACCTGATGCAGGATCCATACAACAATACCCGCAAACTCAACTATGCCGATATATCTGTCAATCCAACTAGCTTCTTCCGATGCGTCAACATTCACCACAGGTGCACTTAAAATATTGTGTTCTGCCAGTATTTTAACAGCTTCAGCTAGGCTGGTGTCTGATTTTATCTCAATCACTGAACACAAGAAATATTACAAGTTGAGGTCAAAACCAAAAGAAAGCAACATTAAAGGGTGTATGCTGCACTCATATGATACCAATACCAAGATAAAGACAGATAAAGGTAAGAAATGGGCATGAAGTCAATTGATCAAACATGTGTCAGCCAACAAATTTTCATCTGGGTATAACCAATCCAAGATATTTATATATTTTCATTCATATTCAATCACACCAAGCATGATGATCAGTTTTCATAACATGTGAATTAAATAAATCATACCATGGTTTGAAGGAGATTGAGGAAAGGCAGAAACAGGGATGCTTTCGAAGCAAGCGTTGAACTTCTCTTTGGGAGAAAGCTGTGGCGATTGTACATCCCATAGATCCTCCACTTGCATCCCCAGCCGTGCTTCTGGGCTCCGCGGACTGTCTTGCATCGTTGCCATAGCACTCGGCCTACTCTCTTGCATCGTCGCCATAATTCTCTGGTTTCTCTGTTTCTCTTGATGTAACTGCAATGCTGACAAGCCTAATATCTCCAACACATCCCCATAAATAACTGAATAATTGAATCTCAAACCTACTATCACTCAGTCATACTCGTAAGATACACTTGAGATCTACACCGTTAATTTTGTATACTTTTATGATGAATCGTTGACCTTTTGACATTGGGAAACGTGAACGGATACGATGAGGATGTGCATTGTCTGTGTTGAACACTAGTGGTCAACGAAAATGGCCACGTCCCACGGACTGTTCGCTATTCTTATCCTATTTGCATTATTTTGGAAAGACATCCTCATCCGGTTTTTACTATGGGCCACCGATGCGTGCTGAACTAATGTGCGCCAGGGCATGTTTTGCGCACCTGGTATTGACGTCTGCGGAGTGCGGACAGATCCCAGTGATACCGATAATTGGGTTCGGGGCCGAACGCCTCAGGACGAAATTTTTACGTACATTACGTATTTATGAGACGGAAATTATATTCTTTTATGGAAAGATCTTTTCTATATATAGTTAGTGGAAAGACAACTTTAAATCAGCTTCAGAAAACAAATATATAGAAGTTCACGGAAAGACAAAAAAAATCCAAAATTTTTGTTTAATAATAAAAATACGTTTATTTAGATTGGACCAAGAATACTTTATCATTCTCACAAAAAAAAAAAAGTACTCTTATCATAAAGCTTTAAAAGTCATTCAATTAGATAAATAAAGTAATAAATAAACTTCATAAAAAAATAAAGTAATAATAAACCATTTTTATATTCTTACGAACATAACCACCATTGAAATTACATAACATATATCTAAAATATAAGATATTGATTCAAACTAAAGGAAACTAATGTAAAATTATGTTGCAATCTTTCATGTGTTTAGACCATACTGTTAAATGATATTCTTTAAGGGAACTTTTTCAGTTTTTTTTTTTTTTTTTTTCTTGTGGGTCATTGAAACATATTATTGTTTTCACAAGATGTACTACATTAATAAGCAGTGAGTTCAGTTATGTTAAAGTTTAGTAAAAAAAAAGGGTTTTTATATTTTTATTAAGTTTTTATGGGAATAAATTATGTATGATATACTGCCTAAATATTCATAGTTTGTATAAAATAATAAATTCACAAGTAATCCGGTAAAAAATATTAGTCAATCCACATATAAATAAACATGACGTCTTGCATCACTTCGTAAGTACAGGAGATATAATCACTGCATTAACATTACCACTAAGTTTACTACTAGTTTTGACAAACTTAATTGATTAATGTTAAATGTGGGGTTTTTTTTTTTTTTGTCATACATTAATTGATTAATGTTCGATGTGGGTTGTCCGGGGTGAGTTTTGGTATATCATATAACAAACATTTATAGTTTTATTTATTTATTATATTTTTTACACTCATGTATCTTCACCTCTTTATAAGTTGTACGATGTATTTAGGACAGGAATCGTAAGAGATAAATCTTTTCAAACAACTCTATGTGTAATTCTCTGTTTCCCTATAGAAAAACTTTATGCAATTGAAAAAAAAAAAAAAAAGAGCAGTTCCACGAATATTAAAATCCATAAGTTGAGTTCTCGTCAATCAAATAGTCCAAAGATATTAAAAGGTCCATTCCCGTGTATATAGCGCCAAGGGGGTTACGGTTATCATGTGCCCACCAACAGTGTATAGTCTTTCAGTCTCGAATTACTAAAGCCACCTGATTTCTTCCCTTTCTGAAATTCTGCGAGGGTTTTCTTTGGCGCCATGGAAAGCTCGTCTGCGCAGCCGTCCGATACTAATCCGGTGTCTTCTGGTGCTTGTCAGTTCCTCACCAATCTTCCTTCTCGGGGCCTCTTCTCATCAACCGTCATTACTTCAAATCCGGTGATCTCTATTTGCCCGCAATGTTTTTTTTATCTGAACGAAACCTTGCACCTTAGTTTTATATTTGTTTATTTTATTTGGTTTGATTTGTCAGAGGAATGGCTTTTGAATTTGACTTTCTAATGATAATTGGAGGAAAAAATTGTGCAGGGTGGGATGCGGGTTTATATATGCGATCATAATACTTCTCCACCAGGTCTTCTCTTGGTTCTTCCCATATTCGTTCATTAATATCATATTTATAGCCCATGAGTTGTATTTAGTATTCATAAGAAACATTATACTTGATCAGATTCACAGCCTGCGCAGTTGCACGGAACCTCCATATTGAGAAATGACCACCCATTTCTTGAAATAAATAGTTATGAGTTCATTACGCCATCTACTTTAGTATGGTTAAGCAGATTGTCACTTAGATTTTTTGTTGTCTAATATAGGTGTACATAAGGGCATTTTCGCATGGACAAACGCAGGATAAATTGGTATTTTTACATTGAAAAATTACTATGTATACGAGTAGCATGCTTATTCCATGTAAAGCAACTTTAGAGCTTGGGATATCAGAAATTTTAATTCCATGCATGATAGTTCATTTAAAGATAATGCAGAAGTGTAATATTGGGACGCATTTCTTATCGACTTTATTCAACGCACAGGATTTTCTATTACCTTTCCTTATTTAAAGTTCATGTATCTAGTCATACTATTGTTTGGTTTTAATCCCGTTTACTTTACGTTGATTATAGAATCATTTGGTACATATGGAATTCATTGAAATTTTTTCCTGCCCACGTTTGGTCATGATGTATTCTTAAACTAAGGCCTTGTCCTATATATTTTAACTATTTCTTCAGTACAGTTAACAATATATAAACTCATTTTAATGTGTTATAAGAGTGGAAGTTCTAACCCTTTGCTTATCCAGATGACCAACATATCAAGACGAACCAACAGAACATACTGATAAGATCACTTACGCTTAGGAAACAAAAGAGTGATTCCAGATCAAAAGATGGAACTGAGGTTTCAAGAAAAAGGTATTGGAAAAAGGGATATTTCAATTATATGATAGGATTTAATACAATTTTTCATTGAAAATCTTAGCATCTATGTCTTTTGGCCGGAAGTTTTGAGATGAGCTTGTCTCGCTTCATCTTCTTTTTCTTCTGAACGACTTTTTATTTGACGTGTGGATTATCTTGATCTAGTCTTTAGATCTTCCTCATTAATCATTATTGTTCTTTTAAATCAGGGCCGCGGAAAAGGTTCTTGATGGCAGAGCTTCAGCTAAGAGAACAAATAATCAAGTAAACTCTCGGCAAGGTGGGTTTGTATATGGCCTTTGTAATGCATTAGGATTGGGGTAAGCCCGGAATATACTTCAAGATTTTTCCTCAACCTGTGTCACTAGCGATGGCAATTTTTTTTTTTTTTTTTCTACTTTTTTTGAAGACATGTGGGAATTTTTGTCTTGGCGCATACATATGTGCTTGTCAACTACCCTTTCCTAGAATTTTAAAATTTACTGAGAAATGGTAACGTGTTTTCTTCTTTTCTAGCAACGTGGTTGTGAACAGTGTGCCGATTGGAATGATGTAAGAATCCTCTTTCTATAGCAGTATAGATTAATATCTCATCCTGCTTATTCCCGAAGTTTGAACAGCTGACCATTATTCCTCATGTCCCATGGGTACGACCTACTGTCTGATACATTATAGGACATGACATCTCTAAAGCATTTTTACAAATGTCATGTCAAAAGAAAAGTTGTGTTCTTAAGAGGACGCGTACGAAGGAAAGTCTTTGGGTAGTGAGTGAGGACGTTCAGAATGGATAATAACTAGTAAGAATTTCATGCCTGTGCATATTGGGTTATAAATTCTAAGAATTTCCTGTAGCCACTTGTTTGTGCTATATCACTCTCTTTGCTGTCTGTTCATGTACATTATTAGAATAGCTCATTGTTGTTTTAATTCCCTTTCTCTATTATGATGCATATCCTGGCTTAACATATGGTGTGTTTTTCTCGGTCTTGTGTATGTAATTCTAAATTCAAATTCACGTGAGCTAAACCAGTATATAAGTGGTATATCTCAATGTTAACTTGTACGATGTTGAAATCAATGCCTTGCCCACTGAAGACAGGTCCCAAGTCCCAGAGACTACCACCATTTTGGTCTATTAACTCTTTGAAAGGGGTCTTTTTGATGTTTGAACCATTTATATAATAACTAGAAGCGCCTAGTTAGGCCTACGGTTAACCAAGAATAGTTTATTCAATTTGAATATGTTTATGAGAAGTTTAGAGATTCGAGTAATAATCGATTGGTGGTTATCATATAATTCAGCAAGATTAGTCACAGTAAGTTATATGGTGCGACATGCTTTCATCCTCTGCATTTTTCTAGATGACTCTGTAAAACTTGTTTTATCTTCGCGTCTTAAATCTTGCAAACTTGCAGAGGGATCAAGCAGTCAAACGTCTAATAGGGATTTCCAGAGCTTGACTGTGGAGAGGCTTCGGGCTCTTTTGAAAGCTAAAGGTCTTTCTGTTAAAGGAAAAAAGGTAAGTGTTTAGAAAATTTACATATGCATGGAAGCAAAATTCATATCGGCCACTTGGCTGATAATTATTTTGATTTTCTCCAATATCATTCTTGTTACTTTTTCGTTGTAATAAATATGTTCGGGCATATTGTAATGTATAATTGATTATCGTCAAAGTTCTTACTTGTTTATTTATTTATTTATTGTTGAGTTTGCCTTGAGTAATACACGAAAATGAAATTTTGTAGGACGAGCTTATTGCACGTCTAAAAGGTGCAAATGGTTAAACGCCATTTGCATGCTACGGAGGGAAGAATATGCTGTCAACCACATCCAATGGAAGAGAAATAGACTATCCCTTCTTTTTTCTTTTATGTAACTATTAAAATCAGGATATATATATATATATATATATATATATAGTGACCGGGAACAGTACAAACTGCAATTAAATATCGTATTTGGTATTATCGTTTAGTTTAATTATCGCTTATGTTTTCTCTTGGTTTGCTTCCATCGTGTGAATGTAGTTTTCCTGAATGCATCCTTTTTTTTATCTCGTCTCTGTTTAAAAGAAATGCTTATAGACAATTAATTCTTCTTTGATAAGGGTGTATAGTAAGAGTCGCCCATAAAGAGTAAATGAGTCAAATGAAATTCAGATTGGATCAATTATGCTCATTAACAGTATGTTATATTGCGTAATGTATATATAATATTTAATTATACTAATTAATATTATTCTTTTAGTAGCGATTGGTTTGTGAAATGTCAATAATTTTAAAAAATGCCAGTATGAAAAAGATGTATTTTTAATGCTGAAAGAATATTATTCTGCGGTAAAAATCTACTACGTAAACCAAACACTACCCTATCACTTCAGGCAGCAGAGAAGCTCATTGTTGGTAACTTGCTTGTTTTCTAAATGTGGGATATCATATTATAATTGGAAAAAAGAAAAAGAAAAAGAATCGTAGTTAGTCTAACGAGAGGGAGGACAAATGCAAATTATGTGAATCAATATGTATCGTAACGTGGGCTTGATATTTTGCAATGATTCTTTCTGAGGGGAGAGAAGTGCATTCAGCAGATTTCTGGTTGGAAAGAACTCCCCGCTGCCTCTCTACATCAAGCCTTCGGTGTGCTACACTTAACTAGCCATCTGAAAAGTGCCGATGATTTGTTAAGGATGTCCGTCGTATTCGTCATGAAAGCATGGAAACTGCCAATCCAAGAATAACTCGAAAAAGGAAAGGTCCAGCGACCATATAAATGCAGAATCTTGTACCCTTTTCCTATTGTTTTTCTTTCATACCTTGTCCTACCTTTTGGTGACACTCAAATATGGCTGAGACTCAACGAACCAGAAGGCAATCAAAATTCATAGGTCAATAAATTTCCGCTGAGGATGGATTCATAATCGCTGAGCCAATGTTTCCTTCTGTTCTTGCTTTCTTTTTAATTGGGTATGATACAATAATCGAATATCCAATCGAGTCCTAGGAGGAAAATTACAAAGAAATTGATTCTCACGGTAAAATTATGAGATGAATGTAGCACACGCTCAGGCAGAGCAAGACGTGGGTAACATTAGATGCATCATCAACCATACAGGCTAATATAATTATCTTCTAGGCGCTTCCAGGACCATCGACTCCAGCAGTTTTGCGATTCAGGTAACGAATGACAGCATCCTCAAGCCTGAAAGTAATTCCCAAAAGAGGCAAATCTATTACAAACGGCTTTCAATATAATAATTTGTTAAACATCTCTCTTCTATCGAATTTTGAGGCCGTAACAAATGAACGAAAAAGAAAAAAAGATAAGGTAAGAGAAAACATCATTGTTATAACTTCCGTTTTCTCTCTCTCTTCACTGTTAGCTCAGTTATCATTTATACCAGATTATTGGGCCATGGCCCATTTGTCACCAAAAACAGAATTTATATACCAAATGACTAAAGCAACTCACTTCACAATATTAGCGTTCATATGATTATAACAAAAGCTACTCATAATATTTCCATCATGCTTAAATCCCCACTGCCTTAATCCTCTAAATATCCTTATAGAGTGCAAAGTGCAAACAGTATTGTAGTAGAGGTCACAATAATAATAATACAATTCCCTAGTGGCGGCCAGTCTCTTCAACTACCAAGAGCCAACTTAAACAAATAAATAAGATCATAACCAACTAAATGTATCTATTCGTCTATATATGTGAGCGTGTGAGAGAGAATCCGACGAAAATGTATCATTCCAGTAAACACAAAGAAAAACAGTAAAGTAACAGCAGATTCCAACAATGCTTACCAGGGTTGAGTGTAGAATTCAGAATGTCGCTCCTTTTCGGCAGTATGGCTGGCATCTCCAGCAACAAGCTTTAGATCCTTGCTCTGAGAAGCGATTAAAATATTAATAAACTCTGCTGGAGACTGACTAAACCCAAGAAAGAAAGCCCGCCTCCGACGATGCTCATGGATCTTCTTTATGGCAGTAGAGATCACTTCATCACATGCATCAATATCTTTGTGCCTCTCAGTGCTGGTCAAGAATGCGGATATATCCTTCTGCGGTGTTAAAGGCACATCAACCAGTACATCATAACAAGCAGTTCCAGCCGGACAATTTCCTGAAAGCTTGATTTTATGCTCAAAATGTATAGGCTGTGGCTGTGACAGATGCTGGGATACCTTCTGCGAAACCATGGAGAATTTTATCTTCTCTTCACCAAACGCCCTCTGGAGAGGGGGATCACAAATAAAAAAGGAAGGGTCATTTGGGCTCTGTAACTTCCTAGACTTGATATAATGCCAAAGAGCAGCTATTATTCTTGGGCGAGTTTCAACTTCAATCCCTAAAACTTTAGAAAGCTGTGCTGAAACTATAAACTTTTCAGTTGCATACTTCATTTCTATTCTGACCACTGCATTAAATTCCCTGTCTCCTTTCCTCTTCAACTCAAAGCCATCCTGTTGAATAGGTGAACGAGCACTGTCCCATAAGATGACATGATTATCAGGATAAAGGCTCTGATCCAAGTATATGGTAATTTTTTTGAAAAAAGATGAAAACTTTGGGTACAAATGGCTTGATTTCTTTGAAATTCCAGCTACCACAGGATCCTTACCATCTTCCAATATCCTTCCAGTTAACTTAAGTGACCAAGAAGGTTCCTCTCCATCTTTCCTCTCAGACTCCGTTTGTGTCTGATTTGAGAAAGTATTGTACACATATACACGGAGAGTTTTTTGAGCAGAGGGAGGGTTTTTAACAGACTCTTGTATGTCAATCTTTTTCCTGGATAATGCAGCATCTATTTGACCCTCAAATTCAAGCAACTGAGTATAGAGAACAGATTCGGGAAGAAGAGCAGCCATCTTTTCTGGTATTTGCTTCTCCAGCAATTTCCGCTTTTTTCTGCGAGCAGCAAGAGTCAATTCCATGGTCTTAAATGGTGAGGATGGGTTGGCATTGGAAGAACCAGGAGGCCGAGAAGGTGGCTTTTGTGTTGCGCGCTTGGCACTTCCACTGCCAGGAGTGGAAACAGATGGTGTCATGTTAACAGTAACAGTATTAGTATTAGCATTATGCAACTGAGTAACCATAGGCTGGGTATGAGCTTGAAATTGAGCATGGGCTGCCTGAGATTGCACTTGGGTGTGAGCCTGTGCATACTGCGCCGGTCCTAGCACTTGGGCTTGGGGCTCCGAAAGCTGAAAGTGACCAGGGAAGTGAGATGCACCTTGTGTTTGAGGCTGTGACTGAGAGAGAAGATGGGGTGGGTGGCTCATGGGGGTCGACTGTGGAACTGTTCCGGCATTGCCAAAATAAGACGGTGCGGGAACATTCTTTGTTTGATTATTCATTGATAAGGAATACAGCCACTTTCAAATCAAAATCTCAGTCATGCAAGTTAAACCTCGACCTCGATAACGGCGAATCCTAGAACAACACAAATATATTGAGTATCCCTCTCAGGGGAGGATCTATGTATGAAGATGTGCATACAACATGAAATAATTTTTAATGGCTATATCTGTCATTTAACAACGTTGCTCCCAGCAACGCCATAGCACCCAAGGTTTTCAAATACCACTTGCAACTATGGGAGAGAAAATTGTAACCCTAGAGGGAAAGCAACAGGCAAATATAAGCATACTTAGCATACATTCGCAAAGGAGGCAGAAGATTACCCAGAAACAAGGAGACAACAGGGTTAACCACACACAGAATCTGAAATTTCAATTCGTCTTTCTCGATCTGCTCCCTTTACCCCTACTTAGGTCTCTCTGTTTCTATTTCTTTTGCACAAAGCCCTGCCTCCGTTTTTATTCGATACTCTTCCAATCCACCTTCTTTTCTTTTTCTCTGCTCTATTGTTCCATTCACCCTCCGTTCTATTGAAATTTCTTGTACACTGCCTCACCCTCTGTTCTCTTTATCGCTCTCTCTCACTCTCTGTGTATCGTTTTATTCCATTACATTACCTTTTTTTTTTCGACCTTTTACTTAATTGTAATTTAAATAAATTTAATTTTTAATGTGGAACAATAATTTTTTTATGGTGAATGTGAATCCATAATTTTAGACATAGTTAAGTGAATTAAATTGTTTTAAAAAAGGAAACTAAACCATTTATTTCAATAAAATAAAACTACATGAGGTATACTTTTACACAAACAAACGTATAAGATCTAAAAAAAAAATTATAAAAAGATTTAATTGTTAAAAATATTAAATATGTACAAATAAAATATTTACCTTCTAGTAAGGAATTTCTAGTAAAATTATTTTATTTAGGTTTGATCTTCCGACATTCAATCTTTACAATATTTGCTACGTTCATTCCCATAATTTGACTAATCTATTTTGAGATAAAATAATTTCTTCATACAATCTTAATTTTTTTTTTTTTTTTGCCACCATTCAATCTTAATTCTGGGATTAAAATCTTATTTTATATTTTAATACATTATAAAAAAAAAAACTCATTACAATTTTTTCAAATTGATCCGTTCATATAGTTTACTTAATTTGAGAAGTTTAAAGGGCTTTTTCTTTCATTTTGGCAAAATACTAAAAAATAACATAACATTTATTTACACAATTATTTACGTGCACTCCAATATATATATCTCGTATATGTTAATGTTAATTACAAGAGTAAAATCGTAAAATAAAATGTTTAAGTGAATAACATGATTAAATTCAGAAACCCAGTATGGCCTAAAACGCTCAAATTTATTCTGGTTGGGCCAAATTATGTATCACACAAGACAATAGCATTGTGCTTTGTCGCCAAGCAAAAAGGACGAAAGGCAGACTTCGAACTATAAGATAAGCCGCACATCGAAGCATAAGTAACTTAGCCACAACAACAAACTCAAATTCAAATTTGGCACTCCAATTATTTAACTTCTAACTTCTAGATATGCGATACCAAATTGAAACTAATGCAGCAGACTTCATAAAGATAAGCAGATCATATTTCATAACTTCAAGAAACATGCGTCCAGCAACATAAGATTCTGCACTTCTAAAAATGCTGGGATATCGTAAAAACCGAAGAAAATTCCCCCACTTTAACACAATAAGATAAGATAAACACCAGGTTTCTAGAAAACAAAACAATCAAACTGCGTCAGTTCCCAAAACAAGCCAATTCACTGACTCGATCGTCCAAGTCCCATGGATTACAGATTCTGCAACAAATATTATGCGATGGCATTAGAACAAAACACTAGAGTTGAAAGCTCGAAAGAGATTCATAAAGACGTATGGCCTTAAGAAATTTATGGACAAAGAGGGAAAAGGCTTTGAATGTACTAACATATTTTGTTGAATGCTGCAATGTCACAGCTCTGGACATGTTCGTTTATTGGTTCAGCCGTAAGATAATCCTCGATGAGGTTGTCGACTGAGACCAGGTCATCCACAATCGTTAACATAATCTGTAGTTTCTTGATACCATACCCAACAGGAACAAGCTTGGCTGTAATAATATTAAACTGATGTCAGAGTGGTGAATATAAATATTGATGACAAAATCTATATACAAAGAAAATAAAAGTTTGATAAGAGTGAAACTAGGAATGGAAGCAAGAACAGAAATTGCATTAGAAGTAGACGCGAATCATATCTAAATCGAATAACAATTTTCACACCTATCAAGCACAGCCTCTACAAGTTTCATCGCAAATACCAAAAAATAAACGTAAGTTTCTAAAACAGTGAACACACATGCACCCCAAAACAATCCTTCCATCTGAACGCTTCTCACAGCTTCCTCAAGCTTTTTCATGTCGGTTTCATCATCCCATGGCTTTATGTCCATTAGTACGGATGATTTCCCAGCTGAGAAAGAAATTATCATAATTAGTGATTTTGTTATACTAGGGTAAAAAATATATGTAGCGACCTTAACACTAGAAAGCTTTATAACAAAAGGACAAGGTACTCACTCTCTTTCTTCTTTGCGGATGCCTTGACAGCAGCTGCGCGTTCTTCCGCAGCCTTTTTCTCCTCCTCTGTCTCTTCGCCAAACAAATCCACATCATCGTCATCGTCCTCGGCTGCAGTGGCCTGAATAAGGTAACGTGTTAAATTAAGCCAACCATTGAAATTTGCTACCCAAAAATTGCCAATCAGGTAAAATCTCTAAAAACAATCTATATGATCTAAACAGAAGACAATGCAAAGTCAGCTGCACTAAGTGTATCAGGCAAAGCTGAATGAATATAAATATAGAAAGACGTAACTAGCCTTTGAGTCAGCAGTTGGAGGAGTGGCAACACTCTCTTCTGTTATGGGAAGAGATCCCTCCACAGTGACGCCAGATCCTTCTCCAGAAACACCACTATACAGAAAATTCACGAACATATCTAACGTTGTTCCATTTAAAGAACAAAATCTCACAGTATAAACGTTGTAATGAAATTGGAAAATACAAAAATTATTACATATGGCAATATCATGAGCTTTCCCATCACTAAGTTGGCAAATTTACATATATGACAATATGAATAAGTAGTATCCACATCAAAATACCCAACTACAAACTATTACCAATAAAGAGAACTTACGATATTCTCAATAAAGCGTCAATGTGATTGTACCAGCGGGACACATTCACATATTCAGCGGACGGAGCCTTTGACAAAGTAGCATATACAGTAACATCATCCTTTGATGCTTGGAACCTAGAAAGAGCATGCCAAAGACAACAGACGACGGATAATACTAAGAAGACGAAGAAGAAACAAATAAGAAAACAAAAAAGGTTAGAAAGAAGCATAAAACCACTGTGGCATACCCGGTGATGTAACTGCGGCTGAGAAGGTAATCATCAAGCTTCTTCAACCCGGATGCAGAGTTAAGGCCAGGGAATACGACTGCCATTTTAGCTTCTGCAAATATGCATAAATCGAGTTGCAAGTAAATGAAGATATATGTAAATTATCGGTGCACTATCCAACCATCAATATAGCTACGTAATCCTACGGCTTAAATCCAGTGAAATAGTAGAAGGAAAACAAAAAAGAAAAGGTTGCATTTTACTTTTTCTTATAAACTTGCAGAAAATGGGTCTGTATTCGATACTTTTGACACCAGAATTTCTCGGTGGGATTGCATAGGGAGGAAGTGTAAAACTTACGGTGAATGGCGGCGGGATCCCTCTGCAACTGACTCTCTGAGACTGAACTGAGGATTAGGGCAGAAGATGTGGAATTGAAACGGGAACAGACTTTATGCTAATCCTAGTGAGATGGACCCTGCGCATCGACATACGGGACCAGATCCGGCCCTTGAAAACTTCCTCAACGGCCTAGCGTTGTGACCCAAAATATTTTTTTCAAACAAATATATTTAATATTTATTTCTATTAAAAAATAAAGGACAAAGGAAATGCAGATGTGCGTTTTTTTTTCCTTTTGACATAATATTTGGATTATTTGGCGTTAATGGTGATTTCATTTATTTTGGGAATACGGTGGATGTCAATTAAGGCATTTGCTAAAAAATTTAACAATTTCATTCATATAATTTTTATATAATAATAATAATGTCAATAAAATGTCAGGTCAAGTGAATCAATTAGAGCTCTCTAGCATTCTAGAAAAATATTTTTAGTGCAAAATTTGGAATCTCTTTTACTGAAAAAAATTATTGTCCCAAATCATGAATTCATGAATTAGTATATATATATATATATATATATATATATATATATATATATATATATTATAAAGAAGTTCCAGTAAAATTAACTTCTTGATGAGTTTGCAATCTCTCCTTAATTTGAATGCTATTTTTACCTCCATTTTTTTTTTTCTGCTTACATTGGTATTCTTTCTACTTGAATTGTATTGATTGGGTATTAATTAGATAAGCCTTTGCTCTCCTATTCTTCTTTCAATTATATGCTTATTAATTTGGAACTGACGACATTATGATTGTGTGGTATCCAGTGATGATTTTTCCAATAAAATTGTATTGGTTGTTTAAACCTTTGCCCTCCCATTCTTCTTTCAGTTACGTGCTAGAATGTCATGCCGATAGCTATGATTGGTTATGAATAAGGTTACTCGTGCTTGCTCTCTTACTCATTCATCCGCTGGTTGGTTGGGTTTCTATCCCTGTGCATTGGCTACTTTGGTTATTTCAATCAGACTGGATAACAATGTTGGTTTGATACATTGTAGAAAATAACCGCGGTTCAAGTTTCTGACTTTTCTTTTTTTTTTTTTCTTTGAGAGGGGGTTGGCTAAAGGTGTAGGCATACATCAGGTTGCTCAATTGTGGGTATTCGTTATGTATGAAGGCTTAATTCTTCAGCTTTGAGGCTATTTTCATTGCTCATTTTGAATTAATTTTTACCAGATAAATCATTTGTGACAATATCTAGACCTCTTGACTATCAAGTTCAATTGGGTAAGTTATAATTAGAAATTACATGTCTAGGTTATTTTGGCTGCTTCTCTTAACACTTCTCAGTCTGTATTGATTTATATAGTAATATTTTATATATCTAATGAAATATTCATTTCCTCTATATGGGCCATGTTTATACTAAAATGAATGATTGATATAGTAAGGATTTTTCAACCTCTGATCTCACGAGGATGAGGATAGTGAAGAAGTAGGGAAACCAAAAATAGGATTTATAATTTGCCTATTTGGAAGGGATTTTTCATTCTTAAAAATGGAGATAATTGAATTATCTACGATTCACATGTGTTTTCAAAATAAATGATCAATGGGTGTTAAACAGTGAGAAGTTGTAAAAACAAAAAAATCAAAACAAAGAGTAATTATAGTAATATAGTTCTCATTGATATTTGAATTGGAGGCCATTCAAACAGAACAGAAATAAATTCTAGTGTGCGCTATTAGAAAATCATGTTTTCGACATTTGCTAAGGATGCCATGTCAATGAAAGTAAAGATCTTCCGCATGTGAATGTCTTCATTTTTATCTTCTTACAAGAACACGGTCGTGAGAATGAAAATGAATATATATTCTAATGATGAAAGGAAAGGAAAGGAAAGGTATATTTAGGTCTTTAAATAAAGTTGCAATTATTGCTAAAAGTAATTCAGACGTTCATTTACAAAGAGGGGTAAGAAGAACATAAAATATATGGAACCATTGAGTATAACATGGAAGCTGAAAATTTGCAAGCCGTTGATGCCTTTTCCCAAGCACTTATTTTGGATGAGTTTTACACTCAAAACATGACGATCATCGTTTGATGATGAGATAACCATCTATCTAATTCATGTATAATAGCACTTATTTAATAGCTGACATCATTTAATGCCTTATGTTCACAATTCTAATTTGAATATCAATTTACCATATAATAATCCAGATTCTTGAGAGCACACAAGTTTGGAAGTGATTATATTATTTTATATATGCTGCTTTAGTTTATTTTTTACAATACATTCATCAAGTAGATTTAACAAGAATATGCATATCAAATGAAAAACTCGCCCATTGTGTGGGGCATACACAAAGAGGTCCATTTGATATGCAAGAAAGAAAATGAAGGAAACGTGTTTTATTTTTTCTCGTTTTACACTGTTTGGTAGTTTTATAGTAAATTAAAATTTATTCTCTCAGGATATGATTTTTTATTACATGAAAATTACAATTTTTTTTTTTTCAAATTCGAAAGAGAATCAGAGAAAATAAAAAAATATATTTTTATTTATAAAAATATATAAATTATAAAATTAAAATTACATTATATAACTTTATATATTGATGAAAATTTATTTTTTTATATTATAAAATTAAAATTTAAAATTATAAAATTACATTATAAAAGTTATAAAATTAAAATTAAAATTACATTATAAAAATCTAAGTTATAATATCTCTATTTTTTAATTTAATTTCTTTTTTATTACATATCAAACAAACTCAAGAGTTATCATTTTTTTTGTTCCTTTGGTTTATTTATTTTTCTACTCTTTTATTTTCATTACAGTGTACCAAATAAACCCTAGTATATATATCATATATATCGTCAATCATTCGTGAGTTTTATACTTCCTTTTCTAGCTATATAAATTATATATAGAAAATATAATTTATATATAAATTATATACATAATTAATGTCAAAGATTATTCTCTTACAAACACTATTCTATATATATATTTTTTAAGTATATATTGCTGTATTTGTTTCTAACTAAAATTATTTATAATTAAAATAATGGTAACGATAACCTATCACATAAAAATAATAACCGTAATTACATATATAAATAAACCCTCGATATGCATTAATAAATCTATTTTACTCTCCATAAATAAAAGAAGGAATTTTACCAAAAATAAATAAATAAAAGAAAGAAGTTTATTCTACTCAGCTTAGCTCTTAGTAACCATGTTTAATGTTTAATACTTATATATAGGAGATTTGAAATTTAACTTTTATGTGTAAAATGTAGCCAGAAGATTTCTTAAATATTTTTTGATACATTCTTTATTGTATATATTGAAAAAAGATAGTTTGTCGATTATTAAAATTTTACCCCACCTATTCTTAATATATATAAGATCTAGATACAAGACCTCTGCATAAAATAAATGTACTCAATTGTTAAGGGGTTTTCGCCCCGTGGAATTCACCTAAAAAAGCTCTATTATCTTTTTTATTTTTTTATAGTACAATAAAGTATTCTCTTAATGATTATGCTGAAATTTAAATTTAAAATATCATAAAAATGTTACTTTTTTTTTTTTTTAATATGGGAGCATGGTATGTTAAAAAAAAAAATATCTTGCAAGAATAATAAAACTTTTGACACAAACTCCTTAATTCCGTTGATAAATGAAATGCTAAAATCTTTATTTTTAGTTTAAATTTGCATTGAGGCTACAATTTTTTGTTAGTTACATTCAAGGTAATATTGTATTATTGTTGGAATGTGAGGTAATGATTTTTTTAATTTTTTTTTTGTAAGGACAATTTTGAGGTTAAAAAAAAAAACTTTTTAGCTATAACTTCTTTTTTTTTTTTGTTTATCTGAACTTTTTTTTGTTGGGGTAATACGAAGCGACAAGCCTGAACTTTACATTGCAATACATTAACTATCGTTTGCAGTCAATTATTTTTAAAACATCCAAATCAAATATGTCAATAATTGACACATGAGAACCCATCAGAAAAAATAATGATAATAATTGACACATGAGAAAATTTGATTTTATTTGCTGGAATTGCTTTTAATGGTTTATACTTTATTGAAGATAAAACTAAATACGCGAAACTCGTTGACTATTCCGTGTATGATGTTAACCTAGCTTTATTATTTTTTCCTCCAAATGGGAAGATTAACATCTTCTTATTTACTTTATTTTTTAATATTCCGTTTTTTTAGTTTTGCATAATAAAATAAATTACAAAATACTACATTTATAATAATTTAATAAAACATATAACATTGTTATCAAAAAATAAAAATAAAACATATAAAATTATTTTACAATTTATTAATTAATTCAAATAGGTGAATTAATCATGATATCTATTTTTATATATTTTTTTTGTTAGTACATAGGTAAATAATCAATACAAATGATAAACACAGTGCTTTTAACAAATTGGTTATTACATAGGTAAAATAATCAAAATATCCATAATTTTTTTTTGAAAAAAATTGTTACTTATATGTGATTTTTTTTTGTTAGTACATAGGTAAACAAAATATCATACTTATAAGTGAACACACACACACACACACACACATATATATATATATATATATATATTGACTCACTGTAACTTGTATCATATTAGAAATAAAAATAACTTATTTGAATAATAGAATGATTATAAATAAAATGAAAATGAAACTTTTTAATATTGCTTTAAATATTTTAAAAAATAAATTTGATTTAGAGATAAAAACCAGCATAAATAAAAAAAATGTAACGCGCCAAACATAATAAAATACTATTTCATGAATATAACAACATATGTATCTTAGAAAGTGTAAAATAACGATAACAAGCAGGACTCACTAACTTACGCATGCTGCGTCTGTGCTGTGGGCATTGTCAAGCCAATCAAAGGTGCCACCAAATGAATAAAAGAAATATATAAAAAATAAAGAATGATTTTCAACAAAAATTCGTAAAATCATTTCTTATAATCCCCACCCCTCTCTTCATTGAAACAGGGAGGAGAAACCAGAAGAACTAGAAGAGAGAAAGCATGGTTTCAACGAGACGTAGTGGATCTCTCTCTGGCAACAATACCAAAAGATCTTCTTCTTCAGAAGACAAGCCTCCATCACCGAAGCGTCAAAAGGTTTTATTCAATCAATTATAACTCCGAATGGTTCAGTTTTCAGCTTGTTCCAGAAAATTCAATCGTCAAAGCCACATAATTTTAAGGCTTCCGTGTATTTGGGTTTCGGATTTTTTCTGAATTTCAGGTCGATAATGGTAGTGCGTCGGAGAAACCGATGCCGGCAGCGGAGAATTCTAAAGAACTGTGTACTTCCGAGCCGGCGGCTGATCCTGGAGAATGTGGGTCCGGCGATGCTCAGATCGCCGGAGCGGGTGCTGGTGATGGTCTGAGTTCTGGCAAGGGCGATACTGCGCCAGCTGTGGCTGTGGCGGCGCCGATCGCAGATGGTACATGCTTTCTTGTAAGCAAATTTTATTTTATTTTCAATCTATCATTTGATTTCTAACTTTTCTTTTGTCTTTCTTTGAAGGGTCTTCGCCGACTTTGGTGGTTGATAAGCCCCCTCGTTCGTTCTCTTCGTGGAGTATATATCAGAAGCAAAATCCGAGTCTTGAGACTTCGCCATGGTGCAGGCTCCTGTCACAGTCTGCCCAGGTATGTCATGTACACTCAAGTGAAGTGAATGGAAATTTAGAAGTCATTCGATTAGTCAGCTGTGTGTATGTTTAATTCGTAAAATGATTACGCTTTTGAGCATCAACTAGAAGTGCACATGAACTTTATCGGTTCAAATCTTGCTAATATGGAAAATATCTGCTGCAGAATCCGACTGTTCCCATTTGTCTTCCGTGCTTCACAATTGGCTCTAGTAAAAATTGCAACTTTCCATTGAAGGATCAGTCTTTAAGTGGAAATTTATGCAAGATCAAGCAAACCCAGGTACATCTCCTGACTAAAATAAGATTATCTGATGTTCTTTCGAAAATTGGTGTATTTGTGTGAGTGGTTAGGCTTCTTGAATCACACACCCGATTTCTTTCTGATGGATCATTTAACCAAAGTAGGAAATGACAAAGGCTTCTAAGCCTTATGCACTATTCTGGAGCTGTGTGCTTGGTTCCTTTGTTTCTTTTTTAGTTGTTTGAGGTGAATACCTTAGGATATGTATGTGCAGTATGATTACTGTTGTTTCTGGAAATGATCAGCATGAGGGGATTACCGTGGCTGTGCTAGAAAGTACTGGTAGCAAAGGATCTGTGCTTGTAAATGGGACAGTTGTCAAGAAGAATACCAGCCGTCCGCTTAACTCCGGTGATGAGTTGCTCTTTGGTTTTCTGGGAAATTATTCTTATGTATCCTTTATTCAGTTCAATAGCTTGCTATTCTTTCCCTCCCCCTGTAATTCTTTATATAAAACAGTATCTTCTACACTGTATCTGTCTCTACTGGATGATACCTTAATAAAATTTGACATAGATATTTCAGCAATTAAATACCGAGATTGCAATTAAGGGTGCAGAAGTTCAGAGTGGTGTTGGCAAATTTCTGCAGCTTGAAAGGAGAACTGGGGACCCTTCGGCTGTGGCTGGGGCTTCTATTTTGGCTTCTCTATCTAACTTCAGACAGGATAGTTCAAGACATAAACCTACATCTCAGACAGCCAATAAAGCTAACCAGGGTACTGATGTCTCTACTCACTCTGTACTTCATGATAGTACAGAAATTGAGATTGATGTCCCAGAAGGAGACTCAGCTCCAAACGCAGGGAGTGATAAAGCAGCTGATGTTGGAGCAAACGACAAGAATTCTCCCATCGATTGCGATCCAGATGTTGGCACAGAGGCAGGCAATGTAAAACTTTCTGGGGTGAATGATTTCCTAAGGCCTTTCTTCAGGATCTTAGCTCAATCAACTAGTTGTAAACTGAACTTGAGCAAAAGTATCTGTAAACAGGTATTGGAAGAAAGAAACGGGACAAGGGATACGCAGCCAACATCGACTTCAGGTATGTCTGTGCGCTGTGCAGTGTTTAAGGAAGATCTTCATGCTGCAATACTGGATGGAAGAGAAATAGAAGTGTCATTTGACAACTTCCCATACTATTTAAGGTATATTTCTTTATTAATCTTTCATAGCTATCTTTGATTCCAACTTCGATGATTTCCCCATGGATTCTGTTTGAAGTTATTCTTATAGCTCCTTTGGGTGATGTATTGTTGATCAATGTCTTGGTTTTGTGATTATATTTCCTTTTGTAGTGAGAATACTAGAAACGTCTTGGTTGCGGCTTGCTTTATACATCTGAAGCATAAAGATCATGCAAAGTACACCACAGATCTTACTACCATAAACCCTCGTATATTGCTGTCTGGTCCTGCAGGTGTGTGGTTATTGCACTACTTGCCCATCTTTCTAAAGTCAATGTATTGCTTGTGAGACTTTGATGGTTTGTAAGGTGACCAACTTTCATTGCTTTCAGGTTCTGAAATATATCAGGAGATGTTAGCAAAAGCACTTGCTAATTACTTTGGAGCGAAATTGCTCATATTTGATAGTCATTTGCTTTTGGGTGTAAGAAAAAATTCCCTTCCTGGTCTTCTGATATTGGGACTGAGCCATGCTTGCCTCTTTTTTGCTTTTTCATTGAAGTCTTTTTCATTAGCTCTGATGATGATTCTTTACTAGCTGTCTCTTTCATTTTCTTCAATATATCTCTTTTTCTTTCTTTTTTTCTTTAAATACTAATTTGTACGCTTTATGAATAAATGAAACATGTCTGGTCATAGGGTTTATCTTCCAAGGAAGCTGAGTTACTCAAAGAAGGAATTAATGCTGAAAAATCCTGTGGCTGCACCAAGCAAAGTCCTACAATTACAGACTTGGGTAGGGGTATGGATCCATCAAGTAGTGAAACAGATACACCTAGCTCTTCTAATGCACCTACTCCAAATGGCCTTGAATCTCAACCTAAGTTGGAAACTGATGCGATACCCTCTTCCTCCGGGACAGCTAAAAATTGCTTGTTTAAATTAGGTATATGTTCATTTTCTTTTATTCCATCTTTTAAGTATGCATTCATTTAACTAGTGGTTTTCTGTTTACATAATCGTGCAGGTGACAGGGTAAAATTTAGCTGTTCTTCTTCTGGGGGCTTATATCAGGCATCTTCTTCAAGGTACAATTTTATGGTAAAATTTTCTAGTTTGATTTCTGTATTATCATCCATATTGCATAATAATGTACCTCTTTGTGCATTTATCATATGCACTGTAGAATGTGATGTATTTAACAATCATCTGTGCAATTGCAACTTCTATGCTTAGTGTTGTGCATACTGGATGGAATTTAATTCCTCTAAATAGAAAGGTCATTATAAGAACTTATGTTAATTTGTCTTTGGTTTATGGATTAGAGATGTTATCAGAGCTTTTCCAGTCTAGGTTATTAATACTTAGTTATTTATGTGGCTTGCGGTATAAGAAGAGTGGACAGAGCTCTGATTCCTTTATAGATGGTATTTCAATTGAAAATAGGTTAAAATAACAGACTTTTAGTGTGGTTCTTGCCTATGTTTAACTTTTGTTTTTTGATTGTGATTTTTCTAAGCTATTGTATATACAGGGGCCCACCTAATGGAAGCCGGGGGAAGGTTGCCTTAATTTTTGATGAGAATCCTTTGTCAAAAATTGGTGTAAGATTTGATAAACCTATTCCTGATGGAGTTGATCTTGGAGGTGCCTGTGAGACTGGTCAAGGATTTTTCTGCAATGGTAATATCATACCCATCTAACATATATATATGCTTGTACTTTCTATTATTTGTATCTTTTATGATATCTTGGCCCTTAACATTGAAGGTGTCTTTGTCTCTATCTTTTTCCAGTTACTGATCTTCGATTGGAAAATAGTACTGCAGAAGAATTGGACAAATTACTCATCAATACATTGTTTGAGGTTGCCTATCTCCCTTCTTTATTGTCAGTGGACAAGGTACAATAACCATAATGTGTGTTTTGTTTTGTTTTTCTTTTCCCAGGTTGTGTATAGTGAGAGCAGGAGTGCACCTTTTATTTTGTTCATGAAAGATGCTGAAAAGTCTATTATAGGAAATGGAGATCCGTATTCATTTAAAAGCAGGCTTGAAAAGCTACCGGACAATGTGATTATAATAGGATCACACACACATACTGACAGTCGAAAAGAGAAGGTAAATTTATTTATTTTTTAAATCATGAAAAAGTATGTTTTGATAATGCTAAATTGCCATGGACATTGAAGCCTTAGAAACTTTATAATCAGGCGAACCTTATGCTCTGATTTTTTTTTTTTTTTGTGGCTGAGAATATTACAACAGCTAATTGCCTACTCTATATATATTGCATATATAGGAAATCGTGCTATTAATTCATAATTATTCTCCCTTGCAGTCACATCCTGGAGGTCTTCTTTTTACAAAGTTTGGCAGCAATCAGACTGCCCTTCTTGACTTGGCTTTCCCAGTAATGACTATATCTCCTTTAGGATTCATTGCTTTTTCTGTTGGAAAGAAATGGGAACTTCCTTTATATGATTGTGTTTCTGGCTTTTCAACTGATTGTAGTTTTTTATGTCTTCAATTTTTTCAGGATATTGGAAGATTGCATGACAGGGGGAAGGAAGTCTCAAAGCCAAATAAAACTTTGACTAAGCTTTTTCCAAATAAAGTAACCATTCACATGCCACAGGTTTGTAGAGTGGATTGCATGCCATTTTTTTATTTATTTGGATCATATTAACTTAGGAGGGAGGGGCAAAGGATTGTAAATGGAAAATTGACCACTCTGGTCTGAACCTGGGCTAGCCTTGGGAGAAGCTGAGAAGGCCTCCTTGTGCCAGTTGAGCTAAGGTTCACTGGCATTGTACATCATTATTTTTGTTCATATATTACATAATGTTAATAACATTTACCCTCTCATAGGATGAGGCACTTCTAACATCATGGAAGCAGCAATTGGATCGAGATGTTGAGACTTTGAAAATCAAAGGAAATTTGCATCACCTGCGGACAGTAAGTATCAAGTGTGACAAGTTCCTTTGCTACTATTTCCCAAGTTTTTCAGAAAGGAATTTTTGTGTTGCTTAAATGCAGCGTGGATACACCACTTGCTCATATGTGATGTAGATTATGTTAACCTGAGGTAGCACACAAGACACCTTAATAGTCATTAGCTAGAGAAAGGCTTATTCACTTAAGCCATGTTAACTGGGTTGGTTAATTGCTTCCTGTAACTGTTTCCTTTTTCTTTGTAGCCCTTATATTAGTAAGTTCCAACCTCTAAGGTTTCGTACTTCATTTCATATTTGATTGTGTTGAGCTTCATGGTGATATAAATATTTCAAACTTTATCTACAGGTTTTGGGCCGTTGTGGGATGGAGTGTGAAGGACTTGAGACTTTGTGCATCAAGGACCATACACTTACAAATGAAAGTATGTTATTCCAATAAGTAATACGGAAGTTCAGATATTTCTACTCAAATCTCTTCCCTATATCATGTTTGCTTTATTGCAGATGCAGAGAAGATAGTTGGTTGGGCATTGAGCCACCACCTGATGAAGAATTCTGAAGCAGATCCTGATGCAAAGCTTGTATTGTCTTGTGACAGGTAATTAGTTAGCTTGTATGTTATGGATTGTTTTTTGAAATGGAAAATTTATTGTACTGTAACTTCAAAATTGTTTGCCATGATGCCATTCTATCAGCATCCAATATGGAATTGGGATCTTGCAAGCTATCCAGAATGAGTCCAAGAGCTTGAAGAAGTCTCTTAAGGTGATTATATGTGCTTTTGCTACTTGGTTTGTAGATGGCATTATTTTAGTTTGATCCAATCTACCTAACTCCTTAAATGTTCCTCTGTCAGCAGACCTTTAACTATGTCTTTCACAAAAGCTATGGTCATAATCATTGTACATATTTTGTTGGTTCAAATCAGGATGTTGTAACAGAAAATGAGTTTGAGAAGAGGCTCTTGGCTGATGTTATTCCCCCTAGTGATATTGGTGTTACTTTTGACGATATTGGAGCTCTTGAAAATGTCAAGGATACCATGAAAGAGTTGGTGATGCTCCCTTTGCAGAGGCCTGAACTATTTTGCAAGGGGCAATTAACCAAGGTTTTAATTTCTTTATAAATTGAAGTGCATTTTGTTGTCTAACTGGGTTTTCTGCCATCATGTCTGTTTCTGGTTTGTGGGTCTGATTCCGTGATCATTTTTCTTTTTTCCTTTCATTGTATTTTGTAGTTTGTTGATTCATTGATTTTATTGATGTGATGAAAATTTATAATATATAGAACAGTTCAGAAGAATTCTGTTTTTCGGTCCTATTTCTTAAAAGCATTTTTTGGTGCATGCTACCGGCCCTCTTCTCGAAATATTGCTTTTCTGACTGTAAATTACCTTGTCTACAGCCTTGCAAGGGTATCCTATTGTTTGGTCCCCCTGGAACAGGTAAAACAATGCTCGCAAAGGCCATTGCTACTGAAGCTGGTGCAAACTTCATCAACATTTCTATGTCAAGCATTACATCTAAGGTAACTCGGTGCTTCACTTTCTGCATTTTGATCTATATTGTATCATCTTGTATATCAACTCATGCTTTTGCTATTATTTACTGCTAGTGGTTTGGCGAGGGTGAAAAATATGTGAAAGCTGTTTTCTCTTTGGCCAGTAAAATTGCTCCCAGTGTTATATTTGTTGATGAGGTAAACATTTTACATGGAATGGTATTCAGTTGTTTTATTCCATCAGAATATTTATTCTCTGGTTCTTTTGTAGGTTGACAGCATGTTGGGCCGGAGGGAAAATCCAGGGGAGCACGAGGCCATGCGAAAGATGAAAAATGAATTCATGGTGAATTGGGATGGCTTACGTACAAAGGACACTGAGCGAGTTCTTGTACTTGCTGCCACTAATAGGCCTTTTGACCTCGATGAGGCTGTCATCCGGAGGCTGCCACGAAGGTGAATATCATGCAGAACTGGGCTGTAGTCTTTTCCCCCTCTTCTGATTTTTTTTTTTGTGGGGGTGGGGGTAGCAGATGTTCAACAAGGTTTTGTAATGTTTCTGTTTTTGGTTTTTTCTTCTGCAGATTGATGGTAAATTTGCCAGATGCTCCAAATAGAGCAAAAATATTAAAAGTTATACTGGCAAAAGAGGACTTGTCTACTGACATTGATTTGGATGCAATTGCAAGTATGACGGATGGATATTCTGGAAGTGACCTGAAGGTTATAGTCGTTCCTTTTCCTTTTGCCCTATACTTTTTAAATTGGTGTTATTGTTAGTCAATAAAGCTCTGTATTGCAGAATCTGTGTGTAACTGCTGCACACCGACCAATTAAAGAAATATTGGAAAAGGAAAAAAAGGTATGGCTCTTCTAATGATGTATTAGCGGTATGCGTACTTCTTATTTCTATGGGTTTGTCATTTCCTTTAATGCTTTTGTTACTTTGGGGAAGTTTTCATGAATCATTCTGGTTCTGAGATATCCTCATGCTAGCTGAACAAGTTACAAGAATATACTCAGAAGTTCAGAACACTCTTAAATTGTGCCGTAGCAGAGACAGAATCGTTGCTCTAGATCTTAAGTATCCATTTCTTGATGGTTTTTCAGTTTTCATATGATATAATATAATATATCTGATGCTTGACAGGAGCGTGCTGCAGCTCTAGCAGAAGGTAGACCTGCTCCGGCATTAAGTGGTAGTGCTGATATCCGATCTTTAAACATGGAAGACTTCAAATACGCTCACAAACGGGTAAATGAGAATAGAAAATTTATTCTATAAATGCTCCCCAATTTCCAATAAAACAAAAACTTTGACCACTGAAATTGACTTTGCATGTTATTTTGAGCCAGGTATGTGCAAGTGTTTCCTCTGAATCCGTAAACATGACTGAACTATTACAATGGAATGAACTATATGGCGAAGGTGGTTCGAGAAGAAAGAAAGAACTCAGCTACTTCATGTGAGAGTTTCTCCGTTGTACAAATGTTTTTCCCACTAGCACTGTCTACATCTCCTGAAGCCTGCAAATAGTAGGCTCTGCCAATCTCTTCGGTTTTGTTGCTTCTTATCATTTTGTTTGTAAAATGAAATATAGGTTTCTAAGTTATTTCTTCTTTTCTTACCTACCTTGGTGATGGCGGGATTTAAAAGGAGGGGAGCCTTCCCAAATTTTGGCAGGGCTCTACTTCTTTTGTTTTGTTTCCCCATTCCCTTGTTGCCGCTACAAAAACGCGTGTCGAAATTTTTTAAAGTTCGGGTAAAAAAGAAAAAAAGGAGTCCGATGACCCCGTGCATATTATTGTCAATCCTAATGGGATAATGAGACTTATTGAAACAATAATCATTTAGTTTATGAGTATTATCTGGTTCATGTATATATAATGCTCATCGGAGACCTCTTCTTAGCGATGCTCTTATTTCTGTTTCACTGTTCTAAGACATTTCTGATTTATTCAATTAGAACGTTATCAGAATCGCCGCTAGTCCTAAACATTCAATTATTCAACGTTATTTATTTTTATAATTTATTCTAATTTATAAATTTAATTATTTAAATTTTTTATCATTTCATTACTTTTTTAATTGTAGTTTATTTCGTAAGAAAAAGAGGATTCCATCTTTTGAAGCATTTTTGGAATGAGTTATTCCAACTAATTTAATCTACCAAATCATAAAATCATTAATTCTCTTATAAGTTTTAACGGCTGAGTTAGTAATTGTATGAAATTTTTATTTTTAAAGGATATTTTATTGGAAACAAGCGAAAAATTAGGGATTTTTTTTTTTATCACCTTAGTAATTTTATTCTCATCTTAAATTTTTGTATTTACACATAAAATTGTCCATGCAAGTATTTATATCCTTTCCCTTTCCTCCTACCCCTAACTTGTAATAATATGGATTATAAGTAACAATCATAGATCATATCTTAGGGACACTTATAGATTATATATAATTTATAAGCTTAAAAAACAAAGTTAACAAATTTAAATAATTCACATTATAAAATATTATTATAAATCATATAATAATTACAAATTATATATAATTCAAAATTTATATGTTAATAATACTTACGAATTATATATAATTTATAACGTTACAAAGTACAATTATAAATTATTCAATAATTCGTAAGCCGCAATTATAAATTATTCAATAATAGCAAAAGTTTAGGGAAAAATGGTTTAAATGGAAAAATGGTTAGAGGGATAATTTTGCCATTTAAGAAAATATGGAGGTTATAATAGAACTTTTGGAGGTTATAAAAGAAATCCCTGAAAGTTTGGATCACTGGACTGGCTGAAGCCCAACCGAATGAGCCCAGTTTATGTCGGGCCACATTTGGAGTTGGGCCCAATAAACTTGATTCTAAACGTGCAATCAATAATGACACCCACATTTTTATGGGTGTGCCAAACGGAATTGGCCCATCCGGAGCTCAAGAGGAATCTGCCTCTAGAATGAAATCCTGTCCATCTATAATAGTCTTCTTCTTCGGTTGGCTTCCCTGAATTACGATCAGTTACAGTTTAACTGCCCCTTTCTTTAAGAAAACCTGCTTCTAGTGCGGAGTCCAGACTCGATAACTCTTCGACTTCACGCCTTCTGAACAAACAATCAATAAATCGTTTTCTTCGTTGATAGCTTCTAGTTTTCTCAGAGTTTCTCAGCAAACAAACGCAGAAACAGTAGACAGAAGAAATGGTGGATCCAATAGCGACACCGCCTAGATCCGCCACAAACCTCTTCTCGGATCCTCTTGACGCCCATCCATTGTGGTTCAAGCCGGCATCATTTCTCTCCCAGGACTTTGATTCTGAATCGTACATTTCAGAGCTTCGAACTTTCGTACCCTTCGACACTCTCCGCTCTGAGCTTCAGAATTACCTCTCTTCCCTCAATCACGAGCTCATCGATCTGATTAACCGTGACTACGCGGATTTCGTAAACCTGAGCACTAAGCTTGTCGATGTAGATGCAGCAGTGGTGCGCATGCGCGCTCCGCTTGTAGAGCTTAGAGAGAAAATCGAGCAGTTCAGGGGATCGGTGGAAGGCTCACTTGTGGCTACGAAGAATGGCTTAGGGCAAAGATCGGAGGCAGCCTCAGCGAGGGAAACTTTGGAGCTTCTTCTGGATACGTTTCATGTGGTGTCTAAGGTAGGAACTGATGCCATTAAGCTTTCCTAGGTGTGTGTTTGATTTTGAGCTGATTGCCGGGAATTTCGACTCAATTAGACGTAAGAAAATTGAGACTCTATCACTCAAATCCTAATTTCTCTTAGGTTATGTGGTTGAATGAGTTTACTGAATGGTCTGACAACCCTGTCACTTGAGTCACTATAATGTGGTACTTTACAAGATCTACTATGTTTTTCTATTTTGAGATTGTAATTCTCTATGGCAATGAAAAATTGGAGTTAGGAAGATCGAAACGGAAAAAAATCAATAACAGCATGAACGCGTTGCACTCGATCTCAATTATTCACCGTCACTTGAGTCACAATAATGTGGTACTTTACAAGATATACTATGTATTTGTTTTTCTATTTTGAGGCTGTAATTCTCTATGTCAATAAAAAATTGGAGTTAGGAAGACCGAAACGGAAAAAATCAATAACAGCATGAACGAGTTGCACTCGATCTCAATTATGCAACTCACTCAAGTTTGTAGTAGCAATTTTATTTCGCATATTCGATGTAATTCCATATTCAAGCATTGTCTTGATTTCGATTTGAAAACAGTGAGATTGAAATGATTGATTGTTTACATCTGTCCTTTTTCTTTTGACTGGAAAGGGGCATAAAGCATTTACTCCAGATTCATTTGAAGGCTCTGGAATTTATCCGTGAAGATATAATAGTATAATGTCATTTATATATGGTTTCAGGTTGAGAAACTAATAAAGGAGCTACCTAGCGTGCCCACTGATTGGTCGAATGGAGATGTAAATTTGCTGGAGCGAAATTCCACGAGCAATGGGATCTCTGTGCAACATGTTGAAAATGGGACAAATATCAGAGAGACTCAAAGCATGCTACTGGAGAGAATAGCCAGTGAGATGAACCGGCTAAAGTTCTATGTGACACATGCAAAGGTCAGTTTTGATTTCTTTCACCGACCTTGAATGTTATAGTGCCTATGTTTTGTTAATATCTTTGATGACAGTAGCCAGCAAAATTCTAATATTGATTGAAAGTAAACGTAAAGTAGAAAATTAAATTTATCTGCAGAAGCTTTGTCAAGAGGCCTTTTTTTTTATTCCCCCTGGGTTGATATTGTAGTAGTTTCTGTTAGGGGACTGTGGAGGGGAACCCCTACTGGGGAAACTCTTCTATTCAGGCAACCTGTTTTTACTCACTTATATATTAATATTATTATAGAGGTTAATAAATCTGGTTTTTTGAAGGTTATGCTCTTAAGTATCATGTCAACAAGTTGATTCAGGGGAATCAATTTTTTCTTTTCAAAGAATCACATCAATATGTCCATTTTAAATAGTAGCTTTATGATTTGGAGGAATCATAAATTGGTTCGAGAGTCACAGCAACATAATTAATGTCAGGGAACTCTTTGTTTGGTGGAATCCTTTGATTGGTTTTTGAATATATATCCATGATTCCTTGTAGGAGAAAAATTTTCATATCACTTGCACTTTTGTAATTTCAACCTCATTGTTTTTAATGAATCACATATTTACATGCAATTCAACATGCTTATGTTGGAATAAGTGGGGAACATATTTTTTAGAGACATTCCAATAACTAATGTATTTTTTATTTTCGATTTTCATAGATGTCAAATGTATTTTATCTTAATTTTCTTCTATTATATGTCATTGATTGTAAAACGAAAAGTCTGTCCAGGAGAACCTGATTGAGAAAAAAAAAAAAAAAATTGTAAAATGAAAATTCTATACATTTTGTGCTCATCTCTTTCTCTCTATTTTGCCAGTACAGAACCTGCCTTTTATTGAGAATATGGAGAAGAGGATTCAAAATGCTAGCCTAATATTAGATGCAAGCTTGGGACACTGTTTTGTAGATGGTCTAGAGCACCGGGATGCAACTGCCATTTACAATTGCTTAAGAGCATATGCTGCAATTGATAACACCAAGAGTGCAGAAGAAATTTTCCGTACAACTGTTGTGGCTCCATTGGTACAGAAGATTATTCCACATGGATCATTGCCCATGACTGCTGGATCATCTGGAGATGGACTTGATAGTGATTACATGCAAATTAAGGAGTGCATTGATAAAGACTGTAAATTTTTATTGGAAATTTCTTCAGCTGGTACATCTTCTGACTTCTCTCGTGGCTTTACTCCAAGACGCATAATTTTGACCTCTTTTGGAATACGTTTCATCATCATATGAGCCTGGTCAATTGTTGCTGATGCATCCCTGTTCTGTCTTGATAATACTAAACATTAAAACCCTTTTATCGCCCTTTTTACTTCTGTTTGCCTACAGGCCTGTTTAGTTAGGTCATTTATGGTTATTTGTCTACATGTGTTTTATAGACTTACTATAACAATTCCGGTCATATCATGGTTTTTCCAAAATATCTGACATGCTGACATAAAAAAGATAGTGAAAATTTGTAAATTAGAACAGTAGTTTTAAATGTCACTAAATCTGTCTAAAGCTTTGCTCTTTGTTGCAGAAAATTCAGGTTTGCATGTCTTTGACTTCTTGGCCAATTCAATCCTTAAAGAGGTTCTCACCGCAATCCAGAAGGGAAAACCAAGTGCATTTTCTCCTGGAAGACCTACAGAGTTCTTGAAAAATTACAAATCAAGCCTAAATTTTCTGGCTCATCTAGAAAGTAGTAATAATTTTTCCCTCATCTGTTTCTTTTCCTCATAGAGAGAATAAAAGATCCTTCAAGTTTCAAAAAATTTCATCATTTTGTGTAGTTATTTTAATGATATCTTTCTACATTTATTAAACATGATTAAATGTCCTTAGTCTCATAAATTCAAAAATAAATTTTTAACAATTAATTTCATGTCAGGCTACTGTCCTTCCAGATCTGCTGTTGCAAAATTTCGATCTGAAGCTGTTTATGCTGAGTTCATGAAGCAATGGAATATTGGCGTGTATTTCTCTTTGAGGTACTTGGTCTAAGATGGTCATGGTTCTAAAATAATACTGGATTCATTGTCTGGTGACATGGAAATCATATCTGCACTTCCCTCAGGTTTCAGGAAATAGCAGGAGCTTTAGATTCTGTTCTTACAACATCTAGTCTTGTTCCTGTTCAAAATTCAGAATCTGGTGAAACAAATTATCAAGGTTTAACATTGAAACAAAGTGTTAATCTACTGGAGAGTCTGAGATCTTGCTGGAGAGAAGATGTTCTTGTCCTCTCTTGCTCTGACAAGTTCCTTCGGTTATCACTGCAACTTATTTCTAGGTCAGTTTTAAGCTGCAATGTTGAGAATTTCTGTTTCTTTGTTATGCCGAGTGAACTTCAACTAACAACTTTTCCGGGAATCTTAGATACTCAAATTGGTTGTCATCTGGACTGACTACTCGCAAGAAGGGTCACACCAGCAGCACCACTGTGGGGTGTGAGTGGGCTATTTCGGCTGGCACAGATGACTTTATTTTTGTATGCATTATACCTTAATCTTATCATACTTATTTTCTTTCTGCTGAATATATGATGTTACGAGTCACTTTTTTATCTGTAATCAGGTGCTAACTTTTTTGTGTTAGTTTCTTATCCACACTCTGAATATTGAAGTAAAACCTTTTTATCCCAAAAGAAGAAAAAAAAAAAGAAGAAAAGTAAAAAAGGGTAGAACTCATGAGTTATTTGCTGTAAACAGCTTATATCTATACCTTAGGTCTAAAATTTAATTGAATTATCTTTCTGAGTTTTCTGAAATTTCATGTAATGAACTGCTAATAGTCAAATTATTTTTCACTTTTAATGTTCATGTGACCTAAATCTCTGTTGTTTGCAATATTTTTCGGGGATGCATGGAAGAAATCCTAGAAAAAATTAATGGATATGTAGCTTTTTTACCTGCATTCTCAGATGTTTAATCCTTTGCAGATTATTCATGATATAAGATGTTTGGAGGAGCAGATTCGTGGCAATTACCTACAACATGTGCTTCAAGTTCTATCCTCATGCTCCCCTGATATTCTTGAATTAGTAAAGCAGAGCATTTTACAAGGTGGCCAACTGTTGGAAGATTTAGAACCTTCAGTCATCAAAGCTGTAGTGGAGTCACTAGTGGAAAAGTCAGTTGAGGTAAGTTGCAACTTACCAAGGTTGTTCTTTTAAGTTGGTTTTGTTACTCGGTATATGGGTTTAAATTTATCTCCCATATTTGACATTTTATATATGATTTTTTTAAAGAGAAAAATTCTGGAGAGCTTTTTTAACTTTATTTTCTTCTCCCCTTTCCATCCACTGATTTTTTTTTTCTTGTCTTGTTCAAAAATAATGTAGGACTTGAGACAGATGAAGGGAATAACAGCAACCTACAGGATGACTAATAAACCTCTTCCTGTGAGGCATTCACCTTATGTTTCTGGTGTATTACGTCCTCTTAAGGTATGGAATATCATCCTAGTATGAAAGGTTTTTGTTTTATATTTTTTTCCCCTTTCTCCTAATGGATGTTTAGCTTGATGTCTCTACGGAGTAATACGTAGTCCTGTTAGGATGTTCTGTCTGATAGGCTTGATTGTAGGACAACCTTTGAACTTTATTGTGTGTGATATTATGCCCTCTAAATAGTGCAATGATTTATGCGAGGCATTTGCAGCCTTGTTAGAGAAGGGAATTTTTATATGTGGTGCGTAAACCGGATGGTGTCTGTATGTGCTTGCAATTTTAAGTGAGTCCTTTTGGCTAGTTAAAGATCACATATTTAGGAAGAATCGTTGCTTGAAGTATTGGAGAATTACTATATGTGCATGCAGTACTCCCTGACCAGTGAAACTACACATATATCGATAGTACTGGTTTATAATATTATTTGTGGAAAATACTTTTTCGCTTTCAACTTTCAAGTCGGTTTTGCTTGTAGAGATAGAAAGTGTATATTGTTAATATACCGCTGCATTCTAGGGTTTTCTGGACGGGGAGAGAGCTACAACATATCTGCCTAGTGAAACCAGGAAAGAAATACTCCTTGGTACGGCAACCGAGATTACTGATCGTTACTATGAATTAGCAGCCGATCTTGTTAGTGTGGTAAGGGTCAAAATGCCAAACTGCTTCATTGAAATTTTTGGACTTTCCTGAATTTTATCTTTGAAGTTGTTCTAATGAAAAGATGATTGCGAGCAGGCAAGAAAGACAGAGTCTTCACTCCAAAGAATTAGACAGGGTGCACAAAGACGGGCTGGAGCAAGTTCAGATGTCTCAGATAATAATGTTTCTGACACTGACAAAATCTGTATGCAGTTATTCCTCGATATTCAGGTAAGCAAGATATCCATTACCATCTGTGTGAACACCCTCTCCCCGTAGGATTTTGTTTGACCTCTTACACTTAAATAAGCTCCTCTTGCGTATTGTCTCCAGGAGTATGCTCGTAACCTCGCTGCATTAGGTGTTGATGCAGTCAGTATTCTAAGCTACCGTTCCTTGTGGCAATGTGTGGCTCCTGCAGATAAGCAAAACATAAATTTTAGCTGAGATTTGCGCCTATTGATACCTGCGGCCTGTAGGTCAGTATCTTTACTTGGATGCGAATTTCTTTTGTAACTCAACTTTATAATTAGTTGGCTTTACACGATAATCACATTTTCGTTTTTGTAATCATTGAAAGGAAAAATATTTTGCTCTTAGCTACTGATGTTCTCTATATATAGTTTCCCGTTGTCTCCTTCATGATAGGAGATCTGTACGTCATTTTTTTTTTTTTTTTTTTACTGCTCGCTGTTTCTTGTGATCATTTTGTAATTTTGTGTAAGAGAACTTACAGACATTCCATGATTTGGAGATATGAATATTCGAGGTTCCTTGTTAATCAACTTCACTGGTATAACCTGCTCTGAGCTTGGTCAGGTGACGGGGCTAAAGCTAAGGTGAATTTGGAAGAATAATTGAAAATCGACGCAGATCCTCCTTTTCTCTAACAGCCTATATAGTTCAGCACCTATGTCAGTGTGTCACCGTCAGATAACAGTTACCTGTGAAGTTGGGCATGTTCATGAGTTCTTGCTGCAGCTCTCAGCGTGCTACCATCGAACACGCGTCTACCTTCCCATCCACCTGTACCCCTATCACCTTGAGTTGTCGCCCTTCAAATTATCGCACCTAGCGGAGTGAAAATATGTTTGTTTTCTTTCAAGATTTGCAGGATGTTAAAAACGCGAATTTTTGGGTAATGACCATGAAGTTCTAAAAGTATGGCAATTTTTGCGAGATAGTAAACATCCAAAATATTAAATAATATTTATGAATATGACTACATATTTTGTATGATTCACTGCATGGTAGGTTGCAAGAGTTGCACTAAAGTTCTCACTCCAATCACATTCAATCCCATATGTGCTCAGGCATTTTAGCGTTTTCCTCCCTTTTTATTGTATGCGAGTGATTTTTGTGCTATTCCCCCTTTTTATTGTGTTCGTCATGTTTTCTCGGTGATTCCTAAATTCACTCCCATTTTTTCTCATGCACCCAACAAAGTTGGGGCCTTTTTCAAGAGAAAGGAACACCAAACAACTCAAAGATATAGTTATATTATTATACAATTAAAACGGACCCAAAGAATATCGAAGTAAAAGAAAAGGCAAAAGGCCTCCATGGGGTTATAAATTAAGAGTCGTCCGTACCAAAATAGCGTTCCCCGAATTCTCCCAACCCTGGTATGACACGGAACTCGTCGTTTAATCCAACTTCAATTTCTGATGTGACGATTTTGAGGTACGGAAAGCGTTTACAGACGCCATGTATTCCCTCGGGAGCCTGAAATCAGAATTAACGTTCTATTTTTATACATCGGTATACAACAAAAACCAAACGAACACCAATCTCACTGGTTTCCTGATAACTCACAGAGATAAGGTTGAGGAATATTATCCGGGACTCCGGAACTCCCTTCTGTATGAGAAGTTCAATAGCTTGGCTGGCCGTGTTACCTGAGTGAATCACTCAAGAATTAAAGCTTGCCTTATTGTTGACAAAGAGAATTGTCAACATTTAGGGAGGTGAGTGAACAATCGAAGGAAAATATAACACCTGCAGAAGATAGTGATCTACCTGTACCAAGTACCGGGTCCATAAGGAGAACATGTCTCTCTGAAATGTCTTTAGGGAGCTTCTCATATATTAGCTTAATTGGGGAGGAAAAACATTGTGAGAATACATTGGCAGACAGAAATCTCACAAATTACAAGATTAAGAAATAAAGGGGGAAAATGAAAAATTACCTGCGTCTCGTCACCTTCGCGGTGGACAAGGATTTTTCCTATTTTTATTCCTTTACAGCACGCACGCAGCGCATTCTCCATGCTTTCACCACTGAAATATTATAAGTGAAAGTAACTAAAAAAAACAAAGCTAGATAAAGTCTGTCATCTTTTTAGAAGAATGATTGAATGAATGAAGAATTCTTGTAATCCAGTTCCAAGAACAAATTTGTTAACTGATGAAGTTCATAAGGAAATGATTTGGATTTAAAATGTACAACTTAAATGCTGGGTAATGTTATAATAAAATTTTAAAAATTGCTCATCCGGAATCTAGAAAATAACTGACGACGGATAAATAAGTCTATGAGGAATAATAATGACGGCAAACCGATGAGGCTAAGGAGGTTACCTTCGAATAATGGATACTCCACACAATTTCTTACAAAAATCTACTCCAGTGTAAATTGATCCTGAAACGGAATGACATGGTAAATCTCGCAGCCATCTGAATAATGACAGCAGGAAAATGTAAAGAGGACGGTAAACAAAGCATTAATACAATGGTATTTCCTTTTCCTTAAGACTCACCTGTCGGTGTGATAACCTGCTTCTCTGTAAATGGCAAGTAGCCAAGACCATGTTCCACTACCTGTGGAGTTAGTGATACTTGAAATTAGTTTGGACCTAGAGGGATATAGAAGTAGTAGAAAGCATTGAGTCGCCATCTACCAGACGAATTAGCCGATCTGAATAAAAAATAAAATCATGCTTTGATATTTCCCTGTCACGGATAAGAGTGTGCATGCCTCTAATCTGTAAGAAAAAGCCCCAAATATCAAAATTCAGAAGAGCAATACTTTCATGAGTGAAAGCAGCAAATAGAAAATAAAAGCCCGTAAGGACTGATGATGTGAAATGAAGATCACCTGGAACGTAGAGTGGATAACATTCAAATTTGGATATATTTTGCAGAGGTTATGTTGGCCAAGCTTAGTGCGGATGTGTTGAACAATCAAGTCAACTGCCACACGATTCTCTCCTCCACGAGGTATAATGATGTCAGCGTACTTTTTGGATGGAAGAATAAAATCATCGAAGGCAGGCTTCACAAATTTAGCGTACTGAAAAAGATTAAGTTTGTATCAATTGAAACACAGGAAATAGGAAACTAAACAAAAGCACATTCCCAGCATCAGCAACAAAGTGGTTCTCGCAGATATTAAAGAACCATGAAGAAACATTCTTGAAGCTGATGTTGATTGCCCATCAACAGAAGTTATGCATTAGAAAGTTGAACAATTTTCTAGCCTTCTGTCATACTTAAGCATAGGAGGACTTTAAGTAATTAATCCATTGTGCCCATACATGACAGCAGAAATATTTTTTTGCCAAAGGAAAACAACAATAATCTGTTGCTTTGATTGAATTCTCATAAATTTTATTCACCGGATGTGTTAGAACGGCAACAGTATAATGTTGGAAGATCTATTAGTTTCTTGCAAAGTTTTTTTTTTTTTGTTTATTATTATTATTATTATATATGTAATTAGCAATTTGCTCAGAGCATATATATGTTTTTCGCTTGTTTGCCAATGCAGAATGAGCACGGAAGGCATTGTTTACTTATGATCAAGTAAACGTAATATACAGCTATTCAAAGAAATAAAAAATCTTGCCTGTTCCAGAACAGAGTGTACATCTCTACCTCTCTCAACAGTATCACGTCTTATTCTACGAGCAAGCCTTACATCAGCATCTACAAAACATTCAATATCAGTAAGACAACAAATCTCAGAGTATAGTATACAGAACTTCGTGACAACATTCCTACAGAGATATTGTTCGCTCAGAAGCTTGCTGGCATCATGGCATGTATTACTTAAAATATTTACTGATGAACGAGAAGGAGATTCTAATGCTAGACAAAATCAATATTGACGAGTAAAACACGAGATGATCCTATGGTGCCTTTCAGAAGTAGATGAGGTCTGAACTCTGATGTTTGACGTGTTGGTTAGTCCTTTAACAACTCTCTCATACACAAGACAATAAATATACATAACACCAGGGAAAGATGCCTAATGTTTTAAGAACTAGAAGACAGCATTTTGAAGCAATTTTCAAAGAAGCATGGCCAGCATAATTTTCACTCATTGAAAACAATGTTAAGAGCAAGTGTGGAGAATTATATTCATTTTGTCACTCTTTTCTCAGGATAAGAATGCAACCGGTACCTTCATTTTCCATAATGAAAGACGATAGGTTCAATAAGAAATTGAGAAGTCAGTGCAACCTTTTCTATAAGTAGTTTGACATATGTACTCTATGGATCACTAGTAAAAAGGTAAGAAAACAGAAAATTCAAACAGACTCCTCCACATTCTAGACCTAGCTTTAGTGCTTAAAACACTGGTTTTTTGGGGACTCTAAACCACCTTTTTTTTTACCATCAAACTCAAAATCCAGTGCATCTTAACTCCTATCAGTCAAAGATAAGGAACAACTTGAAATCATAAATACGATGGAAGAAAATTAGACCTGCATCAACAAATAATTTCATATTCATCATGTTGCGGACACGTTGTTCATGAAAAACCAATATACCCTCCAAAATGATTACCTCAGATGCATTGACCTGCCGACGGGAGATCAACAAAAAATGAATCATGCGTCGTTTTATTTTTAGATACTATTGCACCTCCAATCATAATTGTCAAAGAACAGTTACTAGTTCAGTAAATATTCAATAATCGCAATTAACATAAGCGACTGACTTATATACAAGGGAAAAAAATTATCTGAGGCTGATGAAAAACAGAATCAATTAGAAACTTATAGCCTTTCTCCTTCCTCTGAAAATGTGAGTGAGTTCGGGTATGTTTGGATAAAATTCACTGGCAAGTACACTAATTATATCAGATCAAGTGTTAACTCTCTAGGAGCTTATTACATTATTGTTAGCGGCATAAATGAACAGCCTCAAACTACGCTATAAGTCATAGAACGGCTGACATTAACACCCCAATTTAGCTTGACATGGGAGAAGACTACCTGCCGGAAATTGTCAGAACACCGACGGTGGTGCTTAAAATCATATATTGGAACCTGAACAGACTCTCCAGATTTGAGTTTGGTGATACACTCTACAAGTTGCTCGGTATCAAATGCGTCTATGAAAACCAAAAGATGATGTTAGAATACTTAAATATTTATTCAACACCATATATTAGCGCCGACGTTAGAATTGTGAAAATTTAATGCGAGGTTAAAAAGCATACCAGGATGATCAAAATTATACTCATGGACGTGTTTCATTTCATCGTCTGTTAAACCACGGTAGAATGAATCCTACAACAGCAGCAGCTAATTTATCAAACTATAGGTATACGGTTTTAGTCATCTTCTGATTATGTATAGCATCAATCAAAGGCGAATGAGAAATCAAATGCTCCACGCCTCAGAATACAAATTTAGTTTATTACACAAGTTAGCGGACAAATGTACCACAAATTTAGATAACAACTGGATTATCATAATGACCTGACTGACGAGCACAACTCTATGATCTTGCAGTTGTTGAATAATCAAGTCACATACCGTCGTCTTGCCTGATGCGGTACCACCAGAGACCCCTGTTCAAATGCCAGATCGCGAATTGAAAACAAGAACAATATATGAAATGGATAACTTATTTCATCGGCTTTCTATCTGACAAATCGTTTGGCCACTGAGGAAATGTAGGAAAATTATAGTAATAATATTCTGTTTTATCGTACAACTAAGAAATCCTAAAGAAAAGCCAGGACAAACAGAAGATCGAGTGGAAAGTAATTACGAAGCTTAACAGAGGAGGAGCATATTTCAGATTGAAAAACAACGTTGAAATTTTCCGTGCTATTTGGCTGCCAAGTTACTTGATTAAGAACTTCATCACCTTGCCGGTTGTTTGTAAGCCGAGAAAGTTGAGCAAGCGCATTTCGTTCAACTCCGCATCACTCACAACCCAGAACTTAATATAGTTTTTCATTCTTTTGTTTTTTTCTGTTAACTAAGTGAACTGGAGTCTTTTGTCGCAACAAATAACTACAAAGAATATCAGTGCTCGTATTGTAAATATATATATACCGATTACAAAAGGTTGCTTGGGGGCGGTGGAGCATGGTGATGATTGAGGTAATGAACAAGACGACGTCGTGGAAGGGTCAATGATGCCATCGGGACGCCAACCAGAGAAGTGTGCACCAGACTCAACCTCAATCACGCCCTCCATTAGTGTGACGGCAACGGGTTAGTTTCCTCCTACTACTGGATTTGCGCTCTCTCGCTCCTCGCTCCTCGCTCCTCGCGCCTTTTACAACTAATTGGCGCACTTTATATAGAGAGGAGTGTACACGCACACGTAGGCTTCTGCTCTCGCTTTTTTATTTTTATTTTTTTTGTTTTTGTAGAATTTTGTTAGGTTCAAATCTCACAGAATATTTATTTAAAAGTGATTTTATCCTACCTTATTTATTTGAATAAATAAAAATTTAAAAATATATATTAAGAATTTGGAGCACATTTTAAGTATGAAAGGAATAAATACAAAGTTATCTGGATCTTTCCTCGGCCATAGGTGAAGCATCATGCGGAAGCACATTTATAAGGTAAAAACTATTTTTCTGATTCTTATTGTTGAACCAGATTCTCTTGAGATTTGATAGAAAGTGCAGCTAAACGCTTTTCCTATTGTTAAAAACCAATTTTATAAAAAAAAAAAGTCAAATAACAAATATTTATATTACTATTTATGTTAATTATAACTAGCTATTTGTCTTTATAATTAGCAACTAACTTGGAGTCCAATGATATTTAGGTGCCTTTAAACTAAGAATCATAGCTAAAAATATTGAAAAAAAAAATTAATTTTAAGCTTTTGTTTCTATGAACTCATATATATTTAACTATTTTATTTATGTCTTTATTCAAATGTTTTCGACAAAAAATATCATATACACAAGTAATATTTCAGATAATGAGGCCACCTTACCATGTTATGGGATTGACAAGGAAGTATAGATAGGGTAACCACCGCTCTGTTTCAACCGCAATTGATTAAGGCATATTACCGAAGAAATTAGAATATGAAAAAGGAACATATGTTTTCACTCATTAGCAGTGTTGGATTCCTGACCATGTGAAATGAATTATTAAGGTAATATTTTTCACAACGCCATTGAGTAGATTCTCATGCTATTCTGTTTAATATATATGTGTGTGTGAGAGAGAGAGAGAGAGAAATACTATAATATCGTGTAAACAAAACTGCATAGTATTAACAAAATTTGTGTCGTTTTAGCACTGTTTTTCTTAGTATTAACAGAATATGAAACTAACAGCGACAATTCACAAAACTAGGAAATGTCGATTCACCCCGCATCGTGCGTCATGACAGTTTTGCTCAGCCTTGTGTATGTCATGGGTGAGGATACAACTGGCAAACGGGAAGTCCGATTTGGTCGGCCCATTTTATTCTTACCAGTTTTTTACCCTAACCCGGCTCCTGTAGGAATCGCGGGCTAATTCGGGTTAACTCACTTTAAGAGGACAGCATAATTAAGCTAGAAAGTAGAAAGGGGTCCCATAGAACCCGACACATTCATAGCATAAATAAAACGTGATCTTTATATTGGAAGAAAGCCAATCATACCCAAATTTAAGTTGCGATCTAATGTAAAGGTATTTGAGTAATTTAGACTTTTAGTACAAATAAAGATTTAAATTTTTTGTGTAATCATACGATCAAAATTTAAACCAAGTCCGCTGGAATTTGCTTAGCCAATTTTAAAGTCGATTCATATCATTAAGATCAGCTACAGAATTAGAATTCACAAACGAATGAATGAATTACGTATGTACAAATGAAATCAATGTATCAAACCCAGATCCACCATACAAATCATATGAATCAACCAAAATATTCAGAATGAATGGGGAAATTTAACTCTACTGCATCATAATTCTGAATTCTTCAAAGCTAAGCACACCATCCCCGTTCAAATCAAAGTGTTTGATCATCTTTTTGCATTCGTTCATGGATTTTGATTCCCCCAACTTACTCAGCATCCTCTTCAAGCTCTTGGGTGTTATAAACCCACACCCTTCTGTGTCATACAACTCGAAAGCTTCTCTCAAGTCCTTCAACTTCTCTTCCTCTCCTCCAGCTTCCATCAAGGCCACCAAATCCTCCAAACTCAGCAACCCGTCTCCATCGGAATCCATTGCCTCTATTGCCATTTCTGCTTCTTTCATCAAAATCTCCCCACCCATCTTACCTAGTCGGTTCCTGAGCTCGGACGGTGAAATCTTCCCGTCCCCGTCTTCATCGAAAAATTTGAGAACACGTTCGAATTCTGCGTCCCTTCTCATATTGCAATGCAAGAATTCAGCTGTGCAAAAACGCTCTGACCAAAAGGACAAGTTGGTGTCTATTAAGTGGGATTTACAAGAAGGTGTCCGGCAAAGTACACTTAAAAAGGAAACTAGAGAACTTTACGAAGAAGTAGGTTTAGCTTAATTGTATAGAACATTTGGCGGCCATGGAAACCATATATAGTTTTCCATGTTCGTGTGTTATGCGCGTTTAAAATGTTAGACGGAGTACGCAAGTAGCAAGTGGAAGCTGCTGCGAGGCAATACAGGGAGCGGTGAGGTGGTGTCCTACGTCAATTATCAGAAACATATGAGAGAGATGGCCAACTAGAAGTAAAGGAAGAAAAATGAGACAACGCGCTTCAAACGGTCTAGAACGACAAATAACGGTCAACGGCTCGTGGATATCAATACAATAATATATATCGAGTTTATAGTGTGTGACAGGGTGAGACTGATAGGCATCTGAATAGTTTCCAAGACGTGTCGGTGACACCCTACGTTAGATTAAGCCCGTGGATAAATCATATCATTGAGGCGGCTCGTCGGCTACCTGTTCTAATGTTTATCCTTAAGGAGAAATTTATTTATGTACCTGGGTAACACGTGGAATCTTACGCTCAAAAGGGGTCATTGTGATGTGTCCTGCGTCTGCCAACTAGACCTTACTTATAAGTCGACAGGGCAGTCATGACGATAAATCATATTTTTGACCCTCTGATTTCGACAACAGTGACTACTAACTAGAATACATGAACGGTTTGTATCATATTTGATCCATTTGATATACTTAAAACAGTAAAAGCTCACGTTAAAACTATGCAGCGGCAACTTCTCAAGGGTTATAAATTTTATAGTACGCAAATTCGTGAGAATCCTTTATTCACCTGACTTTGAAGGAAAATGACGCTGCCCCATTGTCCAGGTGTGAGGGCGTTGAACATGATTAATTCAGTCCTAAATTTGTTACTTTTTAACTTTACGTGCTAGGCAAATCTTGGATACTCACAGTTAACGACACTATGCAATTAGAACTTTAGAATTCATTTCAGAACGTCCGGAATTATGTTAAGACTAATATAACTACCACTTGGGGTTCTGACACGTAACGCGATAGACTTTGGAGACACAGGCGTCACTCTAATTTGAGTTTAATTCTAGAAGAAAAAAACAATGCTTTTTATGTTAAATAATGTTCAAAAATCAACTACACAATTCCAATAAAAAAAAAAAAATCAACTACACAAAAATAAAAGTTTAAGTAAATTTAATTAAAATCAATTATACCAATAGCATCAAATCAAATAATATATAAATATTCGTAAAACCTCACACACCCTAAACCCTATTTCTATCATGTGATAATTAGAAAATATGCAGTGTCCCAAAAGAATTCCCCTTCACGTGATGATTAAAAAAATATGGGATGTGCCAAAAGAATTCCCCTACGTTATATATACAAGGTTTATAATGCTTTTAATTTATCAGGTTGGAACTATAAATCTTGACATTTTTAAGCCCCACTCTGAAAGCCCAAGAATTTGATGATCTCGTTCTAGATCTGAACCACTCACCAATAAAACATGCTAAACATAATTCATTGTCAAACATGATCAAGACAAGGTAGGCCAAGACAAAGTAGCAAACCGGCTCAAGCATCATCTAAAAACGACCCACATGAACCCATCCAAACTAACTTCAAATTTCTTCTTTCAATGCAAATTACTGCCAAGGATCAAATAAATTCCAGAACCAGCATGCATAGCATAAAGAATAACGTCGTGAGATTCATCATCTATTTTTCCTTTTCCAGGGAGGAGCAGTTGAGAGATGGCATGGGGTAAGGGAGATTTGGATTCCGCGCTTAAATAAAATCTAAGTCGATTTTCGATTATAAAACAATAGAGTTTCATACCATTTAATCTAGATAGGGAAATGAAATAAACTTGACACGAGATATCCACGAATAACTTCCATCAAGCTCCAGGTGCCTCAACCATTTCTTGTTCAACAGTACTTGGGATGACAGGATAGTATTTGTAATGAAGTTCACCAACATCATCGCCGGACAATTTCTTCCATCCGTTTTTCCCCACATGGTATACTAAAATCATATAAATCCACAAGTTAGCAAAACACAATGATTTCATGTAAGGCAACTGTATAGCTATATGATCTTCATCTAACTAGCTGACACCAAGTCGATAATGAACCACAATGATATTTCTACCGATCAGGAACATGGTAGTTTATTATTATTATTATTATTATTTTAAAATCTCTATGAGAATGTGTAGGCTGGTCATTGGAGTAGGAGGACAGATTACCGCTAGCAACTCCACCACTAGCTCCATCACGAAATGTAGCATGATAAATTGCTCGTCGAGCCAGTTCAGCAGCCTCTTCAACCGACAAGTCATATCGGTACCTAATAGCAAGAGGAAAATAATGACAAAATGTGATAGAAGAGCTCTAGGAAATATCTAATTAAGCAAAAATGTTTGACTAACCCGCTGTCTAATACACCATAAGCATATGGAGAACCAGATCCAACAGAGAATCGAGTGCCTTTCAGTCTTCCTCCTTCGCTATCAACATAATACAGACCAGGACCCTATAAAACCAAAATGGCCTGTTGTAATCCAAATAGAACCAGTAGAGGAAAAAACCATTTAGAAATTGAAACACGTGAATTACCGTTTCGTCCCATCCAGCAATCATGGTACCAACAGACAAACCCATTCCACGGTAAGAGTATAAGATATTTGCAAGTAGCTTTGATGCTCCAGTTACTGAAATTCTTCGTTTATTTGCCAATTCATGCAACCGGCACTAAAAAAGTATGACTAAATTAGCATTATAAAAGGAAGGCAACTCATACCGAGAAGGAAAAAGAAAGAAAGACTAGCAACAGATACAAAAGTCAAATGCTTAAATGATAAGGATCATGCACCTAGTCAAGGATACAAACAATCCTTTTAGTCCCTTAAACCTAATCATTTATTTCATCTTTATCATCTAAACTGAATTATGTGTGCAGAAAGGTAAAGAAAAAGAAAAGAAAACAAACAATACCCCTTCAAGAAGAAGTCTGCGGCATATGAGATAACACCATCATGAAGAAGCTATACGGAATTATCAGTGCAGGAACGTCTAGTCGGAAAAGTGACAAAGAAGCAACTCTATGGTTTATAAATAACACCATAAAGATTCTCAACAAGCCCATGAAAGCAAATATTTTCTAGAAGTTTTTATCTACAGGATGTATTTATCAATTTTAGATCAGCGATTGAAAATAGGTTTATCTGAAGTGAATTTTAGTCCAGCTAAGAGTAGTCTGTATGATAACATAAACACAAAACCTGTAGTATTCAACAAGTATCCATCCAAAACCAGTTCGAGAAATATGCAGTCTAGATGTCATTAAATGAAATGAAAAGAAAACTGAAGCATCTAAATCGATGTAAACATAAATGCAGTCTAATATGAATTTTATCCCAGGTTATTGTTCTCAGACAGTTTATAATCACGACCAAATGCGTTTACTGTATTTCCTCTTGACCTTTCAACGGATACAATGTCCCTTACAATACTGGAAACTCTTTGGCTCTTTGCAACTACCATATTAAAAGTGGCGTAAAATAACCTAACCTACTGACCAGCTTCTACAGATTATGGTATATGCTATTCAGTACGAGATGGAACAGAAGAAGAATGTGACAGATAATAGTAAAAACTAAAAAATGCAATATAAAATTTGCGTATAATACTTTGATCCCAAGATTTCTGTGCCAAAATTGGCAATCGGCAGCTCCTCCAGCCATTGTCCCAAGCATATATGGATTAATTTCAATAATTTTCTTCACAGACTGAGATGCTGCGGATTATCAAGGATAATTATATTAGAATTCACATATACGTGATATTGCTAAGAGAGTATTTTTCGCCAATTGGTTGGAATTTAAACACAGTATAGAAGACTCGAGTTTCGAACTTACATATATATCCTCCCATGCTAGCTCGGGAATCAGCTGCCACCATGACTCCCTCCTTAAAAATAAAAGCAAGAGTAGTTGTACCCTTTGCGGGCTTCACCATCTGAATAGCTTCTTTCTGGAAGTCATCGAACTAATACAACAAATACAGAACTTCAGACAAAACCTAATGTTTATTTGTAATAAAATCGAGGTTCAAGTTGTCGTACAAACACACAACACAGCTACCTCATTTGCCATTGACTTCGAGAAATCAACTTCCAACACATTTTACCACAAAATTTTACAAACGAATAGTTATAGACTTCAAAAGCACGAATGAATACTGACATGAGTTGTATTCGGAAGCTCGAACGAAGGGGCAGATGAAATTTCCTCAACAACATCAATGAAGGGTCCAAGTTGTGTAGAAAACGATTCGAGACCGCTGGTATCAAGCTTCATGATTGCAAAACTAAAAAAGAGAAGAGTGTTATTCCCAAAGTGCTATCAGAAAATTGGTGCAATGAGGTAGGAAAAATCAAAAAGATGCTATCGATAAGATCGCCATAGTCTATGAACAAAGCATACCGGTTTCGGTAGAATAAGAATCGCAGTATGAGATCTGGCTCTGTCGTCGATGAGAAAAAGAAAATACCCGATAGAAGTAACTTGGTATTGTGTTGGCTTGAGCAAAAAGGCAGCAGGGGGTTTCTTCTTCCGAAGGGATGGTGAGTAGTGCCGGCGCCACTATAGACGGGTCGAGCCCAGCGAGCCTAAATTGTGTTCTTTTCATTAGAAATCTAACCAGCCCAATTAAGCTTTGTTCATTGTATGAGCCCATGGGCCGGTCTAGCTCATCTGGCAGAAATTGTTTTTTCAGGCCCTTTTAGACAAAACGATAAAAATAGTGACCTTTTCTTATTTAGTTTATTAATTATTAGTCCATGGCAAAAGTGGAAAAAAAAATCAGGAGATTCGAACATAGAATAAATGCTAAGAGAATTGTATAATTTATGTAATTTAAAATAATATATAATAATTATTAAAATACAACTTATAAAAATTTATATCATTACATTACATAAGTTATTTAAAATTTTTATAATTTATTAAATAAATTAAAATATTTAATTATAATTAATTTATTAAATTACAATTAATTTTTATAATAATGTAAAATAAAATATAAAATTTATTTAATTTTTTTTTTATAAAATTGTATCATTAAAATAAAAATTATATATAATAATAAACAATAATATGACATCATAAAATTTATTAAAAATAATTAAAAAAATCAACATAAATTACACCATTAACAATAACTTTAGTCTCATTTTTATACTACGTTTTTAACCCCCCTGAGGGCCTTTAAAATTTTTCTCTTTAAATACATTATTAGCTCAAACATGATGAGTCAAATCGTCAATGCACTAAGAAGCAGCAGAGTTTCATCATTAACCGATATCTCTTTTTTAATTGGAGCTTGAACTATATGAAATGATACTACCATCATCACTCATCAGAACTTCCACTTCAAGTCAACATTGTTTGTAGTAAAAAAAAAATTACAATTCTAAGGTTGCTTATGGCACCAAACATGTGCCACCGACAAAAAATAATGAATTTAATTGTGATACAGCGTAAATGAAATAAAGGTAAATAAAGGTGGGGGGAGGCATATGGCGGTGCCTTTCTTGTGGGATTTTTTGGAACCGAGGGAAATCAATCCCAAAACCCAGATATTCCTCCCTCATTAACTGCAGTTAAAGGAGCACATCGACTATAAAGCAACCCTTTCCACGTCCGTCTATACCTCGAGTCTATAATGCAACGGTGATGGTTCACCTTGTTGCTCGACACGCTCCAAACTTATATAGCGTTCACAATATCGCTGCAGAAAGTACTAACAAAATTTTCTGATCCTGTCTACCCGATTTTAAATCATTTTGTTGCCAGTGCCTCTTTATCAGATAGAATCCTATCCATGTCCTCAAGATACGGCCAACTTTTCTTGCCTTTCTTCCCATTCTTGATCTCCTGCTAGAAAAAATTGTTAACGGGCATAGTTATCAAGACAGAGCAAGAGAGGGAAGAAAGAATGTCGCCTTTTCGTAATTTTGACTAAAATGTCAAGTTGCTTAAAAGATGAAACGAACCTCGTATTTATGTAACAAAGATGTCCACAATGATTTACACTGCGCTGGACTTCTCTCGATCCCATCAGCCAACAAGTTCTGAGAAATCTCTTCCCAGAGGGCCATTCTTCCCTTCAAAACTTGAAATTTTTCGTGCAGATCCCCACGCATACCAATCAGCCTCTTCACTTCCTCAGGTTTCCATTTATTTCTCTTCAATAGCTTTGAAGATTTGGGTTCAGAAGATGACGTGCTTTCAGATTTATCTTCTTCTGTGTCTTCCGCATCATCTTTCTTCAGCCGGGAGCTCTGTTCCTTCCGTGGAACATAACCATTGTTAGATTTAATAGACTTCTCAACAGGTGAAGATTTAATGAATGATTTCCAAAATTCATCTGAATCCTCTGAATCACCGACAGCACCATCACTACTAGAAGTAGCAGTGTCTTCCTCAGGTAGCAGTCCTTCAACATCAATGCCATCATCTGGCATTGGTCCTGAAAAACAGTGGTGAGAATAAACATAAAAGCTACAAGCTTAAAGAAACAAGATTAAACCGAAAAATTCCTACAGGTGACGTTTTAATGGTTTGAAAAAACTAGCTTACAAGCCATTTACGTTGGGCCTTCCCCTAGGTCTAAAGCAAAAAGTCAATCCTCTAAACCTAAGAAGCTCATTTAAAAAAATATATACATAGAAAAAGGTTAATGCTAATGAATGCCCCCGGGAATTAGTTAAGGATGAATTAATACATTAACCAGTATATTTTATAGCACATATTCATCTAACTTGCACATATGGACACGCATAAAAGCAAATGAGACTGGACCTCCCAAATTCTATATCTATTCTCCAAATGTACTTTTGTGTTACCTCCTTTCACTTGCATTTTCTTGGACTGATTTTCCTCTATATGTCCATCCATTAATTTTCTCAATGATGATATCCCAGGTCCTACATTGGATTTGCCAGACAGCTTTGTGTTAACCTCATCAGCAAGAACAGCTGCAGGGTTTTCTGTGGCAATGGCAATAACTTCAGGCCGTTTACCACTATACTTCCTCACCATCTTCCTTAATACCTCAGACACGGTTCTTTCCGTGTGAGCCAATGGACAGTTTACAGGGCAGCTTGAAAGGGCAGCATGAGCAACTTTATGAAGTGCATCCAACAGCTTCCCATCATCAAGCCATAGGCATCTTGTGGTAATTCTTATCTTTCCTTTTAAGGTATTTTCGACCAAACTGTCTAAATTTTGAGGGCGGAATATTTCCATGCTGCGAAGAGAAATATTTGAACGTCACTGAACATGTGATGCTTATATTCAACTTACTTTACGACTTGCAAGATTTACCTGACCAAAATAATGCCATCTAACGCAATTCTCAACCTTTCATCAATGAAGAGTTCACTTGATGTACCAAATGCCTTGTCCCCATCACTATACTTCAGCTGCATTAATAAAAATATATAAAAATAAAAATATATAAAAAGAAAAAAATAAAAAGGAACTCTCAGAAAATATCACATAATCTCTAAAAGGAAGCCGAGTGTATACTATGTGGGTAACCAACCTGCAAATTCTCTTTTCCAAGGGAGATGAAACCATTAGAAAGCACCCTTCTATTTCTCAAATGTGAAACACCAAGCATCTCTCCATTTTTAATAACCTAGTATATAAATCTCATCAGTTTCTTCAACACGTTATGTAATTCATTATGTCACAATTTATATGATATCACTATATTATCTGATCATTCTAAGCCTCTAGTCTCTTATCCATCACATCAAATCTTGACAAGGAGGTGATTACTCACGGCAGTATGTCGAATGCCAGTTGATTTCCCAAGTAATTCATGCTCCTTAAGAAACAAAAGTTCTCCATGTATGGGAAGAAAATGTTGTGGCTTCACTATTTTAAGTACTTCTTCCTGCATATATATGAGCTGATTATAATAACATCCCAGATCAAAAACAAAAGCCATAAGGATTCACAATAGAAGATATATGACATAGATCAGTGAACAAAAAAAGCGCTGGATAAAGTAACCAGTTTGAGAAGGCTTGATTATCCATGTAATAGTTTTTCCTTATCCCTACTCAGATATCTAACCAAGAAGAATGGCCACTCATAGTAATCTCCTTTCGCCGGTTACAATTGGGAATGTTTGGTATCATTAAGGGGGTAAAATTTAATGGAGTAACATTTAAGGATGTCAATGATTTTCTAAAAATCAACCTACTCACATATAAGGTAACGGTTACATCATTAGAACGTTACTCATTATTCACTTGTATAATCAAACATATTTACCCCCTTAAATATTACCCTTTTACTCCCTATTAAACTTAATCTAAGAATATAGAAGAATTTAGACGTGAATATTTAAGAGGGTGTTTGGCAGACAGATTCATTTTTGAATCCCAAGATTCATAAATTATAGGAAACAAAAATCCAAGATTTATGAATCCTGGGATTCTTAAAATGTATCTGGTTGGCTTTAAATATTCATGAAAAAAGCATATTTTTAAAAGGTAAAAAAAAACTAAAATCCCACCTCCTCTCATAAGATTGTATTAAAAAAGAATTTGAGAAATATGTTTCATGAGATTTTTTTAAAAACAATCTATATCAAACACAAGAAACAAAAAATCCTAAATTAAGATTCCCAGAATTCAAAAAAGAATCCTTCTACCAAACACCCCCTAACTGTAATCATGTCAATTTCCTTTCAGAATCAAGATACTTTCAGATTTTCATTCTCATCAGACCGTAACAGAAACGATGATTTAAAAATTACTTTTTTTTTTTTTTTTAAAACGCATTTGAAGCAGCAAAGGATGGGAAATTAAAAATAAATAATAAAAAAAGTTGATGAAATGATTAAAGATACAAAAGAATCATTGCGATATAATAAAAATATTTACCAATTCTCCGCGGTACCCATGACCAGAGGTGTGTAAACATTCATTCTTCCCCATAATTATTGTCGATCCAATCTCTGATATGCGATTTAGCATTTTCATCACACGAGACTCGTTACCAGGGATAACCTAACAGTATAAGGAACAGATTCGCAAACTATTTTGTAGATCAAAACTTTCAGAAACTAGCCTATGCAAAAGCCATGCAGAAAAATCAAAGTTTTCGCAGCAGCAAATTAAAGTAAAAATCCTATATGTTAAGTTCATGAATGATGTCAGTTCATCAGCAAAAAGTTTCACATAGATAACGAAAGATTTGAACCTTCCGATAAATATAAGGACAAACACCGAGTACTTAATTTCGTTATCATACCTTTGCTGAATACAAAATTACATCTTCGTTGGTAAGTTTGAAAGAGTGGCTATTTCCATATGATGCAAGATTCAAGGCAGCACGTGGTTCTGCCTGAAACACAATAGCACATATTTTGTCAAATTCCATAGAGTTGTCCAATGTCTGTAGCCCATGGGATTAGCCAGTTTTAAAAGAACCTTGAAAGTAACTTACTTGAGAACCAGTTGTCACAATTAGCAGGTCCTTTGGAGCATAACCATCAATATCCTCCACCTTCACCTGATTGATATTAGAAATAGTGAAGAGGGAAACAGATATGAAATTCACAGAAGCTCTCACCAGGAGAAGGATAAAGTGGAATGAATGCTAATAGCCTATTATAAATTAGAAATGCAGATAATGATCAGATAGATGGCTGATATTAATAAATGAATTAAACAAGTAATTGCCCAAAGAATAGAGAAGACATAATCAATGCTTCCACACATATAGAAGGGAAAAAAAGAACCCTCATAACAGTTTTCCAAGTCACTACTCATCTTTGCCATGAAATCCTAACTTACAAAGATTGCGAGTGTCAAAGGACCACTTGACCTAAAAGTTTGAGATGTTAACCAAGGCCCATAAATAATATCTATCTCACCCTCACACATGAAAGTCAGGCTTGCAACATGGACAGAGCATATGGGTATTCCATAAATCTTGTTGAAAGTCAACACTTTGTTATGCTAAAATTTATTTGATACTGGAGATAATAAGAACTGGATGCTAGGCTTGGTCAAAGATCATATCAAAGAACCATGTCGCGTAAATATTTAGGCTGATCAACATCTTAAAGTGGATGGCACAAACCAACTACTGTCAACTTAGAGTCTTTTTGGCAAAACTAGCTTAAAGCAGCGTGATCGTAGCTTGTGGCTGTGAGATATAGCTAAAAATTTATAACTCTGTAGCTAGCTAATTGAAATAGAATTGTTTTGCAAAACTAGCTGTACAACTAGCTAAAATGTGTTAAATGACTAAAAAAGATATACAATATTATATTAACATAATATTAAGATTAAATATAACTCATTTTACTTATTTATTAAAGAATTAATTTTTATTATTTATTTTATTAATAGTTAATTAATTAAATATTATTTATTATGAAACTATTAATTAAATAATAAAAAACCAAGTTTGTGAGAGAAGAAGAAAATAAATGGAGAAAAGAAAAGGGAGGAGAGGAAAAAAAATAGAAGAAGAAAAAGAAATGAGAAGCTGTGTGAAAGAGAGGTTAAATTGTTAGGACTAATTGGGTGAAGATAAAATTTGTAATTTGTTAAAAAAGACAAGGGTAAAAATGAGAAGTGCATTATTGGTAGCTAGTTTTTAGAATAAAACGCTACTTCGAGTAGTATTCCAAAAACTAGCTTTTAAACGCTACAATCTCCCTTATTTTCGATTTATTAAATAACTCTATTAGCTTATTAACTAAGTCAATAAGAAACAATTTCCCAGATAAGCTAGTAGCCCCCTTTATCAAACACACACTTAATCATCACTTGTCCTTAAAATACTAAGGTGCACTTTTATAACATTTTGGATATATGTGAGCACTAGACTTCTCTAACATCAAGCTTTGAGTCTCTTAAAAGTTCAAACCTCACTAAGAGAAACAGAAGGTAAAAATAAAAATATATATAAATAAAGAAATAAAAAATTGAGCCCAGAAACCAAGTACAAGTGAATAAAGCAGACCAACAAAGATCTGCCTTTAAATGATTCTTACCAGGGTGGATGGATCAATTGGTGCTTTTCCATCCTTCCAAGCTGCATCTAGATATGTCCTTAGAGACATGCCCACAAATACCTGATATGATCATTGATGCGTTGTCAGTCTAAATAAGAAACAGGGTACAATTGCATTTTACAGTAAAAGAACTGGGAGTACATACCAACTTTCTACCAGTTAAGTCAGCAGCAGCTTTCACACTTCCAAGACGATGGATATTTGATGCAAACTGGGTTGTGATGACTCTTCCTTTAACAGCTGAAATATGCCTCAATAGTGCATCTGCCACAACAGATTCACTGGTTGTTCTTCCAGGTGAGAGTACATTTGTTGAATCACTCATCATCTTGAAAAAAGAAAATCCAAAAATCATTAACTGTCATGTGGGAAGACCCTAAGACCATATTAAGGATTGTAATTTGAAACTTAAATCAAACCAAAAGACCATACAAATTAAAGTTTTTAAAAGTGACAACACTGTTATGTTTGAGCACCTCTACAGCATAATAATTGCCATGAAAGCCATTTCCACACCAGGAGACTAATTATGTACTACACTATACAGAGAAAAATCATTGCAAATCAAAATATACACCTCATGGAAATTGAGAACTATCAGCCTATGTATCTGTCATGATGATCAGATATGTACCAAGCTTATCTCTTCCACTTTTCTTAATCACAATGTATCTTTAGAGCTTAGATATATTGGAAGTCAGAGATACAAGTTACTTACCAACGTTACTCCTTCTTTAGAAAGTTCCTCTAACGCTTCACGGTCAAAGACTTTCCCATCTAATGGCGATTCATCAATCTGTTGAATCAACTTCTTAGGCAACAGAACAGTAAAAAAGGGTAAATGGTCAATGCGTTGAGAAATAAACTAAAATTCTAACCTTCCAATCCCCTGTATGAAGGATAGTACCATCAGAACAGCGAAGAACTAATCCACAACAATCAGGAATAGAGTGGGTCACCCTGATTGGCTCTACTTCAAATGGCCCAGCCACAAATTTCTTCCTTGTTCTAAATATTTTAAGTCTTGATGATAAATAAATACCATGCTCTTTTAGACGCCTTTTAATAAGCTGGTAAAAAAGGGCAAAAAAATTTAACCTTCTCTGCAATGAACACATGACAACTATGCTACCAATTTTTACCAAAATAATACCACCATGGCAATACAAAACAAAGGGATGAAGAATTACTCATCCTATTTCAAGATGTTTTGATGCTAACATGTAGCTTCTATTACCCTGAAGTTCCTATCGACACCATTATTGTTCCATATAGCTATTGAGAAAATTAAAAGAAACAGTCTACCGACAAAATAACAAGACTATTTATAGATTTTCTTTCCAGATTACCTCCATTGTAAAGGAAGATGCAAAAATCGGTGTAAGGGAATCCAACGCAGGGATGACCTGATGAACCAAGTGAAAATTGAAGTAAGAGCAGGTATACAATAAGAGCAAAAATACCTTAAATACAAATATCGGAAATAAGATATCCAACAATAAAGTCCAATAAAGATTAAAAAAAAAGGTATATTAGTTTTCTGCATTCCCGGTAGCCTATCACATTAGCTATCCCATGCCTTACCTTCGCTGCCAAGACACCATATATACACTTAATTAAAATGAAGTACTACTTTAAGTTTAGTCTCAATTTATTGGGACACCATTTAATTTGCCATTAACAAGTCAATCAGTAGTTCCAAGGAGCAGAAGGAAACATTACCCAAGGCAACGCACCGATATGATCTTCATGACCATGCGTTATAATAACTGCTTCAATTTTGTGCCTCCATTTTCTTATAAATGTAGTATCAGGTATAATCTTTTGGACTCCTAGCTCATCATAGCTGAAATACATGTAAAATCAAGGTCATTTAACTTTTAGAGAAACAGAAAGCAGAATTAATAATTTTCCAGCAGCAAAGTGCAAACAAAATCATGAATTTCAAATGTCTTCTATATAAAAAAGATTATGTTGCCTCCTAATGAGGATGCAACACTTTTAAGTCTTCTGTTAAAAACGGCTTGTATAATAGGTCTGGACTGATATTTTAGAAGAGTACAGCTGGTAACAAACAAGAAAAGGGAAAAAGTCGGGGTTGCAAGGCATACTCTGGAAACATGACACCAGCATCAATGAGTATATAGCGGTCATGGTTCCCGACAAGCATGCAATTCATCCCAATTTCACCCAGACCGCCAATAGGAAGAACTCGGAGGGGTGGTCCATCAGAGCCTTCATAAAATTGTTCCATCCTGCGTTGAACAGAATCTTCCATGCTCTTTTTAGGACCTTCTGCTCTTCTTGATCTTTTGCGGGGTGCTTTAGACACATCAGTAGCTACATGATATAACAGCATAACGTCAACTAATAGAGAAATATATAAACACACAGTAGAGGAAGATCACAGACGACCTCAAGTTCTAAAATAATTGCGTTTTTGATCATTCAAAATCACTTCTTATTCGGTAGCTTGTGCAATTAAACTATAACAAGTATAAAAATCCTAATCTACCCATGATTCAGTGTTCCAACAAAAAAACTAACGCCTGAGCTCTCAACCAAATAGAAGACAATACGAGTCTGAAATGGTTATATTAGCTTCTGAGATGAACGTATCCCCAGTTATTATGTGACTGCGAGAGTTAGAACTCCATAATGCATAGTATCTTATTCCTCCTAAATTACCACTCCGCTCCGTTTTCCTGGGCAAATAAGTTTAGCTAGCAAAGAAAACAAAATTCTCTTACTTCCTATAGTCCAACATCCGGTCATACCAAAACTCCACAAAACATTATTCAACTCTGCGGTAAACTTATTCTTCCTCCTGTTTCCTCCGCAAGCAATAGAACAGTAGGGAACTTAACAAAAGTAAAATGCATTAACAACCATAAATGTCAAAATAAATAAACAAATAAGCGTCATTTACCAATGACCACGGAAGAGCGACCCGAGCACAAAAATGAACGCCTTCTTGGGTTAGGGCGGCAACACAGGCTGTACGGACACAATGAAAGATAACTAGAAGCAGCCATTCTTCATAAAATGTTCAGTCTGCAAAAGCAGACCAACAGCGGCTAGGAGAGAAACATCCGCCCCGAATATAGTCTAGTTACATATACTTGAAGGTCTCACGGACTCCAACTTGATAAATCAAAAATGAAAATCCTACGATTCCTGGCGTTAGCGTTGGGGAGAGGAGAGGGTTTAGATTTTAGAAGCTTGGAGCGGGAAATTAAGAGGGTTTATCTGAGGTTCAGAAATATCCTTCTTATCATTTTACAGAAGACGACAAACATGAGTCATCCCGCATTGTCGAACGTGCGTGGCAAAATATTTTCAGTAGCCACACGTGTGTAAAGTTTTCTGTTTAGCACAATACAAAATCCGGCGGGTCGAAGACCGAACCTGTTATGGGGATCATACAGTTTTTGCATTTGAACCGTTTAAAAATCGGTCAACTCCCGGTAGAACCGAAAACCAAATGGTTAAACCGAGTGAAGAAGAATGAAATTGGAACCCAACATATAAGAAAATCTTACCCTTCCTTTAGCCACTTGAACTACACGCTAATTTTATGAAAATTGTGAACAGTTGTTTTACTCAAACTATTATTAAAGATTGCAATAATAATAATTCTAATTAATCAGATATATTCTATATTAAATATAATTTGGGTTAATCTATAAGAATGTTAATATAGTCAACTAAATTATATCACTTTTAATATATACAATAAAACATATAAAACTTGTTAATATGTTTGAACTATTTAAAAAACAATCTAAGATTATATATATATATATATATATATATATATATATATATATATATATATATATATATATATATATATATATATATATATATATATATGAGATATGCTAAAAATACATTCATATTTTTACATTTATTTTTATTATTATTTCTACTTATTTATTTATAATTTTACTCTTATAAAATAATTATAAAAGTAAAAGTGTATATGAAGGTTACGGCTACAAAGTACACACAGCTTTTCCCAAATCACATTGCATATATTTTAAAAATATATTTATATATATATATATATATATATATATATATATTTTTAAATTTCTCCGATTGCTTGCAACTGCAACAAAATCATATTAACGAAGTTATTTAGGAATGAGAGCTTTAATTTAATTCAAAAATGGACTGGATAACATTATAGGAAAGCTGTTCTGTTTTCAATATAAAGGATAAATAAAAAAACAGACGGTGCTCTTATCATTAATAACCAGCCATTGCTTACACAGATAAGGAAGTGGTGAGTTTCTTTGAAGCATGTGTTTCTTTGGTGGGAGTCAACCAATGTGTAGATATTATTGATAAATATAGAGCTAACGATGCTGTTTTCTTGGCTGCATTCGGAATCTTTAAGAGATGACCTTGGATTTGCTAGCTCGCTTGTCCAGCTGGTAGGTTCGGTTTCTTATCTTGTGCAACAATATACATATAAAGGTTGGTGATATGTCAAGACAAGATATAAACTCCTCCATGATAGGTTTACCATTATTTGATCCTCCTTTCTCTTCAATCCAACCATTCTCTGCCCGGCTGGTTCTTTCTGTTGTTATGCTGTTCAATTTAGCCTTTTACATCCAGATACCTACAAGGTGTTCTCTTTCATTGTTCTAACTTCAAATTTATGGCAATCATTTGATAGTAAACTATCAGAATCTTGATTCTTCTTTCCGCTACTTAATTCACTGACAGTTTTCGTAAACCCTACATGCAAACCGAGTTTTAAATCAAGAAGTGTCACAAGGGAGAATACAAGATGAGCCGAATGCCTAGAAATACAGCAAATTAATCCAAAATGGGTAAGGACTACTGCAATGGTTCATATCTAATATCAATAGGCAGGTAGGCACAATCTAATTACATGCATTGACTACTTCACGACGTATTAAAGCGTTGAAAATGCCACAAATACAAAAATGACTCCATCGGGCAATTGACAACGCAACGACATCCAGAAGGAAATTCTAGGTTGGTTTCTCTTGTCGATTCTTGGAAAAATGGTTTGCACTGAGAATCGTTGGTGTCTCAGAAACCATAATCATGTCATGTCATTTTGCATGTTCTTCTCATGCACTTCCTGTTTGATTGGTGTGTCTAGGAAACCGTGGCAATCCTGCTTGAGGACACTGTTTTGCATCTGGAATTGGAACAATGGGCCCCAGTAAGATACGCCACAAATCAAGTATTATTGTTACCAACATCGCAGCACCCAACGCATCAACAGCCACCCTGGGCAAGTCCCATTTGTTGCCAGGTTTCTCGTCAACCCTGACGATATATATGAACCACCATGAAGAAGATTAGTATCAGGACAGTTCCTCCTGCAGGGACTTTCTTCCAGAGGAAAAAAACAAATGTGGAAGATGTGCCCTTTTTCAATGTAAACAACAGATGAGGCTATCCAATTAGTTGCTAGTTGAAAACTTACCGTAGGAACATTGGAAAGCTTACGATAAAGTAGATGGCATAAAACAGAGATCCAATTTTGTACATAGATTCCCGATCCACAAAAGAATAATAAGGGAACTGCAAATATCCAATACACAATATCATTTTCAAAAATATGAAGGATAACGGAAACTGGAAATGCAAAGTGGTTAAAAGGTGAGTACAGTGATGATGTCTTCTTGATATTGTCCAGAACAAAGATGAAATGATTGCAGGCCCATTCTAGTCGGTAAGGTATCAATCAAAAAGGGATGAAGCAAAGTTTAAGAATTGAAGAAATAGTTTTAAAATGACATTTTACGGTGATGCAACCTGAAAGCTATATTATTATTAATGAAGACACACCGAAAACTACTATGGTTGAGCAGCTAATTTGATTTGTGGGAAAGCCAGAACATGTTTTCAATGTCAATAACTTACATCAAAGATTACTTTGAGTTCCTTGATAGAAAGGCTTAAGAGATATTTTACAAGATAATATGCCCAGATACACGTTTTTCCGTATAGTATTACGATTGTTGGTGTGTCGCTTACCTTGAGTTGAAAATATTAAAACAACTTCTGCAAAAGCCAAAACAAAATGGGAATACATATACTAAAAAACCAACAAAAAAGAAGCACCTAAAATGATCAATTAGGTATTATCGAGTGCCTCAAGAGTTTTACACTGCAGGACCAATATATCAGATTGCTTAAGGGTTTATGATACAGAATATTGAGCTATCAAAAGATATCTAGTGTAAAAATGTGGAATAAAGGTGATAAATCAAGATATCTCTACTTGAAGACGGGAATTTTCAATTCAGAAGTAAGATGACGCAGAATTTTCTATGATAAATTAAGTTGCATAATGCAAAGATGCAAAATGAATCCAGAAACTTTTATGGGACACACTCAAAAGAAGGTGACCATTAATGATGACACGAGTCTAATTTCATTTTAAAAATGTAGCCAAAGTCGAATGTTGGAGTCATAATGTTCTTATATATAGAACCTTAAATAAAGTTGAAAATCAAGGAATAATAATATTTAAATGCTATCTCAAAACTAAGAATTGGAATAATCGAAAGTATACAAAACAAGACATGCTTAATTAACGACCATAGCTACCAACAACAGGCAGAATAGTAAGTTCAGACATACATTGGAAATAGCCAACGTCTCCAGGTAGGCTATAAAATAAGCAAGAGCAAGAATCCATGCAGCCTCCGTAGCCCATTGGAGTTTCTCTGGTAAATCAGCAATAAAATGCCGTAGTCTGCGCAGCGTCATGTTTGATGTAACATGATAAAATAGAAAGCAAACATGAGTGAGCAGAAAAGTCGTGTGTGGCACCTGCCACCAAAAAATAGAGTAATGAACTAAAAGAGTATGCGACCCAACTAAAAGACAATTTCTGGTCATTGGCTTACATTGTTCATTTTCCATGATGGAAAGGTGTAAGATGCGCCCAGAACCGTAAAAAAGTAGTGAGTCCAAAAGTAATTCCCAACATAACTGAAGATTATTATCCAGAGGCTAGCCTGCCAGCGTTAGTATATGCACATTAGAACAAGAATAATCTCATTGATTAAAGAGAAATAAGGTATGTAACTGGATTGACTCCATAATAAAGGTATAAGTTCAGTAAGAGCCGTTCTCCTTTTTAAAAAATTAATATAAAATAAAACTCGAAATCCATTTTAGCATGACCAACAACCGTTTTTATTAATTCAGCCAAGATTAAGAAACAATTACAGGATAAATACCAACAACAAATTGCAAAATAAGCATATTATATCTCACAACTTTGTATGGCTAGTTTTATGTCTGAGAAAACCAATAGAATCGTTGCTTGGTCTGAAAAAGTATACAGTTCAAGGTAGTGAAATATGCAAAAATCAAAAATCCAATTTCACTAAAAACTTCTTCTTAATTGATAGCATAATGTGCATTGTACAATGTTGGTAAAGAGCTGGAAAATAGACATCCCATCAGAACACATGCCTTGACCCAGTAACGATCCTTCCAAGTTGTGTTTCTATCAGCCTGCGAAATCGAGATTGGAAGTAAAAATAAAAATTAAAAAAAGACGACAAAGAGTCCTGAAGAAGCTGGCACTGGCAGACAATTTTTTTTTTTTTGGGGTGAGTGTGTGAAAGTAATAAAGATTTTGATGTAAGACAGCATTAGTTCTCATCAAACAAGAATCATAGCACAAAAGGGAGGGCCAATTAATCCTCAAGAAGGAAATTGCACTAGGACAACGTCATAAGTAATGCAAACTAACAGCTCTACATGAACTCAAAAACTTTGGGTGGGAAAAGGGGCAGAACATAGTCATCATATATTTTCAATTCTCTTGGCATGCTGGGACTCCGGAGAAGGTAATTTAATAATAGCATACCTTTCCAACTAACGCCATTGGTATCAAGAAAGAAGGAACTGCTGAGACCAATCCCAGAAGTAAATACTCCAATTCTGTAAAGTTCTGCCAATCAGCATGACGTTTTTCAGTTATGCAAGACACTTACAAAGAAAGTTACGCCAAAGAAGAGTAATGGGGAGGGGGTATATCATGAGACTAATGTATCTTACTATCTCCATCGTTCATAGATTACATGAAAGTAAACAAATTGAGCTATTTTTCTCGATAAACAAAATGAGAATCCAAAGAGAAACCTCGTATAGTTTGAAGGGAACAACTATTCCAAGACAAAGAGTAAGCCAGAACGGTGTGTAGAGAAGGAAAAATAGTTCGCCCCATCTCTTGCTTGGGTTGGGAGAAAGCCATAAACTCGAAGAAACACGAGCAGTTCGTGAACCTGCATTTGCCAAACACAGTTGTAATAAGGATTACTGAGATTCCGGGGCAGAAAACCCAGATGAAACTCGAATTTTTTACAGGATGATGGAATTACCACGCATCTTGGCGTTCGGCTCTGGATTCAGATGTGTCCGGAGATGTAAGCCAGTGCGTGACTATGGAGGAATACGTCTCAGACTCTCAGTCAGTGTGGGCCCTCGGGCAACAATTTACGACAGAGCAGTGGCTCTATTTTGGGACACTTGGCATGAGAGGAGTAGATGCTGCCACTAAAAAATATTGTTAACTATACACTTTTTTATTTTAAATTTTTATGTATAATTATAACGTAATTTTCTCTTATAAAATAATTAAAATAGAAAAATTGCAAGGGTGTATGTCAAGAAATGTACCACTAGCATTTTTAAATATTTATTTATGTATACTTTATGTTTATTAGTTAGTTGAGTAAAAATTGTTAAAAAAAAGTAAGCAAATAATTTTCAGTTCGACTTTTATAACATTAATTTATTATATTTTTATTAATTTTAATACTATAGCACAAAATTTGTGATATAAGTCGTTAGAATTCCATGTTTACCATTTATTGAGAATGCAAATAACAGCTACTATTACTAGCTATCAATCCGATTTGTCATATATTCTTTAGTTTTAGCACAATGAAAATTCAAACTCTTTACTCGTTAGTGTGAATATTTACATTTAAACTATTTATTATTGGATAAGATTTGGATTATATTAATTTCATAATAGAGAAGATAATTTTTAATTTTTGAATTGTAATTTGATTTAAACATAAAATTTTGTAGTATGAGATATTTATGGTACAAATACAATATCGCGAAAAAGAAAATGTACAATATATATATTTAAATCAAGTAAAATATTAAAATATGAGCTAAAACAACAGAAATTCAAATCGAGAGAGTATTAATGATATAAATAATTTCATATTGATAAATTAGACCAATGTAATTGAAAATTTTAAAGGATAAAAAATAAAATTAATATAAATTTTGAAATATAAAATTTAATTTAATAAATTTAAAATATGAAAGAAAAATTGATTATAATTTTAAATATTAAGAAAAATATTTAACTCTAAAAACAATAATGCTTTGTCATTATTTCATAAGTTTAGCGAGAACTTCTCACAATCAAACTAAGAGAGTGCATTATATACAATTTTTTTTTACGCATTGTATTTTGTAATAGTTATACAAATAAAATTATAAATAAAAATATATATATATAAAAGAGCGTACATAAATAAATAAATAAATACATTCATACAGCTCCACTTAAGAAACTAAGCCTTGGATCAACTTTGTGGTTGTCTCCTAAACTACTTTTACAAGTAGGAACCATTTTGAGGGAACCGACGCGGCTTCCATGCATAAAACAAGATACACTGTACAACTCTTAAAAGTGGGACTCTATATCGCGAAATTGCAGACAAATTGGGACCCATATACACGAAAAAGCAAGCAAAAACAGCATTTGAGACATCCAGATAGTAGAAAAATGAGAGATAAACAATGATAAGAAATAATTAAAGAAGTAAATAATATAAATCATAGATCTTTTAAATACCTTATTTTGTTTTCCTTGGGTTTCTATTTCTCGTGGAGTTTCACTTCTGGCATCATCCATTTCCCTCCTCCAACTTTCTACTTCTTCAGCAGGTAGGAAGAAACCATGGCGCGCCGGTTTTCTCAAAACCTGATCTGTAAGGTGTTTTGATTTTTTTGAAGGAAACAATTTTCTGCTTCTTTCTTGTCGGTATTTTATTTTTTTGGTTGAGTTGGTTTAGTTCCGTGAAAAGGAAATCTAAACACTCTTTGGTAAAAAAAAACTTTCTCAGCTCAAATGTAAAATCACCGTGAGATCTTTGCACTTTCTGAAGACATCCTAAGTTTCGTTGAGTTCGTAGCTAGCTGAAACCGAGTAAGTAACGAGTGCGACGCGGATGTATCAACCCGCCCCCCGTCGCGGTTCAATCCGGTTTAATTGGATTTCGGGTTTTGACCAGATTAAACACAAACCATCTAAAGCATTAACCCGAATTGGTTCTATGTCCAAGTTGATCGAGCTAATCTCACTTCTTAATTATTTTAATTAAATTTTACTAATCAGTATTTAATTTGTATTTTTATATTTCATTTGTGAACGCTTAAAAAGGAAAAGTTGTCAGTTATAAAGAAAAGGAAATTTTTCTCTCATAAAAAAGGGAAAAGTATCATTAAAAAAAAAAAAAAGGAAGAAAACTTTTGATCATCGGAAAAGGAAAATGTTTAAAAAATTGTAATTTTTATATGACAAATTATAGTAATTAATTTAACGGTGATGTCTTGGGATGATCTAATGATGTAGACTGACTCAGGAAAAAAAAAACAAAGATGTAGACTAACATTAATATTTAATTTAGTTAATGACATCGCCATATTTTGGGTCCTCTCTCTTTCCCTCTGTGTCTACTAATCCTCATTAGTCATTCTCATTTTACACTGTGAATGCACGTAGCCAAGGCCGATTTATACTAAACCTCACCCTTTCTGTTTTCTGCTACAGCTTATACTCCCGTTGCTGCAATTATGGCTCACCTGAAGGCAATTTCGCCATATTCATGCTCCAACCTGGCTCCTTACGGCCAAAAAAAAGGTACATATTATTTTTCCCTAGGAATTTACATGTTTCATTTTCATCCCCACGTAATACTTCCCGTTGCAAATTATGGGGTCTGCTTGTTTCTGCGTTAAAAATATATTCTAGAATGTCCTCTCTTAAACGACATAATCAAATGAAGTGGAATATAAAAAACTCTGACTTTTATGTAATGAGATTTATAAAAGGCAGGAATTTGAGAATGTTTTTTAATGAAATAACTTCTTTATGCTTAATGTGTTTGATCTTGTCAACCTGCCAATGATCGCTATTAATTGTTTTTACAGAGCAGCTGATGCATCACCAGTTTTGGAAGGCGAAGCCCGTATCATTTAAGGAGGTGATCTCATCGATTTTACTTGGAAGCTTATTCCGGAGTGTTTGGTTAAAAAAAGAGAGATGGAATGAGCAAATTTATTAAAAAGATAAATAAAATGTGAAGATATTTTTATTTTGGAGTGAAGAAATGGTGGGGTGGGATAAAAAGGTAAAAATCTCCACACCCTTTCTATATTTTGAAGCAAACAAAGTGAAATATCAATAATTCCTCCCCTCTCTTCCAAATCCCTCAAACCAAAAACTACCTAAAATTTACAACTAATAATTATCGTTCGAGCCTTTTTATACTGATATATATATGTGTTGGTGGTTCACTTCTGTATGTAGTTTGGGACGACAAGAAGTGCTGGCGTCAAAAAACCTCAAGGTGAGATTTTTTAGTCTCAAATTACTCCCCCTTCCCACAGCTGAGAACTGTATAGGGGTGGGCAAAATTCGAACTAATCTGCTTAAACCGCCCGAACCGATCTGAATTGTATAGAAACCGATCTGATCCGATTGACTAACGGTTTTGATTGGATTACAAAATTGTCAATCCGATTACATCGGTTCAGTTTTCGGATTTAGATGTTTAAAATCTGAATTAATCCGAACTGACAGAAATTATATTATATTATATTTATATTATTATATATATATATATATATATATATATATATATATTATACGATTTAAATATAACTAAATTTTATTATATATTTATGAAATAGTTTATTATAAATATAAATTTATATTAATAAATATAAAATTTAGTAAACAATAAATATTTAACTCACGCTTTCTCTTTTCGAAATCGAAATCCCTAATTCACTTTTCCTTTCTCTTCCTGGCCGTCGTATGTTGGTTGCTACTCGTCGCTAGTTACTGCTGGTCGCTGGTTTTGATACTTAAATTAGATATATCATCTACTACCACTCAAGAAGCAGAAACTTGAAGCTAACTGATGAAATTTGGAAGAAAAAAAGGAAGAAAATGAATATAAATGGTATGTTATGTTTATTTATTACTAAGATAAAAATTGTAATTTGTTTAAATTTTTTATGGTGACTTTGACTTTGTATTTGTGTATATATGTGTGTTTTTTTTCCGTAATATTATTCACAAATCGATTAAACCGACCGAACCGAACCGCATTTAAGTGGTTTGGTTTGGATTGGATTTTTTTTAAAAATTTGAGAAATCCAAACCAAACCGAACTGAAAATTATTTTGTTGTTTGGGTTAAATTTTTTTAAAAATCCGAACCAAACCGCCCGATGCCCACCCTAAAACTGTATTTGGAAGGTATTTCTTCTGTTGAGTCGGTTTACAAACTCAGTATAAAGAGCTAGTCCCCAGTTGATTCTTCTTAGAGAAGTATATCTGCATTGATGTTGCACAGTCATTACATAGAAAAACAAGTTATTTATGTTATTATTTGTTACCATTTCCATGCAGGGTAAGGACATTCTCAGAACGTGGTAAAGCCTTAAGCAAGATTGAAAACCTTAATCATAGTAAATAATTTTGCATTGCTTAAAACTCTTCGCTTGAAACGATTTGATTGTGTTGCAGAAAATCACGGGATATGATTATCATTTATAATTTAATGTAATTAGGTGTAATTATTGTAGATTTCCTTTATTGTATCAATTTTGATTCAATTCTATAGGTTGGGAATATATTCCTCAATCTTTCCATTTTATTTCCTAAAAATCAGGGTAGGTTCAACCTATATATTGTACTACATCAATATTCTCCGAATAATCAACAAGAAGAGTTATTTCCGTCATTCGTCTCACTTCTCCGGTAAAAAACTTCATTTTTTTTAACATGTCATAAAAGTCTCAGACAAATTAGCTACTGAAGGAGTTACATGTAGCTTATCAGGAAGGATATGGATGTTTGTTTTCTTGAAAACCACAAAAGTTCATTGAAGCCCTGTTTGTTTTGTTTGTTCACCAACGCTTTATAAAATCTGTATACAATTTTCTTTTTCCGATTCTTTGTTGTATAAAGACAGAAGGGTAGTAAAAGAAAAGAGTCGTATTATAATTTATCTTATCGGGTCTTATTTTCTGTTCTTCTGAATAAACCTTTCATCCCCTTTAGGTCATGCAATTATAAGAGCAGCGTTACGCAGTGATATGGAGAAAGTAATTTCTGAATCCAAGAAGGGTAGCGGGCTGCATGGAAAACTGGAGAAGGTCGTGCTAGCTTATAGTGGTGGCTTAGACACATCAGTCATTGTCCCATGGTTAAGGTATGATGATGTTCTTTTTTAATACCTAAACTTTATTGCATTTTTGCAACATTGTGTTTATCCTGTCCCTTTCTACATGTCCTAAATGGCAAACATCAGGGATCATAGACATTGTGTTTTACCTATCCTTTTCTAATGTCAATTTCATGTTTTTAATTTCTTCATCTATTTTAAATGGCTTCTCATTGTAAGATCTATGTGCTTGCTTGTTCTTAGAGTTATTGCATTCTTTATACAAAACCCTTTTCTTAATGAATTTTGCCTTGCAGAGAGAATTATGGTTGTGATGTCGTTTGCTTCACTGCTGATGTTGGCCAAGTATGTTGCAATACTAGAATTTTATATTCAGAGTATTGTTGAGTTAGCCGAAAAATGTTTTTGATTGTAACATTCTGATCAGGTGAATTTGCTATCCTCACTAATATTCTGCTGCATTTTTGGTGACAATGCTAAACTTCATAGGGCATAAAAGAGTTGGAAGGTTTAGAGGAAAAGGCCAAAGCTAGTGGGGCTTCTCAGTTAGTGGTTAAGGATTTGAAGGAGGAATTTGTTAGAGATTACATCTTCCCTTGTTTGCGTGCTGGTGCAATTTATGAGAGAAAGTATTTGCTTGGGACATCAATGGCACGCCCTGTTATTGCGAAGGTACATTTCTGTATTTTAACTTGAGATACTTGACCAGTGTTACGTTTTCAATGGATATTAGTAATAATATAGATGAGATAAAAATGGTTCTGCTCCCTTGGAAATCCTTCTATGTTTTTGCCTATATTGTTGTTGTTGTTCATTTCTGTGATTTATCCCTGCACCAATCTTATTTTTCTCTTTGTTTTTCCTCCATTACAATGATTACATTTACATCCCTGTTGTTAGTTCTCTCTTTTGGGGAAAAAAAGAATTTATGGCATACGTATCTTATTTTATATATACTGATGCATATCATTTATAGGTCATGGTTGATGTTGCCAAAGAAGTTGGAGCTGATGCTGTCTCTCATGGTTGTACAGGGAAAGGAAATGATCAGGCATGTCTTATTATTTGGTCCACAAAGATACATCGGGTCATTTTTTTTTTCTGACACATTTTTGCATAATCTTTTAGGTTCGGTTTGAGCTCACTTTCTTTGCTCTGAATCCCAAGCTACAAGTTGTGGCTCCATGGAGGGAATGGGATATTACTGGCAGAGAAGACGCGATTGAGTATGCTAAGAAGCATAATGTGCCTGTTCCTGCAACGAAGAAATCTATATACAGCAGGGACCGAAACCTTTTGCACCTTAGCCACGAGGTGAGCTTTGCAGGTTGATCCATTAATCTGTTTAGTAAACTTAGACAATGAGAATTATCCAATTGAATTCACAAACTGATTTCTGTGCTATACTAGTAGAATTTCTGAGGAGGCAAGATCTACATTAGTTTGATATAGTTTTGTTCTTAATAGACCGTTTCTCCAAAAATTACATATTTAAAATGACATGTTGCTATTCTCCTGCATATGCAATCTGACACTCAAGGGTGATATTCTGGAAGACCCAGCAAATGAGCCGAAGAAGGATATGTATATGATGTCTTCAGACCCAGAAGATGCTCCAGATCAAGCAGAGTACGTGTCCTTCTTTTTTCAATTTAACTCTAGTTATAGTCTTCCAGTTTCTGTTGGACTTCTAATTTTTTGACCACATACACTCCTTTGTTCCAGATATATTGAAATTGGTATAGAGGCTGGGCTTCCTGTTTCAGTCAATGGGAAGAAGCTTTCACCAGCATCACTTCTTACTGAGCTCAATGATATTGGTGGTAAACATGGAATTGGCCGGGTTGACATGGTTGAAAATCGGCTGGTTGGTATGAAGAGCCGTGGTGTGTATGAAACTCCAGGCGGCACCATCCTCTTCATAGCGGCACGTGAGTTAGAGTCTTTGACACTTGATCGAGAGACAATCCAGGTGAAAGATTCCTTAGCCCTTAAATATGCAGAACTGGTGTATGCTGGCAGATGGTTTGACCCACTTCGCGAGTCCATGGATGCCTTCATGGAGAAGATCACAGAGACCACAATAGGCTCTGTCACTCTGAAGTTGTACAAAGGTTCGGTCACTGTAACTGGTCGGAAGAGCCCTCATAGCCTGTATAGGCAAGACATTTCATCGTTTGAGAGTGGACAGATATACGATCAAGCTGATGCTGCTGGGTTTATTCGGCTTTATGGTCTCCCAATGAGGGTCCGAGCAATGCTTGAGCAGGGAGTCTGAGTTTTATTTTCATCTGTATTTTATGAGCCTCTTTTATTAGACGCAAGCAATATTTTCTTTGTTGAACCTCTAACGTCTCAATAAGCTTGGAGCATGAATTGTCATTGCGTATCTCAACTTCTTGTGAAATCCGCCTGCACTACTGAATGTTAAACCGCAATATGTTTCCATAACTTATGCTTTTTTCTTGTAAGTACTTTTTTTTTTTAAAAAAAAAAATGCACTTTAAAAATTCTTTAATTTGATGGCCTATTAAACTTACCAGAGACAACTAAAACTTATAATTGAACTTTTAAGTTTATCAACTTCAAATTTCTATTTTACTTTGTATTTTTACCACATTATATCTATTGAACAAATTGCCCATTCGTTGGTTCTCTTTGCATATGCCCATTTTCTCTGCTTTGTCTCATATATGTTTTTCTAATTTCTCCAATTCAAGTACTGGAATCTGATTTTAAAGTGTATTCTAGTCTGGTCTAAGGTTCACCATTGTGCCCTGTTCTGAACAGAAATTCATATCCGTCTTCTAATAAAAAAAAAAAAAAGAGTCAAAGACAAACAAACTCAACCCAAGGAGGTATTTTGTTCCGCAGTCCTCTAGCACGCATTCGGTTTCTTCCATGATCCCAAGTTTCATGTTGAACCAGTGAATGTGCTGCACCTTCTACCCATTCTGGGTCAATTTCTAGCTTCGGATCAATTGTTATCTTGTCCAATTCAACAGCATTCTCAAGTATGTACACAAGAAATTCAACTTCACAAGCTGCTCCGCAAAATCCAATCAACTCCAACTCCTTAAGTTTATACTGATTTTCCATCGTGAATTTGCCAACTGTTCTAAAAATGGGTTCTGCATTTAGCATCTGCAACATGTAAAAAGGAATTAGACTCCCCACTATCCAACTTATGTGACAGGACATTTTTCCTATTGGTATCAAGTCATAAACAACAAACTAATAATAAGACTTGCGATAATGCACGAATGTACTTAAGATAGAACTGACTACAGGATTAATAATCAATATGAAATTGAATATCGAAGAGACACAAGAAAATTCACTTTGAGTGTGAGCTTGCAAAGTGAAGGAGATGCTTTCAGTAGCAAAACACAAATGTTGAGTGAGATTCCGTCATCAACATAGGCAGTCAACTCTAAATGCTTGAGATTTGTCAACTCGGGAAGTTGATGAAGCTCGTAAATCTGAAAACTGAGACAGTGAGTGCAAATAACTCTGCTCAAAGCAGTGAAAAAATAAAAAAATAAAAAATCAGAATAAGTATAATCACCACTTGAGGCGCGTTTTCGGTGATATTCAACTTAAGCACTCTTAACTGTGAGAGAAAGCTTTCTCCACAGAACTCAGCGTAGCCTCCTCCAAATGATGCTTCCATAAGGTTTGGCGCACTCTCAAACGTCATATCCAAACAAAGCCCATGGTATGCAATTGACATGAGATTTGCAGCAGAAATTTCAATTGTTTCAAGGTTCAAGCAAGATATCAAATCCAGTCGTTTCAGCTGGAGTGATTTGCCTGAAATCTTCATACTTGCTGGAACTAATGAGGAATTTAAACTTATCACTTCAAGATTTGGGCAGCAACAGAGTAAATACTCCAGCATTTCTTCAGTCACAGTTATGGACCTCACACGAAAGACACGCAAGGAATTAAACTTTGCAAGTTTAAACAAATGCAATGGCATAACATAAGAAGATCCACAAAACAGCTCGAGCTTCTGAACTTCCTTTTGAATGGCAAATTGAACCCAATTGTCAACATCATTAGACCCATCTGTACCCACATCAAACCAAATTTTGAATCCTTCTATATTTGGACTTTTGAGTGAATTCAGCAATTCATTTATCCAATTTATATACCTTATCCTTTCTGAATTATAGATGATGTCCATAGCCATCTGCAAACCCCGGCTGCTTATGGCTCGCTTTTGAATATCTTTTCTCATGTCTTTCATAGTAGGTGACCCATCAAATTCTAAGGTCCCAGAAAATGAAGTCCAGAAATATCTCCACTTAGACGAGAGGATGCTGGTCCTGACAGCTTCATCTATTGGCAATTTAGATAAAATCGCTACAGGGATACCATCTGGCAGCTGGTGGATGAGATCCTCTTCCTTCTTCTTTTCACAGTTCGTCTTTGCTCTCTTCTCTTTACGATCCTCTGCTAGGTGTTGCATCATTTTGTTGGCCTAAGTTTAACAAAATCTCTTAGCGACATTTTGATACTTCAGAAGAAAAATATCCTCGGGTTAAGATCAAGAGGGGGGAAAAAAAAAGAAAAAAAGAAGGAAAATTCTTTGTAGATCTACCTATTGAAGAACGAAACTTACAGCCAAAATATACAAACATTATTCCTATGTAAGTATTCCGGGATGCTTCTACACGGACATATAACTGTTGCAATTTCAGACGAGTTTCGTGGATCCAATAAAACAAAAAAGGGATTGGATAGTAATACCTGGCTTTTTCCAACTAGTGTGCATTATCTTTTCGAGGAAAATTATAGAAACTGTAATCAGTAGCTTCTCTCGTTACAATTTAGAAGTTGTTCATTGTTGAATTGTCACGACCTCTATTCTATTTTTACATTTTGGTTAAAAGCTACCTCTGTTCCCACGAAGAAAGTCATTGACGAGTGACGGCATACATAACTTGTACTTGAGCCCCTTTATGCGTGATTCGTTTTTCTTGCACAACCAATGGCCTCTCAAAAAGACAAGCTATAGAACATTCAATACGGGGCAAAGAGGAAGTATTGTCTAGAGACATGTTTGTATGCAACTTGCTTAGGGCCCACCTATGACGAAAATTAAATTTAATGATAAGGGGGTCGGAAGAGAAAGAATGGCGGGTGTAAAAACAAAACCGCCTAGCCACATCGACAATGCTGATGTATAATAAGCCCAAAACTACACTGAGATATACAAATGGGCTTAGATTATTTCTCGGTGAATTAATTGAACTCATTTGACACAACTGATATAACAACAACAATAATAATAAAATAAATACGTACACCCATAATGTAATAATTAAAAATTAAGAGATACTGAAAAAATAAAAATATTTGCATGTAGCATTTACTCCCATTGTTCTGAGAATCGGTTTACCGTGTGACATCGAACTGTGAACCGGTTCAGAGAACAATGATTTAGAAAATTTCAACCCTCCTTACTTAGAAAAGAAAAAACATTTGACATTAGGCTAACCTTAATTTGTAGAAAATCGTGATTATGCTAAGCAAGAAACTCTTTTTTCGGTTTATATTCTAATCCATTCTAGCCAAAGGTAAGTTGGAAATGCTGGCGAAGACAGAGTACACCAAAACCCGGGTAACAAACCAGGTAGACTCCCATACCACTGTAGCAACTGTTGATGCTGCGAAGTGGAGAGCTTTGTTCATAAAGCAGAGCATTGGCAGAGGGCTTATTTAATTATTTGTATGATGCATACTACAACTAGGTACAAGAAGCCATAATACATGTTAGGTGGACTGGGGTATGCTAATGCTACCCATACTACTTTTCTACCATTGCAATAATTTCAAAGAATGAACCCTAAATGGCTATTATGTTTTGGAGCAGCTCCAGAAAAAATTCAAACTTGATTCACTGTCTCTGATCTCCATCAACTGTTCCCTGTACTTGAGAAGCATACTGCAAGTTCCAAAGTACATCCTCCATGGATGGTCGACTCATCGACTCGGGAGAAATGCATTTGTTTGTTATTGAAATGACTCTCAACAAAGATTCTCGAGAGCAAGTAGCTTGCACAATTGGATCCACAAACTGTTTCCAGCCATCCTCACTGTTAAACGATGCCTGTAAAACGAAGTGTCCTATATATTAGCAACCTTAATCAATTTGTGGCTTTGCTAGTTGCTACTATACTATTATGTCATGTTAGTGTGCAAAAACAAGACATTAACTGACTTGTAGATTTTCGTTCTCTTCTGTCGAGATGAGATGTTTTAGACACAACTTTTACCACAGCAACTAGTGGTGGTTTGGTTGGTGGGTCACCATGCAGATATCATATGTTTTATAATACCCAAATTGATTGCTTATAGGTCATTTTATTTGGCAGACAAACTGAAATTGGGGTAGGTTTATCGTGCATTAAATTATTTAAAGGAATCTAAAGCCATAAAGAATCGAGGAAGATTTTTTATTGAAAGAGGACTAGACTTTTATCATGCATCATGTTGTTTGGCATCGGATACTACTTACCATTGCATTCAAAAGAATTGATTCTCTTTTAGCAGATACAGAAGGTCCAACAAGAGCCTCGAGTAGTATGAATCCGAAGCTATACACATCATCCTCTAACCTTTTCATTTGCCTGAAAGCACAAATATTGAGAAAACTTAATATAAATAACCCTAAAAGACAGAAAAAGAAAGAAAATAAATCATCCACAAGAGTCCACATCAGATGTTTTAATTAATGGAATCTCACCATGATATGGGGCTTTGGCTTTCTCCTTTAACCTACAAAACCAGAACATCATGAAGTCATGATAAAAGAAATGATGGATAAGGAACATGCAAACCACAAATATGGGAATGAAAAGAAAAAGAAACCTTACCCCACATTTGTCAGGTTCTTCTGAGATAATGGACAATCCATAATCACTCAACTTTGCCATCCAGTGCTCATTAAGCAGGATATTATTTGTCTTAAGTCGGTTGTTGAAGAAACCAGGTATCATTCCAGTGTGTAGAAAGTGCACAGCCTTGGCAACACTGATTAGAACTGCCAATCGCTCTGACCAATTGAAAACCTTCCCAGAATTGTTTCCTACAAAAAAATTGCTGCTACACTTAAAAACGTAGTTCACAACATCAACAGCTTCATAAACCAAATTAGTGAAGGTCACAAGTTAAGCTTGTCCAAACTATATATCTTGTAACGTTAAACATTCTCAACTTACCAGAAAGATAAGACTGAAAGGTCCCATTTGGTACATATTCGTATACGAGAAAGACGCTTGTGTCATTATTGCCTCCTGCAACACCATCAATGCAGTGACCCAAAAGGGCTACCAAATGGGGGTCACGGAGCTTTGCAAGTAGGTCCAACCGCAGCTTGAAATTCCGAATTGAATACTTTCTTGACAAAGGCAAGACCCTTATTGCCACTTGAATCCCATTCCCTAGTTTTCCTCTGTAAAGCTGCAACGTGAAGGGCAAAATTTCATGAGGATCTTATCTAATGAAAATGAGATATATATATATAATATAAACTATGAGTGTAATGTTTTCGAAATAACCTGTCCGTAGAAATTTTCACCCAGAAAAGTCGACTTGTCGAAGTTATTTGTAGCTTCCTTCAGCTCTTCAAAAGAATAGGTCCTACACACGGGCAGATCTTGTTCGCCTAACTTCGATGCTTGAGAAACAACCTCTGAAAATTAGTAACAAAAAAAAAAAAAACCACTATTTGCGTCCTTCAATTTTCAATTACTCAATAAAAGAAGGATTCTAAATGTCTAATACACCCATAATTTATATTGTTTATTAGATGAAGATGACCTACTTGCATTCGACAGAAGTTCAGAGAATCCTGCTGTGGAGCTATCTTGAACTGTTTTATGCAATAGATGCTGCTCTGAGATTCCTCTAGGGCAATACCTTCTACATATAACAAGGAAGCCCAAAGCCAAAATCACTGTGATCACAAGAATTCCCACGATTATACTAACTAAGATTCCAATACTGGGTTGGTAATGGTTCTGGTTCCTCTTCATTGGAACTACCGTACAGTAAGATATTGCATGCTGATGCTGTAAATTACCGGATAAGCAATTTCCTTCGACCTTGACAACTCTGTTTTCTGACTCAGAGCTCAGACAAGAAGGCAACCCACCTATCAATCTGTTATGTGATACGTCAACAAACCTAAGTTCACTGCCACAGTGCAGATGGTCTAGAAGTGACCCACTTAACATGTTTGAGCCCAAATTCAAGCAACTGATATTGGGTAAAGAGAAAAGTTCAGCTGGAGTTGTCCCTGTGAGTGTATTGAAGGAAATATCAAGCTGTTGAAGCATCTGCAATTTACCAAAATGCTTTGGTATTTCACCAGAGAATGAGTTTTTGCTGAGAAAAGCCCTTTCCAATCCTTTGGGCATTTTCGGTAGTACAGAGTTTAATCCGTTTTCCCCCAAATCAAGCTGTTTTAAGTTATTCAAATTACTCAAATCTGGCAATCTCCCTGACATCCGATTTCTTGACATATCAATGTCAGTGATAGTAGCAATGCTCAGAATTGATGATGGAAATGGGCCATTTAACTCGTTGCCCCTCAAACTAAGAATCGAGAGATTGGTCAGGGAATTGAACCAATCAGGCATGGAGCTATTTAAGAAATTATCATCCAATCTGAGAATTTGAAGATTCACCATTGCAGAAATCTTTGGAGGGATTGACCCATAAAGAAAGTTCGAGCTCAAGTCCAAGTGTTCGAGTCCAGATAGTCGGTGGATTTTATCCGGAAGTGGACCCCAAATGCCCAAAGAGACGAGACGAAGAACTCGCAGACCATTTAACCTGGCCAGGGTAGCCACAAAAGAATCAATAGAGAAGCTCTCTGATAAAGTTTGATTTGGGGTAGGAAACCCATTAAATTTTCTAATTTTGGCAGAGTTATCACCCACAATGCTGAGCTCAGTGACAAAATTGTCCTGGCATGTGACGTTTACTTGTTGAGATGAAGATTTAGAGCAAAAATCTGCCCAACGATCTTTCCATGATTCCAATTGTTTTGGATGCTCTAAGTGCTTTTTAACCTGAAGAAGCACTTGAGTTTGAGAGGATTGCAATTGGGCTGTACACACAGCAAAGATGCACCAAGCAGAACAGAATAGCAAAACCAAGTTATGGCACCCCATGAGAAGTTTGATTGTCAGTGCTTCAATGGGCAACTAGCCCAAACAGAGAACGACCCAATTGAAAACCTGTCTTCATAAGTTCCATTGAAAATAGTTAAAACAGAGAATAACGAAAAAGAGGATTTCAACTCGGACAGACGCTAGAACTTGACTATCTCGGAAGCTCAAAGAAGAATCCTCCATCCTTTGAATGCAGAACTTGGATGCCGTAAAGCATTGGGAAGAACCTGATTTGAACATTCGAGCAAGATAAGCAGAAGCCACGAAGGGAAGTTAATGAAAAAAAAGTAACATCGTTACCTGAGAAATCAATAAACAAAAAGAAAGATCAAGTTTGGGTCTTTGCTTCAATTCCGAGATTCGAAAGTGTGGTACATGAAGTTAATGCATTTACTGCTTCCACATGGTGGCATTGCACGCTGTGGTCTTTGCGCAGAAATAATAGAGGACGAAAAGTCCTTGCTGATATTACTGCCAAGAAAAGTAGGATAGGATTGAACAGCTATGAAGAAAGCGAATTAATAACCCATGAAAATCTGTCCTTTCCTTGAAAGCTGTCTCACCTTATATTTAAAGCAAGAGTAAACCGAGTGGTGGGCTTCAATCCTTTACACAATTCTCTGTTTTGTAAAATCTGTCAAGAGGGTGACTACCAGTTATTGTTGCCTGCTGAAGGTAAGTAGCTGCTGTGAAAGGCAAATGCAAGAAATGGAATAACATTACACCTCTGGTATGAATGAGCTAATTGTAAGATATACTATATGGTAGATATAGAGTCAGATAAATTTTCTTTTTTTATAAGCTGATAGTACTATTTGATAAGGGTAAATGTTGTTGGAAATTGAACTGGCTGCTTACCATGGCTTGACAGGCTGTTGGTCCCATACATCTAAATCACCAACTGCCTATTGGCCCATACGCATTTCTTAATAATTTTGCATGAATTCCGCATTCCCAAAATGGCTATGCCACGGAGCACCCTCGCCCTGTTTATAGTCTCCTGTCCTGTCCTTAATTGAGAGGTTGAAATTCCAAATACCATTGTCAAAGGCAGCAAGAATGGCTTCTTAGTATTTCTCAATTTCTACTTAAGTGCAATCTTATAAAATTGAACCATGAGGAGGTATAAACCATTTCAGCATTTCATCCAGAAGCAGGGATACTAAAAGTTACTTCTTTGCATTGTTGGTTTATTGTGTTTAAAGCTGCTATGGACCATGTACCTTTTCACACACCCAAGAGAGAGAATTGCCACAGCTGAATGAATCCAATCTTTTGGGTTTGTTTTGCTTTTCCATCTGTGCGCACCGGCATGTAATAGGGCCATGTAAGTGTGGTCCAGCATAGCTTTAAGACTCAGTTACCAGTTCACCAAAAAAGAAAAAAGGGTTCATTAAGACACTGAAAACTTGGAAGAAAAACTCACGAAGTCTGGTACTTTTTGGGGGATGAAGGATGAAACTTGGAGAAGAGAACAAAGCTAAGTTGATAGATTCGACTAACGCTGGACCCATCTGCGTGCATGATTGGTTTGTTAAAACAGTAATCGTTCTTTTGCTGAGATGAGATGACTTTAGAAAGTGTAATCAACCCAGGGAGTTTCAAAAGCTAACACACACAACAATTGCCCGCTAGTGAATCATAATTCAGTAATTCGCATCATATGGACATGCACATGCTAGTACGTTTGATTTAACAGAGTGAAGTTCAACCAATAGCATGTAGAATATATATCAATTATTGAAAATCCACAGCAAGAAATAAGATGCTCCACGTCCATATAAGAACCGTACTATGACATCATTGACATGGGACTGCTTCTCAAGAAAATAATAACGAATGGACATGAGGATAGTTTCCAGCAGAGGAATGCAATGTGTAACATCGTCAGTCTACATCTACTTTTATATATTTATGTTATTTTTATATTTTTTATTTATAATTTTATTCCTATAAATATAATAAAAATATACAATAAAATATAAATATATGAGTGTATAATTAGCTTTTCCCTTTCCAGTATATCCACCACTCCCTGTCCCTTAGATAAGCCAATCCAAGGCATTTGGACTTCTACAATAGAATTAATTAGGTCCACTGGAACAGCATTTATTTATTAATAAATAAGAGATAAGAAACCATTAGAGCAGGGCACCGGTTTTCAGATCCTTGTAACAGAATTACCCAGAACCCATTTATTATTCTCCTTTATTTTAAGTAGGATACAACTTTTCATTCATCTCTTTAATAAAATGGGAATTCTTGCAATAATAATAATAATAAGTGTAATTAGTGCGTTCGTTTAAAGTAGTATATTATTATGTGCCAAAGAATAATTACTGCACAATTTTAATCATATAAAAATTATAATATGTCATGTCAATAATTATTGACTATAAAAAAAATTATATTTGACTTTCTGAATCAATATGGGACTGAACAAGATGAAATTTTGTTTATCTTAATCTCATTTTAAAGCAATTGGAGTTATTGTTGTCCCATCTTATATTGCTTTCATTTTAATATTAAATATGTAAAACATACAAAACAATACCATTTTGACATATTTAATATATTTTTTTAAAAATACATATCATAATGGGATAGAGTGGTACCAAAAAAAAATGATATTTTCGAGATGTGAATAAAATAAAATAAAATTAGGATAACATTTGAAATGAAATAAAGGCAAAATAACATTTGTTCAGTTCTCATCCCAAATTTCATTTGAGAGGTAAACTTTTATCTCAATTTCATTTCAAGTCTATTGACCTTATCCTACAATTATCCTAAACTTTTAAGAAGTGTTTGGTAAAAATTTATTTTTTGAATCTTGAGAATTCTAACTTAAGATTTATTGTTTGCTAGTACAATTTTTTTTTTTTTAAAAGAAAAAAACTCGAGAAACATATTTTTCAAGATTCTTTTTTAATATAAATTTTATTTTAAAAAAATCTTATGAGAGAGAATGATATTTTAATTTCTCAACTTTTTAATAATATTTTAAAAGAACTTTCCACCAATATTTAAATTTAACTAAATATATTTTAAAAATCTCATAATTCATAAACTCTAAAATTTATATTTGTTTATAATTCATGATTTTTGAACCATATGATTTAAAAATAAATCTACCAAATTTATATTTTTCATAATACATCTAGACGTCTTCCCTTGTACCTACAACTACGTTGGCCCAATTTGGGGTCAGTGGAGCATCCATGTTGCTGTGTCCATTTTAAGATGGGTTGGGGTCTCTCTCGCTCTTTTTTTTTTTATTATTCTTGAAGCCAATTAGTACAAGTTAAAAGCCGACTACTGGGTAGATTGAATTGGGTATTACTGGGCCGGAACCAATCCCATCGAATTATAGATTATTCTTTCCTTAAAAAAAAAAAAATTAAGATGGGATTTTACTCTCATAGAGGTGGTCAAAACTAAAGTAAGCATATCGAACGGACAAGATCAGAGGTAGGTTCTCTAAAGTCCATATAATTTCCTACACAAAACTATTTTCCCTTCCCGCTGAAAACCCTAAACCCTACTATTCTAATGCTCGTTTCAGTTCGTGCCTGTACTGGCTGCTTGCTCTTCTCGCAGTTTTAGGGTTTCAGTCTTCAATGGCGTTATACCTACTTTACGAGTCTGCTTCCGGGTTCGCTCTTTTGCATGCTCATGGACTTGATGAAATTGGACAGAACGTCGAAGCTGTTAGGAACTCTGTTTCTGACTTGAACAGGTTCGGGAAGGTCGTGCAGCTTATGGCTTTTAATCCTTTTGAGTCTGCTCTTGATGCCCTTAAGCAGTGCAACTCCGTCTCTGAAGGTAATTGTCCTCAAGCTATGAATTTACACCGTCTGACCCGACCATTGCATTTAAAATGATTATGATTTGATTCGATTATTAAAACCTGCGCAATTTAAGTCATCAACGGTGTCTATCTGTGAACGCTTACGAACTACTTATGTATTTTTCGGCTTTTTGAGGACTGCTAACGATTATTCGATAACTAATTCGTTCATAGGTTTAGTGCACCACAAGAAAAATTGTAACTTTACCGGTCCTGGTTGCTTTTAAGACTTTCTAATTTCCAAAATGCAGCTTTGACAGCTTTAGGTTGTTTGTCTTACTTGTAGTTATTGGGTTTATTGTGTTTTAGATATTTACATATCTATTTGTGAAAACATTTTAGTAATTATTTTGAGAAAAATGTGAAAAGATTTAACATTTTGACCAACTTGTTTCTGTTATGTTGCAAACTCACATTGTCCTTCTTGCTTGATATCTCATATGCACCCTGTTGGCACAGAATTAAAATCTTATGGTTCAGTGATTGTTTATTTTTTATTATGTTTTTTATTTCAGGCTTATTGACCGATGAACTGAGAAGTTTTCTGGAGATCAATCTACCTAAAGTCAAGGAAGGTAAGAAGGCAAAGTTTAGTTTAGGAGTAGCAGATCCTAAAATTGGTTCACAGATATCTGAAGTGACTAAAATTCCTTGCCAAAGTAATGAGTTTGTCAATGAGCTACTTCGTGGCGTGCGGCTTCATTTTGATAGGTTTATCAAGGATCTTAAGGTTGTCATCTTTTTTGTCCTTCTTCAATGTTTGTACATCCAAGTTCACTCCCTTTAATGAAAATAAAATTATTCTGAGCTTTCTATTTCATTTTTCTACACCTTTTTAAAACTCAATAGCCAGGAGATTTGGAGAAGGCCCAACTTGGCCTGGGGCATAGTTATAGCAGGGCAAAGGTGAAATTTAATGTAAATCGAGTTGACAACATGGTCATTCAGGCAATCTTCCTTCTTGATACACTTGATAAGGATATCAATTCCTTCTCCATGAGAGTCAGGTACATTTTGACATTGAATCATTGACGAACAAATGTAGTCAACTCTTGAAGCCATAATCTATGTATGATGTTCTGCTTGTTCATCAATTCTATGCAGAGAATGGTACTCGTGGCATTTTCCTGAGTTGGTGAAGATTGTAAGTGATAATTATCTGTATGCCAAAGTTGCAAAATATATTGAGGACAAGTCAAAGTTGTCGGAAGATAAAATCCCAGAGTTAACAGAGATAATAGGAGATGAAGATAAGGCTAAAGAGATTGTGGAAGCTGCCAAGGCATCCATGGGTAGAATTATTGTACTTGAATCGCATTAAACATTTGTTTCTTACTTTATTTTAAAACTTGCTTTCTCTTGATTTTCTTCAGGACAGGATTTGTCCCCAGTTGACTTGATCAATGTCCAGCAATTTGCACAGAGGGTAATGGACCTCTCTGAGTATAGAAGGAAGCTTTATGATTATCTTGTTACTAAGATGAACGACATTGCACCAAATTTGGCCTCTCTGATTGGTGAAGTTGTTGGTGCTCGTTTGATTTCTCATGCTGGTAGTCTTACAAATTTGGCCAAGTGCCCCTCTTCTACTCTTCAAATCCTTGGTGCAGAAAAGGCATTGTTCAGGTTTTTAATTCAGTACCTGTTGTTCTGAATTTTCTTGGACGTTTTAATATAAGCTAAAAAAATATCTTCTGATGTAAAACTAGACATTTGCTTATGTTGTTCAGATTTTCACTTCTATTGAATATTCGAGCATAACTATTTTTAGTCTCTGATAATATTTTTCTGACTGTTCTTGTTTTTAAACAAATATCTTTGCATGTTATATTCAAGGGCGTTGAAAACCAGAGGAAACACTCCCAAATATGGTCTGATTTTCCATTCATCCTTTATTGGTCGGGCATCTGCCAGAAATAAGGGCCGAATGGCCCGCTTTCTTGCAAACAAGTGCTCGATTGCTTCACGTATTGACTGCTTTTCTGGTTAGTTTTCCTGTCCTTGGTTCCGGTATCTGCCTTGCCTAATGACATCTCTTATGCCTTTTTACCTCTTCACTCTAATAAACTTGTTCTACGGTAATGCAGAGACGGGTACTACCGCTTTTGGGGAGAAACTCAAAGAACAAGTGGAGGAGCGACTTGACTTCTATGATAAGGGAGTTGCCCCTCGTAAGAACATAGATGTCATGAAGGCTGCCATTGAAAGTGCAGAAGACAAAGGTTCGTAGAGAGACGAAATCTTGCCACCCACTCTTTTTTTTTCTTTCGTTTGCCCTTCCTACTTAAAATGTTATCGAGAACTTGCCTTAAGAAGTTAAATTAGTCTTAAGAAGTACACTTTTTTTTTCCCCATCGTGCTACGAGCGTTTTCATGTCCTTTTTTTTGGGGCTATTGTTGCAGATACAGCAAAGGAAACAGAAGAAGTGCACGTTGAACCCACAAGCAAGAAAGGCAAGAAGTCAAAAGCTGCTGCTAATGATGGTGAGGATATGGTTATAGATAAGTCCACAGCCATTACAAATGGCGGTGATGCTTTGGAGGAGCATAAATCAGAAAAGAAAAAGAAGAAGAAAGAAAAGAGGAAATTGGACAATGAGATGGACGTTGACAATGAAGATGGTGCCAATGGGGTTGCTCACGAGGAAGATGGAGATGTAGAAAAGAAGAAGAAAAAGAAGAAAGATAAAATGAATGACGATGGAGAAATATTGGGGGCTGATAAAGAGACTAAGAAGAAAAAGAAGAAGAAATCAAAAAGTGCAGATGCGAGTAAAATTTGAGCGGTGCTGTAGAAGTTTTGCTTTGGTATTATCCTGGATGGTAATCCACTTATTAATCTTGAACTGCAAAATGAGTTCTTGTCTAGTTATCTTAATTACTCATGTTTTCCATATAATATATGTATTGTCGTAGGAAGTTTTGCCGGGATTGATAATGGGATTCCGTGATTCAATCACAGTTATTTGTACCATTCACTTGCTTTGGTCTTTTAGTTTGATGCTTTTACTTATTATGTTTCTGTCTTAAGTATTGATTTCACTCGCTTAAAAGACAAATTATTGGTTTGAATAATTTTTTTCATTTTTCATTCCTAGAAAAGAACAATAATTTACCCAAGAAAAATCAGAAATATATCATAGACTTTCTTTAAATATGTATATTAATATTAAAAATTTTGTCAACCATATGGTATTTTACTTAGTCCACTTGTATATGTAGTGAACTGAGACAGATAAATTAGGGAGCTAACGAGTGTAAATTGTACGAAAACTAAGATTTATTGCACGCTTGAAGATAGTCCCGTCGTCTCCTTTTTCATACACGAGCATCGTCCTGATAGTTGGATTTCTGCGACAAGAACTCGGACTAATAAATAAGAACACGAACACGAACACGAACAAGAAAATCAGTTGTTGATAGGTCTGATTTTTCCCGGGAAAATTAAGTTCGGGCCATCGATTTTGTAATGCTAGAATACCAAAACTACCCTGGAGAGATCGGATATGCCATGACGTAGACAAATCTATACTTGGAAATATGATAATACCATACAGTGACGTCACTATAGACCGTCTGCGTAATGATGTTAACTGTATAATTTTTAAAGAAACAAAATAAGTGACCATTTAAGCTACGTGATGTCTCTATTCATGGATGGTGCAATTCACGCTTAGTTTTAAACTGTTCTGTATGCCCGAGAAGCTGGTCAAAGATAAAATTTAAAATTGAATTCAATTTCCGGCTAGCCTGCAAGGGAAGTCAGTCAATTTTGGAGACAGTGAAAGTCTGAAATTTCATCAAAGCCGGAATATTTAAAAACAAACCTTGACAAAGCAGTCCAAGTCTTATGAGAAGAAAGCTGTTCCGTGGTTTCTGATATGACCAGTTTCTTGAATTTGAAGGCTTCTCCAACTACTTAATTTATAGGCCTTCGCCCCTTGGTACGATCCTATCTCTGATAATTTTCTTTCTATGTTTCTGTTTTCTGGACAAGGTAAAAAATGCAGGGTCTACCTTCTTCTTCTTTTTTTTAATTTCTCTAATTTTTTCGAAGGCAAAAATGGCAATCTGGAGCAGCTTCCTCGAAATTTTTACCTTTGGTTTGCTTGTCTGTCAAGCTTCAAGGTTTGTTGACTTCCGGTTCCAGTAATCTGCATAAGCATCCCTGCATATTCTCATTCAGTTTTGTCATTTATTTCATTTTAGTGCAATGCACTGCATTCAATACACAATTTACGGACACCGCAACCTCTGAAGAGGTTGAGCTTAAGAGATCAGACTTTCCTAGTGGTTTTGTCTTTGGAGTAGGTACTGCTGCTGCACAGGTATCAAATTTACTTTCAATTTAATTTTGTTTTTAAAGTAAAGTAAATCATAAATTCGTTTAAATATGACTGTATTTCTTATGTTTCTTATGGATGCAGATCGAAGGAGCTGCAAAGGAAGGAGGGAAAGGACCAAGCATTTGGGACAATTTTATGCAAAATACCCAGGTAAAACACATTGATTTCATCCTTTCTCCTTATATTACATAATGTTGTTTTCCTAGCCAGTCATTAACAGTATGCTTTTTACTCCATTAGACAAAATCGCAGACCACAGTAGCAATGATCCCGGTCTTGATCATTATAATCGGTATAAGGTGACTGAATTAAACTTCATTATTATGGCTTAGGATGATCAACCATGATTCATCAAAGTGCTATATGATCTTCATTTTTGTGGATGTTTCAGGAAGATGTGAAACTCATTAAGGACCTTGGTGTGGATTGCTATCGATTCTCCATTTCTTGGACCAGGATTTTGCCTAGTAAGTCTTTCTAGTGAAAAAAATTTGGTTTTTTGTGAAACACCAAAATAACATTCTAAATTTCTAATCATCATCTGTTATCTGCCATTTGCAGAGGGTTCATTGAGTGGGGGAGTGAACCAAGAGGGCATTAATCACTATAACAATCTGATTGATGAATTGCTTAAAAATGGTAAGTGAAAAGTATCATTGGTAATGTGCAATTTTGCTGTTAGAAGAAGTTAATGTTTCATTTCAATTCTGTATTTTGATGTAGGCATCAAACCCTTTGTGACTCTATTGCACTTTGACACTCCCCAATCCCTGCAAGACAAATATGGAGGTCCCTTGAGCCGCTCATTTGTGTAAGCCCATGAACTCTTTTCTGTTTTTGGTAAGTAGAAAAAAATTTGGATAAGTTGACGGTTTTTGTTTTAGGGATGATTTTAAAGACTACAGTGAACTCTGATTCAAAACATATGGAGACAGAGTTAAGCATTGGTTTACAATCAATGAGCCATACATTGTTGCCGTTATGGGGCATGATCTTGGTGTAGCTGCGCCGGGAAGGTGTTCAATTGGGCTTTTCAAGTGTCTTCGTGGTAACTCATCCACAGAACCATACATCGTCAGCCACAACCTTCTCCTAGCTCATGCTACTGTCGTCAAGCTCTATAGAAATTGGAATCAGTCATTTGGGTGATTATTCCGAACCTTATTCAGAATCACCAGAGGACAAAGCTGCAGCCAAAAGATCCTTGGACTTCGTCGTTGGATAGTTTGTTTTGTCTGTGCTCTAAATATTTCAACTACTACGTTAACATTAGAATCTTTTGATACAATTGTTTAGTAATTGACTAGGTTTATGGAGCCGTTAGTGTTTGGAGATTATCCAAAAAGCATGAGAGATTTGGTGAAGGATAGGCTGCCTCGTTTCACCCAAGAAGAGAAGAACCTGGTCAAAGGATCCTTTGATTTTATCGGAATTAATTATTATACGGCAAGATACGCTAAAAGTGTCTCCCCCGATCCAAACGCACCAGTACGTTACTTGACCGACAGTTTATTGGTAGAACCATTAGGTAAACTCTTCAAATATTTTTACTGTCCCTTGACTTGTAATCTGTTCTTGTGCTAATACTGATACTGTGCTTTGGCAGAGGACAAGAATGGAGTTCCTATTGGTCCTGTGGTACTTTTTATCGTTTATAATGTTCCCATCTTTTATTTAGTTTACATATGATTTGATTTTGATGAGCTTGCTGCCCTTAAAACGATGATTATAATTTTGTGTATAATACATTGCAGGCTGAAGGAAGCAAATTCATATACCTATAACCAATAGGGCTGGAGAAGCTATTGAACTTCATGAAGGAAGAGTATAATTGCTCTAAAATCTACATTTCTGAAAATGGTCGGTTCTTCTTTATCCATTTTCTACTAAATTAATTTGATGTTGATTCCTTCTGTTCTGCTATTAGGGATCACTGAAGCTAATGTCGAAAACGCTGCACTAGAGGAAGCACTGTCGGATACACATAGGATAAAATTTCTCCTTAGGCATTTATATCGAATCCACAACGCTATCAAGTAAGTATTTTAACTTACATATTGTTTAATCATCTTCTGGATTCTATTCTGGAAATTAAAGCTTTTCTTGTGCAGGAATGGAGTGAATGTTGTGGGATATATGTATTGGACTTTATTCGATGATTTTGAGTGGATAGATGGATACATTCCACGATTTGGGTTTTACTACGTAGATCGCAAGAATAATCTTAACCGTATTCCCAAACACTCTGCCCACTGGTATTACAACTTTCTCAAAGGATCAAACCACTCCCTGTCCCAGAGCTTCTCAAGCATAAATTTCAATGTTGTCGGCGACAAACTTGCTTCCATTAAAGATTCCTGATTTTTTTTAATTCAACAATTATCATGTAAAAATGTCATTTCCATAAGAAAATTATATTAATTCCTCTGTTTTACGTTTTCTGTTTAATTAAATGTCGTTACAAAAATAAAAACTATAGACTGTCTTTGTTTAAACAATTTCTTAAGGCTTTCAAAAAGTTATCCTTGACTTTCAAAATTATTTTGTAGAATTTCAAATTAGTTGATGAGATCACTAAATCATTATGCTCTTCTAAACATAAAATTTTATTTTATTATCACTAATAAGTACAGTAGTACACTTTCTCCATTTATATTCTTAGCATCAAAATACACCGTAACAGAGAATAAACATATCACAATAAATTTAAAAAAAAATTAAAGTAAAACATATAAAATGAAAATATTTGCAAAATTCTCTTGAAGATTAAAAATAATATTCGAGTTCCATGAATTATCTTCCTAATTAACTCCTGCACAATAATCACTTGTAATTGTAAAACTTCCATAACTCTTTCTATAAAAAAAGAAAAGAAAATTCCTCAACTCTGTTTGTTTGAAACTAAACCTTTTTCTCTTGTTCGGCCCTGAATTAATTTTCATTCAGTTAAATATCCTTATTTAGGCCATCATTCAGTTGAGTTACATCTAGCACCGTAATGGGCCATTAATGGGCCGTTCCATAGAGAATGTCACCTCAATTTTTTTAATATATAAAAATTTTAACCAAAATAAACAAATAAGCGTCCCATTATTTTACTACTTCACTTCCAACCAAGGTGAACTCTGGACTAGGGATATATCAGCTTACAACTTAAGCTGACTAACAGACGCTGAAGTGAGTCAAGACATGGCTAAGCGAGAAACATGCTCCGTTGCTTCTGATCTGATCAGCTTCTTGAATGCTTCTCCAACTGCTTTCCACGCCGTCGGTAAGCTCTCTTCTTCACCTCATTTTTCTTTCCGTCAATCTCTGCACGACTTGAAGAGTCATAGAGTTTGCCTCCTAATTCTCTTTACTCTCCTCTTACGAATGGGAATTTTGGCCTTTATATGTGATTTTATTTTTGTAATTTTCGTCTTCCTAAAATCGGTACGTTGGAAATGAAAATTGAGTTTGGTCTTTAGTATTTATTTATATATATATATATATATATATATATATATATATATATATGAAAAAGGTTTTTCTCTTTTGTGAATTCACAGCCTTATTTATGTTCGGGATGTCTTCTTGTTTCAGATGAGGCAAAGAAACGGTTACGAAGCGCTGGCTATGAGCAAATTTCCGAGAGAGAAGACTGGAGACTACAAGCTGGCAAGAAATACTTTTTCACGAGAAATCACTCAACGATTGTTGCATTTGCTATCGGTAAAAGGTACATTTCAAGTAATTTCAAATCTTGCTTAGCTGGTTGCACTCTGTTTTATTGCAAATGAAATGGAAAAGAGTTTGGAATAAATATTTTTAATTCAGTGTTTTTTGATTTGATGCCACTTAGTTTATACTGTTGTGTATTCAAATCATTTCACATTATAATAATGCATCCATTCTATTGAATCTTCCATTTCCTTCGGTACGAGATTAGTAATTGCTAAAACCCGCAAAATCTCTAATTTTCGTTGTTTTGTAACCCTGTTTTATCTACATAGAAAGATTTAGCGATTATAGGAGAGTATTTAATGATAGCGTTATTGTAAATAGCACGACTTGACAGTATGTAGTCCTATCTATACATTCATTGCTCTCAATTTTTTGCTTAGATACGTTGCCGGAAATGGATTCTACATTGTTGGTGCTCATACTGATAGCCCTTGTCTGAAACTGAAGCCTGTTTCCAAGGTAATTTTGGATTAATTGAATTAGACAGTTAGTGCAAATCTGAGCTGCGGAATAGATGTTTAGTGGGAAAATTGTTGGTTTTCTTTGATGGGTGTTGCTTGGGTAGGTGGTTAAAGCTGGATATTTGGAGGTTGGTGTCCAAACATACGGAGGTGGCTTGTGGCATACATGGTTTGATCGAGATTTAACAGTGGCAGGGAGGATCATAATAAGAGAAGAAAAAGAAGGTTCTGTTTCATACTTGCATCGACTTGTTAGAATTGAAGAACCAATAATGCGGATCCCAACTTTGGCAATTCACTTAGACAGGTTTTTTATTTTTTTCCCCATCTGTTGAGATGCATCTTACGTGTTTGCTTGGACTGATCATTGTCTCCCCCTTTTGGATGAAAATATCTTCTGACATATAAACAGGGGTAGTGATGGATTTAAACCAAACACGCAGAGTCATCTTCTTCCTGTTTTGGCAACATCTGTTAAGGTAGCCCTGGAAGTGAAGTTATTTATATTTAAATGTTATTAATTGCTAGTAGTTCTATTACATTTTTATTTTTAAAAAATATTAACTAGAGAGGGTGATCATGACTGCAAAATGTCCGGGTTTGGTGCATGAAGTCATAAATGGAATGTGTTTTCTCTTTTCATTTTAATTATTATTATGTAAGAATTATTTTTCTAAACAATAGATTATGTTAACTAATAATATTTAGTGGTTAGTTACTACGATCTTTGTAATTAACTTGTGCACGTATGCATTGATACTGGTTTGTAGTTAATAAAAAGGAGTATGTAAAGCTTACTCAAATTTTGCTTGTTCAGATGTATTCTTTCTCCTGATTTGCTTTAGCTTTTAAATATCTAATGGTTTTTCTCTTGCAGGCAGAGCTTAATAAAGTGGTCGCTGAAAATGGTCCAGTTGAAAGTGGAACCCAGAATGAAGGAAAGGAATCAATTGAAAATAACAGTAGTAGTAAAGGAAAGCATCATTCTCTGCTACTACAGGTTAACAACCTTAGGAACTGACTTTCCCTATTTTTTTTATTTTTTTTTTGAGGGGGGTGGGGTTTGTGAGTGACTCTGATGTCATGGTTGTAGTGTTAATAGCTCCTTAAGTTGCTTGTGGAAGTGTTTGTTGGTGACTGAACTTTGCTTTGTTCACTTTTGTCCAGCTGCTTGCGAAGAAAGTTGGTTGTGCACCAGCTGACATATGTGATTTTGAATTGCAAGCTTGTGATACCCAACCAAGTATAGTAGCTGGAGCTGCAAAGGAATTTATATTTTCAGGGCGGCTTGATAACCTCTGCATGTCATTTTGTTCATTGAAGGTTTTTACAGTTTGTCTTCTCTATCCAAGTTTCAAAGCATGTGTATACTGTATAAATATTACTTATTTATTATGTAAAATAAAGGAGACATGTGTTCTTGTTAGATTATAGAAGAAACTTCTTGATATTACTACCCTGTCAATTTAGCAATTTTAAGTCATGGTTTTAATTTCAGGCATTAATAGATGCTTCAGCCTCTGACAGTAGTCTTGATGAAGAAACTGGTGTTAGAATGGTTGCTTTGTTTGATCATGAAGAGGTTGGATCGAATTCTGCCCAAGGAGCTGGCTCTCCTGTAATGCTGGATGCTTTATCTAGAGTTACACATTCCTTCAGCTCAGAATCCAAGGTAGAGATTATCCTATCTTTCACCTTTTCTTATACGTAAACCTTACAGTTTACGGGAATGACTCTTGTTACTCTTTATTTTTTGTGATTAAGCAACTCTGATGTTGTGTAATATGACATTCCATTCCAGCTGTTAGGGGCTGCACTGTAATGATTGAAAGTATGATTTTTTCAGCTTTATGTCAGTTAACTTATTACATCACTTGTTTACAAGACTCTGCATTTACTGAAGAATACTTTTAGAGATGGTTAATCGTGACTTGATCATTTTCCTATAAATTATGCATTCAGTAGATAATCAGTTATCTGTGGCGACCAAATTCCAGGTTCTTGAGAAAGCAATCCAAAGGAGCTTTCTTGTGTCTGCTGATATGGCACATGCGCTACACCCCAATTATATGGTATGCCATCTGATTTGTTTGTAGTTTGAAGGTGTTGATTGTAAAAAATACTGCATTATACTGAGATGGAATTCCTCGTAGGACAAACATGAGGATAACCATCAGCCCAAACTACATGGGGGACTTGTCATTAAACACAATGCAAATCAACGCTATGCTACCAATGCTGTCACTTCCTTCATATTTAGGGAGATAGCATCGAGACATAACCTTCCTGTTCAGGTCAGTTTAGTCATAAATTCAATCTCTTATTTTATTTCTAGTAGGAACAGATTGCTTCCCAACAAGAATATGTGATTTTAAGTGGAAACAAATTTTAGTTTCAGTATTTTTGTTACTTCAAGTCTCAAAGATAAACAATCCTGTTTGACGATAGAATTATTTGAAATTAACACTTGGGTGTCAGACGGGTATGGTTAGAAGAAATTATGATAAATTATCTTGATGTAGGACTTCGTGGTGCGCAATGATATGGCTTGTGGTTCAACCATCGGTCCCATCCTTGCAAGTGGTGTGGGTATTCGTACTGTAGATGTGGGTGCACCGCAATGGTCAATGCATAGCATAAGAGAAATGTGCGCTGTTGATGATGTGGAGTATTCATACCAGCATTTCAAGGCTTTCTTCCAAGAGTTAGCTCATCTGGATGCAAAAATTGTTGTGGATGTATAGGTTTGATTGTCTCTGTAATTTGACTTCTAGTTTGATCTGGATGCTATTTTTCTAAAGGAGTTGCCGTATCATATCAATATAATGTGATATGTATGGTTAACAAGGTTATCAATAAAATTAGACTTTAACAAGTGCAATAGAAGGGACAGAGTCTCTGATTGCTGCACTTGAATGGCTTGGGAGTTGGGACGTGGAAGTTCACGTTTATGTAATCTGCCTCAGTACTGATTTCCCTGTCTAGTAGTAATGTGAAGCGGAAAATTGCAGGACTCAGCACTTTCGTTATCTGAAGCTTGCTAAAAGTGTTCGCCCATAACAAAAGCCTTGGTTGGTTCCTGTTTTAAAAGGATACGCAAAATTTGAGCTGTATAAAAAGAGAAGGGAGTTGATTTTTCACCATCACAAATTAATAACTTCCCCACCCTCGACACTTCCGGAAATGAGTTTCTATATGAGAGAAGAGGTAAGTTTCCGGTAGAGAGAAGGTGCAAGTATTAATTTGGTGGTGTAGAAATTAATCCCCAAAAGAAAATTTTCGGTCTAGATAATTTTTTACGATTCGGATACGGTTTAGTATACAGCTCTGCATAAGGACTAAGTTAACTGAATAATTATTGAGTTGGAAATGTACAAATAAAATAGGCAGCTGGATTACAAATAATGAGAACTAACTTTGAAAGCTTCGTTTTTCCTATCTAATTATTGATATTGTTAGTATTTATTATTTAAACTGAACTCACGACAAACAACTTACAAAAAGAGAGAAAGAAATCATGATAAATAATACAGTTTATAAAATGCTTATGCTTATAACATTACATTTTACACATCATGTTATACAACAACTACAATTAAACCTTATTGAGAAGTGGGATTTGAAAAGCGAAGAGTCAAATCACGAAGAGGGATGGTGGTTACACGATACACAGTCCAAAAAACTATAAAGGCATAACCAACCAGTTCTTTTATTTTTTTAACGTAGATAGAAGGGAGAGGAGACGAGGCTTGGAGGGTAGTAAACCTTACTTATCATAACGAACCAATTCAAAGCTTAGAAGATCCAACAGGATAATGTATGACTATATGATTATAAGCATCCAAGGTAAGAAAATCATCAAGTGTTGGGGCTGTGCATTGCCGACTGAAAATCCTGCAAGCCTCCTTGTACATGCCCTTCTTGAACTTTTCTTTGCCCACCTCTTTCTCAATCCTAGCCATCTCCTCTTCAACCACTCTACCAAAAAGTTCATTGTTCACTTTAACTCCATCTCCATCCAATTCAACTCCATACTTAAGCCACTGCCAGTTTTGCACCCTGCTAATTTCGGCAGTAGCCGCATCTTCCATAAGATTGTAAAGAGGCACTGAACCACTTCCTGTGAGCCATGCTGCCAGATACTGAATACCCACACGAGTATTTAGGCGGAGACCTTCCATTGTACGAACTCCTCTGGGTCTCTGCAAGAGGTCATCCTCAGTCAAGTTTGCTGCATCATCACGTTTCATGGTTTTTATCTGATTAGGAGCGTTGCCCATGTTGTTGTTGAAGACCTCCATGCAGGTTGGAATCAGACCAGGGTGTGCTGCCCAAGTTCCATCATGCCCTGCCTTAACTTCTCTTAGCTTGTCCTTCCTCACTAGCTCCAAAGCTGCCTCATTAGCCACTGGGTCATCTCTAATTGGAATTTGTGCTGCCTGTAGAAGAAATTGAAATCAGAGATATAACTTTGTTATGCAAAACAACAAAACAACCACGCCATTGTGACATTCAATCATGATATGTATCTTGAATTGTCTTAGTCTGATTTTCCCTATTGAAAACATAAGTTATCGTGCTCGTGTGTCGTATGATTACTTCAGCATTTTCAAATATTTCAATACAAGATTAAGTTAGAAACGAAACAAGTAAAATAGGTACCATGCCTCCCATGGCGTGTACACCTCGCCTATGGCAAGTCCTGATGAGAAGATCAGAGTAACTCTTCATGAAGTGTTGGGTCATCCCAACTTGAACTCTGTCTGGTAACAAGCGATCTGGGTGACCCTGGAACGTCTTAACGTAGCTGAAAATATAATCCCATCGTCCACAGTTGAGACCCACCGAGTGGTCCCTCAGCTCATACAGAATCTCATCCATTTGAAACACTGCTGGAAGTGTTTCAATGAGAACAGTGGCTCTGATACTTCCTTTTTCTATGCCTGCCATCTTCTCTGCCCTCTCAAATACGCTGTTCCATATCTTGGCTTCCCTGCCAAATTGCAAATAGCCTCTTAGTATAAACCAATTTCAAACCACGCATACCAAGCAATTCTCTTTGATTAGTAGCTCTTATAATGGATACTTTATACCTTGAATGCTCCATTTTAGGGAGATAGAAGAAGGGACCAAACCCTGCACCTTGGGTTCTCCGGAATGTTGCATAATTGTGATAGAAATAAAGGCCAAAATCAACAAGGCAACCGGTTGCAGGTTCACCATCAATTAAAATATGAGCCTCGGGTAGATGCCAACCTCTTGGACGAACAAAAGGCTTTGCTATCTGATCATTAAGTTTATAAACCCTGTTCCTGGCTTTGTCATGGAAGCTTATACTCCCATTTACAGCATCCCTCAAGTTAACTTGGCCTCTCATAAGATTCTCCCAGCTAGGAGACAGTGCATCCTCAAAATCAGCCTTAAAAAGCAACAACCTTTTTAATATAGAACATCTCAAAATCTAAAATAAAAACAATGTTAATTAACACTTACCATAAAGACTTTAGCTCCAGAATTGAGAGCATTGATGATCATCTTTCGTTCCACAGGGCCTGTAATCTCTACCTTTCTATCAGCAACAACTGGTGGAACAGGTGCACACACCCAGTCAGTTTCTCTGATGTACCTGGTTGCAGGATCAAAAACTGGTAGGGCACCCTCATTATACTTTCTCTTTGCTTCTCTTCTACACTCCAATGAGTATTTGATATGGTTCCTAAACTGACGCTGCAAGTCAGCAACGAACTTGAGAGCATCTTTGGTAAGAATTTTGGCGAATTCTTCATCGTATCTTCCTCGGATGTCCACTCCTTCTGGGACATCATAGTAGGAACCAATCTTTTCGGGTGCCGGTGTTGGATAGACGTAAATTCCAGTGCCCGACATTTTTGCTAGCTTGGTCATTCCTACGGTGCAAATATGAAATATGAAACAAATGTGCGTTTTGAGCCATGGTTATGGGGAATTATATAGAATGAAGAAGAAGAAGCGAGTGGGATTGATGGACTTGTGTCATGGACGACCTTATTATAAATGGCTTTATGTGCGTAAGATGATCAAGTGCGCCGATAAGGTCGTGGTGCCATTGAATTTTGTGCCCTCCTTGGGAGGTGCGTCCGATTGGGTAAGGATGGATGAGGTGGATTAGCACGTGGCACTACCCGGGGATGTTGATGTCGTCAAAATCCAGGATAAAGTATGATCAGAGCCCAACAATACTCGTTCAAGCCCAAGTTTACCTATCTCTCTATTTGGGCCATTGAGGTCCAATAACTTATCAGCTAGCCTTCCAGGAACCTTGAAAGCACTATTTAAGTGTTGATAACCAAAAAAAAGAAAAAAAGTCTTGATAATTCCAAATACTTTTAATTAATATATCTAGTTTAAGAAAAAAATGTGAAACATTATTTATATTTTCTTATAGTAGATAGAGAAAAATAGAAGAGTATCAAAAGAAGATTATTACTGTGGTAATCATTCAATTATGAAGAAAAAAGTTGAATTATGAGATTATAAATAAATGTCAGAAAAGAATAAAGTATAATTAGTAAGAGTTTAAAAGAAGAAAATCACGATCATTCAATTAAAAACAAATTATGGTGTATAAATATATAGCCACACCCTTTTCAAAATCGTACAAATTAATGTAAAGTCATCTTCGATGATTTCTGGGATAAATATATATATAGATAATGCATAGAAGGTAAAAGAATAAGATAGTCACACATCGCTGTCGTTGCATATTAATGATAGATATATACTTTATAGGATGAAGTTAACTCTGATAGTTACTGACAAGAGAATCAACGATGCACAATTTCAAAAGAAAAATCTAGAATAGAAGGTAAACCATTATTTTATTTTATTTTTCGTCGAAAGTATTCTTTTATATTTTACTTTCTACGCTTCGGACAAAAAAAAATTATGAAGTACACCCCCCAATTTAAAAGAACTAATTTCTTAATGCTATGCGCGCTTATAGTCTTTTTATTTGTAGTACTGTTATTTAAGTTTCAATATATAATTACTAAATTTGAATTCTACTATTTTTGCCCTATCCAAATTAATTTATATATACTCTTTGACCTACCTATCTAGTTGTTGAATTACTGTGGTCAAAGCCACTCAATCAAGCTCTTCTGGGTCGTGAATCGTGAAGCATAGTTATATAATTTTTCTCAAGAAAGTGTTACAATTATCATATGAGTAATTAAAATATGAAATGAAATAAATTGGAATCGTTTATGCTTTTTTTTATATAAAAAAATCAACTTTCACATACGAGATTAATTGGAATTGAAATAGTTTATTTTTACGAGGCATATAATTAGTTTAAGAAAATATTATTTCTCAAAATATTTATTCAACTCATTTTTAGTTTATATTTTGATTCGTCCAAGTAAAGGGTGTCAGTGTGCAAGAGACCAATACCTAATTAGGTCTACCCTACGAGGCACTAGACAAGTGATAAGTCCTTGTCGCGCACTCCATTTGCAGTTCCTTCTCATCTGTCTTCTTTCGACAATAAATATCTTCATAATTTTAAAATATTAACTAAAAAGGGGTTCAGTTTAAATTCGAAAAAAACAAAAAAAGATATTGAATTTTATTCCACAGTGCATGTTAAGTTAGGTAAATATAGAAAGTGCGCTAGCTGCAAGAAAGTATTTTCTGTAAACAGTAATTAGAACACTAGCTGACGTTGAAACCATGGATTAATGCCTTTAATGCGCAGTTTACGTAGTAGGTTAGTCACCGAATCAACACTTACTTTTTCCATATCTCTGAATTCTGTCGATGGAGTAGATTCTATTTCCACTTGCTGTAAAACTCTTATTGGCGGTTAATGCTCAAATTATGGAGGTTGGCACGATTTGTATCCAAATATGGCAAGCAACAACTACTGTGGATATATAATCTCTATTGTTATGCGTGATATTTTGTTTTTTTTTTCCCTTAAATAAATCTAAGTTATAATTAACTGTATAGAATCACAATAATCAATGTATTTATCTTAAGATAACAATCATATATGCATGCAGCTTTTCGTCATACATAGATCATGGATGGATCATGGGCATGGGCATGGTTCTTTTCCTTCAGGCGACTAGTATTATTGAAAGAGACCCTCTGATGACTGGCTTTGACATCTAGCCAGCTAGAATCATGCATGAAAAAACCAATTTGATGATGAAAAGCATTATTGTGGGTCACTGCTGAATTTAGTCAAATTTACAACGGAGCTAGTTAGGTTGGCCGTTTTCTTCTCGATTCTGCTCTCTTTTTTCGTTGTGGATTGGTTTCCTGACTTTCTTGAAAAAGCAAAATACGTGTAATGCCTACTTATCCACATATAGAATCGAAACTACTAGTATACTAGTTTGTTTTCTTTTTAATCAGTTTTACATATATGCAAAATTCATTAAGGGCAAAGACAGATACAACTTGTTGAAAAGAGGGGAAAAAAAAACTGCTTGTGTTACTACTTTCAAAAAAAAAAAAAATCACTAATTTTGAGCATGATTATGAAGTTAATTAAGGGGAATTAGTGCAGTTATTCCACTTAGGCAAAGAAATAAAATAAATTAAAGCTATTCATTAATTCATGGGAAGAAAATTCCATCCAATTTGATAAACAGAATTGGTATATATATATTCATAGATTGATATTGACAATATTTGATCGATATCCACTGTGTTGCATATACGTGTAAATACATGCCAAAAGGATCAATGGTTGACAGTGAAATTGCTTGTCATTCAAGTAGCGAATCATATCTAATTTAATCCTTTTGATTTGATTTAGAGAAAAATATACATATAGTCATATTCATACGGCAGCAAAAGAAGATGGATCAGTCACAGGTCAACGACCAAAACATGCTGAATTGTCGTAAATGTTGATATTTGATGTCAAATCGTTTTAAGTTTCACAGTGGATATATCATAATTTAGGGCATGCAGGGTCTAATCAGCCCAACCATTAATGGCCTTTATATCAACTAAATAAACAATCAATCCTCAAATTAAATAGAGCCATTGCTTAAGCCACTCTTCCAGGGGGAGTACCCCCATTGAATAAATATAAGGCATATAATATAAGGCTCTTAGATGGCCGCGTGGAAGGTAGCATTGGGAGGCCACACCAATTGCAATCTTTGACAAGACTTTAGTGTGTCCCAATTGCACTCCATGATAAGGTTGATAAAGTCTTTTCTTTTTTCCGCAAGGTGTAATTTTATTTTTGACCCTGACATAGAGATAATATCATTTAGCATTTTTTTTGTTAAATTAATATTTATATTAAGATTCCAAATAAATTTAGTATAATTTAAAATATGTTAATTATTTAATTAATATAACAAATTAAAATTGAAATAATATAATACTCATTTAAATAAGTGACATGAGTGATCACCTTAACAGAAAATCACCCTCATAAAGCGATGTCATTGTGCGGACAACCTAGCAGGATGTGCGCAGCAAGCGATAGAGAGTTGAAGAACCCACCCGGAGGAATCCAGCAATCCCTCCTTAGTCCTTGCTTATGCTTTGGGTGTTTCATTTTGCAAGGCTGTAGCTTTTTCTTTAATAATGACTATCATATTACGAACCATTAAAGATGAGTTTATATATATACACATAAAACATATTTGAGGTAAGACTTGACTTACATTTTCTCACTTTAAATAGATTATTAGAGGCTTTAACATGCAATTTGCCAAATGCAACTTATGCGAAACCCTCTTTTGCTACCAACCCTTAGTTTATATTTAGCATCTATTTTTTTAAAATTATCACAAAGAATCAAATGTTAAACTTTTTATATATTATTTAAGTCTCTTGCTATTAACCCATATTTAAAGACAGTTTAGGTTTAATTAGATTATTCTAAATTTTAATTAAATCCATAATAAACTTGCTGAATTTACATATATATTTTTTCCAAGGAATATCAAGATTTTATCCTAAACAGGATGACCTAAAACATATCCATGTCTTACTCACAAACAATGTCAAATTAACTAATCCAAGGGCACCCGAATACATATCCAGACCTTAAACAAATTTTAGGGCGACAACTTTTGAAACTAATTAAAACAATTAAGACGAGATATAATTTTATTTTGTAAAGAGATAATACGGCTATACTATATTTGTAATTAAAAGGATTTTTTGAGGTCCAAAACGATGTCTTCATTGACTTTACGCTTAAACTACCCCTCTTGACCAACCATCCAGCTTGGCGGAAACAATATAGCCAAGTTATGATCCCTCCCGTTTCATGCAACGAGATTTCTGTCACAATCAGGGTACCTGTGTTAATTACTTCTCGATTCAGAAAGACCACGCCATGGCATTGGCTGCAGCTTTTTTCGATGGAGGGTACATATTATATTTGGTTTCAGCCACACACCAAAGGATTCAAATCCTAAACATGGCCTCCATAGGATTCTGCAAACAGTAACGACTACCAAGATTTTGATGGATATGTGGATCTCTCTGCCACCAAATTGCCTTCAATAATGGTACCATGCAACCAACCACATGAAGCTGCTTCACTATCACCTTTAATAGACGCTATACCACTCAATCATCTCTCCCTGCTCGTACGAAAGTGGGAACCAATTAGATTTTTACAACAAACCAATGGCCGGGATGCATTTGTATACCTGGTTTCTAGTATGCAAGGGAGGGTCCACATTATATCCTCAGCCGCTGCCGGAATTATTGAACTGGAACCTTAAAGGCTGTACCTACTTAGACATGTGAGGCGGGGACAAGATTTGGGTTGGTTTCCTCCCTGTTCTCATTTTCAAAGAGGCTATGTAGGCACGTGTCCTTAATCTAGAAGACGAAAGCTTGCGTTTAAAGTGAGTGGGCATTCATTATCGATTACCATGACCTGGGCTTCTCGGATTGGTTTGCTGTTATTGCGCCGTACGCCGAAGGAATCCGCCTATCGTTTCATTTTTTTTTTCCCTCAGAAATAGTAAGGGACAGTGCTTTCCTCTCTCTACTTTCCACTTTCCTAGCTATCGGTATGCAGGCACCCACATGTGAGGAAAGTGAATTGGTGGATCAACACTTATAGAATAAGCTGAAAAATGAAGTGGAAGGTTTAAGTAATAAGTATGAACGACCATATTTAGTATAATACATGTCATAATGGGTTTTTAATATCAGCCGTTAGTGTCTATATTTATATATATATATATATATATATGCCTGAGCTCAAGGACTTTGAGTTTTCAGGTTCTTATGGATACTTTCACGATAGCTTTGTCTGTACTTTGATTCTATTTTCAACAAATCAACGTATTAAGCACATTAAAAATATTGTACGGTCGACAGAAAGACAACTATAAAGAGAAACCTTAATGATAATGTCTGTTATAGCATCCTTTTCCTCAATTCAGACAATTTAAAACCAAGGGGTGCATGTCTACTGGAATTTGCTAGCTCCCACAGACTGAGGCTTATCTATGGCTTTTATATCTTAATCTGTATGACACGATGCAGATTAAAACTAATTATGCCTGCATGCCTTCAGTTAATTTGGCCGCACTTCCATTTCTTTCTCTTTTTTTTTTTGGTTAGCTCATTCCCTGTGATATATATATATATATATATATATAGACGTTGGCCCAAGCAATAGATGGCAATACCTAACCGTTCACAAGCTATAACAATTACATTTTAATTTGTAATGCAGTTCACTCTTCAAATCTTTTTCGTTTTATGTTTATTTTTTTTAAAATATTCACGAAGTATAGACAGGCATCAGTGATTACACCTATACACCCTCCTTCATTATGTGTCAAGTGATAATATTTTATTTAAAATTAAAATACAGTAATTATAATTGAATGAGTTATAATATATGAATAATGAAAGGACGTGTCTTTTCATCCTGTAGCTTCAATGGTTTGCTATATAACCTAATCAATCACCAGCTTGGTCCTATCTAGCTAACTAAGAAAGGAAAAGTCAAGCATAACGTAATCTTGGTATATTCTTTTCTACAGATATTTCTTACCCCATATATCCATAAGTAGAAAATTAATAAAGTTTTCTGCTTTCTAGTTATAGAGAAGGCAAAAATAATTTTTCCCATCAAGATGCATGACACTCTTAGATGCAGTAATTGAAAAAACTTAAATTAATGTGTGCTTTTGTTCCGCAAATCAGAGGAAATAGAAAATTAAAAAAAAAAAAAAAAACACGCATACACACAGTCACACGTAAGTTTTGATAAGGAAAACATATCCTTGTAATTCAGTCCCTTTCGGCTTTTTCTTTTGATTATCCAATCGCCGAGGCATGAGCATAAGTAAGAGGCGAAGCAGTCCACTTCAAGATTTACCAACAAACAAAATCAACTCTGACGTCATCGAAATTCAACGAGGATTTGTGTCGTTATCCGACCGTCCACTTGGCGCTAATCGTTCATGCTAATTATGGAAACCCGAATTAGTCCCCACTTTACTATGTAATTTCAATTGGAACACGTGTCCAATCTTTATAACCCCAGCCTCCCGAAACAGGGATGATTAAAGTTTCAAACTGAAACCGTACACATTGCACGCAGATCGGGGTCTACGTGCCTCTCTTCTGGCGCCAGCACTCGACACCCTGCGCATTCCTATTGGCTCCCTCCTCGGACCCACTCACGTTCTTCACTGTCCTTGGGGCCCCCTCACACCTAGCGCCACGTTTCCTTTTCGACCAATCCCGTCTCTGCGCTGTTCAATCTACTATTGTCACAAGTGTCCTCTTTCGCGCGCGTCTCTTTCACAGTTCCTATAAAGTAACCCTCTTGTCCTCCTCTTCTCCCAGCATCCGCTACCTTACTGTTTTACAAGATTTGATTTGAACTCTTTAGTTACTTCCGTTTCGTAGAAGAAAACACAGGAACGGTGAGTGATAGAATGGATGGGAGGGGAGGGTGTTGCATCGCCAGACATGCAACCGGTGCATACGATATGTCAAAAGTGAACAGGATAATGCTCAGGTTTCGCCCGATCGCGCCCAAACCAGCTGTCGGAACTGCTACTTCCGGTGGATCTTCATCGGAAAGCAGTGATGGCCTTTCCAGAGGTGTCAGAACGAAAAGAAAGTACGCAAGAGATACCAACAGTAATAACGGCAACAAACGGTGCAATAAAAGAAGAAAATCTTCAGCGGAGCAGAAGGATGCGGTGGTGACTCTGCCTTTGCTTCCAGAAACTCCTGATCGGAAGGATTCTCAGGCAAAGGATCTAACTGTATCTGCAGAAAAGGGAGTACGGAACAGAATGAATGTGCCGATGTGGCTGAGTTTTGAGAATTGTGCTCCTCCGCTATCTTACTGGCACGGCGGTGCAAACGATCAGCCTCTGGTGACGGCGTCTACGGGAGTGATGGTTGCAGGGTCATGCGTGACCGTGGAATGTGTAACGGAAACTTGGGTGGACGGTGATGGCCTGGGGGGTACGGACGAGGAGCGGAGGCTAAATCTAGCCAAGGACACGTGTCCAGGATTCATATCAGACGGTTACGGGAGAGTGACGTGGATTAACGGGCCGTACAGAGATATGGTGGGTCACGATAACGCAGAAGGTGAGAAGATAGGAGTGTGTTTGGTAATGAAGGAGAAGGCAGGGATGACGTTGAGGGCACTAGTACGGTACCCATCGTTCACATGCAGGGTAAGGGTGCAGTACACGTGTGGAAAGGAGAAAAGCTCGCTGATAGTACCATGCGATGCGTGGAGGATGGACAGTGGTGGGTTTGCATGGAGATTAGACGTTAAGGCCGCTCTGAGCTTGAGCTTGGGTCGGTAAAATTAAAACGTATTATACAGGCGATCAATCATCATGGCGCGGCTTCCTTCGATCTAAAACTTTTGCCGAGTAATCTATTAACGAGGGGATATATCGTGGTACCTTTTGGCGCTTAACTTGTACTGATAATTGTGAATATTTATCTAATTAAGTGGCCTCGATCACCGTATATGTGCATATTTTGTTCTCAACTCTTTCAGTGTTTCCTGATGTGGCTCTCTGTTTTAGTTTGAGTTCGAACATGGGGTTAAAGGAAAGAGAAAAGTTGATTTGTAATTGAATATCACCCCCGTGTACTGTACTTTCTTCTTTTCTAGTACTATTGAGAATGATAATTTTCTTTGTTCTACGGTTTATGAGATTTTGTGCCTCTAATTAACTGCTTTCAGGTTGCTTTACTGTCTGATTTTAATCATGTGATTTCTTCGTCGCCAACTTTTTTGATCCAAGGGAGAAAACATTGGAAAGGTGGAAATATATTCTGGGATGTGGGGAGATGCTAGGGAGGACCATGAATGAAACTTGCGGTGGGGGAACAGGTGGTTGAGTGGAGTTGGAAGAAAGAAGAAGCTGCATCAGGTTTTGTTTGTGGTTGGGGAATTATATATACATGTAAGTAACCCTTCATATTATTTACATGGGAAGATGGGATTACCATTAATTTGTTTGTTTACTCTCCCCCTCTGATTGCACCACGTCTCTGCATCTGATGAACAAACAAGCGCACACTGCGATTTTTACTTTTAGTTTACTTGAAATGGGATTACGATTTCAATTACCATTAAATTATTAAACTCTCTCGTCTGATTGCGCCACGTCTCGATTGGCATCTGATGAGTAAGCCTACCGTGCATATATACCTTTGCTTTTTCTGTATCCGATGTCACTCTCCTGTCTCCGTATGAAAAATAAAATAAAATCTCTCCCTTTCTTTCTGTAAAGCCATGAGTTTGCCGGTATGCCATTCCTCTCTGTCCTACCGCACATATTTTGCTCCAAATTATTAATCAATTAAATACTGACCCACTCGCTGAATTGTGATGCTCAATGAAATTATTTTGCCAAAGTGAGTGGGTTAATTTCTGTAAACCTAAAGGGTTGAGGGGGCTTAGGGGTGAACCTCCGATTGATTGGGATAGAGCTGCTATTTTTAAAGCATATAATATATGGTTATTTGGGATTTCTTTGCCAAAATTGGTTTCTATAGGTCGTTCGGGTACGTGGTTATTTATCAAGAGGCAAAAATTTTTGGACTGTTCGGTGTTTGATTTTGTGGATTGTTCTCGGTGCTGGAGATACATCCTTAATTAAACACCGGAGAAAAGCTATGTGCAATCTCAATATACACCTCTCATATTTTAGAGGTAAAATTGTAGAAAAGATAAAAAAGAATGATATAGATATGACATCTCTCTAAACACCGTCACCTTTACTGAAATATAATTTTAAGAAAATGATATCAGCAGCGTCTTATATGTTTGCCTGTACAAGTGAGAATAGAATCAATTTTTGAATTAAGAAGTATAATTAATTAACCCAACTGCTAAAAAATAACAAGGTGTGAGTTTGCAATTTTATTTTTTTAACGTATGATTTTTTCTTGCGTCTTCTAGGTAGCACATGTAGGTGTCTCCCCACACCTTGTCCTTTCAGAAAAAATGTCTAACTTTAATGCAATGGTAAGGACATCTGTGTACAAGTCATACATGAAAGTACCAATATCAATGTTAGCATTTCTTCTTCTAAATGTTGCTTGGTATCATTCCAAAGCCCTAGTGTGAAAGTGATACTCCAAGAGATGAAGAGGTAATTTTTGTTTTTGGGATTTAGAAATAATAAAGCTAAGTCTTTTATCAGACATAAGAATGTATATGTATCAAGGACAATTTTACCGTTAATCTCTCGTAGGAAGAATACGAGAATATCCTTAAGTATAAAAGGGGAAAAAATAAGGAAAATGTAGAATGATTTATTCGTGCTAATATAATAAGACATTCTTTTCTACCTTGTTTCTCTTGCCACTCCTAAAATTCGGTTGTTCAAAACTGAAAGGGAATAATATACAATATTCCCGTGTTAATTACGGGAAGCTATATTTGAAGCATACTTCAATATTATAGGGTAATAAGTGTGTCTCCAAAAAAAATAAAAAAAAAATTAGAGGTAATTTCACGTAAAAAAATATATTAGAGGTAATAAGTGGACTAGTAGTAAAAGTGTCAATTGAAAAATGAAAAACCCTATTTTCTTTAAGCCTTGACATATACATTGTCTCTAAAGAGTTTTTAGGACTTAAATTCATATTTTTATTTACCAAAAAAATTAAAAATTGAAAGGTCAAAAAATATATAAATTAGAGGACATAGGTTAAAAAAAAAAAAAAGCACTCAAGGAAATATCACATTGTGTTATGCAAGCATTGGGTCTTTATGGGCCAGCGGTGGGTCTGAGAATAACTACAATTTAGTCATACAAGCTACGTTATTGGGCTCTATAGAAAAATTACTTGGGCTATGCCATTGGGCTCAAATATGTTCCAGCGTTATCAAATAATATTAATTTGTTGAAGCAAAGTACGAGTGTCCCGTGACCTCATTAAAAAAACAAAGAGTGTGTATGTTACAAATTTTCTTTTATCGGAACCTCATTGTTGCACGATTTTTTTAAGACTTGTTTTTACAACATAAAAAAAAAAAGAATTGTGTACTTGTATAAAGTTCTTTTAAGTATACCGATTCAAAACCAATAAATATGTCAGCAAAAATGTAATCTCTAATTGTTATAAAAAAAATTATTATTAGGAGAGAGATAGTGGGATTTTTTTTTTTTAAAACTTAAAAGGGACTATTTTTAACTGTTGGTTGGGTATCTTATCCATAAAATAATTATATAATGACTTAGAAACATCAGCCTCTTGTAAGTTTTCTTTTTTTGATCAAGCCTCTTATAAGTTTTGTATTATAGTGTGAATTGCATATGTTGAAATAAAAAAATTAAAAAAAAAAAAAAGAAAAGAAAAGAAGGAAGAATTGGAACCTAGATCGTTTCCCGCGTCATGTGGCAGTTGCGGTCAAGACAGACACGTGGTCGGCAATCTCAGTTAATTTTATTAGGTGTCTATATCCTTATCCTCACCGGTCGTTTAGGAAGGAACATATCACTAGCTAGGCTACGCAAGACATGTGTAATATTGATTCTGGAATACGGCAGGAAGCCAAAGCACGGAGCGATAGTTCACAGTCATCTAAAGCGATATTGTGCAATAATTTCATCATGTTTAAATGGTGACGTTAATTTAATCAACACGGTCTACACAGGGCAAGCGAAGAAACGTCATTACCCGTCCGATCTGGATCTGACGTATGATAATATTTTGAATTTCAGCCGTGTGATAGAGTCAAGTCAACTGGGGAAAGGCCGAGATCTATCCAACAGCGGCGGGCAAGGAGGCAGCGGGCCTATAAATAGAGGAGCAAACTAACCCAACCATCTCAGGCTTCTGTAGATCTCTCTCTCTCTCCCTTGACGGAGTACGAAGAGTTAAGGTAAGCGAGAACAGGGTTTTTTAGGGTTTGAGGGTCGTTGTCTTAGCTTCAATTGGCTCTCAATCTAGGGTTACTCTTTCTGGGGTTTATGCCTCGATAAATTATTTTCATCTTTCCTATAAGTCCATTGTCGTTTGTCATATTTTCGGGCTCCATTTCTTCGTAGAATACTTCTCCCCATGCCCACCACATTTCTCTTTTGATTTTTGATTTCTCTGATCAATTAGAAACAACGAGGAGGGTGCATTTCCTGATTGTGAGCAACCAAGTAGGAACCATTCAATACTTCAGGTTGTAATAAGGGTTCTGGGGAGTCTTGTATTTCTTTTATTGGATCAGTCGTCCTGTTCAAGCTAGCCCTTATTCGGTTGTTCGTGATCTATCTCAATTTTTTTGGCCTCGGGCGTGAAAGTGAACATCTATGTTGCGACAAACATGAAATTGGTATTGCCGCGGGAGAGCCAGAGAACACAGTTACTTACCTCTCAAGTTTTAACATTTTTGGAATTGGTATAAATAGGACGTAAATGATCAATTCTCATTGACCTAGTTTAATGTATAAGGACCAACTTGTGAAATAAAAAGAAAAATAAGACAATAGGGTAATGCAAAATTATCGCCTTCATTGGGTTTTATATTATTTTGTATAAAAAATTGAAGAATAAGACTTAATTTGTGCTCCAGGGAATTCTTATTTTACAAAGTTTGGTGTATTGGAGCAAAACTCATTGCCAGAGTTGATATGTGCAGTTGTTGGAATTTTATCTTATGGCACCAAGTGTACTTATAGAGTTTGCTGGACAAAAGGAATCGAGGAAGTGCTCTCTCTCACAAAATATGGGAAAATCACGGAAATACTCCAAAGGTTATACTAGTGGTTTTGTTCCAGACTTCCGGCATGCTGTAGAGACTATGGGTGAATCAGAAGTTTTTGATAGCTCGGGAAGGGTTAATACAGAGCTGGCAGCGTTGGAAGATTCTTATGCTCCCAAGAGGAAGTGCCTCAATTTGAATGTTGATATTGGTGATAGTTTTGGTGCTCCTTTGCAAGTCTTGTCATTATCAAAGATGTCACGTTCTGAGAGAAAGGATTTGGCACTGAGGTTAAAATTGGAACTTGAGCAAGTCAGAAAACTTCAGAAGAAAGTTGCCAATATGAATTCAAATTTCCTTCCTTTATCTCCATCTAGTGATATACGGAGCTGCAGTGATGGACAGAAGAGACCTCCGTTTGAGAGTCAGCAGAGATCACTTGAAGCGTCAGCTCCACATGGTAAGAAGCGACCCCCTCCAGGACGAAATGGTCCTCGGACAAAAGGAAGTAAAACTGGGCGTTCTGAATCAGTTAATCCTGTTGCACCTGTGACTTCTTCAAATGCTGTGTTGATGAAACAGTGCGAGTCATTGCTTAATCGATTGATGTCCCATCAGTTTGGTTGGGTTTTCAACACACCTGTTGATGTTGTTAAGTGGAACATTCCGGATTATTTTACCGTGATTAAGCATCCAATGGATTTGGGAACCGTCAAGAGTAGAATAACTTCGGGTGAATACTCAAGTCCGATGGATTTTGCTGCAGATGTGCGGCTGACTTTCTCAAATGCTATTACGTATAATCCACCTGGCAATGACATACATATTATGGCAGAGACACTTGGTAAATATTTTGAAGTGAGATGGAAGGCTATGGAGAAGAAAATTCTTGCTGCTGATAATGAGTCATCTGAGCCTTCAAGAACTATTACTCGTATAGAAACTGAAACATCTGTCCGAATTCCTCCCTCCAAAAAGAAGAAACCAACACCAAATGACATTAGTGTCAAGCCAGAGCCTGTTAGAAGAATCATGACTGATGCAGAGAAGCATAAATTGAGCATGGAGTTAGAGGCCTTGCTTGCCGAGTTGCCTGAAAGTATTGTTGATTTTTTGAAAGAGCAAAGTCAAAATGCTACTCAAACCACTGATGATGAAATTGAGATTGATATAGATGCTCTTAGTGATGATACCTTATTCAAACTACGGGAGCTTCTTGATGACTATATGCTGGAGAAGCAGAAAAGCCAGGCAAAAGCTGGACCTTGTGAAATGGAGGTGCCTTTTTCTGTCTCTATCTCACTCTTTCTTTCTATTTGTCTTTATATCAACTAATTCTTTGCGTGGCTTGGAATTATTTATGGCACATACACAATACAGATTCATGATTGTTGAATTGTTTGATTTTTTGCAGTTGCCAAATGAATCAGGATTTAGTTATTCATACATGCAGCCATGTAAAGGTTTATTTATTTATTTGTTTTTTCCGTCTTGTTTTATCAGTTTTAGACTTTCTGGTTACGTTGCCGGTGGAAATGTTCACGAAATCCGTTGATACACAGGTAATGACCCAGTCGAGGAAGATGTCGACATTGTTGGTGGGAATGATCTTCCTGTTTCCAGTTATCCTCCTGTAGAGATTGAGAAAGATGGAGCTAACAAGAAATACAGTAGTTCAAGCAGCTCCAGTAGCGAATCTGGCTCTTCATCCAGTGGTTTGTGTTGCTTCATACTTTTCATGTGTTTTCTCCTTTCAGGATATGGTTTAAATTTTCTGACATTCCCAGTATGTGTATACAGAATTTGCTTAGTTGTTTTTTCCTGTACTTCCTTATTGGCTTCCTTCAGCAAGAAATTAAATATTCATTTCGTTGTGTTAAGAATTTATGGCAATTTGTTAAGTAAGAGGTTCCAATTTTAAAGTAGATTGTTTTTATCAGATATTATTTTAGGATCAAAGTTTTGTTATTTTATTGATTAGAAGTTTAGGATTTTCTATTCATTTGTTGGACCTTTGTTCTTTTACAATCTCTCTCCATTTATAGGTTTTGACGGAATTCTCCACGTGGTTGGCTTATATGATGGCGAAACAAATATATTTATGTTCTTAGTTCTATGATTTTTCTTATCAAGTGTGAATTTCTTTTGTATATGTGGCATGACAGATTCAGACTCGGGTAGTTCATCTGGAAGTGAGTCAGATACCGCTAAAGCTTCAGAACCTGTTGGTGTTATCAAGGTATACATGATCTGTACGATGTCAAATGGTTATGTGTTTATAAATGCTATTTTCAAATGTCTTGACTATACTTCCTTTAATAACTTTCTATTATAGGAAAATTTAGGTTCTGGTTTGCCATTGGATCAAAAGAAATGGGATACTAGTAATGCAAATACTGGAAAGGGTGAGTTATTAAGTTGCTGGTGTTTTTTGTAAGCATGTCCTTTTATAATTTTTTTTGGGCATTAAATCTGGATAAACTAGTGTCAGTGAGTCTTGTCAATCTCACCACGTCTCATCTGTACAGATTTGATGGATGGGGTTGGCCAAATTGAACAGAGTTCCCAGTCTAAGCCAATTGCTACTGAGCGGGAAGGTCATCAAGAGGGTAAGCTTGAAACATGAAGAAATCTGTCTGCTATTAGTTTTGGGGCATGATCTCACCACTCATGCTATAACATTTTAGGGGAGAGTGCTCCCTCTGAGAGGCAAGTCTCCCCCGACAAGCTATATCGTGCAGCTTTGCTAAGGAGCCGCTTTGCTGACACTATTCTTAAAGCTCGAGAAAAGGCACTTGAAAAGGTTTGTTAGAGTAATGTGGCAATTACCAATGCATTGCCAACGCTGCTGCATATTTTACTTGAGGTGGTCTCTTGATTTGATTTTGACCTCAGGGGGAAAAGCGGGATCCTGAAAAACTTAGAATAGAGAGAGAAGAACTTGAAAGACGGCAAAAAGAAGGTTTTTCTTTGATTTCATTATTGGAATATTTCTTCTGTGGTCAAATGAATATCTGCCAGTATTGGTTAGTTCTTAAAGCTTCGACTAATTTATATATATATATATATATATATTATTTTCTTTGACAGAGAAAGCTCGATTGCAGGCCGAGGCAAAGGCTGCAGAAGAGGCTCGGAGGAAAGCCGAAGCTGAAGCTGCAGCTGAAGCCAAAAGGAAGAGGGAACTGGAGAGAGAAGCAGCTCGCCAGGCATTGCAACAGGTAACCTTGAAAGGAAACTAAACGGTCTACCAAACAAATTCTGCTTTCTTTGTAACTTGCACTATAAGAGGTTTTCTCTTTGCAGATGGAGAAGACTGTTGATATCAATGAAAGTAGTCGATTTTTGGAAGATCTGGAGATGCTAAGAACTGTACATGATGGACATTTACCAAGTTTCATTGATGAGACAAGCGCTGATCATCCTCAAAATGGGTTGGGTAGTTTTAAACTCCAGGGGAATCCTTTGGAACAACTAGGATTGTACATGAAAGCAGATGATGAGGATGAGGAGGAAGAAGAACCTTCTCAGAGTGCTCCAGGACCAGCAAACGATATAGAAGAAGGAGAAATTGATTGATGGTGTATGTTTACCTCAGTATTAACCATCACATAATGAAGAATACAAATTGGTGACTCTAAGGAGCTTTTGCTGGATTCATGCGTGCTGCTTTTTCCAGCTTTGGGTGCAAAGTATTTTCTCCGCATGAATGAATTGACGCTGACAATGAGATAGCGAAAGCTAAAGAAGGGTATATGATTGGATTCGGTTTTTCCTAATTACTGAAAGAAAATTTTTTTAGATTGGGAAATGGTGTATGAAAATATGCAGGAAAAGCTATAGCCCTGATTTATTGAAGGGCTGTGGCATGTAGGTGGAAGGGTTTCATCAGTCAGGACGTCCAATTTTGTTTGTAAAAATGGGATTCATATTTGTAACGATGCCTATACGGCTGACCGTAGGGAGATAGCTTCACTTACAATGTAAAATATCTTAGATCGAGTTAAGCAATTCTTTCTATTCCTTAAAGTGCCATTGACTCGGTGTTAGGACGATGAGCTCGTTTGGTGCAAAAGCGAATTCATACCAACAAATGCCAGTAAGCTCTGAATTTCGCAAAATATCTACTTCGCCTTGTACATGGGTTTAAACTTGAATAGTGTCAACCATGCTCACTTTTGATATTTTAAGTAGTGAAAAAAAAATTAATTAGATAAATTGCAAATGTAGATAATATAGTATGTGTTGCCACTTTGATTAAAGTTAACGCTGTGCAGTGGATCGAATAAGCAGCCTAGAAGGCTAGTTGCTAAGCCATTTGATGTTGGGTGGTAAACCAGAGACAATGTAGACGCATGCAGATAGCAAGCCAGTAGAGAAGTAGATAAATAATAGAAGAGAAAATTAGTAAAATCAAATCCTTACATTTGTACCCAAAAAGTAAAAAATCAAATCAGGAAAAGGAAAGAGCAAAACAGAAGAAAACTAGCAAAAACACAAACCATGCATCAACCTAAATTAAGAGTAAAATTTGTACTTCTTACAACAGAAAGAAATAGATGTGTGAAACATTTCTTAAAATCTTAACGGGTTTACCAAAAGAATTTTTAAGGGTTACCAAAAAGAGTGTAACCAGTACAACTGCAGATCTCAACCAAATTTATTGGATAAATCCGTACAAAAATATCAGAGAAACTAAGAAAATCCAAGAAGCCAACTAATTTATGCATCTAAGTTTCAGCCCTGCTAACTTTCTGATATATGACGCGAATAGTTAACCCGCCATGAAAAATTATGAATGCCTACCTATACATGGCAATTACATGGGGATTTCGATAAATGACCAAACAAGGAATTACATTGGGATCCAGAATGGCTTCAGAAACATATATCCTTAAAATAACTTTAGATTGCATAATAGGAGACTGCCTGAATTTATTCTGTGACGTTGCCTCCATGTCTCAATCACAAAATCTTCATTGCTTTTTAGTGTGAGGTACTCGTCCACATCATATCTCAATCCTTTAGATTTAGCTGAGAATGATTCACAATTAGATTCTCCAATTTTCCTAATCAAATCTTTTCCCACGTACGGTGGGAGGCCATCAGGGCTCCAACTCCCACGACTACTGACAGAATGATTACTTTGTTCATGTGCTTTGGCAATTTCCTGCGACATAAATATCAATTAATTCATCACATAAAGGAGAAAAATATTAACATAAATAATCAACAGAAAAAGGAAATCAACAATTACGGGACACCGTTCGACATTCAGTTTGTCTTTTCTTGATCCTTAAATTTACTCAAACATTTTTATGAATCACTATTTACTCCAAGAACGGTGTGGAAGATATTACACATTCTTCGTTATGAAACTCGTATAAATATTTCCTTACCATCATTCAGATATATTTGGCTCTTTAAGCAAACCTGAACAATTAGGAATGGTGATGTAAATGAAAATCAACAAATGCATGGTAATGTTCTATTTTTAAATTTCAGGATATTGGTGTGCTAGACACCCTTCGAATATATCCTTAATTCTCACAATGAACAATTAGGGATACTGATGTTATTCTCATGCCTCGACAAGTCTGCTTTTTGTCCATTATGAATTAATACGAGTATTTGAGAAATACAACGAGATCAATTTGAAGAGCCAATCATTTTGTTCTCATATGGTCATGTTACTCCCATGTGCATGCTATATAATAAATCCCAAATACATTTATTTTAGAATATAATTTGACAGATAGATGATGACCTGATTGGAATGTGCAGTTTTTGGAGTCACTAGCATCTCTGTCTTGCTCTGGCATGTTGAAGGATCGTTACTAGTCTCCCATTGCAGCCACGGCAATGCTACCCCATCCATTTCCACAGGAAGAGATCTAGCAATAGGTGGAGTGTTGAACGTTTCTGGTTTAAACAGTCCTCCAATGGACGAGCTCGTGTCACTCCTTTCTCCGTCAAGCGACGAAATATCTGTATCTTCAACATTTGAAATAAAATCTTCAATATATCGCTCTGCTTCCTCAGTCAAGCACTTAGACATCCTGTTTCTGTCGTTACTCCGCTGGCAACCAACAAAAAAGAAAGGACATGCATCACTTAAAAAGTCAACTAAATTTTTCATTAGTTTGAATTACAATAAAGTAAGTTAAACAAAATTTATATTCTTCAAAGTGCAAAGGGGACATATATACCTTCCTGGCTCTTGGTGGTGTTTCTATAGCATTGTTCTTTGTATCAGGAAGTAATTTATTCACTATTTTGGAAAGCTCTCTGCCACGCTGCTCCTCCAGCACTATTTCGGCTAATAAATCTTGTCTACGCTTCTCTGACTATCAGTTAGAAAGACAAAGAAAACAGCATTGACTGTCATAGTCAAAATAATTCCTCAATTTGAATATAATATGTAAAAAATCAAAGAATCTGAATAATTAGAATACAGATTGGCTCAATCATAATGTAAAAGAAGTTTTGTACAAATGACTCGCACCATCCGTATACATGATTACTCAATAGAATTAAGGGTAATAGTATCAATATTATAAACTATTGTTTTAGACTAATATGACATATATATATATATATATATATATATATTCAAAGGGATCATGCCTGACAAATGAAAAACCCACAAGGAAATCCAAACATCAATAGGAAAAGAGGCGCACTAGAAAACATTTCTAAGGCAAAGAAAAGGTATTCTTGAATTATAATACCTGTTCCAGTTTGGATTCATAGTTCCTTCTGATTGAAGAAGCAGCCTGAGTAACATCAGAGCTTTTTGACCTTAAGCGGTCACCAGAAGGTAAAGTGGTGATCTTTGGTTTAACCACATCCTGATTTCAAAGTAGCATAAGAAAACAGACAAATTTTCAGCAGACAACATAGAGGACGCACCAGAGTTTGCACATGCATAACAGAGAGCATTGAGACAGGTAGATTTACAGAAAACGAAATAACAATTCACAGACTTGTTCAATTTCCAATTTGATGTCGTCCGCAGCTTGTCTTAATTCCTTCCGCGTTGCTTTGTACAAACCATTGTCCACGTTAGGATGCATTGCCTGCACATTTATGAAAGGAATAAAGATATTAAGAACTGATATTTCACTAAACAGAAGCGATGCTCCTTGTTCAACCGTAACTTCCAAGAACATAGATCAACCTTCTTCTGTACATAAACAGCCCCTATTGTCTCAACTCCATTTTTATTAAAGTGGGCCGCTGCCCCTTCATCATCAGTAAGAACTGAAGAATGACTCTGAAAATCAGAAACAATATTTTAAATCAGCTAACTTCTCAATACTTGTCGTATGAAATAGCTTAGTTAAGAAACCAATGGCATAATGTTCTCTTCTGATAAAGAAAAGATTTTGATCGACACATCAGGATGAATATATTGGTCATTCTCAGTGAGTAACAAACATACATTTAACACAATAATCCAGAAATTAATGACACTTACAGAGTAGCCATCGTATGACCTCATATCCTTCTGGCTAAGGGACCTTCTCAGCACTGGTCTTTGATTTGAAGCAGCTGGTTTATGCATCTGCTTGTTTCCAGTATCAACGCTTTTCAGATTCACACGACTCCTAGAATTCTTAGACTGCTCTAGATCGCTCTGTACCATGCAAGAACCGTGCATGCATAAATACATCAAATAGATTTTCTAATACGACATGGTTAAGACAAGCGTAGAAAACATAGTTCAGCTAGAATGATCAGTGACGAGGACCAAACCAAACAAGACAAGTTATGAAGTATACAAATGAGCATTCTGCAAGGAGCCCTACATGGATAGAGTATACCCGTAAATTAAAAACTTAACTAATATGACAACTTTCCGCAACAATTAACCTTCAGTGTGAATCATCAAATCAAACAATGAAGTCAAAATGCAGGGTGAAAAAGATTTTATGACAGTGCTTAATTAAGGCAAACATCGTAGCAACTTTGTGGTGTTTCCACCTATCATTTTAAAAATAAGCTCCAGCCTTCCTGGGAAGCTTGATAAATTATGAAATGTATGAACTTCGTCAGCACAGGAACCAGTGCAAAAATATTAACTACGATTAGAATTTCTAACGAAGCAAAATTAACATATATCATGAATATATGTGTGTGCGTGTGTGTGTGTATAGTGCCAATGTCAACAAATAGATTAGTTTCTAGCATCTACAAGGCTGACACTTTATGTTCAACCACCACAAATTGCAGTTTGGGACACTTTACGCTCACTTATATACTCTACTCTATCTCTCTCTATCATGAAACATATACAAATTTAAGATCTTAAAATTCACATTGGTCCAGAAAGATCATGCATTCAAGGAATTACGTTTTACTAAAATCTAGGTACTATTTTATTTCTCCAATTTTTGTAGTAACTGCCAAATTCTGAGTGAAGGCCAAGATGAATGCCTTACTTATGTGATTTTATTAAGCTATAATTCAATTGATCTCGGTGCTTCATTAGACTCAGTACAGTGCTTATATTGCTCCTTTTGGTCCAAACAAGCCTGAATTACATATTACCGACACAGCATTAGAGAAAACACAGGGAATTCTTAGTCTACTCTAAAGTCTATAGTACGAGTACGAAAATATATTCAAGGCATGACATGAAGATTTCTATCTCCAGAATTATCTGAGAAGATAAGGAAATCAAATCTAAAATACTTGAAGATTAAATACAACTAAGCTATTCAACCGATCTCCCTGATTGTAGGAAAACCAAACAATACCAACCATGATAAACAGCATAGAATTCCTACCTCAGAATCGCTAATTTGGTACCGCACCACTGAAACCGATCTTCTTCTTCTCGGATTAGTCTCCGAAACTGCTTTTCCTCCGCCAGAAGAGATAGTACCAACATTGCCCCTCCCATCATTACTCACTCCTGAGCTTTTCCTTGAAACAGACCTCCCTCGCCTCTGCGACGACACAGCAATGGCACTCGCACTCGCAGGACTCACTTCAGAGTGTCCGGAAGCCGAGCGACCTCGATTACCAGATTCAAAAAACTCTATGGCAAGATCATCCAGGCTTATCTCGGGAAACCCCGAGCCCCGAACAGTGTTGACAAACTTCCCTCTCCGTGGAGGAAACTCGTCAAGGTCATTGTATGTGTCCTCAGAAGCAATACGATGGGAGAATCGGCTGAGACTCCGAGAACGGCGATTAGCAGACGAGCTGCGATTGGAGGAGCTGGAAGCATCGGTGGAGGAAGTCGAGGAAGCTCCAATAAGCGTCCTCTTGGTTGTAGATTTGAATGCTGCGGTGGCCATTGAAGTCAAGAAGGAACGAAAGTAAAATAGAAGTGACAAATTTAGGGTTTAATGCACATCAAATAGCGAGCAGAGCATTGAATCTGACGAGTTAGAAGGGTTCAAAGAGAAAAAAAGACACGAGGAATTCCCGTGAAGCAGAGAGGAGAAAAAGTCTGTTCAGTAGTTGCAGGGAAACTTGGCGGAGAGGTCGAAAAGGCGAGAGATTTGAATAACGGAGCTGTTAATTGTAGAGGGAACTGTTTGCTTTGGCATTTAATATTTTCGGATTTGGCGCAATCATTTTTCTTTCTTCTTTTTTTTTTTAGACCATATTCACAGTGATTTTTCTTATTTGGCTCTGTTGGAAGATTTTGGTTGATTCGAGAACTATTCTTTAGAGTCTGTTAGAGTTATTCTTGGCTAGTTTGAATTAGTCCTGGTAATTAGTTAGATAAGTGCTTCGTGAGCTGTATTTTCGTTAAGTTTGTTACTTGTATGGCTTTATAAAAGCCCAGATTTATTCTTCAATAATATATGAGATTACTCCAATTGCTTGTGTTATTTTCTGCAGTATTTCTTAACACCTTACAATTGGTATCAGAGCCCCCACTGGGCTCGTAGAGACTAGAGAGAGAAGCAGCAGTCTTCAAGTGAGCAGAGAGAATGAACGACGACAAGACTCTGACGAAGATCCCTCACTTCGACGGTCACTACGATCATTGGAGTGAATTGATGGAGAACTTGCTTAGGGCAAAGGGTCTATGGAGCTTGGTGGAGAACGGCTTCGAAAAGCCAGTAGAAGGGTCGAGGTTGACAGAGGCGCAGCAAGCGTTGCTCGATGATGCCAAAACCAAGGATTATCAGGTCAAACATTATCTTTTCCAAGCACTTGATCGTATTGTCTTCGAACAGATCTTGGACCGTAGTACAGCCAAGAGTGTTTGGGATTCGATGAAACGGAAATTTGGGGGAAATGCCAAGGTGAAGAAATCTCTTCTTAACTCACTAAGAAGGGAATTCGAGGTTCTATCGATGAGGAAAGATGAAACCATCACTGAGTATTTTGCAAGAGTGATGATCGTTTCTAACAAAATGCGGAGCAATGGAGAAGATATGCCTGATTCGAAGATTGTTGAGAAAATTCTACGAACCCTAACTGAGAAGTTCACGTATGTTGTGGTATCCATCGAAGAATCCAAGAATACTGATAACATGTCCATTGATGAATTGCAGAGTTCATTGGTGGTACATGAGCAGAAGTTTCGAAGGGTGTGCAGTGAGAATGAGGATCAAGTTCTGAAGGTGGATTCAGGGTCTGGAACAAGAGGTAGAGGAAGATCATTTAGAGGCAGAGGACGAGAAAGAGGAAGAACAACTTTCAACAAGGCAACTGTTGAATGCTATAAATGCCACAATTTAGGACATTTTCAGTATGAATGTCCAAGATGGAATAGGGAGGCAAATTATGCAGAGGTAGAAGAGGAAGATGAAGACGAGTTGCTGTTAATGACATATGAGGAGCTCCATGAAGACAAAAGAAGTGAGGTGTGGTTTTTAGATTCAGGATGCTCAAACCACATGTGCGGGAATCAGGGTATGTTTTCAAGCTTGGATACAACTTTCTCTCATACTGTCAAGCTTGGAAACAATACAAAAATGAAGGTGATTGGAAAGGGAGTTGTGAAGCTGGTTTTGAAAGGCATCAGCTATGTTATTGGTGATGTGTATTGTGTGCCAGAACTCAAAAACAATCTTTTGAGCGTGGGTCAGTTACAAGAAAAGGGATTGGGATTGCTGTTCAAAGATGGTGTGTGTAGCATTTATCATCCACAAAAGGGAAAAATGGCAGAATCCATCATGAGTGCAAACAGGATGTTTAAGTTAATTGCTGATTCACCCATCACAGAAAATGAAGAAAAGTGTCTGCAGATCAGTACCACAGACCAGTCCAAGCTATGGCATCATCGTTATGGTCACCTTAGCTACAAAGGTCTGCATACATTACATAGTAAAGAAATGGTGGTTGGTTTGCCGCAAATTGTAGATACAAATATCATTTGTGATGCATGTATGAAAGGCAAACAACACCGGATTCCCATTCCCAAAAGGAGCCACTGGAGAGCAACTGAGAGATTACAACTAGTTCATGCAGATCTCTGCGGCCCAATTACACCTGCATCTAGCAGCCACAAAAGGTACTTATTGTGCTTTACTGATGATTTTTCTCGAAAAACGTGGATTTATTTTCTTTTAGAAAAGTCAGAAACCTTTTATCACTTTAAACGTTTCAAGACTCTTGTAGAAACAGAGATTGGAATGTCTATTAAGTGCTTAAGAACAGACAGAGGAGGGGAGTTCAATTCTGCAGAATTCAATGACTTTTGTAAGCAACAAGGCATGAAGAGACAACTGACAACAGCCTACACTCCACAACAAAACGGAGTGGCCGAGCGCAAGAATCGCACAGTGATGAATGTGGTGAGGGCCATGCTATCAGAGAAGAAAGTACCCAAAACCTTTTGGGCAGAAGCTGCTAGGTGGGCGATTCATGTCTTAAATCGATCACCCACTTTATCTGTGAAGGATGTGACTCCAGAAGAAGCATGGAGTGGAGAAAAACCTTCAGTGGAGTATTTTCGAGTGTTTGGTTGTGTAGGACATGTCCACATACCAGATGCTAAGAGAACAAAGCTTGAAGATAAAAGTGTGAAATGTGTACTACTTGGGGTCAGTGACGAATCTAAAGGGTACAGAATGTATGATCCAGTTACAAAGAAAATTATTGTGAGCCGTGATGTGGTTTTTGATGAAGACCGTGTATGGAATTGGGATGCAGATTATGAAAAAGAGCAGCTGATGGATTTAGAATGGGGAGACAACACTGAAATAATTGCATATGAAGAAGGAGAAACAATAGAAGATGTGAATGGAGCAGTAAATGAAGCACCAATTGCTGAAGAGAATTTGACAGCAAGGGAGGGCAGAATTCGACATCCACCAGTATGGATGAAGGAGTACACATCCGGTGAAGGACTGTCAGAAGACGATGAGGTAAACATGACAAGCACAACACTTATAATGTCATCTGATCCTTCAAGCTTTGAGGATGCAGTTAAAAGCTCAAAATGGAGGCTGGCCATGGATGAAGAAATCAAATCCATTGAGAAAAATCAGACCTGGAAATTAGTAGAATTACCCATTGGAGCCAAGAAGATAGGGGTGAAGTGGGTTTACAAAACTAAGCTAAATGAGCTTGGTGAAGTTGACAAATACAAAGCAAGATTGGTAGTAAAAGGTTACTCCCAACAGCGTGGAATAGATTATACAGAAGTATATGCACCTGTGGCTAGGATGGATACAGTGAGAATGATCATTGCTTTTGCTGCACAAAGAGGGTGGAATCTCTACCAGTTAGATGTCAAATCTGCATTCCTGCATGGGGAATTGAAGGAAGATGTGTTCGTGGAGCAGCCAAGAGGATATGAAAAGAAAGGAAGTGAACATAAGGTCTATAAATTACAAAAGGCTCTTTACGGACTAAAACAAGCACCTAGAGCTTGGTTTAGTCGGATTGAGTCCTACTTCATCAAGGAAGGATTCGAAAGGAGTCCTAGTGAGCACACACTTTTCTTGAAAAGAAAGGGAGGTAAAATTCTAATTGTAAGTATTTACGTAGATGATTTGTTGTTCACTAGTGATGATGAAATGATGCTGTGTGAGTTTAAAAACTCTATGAATAAGCAGTTTGACATGACAGATTTAGGAAAGATGAGATTCTTTCTTGGAATTGAGGTGTTGCAAAGGGCTGATGGTGTTTTTATATGCCAAAGGAAATATGCAGCTGAAGTTTTAAGTCGTTTTAGCATGGAAGAAAGCAATTCTGTTCGTAATCCAATTGTTCCTGGCCAAAAGATTGATGCAGATAAAGAAGGAATCAAAGTAGATGCAACTCAGTTCAAGCAAATAGTGGGAAGCTTGATGTACCTTACAGCTACTCGACCCGATCTCATGTTTATTGTGAGTCTTATTAGTCGTTTCATGGCGAATCCTACACAACTACATCTGGCAGCAGCAAAAAGAGTTTTGAGATACTTAAAAGGAACTATGGACTATGGTGTTTTTTACAAGAAAGGAGGAGCAAGTGAAATGGTGGCTTATACAGATAGTGATTACGCTGGAGACAAGGAGGATAGCAAGAGCACTTCAGGTTATGTGTTCATGATGTGTGGAGGAGCAGTAGCCTGGTCATCAAGAAAGCAACCCATAGTCACCTTATCAACCACTGAGGCTGAATTTGTAGCAGCAGCTGCGTGTGCTTGCCAAGCTATTTGGATGAGAAGAATTTTAAAAGAAATTGGTCATGTGCAGGCTGATTGTACTACATTAATGTGTGATAATACTTCAACTATAAAGCTGTCAAAGAATCCTGTTTTACATGGTCGTTCCAAGCATATACGAGTAAGGTTTCATTTTCTCAGAGATCTTACTAAAGATGGTGTTGTTGAGTTAGTTTTCTGTGGCACTCAAGATCAACTTGCAGATTTAATGACCAAGCCCCTCAAGTTAGATGCTTTTGAGAAGCTTCGTGAGAAACTGGGTATGTGTGCTGCTGCAGATTTGAACTAATTGCCTAGGCAATGAGTTCAAGGGAGGGATTGTTGGAAGATTTTGGTTGATTCGAGAACTATTCTTTAGAGTCTGTTAGAGTTATTCTTGGCTAGTTTGAATTAGTCCTGGTAATTAGTTAGATAAGTGCTTCGTGAGCTGTATTTTCGTTAAGTTTGTTACTTGTATGGCTTTATAAAAGCCCAGATTTATTCTTCAATAATATATGAGATTACTCCAATTGCTTGTGTTATTTTCTGCAGTATTTCTTAACACCTTACAGGCTCTTGTTTCATTCACCCGAATTTCAGTCCACAGTAAGAAAAGAAGAAGAAAATATTAAAAACCATTTAAAATATTTTGTGAACGGCAAGTGATAATAATTATTGTATTGACCAACCAGTCTCTCTCTGTCTATCAGTATCGGTGCTCTCTAACTTGCACTATGGTTTTACTTCATTACTTGCCTTGAAAATCATGTACAAGTACATGGAATTGCTATTGTCTTTATTTATGTTTCCATCAACGGATATAAATGATGCATTAAAACAATATGTATCAATCTTAGACAACAAACTCTTTTTTTTGGTAAACATTACAATGATTGAATGAAATGGCCCAATTTTAAGTTTATCTATATTTTAAAAAATAAAATCAACAGTGAAGGGGGATTTCAGGGTGACAATTTGAATTTCGAAACTCTTAAACTGACAGCTTATTGCCTGTGCAATTGTCAAGTGCTCTTCTACCCATTTACAAATTAGCAAAAATACCAAGTACTCTTTTCTTTTTTTTTCTTGGGAGGCAAATAAAATAAGGCTGGCAATTTTTTTCATTTTATTTTTTCGCTTGTTGCCATCAGAGGTGGTTGACTGGTTGGCGATACCTCCATCAGGGTAAAATTTTATTTTAAAAAGATTGAAAATAATTATCGTACCACATTGTTCACCATCTTATATTGACAAATATAAACTGACTTAAAAATTGTTTACACGGTTCATATCAATCAAGAAAAAGAAATGAATGACACAGCCAAAGGCAGTAGAGTCGCGGATCTTCCGGCAACCAGAAACGCTCTAATTTACTGTTTGTCGCGAGCATCGCCGGCTACCTCAGGAACGGGCTAGTTTAATGCATGAGCAAAGCAGGTTTGCCTAACACACGAGATTTGATGATCATAGGCTCATAGCTCAAAGAGAAATTTCTAATGAATGTAATTAATATCATCTATTACCACAGCATAAACAAAAAGAGAGTTTAGAAGGTTTGACAACATGAAACAAAATTAGTCGATCAAACTTGACATAAACCAACGTCAAATAATTGGTGATACTATTACCATCGACCCATTAAAAACATGATACTTGTTACATATGTAACAGCCAATAAGATTGTGGAATAACAGCCCAACTTACCACTTACTAAATTCACTCATAAAAGATTCGACTTTTCATACATAAATTATTTGACGCAAAATATAAGTACCTTGTTTTCAAAAACGCAACTTACATGTCCATGCGATCACATTTTAGATTAAGAAAATAGATCGGATTTCTGTCGGGATTCCAACTTTCTTATAATAAATAATAACATTTTCAAAGCTACGAGAAGATGACGACTCCACTATACTGGTCGAAATGGGTACTTATGTTCGCTTTTCTGGTATAGGAACTAGGATAAATCTATAGCCCAACAAAAGAGAAACAAACAACACGTCAGAAACACAGACGAAAAACCGTCGACTATAACAATAATAAAGCCAGATACATCGTCTAGGGAGTAAAATCCAAAGCTCCATTCCCTCCACAAAAAATTAAAAACTAACGCTCATCACAGGGCAACATTGTTCCAAAAAACCATTTATTCCAAATTCTCACTCAGCATGGAAACAAAGACTAAACAGCAGCTAGAAGGAAGCATTACGTTGGCCCCTTGCTGTGCCGTCTTAATGAGTATTAGCAACATGGACAATCAGGTCAACAACACGTGTGCTGCAGGACAACAGGAAAATGAAGCATTAGATCTGCTGAATAAGTAAAACTGATGGTACAATCCCAGCACACAACTCAAAAGACGAAACCATAGTCAAATGGATACCAAAGATGCATTACCTGTAACCCCACTCGTTGTCATACCATGCGACGATCTTTACAAAGCTTTCGCTTAAAGCAATTCCAGCCTTGGCATCAAAAATACTAGACCTGCAGAATTGATAAAAGATAAAATTCAGATTGTTTAGCCTTCCTCAAAATGACCAGTTCGATCTCCCAGGAAGAAGTCGATGATTATATATTAGATTTAAAAGACAAAATGACTTAGAGACAGTATTGTCGGCATAATTAACAGCAACCATGCGATCAACAATGTTGTATCAGCAAGGACAATATATACCTGCTATCACCGACAAAGTCAGTTGAGACAACATCATCCTCAGTGTAGCCAAGGATTCCCTTCAACTTTCCCTCGGACTCCTCCCTAATAAAGAAACAAAATAAATCAGAATATCTAGATGAGAACAAACAATCCAAAAATAATTGCAAAAATCATACACTTTCAGACATTCATGACCTAGCTCATTCTGATTAAATTAAATCTGCCATAGGAAGGCTATTTACAAGTTCTGTACTTACTTGATAGCAGCCTTGATTTGCTCATAGGTGGCTGACTTTTCCAGCCTAACAGTGAGATCAACGACAGAGACATCCACAGTAGGAACACGGAAGGCCATGCCAGTCAATTTCCCATTTAATGCAGGAAGTACTTTTCCAACAGCCTAGATACGCGGTTGAACAGAGTGAGAAAATGATATTTCTTTTTTACCAGGGAAGAAAGGCAATTGCAAACGTCTGTAATCTGTTATGTCAGCGATGAAAGAGTCAAATAATAAAGATAATCATTCACCTTAGCAGCTCCAGTACTGCTAGGAATGATGTTAAATGAAGCAGCTCTTCCACCTCTCCAGTCCTTGCTAGATGGCCCATCGACAGTCTTCTGGGTGGCTGAGTTGTAAAACCGGAAAAAGAAAGAAAATCAGCATTAACATGTACAGTTAAGAAATGTAACAAGTAAACTTACAAGCAAGTAGTAAAAGACCCACCAGTGATGGAATGAACAGTGGTCATTAGCCCCTCAACAATGCCAAATCTGTCATGAATGACCTAAAAATTCAAGCAGAAACAGTTAACACCAAGCCAAAGTAGAAAGCAGCATCACATGTCCAATGCAAGCATCTTAATGCTTTACCTTTGCAAGGGGAGCAAGGCAGTTTGTTGTGCAGCTAGCATTAGAAATAACATCAAACTCTGGCTTGTACTCTTTTTCATTAACACCTACCACAAACATAGGAGCATCTTTACTAGGGGCTGAGATGATAACCTTCTTTGCACCACCCTGGCTCGCAAAAACAGAAATAGACATATACACATCAACATTCCACACTACACTAATGAAGGTAATGAATGGTTAAAATACAATTCAATCTCGATACGACGATAGACAAGCAAACGAACAAAATGTCAGTTTGGAAAGTAACTTGTCTAATCAATTAATCATGCATCAAACAGAGAACAGAAATAAACATTCAAACATAGAAAGAAGTAAGTCATGCAACAAAAAAAGTAACATTCAGAGCGTCGTGCACAGAAACAAACCTTCAAATGGGCAGCAGCCTTCTCCTTATCTGTGAAGACTCCGGTGGACTCAACAATATATTCAGCTCCGGTCTCTGCCCAAGGAATCTCCTCTGGGTTTCTGATCCACGGAGTGATAAAGATAATAAATCAAATCTCTACCTCTCTTAGGTAAGCAGTCTCAACAATTATACATCACAAGCAACAAGAAAGGGTATAAAATTAATACCTGATCCCGAACACGGTCACTGGGGTCTCACCGAAAAGAAGGGTCTTAGAGTCTTTGACCTTGATATCGCGATGCTTCCACTGTCCGTGAACACTGTCGTACTTAAACATGTATGTCTGCCATGCAAACCAACTGGACTCGTTAAGTAACAAACAACATCAATAAATGGAGAAAATCAACCTGCCATTGTTAGCCCACAGACCAAATGGAATGAAATAATAGCTAATAACTTAACAATTAATCGTCTTCAAGAGGCACTAAAGGTCGCAAAATTGGCATCGCTGTTTAAGCTAGTGTAAACACTAAACAAGTCTACAACTCAAATGAACTAAACAAGCTTCTAACATAACCAAAATAAACAAAAAATAAAATCAGATCTAAGATATAACATGACATACTGAACCCTTTTATAAAATCTTAGCAACATTGATCGACTATAATCCATTTATAAACCTTAATGAAATGAGATAAGTGTTCCAAACCATGTAGTCGGTGGTAATGAAGGGGTCGTTAATAGCGACCAATTCGACATCGTCTCTCTGAAGAGCCACTCTGGCCACCAAGCGACCAATTCTTCCAAATCCTAGTAAAGAAAGAAATTGCATTCTTAAAAATAAGAAAAAGAGCGAAACAGATAGATTATCAGATCTGGCAGAACAAGCCATAAAATAAAGATCCTATGATCGCTTACCATTGATTCCGATCTTGATCTTGCCTGATACCAACATAGGCCAGAAAGGAGAAATAACACATAAAAAAGTGAATCAGAAGGAATTAAGCATAGTTATGAAAGAAAACAAAGGAAAAATCCATGAAATCGTTGAGATTACCCATAGTTCCAGAGGAGAGAAACGAAAGAGTAGAGTAGCAGCAGGTAGAAGACTAGTGAGTGGTTGTAGAAGGTGCAAGAGAAAACGGAGTAGGGTTTATCTATCATATCAAAGAAGGGTAGGTGGGAGACTTGAAGCACCGGTATTGGTAGGTCGAAGCCCAAAAGTGGAAAGAGTTTTATTTCTCTAGAAGACGTGCGTATGACCCACGATGCAGCGCAGCAGATTGGCTGTCCGATTTCGGGTGAATTGACGCCAGTGCACAGGTGAGATAGAATCGTCCATGGAACGATATCAAGAGGTTTGGTGACCACGTCACATCGGGTAGGAGCCCGAGGGCATATTCGCATACGTGTGGCTTTGCAGCCTCTCGATTCGCCTGACTTTTGCAGTTCGCAGATTATGGTATTGGTTGGGTGCGTCTGAAACATTAATTGACCAGAAAAACCCGGTCATGCCACACCCATACGTTGGGCACCAAAACCACGGATGTACTGTAAACTCTGAAGCACACCATTTTTATTTTTATTTTATTATTATCATCATCTAGGTTCTGTTGGTATCTCATTTGCGTAGCACAATTTTGTTCGAATTCTTCTTTTCTCTATTTTAAGACAGCGAAGGATCAAAAAAATTTCTAGAAACTGCTTATCTTATCGATTTTGTATATATTATGTTCTATGTTAAATTACATAGAAAATTTATTTATTAATACGATGTAGATAATATATATTATCAATTTAATAAATAAAATATAAATATAAATATAAATAGTATTATTTGATAACATACAATGATATAATCTGATTGTAAAAGAGGAAGATAAATAAAGAGAGGATTATGTGTGTGGTTATGAATAAAGTTAAATCACTAGACTAGAGAGTTGTTGTATATGGTTGGTGTCCAGGGACTTTCTGTTTTATTATTATTACATTGTCTTGTCTTACCAATGCCATGGAAAAATAAAAATAAAACAGTTGTTTGAGAGGATTCTGGGCTTGCTTGATCATGATTCATGGATAAATGAGGTATGTATTCAAGCCCAGACCAAGTTGCCTATATTCTAAGTCCGTTAATTCTATTTGGGCTTAGCTGTGGGCCGGACAATACGCCCAAGGAACCCAAACTACACCATGCACCATATATATAATACTTAGGGTACGTTTGATTTACTAAAAAATAAGAGATTGGATAGTACAAAATTTTTTGTCCCTTGTTTAATTTATAAAAGACCACAGTACTAGACAAAAACTTGTCCATGGTACTGGACAAATCCTTAAATTTTTGTTAATCACCAAACCATGGGACAAGGATTTGTCCAGAGTACTGTATAAAAATTTTAACATTGTTATCTCTCAAACCATCTTACAAGTCTCTATATCTTGACTCATCAAATCAATAGCGGTAAGTCTTAACAACAGTTATCAGCCGGTGAGGTATTCACAACGATAGGTGACTGGCAAGGTACTGACAATGATCAGCGACCGACGACGTTTTTTTAAATTTTATATTTTTATAAATTACTTTAATTGTTATAAATATTAAAATTATATTATATATTTTTTTAAAAATAATAATATAAAGTATTACTATAAATTAAATAAAAATGATATAAATTTTTTTTGTCCAGTACGTTAAACAATAAACAATGGACAGTATAAAAAATTATCCTATACCTTAATTTTTTGTGTTATGCTGTTTTACTTGTGCTGTCTAATATTAATATCAAACGCAACCTTATAGCCCTGGTTCTTGAAAGCAGTTAAGCTAAATAATCTCAAATAAGGGAATACTCGCGAAAACTCTTTAGATTTATCCAATTGTCTTTTTAATCAAAAATGGTACTGATAGCGATTGCCGGCAAACACTTTTGTGAACGACGATACCAGTGTTGTCGCTCTCATCTTTTGCCTTGTGTTGGGAACGTTACAAAGCTACTTCACGCCTGCCTGCCTCTGTCTGTCCTCTTCAATTCGATAATAATAATTATCGAACCAATCAAAATTGCCTTGCTCTAAGAAATCCCAACATCCCATTTTCTACAACCATGACCCTTCCCTTCGTGCTTCCAACTACGGGGTCATGTCCTCTTCCTTTCCTTGCTTGTCCCTTTCTATCACAACAAGCCTTGAGTTATCAATTAATTAATATACTATGCTAATGCTAAAGTAAATATATAATTGTGGATGTTAAAAAATCAACTGACCACGGCTAATTTATCACTAGGCAATTCGATCGGTTCGGAAGAAAACAATTGGGCCCCTGAGTGAAAAAGGACACGATAGCTTGGGCACATGCTCACATGGCCTTGCAGGTCAAGAGCTGTGTTTCGCACCCAGTCACGACAACCTGAGGCCGGGATGGAGGGTAGTCCAGGAATATTATATATTATTATCTCAATCCTTCTTATATTTTTTTTTTCTAAATGGAAACCACTCAACGAAATAAAAATTTGGAGCAATTGTTCTTACAAATTTACAATTCTGTAGTATGCATTATCAAGATTATACATATAAAATTTGTAGTGCCAAATTATGACTCAAATCATATCTTAAATTTTCTTAAATAATATATATTTAATGCTGACAGCCCTATTTTAATAGTTTCTTACTAATAGAATTCAAATAACAGATTTCATCCCTATACTATGATATGCCATGCACTTAATCATTGGCTTCTACCGCCAGCTAAGGAAAATCATTTTTTAGATCTGATTCCACGTATATATGATTAGGACTAATCATTTTGTGTGTTTCCTTGAAATTAATTTATTTGTTTCCATAGCCTAGCAATAGCATTAATGTATACATACGATATTTAATTATCTCTCTTCTCATAAAATCGGATGCCTAGCAAGTAAATAACATTGATTTATGTCATCCCTTGAGACCTTAACCAACTAATTAGTCAATCATTAATATGATCTCCCTCCAAATAAGGGTTTGTACGATTTTTTTTTTTCTTGTAAATAACTTATTTAATATAGTCAAAATATCTTATAGTTAGTAAAATTGTTAATGTGATATGAAGTGAGTGTTATATGGTAAAAATTATTCATAAATTAATTTATTCAATAATTCATATCACATCACGTTAATAAATAATTATATTATTGTACAATATTTTAATTGAGATCCTTTCTCTAGTTGTAGGAAAACTGTTTGTTAATTAGTTTGATGGTAATACAACTAGATTTCCAAAATTTACCAACCATTAAATCTAAGACTACAAGATTTGGATATCAGTGTGTAAAGTAGGAACGTCTTTCCCAAAATTTACCACTGTATAGGTAATAGCTTTAGATGTGTCAAGTGTCAAAGAGTACTCTAAACATTGAACATGACAATTCCAAGTCCAATTATTCAAACTTTATAGACCAAAACTTTTTCCATATTGGCATTTTCTCTCATATTTTTAGAAGCAAAGAAATAATGTAGAGGGGCCGAGGCGAATCTTTGCTCTTATTGGAAGAACTGCTAGGTGGTAGCTAAGTGAAAAGTGGAATAAACGAAGGGTATTTTTGTACCACTGAGGCCGATAAAAGGAGGATGTGCATGAACGAGTGATTCCCATGCACAATAATCTCTTCCCCATTTTTCTGTATCTCTGGAGTTCGATTATTCACATTCAAGAAAAAAATGGTGTCTAAAGTGGAAGAAGCAACGAAGAAGAACAAGCAACAGCAACAGCAGCAGATAAAGATGCAGAAGCAAATTCAACGTAACAAAGGGAAAAGTGGCAAGTTCAAAAGGAGCAGTTCCAATCTGGAAGAAGATGGTGCCTCTTCTGCCATTCTCTTGCTTGCTTGCATAGCATGTGCACCTTCTTATGGCAAACTAGCTTCCACTACTTAATTAGAACCAGAACCAAATTAATGCAGCAGGCTAGCTCTCTTTTAAGTTTAACCTCTATGTTAATTTCCTCTTCTGTCGACCTCTCTAGCCTATATATATATATATCTGTAGAAAATTATATGACTAATTCTTTTTTCCTTCCTAACCAGTCCCATCATCCTTTTCTCTCTGATTTTCTGTTTCTATCATCATTGTCTGTAATCCGTTATGTGAAGTAGCCATTAAACGATATACCTTTTTGCTGTCATCTTTCTTTTAAGTATGTTGTTTTTGAATTATAACTTCGTCAATGCAATGATTTCATTTCGCGTTTACCTGCTAATTTTGAGTTGCATTTTTCTGCACTCTGCCTTCTAATACAGACAGCATTCGGCACCTCAAAGAAAATGATAAACGACATGCGTTTAATTGTGTTACAAAATAATAGGGATGGGGGTAAAGTTTCTGCACAGCACGTGGGACAGTAGTCACTGTACGATGGTTTACATTTACATTTACATAAAAATAAAATCAGAGTACAGGTTTTCTAGAAGCAACTCGCCTAGTTGGGGACTAAATACATTTTATTTTATGTTCAAGTTGTTAATAAAAAAAGCATATGATGGAATAGAACCACTTGTGGGAACCAAATCTTCATCAACTAAAGAAAAAATAGAAATGAAATTAACCAAGCATATGCCATTTCTTAGTTATTGACTACCTAAGCAGACAAATTACTTTCGTATTATTTTAGCTCAACATGTCATGGGCACAGTCACAAAAATCACATGTATCTATTGAACGGGGTCATATTATAATATATTCAGGGGAAAAAATTCATGGGAGAGAGTCCCACAAAGTTCCGGAAACAAAAGAAAAAGATAAAGAAGGTTGCAGATCTAAAATATCTTCTTATATTATATGATTATTTTTATGGGGACTATTTTGTTTATATACTTTGTTATTTAGTATATGGATTAAGATTATTATATTTAAATAAATAACTATACAAACACATGTAAGAATAAAATAATCATATAAATTAAAGAGCAGTTTAGTGTGACAAATGCTCAAACCTTCTACACTTTTTTTTTTTTTTTTTTTGTCAAAGTTCTAAATTTGAGAATAATTCTTCTAAATATTATAGAGTCCTTGAGGTTCGAGACCTTTTTCCTTTTTATTTTTAGAATGTTTTGGTTCTGGGAGGATTAGCAGGACCGGAATCCCCAACATCTTCGCTTGTCTGGCGAGGCCACACCGCAGTCCAAGTAACTTGGAAAAAAAAAATAGTAATATATGGCTATAACATGGTTGGTTCTTTCTAATATTTTCTTTTGTTATTAATATTTTTGATGACAAATTTGACAAGTAAAGTGCACTGCAATTATTATTATAAAAAAAGTTCCCTACGAATAACATCAAGGGAACATAGCTCAATCATATGCAATAACATTCCCTTGTAACAAGAAGTAATTGTCTTATTATAAATAGTGACTCCAAATCAAACTAAAATTCTTCAATGAATAAAAGGAAAACCATCTGATAACAACTGTATATGTGAGGTGACAGCATTGATAGGACAGATCTCTATGTAAGCATTGGAGTTTAGGAATTCAAATTGTAATATGTTGGACTCTTGGGAGTTAAAAGAATATTCCATACTGGTCATATCGAAATTCAGAGTTCATGCTTACTAAACACTACGAAATAAATCAACGTGTAAATTGGTTGGTAAACTCGTTAAGGTGAGTGGTTAAAAAGATTATGTTAAGAATTTAAATTTTTATAAAAATAAGTGTTTGTAGTTAAAATAATTATAATTTTTCTATTTTTAAATGACATTGGCCACACTTTTTAACATGAGTGTCATATTTGTAAGTGAAAAAATTTAAGAAATAAAAATAAAAAGTATAATTAAGTGGCAACACAGCGCCAATAAGGCAGGCACAAGAGTCAAAACTATCTCGTGAACTTAATAAAAAATAAATAAAGAAGAAGAAGAAGAGCTACCTTGTAAAGAGCAATATTATAAAGTGCATTCTTCGCAAGCATAGTCATAGGACTTAATATGAATCTCAAGGCATTATCATAGCGAATTAACATTCTATTTTGTCTTGCGCCAATGTTTCCATTCAAAGATGAAGCCGGCTATGGATTCTGCGGGGTTCAGGACGACTTTTATTTTGTTTACATTGGACTAGGTTCTTATTTTATCAGCAAACAATGTTATTCCTGTTTACTCACTGGACAAGTAAACAAAATCTTTAATCGATCCAAGTTCTAGCCTGTGTTATGTATTCTCTCCTAAGAAGCCTTGCCCCCTTGGTTTGTGACCTTCCAGTGTCATTCTTTCTACAGCTCATAAAATTGATTGTTAGCATGAGAGTTAAAAAACTGTGAAGTTTACGGCATATTTTATGGCGTGGGCACCAATCAGGGAGCAAACGGTTGATGATATATTCCAGGACTTTTGGAGAGCGACGGCGAAAGAAATCTAATTGCTCTATACATGCTTCAATTTAACAAGGCAACCGTTGTTTTTGTCTGACTAAACCTTAGACTTTGTTTTTCTAATGCAATAGATAACCTCGTTATCATCAAGGAAATAACTTTTTATAAATATTACCATCATTTGGTGGAGGGGTCTTTCAGAGCGTTGTTGAAAATCCTTTGAAAACAGGAGAAATAAGGAAGAAGAGAGAGATTAGGAAATGCCTTCGCCTCTTTATAGTTCCTTCAAGGATGATTATGGTGATGAAAATCAAGAGATTGGCCTTGATCTCCATGTTTCAGCAATGGGTTACGCCTATCCTCTTTTGCCAATCCTTGAAAGCAGTGCTTCTAATTGGCTTTTCCCTTTTTCTGATGAAACCACAAGAGATAGCAAAAGGATCAGGAAAAGCACAAGTATCCCTCATTTCCTTGTTGGAAACTATAGTGGCTCTTCAAGCAGTGGAAGTGGAAGTGGCAGGGATGGCTATAGTGGCATTGGAATGAGCCGCTGCAGCAGCATCAAAAGTGTGAACAGCTTGCCAAGGCTCCATTTCAGAGATTACATATGGACTTACACACAGAGATATCTTGCTGCTGAGGCTGTTGAAGAGGCAGCAGAAGATATGATCAATAGTTCTGAAGGGAATGTAGCCGAAGAAGAAGGAAGTGCTGATGGGATAAGGCTTGTTCAGCTTCTGATTTCTTGTGCTGAGGCTGTGGCTTGTCGTGACAAATCACATGCTTCTGTTTTACTCTCTGAACTTAGAGCCAATGCTTTGGTGTTTGGATCCTCATTCCAGCGCGTTGCTTCTTGTTTTGTCCAAGGCCTTGCTGACCGGCTTGCTCTAATACAACCAGTTGGAGCTGTGGGAGTTGTAGATCCCATGATGAATATTATGGATGCAGCCTCAGAAAAAATGGAAGAAGCTTTTAGTTTGGTTTATGAGATTTGCCCACATATTCAATTTGGACACTTTGTGGCAAACTCAACAATATTGGAAGCCTTTGAGGGAAAGAGTTTTGTCCATGTGGTGGACCTGGGTATGACCCTTGGTCTTCCACATGGTCACCAATGGCGGGGACTGATCCAGAGCCTAGCTAACCGTTCTGGCCAACCAGTTCGACGCCTTCGCATAACTGGTGTTGGCCTTTGCATTGAAAGACTCAACATTATTGGCGAACAACTCCAAGCTTATGCAAATAACATGGGAATCGATTTTGAGTTCTCTGTGGTGCAAAAGAATCTAGAGAATTTGCAGCCTGAAGACATTAAAATCGAAGAAGGAGAGGTTCTAGTAGTCAACAGCATTCTTCAGTTGCACTGCGTGGTCAAAGAAAGTCGTGGGGCTTTGAATTCAGTGTTACAGATGATTCATGGACTTTCACCAAAAGTGCTAGTTATGGTTGAGCAGGACTCAAGCCACAATGGACCCTTTTTCCTCGGAAGGTTTATGGAAGCACTGCATTATTACTCTGCTATTTTTGACTCCTTAGATGCTATGTTGCCTAAATATGACACTAAGCGGGCTAAGATAGAGCAGTTTTTCTTTGGTGAGGAGATAAAGAACATTGTGAGCTGTGAGGGACCAGCAAGGGTGGAAAGGCATGAGAGAGTGGACCAGTGGCGCAGGAGAATGAGTAGGGCTGGGTTTCAAGCCGCACCTATGAAGATGGTGGCTCAGGCCAAGCAGTGGCTTAACAAGAATAAGGTTTGTGATGGCTATACCGTTGTGGAAGAGAAAGGATGCTTGGTGCTTGGTTGGAAGTCTAAGCCAATAGTTGCAGCTTCTTGCTGGAAATGCTGAATCTCTACTGTTCTATTTGCTGCTCAATTTCCAATAAAGCACGCACAGCTTCATAGGAAGCTGATGTCTCTGCATAATCTGTTTGGTTTGCTACTTTCATGTGTGAACTAGAATTACCCCAATTCAGTGAAAATTTGGGGATGAGAATAACTATTTTCTGTTTCTATGTTTGGCTCATAGCCGTTCAGGATTGAACTGATGAAATAAAGAGGATGAATAACGGTTTGGTGTGCATATGGGGCTGAGATTTTTACATGTAAATTTGGACATATTTCTTTGATTCTATTTGGTCAAAACTAACTGTATTTCTCCAGCAACTTTTCCTTGTAATTAGCCTAGTTGTAGTCAGAGGACAAGAAATGTAATATTCAGCAATGTTTAATGGTTCCTTTCCTTTGCTCCCATGAGATAGATTCATATGCACAAAGAATTACCAACCAGCATTATATTCGTAGCAGACATTTACCTTAATGGATTATGTTCTCGGAGATGCTTCAATCCGCCTTTACATCCATGACACCTGATTATATATTAAAAAGAAAAAAAATTGGATTGTGGATAATTAAAATAACATTTGCTCAAATTTAGTAATCAAATATTTAAAAATGTTCGACGACGAGGTAAATGATAATCAAATCAAGTTAACCTTACAATTTGAACTCTTCAATAACATTACCTTCTGGATTCTGAAAGTTTTGTAATTGTCGAGAGGTTTGTTACCTCTGCCAAGTACCGGCTGTAAAAATTCCTTATCGATTTGTACAAGATAAGAAAAATAGAGAAAAAAATTGGCTATTAGCTTACCAAAAAATATGGACTATTTATTATCCGAAGTAAGGGTATTTGAGTATTTCGGTACGTCCTTCACGTAGACGCGCCCAAAGGAGAGGAGAGATGGAAGCCCTGGCAGTCTTTGGTGGAAGCAGCGCTTGTACCTCATCTTCTCTTGTGCGCTCACCAGCCAAGAGGACTTGCAGCTCATCCTGCACACAGCAGCTTATCTTATGCACCGGCCATCACCAGGGGCTATCAGCATTTCCTTCAAATTCTCATCTTTTCTCATATCAGCTATCTCGTCACTATGGTAAAACCCTCAGCAGCAGAAGCAGCAAAAAGCCAGATGCCCATGTTGTCCCTATTGCTTCATTGGTTTGTTCTGTCTCTCGTTTCCATTATGCCCTTAAAATTTCAGAACTTCATATCTCTCTGCCTGATTTTTCAGCAGCCTGCTTGAAAGTGTTTTTCCGCCCATATGCAGGAACAAATCGAACAAACTTACATAATGGTGAAGCCAGATGGTGTACAACGTGGCCTCGTTAGCCCCATTTTCCTCTTTCTTTTTTTGTTTTAACTTTAATTTTATGGTATATGTTGGTTAGAGAGACGGCATTCGGGACAGTGGAGAAATCAGAATGGGAGGGGAATAAGTACAACTTAAAGTCATAGAATTTCATATTTTATGTAAAACTACTTAGGATTGTTACTCTTTAATTGATAAATATGACATAGCCCGCAACCCTTTGTTGTCAGTCGTGATATGGATTATGATTCAGCGCCCTGGATTTTCTTTATATTTGGAACTGTTTCAGGTTGGAGAAATTATTTCAAGATTTGAGAAGAAGGGATTTAAGTTAACGGGCTTGAAGCTCTTCCAATGTCCAAAAGATTTAGCGGAGGTTTGTACTTGCTGTTATACCTGCTTGCATACATCATGCGTTAAATGCAACAGCATAATTATACTCTGACATATCTTAGAGATCCTCCATGTGAGTATATTTTTTTTTTCTATGAAAATATAAAATATTACTTGATATGATTAGATTTTAACACATACATTAGATTTGATGGTAAGTTGTAACACCAACTTAGCCGAATTTTCAGAGGGCTACATTTCGTTTATGTCTGTGTTCTCTTGATTATATGTATCCTTTATTGATTATGTATTTGATGATAATGTCCTATTTACGATACATTTTGCAACTGTTTATGGTTATAGGAGCATTACAAGGACCTTAAAGCAAAGTCATTCTTCCCTAAGTTGATCGACTATATTACTTCAGGTCCTGTTGTTTGTATGGTATAGTTCTCTCGTGTTCTTTCTTCATCTACCTTTTTCGCATCATACCTGTCTGAAGATGTTCTCAGGTTCTGATATGATGCTATATTTGCAAGGCTTGGGAAGGCACCGGAGTTGTGGCATCAGCACGTAAGCTTATTGGATCTACAGATCCGCTTCAAGCTGAACCAGGCACAATAAGAGGGGATCTTGCTGTTCAAACGGGAAGGTAAGGCCTTTAGCAGCTTTGCTTTAGCGAATTTTTATCGTCTCTGCTCGGTAATGTACGTTTCTCAATTTTCATCAATATAAGTCTAAGGAGTAACAAGACCTTGTTATGAACTTCTGGCAGAAACGTTGTTCATGGCAGTGACAGCCCTGAGAATGGCAAGCGTGAAATTGGTGAGTCCTTTTTTTGTGCAGTGTCAGCCAATGGTATTGTGTGTTATAAAAGTGACCAAAAAATGGGGATCAAAAGAAAATACTGAAATAACCAATGGTGATGATTGATGACAGTAAGATTATCAGCAAGAATAGAATGCATGTTGAAAGAAGCAATATCTTTTCGCTGATATATAATTAGGATTCTTGGATATTACTGTTAGCTTAAATGAACAGTGGGCAATTGAAATATAGATTTAATACTATCTTCTAAGCTTTTAGCTGAAAGAAAAACGGACTACCAGCAACATCTTATCAAGATCCGTTGGAAATTTAGAATAATGTAACCATTGTTGTTGACAACTGTTATTATTGATTGTGCCATTAAATCTTCTTTGCTTCTTAATAGTCCACCATATCAACTTGTAGACTCATCATGGCGCCAGTACGCCAATTCCTTATCTTTTCAGAAATGTCCTGCAAACTGTAGAATATGATTTATTGAGGAAGAAAACTACTAGGGTACAATTGAATTTGTTTTTATAAATCTGAAAGTAATTTTAATATAGTATTCCTGCGCGTTGACAGTGTTAACTATAATAATGTGGTGTTTTTTTGTTCTGCTCATGATTGCATTTATGGCAGCTCTATGGTTCGAAGAAAGCGAAATAGTCCAATGGACTCCTGCCCTCGCATCATGGCTAAGAGAGTGACCCATTCCCAACACCCAATCACAGTGGCACCTGCAATTTAGATGTACAATAAGGTAATCAGTTGTCTTCATTCAGCCAAAATGTGGCACTAACTGAACCTTGCGGATTATTTCGTGAGAGAAATTTTGTAAAATTTTTCTCTGACCCAGCTTGTTTTATTGCAATAAATATTCAAGTGTAAGGAAGAAAAGTTGCGAGTAAACGTGTATTAAGGGATTTGTTCTAAGTGTTGTTATTTTGGTACGCACATCCTTCATGGGTCCACATGCAGTATGTGGCTCAAGCGGCAAATACGATGGCTTGAAACTTTGGTTGCTATAACATATACTTCACTTAAATGCCAAAAATATATAGTCAATGGAAATTTTCATGGATGCGTGGCTTATGGGTAAACTACCAAAGGCAAATTTATTAATTTGGCTACTTATTTACAACTTCAATTAAAGCCTAGCTAGCTAGGTAGCTTTCCCCCATTCCTAAACCTTGATTATATTATGCGAGATTGAACCTCGTGATGCTGAGTGTTTGGAATGTTCTTAGAATAAAAAATCAAATGAATACATTTAAAAATTCTTTGACTAGTAATTTTATGTTTTTCACTGAAGCTGTAAACTGGGATTTATATTACAACAAATAATAATTGGGACTGGATTTATCTGACAAGCCGTGGAAGTCCTAAGTCTGATTCGGCAGCAAACACCCTTTATCAATGGCATTAATAAGGTCATAAACCCAACCCAACTTTACTCTTAAAATTCACGAACTGGCGGAGATCGAAAACTTTCCGTCTTACTTCTGCAATAGGAATCGCTATAATTTGATGAAACAGATGCGGAACCACTTTGGCTAAGTTTTGAATCTTTGTATTTAGAAAAGAGATTAAGGATTGATACATTCTTGTGCCTTGGCTGTTCTTGGTTCCCCATAGAAAAACGACTTGCCGAACTAGGCGATAAACTTGTAGAAGAGCAATCCGTGTCTATCATCATCGTCATCTCATCACCTGGTGAAATTATTGGTATAGCCTGGGAGCTTGAAGTGCTTGCAGCACTAGAATTTGCCTCCAGATTTGTAACCTCATCGCATGGTAAAGTAATTGCTGCATCATTTATAATCTTGTCCACTTCTTTGGAGGTTACGTTTATATCACGTTGAGCACCGAGCTTTAGCTTCATAAGAGTGGCTTCTGCATCAAAATGCCATCACTTAGTAAGTACTTTCTTTCTTCGTTTTGCAAGGACTCCAAACACAAATAAGTGAGCATACTACAACCTAAGCAAATGTTCTCATAGACAGTTTGCATGCTTTTGTTCGCAGAAACAAGAGTCATATGATTCTTGCCGCATCGTACTCTATGTTATAAGCCATGGAATGTCTAGTAAACGATATTGAGGCAGATAATATGCACAAACAAGCAGAAAAGGCATATTATCAAATAGGTGGTGGCTTAGGAAATGGCATTTGAAACCGACATTGTTACAAAACAAGAGATGTGCGGATATTTCTGATCCAAACTGCAACAAAACTAGCTTCCTTCTCGCGGAGGGAAGTGCTATTTCAATTTAGTTAAACCATTTCTATTACAAAAGCACAAATATAGCGATCTACAACTTGCAGAAACAATCATTCTGATTATTTTTCTCTTGTCCAAAAAGATGTAGCTAATCATATTGAAAATCCAAAATCTTCAACTTTAATTCTCTTAAAATCCAAAAGACAGTAAGAACAATCAAATCGCGCTTACAATTTACATGCGTTGGAAACAAAAGCAAAGAATAAAGATAAAATATAAAAGGAGAAAGAGAGTACCGTAGATGGAGAAAGATGCATCATTGAGAATCTTGGATGGCGGCAACTCCGTGTCGTCCGGCGACGAAGGCAACGCCCTAATTCTCCCGAACATTCCTTTATCACTCTGTCCACACTTTACTAGCTAGCTTTCACTTCAGTTCGAGCTCTCCACAGATCTAACTTCAAGGGGAAATTGCACTTGGCGCCCTTCTTAATGAATTGCTGAATTAGGGCGGGAATCGTACTCGACAATCTTCTTCACGCTTCTTTTCTTTGTCTTTTTATTAAAATAAAACAAACTCGTTAAAATAATTATGAACTGGGCCCAAGTTATGGGCCGACCCAGAACGCATAATCCCAAGTAACTTAGCACATCTCATGTTTCTAACCACATACCCCTCTTCTCGCACACCGTATCACAAACATGGAATATGGGGTGTACCAAAAAAACTCACTTCTTCCATTTCTTTTCCCACGCCCTTATTCGGGAGAAATTTTTTTTATTTTGAATTGACTAAAATATTATTTTCATCTTTTTAGATATGAGTTGTTACAAAATAATTATTCTCAGATTATTTTGATCCTTTTAAATATAAAATTGTTACAAAATATTTTTTTTTATGTTTATAACACCATTTAAAAGTTGTTGACGTGCTTTATATTTTCACACTTGAATTATTACACAATAATTTTGATGAGGTGGCTTATCACTATACATGTTGAGTTAGTTTCCTTCTACCCAAAATTCCTTTTACAAAATTTATCATAGAATGAAAATTCTCTTCTCTTTCTTCTCTGCGCGAACGAGACTTCTTCCTCTGTGTTTGAATGCCGAAAACTGAAACCAGTGTCTGTGTTAGTGTTTCTCAATGCCCACTTTTTGCTTTTCAGTGGGTGAGTGATTCTCTCCCTTTTCTTTTTCCTGCATGCTCCTTTTTTATAGATGTAATCATGATTTAGTTTGAGAGATCATTCATCAAAGTACCTTAAATTAATTAAGCTTTTTTTTTTTCGTATATTTTTTCTTTTAAAAAATAATTCATTAATTATTCCTAGCTAGCTTGATTCAAAGTATTACACCAACTAACATAACACAACCATGGCCCAGCTAGGTAATGGCAGAACAAGGCAAAGTTCTTGGAATACCAAATTAAGTAAATAAGATGATAGAAGAGCTGCAGAGAAGAACGACGTACCAAAACTGATAAGAGACAAGAAGATATTACATGATACAGAGAATAACAGGATACAAAAACAAAAACAGAAACTGAACCTCAAAACTAGAAAATAGACAAACTCAATGTTTCTTCTGGGAAAGTTAGAATTACTTTTTGTGGTAAAAGGAGCATTGGGTAGCAAAATGAATATACCAATTTCATATACAGAAAAGGCATTGAGAAGTACATAAAAACTAGTAAACTTTCGATTCTAAAGTGAAGCCATGGCACAGGGGAAGAAGTCTTTTATAATGTTTATAACCTGTCATAATAAGGTGCCTAGCATATGGGCATTTTCGTCTTCGAACACAGGAAGAAGTCTCGTTCATATGGCGCAAAGAATAGTGACAAAGAATTTTCTCTTTTGGATGAGAAATGAGATAAATTTTGGGCTACCAAAAAATTTTCCAGAAGAGTGGAATTGTGAAATAAAATAAAGCATTATGGATAAAAAGGTGAAATAAAAAAAAAATTATGGATACGAAGAAAATAAATTTAATATGCGTAATCATAATCAGCACATCATATTATTTTAAAATAATTCACGTATAAAAATGTAATGCCATGTAAACACTTTTTTAATTTTAACGAAAAAATTATTTTATAAGAATAATTATTTTGCAACAACTAGAATAATATTTTAGTCGTCTCAAATTTAAAACCAAATCTGGAAACTACAACAAGTCAAAAGTTGTGCAGGAGAAAATAACGTTTTCTAAGGACAATTTGATAAATCCATAATATAAAAAAAAAAAGGGATGGGGTGAGAATAAAAAACAAAGAGTAAGAAAAGGAATTCTATTTATTTATTTTTATTTTTTTAAAACTTGGATGAAAAACTAGCTAAGCTCTTCGTTAGAACACCCCGTTTATAGCCTTGGTAAAAATCAAAAATATATATAACAACCTTATTAATGATAACCTATAAATATCTCTAAGCTTGACTTGAAACATGTTTTAGCCCTAATGAATTGATTTAACTTATCTAAAGTTTACCCCCAAAAAAAAGATGATCTTGTGAAGTGCCCGGGAAAATCACGCTCTTTTCCTATCAGTTACCCCTTGGACCTTTGGAACATAAATTTCTGATTAAAAAGTAAAGAAAATTGGGGGTGAGGTGGACTGGTTGTAAATTATGCTATCAGACTTCAAGCACCAACCAAATACTTTCTACGTGCAAGAAATTTCATTATGCTCAGGACTCAGCCGGCTTCTAGCACCTTTCTAAATCTCAGACAAACCACCTTCTCATGCTCCATTGCTCCCGCAAAAATTGTTGTTATAGCCATCAAAGACAAAAGAGATAAAATGACTTTTCCTTAAATATCACAACAAAGAATTGATCGGTAGCAAAATACAAGACAGAGACAATCCACACGGCTACTTTACTTGACAAAATTTATTAGTCTGTCCAAAATAATCTTCTTACTAAACCACGTCTGCGAGCTCTGGGCTTAACATTCTTACCTGAAACAACAGAATGGAAAAACGTCAAGCAAATAAATGGATATAGCTGTCTAACAGGATATAAAACACACTAATGTAAGATACATACACGAGCAATGATAAATAGAGACAAGCAAACATGCTAACCAAGCTTGTTTGCAATGCAAAATAGAAATTACTGAAATTTAAAGTCCAAATGCAGGTTTCTTCCATCTATTTTCAGATGTCCCACTTATGACAAGAGTTATATAGTGCTACCTTTGCATCTACCAGCATGATGCAAAACTTCTTCTGCAACGGTTCTCCACTGTTCAGCACATGAATAATTAATTCCAAGACCAACGCTAAGTCCTCTCAGGAGATGCACAGTACGAAGTACAGAAAAGAGTTCTTCTGGAAAAGCCTATCATCGACAGCCATAGAAAGAATAAAAATAATGGATTGAAGAGAAGAGAGGAAAAAGAGATATAAGCAAGTTATTTCTTGCTTCTTCCTCCACTATAAACTTCCCTAGTCAACGGCTGTTTTACTTGTATCACTACTCCATTGTTTAATATTTTCTTTAATTCCCAACATATTATCACTGAACTATCCAATACTTAGTCAATAGACCAAGTTACACGCAGGTTCACACTATAATAGAAATATCATATTTGCTAAAACTTTAACCAAGAACTTTCCCCATCTCTCTTAATTTTATTCACTATCACCTCCTACGACTTCTCAGGGTTATAAACTCCAACTTTTAAAGGGGGTTCACTGAGGAAGGTCTTGTTAAGTGTTCTTTCATGACAGAATAGTCTGACAGATGTGTATAAACTGACCTGTCCAGAATGAATCAAAACAGAATATTCCATTCAATTAGAAATCTAGAACTCAAAAAAAGAACTCATTGTTACCAGTAGATAACCATCTTATATCAAGAATATCTAGTCGAGGACAAATAATGAATGTTTGTTTATATTATAAAAGATACCTTAACAGCAATCTTTTTAATTGAAGAGTCCTCTGCGAAAGGTTGTAACATCATCACCCCAGGAGGCAATTTTGTATCAAACAATGTCTGTGCCAGTCTAAGCATTTCCTGTTGCTCATTTTCACATTTGCTCAAGGTATCTATACCGAGCTCCCTGTAAAATGGGAATAAACAATTAAACTTGGAAATAGCCACCATTAAATCATAACCTTCATGAAGCAAAATAAAGCTAATTGACCCCTACTGAGGTCATATTATTTTGTGACATCAGTTGATTATACAAGTAAAGCATTCTGGTCAACCACTTCTAGTCTCCTAAAATTAAGATTTGTATATCAAGGCTTATACAATGGGTGTTAGTTATAATAAGCCTTTTAGTTATTATCAGTGTTTCTTACAGCTTTAAATATTTGGTTCAATCAAGATTCCATATCAATTCACGGCTTTTCCTTTCAATTTCAATGAAGACTGGTTGAGAATCAAGTCATGTTTCTTTGACATGGAATAATTAGAGTAATCCAGAATTAGAAATCAGTGAATTCGAGGTCTTTGATGATGAATTAAACAAATGAGAATTTCCCATCCTGCCGCTCTTCATTTTTCTCTTGTTTACAGCCCTCCCTCTATATTAGTAGGTATGAGAAGTCCTTCCAGTAGTCTATAATCCAATACTTATTTTTAGGATTATCCACCACCGATACTCTCCACTTTTAAGGAATATTTTTTGAGGTTACTCTCTAAATGTCCTTGTGTAAGTAGATCAATAAGGATATGATGCAGTTCAAACGAATAACAAAATAAAAAGGAAAGACTCTGGACACCCGTGGAAGCGAGTATAGGGAGTCTAGTTTCCAACAAACAGGCAAAGAAGCATTAGATGGATAACACGTATATGCAAATTCTAGTACCTAAAACTCTCTGTCGCACTTATGGGATCACCATCAGCAATGGCAAGAACCAGATTAGCATAACCAAGCCTCAACTGTTCTGGGAGGTCCTTCACCTGCCCATAGTCCAGCAAGGCAACCTGACTAGGGAGAAGATACTGAGATTAGGGTGATTAAACACTATATAAGATCAAGAGTTAAAATTATTTTCAATATTCTGACTTGGACAATCTCATTCAAAATGATTAATGCACCAAGAGTTCTAACAAGTAGGATATTCATTGAAGTGAGAATGCAAATAACATTTAATAGATTAGAAAAGAAATATAGAGGTATATACTTGCCTCTGAGCCTTTACATATCAGGATATTTCCTGGATGAGGATCTGCATGGAAGAACCCACTTTTCAAAATCATTTGACCGTATGCCAGGCTCAAGCTTTTAAGAATTTTCCTGCACTTTTATACAGAAATTAATAGTGTACTATGCATAATTTACAACTTAATTCTGAATAAATCCATATAAATCTCTTGGACAAGACCGCTGTTAACTTCATCATCCCCTCCATATTATCTTATTCAGACATTCATGGATAAAAAGTATGGATTCGTGCAAGATAGAATATGGTTAAGATATAACAAATCTTAATAAAAGTTTAAAGATTCAAAACGGACCAGAAAACTGTTAGTAAAGGTTGGAAGCCAGAATGCTGGGCAAGTGTAAGCTTAAAACAAAAATGTGCATAGAGGACTACAAATATTACGATATTTCAGAAGCTTACTGCTTTGCTACTGCTGCAGTCTTACCACCAGGATTTATGCCTCTTTTAGCCAATTCATCACCAAGATTCAAAATTGGAATTCCATCAATATATTCCATAACTAAGACCCTCCTGTACATTCAGAGAAGGAGGTCGTTACTGAAACAATTTATCACGCACCGCCTATCCATTATACCCAATTAAATACCTGACCAAGTGAAGATGGGAAAAATATTTAAAACTGTACAAAATACTTTTAGGTCCTGATAGCAATTATGCACACAAACTCAACAATACATCACTCTTCCTCACAGTTTGACATTTCATCTGAATAATAACGTTATCTATCCTGTCCAATGAGCAAAACTAGGTCACAAAAATGTTATGTGATAGCCATGAAGAAATTAAGTAAAGCTAGCACCAGCTAGCTTTTTTATTTTTTTGGACGACACGACCAACTAGCATTTAACATATGGTTTCAGAAACAGCAAAAAACATTTTATAGTTTCAACTCTGCAAAAATAATATAAAAAATAGTGCTTTCTAGTTCATTACCACCATCCAGACCTTATAAAGATGTAATGCAGCATGACCTACCTGCTAACCATATCTCGGATTACTCGTGGCACCAATACAGGAGTCCTTTTATTGTTTTCATATAAAAACTTTCTTATCCTCTCCATGGCACCAGCCTCTCTGATGAAGTCAAATTCATATCCAATCTATAATGTAATAATAAAATAATTGTCATCTAGAAATTCAGAACTAAACATGGTTAGTTGAGAGAAAGGAGGAGAGCAGGTTTGTTTCACCATTTAAGCCTATAATCTGCATCACCAACAGGTTACAAATGTGTCAAGAGACCAGTTTACCCAAAAGCTTAAGTGGTTAGGAATAGGTAAGGAATGGATTTTAAACTCCAAAAAAAGTAATTTTCTTGGTAATTGAAGAAAAAGTAACTCGGTTTTGTTTATAGAAGCAATGATATATTCTATAGAGCATGATTCTGCTAATGATGGTTCTCGGAGTGTGCATGCCTTGTTTGGATAAAAGTGGATTAGTGTTAATTGTTGATAAGCAAAAGAAACTAACAAGATCCACAATATCAATATGTTGTGGGTAACCTCCTGCAACTTGGTTGTTTAATATTTTTTTTTAAGTACAACATATTTCTAGTCTGAATTGCACCCTGATCCCAACATCCACATACTTTTCATATAGTCAACGATACTTCATTGTTAATAAATGATAATAGAACTTGTACTTTTAATCTTCTATAGTTAAAAACCAAGTCCAGCAATTCAACAAACCACAAGACATAATGAATAGAAGAAATTTAGGGAGTAAATATTCCATTTAGAATACACCAAAAATAAATGTAGCATAGAAATATTCTCCACCTGTTTTTCCATTTCCTTTGTGACAGAGTATAGATCAAATTTAATATCCGTCTTCTGCACGTACAAAGCAAAAGCTTGCAAGTTATGGATATCGATCATCATCAAATCTTGAACTCCAGGATGTTGAACCTATTATAAGCAACAGAAGTCAGAAGCTTGAACATGTCATTAATCCATATTGCTTATCAGATTCGCTGACCTTGACAACAACATCATCCTTATCACCTCGTAACCTTGCTTTATGAACCTAATACGAGAACAAGAAATAAGTCAACCACAGGGAATCAAGTTCTCACAAGTACCATACTACTCATATAAAACATATTTCTGCTTCGGACCAATCACCCTTCCAAAGAATTAACTGTGATATGAACACAAAAATAAACCTCAAGGGGTGATGCAAAATTTTTTTCCAATGCTAAATTCCAAAGAGGTTTTCTAACTTCAAAATTAGATTTTCTGTCACCACATTGAATAACATTAGTATAACGAAATAGGAAACAGTATAATAAACAAACAAAATGTATTGCATAGAAGCACATAGCAGGACTTGTTTAATAGTATAATCTTCCCGTGAGTCACTTGTGAATAGCATAAATTACACGCTTAAAACAATCCAGATTGCCAACAAACTTGCTCCTTACTTGAGCCAATTCTACCTTAAAAGTCACTTCCGCACACAACTACCAATATATAGAATAATAGCTAAAATGTTAGGTATAATCAAACATTATTTGCCACTAGGTAGGAACTTTTTGCCTTTGAGTAGTGTCCTTACATACTAGTGCAGTTGCAGTATAAAGTACAAGCTTAAACATGTATTCTTAAGGGAGAAGGGACTCCTGCAACTTATAATGGCCATGCTTCAAAGTTGTGATGATATGGAAGTTCAGAAATTTCACATGATGTCAGTACCTGAGCAATTGAAGCGGACCCTAGGGGTTCCACATCAAATCTTTCAAACATATCGTCAACACGCCGACCCAGTTCCTTCTCAAGCACTATTTTAACGGTGCGAAATGGAGTTGCAGGAGCCTGATCAAATAGTGTGACCAATCTTCTTACCCATGCAGCTGGGGCCAAGTCCGGTTTCCCTACAATTTGGGCAACCTGTTACAATTTATATCACAGCCAACGTATAGTATTAGCAATTATATAGAAAACAAACCAAAGATTAAAACAGGCAGAAGGGTATAGAAGAAAGAAATAATCATATAACCGTTATAACAACGCTCTAAAGTTGTCATTCTTATCTTTCCTAAACTAAATTATAAAATTAAAGGACTTCAATTCTTGTTCCTTTATTCAAAGTATCGATCCAAAATGTGGAAATGATGCCGGGAATTCGCTAATACAAACTCAATTTGGCGGAGGAGAAACGATAATCAAGCAACGCATGCCAAAAAATAAAAATGGGAGAAATCGGTTCGCATTAAACCTCTCTAGTCCATGAAAAGACATTCACGAGTATAAGAACAAAAAGGCAAGTGGAAATTCAAGGCAAAATTTCAGAAACCTTGAGGAAAAAACCACCAAGGTCGGTGCACATATCGTATATCTTATCGGCAGCAAGTTCATGCTGTCTTTCCCACATTGCTTCCTGCTTTCGTACATCCTTCTCGAAACTCACTCTAACTTGAAATACCTACAAGTAATTCGAAAGAAAGTTAATGACCAAGTTTCATGAGCAATTTCAAGCTGAACCCAGAAATGGAGAATTTCGAGAGAGACCTTGTATCCAGCATAGATATCAACGGCTCGAACCCAGAATTGGAAGGAGCGGTGCCAGGGCTTCAAGTGGGTGGATAGCTTTTCTCTTATATTGTTGAGATCGAGAGGAGGCAGCATAGTGCGTGCTGCTGTGGATTGTGGTAGCACAACCGCAAAGGATATCGCATGCTACAATAGACAGAAAATGTGGCTCAGGAACTAGAGCACCAAATACCTTACGTTTTCCAAAGCTGGAAAGTGAACTAGTATAAAATATTACTACTTTGTCTTCTAAGTTAAGGCTGCTCTTTTCTGGTTGCCTGCAACCTAAATATAGTTTGGATACTGATATTCTCCCCCTTCGGCTTTGGAATCCGGATAGCAGATATATTGTCATCGTTGCCATCATTCTTATTCTTAATTAATTAATAATTAATATGCTCTAGATTTTTATAACGACGACTAATTTTGTTTTGTTTTTAAAATTATTCTTAATAATCTATAATATAATTAAACATTATATTTCTTCTCATCCTTCTTATTTTTGTTGATTGTATATTCCATTGATTTGACGAGACATCACTTGACTCGTTTCATGTGAAGGAAGATTCTTTCTTGGATAATGTCTTTTTCTTTTCACCCCCCTTTGGTGGTTGTGAATGAGTTGGATTAAAGCAACTAGTAAATGACACAGGACCACCACTTTATTTGGATTTAATGAATGAATTCAAAATTTTGGCTTGTAGTGCTACCTGAGCTGAACGTGATGTTATTAGAGGATATAAATATAAATGTGGAATGCAGGAATGGGCCAAAACAATTCCTTTTGCATGGTTGGAGGTGTCAACTACCATTCCGAAGTGGCAGCCGTCAGCCGAACCCACAAGGTGACAGAATAAAATGGAATATTGCCATGAAAAGCCTATATCACAAGGCATTTAAAGTTGAAACACTGAAAGGTATTCACATTAACAGTTAAAGCAGAATATATATTTATTTAAAAAATTGAGAACTGAATTAAGACACCTGAGGATCACCAAGCATGCTTGTTCACTAATTTCCAATTCAAAAATAGGCTACAGGAATCTTGATGTCACCCAGTAAAAGGCTTTCAACAGGAAACTCAAGAAATTGTCTGTGTGTATAATCCAGTATCGCAAAAGATTATCTAAATTTAAAGATCAATAACACGTGACAACTTCTGGATCCGATTCAATAGGAAGTCTCCTTGCTTGATAGTTGCTTGGTAAAGAGCATTCTTAGCATCAGGGCGGTTTGTTTCAAGGACACCAGCGACTTTATCAATCTTGCAATGAAGCTTCCCTGCTGCAATAAAACGTGACAGCTCCCTGGAAGCAAATAAACATAAAGACTTACATACCACAGCTCACAAAATGTTCACAATTTTTATTTTTTTTTACATCAATAACATATTAAACCAAAATAGAGTCGGCTATATTCTTTTACTTACAGATCAATGAAATCAACGGCCACTCCAAATGCTTTTGCCATTGCGTCAATTGTAACGCTCTTGTAAGATTCCAAGAACTGCGAATAAACAACAGTTCTGACCTCCCTCATGTAATATCGGAAATGTGGATGCAAATAGCGGTCCAACTTAATTTGCTCTGTTATGCCAGCTGAAATAAATTTCAAGTGAAAGAAAACTATGAATACAGATTCAAATAGATAGAATGGGAAAGATCTAACTGGCTAGCAATTAGCAGCCCTTGCCATTAGAAAGATAAGTTCTCCAAATTCTCTAATTATAAAAACATAAAAAATGCCTGGCAACAAAACGTCTCTCCACTGATAAAGGTAATGAAACATGGGAGATGTCTGCCTACCGAATGCTGAGAAAAACGACTTGTACTGACAATCATATAGGGAGTTTAAAAACTCCGAGAGATGTGGGATTTTGCCAATCACGGTCAAGATCTCAGGAGCATCCACTACCTATTTCACATTAACGGAAAATTAATGCAGAGTATGCAGAACACCTGCCATGAACGTAAATAACAGAAGAAAGAAAAATAAAATAAAATAAAATGGAGACTGTGTAAAAGAACCAGGATACCTTTTGTTTCAAAGAAACTCTATCCAGCGATATAATACTTGTTAAAACTGTGTAAAATATAAAGGTGTCATAAGGAAAGAGTTCATAGGTTGTAAAGGTTGAAATTGAGTCCAAAAATAAATTGGCAGCCTCCTTGAAATTTCGAGTAGACATGCAGTACAGGCCTTCATACACTTTGAGCCGATTCTTCCGTTCCCAATCACCACCTTCTTCAAACAAGCTGCCATCAAATTGCAAACAGTCAGAAATCCAAGACTGGAACTGCTAGATGTCAGATAAGAGAAAAATACAGATCCATTTATAATTATTACTTCTTCGCTTTGTCGATGCTTTTGGAAATGAGTTCAAAATCCAGGTCAAAAAAACCAAGCTGCAGGGTATAAAACACCAGGTCCATCTTCTGGCCAACTGCAACTGTCTTGCTTTCTGTTAGCTTGAGATGTTCTAAAGCTTTCTCCTGGACAATGCGGGAGATTCTTGCCAAAAATTAGAATCCAACGTAAGCTGACAAGAAAAAAGGCAATGTGCAAAATTACATATGTACCTTCTCACCAATCCGGATGAAAAACAAGGATTTCGCTAGGTGAGCCTCTCGAACTTCACTCTCGCCTAAGTTTTCTTCAGCATCAGTGATCCTAAAATAAAGCAACAATATGGATTATTATAAGTACAAGGATTGCGAAATTTGCCACTCTAAATGTTTTGAAATTCAACTAGTTACAAACAAGAGAATGAAATGATCACGATCCATCTGACTACCTGATTTTCTCTGTCATTTTCCAATTTTATCAGATGCTCCCAAAGGGGCAGTGATGACCTTATTTGTACTTTAAAGGTGACAAATTTAAACAATTAAACAAAATCACGTATGTTATTCATCATAATCCCAGAGGTTGGGCCCAGTTTAGAAAAATATCTTCCATCAACGCCACATGTCATAGTTCACGTAATTTTTAGAAGGTACATATGAACCAAAAGTACTTCATGTCAGTATGCAAAAAGTTATGCATTCCATTAATAACATAGGTATTTTTCACTCTCTAAGATATCATGTAAAAAAATTCCTCAGATATCCTTGCAACAAATGATAGTAGACATAAACGTCTGAAGACTTTGATATTGTATACTTTGAGGAATAATTCCCCATCTCTCTTGTGCACAAAGACATATAGATACTTATCTGCTGCTTCTCTCACCTCCCTGTCCACTTAAACAGAATTGGCCTATAAAGAATTCTAGATCAAACTATATAACAGCTACTATATGTCTTACATTCCATTTAACTGCAATGGGCCATAATGAAGGAAAACTAGAAAGGGTTCAATCCCCAACATAACTCTGATAAGACATAGAGCTAATGAGAATCTACTGCGTTTTAATTCTCAAACTTCGAGCTGACTATAATTCAATGACCTAAAACACTTCAAACTAAAATGCCTAATCCCAGTTTTCCATTTTTTTTTTTTTTTTCCTATTTAGTGGGCAAAGAATCCAGTTTGCTTTCTCCTCACTTCTCACCATGGAAAGTTAACCGAGGAAAAACAATTTACTCACTTTTCGTCAAGCTTCTTGAGTTCCTCGTCTGTTTTAGCACGCATCGAGTCCAAAAGGTTCCGATCCGCGTCCAATACCGAATCAGCAATTAGGGTTTCGTACAGAGGGAGCATATCTGCAGAACAAGAAGATGGTACTTCAGTGAGACATTCTGAGGATAAATACTAGTTAAAATTCGAACGAATCCAAGGGGAGTGAAACAGTTACCATTATCCTTGACATGAGTAAAAACCTCCTCTTTAAGCCGAACCTTTTCAATGTCTAGGACATCAGGGTGCCGGAGAAGGAAAAGCTTGTGAGCGAGAACCAGTTGCGGTTGCTGAGCCCCTTCTTGCCCTTCCATAGCTGCTTGATACTTTGCTTACCGAGTTACGCTTCTGAGCCTGCTTTTGTTATAGTAAGGAGAGATGCGAAGTTGAGTCCTGTATCGTATTAATCAGTGCAATTGATCTTCCTTTCGTAGGCGTTACTCCATTTGCTCGGTTGCTGACTCGGGTCGGGTTAGTACCAATTTTATTTTTTTGTTTTAAAAAAGAGGATCAACTAGAAAATATTATTATTAATTATTTAATTAAATAAAAATGGATTATTCATATCTTAATCAATTGGTCAAAAAAAACATATCCCCAGTTGGCTACCCGCGACTGCAAGGGATTGGAATGCCCCGCCCGAACCGAACCCCTAGTAATCGGAAGGGAAAAGGCGATTCGCTTTCGTTAGCATCACTCCGCAGAGTAGGATTCTACTCCATCACTATCCAATGAACAAGCCTCGTCATAATGAAGGTATTTCTTCGTCTCCCTATTTCCTTAGCCCTTTTCTGTTTAAACAGAGGAAATTTGCAGAAAATTGAAGAAAATGCTAGGATGTATGCGTTTAAGTTTCTTCGGAAGATAACCATAGTTGACACGATTATTGAGCTTCTTAATTGTGCTTGCATTACCTGCCCTTGCCAAGTTCTAAAGGGTTTTTGGGGTTTGCTAATAGACAAAATTAACCCCATGGAATGACTGAAGCTTTACTGTTGGTTTGATTTGGGAACTAAATAGACAACTTGATATATTGTTGTGCTTGTCAGGGGGTACTTTCAATCAAAAGGCAGATTTCCACTCGGGCAAGGAAGTAAACTTTGTCTATGTTCGTAAAAGAAAGAATACTGAGGCAGTAAAGGATGAGATGGCAAGTGTTAATTTATCATCCCCATGGTCTTTGAGTGATGTTCCTCGTCGAAAACGAACACAAAAAAGAGCCAATGGCAAGGAGAAATCGTTTTCCATACCAAAAAAGAAGCTAGATACTGGAATCTTTGGGCATTGCTTGGAGTGAGTGACAGTCTCATGAATTATAATGTAAAATAAGCTATATAAATTTTTTTGTCTTGTTTCTGAATGTGATTTCTGTCATTTTTAGGAAATTATGGAGAAGGATCTCGGAAGATAAGAGGAAGTCCTGCGCGTACTTTGACTGCTTGTGGTTTAGTCTTTACAGGAGTCGTTCCTCTAAAGCCAAGGTGCTGACTTGGATTAAGAAGGTGGACATTTTCTCAAAGCAATATGTTTTTGTTCCTATCCTCTGCTGGTAACTCTATTGAATTTCCCTTATTGCTAAATAAATAGCCATTTTGTTTGTTATTGCATGGATTCATCCTTTGGCATCCCAAATTTGCAGGGACCACTGGACCCTTTTGATCCTCTGCAATTTTGGGGAGAGCTCTCAATCAACTTCAAGAACAAGGTGCATGTTGTTGCTGGATTCTCTTGAAATGGCTGATCCAAAGCGTTTTGAACCCGAGATAAGAAAGTCTGTCCTTTTCTGGCAAAAACTGGTTTTTAAAGTGAGCATTTTTATCCACTAGTTGGAGTGTTCAAATCAGAATGCTGTTATCTATTTTTGTAGATTTGTGCTAGAAATTTATAAATCACAGGGGAGGGCTGAGACTAAAGATGCCATTTATAGAATTCCATTCTTGGTGCCTAAGGTAACCTTGACCCTTTATGACTCCACTAATTTTGTTTTGCATTCTGAAGTGTAAACATGACTGAAGGGTTAAAAAAAAAAAAAAAACTACCTTAGGTACCTCAACAAAGAGATGGGGAGGCATGTGGAAGCTTCGTCCTGTATTTCATTAGTCTGTTCTTGCAGAAAGCACCCGAGAACTTTAATATGGATGGTTACCCTTACTTTGTAAGTTTTTCTTCTTGCTGTTTTACAGAATTATTTGTTAAAGAATACGTTATGATTTATCTTTATTTGACATGCTGCAGATGAACAAAAATTGGTTTACCCTTGAAAGCTTGGATAACTTCTGTGAAAAATTTGATTCCTGTGAAGTATTATATACATAAGTTTGAATAGGCTAATTTACACCCTTTGGAGTCGATTTACTGAATATTGCAATGGTGTTAATAGGAAACTTGTTCATATAGCAATAGCAGGCAGATGTGTCCCAGTTAATGAATGAAGACTTCTACTAGCTTGGGAGTTCTTTCTTTTTTATGTAAGTAGTTCAACCTTCTTGGAGCTCCCTTTATTGCTTAAATCAACGTGTACAGTCTTCCTTTGCCTCAATAGATATGCAGTGCAGTTGTTGAAGGTAGTATAGTTTAACAAAAATTAAGGATAAATATTATAGAGCAAGTACTTTGGAATTTGAGGAGTTCTGTTCTGGTAAAATTGCAGTAAAATTTTCACGAGATAATGCAAAACAATCCAACTCGAATATACCAGTGGAACTTCTCTAGTTGCTCTGTTTGGTGAAGAAGATCGGTGTGTGCGCCTGCCGGAAGTAAACAAAACAAATTGGAATTGGTAAATATCATTCCTAACAGCAAGAAAAAAAAATTTCGGATACGTTCTCTAAAACAATCTATGAACTGAGCGCGTTGTCTTGCCCATCAATCATCAAAGATGGGAAATCAAACAAACAGAACCAAACATATTTAACATAAGAAGGACAGGTGGAGAGAAGTGTATATTATTATATTATTAATTACAATCATGAAGGACAAAGACTTGAAAAATGAAATATTTTCGATTTTTTTTTTTTTTTTTTTAAAAAAGCAGACAGCCTTAATTTTAAAACAGCTGCAACACCAAATACAAAGAGAGACTCGACTCAATAAAAATCGCCTAAATAACGTGTATTTTGTCTGAGTTCCCAGGAACATTTTTTGAAACAATCAATGAATTGAGTGGGGTTGTGTTGGTGATCTCAAGCAAAAACTGTAAACCTTCCTTGGATTATCATACTTTGGGAATTCCTCTCCGTACTTGGTTTTTGCCATTAAAATATTACTTTTGTCCCTTGGATCTTCATCGAAATCCTCTTTATAATTGAACTAATTTTTCTTTTTGTTTAAAATTTAGTATTTGAATCTAGACTATAAGGTGGTGTGAAGGTACTTCAACTCTGGCTTGACAAAATCTGCATAAGAAGGAAGTTAAAAGCAAAGTAAATCTATGATCAATGAATCCAGCTGCGTGCATCATGGTTAAAATCAATGAGCATGATACCATTTGCAAGAAGATTTTAATCGATGACCATGAATTCCGTAAAAAACTGGCTGGGCATACTGAAGACCTTTACGTTAATCACCATCAAGAAGAGAGGGGAAATAAAAAGGGAACTCATCAAGGAGAAGTCCTGTTCAAGCTGTTCAAATAATAAGTTAGCAGCCATCTTGATCTCTACAACTAAGTAACCCTCTCACGCGTGAAAGGGTATTGGCTGGAGCAATTAGCTACTAGCTTCATATGCAGACATCCGGTATTGAAGTTAAAAGAGAGCTTGTATTTGTATTAGTTAATAAAGTCATGTCTTCTCTGCTAGTTTCTGTGTTTGTAGTCTCAACAATAAGGAATATCTACATCTGGAAGTTCCCAGTTATCATCTTCTACATTGTCCTTCTTCTTCGTAGGAGCCTCAAGGTTATTTTGTGCCGGAGCTCTTGGTTGTGGCTTCCTGACATTCATTAGAGCAAATCAATGGACAATGTTAGCCCAGAAATATACAAGAAGCAGAGATTTAACAGGGATACAATCATAAGCAGAAAGCCAAAGTTAATAGGGATGCAAGTACAAGAAAAAAAAAAAATCGAAATATTCAAGCAAAGCTTCACAACAGGATATAAAAACTGTGTCCAGGAAAAGTTGTGTTGATTAAGTTGAGCCTACCAGTAACTGATTGCAGTCAACAAGAAAGAATATTTTACCATAGCTGACATTCATGGCAGTAAATAGACCAGGATTGAGGAATTACAAGACAATATATCCAAAGTGTCTTGTAATCCTGCATGGTTTTTCTTGCTTCAAGTTGTGCTAACCTCAAAGTGGATCTCACCAACCCCTTGTGATTAATTTTCTCTTAATTTTTCCAACATTTGCAGTGCACAGAATATGAACTTCCATTCCACGCCTCATAATTTTACTTCTTTCATCCCCATTTCCCTTGTCCATTCCACAAGTTTAAAATTCAACATGGAATGGAGAAACTTTATTACTTGATAAATAACATCCCAAAGATCGATAAGATCAATTTAACCGAACAAATACTTCACTATCAAAGCCTCAGGAGTGAAAGACCAAACTTCAAAATCACCATATTGTCTGACCGTAACTTAGTTGGAAAATGATGCATATAAAAAAAAGATAATTAAGTTGATTCAACTCTTAAGTATCACGGGATACAAAATATTGATTTAATCGTTCTAAAAATTCTCATACTGTGTTCAATACTCTATTTAAAAGGGGTTGATATATGCCAGTGTCCTACCGCACAGGACAGTTCACCATAGAACAAGAGAGTACATACGGAAAAAGCACACAAATGAGTATTAGAGGACATGAAAACAAACACAGAGACCTACAATTTAATTCCAGAAAACATTAAATATACAGAGACACACTGTAATTTGGAGTTTACAACTTAAATAGATAGAATTCAAGAAATCAAAACTAGAGCAAGAATTAAAAAAAAAAAAAGAAAAGTGGACCAAACCTTTTTCGGTTTCTTCTAGCAGCTTCTCTTGCTTTCCTCTTCTTCTTTTCCCGTCCGTTCTCGAAGAATCTCCTCCTTTTACACTCTTGTAGCACTCCAGCTTTGAGGACCTCCCTCCTGAATCGGTTGATCAGGCTCTCTTCGGGCTCGTTATCGCCAACTATAACCTGAACGTTGTATGTTGATTTGAAGTAAAGGATGTTTGAATGGGCGAGAACAGGGTTCACTATGGGTGAGATATCATTTGCATGACCAGAAGAAAAAGGTGATGTTGGGTCGCCGGAGATCACCAGCGATAATGAAGGCCACTCTGAAAGGTTTTGGCGAAGAAGAATCTGTGACTGCAAGGAGGAACGATGGAGGCATGGCGCGGCTGACTTCGAAGAGAGGAGGGTCGAGAGGAAGCTAGAAAGGTAAGAGACAGCCATGGCTGGCTATTTGACACTACGCTTCGGGTTCTTCACCCTCACCTCATCTGCGCTTTTTTACTTGGAGAAAGCCGACGAGGAAAGAGGGGCCCGGTCACAATTTTGTGCTACCACAGTATATGGGCCCTAATGTTTGGGTCAACGTCAAATCTCTTTTCTTCTCTACTAAGGGCCTGTGTGGGACCTAATTTTTTGCCAGGTGAACGGAGGTTAAGGGATACTTTGATGGGCTTAATTATTTGTTTAGGACAAGAAAAATAATCTGCTTGTTATCCAATTTGTTAGAGAAACCAGAGAGGTAGTAATATTTTTAGAAGTTTGTTGAGATATTTTAATTATGAATGAAAGTCATATATTTATATTTATATTATAAATATATAATAAGCAGTACACGTACCCTCTTGAGTTAAGCAAAGGAGACGACATTAGGATGGGGGAAATATAGTATCCATCCCCGATCTTCCTTGGAAATTTTTTTCTATTGCCATCTACAATATTGAACAAAAATATTCTCCGCCTTTGATCCCGTGGAGTGGGATCCGGGGGTTCTGTAAAATAATTCCATATAAAAAATAATAATTTAATATAAAATTACAAAAAATACCTCGAAATCTTATAGTTATGGACTTATTACAGATATGATTCTAAGCTATATATTGAGATTGCTGTCTTAGTACACTGTTTCATTATACATTTTGCTGATAGTCTTATTAGAACTCCCTTCATTGAACTTTTGCTTGATCTGCTGCCAAACTTGATGATTATTACAGGGTTATGGTATACGCTTCTAATGGGGCAGGGAACATAGATGAACAAAGATAGCTGTAATTTCAGGAGTCGGCACCCGTCATTACTACATGGTCAAATAGAGTGTTTTAATTTTGTAGTATTTGGAGCATGTGTTAATAAATCATTCAGCTTAACTCTATTTGCCCCTTCTTCGTGTTAATTTATTCTTTGGTCATTTGATTCTTACGGAGTTAGAACCTTGGACACTCTTTATGCCAATAAAAAGGTTTTCCTAAAACTTTATTAATTATTATCTGCTCAATGTCATTTGCAACATACTAATTTAAACTTGATGCAAGTCATTCTTACATTCCGCTATCAAATGCCCCATAATTATAACTTTACAAAAAAAAAAATGTTTTACTTTTACCCTGTTGATCTAGTTCAAATATTACACGAGCGGCTTGGCTTGATTTATATATATATATATTGATCAATTTTTTAATAATTTTTGAATGAGGAATACATATTAAAACATCCTTCTAAAAAAATAATAATTAAAAGAATTACAACCTTATAAACCTCGCCTCTGCGAGGTATTCTTGTTTCTTGGTATCTAACGACTAGGCTAGCCAATAACTGAGTATCGGTATGACGACGCAGCGATCTCCCCCGCCTCTATTACTGCGTATTCATATGGCTTCTGTATGAATTCACTCTACCTTAGTTGCTGTGGGCACCGTATTCGCGCTCCTGCTCCCACCATGATCAAATCAACCTTCTCTCCCATTTTCTGGCTGCTGCCCAAATCTCCAAAACTATTTCAGCACACAATCACCAATAACTTGACAAACCGCGCAGCAGGTGTTCGACAAAATGCCACGCTGGAGCACCCCATCAGAATTCCTCCCGTCCTATCGCCCCCTACTTCTGCTTACATTCACCTCCCTTTCTGTCGAAAACGTTGCCATTACTGTGACTTCACAATCGTTGCTCTTGGCTCCGCTTCAACCCAATTGGACGATGACCCACGAGTATTAAATTACATACAATTGCTCTGTAGAGAAATCAATGCAACAAAAGTAGAATTCGATACCAAGCCACCTCTTGAAACGGTCTTTTTTGGGGGAGGGACGCCCTCGCTTGTGTCGCCAAAGATGGTTTCCTCTATCTTAGAAACTTTGAATACGAAATTTGGATTGCGCATGAATGCTGAAATATCAATGGAAATGGATCCGGGGACATTTGATGCCAAGAAGATGCGGGAGATGATGAAATTGGGAGTTAACAGAGTGTCTTTGGGAGTTCAAGCATTTCAAGAGAAGTTGTTGAGGGCTTGTGGGAGGGCACATGGTCTGATGGAGGTTTATGAAGCTATTGATATTATCAAAACATGTGGGGTTGAGAATTGGAGTATAGACCTCATATCTTCACTGCCTCATCAAACATCTGACATGTGGGAGGAGAGTCTAAGGCTCACCATTGAGGCACAGCCCACTCATGTTTCAGTATATGATTTGCAGATTGAACAAGGCACAAAATTTGGAACACTGTAAGTAGCAATGCCACTGCCAGTACTAGTAGCTTTTAGGTTTATAGTAATTTTGAAACTGATATTGGCCAGCTTGCAGGTATACACCAGGGGAATTTCCACTGCCTTCTGAGACAGAGTCAGCTGAATTCTATAAAATGGCTTCAAGCATGCTTTCTAGTGCAACTTACAATCATTACGAAATTAGCAGTTACTGCAAGACTGGATATGAGTGCAAACACAATTATACCTACTGGAAGCATAAGCCTTTCTATGGATTTGGCCTCGGGTCTACTAGTTTTGTTGTTGGATTGAGGTTTTCAAGACCAAGGAAGATGAATGATTACATGAACTTTGTGCAAAATTTGGAAAACGGGTTAGTAAATAGCCCTGTTAATGCCAGCATTCATCCCAAGGATACAGCTATGGATGTTTTCATGCTATCGCTGAGAACTGCAAGAGGCCTAGACTTGAAGTCTTTCCGAGAATCATTTGGCACCTCTATTATTTCCTCTCTTTTCGAAGCTTATAAACCTTACTTTGAGAGCGGACATGTGGTTTGCTTGAACGAGGAGAGGAGAGCCGTTGGAACAGAAGACCTCAACACTTATTTATTAGAAGAAAATCACACGCCCGCTAAACTGGCTTACTTACGGCTAAGTGATCCAGAAGGCTTCCTCTTATCAAATGAGCTAATATCCATTGCTTTCAAGGCCATGGACTCTTTAGAAATTTAGAATCATTGTCCACCGCGGCTAGAGCCAAGAGGCAACTTGAATGCACGAATATATTTATTTGATAATATGTATTATTTCACAATTTATGTCATTTTGTTTCCACAACCAAAGCCAACATTTTTTTCTTCCTTGTTCCTCCCAACTCTTGCTCTCGTCTTTTTCTCCGTATCCACCCTCCCCTACGGGGAATCAGCATCGACTCTGCATTAGAAGTTTGATTTCCTTCACGCCCTCCATTTTAATCCGCTGGCTTCTTTCATTGAAACAAGCATGCAAAGAGAATCTGCTTGCAATGACTTATTCAAGTTCATAAGCTGCAGTTAAGGATACCCACATGACAAAATCACAAGTTTTGATTAAGTAGAAGCAAAGGCAATTAGATGGAGCATATCTTTCAGACAGCAGACATTATGGTCTGGCATCTTTATATATACTATGGATAATCAATTATAAGATATAAAATAAAGGATATTTCAAAGATTTGTATCATGATGCATGAAGTGCAGAAATTCTGGAAGGCTGAAGCTCTTAGTTTGAACCCTAAGTTTACTTGATACCTGCTTATGCATTTGTTGATAATAAGTCATCATTATTCGAGCTTGAGTTCCGCTTAGTAAATTTCTGTTTGGAAATGGATGGTGGCAGCCATGTTTGGAAATAATACGCAAAAGAATTAAATTGTTATGAACCAAACTAAAAGTGCTCAAGTAGGCCCAAAGGCCTGCATCTCATCCTCTTTATATAAGGGATAGGAGGGTTTCGAAAGGACTCTCTCTCATTCTTACACACACACACACAACCCTAAAAACAACCCTCACAACATAAGTTAAGTTTAATTTAGAGTAAATACCTATTTTGGTCCCTCACACTTAAAACTCTGATTAATTTGGTCCCTCGCACTTTTAAGTTTATCAATTTGGTCCCTCACACTTTAGGTTTATCAATTTGGTCATTCACACTTAAAATCTTAATCAATTTAGTCCCTCGCACTTAAAACCCTAATCAATTTAGTTCCTTAAACTTATAAAACTTATTAATTAATCCCTCACACTTCAAAAATATTGATAAATTTAAATGACGAAATTGATAAAAAGTTTGAAGTGTGAATGATTGAATTAATAAATTTGATATGTGAAGGACGAAATTGATTAGAGTTTTAAATGTAAGGAACAAAATTTATTAGGATTTTAAATGTAAGGGACCAAATTGATAAACTTGAAGTGTGAAAGACCAAATTGATAAGAGTTTCAAATGTGAGGGATCAAAATAAGTATTTACTCTTTAATTTATAAGTATATATCACATAAAACATTTATTGTATGTATAATTTTTTAACAAAATGATATATATAATTGTGAATGCATAACTCTGCTTAAACATAGCACGATGTAGTATTGGTTTCATGTAATGTAGAGAAGGAAAGTTGAAGCCATTAAAAGGCGAGCCTAACATTGCTTTTGGTACAGACTTTACGGCACATGCATTTCTGCAATGCCAACATTTAGATGTGAGATAGAGCATCCTCTCAACTGAACTGAACTGAGGTCTCTCTTTTGCAGCAGTAGTAGTCTCTTCTCTTGAAAGCAGAACCCACCGCAGTCTCTCGAGTCAAGAGTCCATCCATAACCTTAAAAAATGGTCAAAGCCCTTTAAGCGCATGCCAAACTTTTTAATTTTATAACAAAAACACCTTTGTGCTTCAAAGATCACCACCTAACTACAAAGTTCATATCCAGAAACCACAGTATATTTTGTCATCGGCGCCAGAGCACGCGCAGCTTAGCTATTCTTGTCTCATGTCCATTTCTAGCAACCGAGAGGCCAAAGTTTCAAGAAAAAATAAATAAAAGGAAAATCACATTCTTGAAACATAATTTGCTCAAGTGGAATCTCACGAGTAACGATAAAGAGGACCAGCTTTCCTTAGAACGTATTGAATTAAATAAGATTCACCAATAAATTTGCTGAGATACACAGTATAGGCTTATAATTGTGAAGAACTAGCTAGGAGACATATTTTTTGGCAAAAGCAGAAGAGAAAAAAAAAAAAAGCATATTTAGCTTAGCCATGTATTTTTATTTTGCAAGCACTGGATCGGTCTTAACCCCAGCTGCTTCTTTTAATATTGTTAATATATTTATATTATTATATGACCTTAGACAAATTACCATTTCAAAGATTCATCAAAATTTTGAAGATCAATTTCAACAACGGACAGATACGTGGCTTTAATAACAACAAAGGGCTCTAATGCAAATTGTAAGGCTCATGAGATTCTCGTTCCCTTGAAAATTAGTTTTAGATCTTTCAAAGATTTGCATTTTGGAACTATCAAGCTCACTGCTTGTCTTGCTCCATAACTATTCCGAAGAAATCCAAGAAAGAATCGACCCCAGCTATTTCATTTTAATTGTATATAATTCTGTAGACCTGAACAATTCTTTTTATTTATGAACTTTCTAACATAATATATACACCACCATGTCCACCAAACCATATAATTAAGATAAATTCCCTGAAAATAAAAACATATAAGAGACACAATTCTTTTTTTTAAAGAAAAATAGGAACTTTTTTAGACCATGACCAGATCAGAATTAGTCCAAACTCCAACTCAATTACATCTGTCAATCATTAGGATTTTTTCTTTCTTCTGATTGCATCAACTTGAGTAAGTACTTAGAACAAAAAAATAATATAATTAATTTATAAATATTTTGTTTTAGAAAATTGTTTGGAAATTTTTTAACTCAATCATTCAAGGATCCGATTCTATGTTAAATTAACTATGTTTGTTACACGTAGAATAACTTTTTTGGAATTTTTTTTCATTCTTTCCAATTGATTTGCCATATACAAAAGATTCGAATGTAAAATTGGATAAGGATATTCTTTACTAAGAAAAGAAAGAAGGAAAAAGAAGTTACATTCGTTGTCATCAATGCAGTCTCTCTCCATTGGGCGCGTTTTCTATTGCAATCCCCATTTAATTCCTTAAAATGGGTATACACAGCGTTACTCACGTTCTCCAGGAAATTCTTTAAAATATGAATTCCTTTTCCCATTCTTTTGCGTAAGTTATAACATATAAGCGTTAAAGCCACCTGCTCACTCCGAACACGACTTAAAGAGAGAGAGAGAGAGAGAGATGGGAGGAGGAGAGCTGTGTGCAAGAATGGGAGATGGGTTTATGTCAAGGTTAGCAAAGTCATGGAGCAAACTGGAGAAAGGGTTAAATGACGTAGTCTCCAAGAGCTTTGTTGGAAGATACTTCAAGCTGGAAGCTAGGAAGACCTGCTTCACCAGGGAACTCCGTGCTGGCACCGCCACGTTTCTCACCATGGCTTACATCATCACAGTCAACGCCACCATACTAACCGCCTCCGGTGGGACGTGCTCCATCGCCGATTGCTCGGCTCCGGCGAACCAAACAGCCAGCCCAGATTGCATTCTCAAGCCTAATGCTGGTTACCAACGTTGTCTTTCCAAGACCAACGGTGACCTTATCGTGGCCACTGTTTTATCAGCCATGATTGGGTCCGTGGCTATGGGAGTTTTAGCCAACTTGCCCTTCGGCTTGGCACCGGGTATGGGACCCAACGCTTACTTCACTTATAACTTGGTTGGCTTTCATGGAACTGGCCCTCTCTCTTACCAAACTGCATTAGCCGTGGTCCTTGTTGAGGGCTGTGCTTTTCTTCTGGTTTCTGCTCTCGGCTTACGTGGGAAGCTGGCTAAGCTCATACCTCATCCAGTTCGGCTCGCTTGTGCTGCTGGAATTGGGGTTTTCATTGCCTTTGTGGGCTTACAATCCAACCAAGGCCTTGGGCTTATTGGGCCAGATCCATCAACTCTGGTGACAATTACAGCCTGCACTAGTTCAAACCCAGAAACTGGCGAATGCACTGGTGGAAAGATGCAGAACCCAAAATTCTGGCTTGGCATGGGTGGTCTTCTTATTACAAGTTATGGGCTGATGAAAAATGTCAAGGGTAGCATGATCTATGGCATTCTTTTTGTAACTCTGGTTTCCTGGTTCAGGGATACAAAAGTGACGTACTTTCCTAATACCCCACTTGGCTATACCAATTACAATTATTTCAAGAAAGTGGTTGATTTTCACAAAATTCAATCAACAGCAGGAGTTCTTAGCTTCAATAATTTTAACAGGAGTGAAGTTTGGGTGGCCTTGGCAACACTGTTCTACGTTGACGTGCTTGCCATCACAGGTGCAACATATACCATGGCCGAAGTTGGCGAGTTTCTAGATGATAAAGGAAATTTTGAAGGTGAATACTGTGCTTACTTGGTTGATGCAACCGGAACCATTGTGGGTTCTGCACTGGGTGTTACAAGCACTGCAACATTTGTAGAATCATCGGCGGGAATGAGAGAAGGTGGTCGGACAGGATTAACGGCTGTCACTGTTGGCTTTTTCTTCTTTCTTTCACTCTTTTTCACACCTCTGTTATCCAGCGTTCCTCCATGGGCTATAGGGTCTTCACTGGTTCTGGTTGGGGTGATGATGATGAAAGTGGTGAAGGATATAGATTGGAGCAACACGAAGGAAGCAGTGCCTGCTTTTGCTACCATGCTCCTAATGCCACTTACTTACTCCATAGCAAATGGGATTATTGGTGGGATTGGACTCTATATAGCTCTCAGCTTGTACGACCTTGTTGTAAGCTTGATTAAGTGGTTGATGAACATGAGAAGAATGGTGGTCAAGGAACAAAACCAGGTGTCAGCTGCTACTGCCGTAGATTCAACAGTATAAATTATATGTTTCTCTAGTCTAGTGTATTAGATTTTAGTTTTCAGTTATTAGCTTAGTTTTAAATCTCCTTGTTTATAAAGTGTAATTGCTCTAGTGACAATGGTTTAGGAACTAATAGCCCGGGCATATGTATCTATTCTATCAGATAAGGCTTTTTCACATTGCAGTCACCATGAAATCTGGACTTCCAGTTTCCGCGCGGAACGCATGGTGCTATTCAGCATTGATTGATAGAAAAGCAATAAATATAGTAATACAAGCTATTTATTTATATACGCATGCCATCATAATATTTTACCACCGATCGACCAAAAGAAAATCCTAACACAGCATGAGCATACGCCTAGAATCGGCTTTGGACATCTACGGCAAAGATACACTTAGTTAGGTTCGTCCCAAAATTAGACGCGTTGAATATGATTAGCCTGGCTAATAAAGATTTCGAACGACTTGCCAAGATCACGTAGGAGCACAACCATCGTCTGCACTCTTACTCTTACCCGGATGCAACTCCTGCACAAGAGACAGGTTGAAATGGTCAAGACGAGAAGAAAAGTGGCGCATCCACCTCCAAACAAAAAGGATCCACTTGACGAAAGCAGCAAGTTCAATCAGATTGGACATCTGAAAGAATTCAATTTCAAACAACTGACTAGCTCTGGCCAAGTGTAAAAGGTCATGAATATCATACGAGCAAATCATTAGCAGGTGGCACCACACGGGAGGCAGTGGATGTGGATGTCGTTTTGAACTGATACCAAGAGTCCTCCACAGGTTCAGCTTTCACCACTTGAAGAACACCATCATGATCTTTGGTGGTTGCGTGAGAACTCTGACCCGTCCCTCCCTCAATGACCTTCGACAATCCTACAATTGCACACAAAAAAGCTCTAAGAAAGAATCTTGTAATTTACGTTAGTACAGAACACCGCATGTACTTGATAGTGAGGTCTAAAATGAAACAAACTTGGACAGAAGCGACAGAAAACTGAAATCCACCACGTGTTTCTTGCAACTTACCCTTGTAACTGCACGCATCTGGAGCCATGTCCTCAATCTCTTCCTTAACTGAAGCAGAACAATTAACGGATTAAAATATGCAAATAAAGAGGCATCGGTAACTTCTCCAAAAAATACAGGGATGTTCAATTGAGATCGTGTACGCACATCCACGCACACATAACAGGAATACAAAGCGTCGTAGAAGGGAGCAACCAAGAACTCAGGGATCCTATTAAGAATCTGTTCAGCATTTTGACAAGTTAAGTGCCAGGCAAACTGAATTATTTGACCGTTGGTCAATCCGTTAGTAAACTCAAAGGCTGTAGAAAAGAAAAAGTGACGCTACTGTATTGAAAGTGTTACCTATTCCCTCGGCAAACTGGACGGTTTCAACTTCACAGTTGAAAATACTGGATTTGTTTTCTCTAGTTCTTTCCTTCTCAATAGATGAGGTTAAATGATGCTTAGAAGTCTGGTGTCTGTAAGAACGTCCAACACGGGCATAAGCCATGTCTTCAAAAGAATCATTTATTGCAGTCAAGTCAAAGTCAATCGCCTCTGAAGGCGCTACACCACCCAATATCCCTCCATGCAAAAGATCATTGTGACATAGGCTCTCTTCATTTTGAGATGCATGAGATTTATTATCAAAATGAGGAACTTCTGCATCACTGGTTGTAGTTTTGACAGTCCTATCAACACCAGAGTTGTTCCATATTTCACAGGTAAGCACGTCAAAGAAAGGGATCCTATCCTCTCTTTCTTTGCCTCCAAACTCTCGGTCTATCATGTAACATGGGTCTTCAAAGTGTTCTAATTTGGACACAGACTGATTCCTTCCCTTGCTATTATCATCTTCTGAAGTATTCTTTACGTTATTTTGTGGTGCTTCAGCATCCACTCCCAGGTGTAGGCTTCTTGTTTTCAGCACATTTGAATCACATACAATCAAGGGTCCTTCAACATCAATCACCTTATGCTGGCTTTGTGTTTCTGGCACAACCGAGTCAGGCACAATTGAGACACTTGAACATTCCCTAATTAACATGCCTTCTGCATTCATGCCATATGAGTCACCTCTAGCAGCGGAGCCCTTTCTCTTTCGACCTCTTTTCTTTAGATTTCTATGTTTCGCAAAATCCAACTTTTCACACCCAGATCTATCATAGATGTTAACGATGAAGTGTGATCCCTTGATGTAATAGAATACCAGAAAGTCTCCAACTTTAAGCCCATGCTCCAATGAAAATGTATTCCACCCTTCATGAAAAGCCAAAGAATCGTTGACAATTGACAATGTTACCTCCCATTGCTGCTCGCTTGAATCCTCAAGAATAACTTTTCTATCAACCAAGGCTGACACTGAAGAACAAAATTTAGGAGGAAGATACTGCAATGCAGGTATCGTCCACAAGTTGGTTAGGACTTGAGAAGGAATAAAATCTCTACAACACCTCATAAGTTAGAGAAAAAAAATTCATAGAAGCAATAAGAAGATAATGTGATGGGACATGGCATGGATGGAGGGATCCCCATCGCACCACACAATGTGATCGTGCATTGATACTCTTAACCATTAGGGCGATGACTCCGAATGAAAAAACAAGAGCTTTTTTCTTTTCGTAATTCGAGCTGGAAACATAACCGCATGGATGTCCGAAGATAGATTTTTTTAAAAGAATAAAGTGGAATGCCCATAAAGGAATACCCTTGGCATGCTTTTCAAATTGAAGATAATCAACTCATCAAGCAGCTGAAACTGAGAGAAAATTTCAGGGAAATACGTTATCATACCAATACTCTGGAAAAACCGTCACCAATCATGACCTTGAAGAAAGAAGAGACTAGAGGTAAAGAGTTTTTCTTTTTCCCGTGAAACAAGAGACATTTCTGGGTACACTCCGCACACACGTGTACCCGGCGGCCTTTCATCTCTTCTCGCACAGGTTGCAAATTCTGTTTTTGTCAACAGAGGAAAATTTATCAGGAAAGAGCAGAAAACACAAGAAGATTTATTAGTCAAAAACGAATTCATGTATATAAGTTGACTGGCACGCAAAGGAAGAAACTTTAGTCCGGAGATATACACAAGCTCAGCAACAAATTCTAGCAAAACACTAACCCACATTGTTATGGTAGTCATGGAAAAACCTAGATATACACAAAAACATAATGTGAGCAGAGGGGTTTCATTAGAACTCACTCGAACAATTACAGGAAATCCTTTCCAAATGTTTTGATTCAAGTTTCAGATTTGGCACTTAGCTCCTCGCCTTAATGCTTTGCTTTGTTGCTTGAACAACAAATTCTTTGCACGCTTGGCTGGAAATCTTTCACTGACACACAACACATCGAAGCACGATTGACAATGACCCGGTCATTTACTCATCGGGGTGCAGTTTTTTTCTTTTCCTAATACTATCTCCAATTTGAAGTTTATTTTAATCATTTTTGACAAAATTTTACAATGCAGCAATGTTTTACATTATTTTATACCATTCAAGTAATCTTTCTCTTTAATAATATAATTTTATAAATTTCTATTAATTCCACTATTTAAAATATTTTGTAAATTTTAAAATAATAATAAATACATACATAAATATAATTTTATAAATTTTTAGTTACATGATATATTACTTCAACTTAAGCAATTCTTTATGAAATCCCATACGAGCGATATAAAGATGTCAAGCATTGTCAAGTTGCTTGCAAATCTCTTTGTTGGTTCCGTTGCTCGTATGCGTATGTTTGGTAACACGGCTAGAAATTCGTCTATTTAGGAACTAGTGCAGAACCGGTGGATGAGACGGTCGATATGACTCGGTCCAGGATAATCACCAATTTATTTATTAAAGCACCGTACATACTAGCACTGAAAATTAATTGACATTTCCGATTGAATACTACGCACAAAATTGAGAGTGAAATGTTATGTTATAAGACTATTTTTAGTCATAATATTCATCAGAGTTTTATATTTTAATTATTTATATTATTTTAATAAATTTTATAATGACATATCATTTTATATATAATTTATATAATTTTTTTTTACTTATATAATTCTAAAAAAAAAAAAATGGATCCCACAACTATCTCTTTTACCTTATAAAACCTTCTCTTTTTTTTAAAAAAAATACAAAAAAATATTGTGTATCCCATAAATAGTATAGACACTAATACTTGCAACTCTTTTTTTTTTCTCTCTCCTCCATCTCATTCTCTCTCTCTTCCAACTCATCCCCTCTCTCTTCTATTTTACCTATGCAACTCCCACTAGACTTGCTCTAAGCTTCAAATGAAAGATATTTATAAAAATAAAACTGTAAATTGATGCTCTTAGATGTGCTTTGGCTTTAGCTGGGCAAAAAAATATTAGAAACCTTGAGGTTTATATGTTAAGAAGACTTAGTACATTTTAACCTCAAAAGAATTTTTATATAAAAAATTATAAAATAATAAAAACTTTTATATAAAAAAGAGAGCTAAGTCTATTTTGATCATCTTCAAAAATATTAGTTTTGAGTTTGTGATTGGAGATACTTTATGCATAAAAAAAAATTATATTTAAATTTTCATTAAAATGATAATTACGTCATTTATAATATAATGATGGTTTAGTTGGGGCTTGGTATAGTAATTTAGCATTGGGTTTGTCAATATATATATATATATATATATATATATATTAAAAAAAATTGGGTGCCTACCCACAAAAAAAAAAAAAAAATTGGGTTGGACAAACGAAAACATACAATCAAATATTTAACAATACGTTGGCGAGCACCCCAAAACTGAAATTCCAAATCTTTGCTTGGCAGTCGAAGAAAACAAGAAATAGACAATAGAGAGAGAAAGGTCAGAGAAGAAGGAAGTGGACAAAGAAAAGAAGGAATAGAAAAGTGAGGAGGCGTGGGGGAAAGGAAAAGGAATAGTGGTCCAGCCTATGGAAATTGTACACCGGCATCAAGCAACCAACCCCTCATAACCCACTCAACACAAGGCTACCAAAGCGGTCAAACTATGGATTATACTATAAGCTTAGAAAGTCAAGCAAAATCAAATTTCAAACTAACACTGCTTCCCTCTGCATTTATTTCTCTGCTAATGAAAATAGAGTGTTTGATGGAGATTAGGTTTTGAAAACCATAAAGGCTGTTCAGCGGACCATTGGGCTTCTTCAACACTCCAAAGGCCTGTTCTTGGTCAACGCCCAAGAAAATTTCCCTGGTGTTTTGGGTATTTGCAACCCCATTTATTCTCTAGGTTGGTTTGTTCCTCCCTGTTCTGCTCTGGTTCTAGTTTGATTGCAAGGATAACAATCCCCAGTTAGACAAATGTTGGATTACTACCAAATGATTGATGCAAGGCCCTCTTTCCAAGATTCTCTCAAGGCACTCGAGGCTGATATTCAGCATGCCAATATGCTGTGAGTACTTCTCTGATTCTGTCTTTATTCTTTTTCCTGCTTTGCAATTGTCTGTATAGGAACTATACTGTTCTGCCAAATAAGGATTTTGGTGTTCTGTTCGCCCTTTTTGTTCCTCTCGCTTTTGCACCACTATGACTCTTTTCCTTCCCCTTAGCAGAAATAAAAGGTTTATTTTATTTTATTTTATTTTTGTTTTTGTTGGGTCGTTTTATTTGCAACTTGATGATACTCAGGATACGAAGGGGAGCCTGAGAGTACATCTATTATCAAAGTGTGAATGTTTTCGTTCTAATATTTATTTGGGTTTCAATTTGAAACTATATATGCAGAGCAGCTTCAATTCCTATGGATAGAGGCTGGGCTTGTCTTCAAATGAAGTTAGTTTACAATCACTTTGCACCAGCATTCTTGTTCTTGCTCCGATGGTTGGATTGCTCATGTTCTTGTCTACATTCGAGTTATTTGAATCTTTTCCACATTATTGTATATAAGGTTTATGTTCACACCTTCCCTCAAATTCGGGTCTCTTTAAAATCTTTGGTTTCTTTGCTTCAATTTGGTATTTTTGTTCATCTCTTGTTTGTTTAGGTGCACTCAAATCGGAAGCCAACTACATCTTCTTATGGAAGGAAAGCAACCATCAGGGAATTCTACAGTAAGTTCCAAGCACACTATTTTCCTACCATAGGGTATATATATATAATGAGTTGAACTCTACTAGAAGCAAGCATTTCATTTTCCTTCCTTTCTTTGTGAATGGAACTTTTTTTATTAGCATTCTCCTGTTTCAATACTAAATTAGCAAGCTCCACATGCATTCATTAGAATCACTACTGCTTACTAGTCTGTATGTCACTGCAGGTGTTATACTACCTTCTCTTCAGCGCCTTCATGCTGATTCATTAGATGTTAATATTTCTGAAGAAAAAAGTCATAGCTTCCAGATGGTTATCAGTAGAAATGTTGAGGACAAGAGCAAGCCATCAGACGTTGACTTGCAGAGAGAAAATGAGTGTGGCATCTGCTTAGAGCCTTGCACCAAAATGGTTTTGCCGAACTGCTGCCATGCTATGTGTGTAAATTGCTACCGTGACTGGTATACACGACCACTTTTTTACTTCTATCAACTTCGAATTAAGCATTGTTACTAGGACCTTGGCAGAATGCAGTTACTTTAGAATGTTAATGAATCCCTTAATCTCTTTATGCTGCAGGAAAGCAAGGTCAGAATCATGCCCATTTTGCCGTGGAAGTTTCAAGAGAGTTAACTCGGGAGATTTGTGGGTTTTAACATGCAGTAGTGATGTGATTGACATGCAAACTGTGTTTAGAGAAGATATCCTGCGTCTCTATCTGTTTATAAACAGCCTGCCCAAGGATATCCCAGATGCTCTGTTCCTAATGTATTACGAGTACTTGTTTTAACTTGACAATTATGCACATGTACACAAAAAGAGTGCCCACCATCACAAATGTACAGACTCTGGCAAATTTTTTTGCTTGAGTATTTCTTTGTAACACACTCAAATGTTGATATAGGAGTGGCACCGCTGGCAAGTTCTCTTGGGTTAAATCTTGCTCTCCAGATGCTTAAATTATGCGGAGGTATCAAACGTATAATGCTTTATTTACATTGCTGTAGCCTGTAGTCACCTGCTTCATGCCTAGATTTTTCTTGCTCTGCTAACAGGAGATAGGATGAACTGGAATTCCAAATTATGGTCACAGGCTAGCTTTAAAAATGGTCACCAATTCTAGTTGTAACATCCGTTCTAGGGTCTCCCTCTTTCTCTTTTATGTTGCTTTCCTTTTTACCAGAATTCCTAGTTATGTTCACAGACTGTGAAGCTCTTTAAAAGGTCGCCAATTATAGTTCCAACATTCATTTTAGGTCTAGGTTAGAAAGCTGTGGACCACAAGCGAATGCAAGAAAAGATATAATCTGATTTCCTCATTTATGATTACATTAAGCAGACACTGTAATGCCTTAAGGACTAGTGAATGCCAGAACCAGATATTGTTATGGAATGAAAAATCCGATTGAATTGAGTTGGATCCATGAATCTTAGAAATAGTGAGAATCTTTTAAATCTAAACACGTCATGAAAAGGGGGAAAAAACAATAGTACTACGCGGTTACACGGCTTTAACATTTAAGTATTTTGATATTACTGGTTAAGTTTTTTTTTTTTTTTGGAGCCAAGAAAAAGCTCGATGCAGTGTGATACAATTCAAGTAAAAAACAATGTGCAGAATAAATCAATAAACTTGAGGAAACATAGGCTGTCGAGATTCAATCAGAGGACCCGAATATCGCAAGGATTAGTAAGTCAATTAATTATATCATTTATGAATTTAGTTTCTGAATTTTGATTTGATTCGACGGTACATTTTGGCTTCAGTGTGTGAACAGGCCTATGACAGGGCTCTAAATCTCGAACCCTCCGTTGAACGTAGAGGTGTTCTCCAGTTCAAGACTGGTTTGTTGCCTGTAATGACGGCATGAGCTTTGAATTCTGTGGAATACAGTTTTGAAACGGAAACATTGCTTGGTTATGAGCTAGGAAGATCGCAATCGTGATATTCAAAATCCGTGGGAGTTTTATTAACGGTACAAGAGCAATCATAGAGAAGAACAGAGACTGTTGGAATCTGGAACTTTTAGCTCTACACTGGGGGAGCATGTCCACATTATTATTATTATTATATAGTTATTGCCTAAGTTTACGATATATAGTAATTTTTTTTCCCTCTTTTCTATGGGTTGGAACTTAGATCATCAGAAACGGAAAGATAACTGCTATCCTGCGGATCTTAGTGGTGGTCCTGGAGGCACTTATTACTAAGAATGCCAATGCTGATCCCGCTGGAGTTGGAGGGGCTTATAAGTGAAGAGATACTTGTTTTACATTCTTTCTTGATGGCCCTAAGAATCATATTAACTTCTCAAATTACATCTGTCTAATTTAGTTCATCTATCTTTTGCTTAAAATTGTATTTTAACAGTTTTTGTAATACTTTATAATTAACCAGTAGCGTATTAAATTTTTAACAAGTTTTTCTGGTTGCTGGAATCTGATTGTCAACAGTCAAGAAATCTACGAGCTTCGTCTAGTCATCAGGCATTCTAAGCATTCTTTCTGAACTTAGCCATATTGGATTGAATCCCGCGCACATCCTCCGGCATACGAGAGGTTGGCTCTCGCGAATACGAATTTTTCCGTTTTTAACGAATTAATGGATAAATTGGTTATAGGGTTATTATCAATACAATGGATGAAATACAATGAAATAGAGCCACTTTGAGGTTAGGCATGGAATGGAGCCGCTACGACCGCGAGCTACGAAATCATAGTTAACGTAATTCATTGATTATAATAATCTTATTTTAGTTGTCTTTTATTTTATTTAATACAATAAGAAGTGAGTTATTTAATTAAATAAATAAGGGTATACATGAAAAATAATATTCATAAATCTTTCTAATTTAAAAAATTCAATAATTTTAGGAAAAAAAATTAAAAAAAAAAAACTCTAAAACTATAATAGTTTTGGGACGGAAAGAGCGAAGTATCTTTGAGAAGAGTAAGTGAGGGTGCTGACACTAAAAATGAAGCAGTTTTTCTAATGTGTGCCACACAATAATAATTAGCATGGTTTAAGATTTTAGAGTTAGGGTATAAAATTTTAGAGTTTAAAGATTAAGATTAATTATTTTAGGATTTAAGGTTTAAAAAAAACTATTAACATATTTCAAACAACTAAAATGAAAACATGACTCGAATGGGATTGGAACCGTAAATCAATCACCAAACATTTAATAATAATAATTAAAATTTATTTTCATTTTTCAACCAACAGATTGAGAATAACCTCTGTCTTCTTATTTTATTATTTCTGTTTTCCTAGCTGAGGAAAATCAAAATGTCAGGTCCTACATTGTATGCAGAGCCGATGCCACACAAGATTGCTATTCCTGAAGTAAGTTGAACCCTATAGGAGACTTATGGTCTCTCTTGTCACTCAATACCTTCACCGACCTCTATTTCATCTGTTTCCTTTTTCATTCAAATGTTGTTGAGTCAAATATCATTCTAGGTTCATTACTGGTGCTCTTCTTGGTTGGTAGTTCTTATAATATCCTGAACAGTTTCTTAGACTTCCTGCTGGCATTGAAGTATCTGGACAAAGGGATGCGGACATGTTTGACCTTCTGGAATTTGTGTTTGGTTTTAATTGTGCATCTATTCTATTGTGGTGTAGATTGTGGCAAACTGAGTGGTATAATAACATCTCAATTTCAGCTTTTGAGTGGCAATATCAACATTTTATTGGGCTGATGCATTTATTATCTTCATCAATCAATTGAGTTATAAGTATCTTATGCTCATGCACATTAATGTTCTTGTGTTTCTATCTTCTATATTTTCTTTGTCTGGGAGGAGATCTTATCCTTTTCTACTGCTGTACTACTTTCTTCCTTGTTTTAACGAAATTGTTCTTTTATTCGAATTCTGCATTTGCTAGCTTGGAGTAGTTGTCGTACTCACCATATGTTAATCATACTTGGTTAGTCAACTTAGTTTTCTTTTATGCAGAAAGACAACATAAACAACTGTGTGTTTGGTTTTATTATCTTTGATATTTGAATAAATAATATATTTTTTTGTATGTGTATTTGTCATTGAACTCTTTGCTTTTCTTCGTGGGTTTATAACACTGCATTGTGTAATTGTTTAAGTGATGCTTACAAGTTTGTTCATCTGCCCGCACTTAGATGCCAGTATGCCTATTTTATTCATCTTGTTGGGATATATTAATTTTATTTCTCATAGGCATGCATCTTCCGTTAAGTGCCCAATCCTTTTATCTGCTGGCTATTCTGATAATAACTTTTACTTCTGTGAGAGTTTTTCCATGGTTGCTTAGGAGTGTTGTATTAAGGGTTTGCTTTGGTACAAGGAAGAGTTTTTTTTTGGGATATTACAGACAATAGATGAGAAAGCAAACAATGAAGTCTTCTTGAAGGCGCTAGATAACAATATCAAATGGTGGAAAGACTTTCAAGTCCGTCTGTGGAATAGGTCATTACTTGGATTGGCTCATACTTTGAATAAACTTTTTCTACACTGCTTAATTTGATTTTTTTTTTTTCCCTGTAGTTTAGAGGCAAGTAACAGGGACAGAAAGCTCTTTCTGCTTTCATTGTACTTTCTTATATGGGGTGAAGCTGCAAATGTCCGTTTCCTTCCTGCGTGCATTTGCTACATTTTCCACCACGTAAATCTTTCTTTTTTAGGCAAGTTTGGACAATCCCTAAATGTAATGGGATACTTGTTTCAAACAACTTTTCAGAAGATTACTTCGCTTCATTTCCAAAGAATGTGAGAATATTTTTCTTGTTCATTTGAAATTCTAATGGTTCTTCAGATGGCAAAAGAGCTGGATGCCATTTTGGATCATGGAGAAGCTAATCCTGCTCCCAGCTGATGATGGTTCTGTGTCATTCCTCAAGTAAATAATTTGCCCTATATATGATGTAATGGCTGCGGTGAGTTGTCTTTCCCCTTGTTATAATTCAGACATACGTATTTTGTATGTGCATTTGGTTCTCGCATTTACTTTATTGAAGCTCTGGTAAACTAGTAATGGTTACAGGTTTTACATTGTCTATTTTTCGTGTGTATATTGATAATTTATTGCAGTCTTTATTCCTCTGTTTCTTTGTTTTAATTTTGGATAAATATCATTATTAACCACTTCACCCCCACAAAAAGAAAATGCAGGAAGCTGCCAGAAACAATAACGGAAATGCTGATCATTCAGCATGGAGGAATTATGATGACTTCAATGAATACTTCTGGTTAGTTGCAGTAATGCTTTATAAATTATAACATTTTGGGTCGTAGACTTTTAGTTTGACTTAAAGTCTTGTGCACTAATTTGCAATTTACGTAAGTCACCTGCTTGTTTTGAGCTAAACTGGCCTATGAGGAGGGACCCATAATTCTTATTGACGCTTAAAGCTAAAACGTCAGAAAGGGTTAGTTTTGCTGTCTTAATGATTAGAAAGTGTCATCCAGCCTTCTCGTATTATTATTTTATAAACTGAAGATCCTTATTTGGGCTGCTATACTGATGTAGTTTGTAGAGGCCTTGTTTTACTTCAGTTCGTAATGAGGTTTCTTGTCTTTTCTTACATGTATGTGGATTGGCAGGCTGGTAACACACTCAAATGTTGATGTAAGAGTGGCACACTGGCAATTCCTCTATTGTAAAGCCAATCATGTTTATAAACCTGGTATTATGCGGAGGCACCGAATGTATAATGCTCCTTTATTTACGTTGCCGTAGTCGCCTGCTTCTTGTCATTTAGAATTTGTTATTGTGATTCAAAGTCATTTTATGTTGCATCAGAGGCCTATATTATTTCATTATACCAGTACGACAAACCTACGTTTAGGAAAACTGACCATTTATTGCAAGAGCTAACAGGAGACAGGATGAGCTGGAATTCCTAGTTATGGCCATAGACACTTCTACCGACTCTGAGGGTGGCTTTAAATGGTCTCCAATTATAGCAGTTCCAACATCTAACATTCATTTATGCTTGGGTGGAGGGACAAATTTTCCGCAGGAATGCTGTTATTTTTGTTGATCTTCTTGTATGCTGAGAGTGAAACAAAACAATATTCGGGAATGGAATGTCATGTTAGCTGATCAATATAAGACACAATTTTGACATGATTTTCATTTATATGTCTGATTCATCTATCATTTCTATAGACCAATAGGGCCACCCTCATTTGGGTGAAGCAGAGCAATGAATACCATATGTTCAGGATTTTATGATCTAAAAACAATTTCAGCCCAAGGCATATGATACAATATTAATGTTTAACTGCAGAGATAGAATTGTGTAGAAAACAAGCAAAGAAAAAAGATATAATCCGATTTCCTCACTTATGATTACATAACCAAACACTCTAATGCCTTAATTAAGGACTAGTGAGTAGTGAATTCCATAACCAGATATTGTTATGGGATGGACATTCATCCATGCCTCCCTTTCTTGTGCAATAAAAACTTGAACGGAGGTCGACTGAAATTTCCATGCAGGAACATACGTGAAACTACCTTATACATAGCCTCTGTGAGATGAACTCCATCCCAATTGATGTAATGAGAAGGACTCGAACAGAATTTGACTTTAGGTGTGCCGCACACACCAAACACATCAAAGTTGAGAGGTGGTCCTCCTGATCCACAGCATGCTTGAAATGTCTCGGTGAATCCATATTTCACTGGGTCCTTCATCACTGTGCGGTAGGCATTCCAGTAATCAGTATAGACTATAACAGCTTTTGGGTACTGTTTTCTGAATTCTTTTAACTTGGCTTGCAACAAAAGGTTGTGGGTGTAGCTTTGGTTGTTGACACTTTTCACACATCCAATGTCATCTCTGTCATCTTCTGGAGCCAGATACAAAGATAATGGCAAGCACCCAGTTAGTGGTAACCCCTGCACCACTACATACTTGGCACCCTTCTCAAGTAGCGCCTGCAAAACAATGAATCAAATTAGGCATTCATTTTGTTGAAAATAAAGACAGTGAGGATGGAGAAAATGATTTAGTACAAAAGAAAATGTTACTGTGCGAAGAATTAGAATATGCTTTAACAGTATTCCAAGTTATGTGATGTACCTGTAGTGCATCTGAGACGCTGTACATTGCAAGCTTTCTAATGATGTCTTGCGAGATTGAAGATCCAACAGTGTAGGCATAGTCATTGACTCCAATTTCACCAAACCAGAATAGAGTATCATCAAAATCCAGTTTGCAATCAGATGCTTTTCCAGTACATCCATGTCTCTCTAGGTACCTGTTGAACCATAGAAGCTGGGTTTGGATAGACTGAGGGGTAAGATCAAGGGTCAGGTTGTTCATTACAAAGAATTCATGGTTTATTGCTGTAGAACCAGCAACAGCAAAGTTGACTCCAAAAGTATCATTGCCTCTGAAGTGGCGGTATGGGGGCAAGTATGGCAGTGACAGTGCTTCGGCTATAAAATCGATAACAAGCCTTCCATCAGAATATCTGTTGGTGGAGTGATTAAAGAAGGTGGTGCCATATGGAGAGTTTGAGACATGGCCAAACCCACTAGGACCATTGCCACTCTTGGTGTTGCCAGTGTCAGTAAAAGAGTCCCCAAATGCGTAAATCTTCTTGAAGAGCCGTGGTTGCCCCTTTGCACAAGCAACTGACAGAAATGAAGAAATTACGCAGATGGTAACGAAGGTGATTTTACAAAGGGTGGATGCCAAAGAAAAAGCCATTTCTCAAGGCATCACAGAGAAGCTTGCAACCTGCTTCAGCTACATAACTGTATATATAGAACTGAATCTTCAGCTCTGCAAATGACTAAAAAAGCCTTTCCCTTTTCTGTCAAACCATAGGATTTGAACTTGCACCGACTTGGTAGAATGACAAATTACATTAGTTGCACATAGCGAGGAAGGGGGCAGAAAATGGCATTAATAATTGAGTTCATTCGTTGAGAAATTAAATGAGCCTGTCCCCGCACCAACCATAGTTATGGTGATTTTAGTGCTGCTCTCCAACCTTCAGAAACCTAATCACTGATTTTAGTGTTTCTCTTACTATTTTGTTAACCATTATATGAAATACAACATAATTTTTCAAAAGATGATTTTTATTTAACATGCTATTTTTTTTTTTTTTTGAAGAGTGTAAGCTAGCAAGGTCCCCAAAAAAAGTAGGGCTACAACATCTTAATGTTAGAGAGTAAATTTTTGGTGTGTATTTGATTGTGTCGGTGTTGATCCCATTGATGGCTTCCAACTACCGATAAGCTTTTGCTTTTGCTTATTGCAATTGCAATGGTAATAAAAGCTTGATATACCAATTAAAGCCCGCCAAAGCAAGTTAGGCCACCGATTCTGATTTTTCTATTTCTGACAGGTCAGCGACACGGATCAATTATCCGTCACTGAACTCATTCTCAATTACCAGTCATCATTCTATTTCTTCACCTCATATTGTGGGCGCTAAACGCACCATGCTCTCTCTAATTTTCCCTATTTACCACGCCAACCAATAAGAGGCAAGAGTATTAGATTATTTCAGTGGCAAATGCTTACAGCATCTCTAATGGGTGTTTTTGTCGTTCAATGAGTTTTGTGCAATGGTGCACAACGGAAATCACCATTAGAGAGAGATGATAGTTCCGTGAATATGGAACGATGTATAGGAAATATAAAAGTTATACTTTTTACGAGAGAAAATTTATGAGAAAAAAAAATAATATTTAGAATTGTATGAATAAAAAAAAATTATTTAAATTATATAAAGTATAATAAATAATGTGTTATTGTAGGACCTACATATGCAACTATAATAGATATCATGTTAAAAATGCTATTACGGACTCAATCTAGTTCGTTGCATCTCTTCTAAGTTTTAATAATAAACCTGTTAGTCTGCATGTTTACTCGGTTCATGGGTCATCCCATTCGCTTGTTCCGGCACTCGAGGATCTTGGGCTTGACAATGGGTTCTCATCTTGTAAGCCCGTTGGTTCTTAACTTAGTCATTGAGGGTGATTAATTTTCACACCCCTAAAATTAATAGCTGCACCCCCATAATATTTTTTTTTTTTAAAGTATTTCTGCTGATGTAATACAAGATTTTGTTAGTGAGAAATTCACTAATTTGTAAATGGTTATTTTCTCACTTCAAATCCATGTATAGTCCCTTAATATAAGTTGAAATTTTGGTATAGCTCTTATATTTATTAAAAAAATTGTAAATATTTTTGTTTAAGAGTTCTGAGGTTTGTTATAATCTTGATAAATTGCTAAAATTTAATTTATTTAAACTTTTTATTATAAAATGAGAACAAGATCTAGATGGGTGGATTTTTTAAATATATTAAAAGAAGTTTGACATGATCGAAAAATGCTTTATTAGGTAATGTGTACTTACTTTAATAATTTTTGTATTTTTAAAAATAAACAATCTATATTTATTTACTATTAGATATTTTTAGTGCATAAACAAAAATAAGGTGTTGAATAAATAACAATAAATTAAACCTTTAAATATCTTAAAAAAAACCTTTAAAGTAATATTTGATGAAAAAGATTTATTATATTATATTACAATTTAAACAAATCTCTCGTTTAAAAAAAAATATAAATACTCGAGTAAAAAAAAAAAAAGTGTATAAAATAAAGTTCAAGTGACATAACATCACTATAGTATAGTGGAATGACATAAAGTTGTCTCAACCTTAATATTTGTTGAACAATGCATCTTTTTAATCCGAAACATAATCATTAAAAGGACACACGAAAATCCGATACAAAAAAGGAGAAAAGAAAAGGATAGCCCTGTTTAATGAGGCAACTTCCCTGACTTAACACTTAAGTATTTTGATAAATAAGCCATTTTTTACGTGTTTTTATGTGATTTTTTCGTGTTTGACGTGCTATGTTCTTTTAGTAGCTGGTTTATGGTAAGATATCGGTAAATTATTCCAAGAGCAATTCTAAATTCTAAATTCTAAATTTATAGTATTTAGATTTTCATTGAATTAACCCCATTTGTGTGTTTTTTGTTCTGACTCTGTTTTTGCTGGCTTTTAATTTATTATTTTTTCTAATAGCTTCAATGGAGTGAAAGAGTGAGATACATGTTTAAAATCTTTCCCGTAGACGAAGTAATTTCAGGAAATTCAATTTGGCAGCTCATATCATTCTAGTTCTAGAGGGGATGAAAACGAAAGCCAGGAGAAATTTCCCAGCTCCGCAATTCCCACGTCTTCGTTTCCCGCGATCCGCGTTTCTTCTATCGGTGACTGTTTCCCATTGTTAAACCTCTCCTCTTCAACCCTATTCGAAGCTTGGTCTACATCTTCGTTGATTACACGGACGGTTATCCAGTCAGGGTTAAACACATTGGGAGTCAATTACACTGATCGGTGCCGGAGACATGGCTAGGGTTCGAGACAACTGGGAGAGACTGGTTCGAGCGACTTTGAAGAGAGAGCAGCTCAGAAATGCTGGCCAAGGTCATGAGAGGACCCCCAGTGGGATAGCCGGAGCTGTTCCTCCTTCGCTTGCTCAGACTACGAACATAGATGCAATCTTACAGGCCGCTGACGAGATTCAATCAGAGGACCCGCATGTCGCAAGGATTTGTACGTGAATTACATCATTTATGAATTTCTAATGAATTTAGCTTCTGAATTTTGATGGTACATTTTGGTGTCAGTGTGGAGTGTGGTACATGTTTATTCTAAGCTCAAATGAAGTTCTAAGATTCTGTTTACTATATGCTTTTCTTTTCACCGGAACTCGGTTTGATGGGCAAGAGCTCCCTCCTGCCTAGGGGAAGCTAAAGTTTGAGCCACACCGTCTGATGAATATCCATAAAACCTTACACATTTGGCTTCAGTGTGTGAACAGGCATATACCATGGCTCAAAATCTCGATCCCAACAGTGATGGTAGAGGAGTTCTCCAGTTCAAGACCGGTTTGATGTCTGTAATTAAGGTATCAAGTTTGAATACTGCGGAATACAGTTTTGAAACGGAACCGTTATGGTTACATGAATTTTTTTTCTTTACTCCTTTCAAGTGTCTTTAAAGGCCTGATCAAGTGCATGGCTATGATTTTGATTCCATTATATCTACAGCAAAAACTTGTTAAGAAGGATGGGGCCCCAATTGATCGCAATCGCGATACTGAACATCTATGGGAGTTTTATCAACGGTACAAGAGAAATCACAGAGTGGATGACCTCCGAAGAGAAGAACAGAGACTGCTGGAATCTGGAAATTTTAGCTCTACACTGGGGGAGTATGTCCAGATTATAATAAGTTTACGAATATATAGTAATTTTCTTGAGTAAGATAGAATACATTGCTTTATTTGCAAGTATGACGATGAATGGTTTGGCTTGAATGTATAAAAATGATTGAGGTTATTGTTTCCTAGTAGTTGCTTATATGTCAATGGAAACTTGAGGCTTGGTCTAGGAATATTCAAAATTATTACACAATAAATAAAATTATATAAATGAAAGCTGATCTCCTATATGCCCTTTATGAGTTTTCCTTGCGATGCTTACATGCTTCATTGGCTGGTGAAGCTGGTAGGAGGTCAACTGAAAGCCTTTTTTGGAATAGATAACTAAAACGTGAAAAAGTTTGCTCGAGGCAGTTCTTCCATTAAAGAGAAAAAGAAAAGAAATAGAAAAACAGAAAATGGAACCATGAAATATAGAGAAGATGTCCCATTTATTTTCCCTCGTAATATCTTTTAAAATGCACTAGAAAATTTGAAATGGAGTTACTGAAAATGTTAAAAAGGCCTCACTGACCTATGTTATTGGATACGTTGAGTTTCTCTTCTATTTTTGCTATTATTTTTTTTTTTTGTTTATGCTTTTCCAGGCAGATAACTTATCCTCTGCTTCCTGTGCCTTCAACTTCTTATAACCCCAGAAGGAATAAAGAAAAAAGAATACAAGTGTCTTAGCCATCCCTAAATGGCCCATTTTTGTTTACTTAAACCATGGATTCATTTCTCTAGATTAGGCTTTACTCTATTATAATATTTATGTTATTTTTTTCTTCTTCTTTTAGGTTGGAACTTAGATCATCAGAAACGAAAAAGGTAATTGCTACACTGCGGGCCTTAGTGGAGGTCATGGAGGCACATAGTAAGGATGCTGATCCCAATGGAGTTGGAGGGCTTATAACTGAGGAGGTACTTGTTTTATATTCTTTTGAATGGCCTCAAGAAGCACATCAGCTTCTCATATTACATCTCAATTGTGTGTCTCATTTGGTTCATCCATCCGTTGTTTAAAATTGTATTTTAGCTGTTTATGTAATACTTTAAAATTAGCCCAGTAGCATCTTATATTTATAAGCAAGCTACCCTTTTTTACCTGTTTTTATGGTTGCTGGAACCTGATTGTGGTTGTCACGAAATCTACTAGCTTCCTTTAGTCATCAGGCATTCTTTTTGAACTTGTAATGTTTCATAGCATGTGGGAAAGTATAAAACTTACTTTCAATTTTCAACCAACTGATTGAGAATAACCTCTATCTTCTTATTTTATTTTTTCTGTTATCCTAGTTGAGGAAAATCAAAAAGTCAGATGCTACATTGTCTGCAGAGCTGATGCCATACAACATTATTCCTTTGGAAGCACCATCATTGACTAATCCTATCAGAATATTTCCTGAAGTAAGTTGAACCCTATAGGAGACTTATGGACTTTCTTGTTACACATTACCTTCACTAACCTCTATTTGATGTGTTTACTTTGTCATTCAAATGTTGTTTGGTTAAAAATTTGTTGATGTATCCATCAATCGTTGCCTCCTTGATTGCTTTAATATTATTGCTCTTCTTGGTTGGTAGTTCTTATAACTTCTGTTATATTCCTGATACCAGGTTCAAGGAGCAATATCTGCAATTAGATATACTGAACAGTTTCCTAGACTTCCTGCTGGCTTTGAAGTATCTGGACAAAGGGATGCGGACATGTTTGACCTTCTGGAATTCGTATTTGGTTTTCAGGTCTGTGATGGTTGTAATTGTGCATCTATTCTATTGCGGTATAGATTATGGCAAATTATTTGGTATAATAACATCTCAGTTTTAGCTTTTGAGTGGGAATATCTTCATTTTATTGGGCTGATGCATTTATTTTTCTTCCAATTAACTTCATCAATCGAATTATAAGTATTTTATGCCCATACACATTGCCATCTCAATTTTGGCTTTTGATTGGCAATATCTACATTTTATTGGACTGATGCATGTATTATCTTCCAATTAACTTCATCAATCAATTGACTTATAAGTATCCTATGCCCAAACACATTAATGTTCTTGTTTTTCTACTTCAATATTTTCTTGTTTTTCTTTACAAGGATATCTTATGCTTTTCTACTGCTGTACTACTTTCTTCCTTGTTTTAACGAACTTCTTCTTTTATGAGAAGAAAAGACAACACTGTTGTTTTATAAATTACCTTCCATCATGATTAATGAAGACCATATTCGTATTTGCTTGGAGTAGAATAATCTGTTTTCCTACTCACCACATGTTAATTATTCTTGGTTAATGATCTTAGTTTTCTTTTTTGCAGAAAGACAACATAAGGAACCAGCGTGAGAATGTTGTTATGATGATAGCAAATGCACAGTCTCGACTTGGCATACCTGTTGGGACTGACCCAGTAAGTGTTTTTTAGACACTCTGTATTTGAATATATATGTGTGTATATATATATATTATGTGTATTTGCTATTCAACTCTTAGCTTTTCTTCATGGGTTTATAACATTGTAATGTGCAATTGTTTAAGTGATGCTGACAAGTTTGTTCTTCTGCCTTCACTTAAATGCTAGTGTGCCTGTTTAATTCATTTTGTTAGGGTATGAATTTTACTTCTCATAGCCATGCATCTTAAATGAACCTGTTATATATTCAGTTAAGCACACAATCCTTGTATCTGCAGGGCTATTCTGATCATAACTTTTACTTTTGTGAGAATTTTTTACATGGTTGCTTAGGAGTTTTACATTAAGGGTTTGCTTTGGTACAAGGAAGAGTGTATTAAGTTTGAGAGGATTGGTGTTTTAAAGATTTACTCTCTGTCCTTTTTTTTTTTTTTTTGGTTTTTAAACGTTTTAGCTTTCACTCTGTGGTTGTATTTAAGGATTGAATTTGATTTGCTTCAATGTTGAGAGTCTTTTTAGCAGTTGAAGATTTTACATGTCACAAAAAAGCTTTATCTGTAACTTCAGTCTATCTTTTGAGCCCACTTTTATATGAACCGCAACTAAAAAAGGAAATTTTTGGAATCAAATCATTTTCCAATGCTAAAGAAGGAATAGTGGCTGCATTTTAAGGATTCTTGCGTGATGATATTTATTTCTGGGCTTGTTTGAATAAGCTCTTGCTGTGCAAAAAAGTACTCTTTGTTTATATGAATAATATGAAGCCAAAGTTTGCAGCATTTTCCATGGTGTTTATGCATGACAATGGTTTGTATTATTTCATAATTTATTTGAAGCTTTGTCTGATTAGACAGTTAACATATAATCCTTGCTGTCTGCTTCTCACTTTTCTTCCTCATTCCATTTTTTTTAATTTTTTTTTTGGGGGATGTTACAGAAAGTAGATGAGAAAGCAATCAATGAAGTCTTCTTAAAGGTGCTAGATAACTATATCAAATGGTGCAAATACTTGCGAATCCGTCTTGCCTGGAATAGGTGATTACTTGGATTGGCTCATACTTTGAATAAGTTTTGTTTTGTACACTGCTTAATCTGATCCCCCCATTCCCCCTTCTGTAGTTTAGAGGCAATTAACAGGGACAGGAAGCTTTTTCTACTATCATTGTACTTTCTTATATGGGGTGAAGCTGCAAATGTCCGTTTCCTTCCTGAGTGCATTTGCTACATTTTCCACCATGTAAGCCTTTTTTTCTTGGCAAGTTTGGACAACCACTACATGTACTGGCATGCTTGTTTCAAATAACTTTTCAGAAGATCTGTAGATAGAATCACCCTTGTACAATGTTTATTTCTTTCCTTTTTCCCCCTCCTCCTTTATTTTTGTAAAAATAATATCCTCAAATGTTTTGGTGGCTGACATGTGAATTAATATATAGGATGTCTTGTTGTACATTTGAATTTGAGGATTCATGCAAAATAAATTGTTTATGTCTTTTGAATTCAGAAGAAGCAGAGGATTCATATAGACCTATTGTAGGCTTTTTATATCCTCTAGGTTTTCTTCTTCGGAAAGGAAAGAAGAAAATGGAAAAGAGAAAATAACTACATATCTGTTTTCTTATAGTGTACATGGGTTACAGTTGTCTCTATCATATGTTATATATGACTTTATGTTAGATGGTTGATACTTTGCTTCTTTTCCAAAGAATGTGAGAATATTTTTTATTGTTCATATTTAATTTTACTGGTTATTCAGATGGCAAAAGAGCTGGATGCTATTTTGGATCATGGAGAAGCTAATCTTGCTGCCAGCTGTATTACTGAAGATGGTTCTGTGTCTTTCCTCAAGCAAATAATTTGTCCTATATATAAAGTAATGACTGCGGTGAGTTGTCTTTCCTTGTTATAATTTTGTAATTCAGACATAAGCATTTTGGCCTTGCTTTTTAATATGCATCCTTGAAATTACTTCTATATTTGTTTGTCAGAAACATTAGTACTGTTCTGTTAATTGTAGCATATATGTCGGCATTTAATATTTAATTTGCGCACACACACTCTGAATTTAGGGTAAATCACTGAACATGGTCAGGGTGTGTTTAAAGATCTTTGGAGAATAAAATGGCGTGTGATAGACTGGCCTGCTCTGAAGTGGCTGATATTCTGATCTGATCAGTGAGGACAAGAGAAGGGACTCTTCTTTCTGTATAATTGCATGTTCTGAAGCACCCTTAATTTTTATATCAGAGTGTACATACTAAAACTTCTAATATTATCTTAGGACTGGGGTTGAAAGTGAGATGATGTGTGATTAGGGTGGTTTTTTTTACCTCTTTTTTGTTTTATTTTTTAAGTGGATCAATTTAATAAGTATGGGCAATGAAGATCCTACAGAAACGGATCTCTACTTCTCCTCCCCCCTCTCCACACACACCCCCCCCCCCCCCCCCCCCCCCCCGGCCCCAAAAAAAAGGAAAAGAATAAGACAGAAAAATAGCATAATTAGAGAAACCTCAAGGAATATGGGGAAATTCTTTCATGTGGGTTTCTTCTCCTGTTTTGTCTCACTCCAAGGGGGGGGGGGGGGGGGGGGCAGTGCTATCAACATACAACAGCAGAAGAATTAAATTGTATTGGGCAAAGTTGGAAATTAGTGGTAGGAACTGTGGGTGGATATTCATTGGACATGTGTGAGGGAAAATGTGGCTTGCAAGCAATGAGAGGGGGTTCATGGGACCAATTGTGGCTGCATAGGTGCTTGTGAAGGTTACCCGCAAAATTGGAACTTTAGCACTAATTGAAGTAGATTGTTTGTTTGTATTATCATGGTTTGGTGAACAATGTATTATTGGAAGCTTTAACATTCTGCAGTCCTTTGTGTGGACTTGGAGTGAGGAATAGAACGTTTTGGTGGGATAGGGGCATTCCCAACTATGTAATAATTGTATCTGCTTTTGGTTCTGGCATTTACTTTATTGAAGGTCTTGGGAAGTAGTATTGGTTACAGGTTTACATTGTCTATTTTTCTTGTGTATATTAACTTCTTGCTGTCTTTATTTCTCTCTTTTTTCTTAAATTTAATTTTGGACAAATATCATTATTAACCACGTGCCAAACCCAAAAAAAAAAAAAAAAAAATGCAGGAAGCTGCTAAAAACAATAACGGGAAAGCTGCTCATTCAGCATGGAGGAATTATGATGACTTCAATGAGTACTTTTGGTCAGTTGCAGTGATACTTTATAAATTATAAAATTTTGACTGGTAGACTTTTAGTTTGACTTAAAGTCTTGTACACTAATGTGGAATTTTACATAGGTCACCTGCTTGTTTTGAGTTACACTGGCCTATGAGGAGGGATTCATCATTCTTATTTGAGCCTAAAAAGTCAAAAAGGGTTAGTTTTGCTGGCTTATTTACTCATTATCCAGGAGTTCTTTTTGTAGATGACCCTTTTTTAATTAGAAATTGTTACTCCTGCCTTCTCATATTATGATTTTATATTTCTCATTCTTTAAATTTATCTGAAGCAATTCTTGTCATGGGTATATCAGTATTATATGGAATATCTTTATTTGGGCTTGCTATACTGATTTAGTTTGTAGAGGCCTTGTCTCTGCAGCATTTACTTTATTTAGTAATGAGGTTTGTTCTCTTGATTATTTGGTGGATTATTTCCCTTCATAATTATGTTTTACAGATTTGATTTTATACACTTTATTTTGATAATTTTCTTGCATTAATGATGCATTTTCAGAATTACTTAGTTTTTCAAATGATGGTAATTTATGATTTGGAGCACTGTGGCTGTGTTATCTTTTGTTCTTGTATGTTTGTGTAGTTAATCATATCAGTTATCTGATTACCTTTTTATATTTATGCCCTATGTGTGGATTGGCAGACTGGTAAAAGCAGTTTTGTTGAGCATAGAACTTTTCTTCACTTGTATCGAAGTTTCCATCGCCTCTGGATCTTTCTGGCTTTGATGTTCCAGGTTACTTCTGTTGTCCATTGATTACTAATTTGAATTCTGAATTCAACTAGTTAATTCTTAACATCTTTTATTTCCATATTTTTCTTGATACAGGCTTTGACCATAATTGCTTTCAACCATGGTCATATTGATTTGGATACATTTAAAACAATGCTTAGCATTGGGCCATCATTTGTGATTATGAATTTTGTCAAAAGTGAGTTGTTTTTTGTTTTGTGCATATGTGGATATATTTTTGAGGGTAAGTAATCCTCATTATACTCTTTTTTTTTTTTAATTGTAAATATATTTGGATAGGTTGTCTCGATGTTCTTCTTACTTTTGGAGCGTACACCACTGCAAGAGGCATGGCAATTTCAAGGATAGTTATACGGTTTTTCTTAGGTGGCTTGTCCTCTGTGTTCATAACATATCTATACCTGTGAGTTCTTAATATTCTGATGTCTACTTTTCTACTTACATTTAAGTATAATCTATTTTTCCTGTGTAATAAAGTGTTTTCTTTAATCTAAAGAAAACTCTCCCAAACATTTCTTCACATAGCCAGGATTGTATATTGGTCTTTACCATATTGTAATGGCACAAATGCAGGAAGGTTTTGCAAGAGAAGAATGATCGTAATTCAGACAGTTCATTCTATTTTCGGATATACATTCTTGTATTGGGTGTTTATGCGGCTCTACGATTATGCCTTGGTCTGTTGCTGAAGTTTCCAGCATGTCATAGACTCTCTGAAATGTCTGATCAATCATTCTTTCAATTTTTTAAGTGGATTTATGAAGTGAGTTGTTTTCATTAATTAATGCTTAGAGGATCTTTTTCAAGTTATTTATGTATGTGGAATAACTTGGAGTTTTGGATTTTTGAATGACATACTTCAGGAACGGTACTATGTTGGACGTGGTCTTTTTGAGAGTATGAGCGATTATTGCAGGTCAGTTGTCGTATGAAGATTGAAAATATTGTCCTGATAAAAATGCACTAATAAGATGAGACAGATATTTACTTCCCTGTTAATCCTTCTATACATTTTGGCATTTGGCCACAATGTTTTATACTTTATATGGTCGTGAGCTTGTGAATATAGCTGCTTTGATACTCCTGAATTGTGCTTGTCTTGTGAATATTATCATTAACGGTCTTGATATCTCTGGAAGGTGGTTATTATTCAATATATATTGCTGTGCTCTATTAATTCACTTTCTGTGATTCTCTGTCAAATTAATTTTTCACTGGTTCTATTCTCAATTCTCTTAACTTTCTGCAGATATGTGGCCTTTTGGTTGGTGGTATTTGCCTGCAAATTCACTTTTGCCTACTTTCTCCAGGTAAGTCATTGGCTTTGTTGGTTACATTATATGAATTTATAATATCCTAGAGACCTAGAGTTGTTTGACATTTCACCTTGGTATAGAAGAGAGAACATGGAATGGTTTTAGATGGCCAATTTGGTAACTGTAAGTTGTTACTCATATTGCAGATTAGACCCCTTGTTAAACCCACCAATATCATTGTTAATCTTGACATTTTGGAGTACTCATGGCATGATTTGATCTCAAAGAGTAAGTATACCATTATTTATTTTAGGGGCAGTTGCTCATTTTTTTTAGTACATTATGTTTTCTCTAATCCTTGGCTATATATATATGAAAGAAAATATATGCAAAATAGAGAAGGGGAATTGCAACCATGTAGAAGATATTGCCCCTCCTTGATGGTGTGTGGTTATGGTTTTTTTCTTTTGGTAGAAGACTAGGGGTATGATATAAAAATTCTGATACCATGCTTACACAATAGAACTGTAGAAGAGGTTGATAGCATTGTAAGAGAAACAATTATATTAATTGGGAGACTTACTAAAAAAGGGGCCATTACTATTTATCCTAATAATACAACTAAATAATATCAGTTTTACCATTTCCTTTGGATGCACTCAGAACAACTACTTTCCCATTCTCTTAAAACTAGCCTATTAGTTAATGCCTTGTAAAAAGTCCTTCCAAAAGTGAATAGAAAAGGTGTCTGCTCTCTTTCTCTCTTACTTGTGTGTAATGTGTATGCCCGTGTGCTCTTATGTGGAAGGATGCAAGTCATAGAAAGAACATTTTCGCTCATATGAAGTGCTTATGTAACTTCCAGATTCCCTGTCTTTAATGCTTCATTTTATAGCCGGAGAAATATAAAGAGACGCTATATGTTCACTGATATATGGTTGTGATTCTTGCAGAGAATAACAATGTCTTGACTATAGTTAGCTTATGGGCTCCTGTTGTGGCTGTGAGTACTTTTCTTAAATTTAGCTTTGTTCTTTCTATAATTAGCATGATTGAGTAGCTAGTCCTCTTGAAATTGTTTAATTTGGATTTAAGAGTTGATTAAAACAAGAATGTGTGGTCGATATCTGTCTACTTAGATGTTTCATGCATTCCTTTCATACTTGTTTGTCTATCATGTGAGGTCCTTTCTTAGAATTTTTTGTTAAGATGTTACTATTATGGTTGGTACTTGATATGCTGATTTCACTTATACTTGCTTATAGCGTACTTTTCTAATGCTTTAATTGTCTACAGATTTATATCATGGATATTCACATCTTCTACACTGTCTTGTCAGCAATTGTTGGTGGTGTAATTGGTGCTCGTGCTCGACTAGGAGAGGTATATGTGACTCCTTTTTTTTGGGGGGTGGGGGTGGGATTGGATGGTTATTCTTTTTCCTCATATTGATATTGTTTGATCATTAATCACTCAAAAGAAGTTGCTTGGGCATGTTACATTACTTGGAGTATTAAATGCCAATGGATGCTCAATTTAACATGGGATTTCTTGCTTCTTGACTTGGGTTTGAGGCCACGATAATTCTTTGGTATGTGAGCCTGCCTTTGGTTCTGGTGTTGCATATATGGTTCCTTTTTATTTTGGTTACTAAAAGCAGGAAAGAAAAATGGACAACTTTTTTTCCCCAAACAATGGAAACAAAGGCAGAAAGATGAAATGGTTTAATGAATGAGGATGATTAAAGAATTAAAGTAAGCAAAGAAAAAAAAAAAAAAAGAACAACAAAGTTCTATGCTTGAAATATCTCACAGTTGATAGAGATATTATATATTTCATGGTTTTATTTGGCAATTTTTCGAGAGGACTAGATGTGCCCCTCAAATTTGAAGCAGTTCCTGTTGATAGGTCTCAAAGGTTTTGGGAGGAGTAAGGATAGTAAAACATTATGGCACTGTGCAGTTTATGCAGTTCTTTGGTGTATTTGGTTGGAAAGGAATGCCCATATTTTTAAGGAAGATGCGCTGGATGTAGAGCTATTATGGGACAAGGTCCTTTTTTGGCCTCTCTTGGGTGTTTGTCTAGTGGTCTTCTTACATTATGTTTTCATCTATTTTTCACTGCATGTGTTTGCTTTAAGGAGGATGACTTATCCTCTCTTCTTTATGTACTCTTCTGTTCTTAATAGAATTTCTTCTTTAAAAATGAAAACTCTCTTTTCAAATGATTCCTTTTCCTCAATATTTCTACCTTATCTTGTTTGAGTATTTTTATTTTCTGGTTGAAAAAAAATAGAGACCTAATGATAGGCCATCATGAATTTTATTTAATTTCATGTTTGGACCCGTTTGTCCATTTCAATAAATGTCTCTGTCATAAGATCTCATGCTACTAGTATGCTCTCTACCACAGGCTGCTAAGAAATCAACCTTTATCCTTGTGAAACCTAAGTATCCTAAACTATGGGAAGACAAGGCCTTGCAAATGGTTAAATGGCTAACTATTTTCTTATGTCTTGTATTTGTAAGCTTGCAACAATTGATCCATGAAATTTAAATTGTGCAAATTTTAATCATTGAATCCTTAATGCTGCTCTTCCATGCTTAAATTTTCCTCTGGAAGGGTGATTTTATCTTTCAAATTACTGCCCAGTTGCGCAGGAAATTTCATCTTGGTGATTTTTCTTGTTTTATCATGCCTTTAAACTTATTTTTTGTACTACTGACATCTTGCAGATACGTTCAATTGAAATGGTGCACAAACGTTTTGAGAGTTTCCCTGAAGCATTTGCCAAGAATCTTGTCTCTCCAAGAACAAGGTCAAGGAGGAAAATTTTCTATGGAAATTGTGTGATCCTGAAATATTAGTGATTTTAGTGATGTATAATTTTTTCATGAAATCTTATGTTTGTTGTTTGCTTTATCTTGTACCACCCTTGCTTGAGTGTAGATGTTTGATCCCCCACAAAACTAAAACACACATACACACACCAAAAATAGTTGAACATCTAAGACTATTTTTCATAAAAAAAAAAAGAAAAAAAGAAGAAAGAAACTGATGTACGTTAAGCATATGTTCTTTGTCTATCATTTCCCCTGAAATATCTTTATATGGTTGATATGCTTTTTCAGGATGCCCTTCAACAGACAATCGCCACAGGTAATGGACACTGAATGTTTTTTCAATGAGTTTTTAGGTGTTACGTCAACTTTTTTTTTTTTTGTAATTTTTATAATAATAAAGAAAATAGGGAGAACAAAATGAGTTCTTTTTGCATAGTAAGGTGGCGACTGAGTTCACCAAATGCAAGGAACCTTCTATGTATTTGTTCATATGGTTTTGGTATATAAGAAATGAAGAACTATTATCTATTACCTCCTACCAGTAAAGTTGATTGCCAGCTTAATTTATTTTTTGAGAGAAGATGTCACCTTTTTATTTTTTATTTACTTTATGAATAAAAGATTGTCAGCTTTTATTATTACCCTGAAATTGGGAAAGAGAAGCTAATGTTAAATATCTATTTTTTGAAACGAGGGCATTGGATTTTAACTCTTTAGACATTGTAATATTTTTCATGTTTCTGCTTACAGGTTAAAAAGTTAGCCATAATTTTCTTATTTGTTTGCCTTCATATTTCCCGAGTAAATTGAATGCATGAGGTTAAAACTTTAGCATACATACATGGTGGTTGGATGCAGGAATCTCATGATATGAATAAAGGATATGCAGCTATGTTTGCACCATTCTGGAATGAGATTATTAAGAGTCTGCGCGAAGAAGATTTTGTCAGCAATAGGTTAGTCAAAGAAACCTGCTACCAGAACCATGTAGTATAAGTCTTGTTGCTCTGTCTTGCTTAAGTGTTTCAATTTCTTGTCTACACAGTGATTGCCTTTATTTATTTGTTGAACTGTGCCAGGGAGATGGATCTACTTTCTATTCCTAGCAATACAGGAAGTCTCAGATTAGTCCAATGGCCTTTGTTTCTTCTGAGCAGTAAGGTGCAACCTCTGCTGCATTTCTTGGAATAGATTTTTGAGAAGATTTCCAAAGTTTGCTAGGATGCCTTATCTTACCTGAATGATATTATATTTTCAGATTCTATTGGCGATTGATTTGGCTATTGACTGCAAAGATACACAGGAAGATCTTTGGAATAGAATATGTAGGGATGAATACATGGCATACGCAGTTCAAGAATGCTATTACTGTATTGAAAAAATTTTGTATTCACTGGTTGATGGTGAAGGAAGACTATGGTATGAATCTCACTGCGTTATTATACTTTATGAAATATATCACATTTTTGGATATAAAAATATGGGCAGTTTCTGGAAACTTGAAATAAGGGATTAAAATAAAGGAAGAACCACATGAAAAAGCACTTAAAAATAAAAAAAAGGAAGGACATATTTTTGTTCTGAGAGCAAAAAAATGTCCTGAACATTTAAATTTGAGATGAAATGGTAGGCCTAATCCCAAGTTTCCTAATGGAATTCTTGTTTGGATGACTACTTAGAATTTGAAGGGTCTAGGAAGTTGCTTGTTAGGGTTTTGTATATGCAAGTTTATAGAGTTGAAAACGAGAGGAAATTTTAGGGGCAGTTCATGGAGCTGTGAGAAGTATAGACATGGAGAGCACCTTGAGAGTAGATTTGACATTTCGACCTTCTAGACTATGCTAGATTACCTTTATTTGAGATAGCACATGCATCTCCTGGTATGAAATCATAAATGTTGTATTGGATTATGTAGAGAAATAAGCTGAACGATTTCTGTTTAGAAGGAGATATTTTAGGAGACATTATAGGAGATAGACTTAGAATTTAAAAATTATAGATAATCATCTAATCAGCCTTATCTTATCCCATATATTTTGGGATTTCTAGTTGCTAACCTCTGTATATATATGTGACTTCAATCAAATACACAATACAATTTTACCTCAAACTACATGGTATCAGAGACGGATGCTGTCCGCTGCTCTGCAACCTAAACCTAGACCCTTTTTCCTAGTCCTCGTGCCCATTAGGCCTCACCCACGAATCCTGCAACTTCATCCACGGCTGGTGATTTTGCCGTTAGTCCCTCTTCAATAATTTCTCAAGCCAATCCCCATGACAGCCCATTCCTTCCCATCACCAATCACAAATTGACTGGGAACAATTATCTCCAATGGTCACAATCTGTCATGCTCTATGTCAGTGGCCGAGGAAGGGAGGAATATCTCCTTGGCACAATCCCTCAACCCCCTCCTACCGATCCTACCTACAAATCATGGAAAGCCGAAAATAACCTTCCCATGTCATGGCTTATCAATTCCATGCATCCCGCCATTGGTGAAAACTTTCTTCTCTGTCATACAACCTCTGAAATCTGGGAGGCAGCCCAAGATACTTACTCCAGCAAGGATAACACGGCTGAGCTGTTTCATATTGAGAGTTTGCTCCAATCTATCCAGCAAGGAGACACACGCGTGACCATCTACTACACGAGTCTCTCTAAACTTTGGCAACAGCTCGACCTCTTTGATTCCCATGCATGGCAATGTGCTGAAGATCGAGCCAGATATCAGAAAATCATTGAGACCCGACGCATATTCAAATTCCTCATGGGCCTCAACAAATCCCTGGATGAAGTCCGGGGTCGGATTCTAGGCACAAAACCCCTTCCCAACCTTCGTGAAGTCTTCTCTAAGGTCCATCGAGAAGAGAGCCGACGCAAAATCATGCTGGGAGTTACAGACTCCTCTTTATCACTCGACAATTCTGGAGTTCCCATCGCTAAGGACAGTGAACCCATTGCCCTTGCAGCCCGAACTACTCATTCTGCCCAAGGGGATGGAAAACCATGGCGCAATCGACCATGGTGTGATCACTGCCAAAAGCCAGGACACACCAAGGAGACCTGCTGGAAATTACACGGCAAACCTACCGACTGGAAGCCCAAAAATTCTTCAGACAGGCGCAGCTATGCTGCCACATCTGGGAACCAATCTATTCCATCTACTCCTTTCACCAAAGAACAGATGGATCTTCTCCAACAACTCTTCCAAAAAGCTAGCCAAGATTCCTCCCCGTCAATAGCTCTTAATGCATCTCAACACCCACCAACTTAGATTGTGGATTCTGGTGCCTCAGACCATATGACAGGTGATATAAATATATTTTCATCTTTCACTTCAGATCATAACATGTCCCCTGTCCGCATAGCTAATGGTAGGTGTGTCAAAACTTTGGGATATGACACTGTTACTTTCTCACCTTCTTTCCAATTGACTAATGTTTTACTTGTTCCTAATCTCCACTGCAATCTACTCTCTATTCGAAAAATCACCTCAGAATTAAATTGTGAAACTAAATTTTTAACTCATCGGTGTATTTTTCAGGAACTGGGATCGGGGAAGATGATTGGCAGTGCTGAACTGGATTCCTCCATGGGCCTCTACCTGCTCTACCACCAGCCACAATGTCTTACCATTAAATCCCAACCACCTCCACATTCCAGTACCGAAAATACTATTCTCCTATGGCATTCTAGGCTAGGACATCCTAATTTTATGTATCTCAAGCTGTTATTTCCTTCTCTATTCAATAAAGCAGATTTTAAATTACTTCACTGTGATATATGTCAAATATCTAAGCATACCCGAACCCACTTTACACCCCGCACTCATTCACCTTCCTCTCCTTTCTCTTTAATCCATGGCGACATTTGGGGACCAACAAAAATCCCTACTCTAAATGGAGCCCGCTGGTTTTTACTACTAGTGGATGATCACACTATACTAAGCTGGACTTTCCTCATGAAAGACAAATCTGAAACTACCCAGATTTTTAAAAATTTTCATAAATTAATCCAAACCCAGTTTAAAACCAATGTCCAGATTTTAAAAACTGATAATGCCAGAGATTTCTTCAATTTTTCCCTGGACACATACCTCAAAAACCATGGCATAATTCACCAAAGCTCATGTGTTGACACCCCTCAACAGAATGGTGTTGCAGAGAGGAAAAACCGCCACCTACTAGAGGTCACCCGCTCCCTCCTTTTGTCATCCAACACTCCAAAAAAATTCTGGGGGGATGCACTCCTTATTGCCACTTATTTCATTAATAGGATGCCATCTAGAGTCCTTAAATTTCAAACCCCACTCAATACCTTTTTCAAATCATACCCTAACTCTCATCTAATATCTGAAATTCCACTAAAAGTCTTTGGGTGTACGGCATTTGTCCATCTCCATCCACACCAACGTGGTAAACTTGAAGCTCGAGCACTTAAATGCATCTTCCTTGGGTACTCTCCCAACAAAAAAGGCTACAAATGTTATAGTCCCCTCACCCAAAAATTTTATCATTCCATGGATGTCACTTTTGTGGAACACCTCCCATACTTTCCCAAGTGTGTGCTTCAGGGGGAGAGTTTGATAGAATCATCACAACCTTGGGAAAAACAGACCCAAACCAACCCTACCTCAACCATTGATCAAGCCACCTACCCTGATCTACCACTAATTTCTCAAAATTCAAAACCAGCCACGGATAACCACTCAGAACAGAACCCTAATCCAACAACTGAACCACAGAGCCCTATTGTGTATTCTAGAAGGAGGAAAAATCCAGTTCTGCCTGTTCAAGCATCTGAACCGGTCTCTGCCATTCCTGAACAAACACAAGGTGAGCCACCTATTAACCCTTCTCCAACCATAGTTGAAAATGCAAGAGAAACAGATGACTTAAATTGGCCAATTGCCCTTAGAAAAGGGAAAAGAAGCTGCACCCAGCACCCTATACAAAGCTGCATATCATATTCCAACCTATCGCCTACATACCAAGCTTTTACCTCCAACATAGACAAAATTCAAATACCAAATTTTGTCTATGAGGCACTCAAACATCCACAGTGGCGAGAAGCTACAATAGCAGAAATTAAAGCCCTTGAAAAGAACCAGACATGGAAAATTACAGATCTGCCTTCGGGTAAGAAAACTGTGGGATGTAGATGGATATTCAATATCAAACAAAAGGCTGATGGAAGTGTGGATAGATATAAAGCAAGGCTAGTAGCAAAGGGGTACACTCAATCCTATGGGATTGACTATCAAGAAACATTCTCTCCGGTGGCCAAGCTCAACACCATCCGAGTCATCATCTCTATTGCCACTAATTGGAATTGGCCCCTAATTCAATTAGATGTCAAAAATGCTTTCCTAAATGGTGACTTACAGGAAGAGGTGTACATGAGTATACCCCCTGGATTTGAAGACCAGCTACCTCACGGAAAAGTATGTAGACTACAAAAATCCTTATATGGGCTGAAGCAATCTCCTCGAGCATGGTTTCACAGATTCACTAAAGTCTTGAAACATGAGGGATATAAACAAGGGCACTCTGATCACACATTATTTACCAAAAACTCAGCTGGAAAAATTGCTGTACTAATTGTTTATGTTGATGATATAGTTCTCACAGGCAATTGGACAGAAGAAATATCCAGAATCAAGAGGGTGCTAGCTGTAGAATTTGAAATCAAAGACTTGGGACCACTGCGATATTTTCTAGGGATGGAAGTGGCCAGATCTAAGCAAGGGATAACCATGTCACAAAGAAAGTACGTGCTGGATCTCCTACACGAGACTGGGATGTTAGGTTGCAAGCCTATTGAAACTCCGATGGATCCAAACACTAAATTGGTCCATGACCCAAAAGGGAAGCCGGTAGACCAAGGAAGATATCAAAGATTAGTGGGAAAGTTACTATATCTCACCCACACTCGTCCAGACATATGTTTTGTTGTGAGTGTAGTGAGCAGATTCCTAAGCAGTCCACAAGACCAACATCTAAATGCAGTCTACAGAATCCTACGGTACCTCAAGAAAGATCTTGGAAAAGGACTATTCTTCAAGAAAACCGACAGCAGGGAAATTGAAATATATACAGATGCAGATTGGGCTGGGTCCCCCATGGACAGAAAATCCACATCTGGATATTGTAGTTACGTGTGGGGTAATATGGTAACTTGGAGAAGTAAAAAACAGAATGTAGTGGCTCAGAGTAGTGTTGAAGCAATATTCCAATCTTTATCAAATGGAATCTGTGAAGGAATTTGGCTCAAATGTCTACTAATGGATCTTGGGATCAAACACTCAGCTCCCATAGAAGTTCTATGTGATAACCAATCAGCTATAGCTATTGCAAAAAATCCGGTTCATCATGATAGGACAAAGCATGTTGAAATTGATAGACATTTCATCAATGAGAAAATAGAAGATGAAGTCGTCAACCTAAAGTATGTTCCCTCAAAATTACAAGTGGCAGACATCCTCACAAAAGCCTTGTTCAAAAATCAGTTTGATGAATTAAGCACTAGATTTGGAATGCTGAACATCTATTGTCCAGCTTGAGGGGGAGTGTAGAGAAACAAGCTGAACGATTTCTGTTTAGAAGGAGATATTTTAGGAGACATTATAGGAGATAGACTTAGAATTTAAAAATTATAGATAATCATCTAATCAGCCTTATCTTATCCCATATATTTTGGGATTTCTAGTTGCTAACCTCTGTATATATATGTGACTTCTGTTCAATCAAATACACAATACAATTTTACCTCAAACTACAGATTATTTTCAAAGTATCAGTCTTTGACGTCTTCTGCTGTTTGCATCAGTTAATGTAAGGTTGAGTTTGGTTCACATCCATATACTTGATTACAATTTTCTTTTTTCCTTTCCTCCATATTGTTCTCTTTCACAGGGTGGAAAGGATATTCCGTGAGATCAATAACAGTATATTGGAGCGTTCACTTGTTATTACCTTATCACTTAAGAAGCTTCCGCTGGTTTTATCAAGATTTACGGCATTGACTGGACTCCTGGTATTTGTTCCGTTGATCATATGTATCTTATACTCTACATTGTTCCCCTGGTTTTCCCATCTTGTGAATCTCATTCTTCAGATTACTTTAATTGGTTTATTTATAGCTTGGAAAAGTTTGTCTGCTTTTCATTATATTTATGTATGTATATATAGTTGTTGGTAGTTGGTTGCATTTTGTAGATTCCATAATAATTACCTCTTATGGAAACGAATGATATATGTCAGATTCGAAATGATCCTGAACTTTCAAAAGGTGTGGCTAAAGCTGTTTATGAGCTATATGAAGTTGTTACTCATGACCTCCTATCATCAGATTTACGGTATGTGGTTGAAAGTTTGGCGTTAAAACCTCTGTAGATTAATAAGTTTTTTCCCCTTAAATAGCCTGTTCTTGCATTTTGTTTCCCCAGGGAGCAACTTGATACATGGAATATTTTGGCTAGAGCAAGGAATGAGGGACGCCTTTTTTCTAGGGTGCAATGGCCTGATGATCCAGAAATTGTGAGTGCATTATTTCTCTTTTTTGATTTCCTTTTAATTTTTTTTATTAGAAAATTCAAAGTAATTATATAATGTTATGTTTTTGTAGAAAGAACTGGTGAAGAGATTGCACCTTCTTCTCACTGTAAAAGACTCTGCCGCTAATGTTCCAAAAAATCTTGAAGCGAGAAGAAGATTAGAGTTTTTCACCAATTCCTTATTCATGGACATGCCTCAAGCTAAGCCCGTTAGTGAAATGATACCATTCAGGTATATGCATATTGTTTGGAAAGGTCCTTTCTTCACACCTTCCACATTTAGTTATTAACATTTCTTTTTTATCTGTTATTTGAAAAATAGTGTCTTCACTCCCTACTATAGTGAAACTGTGCTTTATAGTTCTTCCGAATTGCAAAAGGAGAATGAAGATGGGATATCTATTATCTTCTATCTTCAAAAGATATTTCCAGGTAATACATCGTCTATGATAGACCCGTTTCCCAAAAAGAGTATAGACGGCTTTAAGAAGTCTTGGATTCATAGTACTTCGTGGTTATCTTTTCTTAGACTTGCATTGGAAGTTTGTTATTTATCCTTAAGAATATTACTAGTTACAGCTGTTTTTATGTTTTGAAGTAGAGGATAGTGATTAATTCCTCCCTTGTCCTTGTAATCATTGCATAACTATTATTTATATAAGGGGAAAAAATTGAAAGCTTTGCAACTTGAAATGCAAGAGAGAAGATTTCTTATAAGTGTGCTAACTATTACTTAATCATCTTTTGTGTCATGGAACTGAATGTCATCCTTATGGCACATACCTTAAACAACACAGGTTTTACCCTTTTCTAGTTATGCCTTTCAGTTTTAGCACTTGACCATTTTTATCAGTGTCAGCCTGATTTCTGCTTCCCAATGATAGTGAATGAAGATATGAGGGAGAATAAATTCAGCCTGTTGATGTCATTATGGGATTTGGTTAGAACTTATTTTGTATTGCAGATGAATGGGACAACTTTCTTGAAAGAATTGGTCGAGCAGTGTCCACTGGAGATGCAGAACTTCAAGAAAATTCAAGTGATGCTTTGGAGCTTCGATTTTGGGCATCTTATCGAGGGCAGACTCTGGCCAGGACGGGTTAGTATTTCTTACCACTTTTTTCTTGTCCCTTTACATGTACTTTGTAGTGGGTTGAGTTTATTAAGTTCATCCTGCAGTATTGTTTCTTTTCCATCTTATTGTGACTGCCACTGATATTTCCCTGATGGACATTTTGGAATGCAGTGCGTGGTATGATGTATTATAGGAGGGCTCTGATGTTGCAGAGTTATCTGGAGGGGAGATCACTTGGAGGTAGTTGGATTGAAATTACACTATTTCTTCCTCCATTTATTTGGTGAAAAATGACTGTATTTTCTAACATCTATTATATACATAGTGGATGATTCAAGTCAAGGTTTTGAGTTGTCTCGTGAATCAAGGGCGCAGGCTGACTTGAAGTTCACTTATGTGGTATCTTGTCAAATTTATGGGCAACAAAAGCAACGCAAGGCACCAGAAGCTGCTGATATTGCTATGCTGTTACAGAGGTGTGCTGTCCATGTTTTCTTGAGTGCTTATTTCCTACTGAGACTGATAACAGGATTATGAATTGTATGAGCATATTCTTTTTAATAGAAGCGGCAATTTTATTAGTTGAGAAAATTGAAAAAAGACAGCAAGGGAGGATATAAGTATTCTTTCGCAAGAAACAAGAAAACACACAGAACCATGCAAAAGGAGAAGGGCGTATCAACTAAATTAAGCTCTATTACACATATATTAGGAAAGGATAAATAGAATCTCTTTAATTTTTATTAATGAATTAATGAAAGAGATTCTGTACAAATGCAAGTCTAAATAAAAAAATATGGGAATCAATCTGTCCACTTTCCTCTTTCGTCTCATTTTTTATTTCATCTTTTATTTTTAATTTGTTTTTCCTGTCTGACACAGTTAGTACGTGCCATACTTCTAGTAATAGAATATACTAATACTTTTTTATCCACATTAAGGAATGAGGCCCTCCGAGTTGCATTCATTCATGCTGAGGAAAGTGGTGCAGCTGATGGAACGATCTCAAGGGAATTCTACTCAAAGCTCGTCAAAGCTGATATAAATGGAAAAGATCAGGTGGAGAAAATCCTCTGCTGATGCAATTCCCGCTTATTGTTAGATAGTTGTAACCCGTTTGGATGTGCTCAAATATTTTTGAAATGTCTTTTCTGTTTATCCAATTAATAAAAATACTTGTTAGCTGTGTTTCTAATTGCTGATTTTACCAATACCTGCTTATTGTTAGATATTGGTAACCTGCTTAGATGTGCTTAAACATATTTGAAATGACTTGTTATCTCTTTGTTAGATATAATTATATATTAATCCATTCTTTGGTCTTCACTTAATAGTTTAAGTTTTTGAGTTGAATTGGTTCTTAACATAGTATCAGAGCTTCTTTGACCTAATGGTTAGGAAATCAAATCCTTCTACCATCACTTTCTTGTTAAAATTTTAAAAAAGAAAATTCAGCACATGATATGGATGGGCATGTGCATTATTCACATTTCAAGCACTTTTGTGTGTGGGGAAATGTTGGATATAATATATATAAAACCATTCTTGAGCTTTCACTTAATAGCTTAAGCTTTTGGGTATTGGTTCTTGACACTGTTTATCCAATTAATGAAAAATATTTGTTATCTGTGTTTCGATTGCTGATTTTGCTATTAATGAATTAGATTAGGGTGATTACTGAGATTGTACTCCTATAATACTTTTGTTATAGGAATACAATCCATGAACTTCTATTTAAGCGTTTTAGTAGTTGAAATGCATTCAACATTTATAAATCTTGCCATGTGTAGAGTTCCTCTTGTTGATGGACAAATTATGTAGAGTACTAAATTATCAATCTCAAACCCGATTCTTGTAGCATTGAGTTTCCAGTGATCTTTTGGTAGCGCAAGTTAGTGACTGAATAACCATGATTTTGCATTCTCATTCGTTGATTTGTTCTGTTGTTAGTTTTCTTCAATTGAGTCTTCATTTGATGGCATCTTTATGTGTTTCTTGTGCGTAGGAAATATACTCTATTAAACTTCCTGGAGATCCCAAGCTTGGGGAAGGGAAGCCAGAAAATCAAAACCATGCTATAATTTTCACTCGTGGTGATGCTGTTCAAACTATTGATATGAATCAGGTGAAGATATGTTTCCATTTGATCATCTACTCCTTTTATTTGTGTTGTTTAATTATGGAAGCTGTTTTCTATCTGGTACATGAATAAATGGAATTAAAAAAGATGAAAAGTTGTTAGGATTATATTATAAATATGTTTAGTTATAGAGCATTTAACATTGGAAACTCGGTTTGAACTGCGCTGGAAATTCTGGATCACAGCTTTCTTGAGGACTTTGGACTTCATTACATTTCGCATATAGATAATCAGGTTTCCTCCATTGGTTTAAAAGAATATAAAATTTAATAACAGAAAATAAGTGTTTGATCAGACATTACCTTCTAACCTTATGCGGTCTGCTAGCAACATTCTACACCAGAATTACCACCTTATGCCTCTGGTTGAAGGTGTCTGGGTGGGACAAAGTGTTTAGAAGAGATTTCGTTTCACCTGTACATGTTTGTATTTCTCGACTATATGTACTTATTGTATGAATGAATGTATAAATTTACAAATTCTGTGAATGTGAATGGATTCATCTTTTGCTATATAGGACAATTATCTAGAGGAGGCAATGAAAATGAGAAATCTTCTTGAGGAATTTCGTGGAAATCATGGCCTTCGCCCTCCAACCATTCTTGGAGTGAGAGAGCACGTTTTTACTGGAAGGTTTGGCATGCAACTAAAAGAAATTTGAAGAGAAAATTGCCAAAATGATTTTGCTGTTTTATTCTCTTACTCATTGTTTGCGTTTATACCTCTGCAGTGTCTCGTCCTTGGCCTGGTTCATGTCAAATCAAGAAACCAGCTTTGTAACCTTGGGTCAACGTGTATTAGCGAATCCTCTCAAGTGAGTTTTGTTAAATGTTTGTAATCTGTACCATATGAAACAAACAGAACTCATTGATGTAATGCACATCTCCATAATACTTGGGCTCTGCTTTTTCTTACTTCTTTTCCCTTTTTTTTTTTTTTCTTTTTTTTGGGGGGGGGGGGGGGGGTTGTTGTGCTCTTCATCATGATGAAGGTAGTGGGATTTGTGTGCGTGTATTCAATCTTAGGGTAGGTTAAGTTGCATTGAGTACATATGTGTAGCATCTTCTACTTTATGCTGCAAATTTATGTTGCCATATTTCAGAGACATTACTCAAATAATATTGGTTGATATAAAAATCTTTCAGGGTTCGCATGCACTATGGACATCCTGATGTTTTTGACAGAGTATTTCATATAACTCGTGGTGGGATCAGTAAGGCATCACGTGTTATCAATATTAGTGAGGACATATATGCTGGTAAGTATTTTGTTCTTCTCTTCAGTGTTTAGCACATTCTCTCTCTCTCTTTTCTTGCATGTGTTTTTCTATTTTTATAGTTTAATGTTTATGTTTATATATAATATTTATATATAATTAGTGAGTCCTCATAAGAAGTGAATATACTGCAGGTTTCAACTCCACGTTGAGGCAAGGAAATATTACACACCATGAATACATTCAGGTTTGATATTCTAGGACAATATGGACACTACTGCGTTTCAACTTTGTTTAACTCTCCTTTCTCGCCTTCTAATTGCTGATGCCTTCTGTAGGTTGGTAAAGGAAGGGATGTTGGCTTAAACCAGATTGCCCTCTTTGAAGGGAAAGTGGCAGGTGGTAATGGAGAGCAAGTGCTTAGCAGGGATATTTACCGGCTTGGACAACTTTTAGATTTCTTCAGAATGCTATCTTTCTTCTTCACAACTGTTGGTTATTACGTTTGCACCATGGTATAAGTCTAGGCCGATCTTTCCCTGAAAAGTTTATTATTGACTGGTCTTAGTTGTCTCATAAAATTTGTTGATGCAGATGACGGTCCTCACAGTGTATGTATTCTTATATGGAAGAACATACCTGGTAAACTAATAAAACCTATCCCATATTATCTTTCTTTGTCACTTTTCTTACTGAATGCTTCAATGAATTTCATTGGCTATTCTTTATCAGCGTTCTTTTGTTTAGTATAGTTTCAGATTTAATTTCATCAATTTTTTGTGATATAAGAATTTCAGGAGTTGACTTTTTATTTATTTGCACTGCCAATGATTGATTTAAATTCCCTTCACATTCAGTAAGATCAACCATTGTGTCATAGTTTTGTGAAGGTTATCTTTGAAGAATCCTGTATTAATACATGTCTTTAAGTGCAGCAAAGTATGAAACCTCAAATTGAGTTATTTGTTCACAATGTAGTCTATTAAGATTTTTTCAAGGAGTGAATAAGCATTTATTGTTCTGGTGAGCTAGTTGGTTCTCAATATATGGCAGTTATAATCATGGTAAAATTGTTTTCTGATTAATATAGATGTCCTGAACGCTTAGTAATGACTTATACTTCAGTTGAAGGATGATAAAACATTCAAGTGCCAGGGTACCTGGTAATTTTAGCTTTTCTTGGACAAAGTGGTACCACCCCTTTTAGCTTGAATCTTGTTCATCTTTTTTCCTGTGCCAAGAAATGGCATGTGTTGGCACTTCTCATAATATTTCATCATTAATCACTTCCGCATAACATTAGAGTTGCACAAAGCGTTTACTCATTTGATTTGCATGTTATATTCAGAGTTGAGGGAGACAGCCTTGCATATAACTGAATAAATTGACATGCAATGTTGTTCCTCTTCTTTCAGGCCTTCTCTGGTCTTGATGAAGGTATTTCTTCTGAGGCAAAAACGTATGGCAACACAGCACTGGATGCAGCTTTGAATGCTCAATTTTTGGTCCAGATTGGTGTTTTTACTGCAGTCCCAATGATTATGGGTTTTATACTTGAATTAGGACTGCTAAAGGTTAGTCTATTAAATTCTCGAGTATTTTTTTAGAAGATAAGCATCCTTTAGATTTTTCATTGTTTTATACTTTTGGTTGGACCAACAAACTTTCTTTTATGGTGTGGAGTGATTGTCCATGATAACTTTATTTAGTTGTTTTTCTAGTATGAAGACCTGAGGTATGATTCTATTTGAATTCTTTTTATCGAGTGCAATACTATTATTGTTGTTGTTGCTCTTGTTCTTGTTATTATTATTATTATTATTGGTGGTTTTATTCTGTGATCTGATCACCATTCTCGTCATGAAAATGTTTGCAGGCTGTGTTCAGTTTCATCACTATGCAACTTCAGTTGTGTTCTGTCTTCTTCACATTCTCATTAGGAACTAGAACTCATTATTTTGGCCGTACAATTCTCCATGGGGGTGCAAAAGTATGCTCTTTTTCATCTTTTTCGGTTTGAAAACTGAAAATATATTTCATTATTTTGTGTAACTTAGATATGAGTTTGGCATGTTCTCACAGTACCGAGCAACTGGTAGAGGGTTTGTTGTCCGCCACATTAAGTTTGCTGAAAATTACAGACTATATTCTAGAAGCCACTTTGTTAAAGCGTGAGTAATCTTTATTTTTGATGTATAGTCCGTGCTTTTCTTTTCTTTTCTTTTTTTTTTTCATTTTGTTGTAATTGAGGTTGAAGGAAGTGGGGACCTGCGTTGACGTTGCTTGCATTTTTTTTTTGTGAAACAGGCTCGAAGTAGCACTTCTTCTTATAATTTACATGGCTTATGGGTATACAGAGGGGGGTGCCGTTTCATACATTTTGCTAACCCTTAGCAGTTGGTTCCTTGTCATCTCCTGGCTTTTTGCTCCTTATATTTTCAATCCCTCTGGTTTTGAGTGGCAAAAGTAAGTTTCATGCTGTCTAAATCACTTTGGTTTCTCTGTAGTCCTTCCTTAGTGATGAATGTTTCTCCTGTTTGGTTTTTAGATGGAGCATTTTATGCTGTAACAATTATGATATAATCAGAATCATGCTTTTATGTATTCTCTTACCTCACTGTTTGATTAACAGAACTGTGGAGGATTTTGACGATTGGACAAGCTGGCTTCTTTACAAAGGAGGAGTAGGAGTGAAGGGAGAGAATAGCTGGGAATCTTGGTGGGATGAAGAACAGGTTCAGCATTCCGGCATTACTTTTTTTTTTTTTGATGCATTTATTCAGCTTGGAAAAATATTTCAAATTTGTATCTTTTCCTGAGCCAACATGGAAGAAGATTTATTGTGTTTCTTTCTCAACTTATGAAGGAATTGACATTTGTTCATCATTGTTTGAAATTCATTAATGTTATACTTCTTTGCTTAATTGTATAATACATTTTATTTGTTTGTATGTATGTATGTAAGGTTGTGGCCTTTCCTGTTAATTTCTAATGATGGTCATCCTTTCTGCAGACACATATCCATAATTTGAGGGGTCGTATACTGGAAACAATTTTAAGTTTGAGGTTCTTAATATTTCAGTATGGTATCGTGTATAAACTGCATCTCACAGGAAAAGATACATCACTTGCGGTAAACTTTTCTTGTATTCTTTTGCGCTTTAGCTACTCCCCATGGCATCTTAGTGCAGATACAGCTAATATAAAAATTTAGGCTTATAGCTAATCTTTTGTACTATATGTTATTAGCTCCACGTTTATTTCTATTACAAACCTTGTGGGAAGTTCAAAATTACATTGGTTACTGGCATTTTGCATCTCTTTCACGATGATTATTGTTTGTTGTGTAGATATATGGTTTCTCGTGGGTCGTCTTGGTTGTGATAGTCTTGATATTTAAGGTTTGAATAAATTCATTTAATGATCTCTCTCTCTCTATATCTCATTTTTCTTTTTCTTCCCAACCATACTCAGCAAGGCTTGTATCTTCTATTTACATTTTGATATTGCCTGCCTTGCAGATCTTTACGTACAGGCCAAAGAAATCAGCTGACTTTCAGCTAGTAATGCGATTTACACAGGGAGTTTCAGCTCTAGGACTAGTGGCAGCTCTGTGTCTTGTTGTTGTTTTTACTAGTCTATCGATAGCTGATCTTTTTGCGAGCATCCTTGCATTTATCCCGACTGGATGGGCAATATTATCCGTAAGTTTTTCTTTATTATAGCGTGGAAATGCATATAGTGTTTAGTTATTAATAAATGCAAGTTTACACACTGATGTGCCTTTTGAGAACCCATATCTATATGTAGTTTAATATGGAGCACCTGTTTTCCATCGATGTCTGAAAAAGAACGTGCAATGGAAAGTCAATTTTTAATTATACGTATTGGGGATCATTAATTACACTTGACATTTAGCACTCAAGGTGGGATCAGTCAATTTAACTAGTATTAGGGATCATTAATTACGCTTGTCATTGTGCTCCTAAGGTAAGATCAGTCATTTAACTTGTCTCTTCTCCTTAATTGATACCATTTCCCTTTTAGTCCACTCCTAACTATTACTGCTAAAACTCTTGGTCGCACTTTCTGGGTGCATACTGGATATGGAGACTCGTTGTTTGCCAAATAACATTCATAATTTCCTTTGTTAAACCTTTGTCTTCAGCGTTTTCTGGAGCTGTCATTTAGCTGTTCTTCACCTTGAATGATATTTCTCTCTTTTTTTTCTTTGTTTGCAGTTGGCAATTACATGGAGGAAGATAGTTTGGCGTCTTGGATTGTGGGATTCAGTGCGCGAATTTGCTAGAATGTATGATGCTGGGATGGGTATGATTATTTTTGCACCAATAGCATTTCTGTCATGGTTCCCATTCATTTCTACCTTCCAGTCTCGCCTTCTCTTCAACCAAGCCTTTAGCCGTGGTCTGGAAATCTCCCTCATCCTTGCTGGAAATAAAGCAAATGTTGAGGTCTAACTCTTGTTTTTCCGTACGGCTGTTGTGATCCTGTAGATTGTATATTTATATCTAAGTTGTTTGTAGTATACCGCATATGTATAGAATGTAGAAATTGATGGTTGTCCATTTACTGGAGGAAAGGTAATTTTTTTGTGCGAGTCTCATTTTGTATTTGTTTTGCAAATTAATTTTGGTTGGTTCGTTATGTCTATTGACAGACAGACTTGTTCCAAATTTATTATCGTATTGCTTTATATTGTGCTAGCAGAATGACCGACCCCATATCATTGAGGTCACACCTAATACTCATTTCGTTTTTTTTTTTTTTTTTTTTTTAAAGATTTTTGAAATAACTCAAATTGCACAATGGAATCCAGCGAAACTCACGCCAATTGCACCATCTTTTAGTAGCATGGGATAGGATAAATGGACAACACTATCCACCACCATCGAAAGTACACGAGAAAAGCGAAAACTAGTTGACATGAATTGAAGTGGTTCTAGGAGTAATATACGGAAGATTGAAGAGACAACATGCATTATAATATAATTTTTTTTTTCTTTTTAATACTCAACAGTGCCTATAATCGAGTGTGAAAAACATTTAAAAATAAATGAGTTCGTGCAATCTCTACCCTATAAGCGGGAAATCTCTCAATCAATCTTACGTTTCTTGAGGACAAAGCAAACATTTCTCGTACGTTTTCTTACTTGTTTTCTTTCTCTCGAAAATAGATATTCGTCGTAACTTTAATTTTTTTAAAACTTTTCCGATCACAAAACCAAGACTCTCGCAATTCTTAATTATGGCGTCGGTAAACCCTAAATGTCAGTTTCTCTCTTGAGGCAAACAAGGACGTAACTTTATTTCAATTTATAGGGTTAAATGATCAATCCTTGAGCAAAATGTGCTTTTTGTTTGTAACACTGACAGAGAACAGATGTGGATAATCAATTTTGGATAATCTCTGTTTTATGATATGAAGTTTTAACAACTGTTTCACTTTTCATTGTGTCTTGAGAATGAAGATTCATGTATTAATTGTCTGTCATTGCCTCAGCTGAAAGATTTACTGTCACATTTAAGTCTAGAGATGAGAAGATCAACAATTCTGCAGCCGGACACGGTAACGCCAAGACATGATCCAGTGTACATAAATGAGATTTGTCATCATTCCTCAATATCCTCAAAAGGTAAACTCACAAAATTTGATTCAAGTTACATTTTCAGTGTCTCTGGGCTAGGATTTGCTGCGGTTTAGATCCCTCCGAGCTTTTTTCAATTTCTGAAATTTGAATGCTGAAAAAATGGTTTCGCCGTGGTTGACTCTAGAGTATCTTGACAACATGAGATATGCCCGGAGGGACTAGACAAGGGGAATCTTCTTAAAATATGGTCCATGCTTTCCCCATCTAAATATTAAAGTCATGTTTTTGAATCGCTTTAGTTATTATATATGTACGTTCAATAATGTCCGAGACAGCCTGAGACTGAGTTGTAGCAGCATTTCTGAATTTTAATAACTAACGGGACAAAAGTTATTTAAATCCAGCAAGGTGAGCAAACTTTCAATTTCCTACATTTCTAAATAAGAAATTATAATTTCTTCATAAACTAACAGAAGACCACGATACAACAAGCAAAATCATAGTTTATATGGGTTCATCATGCAATTTCTTCTACCAACAATATGTTTTGTGGAGTAATTAACATTCTGAAATGGCCAAAATCAAGGTTCCATTGGCAAGCGTGATTCAAAAGCATGGAAATAAAACACTCACCGGAATTTCAAACCAACCAAACTATAATCTAACAATGGTCCAAGTTTTTTCCTTAAAAAAAAGAAGATAATTTACAAATACTGATATTACATGTAATAAAACATGTGCCTGACACATTCTGCTATTCTCTGCAATGCTTGTGCTGCATCGTGCAGAACCAAAAAGTTGATAAATTTATCACGTCTAAGAAGAGAATTACAAATTCTGAGGTAACTTTCATTCTTAAAGCTAGAAGAACCTTGGCATAAAATGTTTATACAATTTGCTGAAATGCCAAATCATTTGCACCTCCACTTCCAACCAGACCACCCATTTCTACATCAGAAGAGTTGGGGAAGGAGGATTGCTGATCAAGTACAGGAATACTGGGGGGTGCTGGGTGTATTGGGTGGTCAAACTTACAAGCTGGTCCAAATTTGCAAATTCCATAGCGACTGTAATGTGAGCAGACATTCTGGTCCTATATTTCATAATAATCAAAACAATATTAGGCAGTTATTAATTTAGGTTTCATATTAACCATACTAAAGGTCTATTCTCTTCCAAAATGATTAAAATACATATCCACGTCAATTCCATCCAAGAACTTCTACTATTGACAACATATTAACTGAGACAGTGATTCCTAGAACTAAAGAAACCATGAACACATTACCATCTTTGTCAAACAAAGGCCTGTGTGATCCAGAATAGTTTCTTTAAGTCTCCATTCATTTAAGCAGCAACAATATAATTATGTTACAATACAACTATTTTGAATCAGAATGTTCACAATCGTGTCATAGCCATCAACCAATCGACCTGAACATTGTTTGTAGAATCAACTTTTGGTTTAATCATTATCCCATTTTTAAATCAAACAGATTTTGATTCTCTGTGGAACGAACTTATTTCAAATTCTAGTTATATTTTTGACTTATTATGCTTTTGTTCCAATAATGAAGAGGCCCACTAATTAACTCAGAGCAAACTTAGTTTTAAAAGTTTCCATACGAGCATAGAGCAGCAGGTAAGAAAAACTTACAGGTCTTAAAGGAAGACCCTTGTCACTGAGGGTACAAGGAGGTGATCTTGCAATCCGATTCTTTGGATGGTGAAATTTACAATTCGATTTAAACTTGCAATCCCCAGTTTTCAAAAAGTAAGCGCATTCAGGTTCACAGGGCCTTTCTGGAAACTCTTCAACTTGCATCTGCTTTTGATGATGAATATAAACATTTGTTTCAATGGCTGGGTTGTTCGTGACATACGTAGAAGGTGGATGAATACTCCTCTCAGACAGGTAGACAGGTGCCTTCACAAACCATAAACAGGTCAAATCAAGGAGAAAACAATTACTTTTTGGAGGTTCAACAGGCAGAAGAAGCCTGCCACATAGAATCAACGTGCAGAAAAAATTGAAAAAATAGGGGAGATTGGGGAAGGGGTTATTGAATACATGACTTCAAAACAATAAATGGTACGCATAATACAATGACTTAAGGCTCAAAGTATACAGCACAGGTTGATGTCCACTTGAACAATAGAAAGACGGGAAATGGAAGGACAACCTTTTCAGTTACAAATGGAAGTAACCAAGAACTATAACATTGCATGATCAAAATTAGCATCACAAATATCTCACATAATAGTCCAAACATAACAGAAAATCCCTTACTAGATGGTTATTAGTAGTGAATTACCTGATATCCATTCCATTCAGAACTTTGGGGAGAAACCCCTGGTGTAGGTGAAATCATCATTGGCACAAAAGGAGCAGCCTCATTTACTGGTCTTGGAGAAGACCACAAGGGTACAGACGGTTGTGATGCACCATGTAATGAAATGTGCCCGCCATTACCATATCCAGAAGGAGGATCACCTCCTCCAACAGCTGTAGGGTCAGGGTGATTAAACCTGCAGTTAGCTCCAAACTTGCAAGAACCATTACGCATGTAATAGGGGCACTCTTTCTCCCCCTGTCAAGAATAACAACCCAATTAAAATTTCAGGGAACAATTAATCCAGTAGAAACAGAAAGAGACAAAACATTTCCTTGTAACATCATCGATAAAACACTAAGGTCATACCTGACGAATAGGCAAGCCGAGAAAGTTAAGCTCTAGAATTGTGGTTGATGAACACTTTCCTCTTGTGTGGTTATACTTACAAGCTTTTCCAAACTTGCAACCCCCCGACCTTAGATAATACTGCCATAATATCAGGAAAACAAAAAGCATGTTATAAGCATGTCATGTATAGCGCCAAAAGTTGAAGATACGACTTAGATAAGAGTTTTTAAATGTGAACATCAAACAGAAACATACTTTCTCCATAAGTCAATTTTCTAAGGTCAAATATCTTGTTTTTATTAATTAATTAATTAGTTCATTTGCAATTATTATTATTGTTGTTGTTGTTGTTGTTGGCGGTGGTGGTGGTGCTGCTGATGTTTATGTTGTTGTAGAAGTTTAATAATGACTGGGAATACACTACAAGATGGAACAATTAGTGAACCAATTAACCATGAGAGCTCCTGAACCCAGCCCAGCATGACAGGAATTTCTTTCTTTTACTTGATCATGGCTAAGATACACATTTAGATAGCATAGACCTACTCACCATCGAAAGATTTATGACCGAAAGTGACAATTTTCAGTAGTAACTATTGAGTTGTACATATTGAACATAATATGAATTGTCATTTTATTTGTATAACGGATCAGCTAATCAAACTCCGACATCAGGCATTATTTATATCAGCTAATCAAATCCAAGCACCCTTAATGCCACATTTCTTACAATGACAAAGTTCTTTTCTCTCTTTCTCTCTTACTCTTGGGCCACAGAGAATATGAGAGACCTAAATATTGAACACATAATGAATATATAATCTGTAATCTCAAATAAGGAAATTAAAAATATAAAATAGCATATTTGGTTGAACCTTCTATTTAACTTGCACATATCCTTTAATGTAAATCCTCACTTTAATAATAATCACTAGTCAATAGAAAAGACGATGTGACATTAGGTTGAGATAATACAAATAAGAGCAACAATATATTGACTATAACCTTGCATTCTGCCTGTCCCTGCCTTTCTGCTGATTCATCTCGTTCCCCTGCTTTCTCCTTAACAGCCTTCAATTGTTGTTAAATCATCAATAAAAAAAGCTTGCAAAAGTGAGCAGACTATAAAACATGTTTGAATATATACACAAATTGACGATCAGACATCAAATATCAACTATCATTTTAAAAATAGTATGTCCTTTTTCTTTTTCTCCCTAGACAAATCCTCAAAGAAAGTACTCAAATTTGCAGAAGCAACTAACCAATGCTATAAAGTAAAAATAAATATCAAAATAACATTCCAAAAGAATATTTCGAAGCAATTTTTTCAAATGTTAACAGTCCCTTCAACCAAGCACAATATCTTCAACAAAAGCAAAAATGTCCTTACAATTAAGCGGTTCCACTCTCAGTGAAAGATTAATGTATACACACGAGAATTTCCGCCAAAAGATGATATTTTTACTTAGAGTAAGCCATATTCACGCATAAGTATTCATACAGCCATATACAGTGTACTAGAGCGAGAGGAAGGAAGATATACCTGATTTTTCCTCCTAACAGGGTGATTAAACTTGCAATTGAATCCAAATTTGCAAGTTCCAGTCTTTAGATAGAATGCACAATCTTCAGCTTCGGGCCTCACTGGGTAGTGGTGAGTTCTACCGCTGCTTCTCTCGTCCTTCTTCTCCTCCTCATCATCGACAGTTACATCGACATCTCTAACCACCCAATCATTCTCAGTCTCTTTCACATGCTCATTCCAATTATTGCTCTCATTTCCATTCCAATTGCTGTTATCCTCATCCCACCCATCTCCGTTACCAGATTCTTCAGCACCCTCTTGAACACTTACTTGCTGACCATCATCAAATTCGGAATCTTTCTTCCCGGCCTCGGGTTCCTCCTCCTTATCTTTCAAATCCAACTTGTCCTGAAGCTCCCCATGAAGTACATCGACCTCAGCCACGGGATTAAGATCTAACGTTTTACAATCGTGATCGGGACTGGGGGAAGAAGGTGCCGGCTGAAATCCCAATTCTCGGTCTTTGCTGGAATTCGAAATGACATTGGAATCATATTCAGAGGGCTCCATTCTCCCTCCACATTTCAAACCCTAAGAATGCAGATTTAAAACAAAAGAGGGGATTTGGGTCGATTGAGAGAGAGAAAAAAAGCTTATATTTTATTTTTTGGGCGAGACGAAAACCATAAGAGAAGTGTGAACAAAAAAGTTAAGATAGGAAAAAAAGAGTCTTATTTTTTTATTTTTTTATTCATTTTTGGGTGTGTTTTTAGTGCAGTAATGTACCTCGGAATGGTACGTATTTTTCACACGGTCCACGGGAACGGAACCTCATACGATTGCCAATGGACATTTTTGGAAACAAAGTAAGCTGGAAATTGAAACCAATTGACACATGTCCAAAAAGTCTTGGTCTAGCTAGGGAAAAGTTTGAACGGAAAATGAAATTGAAAAAACAAAATCAAAAATAAAATGAAAGGACTCAACCCTTTTAAAAATGGAGTTAAGAAGTTGGGACATACATGTTCATATGTTACCATCAAATTTAGGTTACAAATTTTGAAAGTCTATGGGTTACGTGGTAAGACCGAAACAGCAGCTTGAAGGCTTGAAACAATTGGCACATACAAGGAAGTGAAAGGCAGGTTGGATATGGAATTTGATCTTTTGGAATGAAAAATTTAATAACGAATCCTGTGTGTGTAAATAAAGTGGGTGGGGTTTACTATCCAAAACGGCATCTTTTCAACTTGGTCATTATGAAAAAGAAAGGAGGTAAGAATCTGCTCACAAGTCGGGTAAGGGTAAATGCGATTCTCTCTCCCTCTCTCTCCCCTCGTCCTCCTATTTAATTAAATCTTCAAGCAAATATGTGATTTTAGGCGGAAGTGGGTCTGGAAATGCCTCAGATTTGGTTATTGCCCAGAATTCTGAGTAAAATAGCAAGCATGCTGAGTTATTTTCGCTTGAATGCCCAAATAACAAGATAGGAAAACCCATTGTTCATTTTTTTAATGAAGGATTTCAGGAGCAAGAACGGACAGTAACAAAAGAACTTTCCTAGACTGTACTCTCAAGTTTCATTTTTGTCTTTTTTTTTGAGAAGGTGGACTTCAAATCCATTGAATGAGTTGGTGATTTTCTTGTACGTCGCATTTTATTTTTTGTGACATTAGCAGCAATAAATCAATAGAAAAATCTTTTCAATCTGAATTTCATCTATATAAACATTGATTTTGTTGTAAAAAAAATTCTGTCGACCCTTGTGATCCAATTGATTAATTGTATTGTTGGTCGACCAGAAACATAAGCAACCTTTCAGAACAGGAAAATGCAGTTCGTAGTCATAATTAATCATTATGATCCAATTTATTGTTAGTTTTGTTTACTCGCAGAATTGCGTTATGTAGCAGCAGAAGTTTATGCACAAGGTGTTGGTCAAAGTAAAATCATACAAAAATAAAGTATTGGAAAATTCTACCAATGGCCACGTAAAATTCACTCCTGTTTAACATTCGCGTCTCTTGTTTGGTTTAGTTCAAGCAAAGCCAAAAGATGCTTTTATTAACCTGGGGTCACCATATGGAGATTGGGCAATGGTAAACCAGTACCTAGAAGTATAACTTCTATGGGGTAATAAACTTGAGTATGATCATGGGACATGTGTGCCCCGTGCATGACTTTGGTACCATGCAGGTCATACAAGGAAAGGGTGTTGCACCAAAATCATCAAGACACAGAAATGTCAGGTGGACTGCGTTTGCATGTGACATGAATTGAACGAGTCATGTTTCCAGATCCAAGCAATTGCTTCAATTGCAATGGACAAATGTGTACAGTATGAACAGAAGCAGAACAGAAATAATAGTAGTAACTTCAACAGGCAATTGCAGGGATATCCTAAACTCCTTCTAAACCTAGTCCTAGACATGTCAATTGAAAAATAGGTACATAATCCTTAATCCTTGCTAAGCAAGTAACATCTAATTCAGTTGCTATTAACGACTCTTCTTAGCAGAATGACCCGTCTTTCGCTTATGACGGCTGAAATCGGAGACAAATCTGAATGTTTGGCCGCAGCCTGGCTCGGCACAGACATAAGGACGAGCACCAGTGTGAACTCGAATATGTTCGGTACGAGCCCACGCCCACTTGAAAGTCATCTTGCAGCCCTTCCAAGGACACCTCAGGGGGCGGTCATCCATGTGAACCCGACGGTGCTGTACCAGATATTTGTGTGAGAAAAACTTCTTTCCGCACCCCTTTACAGGACAGATATTCCTCTTATGCATCGCAAGCTCCTGTTTTGAGCCAAAGCTCATAGAGCACCCCTCAATGTCACACTGATATTCTGCTTCCTCATCCTTCATTTTGTCCTCACCATAGCCAGCTGAAGCATTCTTCCCTTTCTTCTTGGTTTGCTTCTCTTTTGATTTTGCTTCAGACTCCTTCTCAACCTTTGGGGTTCGCTTCCTAAGGCGTGTGCTTGGTCCACCTTCTTCGTCCTCTTCAATACATAAACTAAACTGTCTCGAGTTCACAGATTGATTAGTCCGCACACGGGGAGGTGGAGGTTGCTTCATTTGCTGAGAAGCTTTCGGCTTCATTAGCAGCCGAGCACCTCGCTTTATAGGCAAGGATGTCTGTCTTTTGACACGGCGAGGATTAGCTTGTTTCATCTGACGAAGTGTCTCTGATTTAGACTGCTTGCTTCGAACAGCCCTCTTTGGCTGCTGATGAGAATCATTCTCTTCTTGGGAATCTGAATTCGAGTTGTTTCCGTCCATGCATTCAGCTTGCTTCCTTCTAGGAATTCTCGACAGCAGATGAGAATTTTTTTCAGGGGACTCATCCATAACTATATCGTCTCTGTCAAAGCATTTGTTTTTTCTGCTCCTCGGAACACTCCTTGGCTGCTTCTGGAAGTGATTCTCAGGCTGGTCATCAGACACTACATCTTCCCCAACAAAGCATTTGGCTTTCCTGCTCTTGCGGTTCCTTCTTTGATACACAAGAGAATGATCCTCAAGTTGGTCATCAGGTATATTATCTTCGGCAATATACTTGGCTTGTCTGCTTTTAGGGGTCCTTCTTTGATACATGATAGGACGGTCATCCAGTTGGTCATCAGACGTAATGTCTTCTCCAGCAGCGTATTTGGCTTGCCTGCTTTTAGGAATCCTTTGTTGCTGCCTCTGCCTGTGATACTCCAGTTGGTCATCCGATGCCATGATATCTTCTTCGGTAAGGTATTTGGCTTGCCTTCTTTTAGGAATCCTCCTATGCTGCTTCGGTAAATGGTCCTCCATTTGGTCATCAGAAATTACATCTTCTTCTTCAGCAAGATATTTGACTTGTTTGCCTTTAGAAGTCCTCCTATGTAGCTGAAGAGAACCACCATCTAGTGAATCCTCTGAAAATGCATCTGCATCATTGACTAGCTTGCTACTAAATGTCCCCCTCTGCTGCCAATCAGAATCATATTCCATTTCATCATCTGAAACCATATCATTGTCAATAAATTTTGTTTCCTTGACTTTAGTATTTCTCCTATGCTGCAAATGAGAATTGTCATCCAGGGAATCATCTGAAACATCATTGCTTTCAATGCGTTTTGTTCGCTTGCTTACAGGTTTTCTATGATGCCAAAGAGGAGAATAATCCTCTTCGGAAGCTGCGCCTTCTCTTTCAATATACTTGGATTGCTTACTTCTAAGGATCCTCCTTTGCCGTTGGCTGAATTTCTCTTCAATTGAATAATCTGAAACTGCAGCTTCTCTCTCAACCTGACTGAATTTCCTGGCTCCCCCACTCTCTGCATTCATTTTCCTTTTCCTACCAAATTTTCTATGTGTAACATCTTTGTGAGCACTTTCAGATCTCTCAATTTTCTCATCAGGTAACATCCACCCATGCAAGGTTTTATCACCATCATCGTCTTCAGAATCTCCTTTTGCAAGAAGGGGATGGACCTGATTGGACATCCAAACTTTGCCACACCATTTTCCAGCAACTACCTTTTTTTGTTTGCTGGTCCTTCTCTGGTAGACCTTGGGCTGTGTTGTTGAGCTTGCTGGAGGGCTACGACCAAATGCATAATATATAACAGAATTGTAAGGCATCTGCTTACTGTATAGAGGAGAACGGCTAAGGTTTGCACTGTAAAAGAGATTGATTCCCAGCTTTACAGCCCAGTCTCCATTCCCAGGAATAGCTTCCTCACTATCCAGAGCCGACTGAATTCTCTCCTCATCCTCTTTGGTGGCATGTCTATACGCAATGTTCTTCCACATGTAATTGTTTCCCAGTTCTTCCGCCACAAACTTTGCTTCAGCCTCTATCTTGGGATAATCTGTATTATGTACATATAGTAAATTATGAATGATTTACAAGGAGAGGAATATCAATAACTGTACACTGTATATACTAGCGGTCACAATCCTGTTAAAATATGCAAAAATTGCAGATAGAGGTTAAAAGTTAATCAGTTGCAAGAAAGGAGATGTACACCAATCATTATAGATGCAGCACAACTATTTGTCAATTTCATATCATAGCTATTTGAAATAACAATGCAAACTAAATACGTTCACCACGTGACAAAAAGGAGCAAACATGTAAAATATCAGTTTCCTGCATTGTTCATGCACCCAGATATACATCACATAATACCTTCAAACAAGTCCTATGACTTCAAGCAGAGCACATAATTAATCTTATTAACAGAGTTAGATGACATTACATTAGAAGAAGGTTACTTGCTTTCTTGCTGCACAACATTTTATATCATCATGCAACTTAAGTTCAATAACCAAGAATCTCTTGTTTTTTAACCAGTTTAAATTTGAATTTACCAAGTGTTCATTCACAGAGGGAAACATTACATTGGGGGGTGGGAGAGAAAAAAGAGAAGAGACAGCATGTATTCATAAGAACTTGAAGGCACAGAATATGTTCCTTTAACCTAAAAGGATTTCCGGGGAATACCTGGATGGCATAGAAGCAATATGTGCACTCCTCCTATTGGGCGGAGTTGCTGCTCCACCTCTGCAGCGTGCTCTAGACAAAAGACGTGCATTCTAGATGAGTCTTCATCAGATTGTGGCATTAATGGAGCGTTTTTATCATCAATGGGAACAATAGCATTGCCAAAAATTGATGTTTCACCATCATGAACACCTTGGGAAAAATTCAAGGAGGAACAGGGCAGTGGCCTCATATTTTTAAATGGAATCCCTGAACCACCTGGTTTCATTGAAGTGATATCATAATCTTCCGATTCAATATAGTCAAAATTCTGATGATTCCTACTATTACACTTGGCTCTTTCATGTTTATAATCCTCATAACTGTCAAGATTCTTTGAAAGAAAATCATCTCCACATTGAACATGACCACGCAAACAAGGACTCTCCTTCTGACATCTACTTCCAGATGGATGGTTCATCACATTCGATTCATCACCGTCAACTGTATTATCAGGGTTGACCTGATCTTCCTCTGAGTCAGACGAATTTCCATATGCTGACGCCAATAAGCCAAGAGCAGAACTGTCATTTCGTCTGTTAGTGTTTAAAGTCCCCTCGTTATATTGATCTGCAATCTGAATTTGGTATTCAATAGATTGAACAGGAACATCATACAAACTATCTGGGGATCTCTTCACCATCCACCCTGCATGATGGAACAGAAACAAGTGAGTGGTTTTACCCAAATCATAGACAAGGGAGATTGAAACAAAGAATGTACATACGGAAATCTTCATACAAGGGTTATGCAGCTGCTTAGATAGCTAAGTTGCTCATTATGCATAACATAATGGCTTTGTATGTTTACTAAGAACAAGCTGTGGTAAGCCAATTCTAAGCTTTTGAGACCGGTACAAAAGGTTAAAAGGGTATTATTCTAAATCTCCAGATTTAAATACACAACTAATCAACTCAACCTTTTCCCTGGTTTAAGAGAACACTACAAATCTTAATATACCACAAGATACTTACCAAAAAACTTAACATAATTCTTCATGGGTGTACGACAAAGGTTTGGAAATGTCCAGAATAAATTTGTGCGGTTATTATTGACAGATCTTAAAAAAAAAAAAGACTTTAACCAAACTAGAAATAGAAGCTATAAATAAAACCTGCCTGTATAGGTGTTCTGCTCAGACATAGTTTCACCTCGATGGCCAACAGTAAATTTATTGCTAGTCACTCCAGAACCAACAACCCAATCATTAAAGAAGCTACAATCAGCTGACATAAGGTATCTAGCTGCTGGTTCTCTAGGCTGTACAATAGCAACACAGGCAAAGCTTAATATTCCACATGTGACACAAGAAAATAGTCTCTGGTCTGACAAGCCATCTCCTTGATTTGTTTCTCTTTTAGAGTCTCTTTGCAGTGTCTTAGAACTTGGAGTGCATATGTTATCATTTATAGTTAATGAGGAAATCCTGTTCCTTTCACACAGGGAAACAAACTTTTCTTTTACAGAATATAAACCTTTCACTTGCTTGATTCCATGACTTCTGTTGAACATCAAGTCATCAGAAACAAAACTCTTTGAGGAATTTATTCCCTCAGAAGTGCATGAATTGAGGGCAAACCCAGGATTCACTTTTAGTTGTTGAGATCCAACGCGTAATTTTGAACAAACAGAAATGTCTGAAGAGCTACGTGGAAGAAGCACTATAGATGATCCTTTCCCAAGTACATGAAGCAAATCATTATTATGTAAGACATCCTGAACGAATAGTTCTTTAATTACAGTTTCTCCTTCACCTTTTCTCTTATCTTTAAGTCGAGAACTCCGTGGTTCAGAGCTGATGCCCCCAGGGATTCTGCACGGGGCATACAAGAATATTCAAAGGTGCATGTATATATATTAAAACTACTCATACGATTATCAGAATCATTGCACCATGAGCATGTCAAATCAGTTGACATAATTTAGTGAGAACTTATGTGTATGTGTTATATTAAATATATAATGATTAATCCGCAGATTTTTAATTTCTAGTATGCTTGATAGCTTCAAACTCTATTAAGTAAATCAGATATGTTTTAATAACAGCATCAACATTCTATAGAGGTTGAAAAACTAAAGGAAAGAAAGGAAATGTTTTCTGGCAAGATTTTTTAGTAGCCACAAGAAAGAAGTCATAGATCGGAAAGACAAACCTAGAACACAAAGCTAGGGCAAGATCATAAAGTAACTGGAAATGTGAAACCATGGGAGGATAATTTATTGAAGCCCTTCGAATAGCAGCATCTTTAGCGACCCTCAACCACTCAGGTGTGGCAATATTAGCTGCCTCCCCACAATTAAATCCTACACAGAATACATACAAAAAATTGATAACATATTCAACTAATGTAAACATATGTATGTATATATGTGCCTATGGTCACATTCTTGGATTGTAGTGTGACTCACCATGACTAAAGCCTGTGTGATAGGCTCTTGGAAATGTGACAACGAATTCCCCAGCATTCTGCACTAACCTGATTTGGAGAAGTTGAAACAACGATATACATAAAAAACTTAAAAAGTACAGCTAAATGATGACTTCTAATGATTGTAATGATGCTTTCAATTATGCAGTTGATTTCAATAGGAAGGGAAAACAACAGCTAATTGACTTAGGGATACATTTTCAGCGAGATTATATCTGAAATGTAATCCAATTTTACCAGCTTGAGACTTCTCATAGGATTAGATCAAGCATTGAACAAAAACCATAGCATCATCCACACCCAAGCAGGAGTGTGAGTAATTTGCACTTGAGATTTTAAATAGTGAGTTGGTATCAAATAGGAAAATATAAAAATACAGTAGAACATAGGTTAAAAATAGTTACCTGCAGCATGGAATCCCAGCGCTAATAAACACTTCAGGTGACATCACAGTGGTTTTCTCACCAAGAATAGCGAAAGTAACTGGTCAAAGGGATTAGAATCAATTTAAGTACGAAGAAAATTTTACAGAGATTTGAATCATGATTCATAAAATCCTAGGATTTCAGTACTAATCTTGATTTTAACAATCACCCTTCTGTACACCTTGATCTGAATTCAAGGAAAAAATGCATATCATGCAGAAAAAGAACAATAAAAATAAGAAATGCATGAAAGGCTGGTCTATAGAACAAAGGTCAATGGATATCTTTCCTCATAACTAGTGAAAAAAGAACATGAAAGGCTGGTCTATAGAACCTGAGAGAAAATTATTTTAAAACCATGCTAACTTAACCTTCTTCAGTAATAACTCCTTCTGGGCGCAAATGACTTTTCTTCGTATAGCTAAACACTACACACAAGATTGCAAACAAATCACTCTTTGATCTTCGAAAAGCTAATTCAAGTCCATATCAATCCCTAAATACCTAATAAAACATCCATAACCTTTATATTTCAAAAGAAACAAAGAACGTTGATTGAGAAACATAATTCCTCCAAATCTATTCACCACAAAAACATTCTCTAGAACTTAGGACTCCAGCCATCCGAACAACATGTCTAAGGTGTAAATACGTGGCAGAGTTGAAATACAGCTTGCAGGCCATGCATAAGTTAAGAACAAGTAAAGATATATTCAACTCATTTTGCTCATATATCACCTATCTGAACAAATGAAGTTCATCCTTACTTCACAAGTAAATTTTACAGTGTTCCTTCACGGAGCTCAAACAATGGTTAAAACAAAAGCTAGAACGTGCTTATGAAAATTAACAAATAAAACGGAAACAAAAACAGAGGTCGGTTGCTCTGGTTCAGTGTTAAGTTACTTACCAAGTGGGTTTATTTCTCCTCCATACCCATGAACTCTGACCACTTCCTCGAATGCCACAGCGGCATCCCTTGGTACGCCGTACCACGTCTTCCCTGCCCCCATATGTAGGTAATTCAAGCTATGCAAGTCATGATCCTCTACATGCCAAGCAAACCAGCTGAACAACATGGCTACATAGACCATCGGTGATGTAACCCCTGGAATCTCCTCTTTCATGAACCGTAACAAAGAACCATTTGCCCTTGACACCCACCTCATGTTCCATGCTGTCTCGCCTAGAGTCACACCCTCCCCTGCCTCTTTACATTTTTTACCATTAACGGAAACAAAAGCCGAGCCAGGCATGTCGTTTGCGTACTCTACTGAAAAGGGTTTGTCCACTGTGGCCTTCCAATAAAGCGTTTCTATTTCTAGAGGCGACAGCCCACCTTTTCTGGTACATTTCTTCAGATAATTCTTCTCAAAAGCCCTGGCCTTTGCTTCGAATTCCTGAAAGGTGTAATATTCACCACTCTGCCACACAGGTCGCTGCACTGGCCTTGGTTTCCGAGGGCAGAACCCGATCTGTTGCTGCCTTGTGGTGAATGTAGGCTGAGATTTCGAGTTGGAAGAGTCAGAGGAAGCAGCTCGGGCCGCCAAAGAGCGATTAAGATTCGCAATTGCCGTTTTCTTCGGAGAAGGAGGCACAGGGGGCACGATTTTACAGATTCCATACTTTGAAGCTTCCTTCTCGATCTTAAAAATGTATGAAATTGGATCTTGGAACTCAGCCAAAGTTGGCCTGTACTCTGGAGCCAAAGGGAGAGATTTAAGCCACAAGAGTACCTCTGGATTTGGCTCTGCTGCCAGAGCTCCTGAAGCTGCCATTAATGACACTAGTGAAATTGGCCAAGGAGATTGGGGTTTATCATTGAAAGCTCATTGCGTACTCAGAGAAAGAGGAATCGAACTTGTTCAGCTTCCATATTTCATTTCTTCTTACTTTTTCTTTATCTATTGGCTCATGAGTTTACTTTCTTTTCTTTTTACTTCCTCTGTTTTCAATATTACAGAGGAAGCTAGTGGAGGAATTAGTGAAAAATAAAACTGAGGGCAGAGGAAGGGCAGGGCAGGGCAAGTGTAAAGGTAGAGTGAACATGTGAGTGGGGTTTTATTCTGGTTTTGGCTCACCTACATATAATTGACCACGTTTCCCGTGTTATTTACCTAAAATACCACTTCCGCATTTTCTCTTTCCTAATATTTAAATTATCCTTTTTTGGCCAGTGAATAAATATAAAATATATATATATATATAGTCTGAAACCGGTGAAAGTACTTTTTGCAATTGTGCCCTTCCTTCAGCTTGCATTTATATCCTTCGCTGGTTTATTTTATTTTAATTCTCTCTCATATCTTTCACATATTCTGCTCAATCCCAAAATCAACTGCGTTCCGCACACAGGAAGCCCAAGCGGCGGTGTCTTGTACTCTTGTCTGACTCGACAAGAATCTTGTCTAACGGAGTCAAAGACGACCCTACCCATTGATGACACGTCAGTAACTCCAAAGAGATAGATGCTTTAAACGTGTCATTATGTGATTGGAAGATTCATGCACTGCTGGTGGGGCACATAGGATAGGACCATGTCAGCCAATAGAGACCGGTTGCAACCCTGCATGAAATAACTGAATTTTGCATAATTTTTTCTATGAAAAATATCATGTGAAGCGAAAAGCACCACTGTCAACATTATTTGTGTGTATAGTATATAGAGACATTTGAACTTAAACTGTTTTTTTTTAAGTTCAAATTTTTGAAATAGAAGTTTCAGTTATTTCTATATTTGGTATATTTTTAACTAGTTGCAACAGACATAGACTTGCAAATAGTAACAGCTCTAGTTTCAAGTCAAACAAACATAGCTAAGAATCAAAGCACGTCAAGTCTATACGTGATACCGTTATGAAATGTAACATTAAAATATGTCCCCGTTTATCGATCTTCTTCCTGTTCCTTGATAAACTATGGATCATAGGAAGCTTATTTCACATGCGCCAATAATTTTTCGATTCATCAATAATGGTAAAAATACTTATAATTTCACATAATAGATAAAATAACCCTAAGTACCAAGGTCACAAAATTTAATCAGGTGGTAAGTCCTAAAGAACGTTATCCACTGGGTCACTGATCACGTGCATGATAAAACAACTAATCCATACATACAATGATCATTGCTACTGCTGTGCACTGTGCACTTGCAGCTGGTCCATGAATCAAGATAGAGAACTATAATGAAGAACCACGATTCATTCAGATCCACAAAGCATAGAGCATTCAGCATCCAGACAATGGAATTTTTTTTACAAAGGCACTCGCCGACGTAGATGAGGAACACAAATTTTTAAGTTGGATTCTCGTTTTGAAAGCTGGAGTTCGCGGAGAGTACCAGGCTGACTGGGCAGTGGTCGCTCCCATAGAAGCCTACAGAAATTATGAGCAACATCATATACTTACAAAGAAAGCTTCAGAGAAATTGATTACATTGTCAAAGTAAAATTTAACAACCCTGGATTTTAAAAATAAAAAACGTTATCACTAGTTCAACCATCATAGCCATGGGGAGAGAGACGTTCACAAACTAAAGCTTATCTATAAGAAGGAAGCAATTTATGCAATCCTACAATGCGAGCTTGCACGTCGGTTTCATCCAGCAACTCAGACAAGCAAGGAAGCAGCAATTCTAGTTTTGGATGTCTTTGTAGTTTCTTTTGGGGAGGGGGGAATTTTCTATTATGCTTCTCAAGTTTTGTTAAGCAACCAAAAAAGGGTATTGGTCACAAGCATAAAACATACCTTGTAATTCTATCCCTTGTCCATGCAATTCACAAGAAACAATCTTCTCTTTTAGAGCTTCTGAAACTATAAAATAGTCTATTCTCATCCTTTTTCCACGATACCTTCAAAGAAAACACAGGTCAAAATTAAGGGGCAGAACATGCCAATTCAACGGGCCATTTACCTACTCTAACTTGATCAACAACATACGTTAAGAAAAACTCCTAATTATTTAAATTTGCAACTCACATCACACTTCCTAACATGATCATAGAAGATATCTTTCTAGAAGACTAAAGAAAAGAGGCCAAGCGAAAGATTAGAACGGTCTTTTCAATTATTCAAACACATAGTGGTTTCAATTTAAAAGCCCATTCAGAGTTATGTAGAGGTGATGATCCACATTATATAAGTTTCTTACTTTCCCACTGGGTTTCCAGACCATGAAAAACCTCGTTCCATGTCTTTCTCTGGATGCAGAAACCTATAGGCATCTACCAGCTTTCCCCTGTGTCATACTCAAATCTCAGCAATCAAGAATTAAGAAATGATAATAGTACATCCAAAATTATGGAATAAAAGGAGAGATGAGAAATTAAAAACAAAAAGTCAACGACACCAAAGTTTTATTGAATTATTCACTCATCTTTTTCTTTTTTTTTCTTCTTTCCTCATTATGATTGTACAGTTCAGAAAATTTAAGCTTGTAAAATCAAAAAGTTAGGTCCAATTTCTCCTATTCTTCCTTGTTGTATATAACAAGCTACCACGAAACCCCTAACCAATCTGTGTCATGAAAATGAGATCAAGGAATGAAGTTTTGCATCCCAATGGTATTGATAAATAACAAAATGGAACGACAAATATCTTTAATGAGATGACTCACTCTCTTAAGATGTTACCAAAACGTTTTCTTTCAGCCAAGGTAAATCCAGGCTGCCCGCAATCCTGAATAAAAACCACATCATCAGATGATTATTTACTATCTGTAACATGAAACTGTTTGATGCCAGTAAGTTTCACTCTTCTTGGTGAGTGATGAGGAAACTCACAACTCAAACAGAGAATTGAAGATAAATGACCTCCAACAACAGAAATATGGTGAATAATGTGTTCATGGCCCAAAATCCCATTACATTATTTTTGGCAATAGCACCAATGTAATTTTGTGGCCCTGTTAAGCTGATGAAACCATTTTCTTCAGAACTATATCAATAAGGTTGAAGCTTAAGGAACAATTAATATTCCCCAAGCCAAGAAATATATGAACAATCACAAGTGGTCAAAGCTGAAATCTCAGCCAGCAACATATTCTAGCTGCCCTAATCTCAATCGGCATTTTGACCATTAAGAATTATGATCCTAAACTGATTTCAAAATTAAATGAGATAAAGCTATACTTAAGGGAGCTTCCGAATGAAAATGCTACCTCTTTATTCGGAGGAACATAACCATTTTGTTTTGCTGCACTGAAAAACTCTGGATGACTCACATCAATCTCTTCATGGCTACACACAATAAATTTAAGAGAGGCGAGAAGAAGAAAAAGAAATCCTTAAATAAGTTTTGAAGCACTCAAAAGCATATAAATGACACTGATCAAACTCCTTTGACATAACTATGAAAAGTTCAAAAGTATCCCCAACTTAAGATAGTTAGATCAGGAAAAGACCAAAATATTATATAATAATATTATCATAAATTGCAGCAGGAAAATATACCATGCTATCACGAATAGAAGAAAAAAGTGACGTTGCCTCTGGGTTAAGCTGAACTATATTTAAAAGTTCATCAGACGTCAAATGATGTTTTATAGAATCATTTTTATGTTATACATTATGTTCCGCCAACTTAAAATGCGCACATTATGAAACCTTAGTGGTGCTCTCATGCAAATTGTAAGTCCATTATGTTCATGATACGGAAAGGAAGAAGGTAGAGGCAGCATTTATTTGAGCTTGGCTTATAGCTAGAACTAAATGATAAAAGAATACAAATGACAAAAGTGTGTTGCTCGACAAAGATGATAGAACTAAATAACCTAACCTCACAAACACAAATGAAAAAGAGGGGAAAAGAGGAAAAAAGAAACTGCCCACCTGACATTCAGATCCCCACACCATATTAAAGGTTTATCAGAATATTGCTTAACAAACTCTAGAATCCTTTTGTCCCATTTTCTTCTCCTTTGAAATGAGTTCTCCTCCTCTTTCCACCCATTATTTGGTGCATATGTATTCAACAGACGAAATGTCTCAAATTCAACCAAGATAACTCGGCCATCTGGCTCATGCTTTGAAGCTAACCAAAAAAACAAAAAGGCCACAATTCCATTAGCAAAATAAAAAGGAACATATCGCCAAATTTTTAACAAAAGAATTTTATGAATCACTGCATTTCTAAACAAAATACTTTTGAAATCAGTTACGAGAATGTTCAAATCATGGCATGATTCAAGAATTAAAACATTCATATCTGTAACATATCCAAATAATAATAATAGTAATAACAAAAACGACAACATTTAAGATAGCATTCAACAGGAGAAACCATGAAGTAATGTACCTATCTTATCAAGATTGAAAAAAACACTTTTTGGCTTGAAGCATTTTTTTACAAAGAGTGCGGTCCCTGCATATTTTGAATCTGCAAGAGACCACCAAACACGATAATTTCCAAAAGGTGGACTTGAAAGTGCACGCATTAATGTCTGCATAAATAAGAAAAACAAAGATCAATATTTCATGTTTATTGGCTGAAGTGATGTTCATGCATATCACTAGTGAAAATTACAGTGTTTATGACATACTTAAATCAAATGTAAACTACAATGCTTCTCCATCTACAGCATATTCAGAAACAAATAAAGATAGTCACTGATGAGACAACGGAGAACAAATATGAGAAATACTATCAACAGTCATCCCATTGTTGCATTTCATCCATTTCTCGTACTTTAGGCTCCACAAATATAATTTTAATAAGATAACAATTCAATAGTATATATTGCTATATCTTGAAGTTACGCAAAATTACAACATGTACAAAGGCACGGTCCATCAACAAAATTAATGTCAGCATAGAACATCACCTGCTTTTCTTGTCTAGAGGGGTTTGTATCATCCTTCAACTCTCCTGGACTTTTAGGTGCACCTTTCGAACCAGCGGCAGGCATCCTCACTTCCTAATAATAAATTACTGTTAGAAGAGCATGACTATGTTCCGAGAAAAATGGGTAATACCTGTGGCAAGAATCAATTCAACCTAAATGCTTAAGCTATTAGGTGAAGGGTTGGAAATGGTTTTATATCTAACAGCTTGCAATGAAGCTATAGCATTAGATAACTGAATTCCTAGCAGTCATCTGCAGATAAATGGGGTCAAAAGAACACACCAAAGCTGAATGCTTGAACCTAAATAAATTAGATTTACTAAATGAACCCCCACTTGTTTGTCTGCCAATAAGTCACTCGTAATTGTTAGAATTTGACAAGATACCGTAAAATCTATCTTTCAACCCGCTTCAATAATTCTAAAATGGGAGAGCCAAAAGATAGACCTTTAAACGCACTTAAAAAAAAAGTACTAGCAAAAAAATGTAATTTGTATATTTTCCAAATCATGGAGCATTCCAGAAGCAGTACCTTCCCATATATATAATCTCCCAACCAAATTAACTCTCCAGTAACAGAGTTGTAGTAGTAAAAGTTGCAGATACATAAAATATTTTACAGTAAGATATGGATAAAAGAATTAAATCCATGATCTTAGGCAAAGACCAGATAAACTGTCCTTCCAAGAACTTCGTTGCCACAAGGAAGGAACTTGGACTTGCGGGGGAAACATCTTTTAAAAAGAAAAATGAAAATGACAAGGATGGAAATAGCATTTTCAAGTCAAATTTGTGAACATTTCTACAATAAGTCGTAAAAATTTAAAAGAACCCAGAACCATTTCAATCACATCAGAGAAAATTGAAACCCATTATTGGTATTCTTAGTACTAAAACATGTGTCAAATAGCCATGTTCAACGACAAGGAACGTTGCCTTTATCATCAATATTTACTCAAGGGTATATAAAAACTGAGCAAAATTTCATGGACATGCACGAAAGACATAGAACAGGAACCTGTATTGCAATGACATCGGGGTCAAAACTCATGACGAACTTGCTGAACTCGGACCAGTTGTTCTTGACTCGAAGGTAAAGGCTGTTGGCATTCCAAGTCAAGAACTTGGATGGCTCTTTCGTCTCCTCCTCCCTAGATGTTTCTGTGCTCTCACCGTTTTCTCTTGAACTTGAAACAGAGGGCTTCTTCGAAGACCCATCCTTTTCCACCGCTTGAAAGAATCGTTTCATTCTCTCCAGTCTCCACCCTGCACTCTGACACTATTGCTCTCTTCCCAAAATCAATTAACAGCGTTTGATTTCTGGAGGGTTTCCCATGCATATAAAATAAGTAATTTTTTTTAGCTACCGAAATAAAATAAGTAATTTCGCCAAAATGAACGAAATACGAATCCATCCATGGCTAATTAACAAAAGCAGCCACATTTTACCTCAGAATAAAACCCTATTATAATCCCTTCAATTTAAAAGTTCAAACAATTTTATCCTTTAAATTTAAAGTTTCTTAATTATATCTCTAAGGTTTTTTAAAAAATCTAAACTGAACCAAAGTAGTCAATTTGATAAAATCATGAATCAAAATTTTACTAACAGTTTGGAGTTTTATGGAAATTTAATAAAATTTGCAATTTTTTTTCTTTTTTATGACAATTAAAGGTGGATTAAAAATAAAAAGGAAATAATAAATAAAAAATCAGCGACATTTTAGATAAAGCAAAAACTGCGTGCATTTTTTTTTTTTCTCACTTAACCGTTTCTTCCCAAAGTCACACTTGTATACATGTACATACAAGTTATATATGTATTGTGTGTGGCTTAACGATCCTTTAACTTTATACATATACGTAAGAAAATGATCCTGCAACTTAAACCTTATGTGTATATATATACACACACTCTCGAGATAATTGCATTATGAAGTAACATGAACCACCCCAATGTTCGGGATACCCATTTTTTTGACCCCATTCCGGTATGAAACTGGGTCAGAAACTAATATATATTTTCTTGGTTTCAACGATACAATATAATTGGCAATTGGATAGGAAATTTTTGATTTTGTTAATTCTGCTGAATCGATCCCAGTGCATGGAGTAAATTCAGCTGGCAATAAGCTACAGTAACGAAGGATTGAAGAGGTTTGAGGTTGGAGATTCAATTCTATCGTGTAGCTAAAAATAAAAATCCACACATGATAGAGATTTGGTTGGATAAGGAAGCAGACTTGAGCGACATGGAAGGATGTATCTGGGTAATGGATTTGCTAGCTCACAAATTGCTTCTCCAGAAGGCTTGCACAGAATGCCAAGTCAAATCGCTCCTCAGGAGGATCTCCAATGAAGTCAAAGACCGCATCAGCGTTTGAGAATTCTTCATCTGCTGTGTAGCTGCAGTTGGTACCAAACATTGATGATTAATGTCGGTATGGAAAAGGGTTTTGATGACAAACAATTAAATAACTCGGTGATGATCATAATAGGACTTCAATCTTTCATGACTTGTACAGCATCTAGGAATCAAGAGAGTTGCTTCCCAGATAGTAAAATAGTAATTTACCCGCTCTTTGTTATTATACACTTCATTCCGGCTCCTTTGGCAGCTGCTAGGCCAATGGCACTGTCCTCCACCACAACACATCTGCATAAACATAATTACATCTCACATTCAAACAAGACATAAGGCATATCGATGAATAAAAGGCAGATGCCGTCAACCACAAACGCTGTGACAATATGAAACACAATACCTTGAAGGATCAACGTCCAGAGTAGTGGCTGCTAATTGATATATAGCCTGTCAGAAAGAGCCAAATGCAATTAGCAGCTGAGAGCATTCCAAATTATCATTGAGAAAACATAGATAACACAAAAGTTGAATGTAGTCGGTGGCTGCTATACCACGTCAACGTGTTGTCGTATAAAAGTCACTGACCATTTCAGAGCTGTTTGCCGGTGAAGAACTTAAGATCGCCAAATTTTAGTCCTTGATATCTTTCAATTGAATTGATGGCCTTTCGCGTTGAGATCAATGTAAAATAATTTATCAATAAAGAAGGATGAAAACTTACTGGATCAGGCTTTTTGCGGGGAACCACATCTCCTGCAAATATCTTGATTTTTTCAGCTCGCTGAGGTCCCAGTAAGAATGATACTATTGCAGAAACCTAAAACCGACGTGTCTTTTAGGTTCCAAAATGAATAAATAAATTTTATACGAATATGTAATTATGAATTTGGATCGAATCAACAGTGTCGTGTCAATCCAGAGGGCAATGAAAAAGTGATCCACGCCTAATAATTCAACATAATTAAATTGTGTAGTTCGGTAGCTGAAAAGGAAATCCCTCATTTCGCTTAAGAAACTCCTAAACAATTATACGGCAGGATGGACTCAGAAACCAAACCATGTAGCAAGCAGAAATTAAATATCCAAAATATTATGAAAACCAATACGCCATCTTTCCTTTGGTCAGACAACATTCATTATCTAGAAATTGTGGACCTGATTATGCATACCGCCTTCTCATTGGAAGTGCTGCACACAGCAACTTTGACTCCTTGAGCTAAAGCTTGATCAATCAACCTGAACATTTGATGAATGAAACACACAATCAGACAAGCACATACTTGAATACCCCTTGGTAATAAATCATAGACATTTCCTCTTGAAACATAGAACACGAAGTGTCGAAGTTAAATGAAATTAACCAATGTCAGGAAATGGGACATAGGTATTCGCTTTATCAACTCTTGAGTGGAATTGTGTGTGTTGCATACAAGATCAGATAAATGGTCTAATAAATATTATGTATGTATATGATAGCCACAGCCAATTGGGAAATAGTCAATTCAACTATTTTGCAGTTTAAATTATTTTTCATTTCAAGTTCAAACAAAAGTGCCAAAAAGTTAAACTTCAAGAAACTCAAAAGAAGAGCAGACAGCAACCAACTTTGCAACTCCTGGACGAAGAGGCAACAATTTCTTCTCAATTAGGGCCATGAACAGTTCTGTCTTCCTCTTATGAAGTGAAGCGATAAATTCTTTTCTTTCTTCTTCACTATCTGGTGCTTTCTCCGGCCAACCTGTCTTGTTAAAGTACGCCGTCATCCTACAAGGAGGAAAATCTATCAAGTATTATTTCAACTAAATGTTTCCTGACAATTTCAATAAAGAAAGCTAGGCATTTTTTTTTTTTTTGTGGGGTTGTTGTGGGGGGGGGAGAAAATGAAAAAAATAAGACAATGGAAGTTCTCATAGTTTTCACAAACATTTTATTGAAAACTTTCACGGGAATAAACGAAGTTGAAAACGATCAATGACTTTCATGGGGAAAAACAAAGTTGAAAAACATGTATATGGTATACCTCTCTTTCCCACCTCCAATTTTGAGCAACTCCCCATACAAGTCTACATACCAGGTAACGCCTAATTCCCTCTGTTGCCAAAAGAATTGCATTAGTTACTCATCCATGGAAGTAAGCTAGACAATTTTGCAACATATTGTCAAAGCTGAAGAAAAGATCTCTTCCACCACATCAATAAATATGCAATTCCAGGAATACTGTTCCTTAAAAGAATCACTTCTCACTTTTCAGAGCCACATAATTCTTTACGTTAAAATTACCGTAATACCGTAACATGTCCTACATTGAAAGTTGAAACACCGCAGATACACAGTTTTGGTCTGCTTTCTTTTCTACTATCATGCCAGCTAGGAAGAATCTCATCAAGTTGTCAAATTTTTTGGCATAAGTGGTAATTGGTCATGAAAATGGACATGCAAATTAATAGAGAAATGAAAATTAATGGAGAAAAGCAATAAGACAAGTACCTCTTCGAAAGTTTCATTAAAAGATACCCGGTGTCCATCTTTCTCAGTGTCAACGAGCACGCCGTCACAATCAAATAGAAGAGCTGATGGAAGAGTAGAGGAGGAAGACGCTGAGCAACTAAACCGAGTAGAAATACTGGGCATTCTAGCTGGTAAAGCTCTTGACATTTTCAGACTAATTGGTTTTGTACCCATTAGAGGGGATGATAAAATTTCTTCATGGCGATTGAGTTTAAAGCTTGCCAACGAGGTCTTAGGGGAAGCTGTTCTGCAAATGAATGTAGCAGAGGAAATGGAGACGGTGGTTGATGCCATTAGAGACTCTCGCTCACTCGGGAGTGGAGGAGTCTAAATGTGGGTGTGTTTTAACGGTCTTTGCATCCTCAGCTTATCTAATTTGTTGAAAAGGGCCACACCCACATATCATTTCAGAGTGCCTCGCGCGTAATCTCGTCCTGTTGTTTGGAACCGTTGGTCCAATTGTTCAAAGTTCCAACCAACAACAGAGGATTAGGTTTCGACTTTTTAGCAGGTTCCACGTGGAGGAGGCAAATAAAATTGTCCGTAGAATATCATTCTATGCTATGCTCTCAGTGATTCGGCCCAGATCCCCCTTCCTCACTTGGGTCCAACCCATTATACATACGCTCTTCGGCCCATACCTTCGTCTTACTTTTTGGACCTCATAGTTCTCTTTCCGGAGCTTCGCTATCGTTATTACCTTTACTATATTTGGACAAAAAGGCGTTTTAATCATCTTTTTTCAGAAAAAAAAAAAGAAAAAGAAAAAGAAAGCCGGCATACTAAAGTCTGCGTTCAGGAAGTCATTTTTATACTTTCATCTCAACAATATATGCAAAGCTTAGACCGGAAATGGAAAAAAAAAAAAAAAAAAAAAACTATGATGCACATTTTCTAATCATGCAATGGTACAAAAGCATTCCTCTTTGATCTCTCACAAATGAATCATGCAACTTACAATGGAATTTCCTAATTCAGAGAAACTACCTATGTTTGGTATATTACAAGTCATTCTTTGAGAGGGCATGAGGAGAGACCTCTGCATAACTTTGACATGGCAACCACTTTAATCATGTTTGACTTGGCAGCGTCCAGCAATGGATCTGATTGAAGAGCCTTGTCAAAACAATATTTGGCCTCTTCCAACAAACCCTCAGCAACAAAGACAAGACCAAGATTGTTATATGCAGGAGCATAGCCAGGTTGTAGCTCAAGTGACTTCGTATACATAGCCTTGGCACGTTCATATTGTTTCTGTTGGCGATAGAGATTGCCTAGATTAGAAAATATAGCATGTGCTTGTTGAGTTGTTGCTAATGCCAAGGCCCGCTTGTATACTTCTTCAGCTTGTGATGGTTCCTCTGATAGTTGAAGCGAGACACCTACACATTCGTTCATAACCCACAAATGATCACCTAGCAAAGTGAATAACTTGACGGAACGGAAGGGAGCGAAATCAAGAGTTGGCCATGCCAAAAACCAAAGAGAGAGCGCGTCCACATACCTAGGTTTGACCATGCATAGCTGCAATCCTTGTCACGGGCGACAGCAGCTTTAAGGTACCTTTGTGATGTTTTGAATTGCCGAGTACAGAGGCTATGAAGGCCAAGCTGATGCCACTGCACAGCATCATCTGGATCTTCTGCTAAAGCCTAGCGGAAAAATATTGATATAGCAAATAAGGAGAAAAAATACCCATAAGAAATCATGACATTTCAGAGACGCTGATGGTATACTATGTAAAAGCCCACTCATTTCTGAAAGATTTCCATCGTATGTGCCATTTCCCCATCACATTTGTGGGAACCTGATGATAACTGAAATAAAGCAATAAATTACCTGCTTTAAACTGCAAACAGCACGTTCCTCAACTTCCATCAGCTCATGCTGTTCAGTTTCAAATGCTGCTGATATCTCATGCTGAGCCTTGTGAACCATGGCAAGCCCAGCCCATGATATTGGAAGCTCAACCAGGGACGAATCTCCATCTCTTATTATAGAAGCCATCTCATTTCCAGCCCATGAAAGTTGTTCACTAGGATCTTGTGACCTTTCTGCATCCTTTATTCGATGGGTAGCAACAGTATATCGAGTAGACATGCAATTGGGCTCCAGTTTTGCTGCCTACAAAGCAATGGCAACAGAAGCAGCAAAAAGGCAGTTTAGGAAAATTAGCGAATGAGAAGCAGCAGAACTTCCAGAAAAGCTTATTTTCCAAAATTAGGTGAAAATGCAACAACAGCAAGAGTAATGAAAGCACAACATGAATAATCAACAAGAATTGCAATTTTGCCATTTCAATTATGAGAATAAAGCATACAAAAGATCCAGACAACTTTATCACTGAGAACCAAAGATCAAAGCCTTCACACTGAGAACATGGATTAGGAAGCCATTGAACAACCTCAAAAAAACAAATAATAAATGATTGTAGCAATCCATCAGCACCTTCTCCAAGCACTTGCTGGAACTTCTATGATCACCACTCATATAAAATGCGTTTGCAAGATTTGCCCAAATATGTGCTGACTTGGCGTCTGCTTTAGTTGCAGCTAGCAAACATTCCTTAGCAACATTAATAGCCATGACTTGATCTGTAGAAGTACTCTCTGCAGCACTTGCGCCAGCACCTGCAAATAGTGAAGAACCATATTTCAGTTTCTTCAACCAAATAATATATAAAAAACAAGACAAAGCATACCCCACGGAAACAGAGTACCTGCAACAACTGATGCATATTTACACAATAGAAGGGAAGCGTAGTTTATTAAAGCTGCAGGATGGTTTTGATCTTTCAGAATCAATTCCTGGAAACATTTTGCAGATAATTCCAACTCCCCACTGGGAGACAGTATGGTCAGTTACAATAAGTATAGTATCGATGGATTAGAAGTTATGCAAACACTTCTTCAATAGAGGCCAAAAAGGTTATTGCTATTTTTGAAATGATAATTTAATGCAGTGGCAACAAATATATAAAGAGAATACAGTAGGAACACCGCCAAAGAGTATACCAACAATATTTGTTGAAGAGAATACTTCATGGGAAAAATATTTATTAAAAGAATTTAATGACAAAGCCATGTCAATTTGTTTTCCAACCAGATTAGATAGCCCCACCAAGAAAAATATCAAAAAAAAAAAAAAGGAAAAGGTCTTTAACATTATAATTTACCGTTGGAGGTAAGCAATCCCAAGGTTTCCTAAGCAATCATAGTTGTCTGGTGAAATGGTCAACAATGATGACAAAACTGAGATAGCACTCTAGACCAATGATTGAAGTTCGCATCAGTTCATGGCATCATGCAAAGGGAGAAAAGAATAACATCAATTACAGAAACAGCATAAATGTTTAAGGAAAAATAAAGAACAAGCAAATAAATGAAAAGGCTACAAAACAACAGGCAACAAGGAACTAGTACCTGCAAGCGACCAGTTTTAAGAAGCATATAACCTAGTGTATTCCATACAGCTGCATGTCTTATATCTGATTGCACGGACTCTTTCAGTTTTGAAAGAATTTCTTCGAGTTCTTGAGGTTCAAGTTCTTTATCTGTGCTATTCTCTGATGAACTTTCTAGAATCAAGCACTACAAAGATTTCTAGACATGTCAATGATCGGAAAAATTGGAATCATTAACTTAAATCATTTATAAAATAAGTTAATTGCACCTGTGCATGGTGAATCTGAACTAAAGAAAGCAACTCTGGCCGACTGATCTCAGCCTCAGAACGAAGTAAGATTTCTGCAGCCTTTTCATAAGCCGATACAGCCTGAAACGAGTTTCATAACTCGATGAGCAAACAGCACATATCAAACAAAACAAGAAACGTGTGAATTTAAAAGGGCTACCTTTTGAGGTTGGCCAAACCTTTGGTGCATCAGACCATGTATAAAATGAGCATGAGCATTTTTGGGCATCTTCCTGGCAACATGAACCAAGCCCTACAAGCATGAGCTTATTTAATCACATATAAAAGCAAAGATCATAACAACCATAACCAGCATTATAACAAAATGATAATAAATCAAGAATAGACCGACAATACAACCCCAATGCAAACTCACTGTCTTCAGGCTGCTAACTTTTTCCTCCCGAGAGGAAGCAACCCCTTGAGCATGCTGATCCCCATCTGCATCAGCTCCACAATCAAGAGAAGAATCTGCTTTGCTAAGTCTGGAGCGGCACTTCCCCTGCTTATTCAACTTCTTACCTTCGCCTTCAATGCTATCAGTGTCTTTGGATGACATACTCTTATCTTGGTCGTTCTCATTGTTGGTTAACCTATAATTTATTTAAGAACAAACCATCAATAAGCATGGACAAGCAATGAAAAAATTGTTCAACTTAACCACAAAATAATTCAGCTTGCGGAGATAAATCCAAAGAAAAATTCATTTCTCCGTTGTCGGTCTTGGTAGCAATTGAAACAAGAATGACAACAAAATTGGATTATTTTCCCTATGTCTAAACTTCATTAAACAAAAATTACTCTAGAAACCTTCCCAAGTGAACAAATATATTTGCTCTTCTGGGAAGGGATTAGACCCCCACAGGACAATACGAGGAAATTAGGTCATATGCCAAACTAGGTTCAACGTGAGAAACACTGAAGGGCCAGATTAGTGCATGTTTGGAAAACATTGCTAATTGGCATTGGGAAGCAAGAATCATGGTCATGCCAAATCTTAGTTTTTGTTACTCTTGGAAGCCATTGCGGTTCTTGGTCCACTACAGTTTTGCAAACATCTGTTTAACTGAATTAGTAACATGAACAACAAAAAGTGGAAAATAAACACGAATGAAGACGTTAAGAAAAGCATATTTTCCATAACCTTTTCTTTTTTGTAAGGAAATTAAGATTGCATTATTTTTTAAACTCGTCTTCGTGGTTTTCATAATGTAACTATTCAATTACTGTAGCAAAAGCTTTCAACAGGTATTCAAGAGTCTCGAAAGAAAAATCTAAGCTTTTTTTATTAAAAAAAAAAAAAAGGTTTTTTTTTCATATGCATTTTCGATTTTCACCGTCTGAGAAGAAATTTTCAACAAACGAACTCTGCATAGCAAAGCACACTGCACACCTCAGATCGTGTTAATTCTCTTGTCTCTCCCTGGTTAGTGGTTGCATTGAACGAAGCGATGCCTTAAATATTTGCATTACCCATTGCAAGATATATATATATACATTATCTTCCGTCAAAAACAAATTCATTAAAGATATTTCACATATGAATGTTTAGTGATATAATCAACCCTGTGGTTTTGTATTACGTTAGATGCACTAGCTAAGAAAAAACTCCCAGTTTAAAATATCACCGATAAAATGCACGGAACGGGGAGTTTATAGTCTTAGAAAGTCGCTAGCGATGTCAGACTGTTTAAGCTACCTCCAATTATGCCTAATACAACCTTTTAGCTATGGTAATGATAAAACAAGCGTAATTATATTTCATTTCCTTCTGCATGCCCAAACTTAGCAAGAAATCGAACAGAAAGTAGAGGTAACAACATCACAGGAATAATTGCTAAGAGAAATGTTTTCGGTGTAGGGGCTATAATTCGTAACTGAGAAAGTCGAAATTTAACTGGAGTGAGGAGAAGAATTAAGCAAAACACATCATGAAACCTGGTAATTTCTGGAGCAGAAACAGGAGCGGAATCATCCTCCTCTGCTTCAGGAGGATCAACGTTAAGGTCAGCTAAAACGACAACCTTGGTAGGATTGATAGTCTTCAAGCTCTCTTCTGTGGAGCTCTCTACTGCTCCCAACTGTGGTTTTGGAGGCGATACTAGCTGTTGGGGTTCTGTCGGCTCAGCCATTCCTTTCCCTGCGTCTCGCACTTTGACATACGTCGTTGACGAAAATGGCACCTACCCAAGAATTCGGCTCCGTTTGCTCTTAGCTTGCGCTTATTTATGTTTTTTTTTTTTTTTATAGGATATTTATGCTTTTTTGTTACAATGCTTTGCTTTAACTTTGAGATACACTGGTTTATCCAAAACCAAAACCAAATTCATTTTCACTTTTATTTTTCTTTTGAAATGTAAAAATTTTATTTATTTATTTTAAAACGTTAAAGTTTTTTTGAAATTAAAATATACAAAAATATTTTTTTTTTTAAAATTTATGTCAAACTTGAACTTTTAAGATGATTCAATTATTAACATAATAAGTTAGAAACATAATAAGTAGATTAAATTTTTTTGTTATTATTTTCTTAATTAAATTATTTTTTATTACATCATTTAAGTGTATTTAGACTTGAATCTTCTAAATTTTTTTAAAAAAAAAACTTTAGCTAAATTTATGGATCTTTAATTATTAGATAGATGAATTGTTACTTGCTAAATCTTTGAGAAAATTTGAAAGTTGTTTTTCTAAAAGAATTGGCATGTGTGAAGATGTCGTGTGAGATCATAATGAAAAGGTAAAAATTTTGTAAAAAAATAAAAAAATGAGTAGAAGAATAAAGTTTAAGTAAGATGAGATCAGGAGTGAGATCGAAGACCGAATATATATATATATATATATATATATATATATATATATATATATATATATATTCCTCTCTAAAATACCTCCTGATCTGATGCAACGTCATCCATCCTAGAAAGCTGTCAGGGAATATTAAACCAACTTTATACAACAACTGAGATCATACAAATTGGTATCGGTGAGATGATCCTAAGAGAAAGGTGAAAAAAAAAAAAAGATCGAAAGGAGTTCAACCATTCAACCAAACACTGGGAGACGTAGAGCAACAACATGCATGAGAGAAACAATGAAAATATATGTCCTCCTCAAGAAGCTGCAGCCTGGGTCAGTCAGAGACATCTGTAGCAGTCGAATCAAATGATGGAAGAAGCCATCCCTTCCTATGGGCATGCTCCACATAGAAGCAAAATTTTTCCTTGGCATTCGGAATATCCAGAGCCAGATCATCAAGACCATCCTTGATCCGGGTGAACCCTTTGGTCATCTGATTGATGGTGATAAGACCTTCACTAAAGCATTCTTGAAGCAGATCCAGCATCCTATCATTCTTCTTTTCCATGGCCATAACCAATGCTTTCTTCACAACCTCGTGGTTGAAAAATGGCATTCCAAGGTCACGAATACACTGACAAGCTTCACTTACGACACCCCCGCTTTCGTACTCCTCTAGGAGCTTCATGATCTTGTCCTTAGCATCCTCCACAGCCCATCCAGTGCCACCGCCCCAACATCTCAAGAGCCTCTCACCAGCATGACGAGCAGCAATTAGTGAACGAGCCATCCGCACAGTTTCACTCCCACTGCACTTCGGTGGTAATTTGCTGCCTATTTCTTCCAAATTCAGCGGCGCCAACACATCATCAATCACAGCCCTAGCTAGAAAGAGAGCAAGCTCATTTGAAGCATCCAATATGTCCAATGCTGTATCTTCTGCAGATTCCAGAAGCATGACAAAACCATTAACTATATCCTCTGTTGAAAAGATCTCTATGTGAAGAGCAGAGAGCAGTACGGATGCCATTTCCTTTTCCCTGTTTTTTCTGTCCATAGCAAGAGTGATTAGCCTCTTCAAGAATACTGGGTTATACTCTGGTGCCCCAAGATCTTCAAGACTCCGAATGAGCTCGGGAATATCATCAGAAAGAAAATACTCATGAATTATCGTTACAGCCTCTTGTTTGTAACTCCTCAGTTTTTTGTCTTCAATTTGTATACCCCCATCTTCAACAGAGGGCTTCACAAATGAAGGATCAAGCCATCCATCAGATATTGCTTTGAGGACTAATGACCGAAATGAGCTTTTAGCTGATGGAATATCAAGAGCAAGATCATCCAAGCCTTCTGCTAAACGAGAGAACCCTTTCACCATTTGGCTGGAACTAACAAGTCCTTCTTCTGCAGCTTCTTTCAATAGCTTCAATATGAGGGGTTCTGCTGAACGAATCTCCATAGCAAGCACCAGAGCCCTTTTCACAACCTCATGATGGAAGAATGAAACCCCCAATTCCCTTATACACCTGCAGGCTTCAAATGTATCACCACTCTCCACATATTCTCTTAATAAATCAGCAATCTTCTTTTTTACTTCTTCAACAGTGATGTGAGTGCTACCACCCCACCGCCTCTCCACAAGTTCTGCATGGTGGGGAGCTGAGAGATAACTCTTCTCAGCAGTCTGGATTACTTGAACCCCCTTGGACAATTCTGGAAGTGCCTTCTTTGCTCTGGCAAGGAAGGCTGGAGGAAGGATGTCATCCACAACAGCACGTGCCAGGAATAGGGCAAGGATGTCAACTGCATCCAGTATGTCGACTGCAAGATCATCAGCAGATTCAATAAGCATAAAAAATCCATCCCTGATCTGAGCAGGACTGATGACATCAGCATACAAAGCTGAAAGCAGAACCGAAGCCATTTCTTTCTCCTTGTCATGCCTGTCCATAGCCATGGACACAAGTCGCTTGATGAAGTATGGATAATATTCACTTGAGCCAAGTTCTCTGAGGTCAGATGCAGCCACTTCCACATCTCTAGTGCTAAAGTATTCCTCTATAATGGATACAACAGCTTTCTTGAATTCATCCAGGGGGTTAGTTACAGTGGAACCGACGAGCTGATAAGGTTCCTACAAATAGCAAGAGTATATAAACATACATGTTATTTGCTTGTATATATAATATAGTTGCAATATCCAAAAAATAAAAAATCATCTAGCAACAACTAGTTGCAAGAAAAATAAAAGGCTAAAAGAAATAGAAAAAGAAAAAACTCTAGCCTACATCATATACTACTGCAAGCATCATCTATACTTTTTCAAACAGCTAAAATTTACATAATTGATGATGACAAAAACTATCAATTAGACCAAAATAAGTAATTACCTCGCCACTGTCATAGTTAGGATCATTCCTGTCTATACGAGGCTCACCATCAGTGTCAAGCAATTTCCCCCAAGTGCCCTTACCACCAGCACCATCTGATTTCACAAGATGAAATGCACCAAATTAGTACATGTATTTAAAAAAAAAAAAAAAAATCAAAATTCATGCATTTTTCAACAGTACAAACAATTAAAAGCTCAACATTGCTGATATGTATTAAACCAAGAGATAAACACGTTATTGTGCAGTAGCAACAAAGATGACGACAAAATGTAAAAGAACTCTCCAATCTTGTCTCCTGTCCCAGAGACCATAAGCCAGGAAAACAATCCTGTACCACAACAATCCTAATTCCAAGAAAGCTCGCCCAAAGTTGAAAGTAGCTAAATATACCAAAGAACTATTTACATAAATAAGAAATAACCCCCCTCCCAAAGAACTGCAAAACACCGTAAGGTTCCTCCAAGAGGCTGAGTGTTAAAATTAGAACAAAAAATCAACTTTATATCCAAAATGAAAAACCACCATCGTTAGTTTGAGAACTCGGATATCTATTCTATCATCTTATGCAGATCAATTTCCATTTTACCGGCTAATTGAAGGGAAAATGCACACATGGATCTCCCACCTTCAAGAACTGATAAGTTCGCACCAAAGCCTCCATTGTGAAAATCTCATATAAGCCTCTGCAAGGATAAGTTCCCATCAACCACCAAGGTGAACAAGAGGAGGAGGGAAAGAGGAAGGATCCTGGTCAAACTAAGAGCACACACTGTTCTCGTGACTAAAGCAAAAAAGGCGTTATGTGCATCCGGAATCCCAAAACAAATCATCCCTCAATTTATTAACCATTAAAAGCAATGTCTGAATATCACTTTTATCCATCAGTTTCCAACAGAACGGTGAAGCCAATTTACAGCAACTAGATCATGATAATTGATAGCAACAGAACTTTTACAACCTACAGTCATGATTCAAATTTTATTAAACCACTAAAAAAAGAAATTGAAATCGGTAAAATGACAAACAATAAGCTTCATATGGTAAGTTTAAATGATTAATCGTGCACCCATCATCCCTCCAATCTGATAGAAATTTAAATCTGGAAGGTTATGCCTTCAGAAATTGATCTAAGTAGATATCTCTAGAACATCTTACAATCCCTGCTCGAAGTAATTTAACGGCTTGAGTGAGAAAAGCGTTAATTTCAACTCAACGGAGATACATCATAGGCTCAACATGATGCAGATAACCCAAAAATGTAATTCCATAAATAAATAGGCATCTTAAGGACATCGAACTCACCCTTCTTCACCCGCACGAACTTTCCAGAATGTGACCGACGTACATGCCTCACAGCAATCCCAGCAGTTTGTGCCTTTCCGCCAGCGGGAGCTTTAATATGATGTTCAGAAAGCAAAGAAGTCGGAGACTTTGGAGATGAAGAAAGATTCTCCACATTTTGACGGGCAATTTTTAGCAATTCCCTCTGCTCATTTGTCAGAAACCCCTCACTTGTTGCCATTTACACAAAGAAATTCAACCCTATATATTCACCCATTAATCTTAATTAATCAAGAACTGAAACAGTGTATCAAGTAAACCCCGACAGAAACTCTGCCACATGCACATCCTTGTTTTTCAAAATTTACGGGCGAATGATTATATCACTTAATTCTAAGTGCAAGCACTGTCTTCCTCTAATTCCTACCAAAAACATAAGAATCTAATATTTGCTTCATTCTAACTTCCCCTGTTACTATTTTATAGTTAGAAGCCAAACAGCATCATATAACATCATCTTTCTAGACCCAAAACAAGTTAAAAGAGTACAGAAAAAGAAAGAAAGGAAGAGGGAATGATAAAAACCTGTCTAAGAAGTTGAAGATTATTGAAAGTAAATCTGAATCTGATTCTTCTGTGCTTGGCCCGGATCTCGAGCCAAGACAGTAGAAGCAACCGGAATTCCAAATCGTACCACTCGAGTTGAACCCAATAACGCCCAAGATCACGAAAGCTAACAAACAAGATCCGAAAGAGCAAGTTTCAGAAACCCTATCCAAGTTAAGCTCCAGTGATCGGAAGCAGCGGATTCCGAAGTAGAGGGTTATCACCTTTCCCAGCCAGTGTCCGTGTCTCAATCGGTTAGCGAAACTGTGAGTGAGAGTGAGTAGAGAAGAGAAGAGAAGAAAAGCGAAGCGGATGAGAACGAAAAACAGAGGACCCCGGAAACAAGCATTTTATAGGGAGGCTACGGTTACGTACACGTCACCAGCTGCGAGGTTTAGGATTACTGCTTTGTTGTCTCCACGTGGCATATGCACTAAAGCCACCCTTGATGATCTGCCCTGTCTTTGGCTGCCACCCGGCTCCATAGCGTTGCACGGTATGCCTAAGCCCTAACTAATCACCAGTACCGATAAAGGTAATTCTCCAAATTACCCTTATTCTTTTGAAACAATATTATTGATTACTGATTGATTATTAATACAAGATTGAAACTGAAAATATGTTATTTATTGATGAAAATTTACTAGCAACGAATTATAATAAAAATTAAATTAAATTATGTTTACATCAAATTAATATAACACTATCAATTGAGTTAATTACATTAATCTTCTTAGAAACAAAATTAACTACCATACTTTCTTTTTTTCATTTCCTTTCTTAAATAAAATTTAGCAAGGTGGAGATAGAGAACGTGTTTATCGGGTATGATCGATCAATTTATCATATGTGTCGGTTAATATCCAATCTGTAATTTGTTTTAGTTCTAACAGTAAATATCTTTAAACTAATTTTTGGACATAATGACTAAATTCAATCTGTAATTTTCAACATCACATCAACAGATGTTTTCCTCTAATCTTTTGGGTCAAAACCTCTCGTCTGTATTTAAGAAGAAAAACGGAAATTTTGATAATAACTGTAGTTTCTTTCTTTTTTCCTATTGGTAACTTGATAGAATATTTTGAAGTGGGCAGGTGAACTGCCCGTAATGTGTCCCAACCTCTCGTGATTCTCGCTCAATTTTCTACATGCTTGCTCGTGTATTAGTGAACACGAGAAATATGGTTATACACAATGCCCTCTCAAATTTCGCTTTCCCTTGTTCTAGCTAGCGCGACTCGTGAATAGGCGCTGCAATGAAGTTATGAAAATGTTCCCTTCAAGACCCAATTTCAATCAATATGCTTCATATTCGTTTCCATCTACACCTTAATTTGATTAGCACACAGGTTATTTAACTAGAAAAATCCCATCATAATCTAAAAGGTAAACTTCATTAATCATGATTTTTTTTCTTCTGAATCATGGTTATCAACAATGCGAGGAATGTTTGACCGTGTTTCTATATAAGTTGGGCATATATACAAAGGGAAATCAATGGGTTTTTGTTGTGTAATTCAATGTGTATTTTTAAATCATGCATCTTCTGTGGAAACAAAAAAGTAAGACTAAATTATACCTACATCCCAATATTTATATTTAAAACAATCAAGTTTTACACGCTCGTTATCATAGATTCGATTTTTTACAATAAATAAATGATCATAATTCATTTTAAAAATATGTATTGTGTGATAATATCTTCTAAAAATAAATCTTTGTACAATCTCAGCAGAAACAGCCAAGAAGCCAAATCCCGTTCATAAAATAGTTGATAACGTGGCATAATAACAATCCAAGTGGACCAAGTCCTTATGCACTGCAGTGGAGCGAAGTTCAGCACAAATGGTCGTTGAGAGGAGGAAGTAAATACCGTACAGACTACGAGTTAGAGATGAATCAGTCCATATTATCCATACAATTATGAACTTATGACCATAGACGACAACAAAGCACCTTTCACTAGCCGAAGCGACTAGATACAAAGTTTAACTCAAGTGCGAGGGTGGTTAATTATAACCCAAGCTGAAGAGTGCAACAGCGACTTGCACGATATCACTCACCAAGAAGTGGGGTAACGAATTCAAAGTATTTCCGAGTAAAGAGGTTTGGTGCAATCACCCTCCTTCAAATTTTAAGGTTCTGTTAACTCATTAGTCATAGGTTCGAATTTCGTGTACACCCCTTTTTCTTAATATAAGTTGAAATCCCTCTGTGTTTCCCTTTATCTATTGACAAAAAAAAATTAAAAGTACTTCCTACCAGATATAATGTAACTAACTCATCATCACTTTTTATCATAGAAACCTTATCAAACCATGTTGGGCCTTTGTGGCAGTAGGAGATTATAGAACTTATCATGTAAGAAGAAATTTTTCCCCTTGTTATCAACAGCCTTTTTCCACCCACACCATCCCGCGTTCACTATTTTCTTCAGATCATCCGCACCTGTATAGTGTGGATCTAGTATTAAAAACGCGCAGTCTCCACTAGCTTCATTGTATTCCACTCCCAAGAGTGTATAGGCAAGAACACCGCCACCTGCATTTAGAAACCAAGTAGAAGGACAGACACCTTTAGTTCTAACCTCCGACATAATATCTCTTGAAGCGATAAAGGCATTATTGTGACAGTATAATTATCAGAAAAGTAATTACATGATCCATGTTATTCTCAGGTTAGGAAGGCTCAGGGGTGGCTAAAGCAGCTTGGGTAAAACTGGTTCTGTGGCATTGTTTTTGTGAGGCCAACAGATGCACTGACAGGTTGGCCAATGAGGGCCATCAGGGGCTCAAAGCCTCTCCTTTGTCTTGGGGAGGTTTTGAGGGGGACTTGGTCGGAGTGGCTCATTAGATAGCTGTAGAGAATGTTCCTTAGTTTCAGTTTTGGTTGGGTGGCATACTATATAGCTTTTGGGTGCCTTGCACCCCGTAGTTTACCAAAAACGTAAGAGAAGCTATATATATATATATGTGGCAGAATACGTATCTTCCACATTCACTGACCAATCATAACAGGTGTTCCTTGGTTCTCGAAGTGTAACGCCAGCTCTCGACATTTTTCTGGAAGCTCAGCTCCAGACCTAACATTTATGACTTTACAAGTAACCTGTCAAAGAAAGCAACTAAACCTAGTCAAACAATCAAAAAAGTACTTCTACTCACAAGAACGACATGTACAGCCATGTGATTTATTAGAAATGGGCTAAGCATCCTTTATCTTGATTCCAGTGTGAAGTTACAGGAGCAAAATGTCCAATGAGGCCAAAGATTACCCACCAATATGCAATCTTGAATCATAAATTTACCATAAAACTTTTAGAAATACTTAGACGGATAGAATACTCACACCAAGAAGTTTGTCCAAGACAAAGCTCAACTCAATGGCGCCAATCCATTCTCGTGAGCCAATAAATGAGGGATCCTTATCACCAATTTCGACGAGTGTCTGCTGTATTTCCCTGAAAAATTTCTAGATTTATCAGACTGAATTGCAGAAGAGTATGAATAGCAAGGTTTTGGTTGATATAAGTGAACTTATACAGCAAATAGTAATTCAACTAAATTAATTCATTTTGAATCAAATTCCAATCATCAATTACATAACCCCAAAAAAACTTAAGGTGGTAAATTTTCAAGAGCTCAATATCCAATGATTGACGAGAAAACAGCCTTATATAACATTGGAAAGATTAATAATGGTTACATCCTCCTATCCTTAACACCAACCCCTCCCCCAAAAAAATGCATCATTCGAGGTGGTCCCATAAATACCTATGAGAAGGAACTTCTAAGGATGTATAGTTCTGGAGTCTGAACCACGAAACAATAGTCTGGAGAGAACGATACGCACAACCCCATCCCTACAAAATCAACTTAAATGATTTAGCTTCTTAGGCAGCAAGGAGAGAGACGTGTATCTTGTTTCAAATGATATATGCTGGTAAGTAAATAAACTAAATATTCATGACTTCGTAATCAATTTAACGGAAATAGCATACAGAGACTAGTCCTGCAAAAAAAGTATGAAAAGTAAAATCCTCTTAATGAGGTGCTGACAAGCTGAAACCTAGATTACGAGGAGAAATAAAAAAAAAAAAAAGGTTTCTTCAAAATCCCAACCCAATTTTTGCCTAAAAAACAATTTTTATAATTACGAAGAATAGAGTCAAACAACTGTAGAAAGTACAATTTTTAGCTTCTCACTTCCGGGACAGTGCAACCGGCTATTGGAACTTGCCTGATACACACTAACAGAAGTGCCCACTAACAACAGTTCTACATGCAAGATATTCTCCACCTTATTGCAAGGTTTCCAGGCAACCGTTCCAAATGAGAGAACAGACTTGCTGTATGGACAGCATAAAGGATTTCGTAATTTTAAAAAAAAAAAAAAAAATGTCATCACTTCTCTCCATTGGCGAAATTCCTCAAGCAGCCTTATGCCAAACAAAATTTATGTTAAACTGAAAATTTAAAGCTACTCAGCAATAAAAAGTGGGCCCCTAGAGAAATTTGAGTACCAATAAGAGTTCAATTATAGTGCTAGACTTATAAAATGAAAAGGAAAAAAGAAACAAACAAACAAGTATTAAATCTTCCTTTGTGCATGTGCGCACGTACTCCTCTTGACACTCCAAAACAGATGGACATATAATTTAAGTTAACAGTGAGAATGAGAATTGTTACTACCGAATCATTGTAACCATCCTGGAGGTAATGGAAGTATTCATAGGAACCTTGAACAAGGGAAATTATCCCCCCTGTAACTGCAAAATGCATCACAAGTTCAGACGAGATTAAAAAGAATTATTTTATAAGAAAGACTCAATGACAATACTATCAACTTACCGCCACTACTTGGAATCCCAATATGTACATCTCTGAGCAAAGTTGAACCTAACATTACCCAGAAAAAGATGCACACCAAGAACCTTAGGCATGTAACACTCGGATAATGAAGGAAGAGATAATTCAACAACAACAAGCCTTATCCAACTAGTAAGAGATAATACAAAAAGATAAAATGGCAGGGGTGTATACAACCATCACTTTCAGCACCTAAAACATAGAAAAGTTTCCAATGAGATAAGCATTACCCTTCTGTAGGGAGCCACTTCCATTACTCTTCAATCTTGAAAGATTCAAGGCGTTAGCAATTCTTAGAAGGGGACGATCATAAGGTAATCCCAGCCTTGAGTGCAAGGATCTTCGAACTTCAACTGAAGATAGCAAGAAAAAATTTGAAATCATTGAGATTCACCCAGATTACAATCAATTGAGGGGGTAGCAGAAAAAAAAAATCAAAAATCAATGAAAAAAGTCTAACGGCCAAAGAATAAAAAGAATTCTTCTCCAGAATCTTCTATATACAGTATGACTTTACCATCATCTAATCTAGATAACTACATGGTATGAGAACTTCCTATGTCTAATATCAGGAAGTAGAACACCTTACCTAGCTTCATTTCTGTCTCCCCAAAACTCAATTCATAGAAAAGAGTTATTGGATGCAGAATCCCAGGAGGACTAAAGTGATAAGGATGCAGCTGCCAATCAAGTAAATTACTAATTTAATTAAAAGATAAAACACTATTAAATGCATCACAAGGAAGAAAACTTCATGAAACAAACAATATAGTTAAACAAATCAAAACTTTACTATTTTCATTATTTGATTAGTTCTATGTTTTTGAAAGTTGAATATTTTCATTAGCCTATGTTTAGCTATGAAAATATCTAGAAAAAATGCATTGCCTCACCTTAGGATGTTGAGTCATAAGATGAGGCAAGATTGCATTCTGCAGTGTCTTTAATTGTTCGACTAAACCAGGGAAAATTAAACTTGAAACTGCATAACTGATGGGAAGCTCCTTCGCAGCATAGCAGAGTACATCTAGCTTAATATCCACAACAAGAAGTCTGGCTTGTTCCTGGGCTGAAAGCAATAAGTCAACTTCTATAAAGAAGAGTTGGAAAAAAATAAATAAATAAATAAATAAAACAATCATAATTTTCATTTAAAAGACATACGGCAGCAAGTATAACCCTCAAGTCCCAACCTGGAAGATATTCAGCCAAAGGGGCAGCAGATGTTGAGGATTTCTCTAAACTATCAAAAAGAACACTAACTTGGATTATATCTGCATTCTAAGAAGGAAAGATTCTCAAAAAAGGGACAACAATAGTCAATCAACTATTCATGGTGCAAGTGGTAGAAAAACAAACAAGAAAAGACAAAATCACAAAGTACAATTAGATAGCAAAACTAAAAAGAAAGGGAAAAAGAGGACAAAGGATTTTATAATTTTATCCTTACCTCCACAGAAAATGTTGATACTTCTGCTTTACTTTTGATGGAAAAATATGAACATGATAGTGAACTTGCATCAAAGTCGTTATCACCTTCAGCCACAGGCTTCATTGTGGCGAGATCTGTGTGAAAGTCTAACTGTTCACCTCTAATCATGGCTGGTGGAGGCGAATCCACAGATGTTCCATTCAGTCTTTCTAATATGTACACTGCCTGTGGATCTCTTAACTTGGCAATAACAGCTTCAAGTGCTCTTGAGTGTGCATTCTCAACACCTGACAGACACAATTTGTTCAAAATTTACCCATGTAAATCACACTAAAATATGCATCTTCGATCATTTATGGACATTTACATATTCTCTAGGTGCAGTTGTAAACTAAGACAGACACTTTTGTATCCAACTCAATTCCATCTAATTCTGTACCAGCTTTGATTACTAGTATGAAGAACTTATGAAAACTTTCACCGTCCACCATCCTAGGCCGCATTATTTCCTCTCTCTGTTGTATGGCTTCTTGAACTCAAATTAAGTCACTTTAAGGTAGAGCACTTGTTATTATTCCGTGCACGTAACTAGGCTCATTTATGCAATTGCTGGGGCAAATTAAAAGTACTCCTCAATCAATGCTAGATGGAGTCTAGAATACAGTATTCTTATTGGTCACTACTTTGGATTTCTTGTTTTGACTCTTGAAAGTCCACGCGCTACACTACTCGATTATGATGTTGTATGGCACATCGTATGTAAACATAAAACTAACTGGTTTCCAAATGCAATCCGAAAGGATGTAAATAAAGTAAGTTTTGCTATTAAAACAAAGAAAATTCAAAAGATAATTTGAACTGAAGAAGTAACGCAATGAAAATCTACCTCGTGGATTGTTTACGGGGTAATACACTGGCAACTTAATTGGAAGCTCACATCGGAGCAAACAACCTTTCTCCCAAACATACTTATCCGGACGCTCTTCGTATATACATGTAACAGATTCAATGCTGATAGTATTTCCATTCCTTGAAACGAAAAATCGCACATCACCGGTATCTAATCCCGCAACTGCTCCAATCACTGCTTTGTTTTGGCATTTTGATTCGCCATAAAGAAGCTTCCTCAGTGCACGAGCAGCATCTATGGCCTTACGAGCATTGCTCTCCAAATCAGAGTTTCCAAAAGTTAGTGCTCCGATTATTTCAAATCCTTTCAATATCAACAGCCGAAGTTCTTCTGCTCAGAATAGGAAAATTAAGAAATGTTCTGAAATCGTTCAAAATCAGAAACAGGTAAAAGGAAATTCAATTTTAGGCCTCACTTAGATTCTGGGAAATATGAAGTAGGGAACCAAGGAACCTTGAGTAACTCTTAAACAATCATAGAGAGAAGATAAACGAAATAGTTCAGTTTTTGAGGTGAGGAAGACCTGATTCTTTGTCTAAATCTGGAGAAGATGAGTTGGGAGGCGATAGGGTGTGGATGCATCGAAGAGTGGAAACTACGGTGAGTGGAGGGAAAAATGGGGATCCTACAAGCCACTGAATGCCTGAACCAGATTCTATATCGTGGAGGACGAGCTTCGGGCATAGAATCTTCACGCAACTTTGATCGTCTCCGCTCTCCATTATCTGCTAATCGTTGCAAGTAACTTTGCCGACTGCTGAGCTTAATTCAACGGAGGATTTTTTCTCTCTCTTTCAGTAACGTTGCTTTGTACGTGTGAAGTATTTACACTAGTATTATCATTTTACAAATAATGCATGAATCATGTGAGAGCTCGGATAATATTTTCTCACATAATTCTGTGTCTCCTTGTATATTTAAACTATTATTATATTATTTGTTGGGGATTTATTTATTAGACAGGGAGGAGCCCAGGTCATGTTGCCCAAGAGTAAAGATGGGCTATTACTTAAGCTAGCTTTCGGCCCTGTTTTAAAGCTCAATCAGACTTCTTTTGGGCCACCAGATACAGCAGCCTCCCAGTGCCATAGCTTACAGTACCTCTTGACCGGATAATTTCTTAAAATAAAATAATTAATGTCAATAGCATAATTAAAATCCAAAATAAAATTATTTTGGTTGATGAATAAAATTGTATTATAACAATGTATGCAATAACTTGGTTATAAACTATGGCGTGGCAGAGTCTAGTATCAAGTAAGCTGCAAAGTTGGTTACTTGATTTGAAATAAGCAAAACTCTTTTATCTTTTTTTAAAATGAAATCAAGTAAAGCTTATTTTGAATGATCTAACTTTGCAGCTTACCTCAAACAGTAAGGTGTACATGTTTTATTGCCCAATTAAATTCAAAGGTATCATATCTAGGTAGCGACCCGTTTTCATGTTAACTCGGGTCGGAACACTTAACAGCCAGGAATAGGATTGCGTTGAATTCCACAAAATATCTACAGTCTAGTTTTTTCGCACATCAAAATTTGTGCCTGCAATCTGTTCCAAAGGGTGGGTTACTTAGAAGTGGCAGTGGCACAGGGAAGAACCCATCCCACCAGGTCCACGTCTGGAAAGCCAAAACTGTTGTGGTCAGAATGTTAAGGAGCTAATCCTACATTAGATGATTTTTTTCTTTAACACTCTCCAACAAAGCAAATCTGAATCCACTCTTGCGCTGCAACAAACACCCTAGACTTTCAGTAAATAATTAACAAACAAGCTCAACCAAGACAAACTTAATTTAGAAGAACAATGATAAAGCAAAATAACTACCTTTCATCATTTCTAGAGACCTTGATAGGGTTGTTGCTGTTAGATTTGATGGAGAAAACACAGGGCTCGCTAGAATAGTTGTACTTGGGGATAGATAAATCAAAATTTTTCTCTGGAGAATGCAACTTCTTATGAAGCCAAAGAGTTCTAGGTAAACACTTTGATTGATGATTCGAATCAAGGGTTGATGAAACTAGTTGTGTGTAGTTGCATCCATCTTCCTTACCCGACGTCGTTGGAGACTCTTGACATGACAGTCTTTTCCCTGAGCTTAGTAGATTTCCTTCGCTACTTCTCAAAGTTGCTACGACTTCCATCCCCTTACAGCACTCGCGGGGTGGCAATCCACAATCAGAGGAATAAGTATCCTTCATCATGGGTTTTTGAGAGGTGGAATCAGCATAGTCTGAGTCAATTCCTCCCTCATTTGACAAGAAAGATTTCTGATCTATTCTGCGGGAGCAACTAAAGAAACTGAATGACATCCTCTTCAATTTGGCATACTTGGAATCAGAATTACAAGATACAAGATTGATCCTAAGCTCAATGTTACAACCCACAATGAATTGCAGGCAACTGGCAATCAGTTTCCATGACTTCTCAGCTTTAGACACATAGTCACGATGGTGGAACTCCAACTCAGCAATTGCAACACCTGGAAATTGGAGTATTCTTTATTCATTACTCGTGATATTTAAGAATGATCAATCTGATATGAGAGTAAAATTTAAGGTGGATACAAGTTCACAAAACAGAAAATCACAATTTTTGAAGATGATAAGAAGGCAGTAAGTATAAGATGTACCATGACTAACGCAAAGCGAAGTCAACTTTCCCCGTTTTCTGAGAAATGTCTTGAGCCCACTAGATTTACATAACCCTGTAGCTTCGTGCCATATGGAATTCAGTGTTCCTTTTTGATCCTCCTGAACTCCTAATCTATATGACTTGTTATCACGCAGACCTGTAGCAAGATGCTTCAAGCTCTCCCCCGTAGATGATGTACTGCACAAATCATCATCTGTATCCATTTGATTCAACGAGAGGCTTAGAAGTGTTATTTACATCAGACTAAATCAATCTCAATTATACCAACTCCTCCATCCACACTCCCAATAAAGCATAAAGAATAAGGAAAAATGCCATCAAAGCAAGTCCGTCTCACCTCCATTACATGCATTCCTCAAACACAACTTCGTATCATTTGCATCCTCGGAAGAATTTTCAATGGAACTTAGCTGGAGGAGAGCTACCGTAAGCCATGTTGTTTGATTCTTTGAAACTTTCAATTGCTTCTCAGTTTCAGAAAGTAATCTCAATGCTTGACTTAGTTTCTGCAGTTCTGTTTCAGCTATGAGAAAGAAAACAACCAGTCAGACAAACACAGATGAGATATAAACAGAATACAGTTACCCAGGTCAGACATTAGCACGGAAATCAATACACATTAAATTGCAGTACACTTAAAGATGAAAAAAGAAGATAGCTTATTATATTTTAAAGCACCTACAGTGATGTCTACTACAAAACCTTCTTCTGGCTTCAGAACCACCATCTTGACCTTTACCCGCAAGAATGTCCATAATGAGATTTGCCAGCTGGGATATAAGTTGTAAAGGATCTATCCTTGATCTCATCAACTCCCGGGCTCTTATAACTGTATTTGAAGTGTCAGATGACAATGCCAGATCCAGCAAATCAAGCAATTCGTCATCAGAAACAACCCCAGTCTGCAGAAAAACAATGGGCAAATATAACTACGGGGAAATGAATAAAGCTTGCCGGAAACATATGCACAGAACAACAGCCCAACACTTACAAGCTCGTAGGCTAAGGAAATTGTGATTTTTTTGCCTAGCAAACTCAGCTGATCAAGCATCATTTCTGCATCCCTAAGTGACCCACAGGACTTAGCAGCGATAAAGTCCAAAGCAACCTGTTCAAAATCAAGACCTTCTTCGACACAAATTTGCTCCAATCTGCTTGCAATGTCAGCATCTTTTATCTTTGGAAAGTGATACCTCTGCGCCCGGGAAATTGCACTACGGGGAAGCTTATCCAAATCAGGAGTGATCATCATAAAAACTACATGCTGAGAAAGATTCTCTAGAATATTCAAAAGACTTGCCCATGTTTCCCCATGTAACAACTGGCACTCATCAATAATGAAAACCTTAAAACGTGATGAAACTGGGGGAATGCTAGCATTCTTAAAGAGGGACTTAAGCTTGTCTGTACGATTGATTCTCACAGAATCCACTTGTTTAACATCTTTACTTCTTCCAGAAAAGAACAAAATACATTCTCTGCACACACCACATGGCTTTTGCTCCTCAAGGGAGAGGCAATTCAGTGCAGCGGCAAAAATCCTGGCAGCACAGGTCTTGCCTGTACCACGGGGGCCATGGAAAAGATAGAACGACATTATCCTTCCCATAGAGATAGCCCCCAAAAGAGACCTTGCTACCACATTTTGTCCCACCAAATCGCTAAAAGATTTTGGTCTGAACTTCAAAGTTAAACTTCTAGGAGTTTCCAAACTTGGACTTATTTCACCAGAAATGTGTCTCATGCTTCTATGTCCATAAAGATCAATCTCATCGATGTGCTGAGATATCAAAGGACGATCTTCAAAATCAGAATAAAGACCTGATTCTCTAAACCTTGGTGATTTTGACCAACAACAGCTTATTCCGCATCCCTGGTGAATGTTATCTACAGGATCCACATCTTGATTTATATTTGTCCGTATACTACCGCCAGACACAGTATCACCAATAGTAAGGCATGGACTAACTTCATAGCTTGCAATATCACCCCCAGATGGTTTCCCTTGATTTTTGCGTAAAGACTTTCTAGTCATCTTCAAATGCTCTATTCTCCCCGATTGTGATGATCCAGAAGTTGCTTCAAAACATGAATCTACATCGTTTAAATTATCACTGGGAGGTTGGACGCATACCAAATCCAATCGCTTACCCCTATGGTTGCTACAACAGCTCTCACTTGGTGACTTATTTCCTGAAACACCTTTTATTCCATCATCCCGTTGCCTTTCATGACAAGCTATCCCAAAAGAATTCGGTTTAGAGTTCAACAGGCCAGAATTCAATTCAAAATCAGTAACATCCTGCTCTCTTAATCCCTTTAAACCAAAATTCCTTGAATTTAAAATGACATTATCATCAGAACCACAGGTATGAGAAGAATCCAAGAACCGCAGAGAAATCCCGTTACTCGAACTGTTTTCCCAGTGAGCATTATCAATCAAAGAAGCGAGTTTGCTCATAGAATTAGTTGTCGGATCCCTCAATGACCTGACCCTCCTCAGTGCTACTAGAGTTTTAGAAATAGGAATATCAACCGAATGCCGCCGCCCATCCATCATTGTCTTGAACAGGACCCACTAGAAAGCATGCAATTCCAACCGAGAAGAGAAGACAAACATCAAAAACACAGAAAGGGAAAGCAAAAGGAAACACCCAGAGCAGTAACCAAAAGAAAATCTAGGAACTATTCATTAAGCCACCACATTCCAGATAAGCATAAAATCAAAATGCTTTACCCTTTACTTCTTAGAGCCCAGAACCAAAAAAAAAAAAAAAGAAAAGAAAAAGGAATGTCGTCAACAAAATCAATGTGGAAAAAAATTAATGAAAAATCACTCTTTTCGCATATGGTCGAATATCTGTTCCACCATTGAATTACAATCATTCAAACTAAGGAGACAAAGTTCTTTTTTTTTTCCTCAATCAGATTTTCCCCTTTCCAGTCTGAATTGAATAAAGTAATAAACCAAAGAGTGAGAGAGAAATGTAGTACCTTTAATGAGAGAAAAGCATTCACAATGCCGTAGCGGTCCTTCTTAGTTCTGGAGCAATCTATATTGTCTGCACTTCTTGACCATTGGAAAAAGAGGAAGAAACGGACCGATAGTAAGAGAGAATATGGAGTTTAAATTTTAATATAAAATATTGCAGGTGGGAACAAACAATGCCAAACGACAAAGCTGAACAAACCGAAACCTGCAAATAGAAAATACCATATTCTTCGAAAGTGACAAAGAAAAGAAAAAATGGAATCCGGTAGCGTCGAAAGCGGGTAATTGTTTGAAAAAACCTAGCTTTGAACTTAAACCAATGGCCTTGGTGGTGGAGCTAGCTCTTGGATAGCTCGGAAGAGCAGGATAGGGGCAGAAAGAGAGGAAGGGAGAAGTGGCAAAGTAGTAAATGTCATAAATGCGAGGGGGTGTTAGACACTCCATGACCTGTGACCTTTAAACTGACGGAGCCGACGTGTACAGAATTTAAGAGAGGAAAGTTTTGGTATCAGAAGTTGTTTGTTCCCTTGTTGCAGGAGGCAGAGGGTGGGGAAGTCTTCGCCAGCAAGCTTCTTAGGAGAAACAAGGGTGGGCACTTTGGTAATTCCACGAATGCGCTTTCAGTTAGTTTAGTTGAAGAAAAAGCTGTGACTACGGTCGGCTTCTGCAGGGCTTGTATAATCTAAGTTTAATAGTAGCGGTGGTGAATATCGCACTTTCCAAAGGCACTCCACTGTGTCTGTGGCTGTGTCTGTGTCTTTTTAAAAAAGGCTGTTATTCTTGTGAAACAATTAATATGAAATCGTGGGAACTCGTGACATGTTGCAAAACATGCAATGGAGCATTAAAGAAACAATTTTTTTTCTATGCTAAACACCAAAATGCAGAGCTCAAATAAAATCCACGCGCTACATGAGCAGTCACGGTCATGGGATGGTACAATGGGTAAGCAAGTAAATGGGCTGCTTCCTGCTGCTGGAACAGAACAGTGTTACTACAGAGCAGACCTATTGTTGTTGTAAAGTAGTAATAACAGGGAGAAAGGGACGTTGTGAAAATTCAGCGGCGTTGAACAACCGAGTTGAAGAGAAAAGGACAGTACTAGATGGGGCATTTGGAAAGCTCCTTCTGCAATTTACAACTCGGGAACGCCTGTGCAGGTTCTGTCTACTCTACACATTCATTCATATCACATTATCTTCTTCATTGCTAAAACATCTTCTTAATTCTCAAAAATAAAATTTTACAATATTGCATTGTATTGTTCTACAGAAAGAACAGTTTTATTCACCAGGCAGTCACAGACAGGCTCTGCTGCCGCTACTGTACCATTATCCTCATTCATGCTTGAAGCACAAAAATAAATAAATACACATTACGTAGATATGGCCATAGGGTAAGAGAGTCAGCCTCAGAGTCACTGACGTATACGGATTTTCCGCTGTCATTTTGCACTAACATTTTACATAGAGGAATAGGATAGGATATGATATAATAATAGGCTTGATATATGTTATATTTATTGTTGATTTAGGCTTAAATTTAAATTTAAATTTCTTACTATAAAACTAATAGTTTCACTTTACGAGATATTATGCATTATGAAATATATTTCCAATATAGTTTTTCCAATGATAACCTACTCATTAGTATATTATAAAAAGTCCTCAACTTCAAAACCAAAGTCGTCAACTTTTATATATATATATTGATAATGATTTTAAATTTTAAATTTTAAATTAAATAATCCACGGTCACTCATTAACATGTTAACACATCAAGCTATTATTATTAAATCTATGCCTTCCTACGTTAGCATAGGCTAGACTCAATAGACTACTATTAACCTCTTAGCCATAGGTGCCCTCTACAAATGACAGTTTACGTGCCTCTCTAATCCATACTTTAAGCTTCAAACCCTGGGACTAGCATGTGCGCTGCCACACTGTCCATCTCATTCATCGATTTGGTTACCTTGTCATTATTTTATTATTATTAAGCATAAAATGAAGTTTCATCTAATATCCAAGACATCGCATAATGGACTTTATGGCCCAATGGGTTGATGGGCTATCCGTTTCAAGGGATTCATTTTTTGACCGCCTGAATTACCCTCTCCTCCCTACGGGAAACTTGTTTCTGAAAGTGTTGAGGGTGAGGGATGGATACATGACGACGGCACGTTTCAGTATCTTATTCTAATACAACAATTTTAAAATGCGATAATTCGACTTGAGATAAGTTTGTCTCGATTAATTTTCAAGACAAAAATAAAACAAGTAAAATTGTCTCAATAAATATATATATTTATTTTATCTTAAATAACTTTTTTTTATCTCAAATGAAATTTTTAATAAAATAATATTTTATATAAATTTTCAGCACCTCTTTATTACTTTATACACTTCACTTATTATTTTCACTCCCATGCCTTTTTAAAAAAAAAAAAATTTAACTAGGACAAAATGAGATAAAGGAGTCAGAATGAGAATCAAAACACAATTGAGATGGAACTGAAAAAATACTCTATAAAACCGAAACAGAATGAAATAAAAAATTTAAAATGAGACTTGAATAAAATTTTAATCTTAATTAATTTTAAAAGATGAGACTAAATTGATGCCCACCCCTATTAAAAGGTGGTGTGGGTAATCAACTCCCCCGTTTAATCACCACTGAATACCCCATATCTATACAGGTATTTGGACTTCGATAGGGTTAACATGGGCTAGTGGGATTCTTTGGACGATTCTTGCAGATAACCCAAACTAGATTGATTTAGTTCAAAATATGGATGGAGTGATGGAATAATTGGGCCGTCGTTGTCAACGTCGGGTAGAGTATTCCTCTCATGACAGCATAAAAAACAAAGCTCTCACATGCGATTGCCAAGAGAGAACTGAAAAGAAAATAGAAAAAAGGAGAAGTAACCAAAAAGGAAATAAAGGGAATTCATCCATAAACCACTATATATAGAAAAAAGGAAAGCACGTAATTACGGAATGTTCTTGACTTTTAAACCATGAGATGAGCAGCCACTATAAAGATCAAGATAGCTGCATATAGATCTATGCATAAAATTGTGAGGGCGATATGATTATTAGATCCACCGTGCCATTAGGGTTATACGTTAATTTTAATTTGATACGTTAACCAAAGTCACATGATTTTGAATGATTATGTAAACTGTATGTTCCCTCCTTATCTAACCTATCTATATCAACAACACTAGCTAGCCCTCTTCCTATAAATCTAAATGAAACCCCTAGCTTTAGTTTCGTCGATCTCTTTTTCTCACATCAATCAATATATAGTGAGCTTCACATGGCTAGGCTACAATGAAATCAATTAATGAGAACACGACGGCTAACCAAAAATTGAACATGATCCTGATGAATCAACAAACTGCTACGACTGATAAATGATAATGTTCAAATTATTATTAACAAGGAGATAATCAAGTTCCCAAAATAATTCTTCTGAAATAACTACTGTTTTGTCAAATTGATCGAGAGGGAATTAGCAGATCTAGTCTGAGTCATGAGAACGTGAATTTGAGTGGAAATTCTACGTTAACTGGAAAGTTAAGTAGAGCCAGCAAGCTGGGTGATTCAAATTCAACGATTCCAATTCTACGCACCGACACAAGCTTGCTGCTAGATTTGTCCATGCCTGCAGAAGTTATTGCAATCACACGTATATATATGTACTGGCTTGTGATTGATTATGTATATGCATGCACGTAGTACCTGTATATATAATATTTTCCAAGTTGAAAAATTAAGCTTCTTTGCTAGCCTCTCTGAAGAAACGCATGATCATGGTGGAAAATAAAGTAAGGAACCTAAGCTTTTAAAAAATAAATTTGAAATTAGATTGATTAAGACCATAGAAAGCAAGCAAATAATTGATGTCTCATACGAGTTAGTGACAAATTAAAGGAAAACTAGTTATCGGATAAGAGCGCACTTTTAATTAACATATTAATAATTGATGTCAGTGGGGAAAAAGGGTTCTGTTGGTGATCGACTTAAATAAAGATAATTATGAAAATGAAAATGAGAAAGCGATCCAATGCCCCAACCAACAAGAGTTAGTTATTAAAAAAACCAAACAGAATTAATTCTTGGTAGGAACTAGCACGGATTAATATTTTCTCCAACATCATACATGTAGTTCCTTCGCATGCATGGTAGTTAATTACGACACTTGGCAAAATACTTTGTTCTAAATAAGAACTTAGTTTCTTTAGGTAATTAAACATTAAACGAACTTAGCCAATTGCTTGTAGATAAAAGGGAATAATGGAGGGAGTACCTTTCAATCATCAAATCATGGGTCTTTTGGAAACTAGGTTGTTATCTCTGTTTAGGTCTATCCATCCCAAATGGTTTGGGACACGAACCCCTTAAAGGACAAAGGCTTTGGCTATGGGGTCCCCCATGCCTCGCATGTGGCTGAAAATCCATTCACTCAAAAAACCCCTTTCTAATCCAATTATTTCAGACAATTAATTAATGATGTTTTGTTAAACCCGAATCAACTTTTAATAATTTGGTTTACTCTCGGACCCTCACTTCCCTTATTTGGATTGAGGGGGTTTTTGTGCCTTATCTACAATTGTTCTAGTGACATTTCTCATATATATGATATGATGGGTAAGTAAAGAAAAGTAAATTTTTTTCTTGAATGCAAATACTGGCGTCGGTGGATATGATACCAGTAAGCGTATCTAATATTTAATTCGATGGACAGTTTACACCTAAAAAATCGACTTCTTTAATTCAGATTCTGGAAATTCAATTTTTGCATGTAGAATTTCAGCGAATGATTCAGCAGGCAAATTAAACTCTGAGCAAGAGAGACTGACTGGTTAGGGTTGATGTGAAACGACATGTGCTCCTGCATGTGCCCAAGAGAGAAACTATTGGTTGAGAAAGACTGCCACATGGCAACAAGCAATGCACACCAGGTGTTTGTGAATAAGTGCAGCTTGCCGTGTAATTGTCATTAACCCAACTCAACCAAAGCCAACTAACATGGCTGTGCCTTTATTTGAACCCCACCGTAACTGCTTAACAAAGACCCTCACGTTGGCTTTGCTCCACATGACTTTAGTTTAAAGTGGATCCTCCGCACTTCCCCACCAGGGCCACCACCAAAAGAAAATCGACGGCTTCCGATTATCTCCAAATCCACAATGTGCGGCGGGGTTCACCCGAAACGACAAGCCTATCGTCGAGACGGGGAATAAGAATCCACAAACGTCACGACGTATCTCTAGCTTTCTTTGCGAACTGGCTGTGTTGCGTTGCTCGAGTAAGATGATTAACGTTAACGGATGCTACGGCCACCTACTTGGTGTCGTTGGTGGGCCTACTGTCGAATACATGTCCTTGACAAGTGGTTCCCCGTGAGGCTTCCATTGTGCCCTCTCAGCAGCTTCTGGTATTTTTGTTTGTTAATGTGAAATTTCGGCGACGTTTGCGGTTTGAAAATTTTATTTTTAATTTTTATGATAAACAAAATAAAATCTAAGCAAAAGGAAAAAAGCGAGGCGAGGGATTCGCTGGGCCTACAATAACTTTGTAAGTTTGATTTTTGAGGACAATGCATGTGCTTCTGTCACGAGCATTTTAGCTTCAATTTATTTATTATATTTAAAAATATAATATAATTAATAATTATGGAAAATGATAAACAAAGTTATGTGCCTGAGGGAGTGTGCGTCGTGGCTGGCAGCACTAGCACACATCATCGAGTGGGGCAGATTTTCAGTTCCTTCTCCTTGAATTAATACAATAACAAAAAAATACTACTAAAGTTTTTCTTTGTATTTATCTAAGAGAAACATACAATTGCACGCAAAATATGTCTCACGTGTTCGTAATAAATATCTTAAGTCTGAACACATAAAATTAATTTAGAAAACTTTCCATTACAATTATATATAACAAAGCTATATTTGACAGGTACGAGTAAAAGTTTAACTTTGACATGTGATCATAAGTGGGTTTTAAATAAAAATATCGTTGGAGCAAAACAAATTTCGTGTAACCTAAGGTACCAATTGGTGAATTATGGTTTGAATTATTGTTAGATGAATGTTTATATTTAATGTCTAATCAATACTTCTTAGAAATGACACTTGTGGAAAAAAAAAAAAAAAAACCATGAATTAATAACATTAGTATTGGTATGTGATTTGATTCCAACTTTTATCGTAATCAATAGACCAGTTCATTTGCGCATGGAATATTCCTTTTTTTAAAAAAAAAAAATGTTTATGTATTTTGTTTGGAAATTAATTAAGTAAAAGCTATTGTTTTTCCTTTTCACTGGGGACCCATGAAATCCAGAATATGATAGAGAGCTAGCTATAGAGAAATTTCTACCAATGTCTTATATCGGCGTTGGTCCCTGTCTTATTATCAGTATAGACTCCTACGATGACTAATATCTAAGTTCCTTAAAATAGTAAATATGTTGTTTATTTGTAGATAATAAATTGAATAATTAAGCTCCTCAATTCCTCTAGCAACCTAAATGCATAATAGCAGGGCGGAGACGAGAGATATAATAGGGGATAAGTTAAAGTAACAAATTAATATCCTTTTATTGCCTTGGTTTGATGCATCAAGTTAAGGGCATTAGTGTCGGTGAATGTTTTTTGTCATCAACTCATCATTACCACCACAAACTTTATTCTTCAACTGTCCATCTACTAATCGAATTGTGTTCAGACATATGTTACTGTAGATTCTCCCCAACCTTCAAATAATACCATTTAGAGGTAAATTGCAGCGTCTGATAATTTTTCGGTACTGAATTTTGAAGAAAGTTAAAGGAAAAATATTGGGGGTTGTGGTGAAATTTGGTAATTCACAGTTAATTTTAGCTGCCGGCCAAGTTTTAATTTTCCCCTCTTGGCTTTGTTGTTGGTGACATTGGGGATGTTAAAGGAAAAAGATTTGTCTCTGGGTTGTGCCCGTTGAATTAAAGCAAGAGATGGATGGATGGGCCCATGAAAATTAATAAGTGAATATTATTATTATTCCATTGGGTAACGCTTATACAATGGTTTTACTCTCGTCTCTTGACTATAATTAAAGAGAAAGATTGGTAGTAAGTCAAAAATAAAATGAATTTGGCCCCAACAAAAAGACTCTATTGACAATTGGGACCAGGCCTGGTTTTACTTTACTTTTACTACCAACACCAAATGGTTTACTACTAATATTTAAGCAAAGTGCCATACTCATTACTGACTATTATGGTTCCCGCTTTAATTTGGCTAAATAAGCAAGCTAGGGTGGTGCTGATGCATGGAAGATTGTGTTTGTAAAATACGTCTACGTCGTTAGAGTCCTAATGGCACATGGGACCCACCCACCAAAACATGCTACGACTACATAATTAGTATCTTTCATCTTGATCTTAATTAATTAATATGGTTGGTGGTATAAAACCTAATTAATTAATTAACTACCCTCAAACTCAAAACATGCGGTTGTAGGAGTTGATTAAGTTAATTTGCTATTGTAATTTATTTTCAAAATGACCACTCCTATTTACAACTTGTAGAGTGCTTTGATCTCTTGTTGCACCAAATCATTTAAGCCCTTGCTTGACCGCCAAAACTACCGAATTGGAATCCCGTAAAGCCAGAAATCACGAAGCAGCAGGGCCCCGCATGTTTAGTTTAATCACGCCATTTAGCCCGGCTTTAATCTCTTTATATACACCCCCTTCTACATACATACTTCCTCATCCTCCTTTTCTCTCTCTCAAGCACACTCCTCTCATCACTGACTAGGCAAAATGACAAGCCATTCTCTCCCTTTTCTCTTCTTGCTCTTCTCTCTTCTCACACCAACCCTCATTTCCTCCTCGGCTGTTCAGGACCCAGAATTGGTTGTCCAAGATGTAAACAGGTAAACACACCGGCTCCCACCACCACTACTTCTCATCTCATGTCCTGCATTATATATATTTATTAATTATATCCTTATTTAATTTCTTGTATGGTATATCTATAGTACTAGGACACAATCAAACATTTGGTACATATATTCTCTTTTGGCATTTGCGAGTTCAATTGAGAAAATGTCTCCCATTGCAGGAAAATTAATGCTTCCATTGCTAGGAGGAACTTGGGGTACCTCTCGTGTGGGACTGGTAACCCCATTGACGATTGCTGGAGGTGTGACCCCAATTGGGAGAAGAACCGTCAAAGGCTAGCTGATTGTGCGATTGGGTTTGGGAAGAATGCCATTGGAGGAAGAAATGGCAAGATTTACGTGGTGACCGACTCCGGCGACGATGATCCGGTGAACCCTAAGCCCGGGACTCTCCGTCATGCCGTGATCCAAGATGAGCCATTGTGGATCATATTTGCTAGGGACATGGTGATTCAATTGAAGGAAGAGCTCATCATGAATTCCTTCAAGACCATTGACGGCAGAGGAGCAAGCGTACACATTGCCGGTGGTCCATGCATTACCATACAGTACGTGACTAATGTTATAATCCACGGTATACACATACACGACTGTAAGCAAGGAGGGAATGCTATGGTGAGGGACTCCCCAAAGCATTACGGGTGGAGAACACTATCGGACGGTGATGGCGTGTCCATCTTTGGAGGAAGCCACATATGGGTGGACCATTGCTCCTTGTCCAATTGCAGGGATGGCTTGATTGACGCCATTCACGGGTCCACGGCTATTACACTCTCCAACAATTACATGACACATCACGATAAGGTCATGTTGTTGGGTCACAGCGACTCATATACCCAAGACAAGAACATGCAAGTCACCATAGCCTTTAACCACTTTGGAGAAGGGCTTGTCCAAAGAATGCCAAGGTAACAAATTAAACAGAAAGGGTCAAAAGTTGAAATTTCCATTCTCGATCGAGTCTCATATACTAAAAAAGAAAAAAGAGTTTTGTTTTTTTCCTCCAATTTCCACACACACACACGCATAAAATGAAAAAAGAGAAGAGCGCAGTGGGAATGTGTCGTGCTGAATTGTCAGTCCTCTTAATCAGTAATTATTATGTGGGCCATTGCTGAAATTTGAAAAATGTTGGTGTTCCGACTGCAGGTGTAGGCTGGGATATTTTCATGTGGTGAACAATGACTACACCCATTGGGAAATGTATGCCATTGGAGGAAGTGCTAACCCAACCATCAATAGCCAAGGCAACAGATTTGTAGCACCTGATGACAGATTCAGCAAAGAGGTAATCTTTTTTAACGAGGAAATAGTCAGTTAAAAGTTTTGAATTCAATTGCTGATATAATATGTGCAGGTAACAAAGCACGAGGATGCACCAGAGAGTGCATGGAAGAACTGGAACTGGAGGTCAGAAGGGGACTTGCTGGTAAACGGTGCGTTTTTCACTGCATCGGGTGCCGGGGCATCTTCTAGCTATGCAAGGGCTTCTAGCCTCAGTGCAAGGCCATCTTCGCTTGTCGGTTCGATAACGACCTCTGCGGGTGCACTTAACTGTAGGAAAGGTTCTCGTTGCTGATCATGACAGCCGAACGAAGATCTCAATTAATTCCAAAAAGGAAAAGAAAAAACAAAAATATTTATAAAGAAAAGGGAGGGGAGCTTATGGTCAATCTCTGGGATTTCCTTTTCTCTCCATTCTTTTTCTTCAGATTGTTTTCTACTATTTGGCTCTTTTTCCTTTTTAATTTTTTCTTCAAAATTTACTTCAGTCCCATGATTACAACCTCTGCCTACTCTTGGAACCAAATCTTCCGAGAATCTCCCATGGTCCAAGGGAAAAACAAGTGCAGAAGAGTTGATATATAGTTTCATATATACAAATTTCCTTGTTTGTTAATACTGTTGTTTCTCTGTCTTTTGATTTGTTCCATTCGACCGACACATGCGCGGACATAGAAACGCGACTAATGCCATGAGAAAAATGAAATATGAAGTTAAAGGGCAAGTGCAACAACGGAAAATCCGAGCGAAAACAAAAGAAAATCTTGAGAACCCACCAATCAATATTGGACTAATCGAAAAAGTTCAACCACCGAAATAACTGTTAACTAATAGGACAGAGGAATCGTACTCCATTTGCTATTCCCCAACTGCGAACGTTACTTTACTAACGAAGGAAGGAAGAATGAGAAAAAGGTATCAACTTTATGGTTACATCAGAAACAAAACCATTTAACCGTGGATTCCAATTTAACGTATACCCACAATGGTTAGAAAAAAATATTACTCGAAAGTTTCGTTTCATTATCAAGGCACTCTATAATTAAGGAATAGCCGAGACGGGTCCACTAAGAACTCGTTGAATTCCACGTTGAGGTGTGAGCAAATTAGGGTGGAGGAGGAAGAAAAAGGGCAAAGAGGCACATGGGGTGTGATGGGTGGAACTTTTTTTGATGTGATTGTGAAGAGAGAGATTTAAATTGGGTTACAACCAGGAGTTTGACAAAAGTAGAAAGCTCGGCCAGATTTGAGCATTTCACGTTCTTGAATTATGAGAAGCCTAGTTACTGGTGGCAACATTTGAACTTATCAGAAGCACATGCACGTCCATTCAAACATATATAATCACACTAGGATTAGGAGTAGGACGTGTTGCTCTCAACTTAATGGAGTTCCCCCACTTCCCACGTGGACGAGCGCTACACTTGCACATATATTTACAGAAATTTCCAAAATAACTATGGCGGTCTCTATCCCTCAATTTCTTTCTAAAAATAATCATGCTAGCTAGTTCGGTTCGTATGATTCAACTTTGTTATTTCATTAGCGCAATTGGAAAATGAATTTTCTGCACTCGACTGCGTGATGCAGTCGGCTGTAAGCCGTCTGATTTATCTATTACTGTATAGTCAACTGTTGACTCTGTAATAGTAAATAGATCGGACGGCCTGTAATCAACTGCAGAATCAACTGCACAGATTCCGACTACAGAGAATCCAAGTTTGCGCAGGCAAGAAAATTATGCTCAAATATAAGATATGTATATTAATAAAGAATTTGTTGATAATTAATGAACTAATAACACTAGTGAAAACAATTATTTATTGGTACTGTTAATTACCAAATGATAACCCGGCTTTCTAAAGGCCGTTCACCAGTTTAACTAAGTTTGAATTTGTAGTATCAGTGTGGGGTCTTTAATTTGATGTAGGGATCAGTTTGAATAACTGTGTTCAAGCGTTGGACGTTGAACAAATTGAGAAAGAGATAATGGATAGTTGCTCCAAAACGAGACACGATATGATGTCCCTAAGGTGCAACTACTGACGGGAGATAGGCATATGTAAGTTAAATTACCAAAGACACAAAACCATGTCATACGAGAGACAACATAGAATTGGGTTTTGTAGGAAAGAATAAGGAAAACCATCTGGAATGCTTGTAGAAAAATAAATTACTACTGACAAAACCTTGATAGGTAGAAACTCAGTTGCCCATACCATGATCAATGGAAAGAAGAGCTATCGGGCTTCATGATTCATTCTTACATGGGATTTTCTTTCTCCTTATCGGTTCTTGATAGGAATGAATAAAAAGGATTCGTTGCTCGTACGGCGTCGACTTTGACGGCACATTGTTAAGTTTCATTGTGGAAATTGACAGGACAAAGCACAAGGACGACAGGCACAGTAATCATAATAGCACAATGAAGGCACAAATTTGATGATAAAAGTCCTAGTCATAGTCATACAGATGATTATTGATAAGTTGTGGTTGAATCAAGTCAAGCAATCCAAGTGGGTTCTTCAACTCTTAGATGGGTCGATTGCCAAGGAAACGGCCCAAAACAGTGATGGGCTCGCAAGCCGTCTAAATTCTCAACTCAACAATACCAGCCCAATATCAACAAGAGTCTTGCTCCTATATGGGTTATCCCTATCCAATGCAGACACTTGATAACACTAGCGATAGATCTGTGATCTCTCATGAGAAGCAGAGAAACAGCACGCGTTGGCGGCAGAACAGCCAGCCCCAGGAGCCATATTCATAACAGGGTGTTGCGGTGTCTTCAACTCAAGTAATGAACCCAATGCCACTGCCTCCGACCAAAGAATAATAAATAACTAAAGATTAAGCAGAAAAATAAGATATAAGGTGCAAGTTGATCCGTGATAATTAATATGACGTAAGACATTATCCGGAACCGCGGCGCACCACCGTAAAGCTGATTACGTGGAGAAACGAGAAATATATATAGATATAGATAGACGTGTGCATGATTCACAATTCAAGGCATTCAATGAATGGGTGGGTCCCTTTGACAACTCATGAGATGGAAGAAATACTTAGATAAGCACAAAGCAAGGAGACACACCTTCCAAGTATTAAGATCTGGTCTAGAGAAGAGAAGAGGCGCTTGCGTTGCCCAAAGGTCGTTTTTAAAGGAAACCACCTGGCCTTAAAGTGCAGTCCTGAGTTGGTTTATCCATTCCACGTCGGATAATAAAGCGCATCCATGTAATCCTTCTCCCGTTTGTTTTTTCAAAACTAGACTAATTCTTACTCTTCCCCAAATGCCACTCCCATCTACTTCCAAAAATTAAACATTCAAATTTGACAGAAAAATACCATTCCAAATCCCTTATTCAATTCATAATATTATCCACTCAACCATGAAAATCAAGTCCTGTTTTATACTTAAAAAGAATTTGCTCCGGAACTTATCAAAATATTATCGATTATTGATACGGTCATGGTCAAAATCTTATCCTTATTACCATTAATATTAAGAGCTAATTTGTTATTATTATTATCATTCAAATACAGAAGCGTGATTAAAAATTGGACTTGCCGCGAAAGTTGGAACACGTTTGATTAAAACAAAAAAAAAAAAGAAAAGAAAAGAAAGTTGGAATACGTGATCGGTTGATGATTAGGTTTCCTATTATTGTCGATTTTGGAAAATATATTCTCTCCCCAAATTAAATACAGAGAAAAGCAATAATCAAATAAATCAGGAATAATAAGGGCGGGCAAAAAAAAAAGGAGATTTTGGGTGGCATCTGGTGACGTATGGCCTTGCGACACGCGATTAAAGCGCGAAAACTACACTATGGTGAGTTATCCACCTGGGGAATGCTATTTATTTGCTAAATAGCCAGCGAAATAACCAAGTTGTTTCTCCTTTCTCTGCTGAGTTGCCTATAAGAATCACGTTTCCAATTCCCTCGTGCTCTCTGTCATCAACCCTGAAAAAGACTCGACGCAATATCTAATATCAACTCATGGATGCCAAAACCGCCCCACCAACTGCTTTTCCCGGTGTTTCTCCGATCACCTCCACCGACTTTAAAATCGTCCGGGCATTACCCGAACCCGATGTTTGTATACACACATCCGCCGGCTCACGTATTCCCGCCCACGCTAGCATTCTGGTATTCCCCTTCTTCTCTCCGAACTTTTTACACTGAACGATTTTCAAGTTAATTGTGTTTAGTTCTCTTACTAATTGAATTAATTCTTGAATTTTCAAGGCTTCGGTATCACCGGTTTTGGAGAATATCATAGATCGACCACGCAAGCACCGCAGCTCCCACAGAATCATTCAAATCCACGGCGTTCCTTGTGAGGCCATCGCCGCCTTCCTGGACTTCCTCTACTTTTCCAGGTCGGTAAAAATCTTTCATATCAACATCGGCGATGGATAGGAGAATTTTTATTTTTTATTTTTGGGTGATCATGGTTGGTCGGGCTAGGAGAAATGACAGGAATGTCCCTATTTTTGGTGCAGATGTACAGCGGAACAGATAGAGAAGTATGGGATGCATCTGCTGGCATTGTCTCACGTGTATTTCGTGCCACAGCTGAAGCAGAAATGCATTAAGGGGTTGGCGGAACGATTAACGGTTGAGAATGTTGTGGATGTACTCCAATTGGCAAGGCTATGCGATGCACCTGATCTTTACATCAAGTGCATGAAGTTACTCACCAACCATTTCAAATCTGTGGAGAAAAGAGAGGGCTGGAAATTTTTGCAAAGGCACGATCCCTGGCTTGAGCTCGACATCCTCAACTTTATGGATGAGGACGATTTGGTAAATTAACTTCACAATTTTTATGGTTGTTTCTAGTTTTCTTCAGGTGTTAATTAAATTAAACGTGGCATAATCAGAGGAAAAAGAAAACAAGGAAACAAAAGAAGGAGCAGAGCCTCTACTTGGAGCTAAGCGAGGCAATGGAATGTTTGGAGCACATATGCACCGAAGGTTGCACCGACGTGGGGCCCTATGACGTGGTGCCTAGAAAAGCGAGGAGACCGTGTGGTAAGTTCGCCACGTGTCAAGGTATTCAGATCTTAATCCGGCATTTCGCCACGTGCAACAAGAGGATAAGCGGCGGCTGCTTACGGTGTAAGCGGATGTGGCAGCTCTTCAGACTTCACTCTTCCATATGCCAACATTCTGACTCCTGCAAGGTCCCTCTTTGCAGGTATTTTAATATAAAATTTCTTATCTTGTTTTCATTTAGATGTTATCACTTACCACATTGAAATGTCAACACGGTTAATGTCTTGATTTCGTTATATTTGATCATATCTAGTTGCTTGGTAACGTATGATTCTAATATTGTTGAGAAAATAAATAAATTGAAAAACCGTTTTTCACGAGTTACTAAAAAAAAAAGAATTAGGGTCCCATTCTTTGTAATATAAAGGATTATTCCGTGAGAAAAGAAAAAAAATCAAGTTGAGCTTCGTCTGTATCACCTAGGGGGAGATTGAGATTTAATATTGTGGTGCTTATCTTAAATAACAGCACCCCTTGTTAACTTTTGATCTCAAAGTTATCTTCCGGTTCACCTTTGGTTCTTTGTCGCCGTCGATATTTTTGTCTTTCTAATCTTATGATTTATGTTATGTGTATTGTACAGTCGTTAATGTTGTCGTATTTGATGTTAGGTTATGTTACAGATGTCGTATTTAATGTATGTTATTATATATGTGAGTTGTTATAGCAGCTAGCTTAAGGGTGTCTGTTATCAGTTATGACTAATAATATTCTTTGGTTGCGTTTGGGCCGGGAATGTTACTGCAGGCAATTTCAAATGAGATTAATGCAGCAGGACAAAAAGAAAGATGATCCAAAATGGAAACTGCTGGCGAGGAAGGTGGCCTCAGCCAGAGCCATGTCGTCTCTGTCTTTACCAAAGAGGAAACGCGACGAGGAAGATAGAGTAACAATAAACAAAGATGGCATTAGAAGTTTCAATTTACGGTGACGTCTATTCTAACAGTGTCAAATGTGCGAGTTTAGTTTTTGGGTAGTTGATGTGTGTGCCTCTTTTAAGGCCTGGTGTAGCTAGGAGGTACGCTGCGAAGAGAGTTCAGAATTGTAGTGTTTGCTTGTAATTAATTGTAAATTTATTTTGTTGTGAATAAGCAAGCAATTTGTTCGTCATTCATCGTTTTTCATTGTCAGCGTTTTCAAATCATCGGCAATGACGAGAGGACTTATTTATGTTGCTAAAATCTCTCTTCCAAGATCTCTTCCTTTGCTAGTTTTTCCTCTCTGGATCTGTATTTGTATCTATATACACCTATAAAAGTAAACATTGGGTAAAATGGTAAGCAAAATATAAAGTCATTTGAATATTATTAGGTAAAATTTTAGAGAATATTAAGCTGCCCCACTAATTGGAGTTTCTCCTAGTCACCACATATAAAGGCTCATTAAAAAATCGTATCTTTGTTGACGTGTATCATTCGTGTCACAAACATCCTTGGGGCACAACTTGCATTTAAATAAACATCAACTTTGTTAGTTTGGTAGTTCTATTATTTTCTTCTAGCTCTAATATTGTTGTATCTCTTCTTCGTCTTGATGGTACCTGCCCCTTAATTTCTTATAATCAAACAGAATATATATATTTTGCTTTAATTTTGTCCCTTGACTTGTTCCATTTTATATGTGTCATGCAAGTCCGATAGAAATCAATAGATTATTAATAAGCTAATCTTTTAATAATACCATATGTTATGTATGTGTAGTTGTTTTATTAAAAGTTCAACTTCTTGTAGGTAATGCAATGCAACGAGCAGGAATCTTCTCACTTGACATTTGCCCTGCTCGAGTGCAAATGTCATTTAATGTTGAAGATGAAAAGCAAGGAAGTAGGTATTGTCAGGTCAATCCAGTACATAGTGCATAATCGATAATGTTTCAGTTCACAACAAAAAAAAAAATATTAAAGCGATGATGCAAGGATTAAGCCATGATTGGCTTATCAGTAATCAATAATAGTGAAGTAAAACGGAAGGATTGGTTGTTACTTGCTGGTTTCTTTAGTTTCATTTGAATTGTTTTAATTGACACCTTGAATGTCTTTGTTTCGGCACTACTACTGACATCATGGCTCAGGTCAGATTTGATGTTTCAGTCAATTTAATAAATTATTAGGACTGACAGATATTCTTTAGGGGAGACGGACGTGGGCTTCCATGAAAGAATAAGACTTGGATCTTTTGCAGTCGGTGCATGATCCTGCAGTCGGTTACAAGTCGTATGATTTATTTATTATTGTATAGTCAATAGTTGATTACGCAATAATAAGTAGATCGGACGGCCTGCAGTCGATTGCACCATGCAATCGACTACAAAAAAATCCAAATTTAAAAGAACGTATGTTTTCATTATTATTATTTAAAGTTCAAACTTATAATATGAATGGGGTGTGCTATGAATTTGGAATTCTTTAATGTTCACCTAATATATGAGCGACCATGCATATGAAAAGGGATCATCAGATGCTATGGTTGATTGATTCAATCAAAATCCAACCCTCTTTTGATTAAATTAGTCCATCGTCTGTGCTATAAATGTTAAATAAAGTGATCATAATTATGTTTCGGTTGCGTCAAACTGTTATAAATGCGCTTTGCAATGCAGAAATCAAACTGAAAGCTTTATTTCATTCTAACACAAACCTATACAATCTTGCTGGACAAACAGTATCTGTATCAGTTACTGAAATACTATAAATATATATTATTACTACTTGTTGAGGCTATGAGGTAACCTCACGGCAGAAATCTAAAGTTCATCTTTGGAAGATGATGAGCTTTGTGTTGGGCCTGATGGGTTAGTTGAAGATTTCTTGACGGGATAGGATGCCTCCATTGCTATGCCGCAGAGTCCCTCCTTGTGAGATATTCCCCTATGCATTCTGATGTAACCCTTCTCTCCCCATTCGGGTCCCCAAGAGTTCTTCACTGTCCAGTATTTGGTTCCATCAATAGTTGTTCCGTAACCCACAATTACAACCCCATGATCCAAATCAGTCCCACACTCTCCAGTAAATACTCCCTGTATCATGAATATACCACAAGTTTGTTTTCATAGCCTCAGCAGATTGTGTCGTAAACTAGTGGCTAATGCTAAACTAATCCTACCCACAATTCACAAATATTAGAAATTTACCTCTGAGTAGAACTGGAAGTCTGAGCCCCCTGCTTCTATGGCTACAGATACAGGTTGGTTGGCAACAGCTTTGAGCAGCGCACCCTCATTGTTAGCAGGAACATTCTCATGCCCATCAATTGACACTGCTGGTTTATTCTCCTGCAATATTAATGCATTTTGCATCTTGAGTTCCCTTGGTTAAAAGAAAACCAAAAAACAGTGGGTACAATATAGTATCTATGTTGTACCTTTGAAACATCACATGTTCCATCTTCTGCTGTGTAAGGGTAATTGCTCTCTGTCGTTATGCCACCCTTTTTCTTGATGAACTCAAAAGCATAATCCATTAGCCCACCATTGCATCCTTGATTTTCCTCAGTATCGCAATCTATCAACTCTTGCACAGACAAGGAGACTAGCTTTTTGGTCCTGATCTGGTTAATACCTTCAACAGCTTCAACGGATGAAAACGCCCAGCAACAACCTGTACAGAACATTAATTGCAGTAAGATCAAAAGTTGTATACTGAGGTAAAAAAAGGAAAGAAGAAAGGGGAGAGATAATTAATTTGACCCTCGTGATAAACGAGTAAAAGAAATTTGGCTTACCACATTGACCTTGATCCTTCACGCCAGTGACAGCGCCTTTCTGCCTCCAATCAACTGAAGGGGGAACTCTTTGAACATTCTCGTACATGAAGGTCCCATTTCCACGTGGCGTGCCACGGAACATTGTGTGGTGGTTAACCTTTGAGGAAGCATAAGTACTCCTAAATTCATGGTTAGTCATGTCAGCAAACTTGTTCAATTTGAGCTTGTAAGGCTTCTCCATTTTGTTGGTATTGTGAACATGCATCACATTAGCTTTGAATACGTTGAAGCGCTTGTGCTTTTCATTCAGGTTACGAGAAACTGTGTGGTGACTCCTCCATCTCTCATAAAGATCCCACAAACTGTCATCTGATACCAAATCCTTCTCGTGAAAATCAAAGCTTTCCACAACTCCAAGAACCAAAGCAAGTGATAGAACAACCCACAAGAGATTTTTTACTTCCATGTTGCTAGGAAGATGCTAATTGAATGCAAGATATGAAAAATGGAGAGCTTTGGAATGCTTTATATAGAGAAATGAAACAAGAGACAGTAATCAAGAGGGAGAAGAAAACAATGAATAACAAATGAAGAAGTTACAGGTTCCTTATGGGCATCAACAACGAGTAATGATGAAGAAGATGCCACTCGAGAGGCATGGAGAAGAAAGGGTGTCTTGGTTTTGCTTAACTGAGGAAGCAATGGCTTAAAGAATTCAGTTTAATTTTGCCAAAATGAGGACAAGAGAAACTTTCTTTTTTGTTCTTTTATATTGACGCTATATATTACGATAAGGAGAAAAAGAGAGAAAGGAGGGTGATGATCCAATCATGGTTATGTGCTGCAAGTGGTTCTCGTAACCGTTCTATGATCTATCTGTTACCGACGCGATCACTTTATGAATCCAATACATACACTTGGAGAAACGTAGAAGGGAAACATATAGCCGAATCTACTAATTCCGTTTCTATCTATTCATATTCAATTGGTTAAAATAAAAATTAATTTATTTTATAATTGTCAAAACTTGATATCGCAGTCAATGATTCCTATTGATTCTACCTCTCACGCATGATTGATGTCTTGAGAAAATTGTATCAATTGTAAGATAGGATCTTGACTTCTAACTGGTTATTTTAATATTTTCATTATGAGCTGAGCCTGAGCCTGAGCCTGAGCCGAAGTTAGAAAGCTAAAAGAGCTGGTTTTCTACTTTTCTAGAATAGTATGATGCTTGAACAAAAAGCAATCTGAAAAGAGGAATTTAGTAGTGTTGAGTGATTACATTTGACTGGAGGGCGACGGTGTTGCTTGCATAAAAGGATTACATTGACCCATGTTAGTGTTAGCCAATGTCATCAATTCGGTCACCTTTACACTAGAAGAAGATGAGGTGGGTTGCGTGCCTTCCTTGCGTTGTAAGTTATGAGCGTTACTCAACGGCAATGCATAACAGACCCGAAAAAAGGTTTGCTTGGGATATTACATACGGAAAAAAGAGCAAGAGCAGAGCATTGATATATGTCTAAATTTATCATCTCTGATATTCTCATTACGTTTTTCTCCTCTCCTTCCCAAACAAAGCCTGTGGAATATGGATATAATTGAGCATCGGCTTAAAGATAACATGACGATTCCCAGAATCGCCAATGGGCTCCAACATACACATTGGCTAAATCTCCACAAAGAGCGAAACACTGGGGGCCCAAGCTTCTCGTTTCTTGGCTTCTAAATTTCACTCTTCCCGAACTCCATGTCGCTTATAACTATACTTCTCTGAAAATATGCAATTTTAAAAGTATTTATCAAAAAATGGGCAGATTTTTACACGATTTTCCAACTAAATGCTACCTTGAAAGCAGATACAAAGTAGCGTTTTTCCAAGGTGAATCCAAACTTAGTGCAGCTCCTCCAAGGATATGCGGGTTTCAATAATTTGTTCTTTCTGATAGTTCTTTCCAGATGTCTATATGATGCCCTTGCTTATTCTTCTAGTATAAATTTTTGTTCATGAGAACTTCCTCTGCCAATTCTTAATACGAGCTCTGCTTCTTCATTTTCATCTTGCACTAGACCATCTTCTTCCATAAATCGCTCGCCATCAGCAACAAGGCTTTCCATTCCCTCTTCCCGTCCAATGGTATCACGACCCTCGACTCCTTACAGAGCACGTTCAGTTCCCACCAGCTCATCTGTTGATAAAAGTAGGCCATCATCAAGCTCAAGACCCTCCATTCTGTATGAACGTATAAGAATTTTATAGAACTTAGCCAGCCAGTCTGAATCTGAGCATTATCATACTTCATTTTTTAAGTGTGGGAGTGTATTCAACATAGGTTAAACCTGTTTATGTCCAGATGCAAACAACCCCACTCTTGTCAGCTGAAGCTAGGGGCTTCCCAAGCCCACTCCATGAACAACACAAGACAGAAGAGGTGTGTTCCTCCATAGTGCTCACTACATAGGCCCTCGACATTGACCGTGTATGGAAAGATCCAGCAGCAACATGGTTGTCATCTGGACTAATACAGGAACGGCTCCAATTAGATGTCACTCTGTTTCCAGTGGCTCTAAGAGTACCACAAACTTCAAGAGATCGCACATCAAACAAATTCTGGGCATTGTCCCTCCCACTAGTCAAGATAACATTTCCATCTCGAGAAAGAGATATTGATGTGATCGCGAGTGAATGTGCAGCAACTTCGCTAAGTAGCTTTTCTGTCTGAAAATCCCATAGGCGAAGATTTCCATTAACATGTCCAGAAAATATGGTCTGTCCGTCCATGCTGTCGCAAAGAGAATTGCAGTTGCTGTGCAAAACTATTGTGTTAATGCAGTAACCTTTCTGAAAGTCCCAAACTTTTATATCATATGCTGCACTTACAACATGACAACTTGAAACTTTGCTGACATCAACAGCACATACTTCATCTGTGTGGCCAGCAGGGGTACGGCGGACCTGACCTGACTTGACATCCTACGCAAATAAGCTGTTTGAGCGACTTGCAGCAATAACAGATCGATTATCTGGCGTAATTGTGAGATCTAATACAGAGCCAAGGCAACCATAAAGATTGAAACTTAAGGCTCCAGTATTGGTATCCCACACTTTAATTGATCCGTCCTGTCCCCCGGAGATCAATTTACTAGACTTGTACTCAAACAAAATGGAACCACAACCACCTTCATGGGCATTCAGCTGGTATTTGCAAGTGGATGGGATGGTTGACTCTGAAAAGAATCCAGCGCCTTCTTCACAGCGGCAAACTATGCCATCTACCTGCTGTCTTGCCAGTGTTTCTAAACCACTCGCCTTGAACCGTTGGTTCATGTCTTCATACAGTGCATATGCCTAAATTGATAAGAAATATAGTACTAAAGGTCAGCACTAAGCAGCATAAAAAAGTTGAGATCAAAGGCAATCGCAATCTGGGTTTGATATTCCTGAGGCAGGTAGATACATACCATTGATATATCTAGTTGTTTTATCGTCAATACTGCAGACCACCTCCGTTGAATAAGCTCCCACCCCACAAATCTGTTGCATATTTTAAAATGTTGAAAAATTTAGGGAAAAACCAAAAAAGCAGTTCTAAATATTTTCTAGGAATATAAAATTTTTTATTTTATCGTCAACACTTTTTTTATTTTTCTTTTTGCAATTATTGTTCTTCCAAATGGCCCCTTTACTACTTGCTAAAGCCAGATTCATTCTCAAAGAAAATGTGTACCATCACTATACTATGTAATTTCAAGGTTCAAGCAGAGAAAGAGATCATATATCTACCTCATTCATGCGTTCAGCATCCTTCATCTTTTCCAAGTTCCAGCGATTAATTAACACCTTGTTTTCAGCCTCAGCATTATTGGCTTTAATAGTAATCCGCTCCAGCTCTGCTTTGAGTTCCGCATTCTCACTCACAACCACTTCTAGCTATTTGATCTTTCCTTCTAAGTCCATTCTCAATTGAGAGCACTCATTCCTGCAGTATTATCTAAGTTTCAATCATTGGACAACATCTCAAGGTCTCAAAAGAAGAGGGAAAAAGGTTAGTGTCTGTTATAAAAGGAGAATAAACTAACCTGAGCTCCATCAACTCCATCTGCAGATCATGGACAGCAGCTTCTTTTTCTTGAGCCAAAGCTTTAGAAGCTTTGGACTCACCTACTTCCACAACAAAGTTGCTCAGACAATCGAGATTGAGCTTTTATAGCATTGTTCAAGTTCCAGTTGTAGATTCTCCGCTTTCACTTTCCATTCAGAGCCCTTGATGGACAGGCAATTTCAGATCAATAAAAATTTTCCACTTGAGGTCATGCTTAGCTAGATGCAGACCAAGACCCAACCAACTAAATTAATTCTAACGTTTTATCACCAAGCATAACTAGCAACTATTGACACGCTTACTCTTCTCCAAGAGAAATATGCATAAAGTATTATTTAGTTCACGCATTAGGCGTTTCTGAGGTGAGTCCCACCACTTGTGTCAAAAAATAATATGAAAAGCAAAACTATAACAGATACGAAAAGCCACTAACTTCTTAAGCGGCTTAAGTACAGAATGATGATCAGTAAATTTCTTTAGTGAATTGTTTTCAGCAACTTAATTGGGAATTGTAAGATTGCAACTTTTCTTCAGTACGTAAAGTGCTAAAATTTTAAGTAGGATGTTCACAGTATTCAATCTGACAATATGCCCATTAGCTAAGCCATAAAATTATTGGAGAGACGGTACCTCGGGAGCAATAGGTCTAGAAAAGGCAACAAAAGCAGGAACATGAGCGCCTTCTTCGAGTAATTGCCGCTTTCTCAGAGCCTTTAAAGCATGCTTTATAGCTTCATTCGCAATTTCTACCAGTGACATGGAAGATTCCCCTATTTATTGGAAAAGTATACAATAAACGCCGCAGCCACCAAAACTACCTGCTTGGTTGCATCGAAGATGATATCAAGGGTTTCTAAGAAAAATCAAACCTTCAAAAAAAATCAAAGGTTCCATCTGAAAACGGATGTATCTGAGCTAACGCAGGCACTGTGACAGCACCGTAATGCACAATAGGATACATTCTGACGGCAGGAGCAGGGATATTAGCGTTAAGATGGAAGTTAGAATATTTACTTTCTCTAATCGCCCAACCAAACAAGGCCTTACCATCTCCATTTTTCTTTCTTTTTTTCTTTTTTTTAAAGGATTATCATATAATGCTTCAGAGATTTTCAGCTTACGATGAAAATTACTTCATTATTATGAATTTGATATATATATATATATATATAATATGAGAAGGAAATATACTTCGAACTAGAAAAGATGAATAAACCAAACTCACGTTAACTACACACCCAGTGAAGATACTTGAGAATTTTTACAAATCTTGGAAATGACCAACTTCAATCCCGAGCTTAATTTTCTATCTTAGACTAATACAAAGTTAGAACCACCTTAATTCGGAGAGAGAAAAAAAAAAAACAAATCCCAACACATTGAAATCTACATGAACATCCCAAAGAAACTATAAGAACAGCATAACACATTCTGCAAAGCTTAAGTTAAACCCCAATGTAAGTAACTGTGTCTGTATCTTTGTACTGTTCCCTCCCCTGTGAGTCTGTGACAAGCTCAATGACAATTTTGAAGATGCTTCAGTAGGTTCAACCAGCTCGAATTTTTCTATCCAGCCAATCGATATTCTTTGGTGCCCTCTCAAACTGAACGTCGACGCTTCTCCTGGATTTATCATGGTACTCTACACTTCTTTGCGACCTCTCCATCTGGTCAAAAGACATTCTTAACTTCTCAAACTTGTCAACATTATTATTAAATTTATGTTCATGAAATTTCAGTTTTTCAGTCCTGTCTGTGCTTTTCCTTGGTTTGTCCCTTTGATCAGTACTCTTCCTTGGAGCTTCAAAACAGTCGGTGCTTCTTCTGGATTGTTCAACTCTGTCTAAGCTTCTCCTTAAATTTTGTCTTTGTGATGGTGATTTTTCAACTGTTGATATGAATTTTCTGAGATGTCTAAGGTATTCGGGATAGAGTTCCAAATTACAGTGATTTCCTCCTTTAAGCCATAAAGGTTCAAATTTCTCTTGACACAGCTCCCACAACTGCTTGCCATGAGAGCAGTCAACAACCTCGTCAGCAGTTCCCTGAAGAAATCATGAGAAAATGATACCAACTTATTAAAGCCAGATCAAATGCTCCTGTCCCGAAAAATAACCACAGAGAAGTAATTCTTCAAAATTTTTAAGTCACAGTATTCACAAGACGATAATTTAAGAAGTTTATATCAGAAGCAGAGGATGAGGTTGATGTCTATTGAACATTGATACGTGTAAATTCTACTCCTACTAACAGACTACTAATTCATGTGCTCATGCCGTGAAGATGGTTACTCCAATTAACAATTATTCATACCATGATCTTTTAACAAGTGTCAGCAAGAGAAGAGCAAATATACAATATGCGCGGGCTACAGGAGACTATATTGAGGAGGTGATATTTCCAATTTGAACAGAGTTACTGCTTAGCATTATGATTTAAGATTATGATATCCACATAAAATTAGTAAGTTCAAAACGCAACATACTGAACATGCAGCACGCACTTACATGAATTATTAGCACCGGACACTTCACCAATGGAATCTTATCAATGTTCTGCGCGACAAAAACACAGACTAAGTTCAGTTACATAATTGTAAAATCAAGTGACATGAAGCATAAAGAGCAGTGACAAGGGATCTAACCTTATAAATGTCAAACCAATATGTGCGTTTCACAGGGTACATGACTCTCAATCCTGAGAGTATAGGACTGTGAAGAACTACAGCCCTTAGACGGGGTAAACGAGCAGCAAGATCCAAAGTAGGGCCACTTCCAACAGATTGACCATAAAGAATAATATCTTCCTGCTTGGCACCATAGTTCTCTTCAAGACACTTATATGCGGCTTGAATATCAGCGTAGGTATTATTCTCACTTGGCTGTGGGAAAAATATCCAGAGATGCTGTTGACTATTGTGATCGAGAGAATCATATAATCATATATAGTAGATAGAAGTGTATAAAGTAGTTACCTTTCCCGATGACTGTCCATAGCCAGAGTAATCATATCTGCAGACATTGAACAATTGCTTGAGAACATTTTTGACATCATCTTGATAAATGTGTTCTTTACAAACAATAGATCTATCATATGATTTGTAAGCATAGTCCATTCACTGCCTTTCATCACTCTACCGATTATTTTTTACAGGCTGAGGATGAAGATATGGGCACTCTATAAAATTCAGTTTCAAACTATTGTCTAGGCAGAACATTTTATTATGCAAGTAAAGTTTTTTAACAATGTGAAACCAACATTCCAAATGAGAGGGAAAAAAAAGGTAGCCAAATGAGAAATAAAGTAGATACGATATAATTTGGTTGTCAAGGGGTTTCCAGTAGAACTTTGATTCAGGGTGATTCTAAACCAATTCACTGAAGTTTACAACTTCATTTGTTGTGGTAAGTTATGCAGGTGCCTACTGTAGCCTGTAGGGATATCGAAAGCACTGAATTGGATGTGAGGCATCAAACGACACGGAAATGCTACTCATCATAAAGTTAGTATGCTGGCGAATCAGATCTATACAGAGGAACCAGAAACTACCACTTTCCAGATAAAAGAATGAACGTAATAGTTGAAGGGCCCCATTCGTTGCTTGACTAATTTAGCCTACTTGAGGCAATGAATTCTTTATTGTTTTCACCCTATAAACATCAGAACCTGGTATATGCAAGCTAAACAAAACGATTAAGCTGTCTTCGTATAGTAAAACTCTACGGTTTAATTAAATACTGAGGGAAATTGATAATCAGAGGTACACTGTAACCTAAGGAAACAGCACAATATCAATTTCTTCCACGTACCAATTAGAAGAAGGAAAAAAAATCTCAAAGCACAGTGTTAGAAATTGGAGAAGAAAAGAAGGAAAGAGGGAAATTGAATTACCCCATGAGATTGACACGCAAATGGATGCTCAATTCGACGAAGAGCTCATACATCTGGCCAATATCAGCGGCATTCCCGTGAGAGTAAAGAATAGTTGATTTGGCCATGGGATGTCGAACATACATAGCTACGATCTCAGTACCACGACGAGTGGGCAATTTCAGAACTTCAACGTTTTCACGGTGAGGAAAAGGGTCCAAGAGCAAGAGCCCAGTTTCTTCTTCCTTAACGAGCTTATAGGATGGCGGATTCGGCGGGAAGAAAGCCAACTTGGCAGCCATGGAAGAAGTAACTCCACCCATTCCCTTCTCTGCGTATGATTCTTCTCTCTAACAATGGCGAAGATCTTTTTGCTCAGAGCGAGAAGCGAATTAAGTTATTAACATTCCTTCTCCTTCTTCTTCACCTTTTTTGAGATGGATGTTCTCGGTATTAGCACAGGGAACCGAGACAGAGTTTTTATTTTTTTAATTTTAGGAAAAATACTTTCTTATTTTCGTTTCTTTCCCCACCCAGACCCCAGACCCAGTGCATTACATTACTCGCTAGTATCTAGGATTCTAGGGAGTGATTCCCGTCCATTAATCTCATAGCGTGCACAGTTGTCTCATTCTCACCCTCACGTGTTATATAATTGACCTCAAATTTCCTCCTCAGTCCTCACTCCTCACATCGGGGTCCATTTTTCTTTTTGCAATACAGCCCCTCATCTTTCTTTTTTCCTTTGTGCTTTAACTTACAATTAAAAAAAAAATGAATAATATTTACAGACATTAAAGGATGATGAAAAATAACAGGGGTATTATTTGTTATTTTGATCTGGGATTGAAAAAGCGAAAGGTAACAAAGGCAAGTAAAAAAGATGAAAAGAAAGGGGGCCGAAGTAGAAAAACATATAAGCGTAAATAAAAAGAATTAGTTAAATGTTTTGTTTGGGTATTTACAGGTTGTCCTATTTTGATGAGTTTGCTTGTGCATTCATGATGAGATTTGCCATGGAAGGAAGGAAGGACCTTTCGGCTCGGTCATGGGGTTGACAAATGGACCTCACTTGGATTTAGATGTGGGTGTGGTGCTCGACCCATTCATTATTGAGACAAGTTTGGTTTGTTTAAGACATTCTCAACAAGAACCTGGTTTTGTGCTAATTAAAACCCCGGTTTTAGGGTGGGTCTTAGAATCCAAACATACAAATAGCATAGGGACCCATTTTAGTGTGCGTTGCAGGAAATAATGCTGGTTGTTTCATGTTTAGGCTGTCAAACACGCAGAGTGAACAAAAAGACAACTAATACAATACAGCTTGTAATCCTTTTAATTACTCTCGACGCCGATTTTGACAATTTTCTACGACACCTTGTGTTTTTCGCTATACTTTTAGCGACTTAAGTTGACCCAAAGTACAAGTGAAGGAAAATATCACATCATGATTAGGAGAGAGATGAGAGTGTGGAATGGTTGAGCGGTGCACTTGCACAAGAGGAAGAGCAAATAGGATAGGAAGACAAGGTTTTTGTGATGTAAGTGTCCACTTTTTGCTGGTCCTGTCTGAAAATATTACAAAGGGCTTCCACGAAGCTAGAAGGCAATTTATGGGTTAACCTCACATAATGATCTACCAACCGAAATTCATCTCTGCAAATAACGGAACTCCAATTCAACTTTGGAGGAGAGTGACTGAATCCGAATCCGAATCCGAATCGCATCCTGAGCCTGAGGCAATGCTCAATCGTTGAGGCCGAGCCTCTCACGGTTAACGCCGACGGGGCAGAAATAACCACCATTACCATTACCAACACGCCTAGTGTTAGTGATCCAACAGACGAGGAGGCCATTCCTCTTCCTCTAACAATATCTCACCGCACCAAATTTATCACTTGCTTTGGCCTGTTACGTTAACTCCATCTCCTTTTAGTTACAGAATAACTTCCTTTTATTTATTTCCAGCTATGTTTGACACGTTTCCCGATAAGTTACTGATGGCAAGTTATTTATTGCGAACAATTATTTTCTATGCGGAGCCCATTGGGCTTCTTGTGTTGATGCTTGGAAGTGAGTAGCCGTAGCCGGCCCAATTGATCCTGAGGAAAAGACAATTTTAAACTAGAAACAACACACATAGGGTCAGCGCTTAAGTCACCTTGCAAAAAAGGTTTAGCATATCCCGCTCGGCTTCCTCCAATCCAATGAAATAAAATTAAAAATGTATACTTTTTGTGTTAACTGCAAATTAGAATTAACCTAAGTGGCTCGGCCACAGCATCTATTTGATGCCATTTACATAAGCATGCGTTGCATTCCGCGAACCCAAAAAAAAAAAAAACAAATGACATGCCTTTCGGATCACTTCAGTTGGTGGATTAATAAAGAACCATTCAACATAAAATGACACGTTTTCATCCTAAAATATAGAGAGCACTATAGCATTTTGGCTGGCACGTAGGCACAAACAGTTAGAAACTGCAGTTTAAAACAAAACCCTTCAATAACTTGCACTTATTTAATTTTCTTCAAGCCATTGATTTGCTTTGAAACATAATTGCTCTGCCAATATTTAAATATAGGGGGGCGGCCCACGTATATTAATTAATCTTTTAGTGCGGTTGCAAACTCAAAGTCATGTCCCCTGCTTATTTGTAAATTATGTATCGTAATAATTAAGAAGGCACACCAACATTATTTGAGGGAGGAAGGGGCGAAAAGAGACCGTTGAGAATGATTCATAAAGTGGGCAACAAAGTTAGTTCTCCAAGTGAAATATAATAGAAATCATCACATATATACATATACAGTTCAATTAGCTCAATCCAATATTATTCTGGAGTTGGCGTTTACACTATCTTATTTCGGGTTTAAGCTTGTATATATATTATTTCTGGACTTTCTTTTATCTCCCTCCCCGCTTTGATGGATTCACTCACTTTTAGAGGTTGTTAAATTAACATTAACAATTACAAGTAGTTGAGTTTAAAGCATGAACCAAGTCAAGTCAGCAAGTTCAGATCAGATGCGCAATCAGGGAATTAACTGCCCCACACTACTGAGAAGCTAAGCTGGTGAATAATGAGAACAAATATTTTAGTGTAACATTCGATCTAGCCAATCAGAAATTGAGTTTAGGTATATGCAACACGTAGCTCAATCTGATTCTTATGGGTCCACGCATCTTGGATGGACCCCACCACTTCCTTTTTCAACTTGCCACGTGCCACCACCATCCCAAACCATATATTCCCGCTTCCGCTACTGCGATTTTCTCTCGTTCCCATTAATTTCCATGGAAACTCACGCCACCACACTCTCTAACTCCATCTTTGAGAGCACGGCGCACCCACCGGACTTGCTTTCCCTTTCGCGTGAAACCGTGAAACACCGTTGCATTGCCTCCCTGAAAACCCTTACCCCTCATATCACGTGCCTCGCTTTTCGTCTCCATGAAAACCTTCTCTATGCCGCTTCTCTCAACCTAATCAACGTCTTCGATCTATCCCATTCTCAAAACAAGCTTATCGATGCATTTAACGATGACCCTAACGCGGGATTCGTCAAGTCCATTGCCTTCCACGATTCCAAGATCTTCACCGCTCATCAGGACTGCAAGATTCGCGCCTGGTTGATCACGCCGTCCAGAAAACACCGCCTTCTTTTCACGCTTCCAACCATTAAGGACTGCTTACGCCGTTTCATTTTGCCCCAGAACTACGTTAAAGTTCGACGACACAAGAGGAAGCTATGGATTCAACATTCTGATACAGTGTCGGGTTTAGTAGTGAACCAAACACTAATGTACTCGGTTTCTTGGGATAAAAGCTTAAAGATTTGGGATGTGGCTGATAATTACCGGTGTTTGGAGTCGGTTAAGGCGCATGAAGATGCGATCAACGCTGTTGCAGTGTCGGATGAGGGAACCGTTTACACGGCGTCAGCGGATGGGTGTATCAGAGTTTGGGAGAGAGACGACAAATTGAGAAGATATGCACTGGAGAGAACTCTGGAGAAGCAGAAATCAACTGTGAATGCGCTGGCTTTAAACGGGGATGGGAAGCTGCTGTTTTCAGGTGGTTGCGACGGTGTTATAACGGTATGGGAGAGGAAGGTCAACGATGGATCAGAAAACGACATGGTATCTTGTGAAAAATTATGGGGTCATGTAGGGGCTATATTGTGTTTGATCAATGTGGAGGGTGTATTAGCAAGTGGTTCGGCAGATCAGACAGTTAGGGTGTGGCAGTGGCAACACGATGGGGCAAATGCAAGTGCAAGAGTAGGGTATTGTTGTAAAGCAGTGCTGAAGGGGCACGAGAAACCCATAAAGTCATTAGCGGCATATTCCTCAAACGGCGTCGTTACTATATTTAGTGGGAGTCTTGACGGGTATATTAAGGTGTGGGATTTGTGTTGTCTGGCTTGAATCTACCCAACAAAATAACAATTCACAAAGTCCTCCATGCATCTAACGTGGTGCGACTGATACTTGTTAATCTTGCACCCAAATAGAATGATATGCTAGCTGAAAAATGCCACAATAGCGATTATATTCTAGCTTATGTTATATCAGTAAGAAGTGGGTTCATAATTATTGTTGCACGAGGTTGATGCTTTTTTAAACAAGAGGTAATTCTATAATATAGCTAGGCTCAGAAAGCCACTATTTGCATCATTATCGTTATCATTATCATTATGGGTGGAATGTGCCTTTGATTTCCTATGTAATGTTAAGTAAATGAAGTTGGTACGGCCTCCTCGGTCGGTAGCGCACGCGATTCACCTCACTATCAAGAATAAAAAAAAATTACTATTGTGATTGCGGTGTTATTTGGTCTGTCCACTCCTCGTTGTGAAATGTCTGTGTAAATACAAAGAAGAAAATGGAGAAAGGCATGTCATAGAATCTGCACAGTTCAACAACTGGAAAAATCGGATCTCAAGCCACTAACTTGGATGACAAGGTCTAATCAATCACAAGATATTTTCTGACAAGACCTGCATCGAGGTGAACTGCTCTGCAACAACTAGATATAAAACTCAGCAATAGGCGAAACTCGTACATGGTCAATCTGCCTTTCGAAGCGTTTCTTGAATATTTCAAAACTTCAATATTCCACGTTAATTCAACAAGAATTTTATTTTCTCACCCTGATACGGCAAGCCACAGTTTCACTTATAATTGTACAGCAACAACTAATTATTATGAAAATATGCTACTCAACATCAAAAGAAAACAGAGAGATACTGAAGACAAGAGTTTGGTTATAGCTTTTGGAAACTATTAACGTGATGACGACTACAAGTACAAAATACTGGGAAACCCAAAGTATGACAGTCCAAAAATCAAACATATGTCCCCAAACATCTTGTCGCTTCTTTATAAACAAGAAAGTAGAGTGCAAACCAGAACATAAAACCTTCTACAACAGACAGGACCATATTTTCTTTGGGCGTTCAAAGAAGAAAAAGGCTTGTTGTAGTCTATTTTAGTTGTTAACTATCCCATCAACATATAAATATATAATCAACGCAAAAGAATATTAATTAGACAGTCGACTACAATAAATGCAAGATCTTCAGTTATCAATCAGAAATGCAGAACAGAAATAATCAAGTTATGCCAAATCGTTGTCCATTATGGTTCAAGATCTCCTATCCTTGCCTAGGATCTCGCAGCTTTTATTCAGCTAGCAAAACTCATCAACTAAAAGTTTCCAGAATTTTGTCGTCAAAGCAAGGAGAGAAGAACCGAGAATCTAATTCATTGAGTAATAGTATGAAGAAAGATTACACGGTTTATGTAACAAAACATCAGAAACTAACTCAGACAAAAAGATCACATTTCTACCCTTCAATTAACTACCTTATAGCTACTATGACATAATCTGATACAAGAGAGAACATAAAAAGTACTGTGAAACCAAGTGACAAGTGTATAACCTTTACGCATTTTCTTATAAAAGTTGTGGACCAACGACATCATGAAGCAAAATAAAAACACACCTAATGATTGGTAGGACTTTGAAAACGCCAATTCAGCTCCCACATACTTGATAAATAGAAGGATGATTGTTCATTTTCCACCAGCACTAGGCGAGTCCAATTCTGAATATGCAAGACTTATTGAAAATCATATATTCATGGTAAAATTCCAATATAGGCCGTAGAACATTATTTCTTAAGACAACTGCTTCCAAGTAGGTAAAAGAACAAAGGCGTGGGGAGGAACAGTCACGCCCCTAAACATCAAAAGGAACTGTTGCATAAAGTTGAAGATTGATCACGCAATTCTCTACATACATGCAAAGCACATAGAGGTAAAGACAACTGTGCCTACATGTAATTACTCTAGAAAGAAGCAATATAAAAGACGTGTTGTCATTGTTAATCCAATGGTTCCTCTTATCACCATCTTGAAGAAACAATTTCATTCTAACTTGATAAAATCAATGCACAAAAAATCTTAAAATTTTATATACGTACTGTTCAACAAAAATTAGTGAAACAATCTTCCTACGAGAATATAGAACGAAGACAAGTAGAAGGATCTACGATGACAGACACCTAAGTCTTGCGGCGGAGACGCTTCGTTAGCTTCTTGCACTTGTGCTTATTCATCTTTCTCTTCCTCTTCTTCTTAACACTATCTGCCCAAATCGACCGTGCATCATCAGGTTCGATGTGTTGGGCCTCGCCAACCCCAACGTTTTCGTACTCAGTCGAAATGACGGGAGCGAAAGAATATCCAAACGGGAAATTGGGAAAAAAATTGCAAGCTTTGAGAGGAATTTGCCTTGTCTCCCCCAGAGAAAGCCCAAAAAGGAATTGGGTTATTCGTAAAATCTGGCTTGGTTATACCCGGATGGATATGGTGGGAACTTCGAGAAGCGGTGGGTTCTAAAAATAATGGCGGATTGATAGTCGAAATCAGTCTTAAAGAGGCCAAGTTCCTAGAAAGCTTGTGGATTGGGTTCGTTATTTACACAAAGAAGCCTTTGAAGGGGTTCGCAGTCATGCAGGAATTGAGAAAAATGGACAAGGGTTAGTTAGCACAGACAATCCCCGTCATCCCTTCCCGGCTTTGATCGGTCGAGAATTGGGGTATAGGTAGAGAGGTCTCAAGTCTAAACTACAAGGACAAGGACTAGTACGACGTCGTATACTTCCCGCAGCAGTCAAACTAACAAACCTCACCAAAATGTTATTAAAATAGAAAAATGCCCCCATGCAGGATTGAACTACAGACCTTCAGTTTACAAGACTGACGCTCTACCACTGAGCTATAGGGGCAATTTGCGAGGGGATCGACTGAAAATTATTAATATATTTTTTCTCTGATTTCCAATTTTCCTACTTCATATTCTACGCAGTGCTCCTGCCTTCTGCGAGGACTTGGCTCCGGTGGACTGCGTACTACTGTTACTCGTAAAGTCGTTACCACCGACCACCTCTCCCTCTGTACAGCCTCGGAATCATTTTTTTTTTTGAAATTTCCTAGCTTTTTGTTCTGTGTTTTGTTAAAAAAATGGTAATAGCCGACTTCTCCGTTGGAATCGGTACATTCCAGGATCCGATTCATGCCATATGGATATTGAAAAAATCACATCAATCCTCTTTTCATGAAAACAGGTATTTTCTGTACTGGTGTTGCTAACTGTCATTGCGGTTTCGCTTACGTTTCAATGCTGAAGGTCTAACAGAACCAGAAGGAGCATAAATAGCTTGCTTCCCTTTAGGTGTTTACAAAGTACACTGTTTACGTAGTCCAATTATTACAGGCACCAGAGTCTAATCTGGGGTTAGATACTTGTTGGCATGCTTAGTGAGGAATTTATAAAGTTTCATTTCTAACTGTGATTCACTCTATCTGGACTGTTGAACATAAATAAGGACACAAACTTTCAGAATTAGTATCTCCTTCTCACTGTCAATGTCAATTTTTCAGAATGCCAATTACCCTTACTGGCGCATGTAAAATCAGTCTGTTAAACCAGTTTGTTTTTTATTCTTATGCAATCCTCTTAGCAATGTAATTTACATTTTGCTTTTCTTTTTATCTAGGTGTATTCTGTTGTTGTTTTACACACAGAGAAACCATTAGTTTAGTCTTGTTCAATATCAACCACTTTGACTTGATGGACTAGATGATACTTGTTTTTCAGCTTTTCTTTGTTAATGTAATGCAATTGCATTGTGTGCAAATTAGACATTCACATTGAGTTTCACTGATGCAGGTAGGAGCTGGAACGTCCAGGAAGAATCAGCCAATTTCTGGTATTTATAACATTATTATTAGATTAGATCATTGCTATTTAGTAGAGGTTCTGTGATTTGGAATAGTATGGCAAATTTGGGCTGCTAACAGTCACTTCTTTGTATATCATTTCTGATTCAGTTAATGTGCTGACATGTGAACTCCTCCCAGTAGGCATTTGAATGATACTTATGCGTAATTTCTGCTTTTACTATCATATAATTCTTGTCTCCAAATTGGCGGCTTTCTTCCATTCCCGTAATAATGATGACTAAAACTTTTCAAACTCTGGTATAACTCGAATGGGCGGCGGTCAAGCATTGATAATTATGCCCCCTTTTCCCACATAAACTATTGATGATATATCAGAGAAAATAGCACACAGGCTAATAGTGGGAGACAGAAATGGAAGAGGGACGATTTTGTTATACTTATCTCTTCAAAATAGGAATACTCGAATGAAGCCAGATGAGATGAATCCTGAACAACAGCTATTTGACGAGGGAAATACATATTACATAGGTTCCTCTACAGTTAGAACCATTATCCATTATATGGCCTTATCACACGTACACACACTTGATACAATTTTATTTTAGTATTTGACATTTTTATGAAACAGCTATCAATGCTTGATTTGGGTTAACATGACCCTAACATCCTTGCCGTTAGGCCTTGTTTTTGGGTCATCCATGGTGCAAAAGCAGGCGATCTTGAGAACTAGAAGCATTTGCTCCTCAAATCCGTTGTTCATCAGTTTTTGATCAATTGCTCGCCTGGGATCCTCCGAAGACACCACGTTTCTCATCCACTTAACCAAACTCATTTCCTCTGTGTGCTGGAAAAATTCATCAGATGGAAACTTTCCCATCACCAAGACGCCAAGCACAACCCCAAAGCTGTAAATATCACACTTGTCTGTGAACTTGAGAGTTTGGTGATATTCTGGTGCTATATACCCCACTGTGCCTGCAAGAACTGAAGTGGTGATATGTGTGTTAGCATCTGGCATTGCTTTTGCAAGCCCAAAATCTGCAATACGAGCTTCTATTTCATCATCAAGAAGAATGTTTGCTGGCTTGAGATCTCTATGAATAATGCGTGGGGTGTGGCTCGAATGAAGGTACTCAAGGCCAGCTGCAATTCCAACTGCAATCTTGTGCCGTGACAACCAATCCAACTCCACTGTACCCTGTTGAGCTCTAATCAGCATATCTTGTAAACTTCCATTCTTCATGAATTCATAGACAAGATAGTGGCAATCAGGTTTGGACACATGGGCAAGCAAGGGTAAAAGATTGCGATGTCGAATTAGACCAACTGTGTTAATCTCTGATCGAATTTGACGCATTCTTTTGTTCAAAAGCTTACTATCCTCTTCAGATAATTCTGCTAATTCTGCTGTATCTTTTGGAGGTTGAACAATCTTCTTAATGGCAATCATTTTGCCGTTGCTTCCTGGCAATTCAGCTCTGTAAACTTGTCCACATGCGCCTCTTCCTACGACTTCTAATGAAGCCAGCCCGTCTTCTTTTTCTAAGAAAGCCAAGTCCTCTTTTTTGATAAGAGGACTGTAAATATCAGGTCCAGAGATCTTCCCTCTCCCTTTGAACAAAGCTATGGCCAACTTGAATAGCAAAGAGAATATGAACCCAGAAATGCTCCCAGCCAGTGCTCCAGCTACAAATCCAAGTATCCACCCACTTAATTTCCTCTTGCTTGACTTGTGTTTCTTTGGGGTTGACCCTGACGATGGACTAGGAGCGTCAGCATTAGAACTACTCTTGCTGGATGTTGGGGCAGATGCAGGCTTGTTTCTGCTTCCACTTGGAGTTGGAGTTGTACCAAGGAGGTAACGTCTGGAGTCCTCTGACTCTGATTCTGAGTATTCAAATTTCTTCATCAGTGGCACTGAACCTTCAAGGAATTGATTCCCGGAAAAGTTAAAGTGCCGGAGATTACGAAATGAACGAATGGATACCGGGACTCTCCCTGCGAAGAGATTGTCGGCAACGGAGAGGCTTTCCAAATTGGGGAAATGCTTCAAGAAATTCAAATTCCCAGAAAATTTGTTGGAAGAAACATCAAGAACACGAAGGCGAACGAGAGAGGATAATTCAGAAGGAACTTGGCCGGAGAAGCGGTTGTTTCTGAGATCTAGAATTTCCAGTTTCCGGCAGTCAACTATCTGGGACGGGATTTGGTCAACGAGCTGGTTGTTTGAAAGAGAGAGCTCTTTGAGCTCTGTGAGGCGTCCAATTGCAGGGGACAAAACCCCATTAAGCTGCTGGGATTTGAAGGAGAGCCTTGTGATTTTGAGAACATAGCTCTCATTGTGTGAGAGTCTCCTCTCACACAAGACACCTTGGGTGTTACATGGGTGGGTAGATGGGTGGAGTTGATCCTTCACTCCCAAATCCTTTTTGATGATGGAAAGAGCTTTGAGGTCTGAAGGGTCGAGATCGATTCTGGCATGGATGAACAAGGCAAGTGACAAGAATGAAACAAGGAAGAGGAGGTTGTCCATTAACAAAATGGAAAAGAAGGACAACTAATGGCTAAACAGCTACTCCTTCCTTCCTTACGTTGTTTGTTGATTTTTATAGCGCCAAACCGCGTGGAAATTCTTGCAACGGAGGGGCCCTCAATTGAATTTCTCCCGCTGCTCAATAAACAAAGAAAAAAAAAACCATTTTAATTATATAAGTATCTAAATTTTATTGAGTGTTTATCCTCGGATACGAAGGAAAGAGATTTGCCACTTAATAATCTTATTTTAAAGAAAAATTAATTTTATATTTAAAAGATGGAAAAAACCTCTGCAAAAAACTTTAATAATGCCGTTTAAATAAGGATATCTATAGTGCTCATCTCTTCGTTTTGGCTGAGAGCAAATCTCCATTCACCATTGTGGGGTACGTGATTTAACGTAACACATGCCATTCATTCATTCAAGTATCACTTTCTCAGTCTCCCCCCTCTTTTTCTCAGTACAGACTCTCCATGTTCTACACAAGACAACTGGTATTTATGAGCTAGAATGTTTAACTTCACAAAAAGTAAATTAAATGAGTATAAATTAGATTTACATGATATCATATATATAATTATAGAGATTATTTATATTTATAGATATTCAAATATCACTCACTTAATAAATAATTCCAGTTATAGTCAGGTCAAAAAATAATTATGCGGACGTTTAATTTTCTATGGTTTGATTGGCGTGAAGCCTCTTAGAAAGTGAGCAATGAAGTCAGTCAACGGACCCCACCTTTGAGTCAGTCAACCAATCAAGTCAACAAGTCGTCGCTAGCTTAACTGCTTGGTTTTGTGTCAGCGCCATCGGAATTAATTAATAACTATTTTTAATTAACACACCTCAATTTTTAATATGCCTTTGAAAAAATAACTTTACAAAGTTGTTAAACAAAAAATTTTCACTTAAGAGAACGATTTTTTAGGGTCATTTTAGCTCTAAATAATTCTTTAAGATTATTTTTTAAAATTTTTTCTTTTAATTTAACGACTCACCATTATTAACAAAGATTCTAAGCTATAAATATCTTTAAAAAAAATTAATAATTTCAAACATTAATAATAAAAGCAAAAAAATCCTTTCATAAAACTAATGAAAAAAATTCAAAGTATAACTAAATATTAATAAATTAACATCCAAATTAGAAAGATACTTTTGGATGATTACAAAGTGTATAATATATTCCAATACTAATTCACAATCCTATTAAAAATTTCATATACAAAAAAAGTAAAAAGCTCCATAATTCATCTAAAAAAATAAAAATTCAGTGGAGCAAACAATTTAATACCTAAATTTTGATTCAACTCATCAAAACAAAATCTAAGGAGAGAATACAAAATATTAAATTAAATATTATTATTAAAAAATAAATTAATAAAATGAACTCATTTCAATCGTATTAAACAGTTAAAAATAAAATATAAAAATAATTTTTTTTGTAAAAATGTCAAAGCAAGTCGACGAAACATTCTTAAAAAGTTGTTTTAATAAAAAAAATTTGTTTAACGACTTTTTAAAAAAAGCTGTTTCATCAAGAGTATTTTAAAAATTAAAGGTATGTATTAATTAAAAATGGGGTGCATTAGTTAAATCCTGAGCTAGTTTTTATTTTTCCTCCTTTTCTCATAAAAATATTACTTGACTTGTTTTATTTTCATATTTGTTGGTCGGACTTAGAAAATGTATTATAATGTTTATGTTTTGATCCTTGTTATAAATGAAATAAGATAGCGAAAGGTCTACATGCCTGTAGTTTTCTATTTAGAATTCATAGATTTTTAATGAAGATTCAATTCAAAGTTGTGGAAATTATTATTTGTTTACCGATTCTGTAACATCAGAGCAGTAATGGATTGAATTAATTTTTGCTTTTGTTTTTTTGTTTTTGTATGTTGGAGTAAGCGTGGGGTTTACTCTTAGCCTGCTCTCAGTATTTCAGTGGTTACAACCCCGAAATTTCTTTGCTAATCTTCCCCATTCTAAGGTCAACACGACAGGCCTAGCCGCCTTTCCTCTTTCATTTTCATTATTGCTTCAATTTCATTAATAAACGGTATCAGTACGGTCACTTTGTGCACTCTTACCCTTAATTTTTTTTTTTTTATTAAACTAGAGAAGTACTAATAAAATTATATTTAGTAGTAATTGATATTCATTGTAACTTTATTTTAAATAAGTGATACTGATAGTTAACTATTTTATAAAAAAAAAATAAAAATCATTGAAGGCTTTTTCTTTTCCCTTGTTGTCGAAAGAAAAATATGACTTGACTTAGCATTAGTGAACTACAGTGAAAGGAATCTATTGTTGGGTAAAATTAAGAAGAAGAATTAGGCTAAATTGCATGAACTTCATGGACGGCTAAGCTAAAAGCCACGCATTAAGAACAATTAACAGTCTTTGTCCTCCAATTTTGTCTATTCTGTTTCTATTCCAAAAAAAATACGCAAAGAAGAAAAAATAAAAATAAAAAGGAGAGAGAGAAACCAAAATTTCACAATCCACACTGTTTACTTTACTAGGTAGCTAGTTCTGGACACAACTAGCCAAAGCATTTGAACACACAAACTTAAGATTGAACACAAAAGCAACGTTATTATATACATAAAATGCTGATCAGTATTAATCGGTAATTCCTCTTACTCCACGCAGCAACGGTACATGAAGTACTTTTCCATTTGACGGCCACACTCGGCACACACAACCCTTTCTGGGATACCACCAGTGCTCCCGGGAAGGATAAGGCGATTACAATGACGCGGTGGGTGAATTGGTTCCAGGTATTCCCTGAAAGCTGGCACAAACCCATCTATCTCGGCATTTATCTTCCAGTTTTCAAACTCGTTTAGCCCTTTCAATGCTGTCGTTCCATTGGCTTTGGCCATGTCAGCACCTTTGCAGAATATTGCCCATCCTTTATCGCTGCCATCAAAGGTTAGCACAGTCATCACTTCACTCATAATCTCATCATTCTCCACAGTTTTGTTAAGCTGCAACTTTGAGTACAACATGCTCTCCAATCTTGCCCAGAAGAACCAAATGGATGTGACATTAGGCCAGAAATGACTCAACTTTTCTTGAGCAAAGGTAGAAATCATTCTCTGCATCCGCTCTTTTGCATTGCTCTTCCCCACATAGACCAGCTCTAATGTGATATTAGCAAGTCTTGCAACAGACATTGCAGTACTTGTGAATGTTCGAAGCCAGTTGATATCTTCACCCCCATAGAGGCATATGTGTCTGCCTTCTGTCATCTGGGAAAAAGGAAACTCCATTTGTTAATGTCAATTCTCAAATACATTGTGTAAGTGAATTCAGTTGGAGAGGATAAATAAAGAATTTTGCTCTTACCCATTCTAGAAGATTAGCATCAATCCCATCAACGATTAACTCAAGGGACCAAATCTCTGCCTTCCACAAGGATTCCTCTTTGTCACTAGTGAACGGGAAAGCCCAATTTCCCCAAATCCATAGCATGTGGAGTGCATTGGTGGAGCACACCCTGGCTTGTGGATCAAGGGCCACTATAATGGTCCTCTTTGAGAAGTTCCAGTCCTCTCTGATATACTTAATGACAGAATGATCAATGTCCAGAGGATGGTGCACACTATACCACGGCATCATTGATTGCAAGGACCCAAACTTCTCTTGATTAATATCATTCCAATTCGATCTGTTCACAATTGGAATCCACACCATTTCATACTGCACATCTGTTCTCATTTTTGCATCTTGATACAAGTTATCAAGTATTACAATCTCTTCTTGTGAAATATCAAGGTCTGATATGAGTAGTAACACGTGTTTCTTCCTTAGAAGCTCCACACCAACCTGGTTGTTCAAAAATTTAAATGGTCTTAGAATATGGAGTATGCATGTAAGATCATACTTTTGCGGGGGTGAGGTTTCAAAACAAACCTTTGTTCTGCTAGCATCAACAAGTGGCAACGGGTCTGTTGTAGTGCGAAACAGTATTGAGAGAATTTTCTGATTGTCGACATAGGCTATCTGGAAACATTCCTTCAGAAATTCGTAGTCCTCTACGTATTTCTTGTCATCTGCATTTTCATAGTACTCATAATGTAAAAAAAATGCATCTATCTGATAAAAAATTTCCCGTGCAACCCTTTACTTTCTTCTATTGGATAAAATTTTTGGAAGTATTGCTCACCCATATATTTGTAGCAGATAGCCAGTTGGGTCTTAAGGTGCTTATGTACGCTGCTGACCTTATAAGCCAAACTTGATAATTCCCATTCCTCTGGGGTTGATAAAACGTATCTATAAAATCATTATATCAAAGGAGTCAGTATTGTTTTGATGAGTTTATGCGAGAGTTCAGAAGGTGGGCTTACTCGTTTCTCAAGCCTATAAGACTAGTAATCTGCGAGGAAAGAGCCACAACACTTCGGATGGTCCAATAGGCAGCAATGGGAATATGAGCACTGGCAACGGACATAGGGGGTGTGTCCTCTGAAATGTATTGAGATGGTAGAGACTTGAATTCAACAATGGACTTGGTTACATCCAGTGCGGCCTTGACAAGCAAATTGAGTGCATCAAGCTGGGGTTTCAGGAAGGCAGAACTCTCTACAAGGTCAGGCAGTTGCTTAAGGAGGGCCACTGACTTGGCAAGTTTATTTATATTTGCTGTTCCAGAGCTCTGCTGAGCAACAAGCCAAAACTCCCCGAATTTTACAGCAAAGGCTGCTAAGGTGAAAACCATTTTTGCATGCCATTTATATCTTGACAGAGTATTCAGTATCACCATTGTTGTTGCATGTTCATCTACACTTCCCGAGCACTTGCAAGATAGCTGCCAGTCATGTATTGCACATCAATAACATTTAAGTTTTCGTTAACGGGATAGATTTTTCAGATTCATTATGAAGAATCATGAAAAATTGTCAAAAGAATCTTCAAAAAATATTGACAGAAGAAAAGTGAAAAGAGTAAAAGACTACGGTGCTTTTGGAAACACAGTGATGCATTGCTTTCTAATATATAAAAAAAATATGAGTCGTTTTACACATTTTTTTTATTTCTTTTATATTTATCTCTTTTATATATATATATATATAATTTACTCTTAGAAAATGACTATAATAAGTGCACACATGCATTTTCTTAAAAATATTGACCGAAGATAATTAGGCAAACTAAAGTCAAGTGATTTTTATATCCAGAAGCATAACTGTGCTTCGAATATGCTCGTGTCTTTGTGTGCTAAAAGTTTTGTCAGTTTATTTTAAAAAACACTTGAAGACACTATATTCTCTGCAAAAGCAAAAAGAGGAAAAGAATTATACATTAAATATCAATCTCCATATTAAAATAATATATATGGTAGTCATGGGAAAAAGCCTTCCATCCTTTAAAAAAAGTAAAAAGGATCGAGAAGATTTCCATGTCAAAATTAATATACAACCTCGCAGGAAATTTTGTGTATGAAAAAAGCCGATGTGTACTCAAGCACGTCAGATTCAGCCAAAGGTAGTTTTTCGGCTTGTTCTCGTTTTCCCTACACATAACAATATGATAACGAGAAAAGAGTTAAATTAATTGGTTTAGCTCACGTAATCCACACAAGAACGTAAGCAAATGGCCATGCATGCATGTAAATTTAGTAACCCTACAACAGAGCAAAACAGCAACAGAAAGAGCTAGCCTGCATACGTACATCAACATCAGGAGCAATGGCATGAATCAAGATCTCATCAACGAGTTGGATAATGGGATTGACAACAATGTCACGACCATCAGGAGCATGAGTTGCCAGAACTTGCTTTGTCATGGCAGTGTCGTCGGAAGTTGCAAACATCCTACGCTCTTTCCTTTGTTGCATTCTGTTAGGGTTAGCGGCCATGACTAGCTAGCTACTCAATTGAGTGCAAGACAAAGAATAGGAAGTTTTTAGTTTGGGTGTGTTGTTGTACGCTTAAAGAATTAAGACACGAGAGCGGTTTATATATATAGTTGAGAGTGGTGGAATAAAGCGCTAAAGCCTTATTGAACATGTACCTTGCTTGCGATTAAGAGAAACTGTAGTGAATTCTCATGTGGTCCCTCCATAAATAGTATTTATTCAGTTTCACTTATATGATATAATATAGGTGCAAAAGCTAAACAGATTTAACGTTCAAAAAAACCTTTTGGCATCTCTTGCTACATCATGCAAGCCGCGTCATTGAGTGTTTGCTTCTGTTGTTGGGGTAAGTATCATGCACTTTGAGGATATATATGACACGTCAGGTATCCCTTTCCAATCACAAGGCGAAATGTAGGACGTTTTACTTTTTCCAAATTCAAGTTAAGGATTATGGAATGGAATCTCCTTTTAATTAATCGTCCAAGCATTTTCCCTTCATTACATCGTTCGAGGGATATAACCAGTCACAAATTAATTAAGGCTTCAGTGATCAGAGACAGCTAGCTAGCTAGTGATGACGCATGACATGCCAACCAATATTTTCATATTCGGGGAACGATTTGAAAAAGGGACAGATACACAGTTTCTTTTATTTCCACGTAGGCTCGTGTTTTCTGTTGGTAGATTCTTGACTGCACTTAGCAGGCTTTAGGTAACCCGAAAAGCTCAACTTTTGATCCATCGAGTTTGGGCTTTGGCCTGCCCACGTCCCCCCCCACCCCCCCAACCCAATTGTTATGACGAGATTAATTTTTGCACCGAAAATTAACATATGCACCCCTCAGTATTTTCTTCATAAAATTAAATTACCCTCTCACCTTAAACTTTCAAAATCATGTTTCCTATAGCAAACCTAAGAAACGAAAAATAATAAAAGGAACCCATACTTGCGTCGGGTTTTTTGGGGTTGTCAGGGAAAATGGGGTTTCTGAGGTTGAGATGTGCTTTGGGTATATTGTGTATCTCTAAAAAGGTGGGAGGAGGTATTTGGGGACTCGAGGGTAATTTGGGAATTAAAAAAGGGCGCAAATTAACCCTGTTATGCGAATGCAAGCCTCTCTCTTAACCTCAACTCTTCTTTTCTCGGTTGTTCCTAAACCTTAATTTCCTCACCGGAAAGACTTTTGTTTTGCATAGACAAGACATTCTGCAGACATGATTTGTTCGTTAATATTCCAACACTTTTTTAAGATAAACGGTGGCTTTGAGTTGCATGTGTTTATGACCTGATGAGCTGTTATGGTAAGGTGGAGGCCGCAAAAAGGGATCACAGGTACCAGCTACTTCCCAGTACAAGTTATTGGATTATTTTATAAACTAAGCAAGTAATCTCAGAAGAGTATAAAGAGAAAGAGGGCATATAGGTTACAAAAGAGGGCATGCCGTTAATACAATACATAACATCAAATGAAACCAAATTTTGACAGCACTCTTTACTAGCTAGCTAGCTCTGGACTTATCTAGCCAAAGCACTTGCACACCAAACATCAACATCAATATCACATCACACTAGTATGTATGAATCTCACAGAGATAAGTACTAATTTATTTATTACATTCAAAACAAAGCAACGCTATGTATATATATATAATGCTGACTCTTACTCCACGCAGCAGCGGTACATGAAGTACTTCTCCATTTGACGGCCACACTCGGCACACACAACCCTTTCTGGGATACCACCAGTGCTCCCGGGAAGGATAAGGCGATTACAATGATGTGGTGGGTGAATTTGTTCCAGGTATTCCCTTAAAGCTGGCACAAACCCATCTCTCTCGGCATTTATCTTCCAGTTTTCAAACTCGTTTAGCCCTTTCAATGCTGTCGTTCCATTGGCTTTGGCCATGTCAGCACCTTTGCAGAATATTGCCCATCCTTTATCGCTGCCATCAAAGGTTAGCACAGTCATCACTTCACTCATAATCTCATCATTCTCCACAGTTTTGTTAAGCTGCAACTTTGAGTACAACATGCTCTCCAATCTTGCCCAGAAGAACCAAATGGATGTGACATTAGGCCAGAAATGACTCAACTTTTCTTGAGCAAAGGTAGAAATCATTCTCTGCATCCGCTCTTTTGCATTGCTCTTCCCCACATAGACCAGCTCTAATGTGATATTAGCAAGTCTTGCAACAGACATTGCAGTACTTGTGAATGTTCGAAGCCAGTTTATATCTTCACCCCCATAGAGGCATATGTGTCTGCCTTCTGTCATCTGGGAAAAAGGAAACTCCATTTGTTAATGTCAATTCTCAAATACATTGTGTAAGTGAATTCAGTTGGAGAGGATAAATAAAGAATTTTGCTCTTACCCATTCTAGAAGATTAGCATCAATCCCATCAACGATTAACTCAAGGGACCAAATCTCTGCCTTCCACAAGGATTCCTCTTTGTCACTAGTGAACGGGAAAGCCAAATTTCCCCAAATCCATAGCATGTGGAGTGCATTGGTGGAGCACACCCTGGCTTGTGGATCAAGGGCCACTATAATGGTCCTCTTTGAGAAGTTCCAGTCCTCTCTGATATACTTAATGACAGAACGATCAATGTGCAGAGGATGGTGCACACTGTACCACGGCATCATTGATTGCAAAGACCCAAACTTCTCTTGATTAGTATCATTCCAATTCAATCTGTCCACAACTGGAATCCACACCATTTCATAATGTAGCTCTGCTCTCATTTTTGCATCTTTATACAAGTTATCGAGTATTACAATCTCTTCTTGTGAAATATCAAGGTCTGATATGAGTAGTAACACGTGTTTCTTCCTTAGAAGCTCCACACCAACCTGGTTGTTCAAAAATTTAAATGGTCTTAGAATATGGAGTATGCATGTAAGATCATACTTTTGCGGGGGTGAGGTTTCAAAACAAACCTTTGTTCTGCTAGCATCAACAAGTGGCAACGGGTCTGTTGTAGTGCGAAACAGTATTGAGAGAATTTTCTGATTGTCGACATAGGCTATCTGGAAACATTCCTTCAGAAATTCGTAGTCCTCTACGTATTTCTTGTCATCTGCATTTTCATAGTACTCATAATGTAAAAAAAAATGCATCTATCTGATAAAAAATTTCCCGTGCAACCCTTTACTTTCTTCTATTGGATAAAATTTTTGGAAGTATTGCTCACCTATATATTTGTAGCAGATAGCCAGTTGGTTCTTAAGGTGCTCATGTATGCTGCTGACCTTATAAGCCAAACTTGATAATTCCCATTCCTCTGGGGTTGATAAAACGTATCTATAAAATCATTATATCAAAGGGGTCAGTATTGTTTTGATGAGTTTATGCGAGAGTTCAGAAGGTGGGCTTACTCGTTTCTCAAGCCTATAAGACTAGTAATCTGCGAGGAAAGAGCCACAACACTTCGGATGGTCCAATAGGCAGCAATGGGAATATGAGCACTGGCAACGGACATAGGGGGTGTGTCCTCTGAAATGTATTGAGATGGTAGAGACTTGAATTCAACAATGGACTTGGTTACATCCAGTGCGGCCTTGACAAGCAAATTGAGTGCATCAAGCTGGGGTTTCAGGAAGGCAGAACTCTCTACAAGGTCAGGCAGTTGCTTAAGGAGGGCCACTGACTTGGCAAGTTTATTTATATTTGCTGTTCCAGAGCTCTGCTGAGCAACAAGCCAAAACTCCCCAAAATTAACAGCAAAGGCTGCTAATGTTAAAACCACTTTTCCATGCCATGGATAGTTTGACAGAATATTCAGCAGCACCATCGTTGTTGCATGTGCTTCTCCACCTCCCGAACACTTACACGATAGCTGCCAGTCACGTAATGCACATCAGAAACATTTAAGCTTTCGTGTTAGAGACAAAAGGTTAGATATTTCAGATTCAATATAAAGAATCTTTAAAAAACTAAAGCGACATGATTTTTATATCCAAAAGCATGTGTTTCCAATGCTCGTGTCTGTATGCTAAAGTTTTGTTAGTGTATGTTGAAACACTGTCAAGATATTCTCTGCGAAAGCAAAAAGAGGAAAAGAATTATACATACATTCTCCATATTAAAATACAGTACGGTAGTTATGGGAAAAGCCTTTTATCCTTAACAACAGAAGCAAATAGTAACTCATAAAAAAGTCAAGAAAATTTTCTTATCAAAATATACAACCTCGCAGGAAATTTTTTGTATGACATAAGGCAATGCGTCAAGCGCGTCAGATTCAGCCAAAGGCAGTGTCTCCGCTTGTTCTCGCTTTCCCTACACGTGACATGGTAAAGTTAAATTCTGTTGAAACTTGAAACCCCATTAGTTTAGCTCACGTACCCCATATAAGAATTAAAGCAAATTACGGAGCATGCACGTAAAGTAACGCTAAATATAACAGAGCGGAAACAAGTAATCAGAAAGTAAAACAGCAAGCAGAAACGGCATACTTCAACATCAGGAGCAATGGCATGAACCAAGATCTCCTCAATGAGTTGGATAATGGGATTGACAACAATGTCACGACCGTCGGGAGCATGAGTTGCCTGAACTTGCTTCATCATGGCAGTGTCGTCGGAAGTTGCAAACATCCTACGCTCTTTCCTTTTCTGCATTCTGTTAGGGACAGAAGCAGAGGCAGGTGCGACGACTGGTAGTGGAGTTGGGGCATTGGCCATAACTGACCACTCGTTTGCAAATCAAAAGGGAACACAGCAGAATAGGAAATTTTTAGTTTCGAGTACTTCGTTGTACGCTTACTCAATTAAGACCGGATTATATAATCGAGGGATATGTGGAATAAAGCATTAAAGCCTTAATGAACAAGTACCTTGCTTGCGATTGGGTATAAGACAAAGCTAAAGCCCCCCAGATTTGGATTAGGTTAAACAGTCTCAGGGTGGACCCTCTATTCAGTTTCACTTCACATGCATATGAACAAAAAGCTGAGCAGATTTAACGTTCCAAAAAACCATGGCATTGGCAATTTACAATTAGACATGGTAGAGTGAGATTAAGCTCTTCCTGACATCATGCAATCACGTCTTTGAGGGCTTGCTTTAGTTGTTAGAATGAGTGTCACTTTGAAGATATATGGCATATCTTTCCAATCACAATGTGCCATGTAGGACGCTTTTGTTTTTCCAAATTAAAGTTGAGGTTTATGGAATCTCCTTTAATGATTGGTCCAATTATTTTTCCTTCGTTACATACACATCAAGGGCTTCGGTGATCAGATAATTATAATGCATGGCATTGCCAATAGTCCTGATAATTTGACACACAGATTACAACTTTTCTTTCCACATAAGCTCGTGTTTTCTGTTTTGGTAGTTTTCTAAATCGGGAGAGTCTAATTGACCCCAAGTAATAAATGGGTTACACTATCTTATGTTTTGTGGCTAAATCAAGAGCCTTAATATTATAATAGACGGTAGAGATACATTTATAACTAACTTGAATAGCCAATTTTTTTGTATTTTTAAATTTACTCTCATAACTACTAAAATTTATACTTAAGATCATATTTTTAAATTTTTATTTATTCTCATCCTCTTCAATCCCATCTCTCTCTCTTCCAAGGTCCTCTTTAGTCATATGTTTCTTATGTCTCTCTTATTATTTTTTTAACAAAAAAATCTTATTTTTTAAATAAAAATAAAAGAAAAAAATATTTTTTTCTACCTTACGGAAAGATTTATTTATTTATCTTTCATTTAATTTAGCAATATTTCATAAAAGCAAGTTATGACTTGAAACATTTTTTTTTTTTTTTTTTTTTATGTTGGCTCAACCTAAAATTTAATATTGTGAAGAAGTGAGAATAATATTTAAGAAAGATATATATATATATATATATATATATATATATATATATATATATATATATTTTGAACTTAGTTATTATAATCAATAAATAAATATTTAAAATATTTAATTTTAGGTCTCTACTTATTTATAAAGTCTTGTTTATAGGTAATATTTTTTATTAGAAATGTAAATTTTTTTAGTAATAAATTATATCTTTTTAGTATTACTTAAGTAGAATAATATACAATAAATCATATAAGTATAAAAAAAAATTATAAAAAAAATAAAAAGAATTAAGGGAGAGAAAGGGTTAATTAGATTAGTTAAATATTAGTTTAAATAAAATTTTAATATATATATATATATATAGGTCGAAAAGAAAAAAGCGAAGAATGATGAAAAAATGAAGTGAAAAGAAAGAAATTGAAGAAGGATGAAAAATATAAATTTGAAAAAAAAAATAGGGCTGATTTGTAATAAAATAAAATTTTGTTGTTAAAATTTATAATATTTATTAATGTTTGTAATAAGTTAACTGAACATGTGGGCCTTATAGTATGTATATCTTTTATTTTTTTTATTGGTTCATTAAATATATGATAGTTTAACTCATGGGATAACTTAGACAAATCCTTTCAAATTGTGGTATACATGTCCAATAACTTCTAGAGTATATATAATATGCGTGTGTTCTTAGACTACAACGAGCCCAACAAGCCCAACTCTTGACCCATCAAAATTGGGCCTTGGGCTTCCTATTTTGTTAGAAAAAAAAAATAAGAAGCTCGTGACACGTGTGTATAGTATATGAGTGAAGGGGAGCGTGTCAAGAAAGTGTGAGAAACAAGGAGAAAATGCCTGTGTCCCCCGCTTTAGCGTATGGTTGCCGCTACTCTTGTGCGAATGCAAGCCCTCTAAGACACCTTTTGATCTCAACTCTGTTGCATCATCACAAGCGCACTGTATCAGCAGCGGCTCACTCTGCCATTATCACTAGCCTCTTCTTTTCTCCATTTTTCCCAAAATCCAATTTCCTCACGGGAAACACTCTATTCTCTCGGATGGAGGTAATCCCTCTCTCTTTTTTGTATGTTCTGCAAAGAATGGTTATTTCTTTTGTTTGATGTCTTCTGCGACTGGGGACTTGATTATCGGCCTTCTATAAATGTTTCTTTCTCGAGTTATTGGCGAATTGCTGTTTGGTTTCCCCATGGTACTGAAGGAAGGAAATGGAACTTTTTTTAGATTTCTTTTCTCATTTAGCGTAATATTAGTTTCCGCCTTTTATCAATGTCATGTAACTGTTTACATTGATCCACTTTCAACGATCAATTTTTAATCAAGCAACTGCGTGGAGAATTATTCGATCGTCTTAAAAGAATCTACATATAGAAGGGTCTTTTTTCAGTATTTAGAAGGTTACAGATTTAGAGATCTTAATTGCAAGAAATGTTTCCGTCGTAAATTTGACTTGAACAGCATCTTTTGCATCATCGTTTGTTGTTATCATTGATATGGAGACACAGCCTAGAGGAGACAAGCAGGCCTTTACAGAGACATAAAATTATAAAACTATTAAAACTTATATTGACAGAATCAATTGAAGCTGGTAGGATATTGTGATATTCTATTGTTTTAATTACGACATCAGTAAGAAATCGTCTTATCCTGGGAATTTAATTTGAGGACTCCCGTATCCCAATAATAAAAGTATACACGCTTTGCTGATACCTTCAAATGCATAATTACTTTTTTGTAGAGTAGATAATGACCTTCTATCATTCATGTTGGTTATTTCTGGTTTTTTTTCCCTCTCCTGTTGGCATAGAAGAGAGGCTTCTTGCTCTATTTGGACATTTTGAATTTGATACATGGAATTTTAATGTTGTTTCTGTCGGATAATATTAATATACACTTGTGTAATGATGGTAGTTTATAGTGAGGTCCATTGCACTCTCTTTAATAGTTGCCAATATTATGCATCTGCAATAGCATTGGATAATCAAACTAGAACCCCCATGTTCTCTCTTGCAGGCACTGAGCAACTTGACAAGGTATATATGCATTTTGATCATTCTGTATTTGAGTTCTACCATTAAGCGGTGCTTGCATTGATACTCAATTATTTTGTATGCTTTCCCATTTTTAATGTCATAATTGAATTTTCTTTTCCCTTCTGTCAGTGCTCTCCTACCAAGGGGAGGAAGAAAAGACAAAAGGAAGAAAACAAAAACAAAACTGTATCATTATTTGTTTATGACCCTTAGTCACGTTCTCTACTTTTCCTTATTTAAAAAATAGAATTGTATTGAAAATAAGAGATTTGTTTTACCAAAAATACAGCAATTCTGGTCTGGTAGTGGCGTCAATAAGAACAAAGGGATGGTGGAGAATCTGCAGCGTTATGGAGTGATAACATCACAAAAGGTAGCAGAAGTCATGGAGACAGTGGATAGGGCTTTGTTTGTACCCGATGGAGCCCCAGCTTATGTTGACAGCCCCATGCCAATAGGGTACAACGCCACTATATCTGCACCTCATATGCACGCCACATGCCTTCAGTTACTGGAGAAGAATTTGCAGCCTGGGATGCATGCTCTGGATGTTGGCTCTGGTATATTTCTTGAACTACACACAGTTACTTTCTTTTTAAGTTATTCTCTTATGCATTAACGATTTATTGCAAGTTGGAGAGAGACGAAAATTGCTTATTAGTTAGGGGCCATAAAGTTCGTTAGTATTCCAATACTTTTAAGATAACTGGTGCCTTTGACTTGCATATGCTTATGACCTACTGCAATAGTTAGGTAGAGGCAAAAAGGATGTTGATAGATATCTGCTTTTTCCCATAACCCCTTTTCCTAGCAGTGTCATAGCGGGATGAGACATTAAAAATTTGATTGCAATAATTGATAAGGCGATAGATCTTACTCCTACAGTGGTGACGATTCTGTAGAGGATTGCAGATGTTCCGTACATAATTAAATGACATTTTATTTGATAGCAGTTTCATAGCCTCCCCATGCGCCCACCTTTCCATTATCATTATTCAATGTATCTATGTCACTTTGCAGGAACGGGGTATCTGACCGCATGCTTTGCCTTGATGGTTGGACCTCAGGGCCGTGCTGTTGGTGTGGAACATATCCCTGAATTGGCTTCTTCTTCAATAGAGAATATCCAGAAGAGTGCTGCAGCTCCACTACTGAAAGACGGGTCTCTCTCAGTGCACGTTGGTGGTATGGTTTCTCGAGTTGTTGTGATTCTGAAATATTTAATCTGTTTTTGTTTCATAACAAGAAAAGTACATTGTCTCTAGATTGTCACAATTTGGGAGTCATTTAAGATTTTTGATTAATAGATGGTAGCAATTACAAGTAAAGCCTGATCGTCATCAGCATTGCTCTTTCCATTATGGATATCAAGATATTTTCGTGTGCATCTGTTCATTGTGTGCTTTCAACTGCATGAAATCAGTTTTCTTCGTTTGTTGAGTTCTGGCCATTTGATCAGTGGATGGATAGTTTCAAATATTTGATGCCTTTACAGATGGAAGGCAAGGGTGGCCGGAGTTTTCTCCTTATGATGCCATTCATGTCGGAGCAGCGGCACCAGAAATCCCACAACCGCTGATTGACCAGTTGAAACCTGGAGGTAGAATGGTAATTCCTGTTGGAAACATATTTCAGGATTTGAAGGTTGTGGATAAGAAGTCAGATGGTTCTATCTCTGTTCGGACTGAGACCTCTGTTCGATACGTGCCTCTCACCAGTCGAGAAGCTCAACTGCGAGGCTACTGATGTTAGATGCAAAATCCTCAATTTCTTATTCTCTCGTTGTGCGTACCACGGGACATAGTTTGTATAGTTGAAGTTCTTGTTCATCGTTGTGCTATTGTATTAACCACCTAAATAAACGTGACTCTACTGTTTGTACACTCAAAAAAAACATGTGAATCTCCTGTAAATTAATTTCCCTTTAAATAAACAGAATTGTTAATGGAATTAAATATAGAATATAATTTGGCATTGTCCAGAAATCATTGAGATGGGTCTACGTCAGCATGCATCCGTATAACATGAAACGTGAAATGTTATGACTTTGCAGATGTGCTTTTGTAACATTTTCTTTTGCCATAACCATTCTGGCCAAGAAGAGGAACCGGCAGTCAGTCAGTTGCATTGCATTTCATAAGAAATACATTTTACTTTCATAAATAGCCAAAAAAATAAAAAATAAAGGACGACTTTCTTAAAAATCCCTAGAGTGGGAATCAAAACACCAAATATATAAATTTAACCTGACAATAGCTCCAAAAAAGTAAAGAAGATAATTGACTATATATCCTCAAATATGAAAAAGAAACTGAGACGTGACTTGGAGATAGAGCAGTCCACTCAAAAGGAGCTACGCCTGGTTCTTTCCTCGGCAACATTCACTCTAATTGCCCTCCCGTCCAAACTCTGCAATAGTACAGGTAATCATAAAATTTGTTCCAATTGTCCAGATTAATTCAAACTGTCGTTTCAAAACATACCTGACCATCGAGAGCAGCAATGGCATCATTCATTTCAGTCTCACTGGTCATCGTGACAAAGCCAAAACCACGTGATCGACCAGTTTCTCTGTCGTACACAATGCGAGCACTCACAACCTTACCGTGTTCGCTGAAAATTTGCTCCAGGCGAGCATTGTCAACATCCCACGGCAAGTTCCCAACATAGACTCTCAATGCAGGTTCAAAGCTACGAGGTGGGCGTGGGCGTTGTTCAGGTCGTGATCCTCTCGGAGCAGCCTTGTTAACAGTCAACAGTCTCCCATCTAAGTCCTGTTACATAAAAGAAGGGTAAGATCTAAAACAACTCAAACTCACAACAAATATCTTTCTCATCTCTGTAGCATAAAGTCAATCTAGACGCAGCAATAGATTGTTTATTTCTCCAACATTAATATTAGTGACATTTATTTGTGAGAACAGAAAATATGTTCCCCATCCTTCCTTTGTGTTCAGACATGGGAATAAACTTAAAAAGGAATAAAAGTGCACAGTTAGCAAGCAACCCAGTCGCAACAGGTAAGACTCCATTCTCCCTATTTCCAACTCTTAAAAGAGTTTTTTAATCATAGTTAAGATAAAATAGAATGAAGTCCTCTCAATACAGTCAGTCATACAGAAAACACAGTACAACAGAAGTAAACACTACCAGTCTACCATAGATCCTCCACTCTGCAAGTTTCTGTCTTCATCAGTTTTGGTTGGCAACAATATTGTGTACATTTTTTTGTGTCTTGATATTTCAATACAACTTTGCTGCATTTTCCTCGGACAACATAAATAAGTGGCTAGTGTTATCCTCAATGGAAAAGAAATGGATATAATAAACTCACATATCGGTTGAACTTCTCAACAGCGTTGTCGGCTTCTTCAACTGTACTCATGGTTACAAATCCGAACCCACGACTTTGATCAGTGTCTCTATTATAAATTACCTAAAATCAAAATAAGAAAATGAAGATTGTTTCAGATATTGAAATCATTAAGAAACAGAAAGACAAGGTCAGGTATTAAAAGAGTAAAGACTCACCTCGGCAATTTCCACCGTTCCAGCCTGCTCAAAAAGCATGGCCAATTTCTGACTATCAACATCATAAGGCAAGTTGCCAACAAATAATTTTGCATCTTCAGGTGGTTCCACGAATCCCCCTTCTTCCCTGTCCTCAAAAACCCCATCTTCACCGCTCTCTCCGTCGCTCAGGCTACCTTCGATACCTGCTTCTCCACCCTCAGACTCCCAATCCGAAAGACGAGCATCGACTCCACCCTCCTCCTCGTTTTCCCACGTAGACTCATCTTGCTCTGCTTCTTCTTCTTCAACGGCGAGCGTGTTGTCTTCTCCTTGTTGAGCCCAATCCGATGTCTGAGCTACAAATGTGACTATAGAGGAATAATGGGTTTTCCTGCTAAGAGACAAAGAAGGTAAAAATAGTGAAGAATTAGAGCAAGAGGCCTGGAGCTTAAGGGGTTTGGAAGGAGCGAGATTGGGATATTTGGTTTTGCAGTAACAGAGTGATGGCAAGGAGAGTAAGCATGATTCTGCCATTGCGAGGGTCTTAAGTGCAGGTATATTTGTGATAGACATGACTGATGTCTATTTCGGAGCAAGAGAGCGAGAGGATGAGGGTTTAGATGAAGATGGTTGAGGATAAGGAAGGGGCTGTCCCGTAGATAGGGGAAGGGTTTTGCCAAGAAGAGGAGAGGAAGAAAATAAAAATCCCACTATGGGCTTTTATTCTTTTAAAGAGATTCATTTTTGCACCTCCAAAATTAATATCTGCACCCCTCAGCTAAAACATTTTCAATTTTCCTTGTCCAACAGTAACTAAAAAGAATCTAAATTTGGTTATACTGTATGATTAAGTCAACTTTAACTATATTGAGTCCACGAGCAAACAAAAAAAGAACAGAAGAAAAAACAAAGTTATGACGAGGCTTTCGTCCATATCCATATTAATTCGACAGATAATCAAAAAATTACAAAAGCATTTAAATGCAACTCACTTAATTTTGAAACATAAATATTGCCAATTGCAACAGGACACAGTACGATAACATACTCGGATAGCACCGCACAAAACAAATTTCATAATATGATCATGCATGACGTTGTCCAATTGGCAAATTTGGCTTTGTCTGTCATATGAGCTAGCTAGCCTTGTTGCAATTTTTTTGAATAATAACTTTCTCAGTCTTGGGAGTGGGTTCAGACTGGAATTGAAGTTTCACTGTATGCGCCAACACATACCAGTATAGATGAAGGCATAAAACCAAACACTGATTTAGACATGCACCAAGTGATTGTGCAATATATATAGAAGCAGAAGAAGAAGATAACATACATGAGAAGCAGAAGCAGAAAGAGAGGTATGTATATATGATAAAAAGAAAGAAATCAATTAACTAGCTAGATGGGACAATCCCTTGTTTGAGGAGCTTGTGACCAATTCTATAAGAAACATATGCATCAATGGATGCATATTCAATTTGAGCACGGGTGAGGTTCCTTTCGTGCCACTTGCTGATGCTTACGTCCTTAGGTTTCTTTATATCAAGACCCACCAGCTCCTTTGCCAGATATTTGAGTCCTGGGGAGGTAAACCTACCAGGCCACTGTTCCTTTGTCAAGTGAAGAAGATCTAAACCATTTCTGCACTCTAGCCCATACTCTTTCTTCAGCTTTGATATATCCAACCCAACCTGGAGCCCGACGAAGGTGAAGTTGGAGTCTGCGAGGAAGCTCCTGAGGGAGACTGGGAAATGGTCCATATGGAAGAGCTGAAGGATCAAGCACATATTCTCAACGCAGAGTTGCAGAATTGCAGCTCTCATCAGTGATGGTTCCGGGTCAGGTTTCCACTCAGTGTCCAACCCAACCACTGTGTGTTTTCCAGCATATTTGGAGCAAATTAGCCCAACCCATTCCTCTGCTATGCTGCCTTTGTCAGTCACCGTTGTTTCAATGCTCAAGCCTCCACAGCTCACTGAGAATTTCGAGGTTGTGGGATCGAAGCTCACGCTCGGATAATCACTTGTACTTGCAGACATGGTACTTGTCAATTTTTGGGGAATAAAAAGAAATGATTGTAACTTAAAGCTGAAGGAGAGCAAAAGGTATACACATACAGGAGTGTAACTGGCAAGAACCATGAGAAGGTGAGCATGGCAAATAAAAGACAACAATAGTAAATTATTATTATTATTCGAACATCAAAGCTCAGCTGTCAGATTTATTGGAATGCCAATAGAATCTGGTAAGATTTTAATCTATAATTGCAAAATATAGAGACCGAGAATCTGTTTGAATTTGCGGAACACCCATTCATCGTATGCTTTTATTTTATTTTTTTTAGGACATCTTTAGGGACAGTATTAATTATAATTTTATATTTTAATTATTTATATTATTTTTATGGGTCTTACAATTATATATTACTCTATATAAATTATATAATTTTTTCTCTACTCATACAACTTTAAAAACTTTTCTAAATAAATTTCACAAATTATTTTATATTCTTATTTTTAATTAATTTATTTCACAATTATTCTTTTTCTTCTTATAAATATCTTCTTTCTTTCTTATAAAATATAAATTGAGTCCCACTTTTTTTCTATACATTAGTTCCATATTTCAACAAGTCTCAATCTTCTCTCTCTTCTACCTCACCAGCTCTTATAAATATTTTCTTTCTTTCTTATAAAATATAAGCTGGGTCTCACTTTTTTCTATGCATTAGTTCTATATTTCAACAATTCTTAATCTTTTTTTTCTTCCACCTCATCAACTCTCTAGTAGTGCAACAGAAAAATGCACATTTGCATAGTCTCGTGCAATGCATAATTTCTCCCCACTAGAGTTGGTCTCATACACATTCCATTATTTTAATTAATCCATATTACAAGCTCAGCATATCAATTGGAATTTTTTCATGGGCCAGAATTAAAGTAAAAAATGTGATTACCTACTTGGGTAATTAGTGTGTGATCTCTACCTTTAGTTGTTGTTGTTGAGAATCAACTCAATTAAACTTTTTATCAAATGAAAAATGAGAATTATAATATATAAAAATAAATAAAACATTGGATTTTGGAATTAACTATAGCGGCAAGAAACCCCCGGATCTTTTTCTCTTCTCCATCGGCCAGTCTAAATAGATAGTCATTCAGTCAATAGAAAAACAATCAAAATTCAAGAGAGTTTTGTAACTCTGCTTTTGGTTGGGCGAAACTCAGGATCCGATCATATAGAAAAATTCAGTAGTTTCGGAAATCTACCTACCGACATATACAAATAACCATCAAGGAAACGTCAATAGAAACCGATCAAATATCTTGTGGTAACCAATAAAGCATTTTAAGTTGAAGACCATGAATTTTATTAAAGATAAGGATTTATCCCAAACAGAAGAAATCTCGACTGTATTTTTTCTCTTAATGTTTATCTTTTTGCTTAAAAAAGATAAATTTAAATTTCAAGAACGTTTTGGATTTTTATAAGGTAGTGAAACTGTAACTGTCACTCAGTTCAGGCCAAGTGAGCAGATGCTGTCTGGAGTGTCACCATTATTCAACTCCTAATCTTGGTCATCCACCTAATTGATTATTCATCACAAGTATGTATGTATGTATGTATGTATGTATATTGATTAAAACTGCATGCTCCATCTCCATCACCATCGCATTTACGAATTATTATTGTCCATTTCCCTTTCATTCTTAATTAGGGCTCGCACTCGTAAACTGAACCCACTGGGACATGCTGGGAATTCCTCCGTTGACAACAGTGAGCAAGTAATAACCAGCGGGTGCAACATTGGGAGATGGCGGGGCTTCTACTATTGCTTTCACCCACCCATCTTTACTTGTCTCCATGTTTTTGGACCTCAGCTTCAACATCCTCTGATTCATTGAGAAGGAGTGCGTCGTAAAGGGTGGTGCATACGCACTAAACTCTACCTCAATGTTCTTCTTCCTCACCAAGAATCCAACAATGAACTCCGTCCCATACCCAATGCCATGAGCAGCTGTTACGCCGCCACTGCCGTACTCTATACTCAAATTAGTGGGCCTCCAGCTGTGGTACCTTCTGTTCATGTAATGAGGAACAAATGCTTCTAGTCTGAGCTCAGTTGGGTATGTCACTTTATGAAATGTGTACCTCCCGTGTGGGTTACTCCCAGCAACTAAGACCCTTCCGTCGGGAACAACAATTGCTGCGGAGTGGTACATTCTGGGTATTTTAGTGGACTTCAGCACTCTAAACCTTTTGCCCAGTGGTTTATTTGGGCTGTAAAGGTAAGGTTGAAGAGAAGCGTTTCTGGCATTGTCATATCCTGCACACCCACTTTTAGCTCCGTTTATAATCAGGATCTGGGCAGTGGGGAGGATTAGCATGTCATGTAGAAGACGTGGTGCTGGCATGTCTTCCATAGCCCACTTGGGCTTATCCTCTGTTATCACCATTCGCCCACAAGATCTTAAACCCGTCAAGAATCTTCCTCGGTTAGCAGCCCCGGATGCCCCTGTAGCTGCACCCCCGCAGATCATAATTTCCACCTTGGTGAAATTGTCTGTGTGGTGCAATGGAAGAAGCACACAAGAGGCAGAGCTTGGGTAATTTCTTGACCCGTCCCCTGGAATCCGAGGGAATCTCTTGATTACTCTGTTTCGTCTCAAGTTCAAAAGGATGGAATCACGGTTGGCGAAGATGAACAAATTGCCGTCCGATGAAAGGTGAAGGAAGGGATAGAGGTTGTTCCCATCTTTACTCCCGTCATTAGTTTGGTGCAAGAACGGAAGAAGAAAGGATTTTTCTCCAGAATCACGTTTGGGTACGAATTCATAGGTGAAAACTCCTCTCCCACCTACGACAACAACCCTGTCATGCTCTGCTACTCTCTGGCTAGAAGCATACCAGCGCGGATCAGAAAGTGATTTCCTCGATTGTTTCCAGTCACATTGGTGATCATCACAGGGTCTAAACAATCTCACCCTTGTAGCGCCACTGCCATACCCACCTGTTTGTAGCAGAGTCCCATTACTGAGGAAAGAACCAGAGGAACACCAAGGATCAGTGTCAAGCCTTAGAGGCCTCACTCTGTTCCCACCAACGTCGTACTCTACAGAGTGAGCATAGCATGTAGAGTCCCTCAAATCATTAGTGCGTCTGCTGCAACTGCTCCCATTGAAGCGTTTACGAAGTCGATAACTGGACTCGCCAGCTCCTGTTTGATCAAACATTATCACTGTGTTGTGGTGGGTTAAAGTCATGTGCATACCCACCACACCAGTGTTGTTAAGGAGAAGCTGCCATTGCCCTTGCCTTCCTCCTCCGGAGCCTGAGCCATCAACATCGCTAAATCTAACAAAAACCAAAAACAGCAGGGCACTGATCATGATTTTGATTCTGGGAAAAGGTAGCAAACACAATACAATGTGATGTGATGATGGTCGCAACAGTTGATTGCTCTGAGGCTCCTTTTCTAGCGTGCTTGGATAGTCATGCACTTGGAAGTAGAAACGAAGCAATCTCTTCGGCAAAATGTATCATGTTTCACTTACGGTGAGTCTTGCTATGACCGAGAGTTTGGTGAGATCCAAATTCCACGGCTTTCATGCAAGAATGGATTGAATCGGTTATCGAAATAAGTAAAATTATAACATAAACTATTTTAGATGTTATATCCATATATATATATATATATATATATAAAGATAACAATGTTTTTTATGTAAAAATAAATAAAAGTATTTCTGGGGTGCTTTTGATTTGTTAGAAAATATACTTTTAAGAAAAATTTTATATCATATAACCTGTGTTTGATTAGTCAATAACTAAGTGATATTAAGAAATTTCTTAGAGCTTACAAATTTATTCAGTATTATAATTTAGAGCGGTAGCCAAGAGTTAAAGAAAAACCACAACATCAAGAGATGGAGAATGAAATCTTCATAGGATTATTAATTTTAGAAAGGATCATGGGGCAACATACTACGAGAGTAAACAATCTACTTGGACAATTAATGAGAAATACTGGAGCAGTACCCAGTCTTATTATGGCTGGCAAAGCTCATTAACATACAACTCGACTATAGCATAATATAGAATCAATTAAATATGTACAGTCCAGAGCCGATCACCGATCGCCGTTCTCTATTTCCAAGAGAACTAGAAGTCCGATAACTCAATTCTGACGTCCACATGAGAAATAATCTAATAAAGTTTAATTCTTGTATCAATGGTACTCCTGCAAATGGGGCATAACGGAAGGTCTTGTCCACAGTCACAGCATGTCTGCAAATCAATTGAAGATGAATCGATATATCTTATATGCAATCAACAGCCTATAATAGCATAGATTTATAACTGGAAAATTTGAACAGTCTGACTGTTACCTGGTGTCCACAACCAAAGGCCATATCTTTAGGATTGGTGATGCAAATGGGACAAAGCTGACAACAGCAAGAACATAATAGTTTAGCATGGGTTGAATGGAATTTATGCAAAGCTACAATCTTGGTCGCAATAGGAAGAGGGTAGGGCACGTACATGATTATCAGATGCAGAACTTGCAGGAGGAGCACTGCCAACTTCACGTTCACTAGAGGGCACATTTGGACGAAAACTGCTTGAACGGGAAACTTTTGAGGTGTTGAAAGAAGCTGCACCATAAAGAGGCGGTGGAAGAGGAATCCTGTCTATACCCTTCCCTCTACGAGCACTGATTGGAAAACAACTTTATAAACCACTAAAACATCAAATACTTCAAAAGCCTACCATAGAAAATCATTCTTGTTACCCCAATATATTCAATTCTAGCGTTGCCTTGTACTGGGAGGGTATTTCCATTAGAGCAGAAAGTGCAAATTCTGCTTCTTTTCTGGAACGATCCATATTCTTTGACATTATTTCTGTAAAATTCACAAACTACAGAAGGGGGAAAATAAAGGAAAGAAATCAAGTTGATCATGATCAAGAAAGAACATAATTAGTGCACGCAGAGCAACAGCAAAACTGATAACTTATGACCTGGAGATACATGCCTGGAAATTATCAAAGGTCCGGGATGGGATGTTATCATCAAATTCTCTCATCATGTCCCATGGCCCATCACCAACTCCAACTAATATGATTGATAGGGGATATTCGCTGAAGGTAACAAGATTTATTCCAGAAAGTTCAAACAAGAATAGAAAAAAAAAATAAAGAAATAAAGCAAAACAGATAATTACCTTGCTTTTTCAATAGCTTCAACAGTTTGCCTTTCTTGTATGCTTAACTGACCACGTTCGGTGTCAACACTTCTTGTCACCTGTGACAAGTTGGCAACCTCAAACTTCAAAATAGTTCTTCATACATAACCTCAAATTGCAAAGAAAAGGCCACGGGAAAACTAGACCATTCCGTGCCTAAATCTTGCAGCAAATGTAAATCTTTAAGTTTCTCAATAGTTCCCTACGTAATTAGAACTATTAAAACCCAAAAAAAAAAAAAAATTCCATTGCGCATACAGCAGCGACATCTGACATCTCCTCAAAGCATCCTAAAGACAAGGTATATGCTGTAATAGATTTGGAGTTTCTGCTACAATTTTTGCATTTGTTTGGATAGCTATGTCATTAAAGTGATGTCCTAATTTTTGCATCATTATATCTGAAAGAGTTCTACTTTACATGCTATTTGGTGTCAAAAACCACCTAATCATTTTGATATTTAAAGTGACCTCATTCGTATATGAAGTGTAGTTATTTAAAAATTCTAACCATGAATGTTTTACCTGTCCATCTGCTATGATTAATAACACATGGTATTGGCCACCACTTTGCTCAACTATAGTGATTGCCATTTCAATGATTGGCGCAAATGATGTTGGTCCTGTCACATGGAAGAAAGCAAAAGTACCATAAGCAAGATGCTCATTAAGGATGGAGACAGGAAAGAAAATTTTCTCGAAGTTGCAATACCTGCAAGCTTTAACTGAGGAACCAATTCTCTATATCGACTCAACACTTCTTCAAATCCATCACAAAATCTTTCATCCGGATAAAAACTAAAAACTTCTTGGTCGTGTGTTGACGCTGCAATACCATAAATAATCTAACTCATCAGGATAACAGATTATAAGTATAAATCGAATTCATAAACGTGAAATGTAACAATATTTCATAAAGTTACCATCTCCGAAGCCAAAACACGGAATTTTGTTATCCTCATCAAAAGATGACAATGTTTTTCCAATAATTGATATTGCTTGTTCATAAGGGTTCTGTTCATGGCCAATGTGATGGAGGCTCCTCCTTTGGAAAGACCGTGCACCTAATTCGGAAAAGCAAGTTATGCATGTCAACACAATTGCTAAAAGAAAATATTCAGGAGAGCTATCAAAAAAGCAAAACCTGTCCACTCATTGCTCTTGGTGAAATCAACACCAACGATTAGATTGGAAGACTCTAAGCCAGCACGTGCTAGAGCGTCAGTTACCTGCAATCATGGAAATTTTATGCATAACACCAAAAAAATAAAAAAGATTTGAAATGCCAATTAATGGTATAGTGCCATTAATCAGATCAGTACACTCAAATCAACATTCCCATTTATGATGATTGTGACCAACCACTTTGTTCTGCAATTACACCCTTCCATAAATTGATAGGCAGGGAGGAAAAGTTACCTGCTCCAAGCTATTATAATTGTCCTCTATCCTTGAATACTTCCTCTCTACCCTCTTTTTTGGTTCTGAAGCACGACCACCGCCATAGCTTTGAGATGGAGGCCCATACAACTGAGACACATGGTCGTGGCTTTGTTGCCCATATCCATATTGCGATTGAGGATAATTCCACGAATATGAAGTAGAACCTATAGTTGAACGATGCCTCGAGCTTCGTCGTTTCGAATGTGATCCACCCATCAACACTATAATCTACAGAAATTCCGATGCCAGATATAAGCGTTAGAACGAAATCTCGAGGAACTGTACCTAATCATGCCATGTTACTCTTAAAAAGTAAAGCTAATTAATTCTTCCATTATAACATTAAACACGGCCTAAATTGTGCGTGCGTATGTGTATGTGTGTGTTTTTTCTTCAGTGGCCAACAAAAACGAGGTTTTTACTCTTCCTCTTCCGCGAATCTACATTCTATCACTCACATTTATCAAAACTAAAACAAGCCCTACTCTTGTTTCTTTCTTTCTCTTTTTTTGACAGCTCCGAGCTCATCAGTGACATGATACTTTTCAATTACAACCGCATTATTCCACAGAAATTAAGCGAGTCATGGATTCGAAATAATCAAAAAAATCCAAGCAATTTATACCTTGTGCGGACTAAGAAAAGACAGTGAAATTGTGCAAGAGCATTTGAGTTGGAACGCAGAGCAAAGGAGAGAGGGGAAAGTGAAGGCTGAAGTAGGCGATAATGGATTACTTACTGAGAATAGGAGGATGTTTTAATTGGTGGCCAAGGTTGTTTCCACGAAGTTTCCTCTCTCTACAGTTGATAGATGGATTGGGTTTCTTGGGTGCTTTTGTTGCTTCTGAAAACGACAGCCGTCTTCCCTCTCTAATTTCTCACAGTGCAACTACTGCTTTATCTAAAATGATTGATTCATTGCTAAGCTCGCTGTAGACGGTGACGGTGACGGTGGTGGAGATTCTTTGTCTGCGTAGCTATGCTATTGCTATAAACCGGGATCAAAAGAGTACCACAGTCACTTATATTTAATTCCTCTTAGTTTGTCATCCGTCATAGGAAATGTGATGTGATCGAGTTATAGGGATTGGTCAAACAGCTCATTGATTGTGACGTGGATAGTAGCTAAACACGCCAGCTTGGCTGATGCAGATAGATATCTTATCACATTTTTAATATCTTTCAATCTTTTTAAATATTTAGTTGAATTTTATTTCAGAATTTTCAATATCAATAATTTTATTCCTTGAAAACGGTTAATAAGCTTGAAGAAAATAATGTGTTTTTACGTATAGAAAATTAAATATTTTTACATTATTGCAAAATTCATTTCTTCGGTGAAGACAGTAACCTGGACATAGCATAATCAAGCAGGCATATCATTATTATTATTTTAACAGATGCTTTGTAGATATTTCATCTCATCTTTACCTTAAATTTAGATTTAGTAGGCAAATCTTGTGTTGTGCATTGTTTTGACATCACAATGAACTTCTCCATTGGATGAAAATAGAAGACTTTGATATGGAACAATCAAGTAGGCATATTATTAAAAAAAATTTCAAATAATAATCCAATAAAAGTTGCCTAATCAAATGATATTTATTTTAAAAATATTTAAATATTCTTTTTATGAAAAACAAATAGATTATTATTGATAAAAAGAAAAAAAAATCTTGAAATAATTAAATAAAATAGATTACAACCGAAGTTAACAATACTTCTACTAACTATAATAAAATGGACTTATTACTAATATTAATAATACTTCTACTCAGCCTGGCTAGATTTTTTGAAATGTTTAATAATACTTCAATATACAAATAATGACTCGCTAAAATTTGCCTAATTAAATAAGATTTATATTAAAAAGTTATTTTTTTGGTTTTCTATTCTTCAATTGGAACACCAAGTATTAAATTTACAAATATTTGATTTCAGTTAATATGCAAAGGGTGAAGTTCCATTTCGTATGTCATGAAATCGGTTATTGGGTCGATATTATAACCCAACTTGATCCATTCAATGATTATCGTGGATTTACCTTGTTTGGCAGTCAGTATCCCGGATAAGCGTATCCGCACTTTATAGCGGGAACATAAGAGGATAAGCATCAACCACCAGAATTGAGTTTGCGTGAGAGAGGAACTGGCGTTCGCAACATAAGAGTTGATTTCATAGGGTGTTCGTAATGCAGGCACTAGGCCTTCTTCTCATAAATAGTCTTAACTTTCCTCAGAAGCGGAATGCCGGCAAGGTATTTCCGAATTATGCTCTTCAGAGGGGGCTGTCTTCCTTAAAACTCAAACCTTATCCTACAACCCATCGTTCGGTATTCATTTTTCCTTGCTTTATTTTCTCTCTCAGTCACATTGATAACGGCTTTGCTGTTTCACTTTGTTCCCTGTTCTTACAGGAAATTCAGGATTTTTTTTTCCCTGTATTCCTCATCAATGTAATTGATTGTGGATTTCATTTGCAGAAGAACGTAATCCGTGTGCAGGCTGATGGAGAAGACTATGAATTGAAGCAAATGCGGGACATGGCTGCTGCTAAAAAGAGATGGGAAGCTCTGGTATTTCATAAAATTATTTACTTTCATACTCACACTCCCTATTTAGAAAGTTTTCGAACAGATATTTGGCAAGCTTAATTGAATTGCTTGTAATAGTCTTCTTTGAAATGAGTTGAACTATTCGTTAGTTGTACTAGTACTGACTTCTTTGTACTGGGGCTGCTCGCTTATTGTGTAGGTCAGGGAAGAAAAAGTTAAAGTTCTTACCCCAAGGGAAGCTGGGTATGCGGTTCAGCTTTCTAGCAAACCCCTACTTGATGTTCGTCCTTCAAGTGAGCGCAAAAAGGTTACTGACCTACTCGATGCTCGCTTATGATTAAGAAATTTCACTTGTAATGCACCTGTTACTTTAATTCATAAACTTAAAACTAACATTTAGAAGGAACGAGGGAGGGGAGGAAAAAACGAAACAAATTTGAAATTTTGAGCCTGTTATTCTTGTTGAAGATAACTATCATGATGATAATTGATATTGGTAGCTATTTCCAATTGAAACCATAATATCAGGATCTTCCATGCATTTTTAAATTCTTTTCTTCTCATGTAAATATGTAATGCTAGTTCTTATTGCAAATAAGTAATCTGACTGTTATGCTTATAACTTTCTCCCTTCCTTTCACTTTTTTTAGCAATCCGCAAAGTGTAATATTAATTGCGATGATCTTTGTTCTATCATACTCTTTTTGTTTGTTTTGAAGGCGTGGGTCAAAGGATCAGACTGGATTCCGATATTTGATGTTGATGATAAGTTAAATGTTGGAAACCTTACCAGAAAGATCACAAATTTCGCCATGGGTATCAAAAGATTCGTGCTGGCTCTTTCATTATTAATTTCACCTCCATATTGTTAGTATACTTTCTAAATTTATGTGATAAATCTAAATGTGTCTTTGTAAATCTATTGAATTAGACTTAATGTTGTGCAGGAGGTTGGTGGAGCGGCACACAAACGCTGTCTTATGACAGGTGTCATAAACTATAATCTTTCTTTTGGTTCATTTTCTGTGTTCGTGAATTGTTTTTCATTGTTTTACTTTCTTCAACAGCCAGTTCTTATCAAAAGTTGAAGAGAAGTTTCCAAAAGATACCGATTTAATTGTTGCATGCCAGAAGGGACTGAGGTGAGCTTTTATATGAGTGATCGGACATTCAATGATGACTTAGTTTGTGATCAAAATATTGCTTGTTCTGTGTTTCTTTACAAAAATTTTGTACTTTGTAAAATAATTGTTTTTTCATTTTTTACATAATTCCAATCAGTCAATTTAGTTGTCGTAAACGGCTCTCAGATCATGTCACTAGTGTCAAGTAGACAATACAATTCTTGCTTTGTTCTGAACCTCAATTTTCTGGCAGATCTTTAGCTGCATGTGAACTCCTTTATAACGCTGGCTACAGAAATCTGTTCTGGGTTCAAGGAGGTTTAGAGGCTGCTGAAGAAGAGGCATATTTTTCAATTTCAATTTGGTCTCTAATTTTTATTTTTCTTTTCTTGAATCAAATATTAAGAAAGAAAATTGATTTTGTGATTTCTTTTTCTCTTCTTTTTCTTTTAATGTGGAGCAGGATCTTGTTGTAGAGGGTCCTGTGCCTCTTAAGTTTGCTGGAATAGGTGGAGTTTCAGAGTTCCTTGGGTTAGTATCTAATCTCTTCTTTTCTATATTTTCTTGATACACGTATATTATAATGTGGTTGGTGAAGTCTATTTGTCATTGTCACTTCAAAATTTTCTCAGAAAGTTGACATATGTGTATCTTATGCAGATTAGCATGGTTGTGTATTATATATTCATGCCACATCAGAATATGGAATTTCTTATAGAATATGCTTAGTTGGGATGATAATACGAAATTATCCCGTGTGACGTATGACTTGGAAGATTAACATTTTTGTGATTAGTGATTAAATCTTTTGTTTCCTGATTTCCATGACAAAAGAACATTTAATTTTTGATTATGCATAAGTTTAGCATTGGTTTTTGTCCCTAACTAGCATAAGATGATATATGAAAGTTTAGATACCACTCGACAAATCATTTTGCAAATTCGGTCTGGTTTAATTCAATGTGTTCAAGTAAGTTGCACTTACTGTTGCCAAAACAAAGAAGTCTGGAAATTTTATTTGAGAGATGATGTAGGAAGCTTTCCAAGAGTACATTCTGGGTGATCCTGTCAATATTTACAAGACACTTTCTCATCCTATTGAGTAGTTGATTAGGCTGCCACACCTAGATGATTTATATAACGTAGATTTTATTTTTTTTTGAAATTGTTTAAGAATCGTATTTGATTACATTGTTACTGGAAAGTGGGTGTTTTTGACTGTATCTGTACTATTATTTCTAGTTGGACCGATCAACAAAGAGATGCTGCAGCCAAGGAAGGTTGGGGTTACAGATTAGTGTTTTCTGCACGCTTGGTAATTCATTTATATGTTCTCTTTTTCCTGGAATTATTGGCCTAACAAATTGCTAGTTTGTGTTTGTAACCCTGATTTCCCTATCTAAAACATTATCGTAAAAGGGGACATTCTTAAATTTGATTATTTCTTGCATAGGTCGGAGTGTTTCTGGTAGCCGATGCTTTATTTCTAGGTGCTCAGCAAGTTGGGCGTTACCTTCAGGATATCAGGACCCATTAATCCTTGTTGGAGAAAATGTTTATGAATATGAGATTGGCATAGCATGTAGAGAGAACGGGCTAAGGAACTCAATTTTGGATGCTGAGACTTTCTTTCCATCCTTTAGTTGATATGATTATTTATATGTAGAATGCCCATCTTGTTCTAAGTCACTGCTGAATTGTAAATTCAAGCATTCGCATCTGCTGTTATGTTTCTGTTTAAAAATAGTGATTTCCTTTGCCTTGCAAATGATTTCATAATTTCCTTGGGTTCTTCAAATGAACTCAACATGCTCCTCAATTACTGGTAATTTCTCATTAATGAGATGATTCGTGCATCATACAATCTTGGGAATGCTGACATCACATTCCCAAGAAAACTGTTCTTGTTAGAATTTTTTATTCCTTTCCTCTTCGAGATTTCTCTGTCATTGTGTAAAGTCTTTTCTAAGTGCAAAAGACGGCATTTGCATATAAATCCCAGCAACTTCTTCTCTCACAAAACTATATGATTGTACCACTTAGTAGCTCAAGTATGCAAAATTTTTAGAGATTCATTCCTCCAGTAAGGAGAGAAGAAAATATCTGTGCAGTTGTACAAGAGATGTTTGGCTGAGGAGTTGTGCTTGAAAGTGCAAGATCACTGGTTTTTCAGCTCTACCTTTGCTTGTCTACCTGACCTGACGAGACAACTACTGTTTAGGTTATCATCACCAAGTTGTAGAAAATATACAAGTCCATACTTTACTTGAGCTGAGCTGAGCTGAGCAATGATATTAATTTCTTCAATTTTAATTTTCTTTTGATATTTGAAATATTTACCTCTATTTTTGTTCCATAAGAAGCTGTATGTGAATAAGTCAGATTTTAATTTAACCCAAAATAAGTAGAGGAGTGTTTAATGCATTATTTTATTTTTCTTAATACACTTTCTTAATTATATTTTATTTTAAATAGGTACTCTCCATTAAAAAAACTATTTTTAATAACACCCAAATACGAATTCTATTTATAGTGAAGCGTGGGCTCCGGCCCAACCTTTTTTTTAAAAAACAACATCTGAACGAGCCTTCTAGAATTCACCTAACAAATACGTGGAATGGTTAATGAACGCGAACTAACGTAAAGTTACGTGCCATCTCAATTATTTCTTTTTGGTTTTGTTTTCCCTGTTACTTTTTTTTTCTTTCCTTTCTGCGAATTTCTCCCTTTTATCAGATGTTTTAAAATGAAATTAAGAAATATTTTAAATTTAAAAATCAAGTAATCAGAATGATAGTTATTAGATATAAATTGTGATTGTATGATAGATCTAAGGCTTCTTAATTAACGTACTCAGTTTTTTTTTTTTAAAAAAAGATCAGTCATTATTTATTAAAAATAAGAAAAATAAAATAAAATCACATTAAACAAATTTGATCGAATTAGATGGATCTGCTGATCATCCGCCTATTGGCGCGTATCGAAATTCAGAAAGCCAAGGCAATTCTCTAATCCCACTTATTTCACGTCCGTCAAACCCAACCATAGTCAAAAGCTGCCCCATCCTTAACTGTGGTTTACAGTTGGCGCTACCGCCTCCAGCTGACACGTGGACGGTCAGATTTCGCCCCAACCACCTCCAGGCCAGGATGCTATTAGGTTAAGATTAGGGTTCTGGAGGAAAACTCTATCTTTTCATCCGAAGCTCTCTTTACTCTCATCTTCTGATAAATTTGTTCAAGTTTTCTCTGTAGTCTTACCTGGAATTATGGAGATGGAGCGTGTGTTTGAATTTCCTCATACTCACATGGATCGGCGCCCAAGAAAGAGGGCGCGATTGGGATGGGACATCCCTGAAGCCCCTAAGGTAATTTCTCTGTTCCTAAAATCTTAGATCTGATTCGTTTTTGTGGTGGTTTCATTTTCTTGTTGTAGATCTGGTGGAATTTTTGTAGATTAGGTATGTATTATTCTAGCAGGTAAGGTTGCCTTTTTCTTTCTTATCATTCTAGGTTCTTGTAAAATCACTATTCACACTTTTAGTAGATCTATTAGAAGATATTGCAGAATGAGGGATAAGAACAAGTTTCTTCGGTGATCCACGTTTGTTGACCACCTTTCTCTTGACTAGCTCATGTTTAGCCGCTTTATCTTTTTCTGTAACTAGCCCTGTAAATTGTAATCAATATTTCGGTGACTGTTTCTTCTATTGATTAGATATTAACAGGATTGGGTACATACTAATGATGATAATATTATTAAGTATTGTTTCCCGAAAAGTGCAAGTTTCTCTTTGAAAACTAACACTTTAATTGGCCAATTGATCCGGGGTATTTTTATGCATTATGTTGAAAATAGGATATTGATTTGGGTTGCTTTTTTGTGCTTTGTAATTAATTATACTGTAATATGTGTATTTATTCCATACTTTCTCTGTGTCTGTATAATTAATTATACTGAGGTTACTTGTGTATATTTAATCATTCCACAATTTTTCTTTTTTGTAACAATCTCTGAGATGGTGGCTAGCGCATAGTTAACAGTTCACGATAGTGGGGTGGTATATTATTTGTTAACAACTCTTGAGCGGTACATGAATGAATGGCTGTGTGTAGGCTCAGGTAGGATTGTTTTGTGGACAAGAGGTTGGAAATTTTTCAAGCTATGCACCGACAACGGGGCCCTCGGAACATAACACTAGTTCTCTGTATGTTAAGGGAGTTGCACGAAATGGTTCTCCCCCATGGCGAGATGATGACAAAGATGGCCATTACATGTTTGCGCTTGGAGAAAATTTAACTTCTCGCTGTAATTATACTTTTCTATTGTTAAGGAATTTACATTCATATTGTATAAAATTAATTTTTTTTTAATCAAACCTTGCTTCAGTTGTGTATAAAATTTGTGTTTAGGCGCATTTTCATCTGAATAGCAATGAATTGGCTATCTGCTTTGCATTTTGAATATTTCTATCTAGATAAGTGTTTTTAGATGTTTCAGTTGTAGGGAGTATTTGAAAGTTGGTTATCATATATGTAGTAGGTGTGAAATCGATAGAGAATTTATTTCAGGTTTGTACTCTTTTGTTTATCCTAACTTCTTTTTTTCATGGTTGCAGATAAGATCCACAGCAAAATGGGTGAAGGGACTTTCGGTCAGGTCTTGGAATGCTGGGACAGAGAAAGGAAAGAAATGGTTGCCATAAAAATTGTCCGTGGGATAAAGAAATATCGTGAGGCAGCAATGATAGAAATTGAAATGTTGCAACAGCTTGGGAAACATGATAAAGGTGGCAATCGGTGAGTATTTCAGTTGATGTTTTGTCCATCTCTGCTAGTATGACATTAAAACCTTTCACTCTATGGCTTTAGTTAAATGGGTTTATTTTTGCAGTTGTGTGCAAATACGGAACTGGTTTGACTATCGTAATCATATCTGTATTGTAAGTATTTGATTAATTTGTGATGGGTTGATTTCCCCAATTTACAAATAATGTGGGGGTTAAGACTTGTCGGTGAATTCAAATGGTTTCAACAGGTTTTTGAGAAGCTTGGACCTAGCTTATACGATTTTCTTCGGAAAAACAGTTATCGCTCATTTCCCATTGATCTTGTCCGCGAGATTGGCAGACAACTATTGGAATGTGTAGCATGTGTGTAGTATTTACCTGAACTAGTTTTTATGGGTCTATTTATTTTGTTTTAAACACTCAGCACAGTAGAAATTTTACCTATTTATATGGTTACCTTTAGGTGGTGTAATAATGCCTCCTAATCGTATCACATTTTTATGTTTGTTTTACTTGTAATATGTCCGACATCTTTTTTGAGTTGAGTCACGTTCATAACATTTTATTTTTTTTTTCTCTGAAACTGCAGTCATGCATGATTTGCACATGATCCACACCGACTTGAAGCCTGAAAACATACTTCTAGTGTCACCAGAGTATGTTAAGGTTCCCGATTACAAGGTATTTTCATTTCTGTATGGATGGCTTTCTGAATGGGCAATTTTCATAGTTCATAGATAATTTATTACATCCTTTTCATTTTAATTTTGAATAGAGTTCATCTAGATCACCAAGTTCCTATTTCAAGAGAGTTCCAAAATCAAGTGCGATCAAGGTTATTGATTTTGGCAGTACAACTTATGAGAGAGATGATCAGAATTACATTGTATCAACCCGTCATTATCGGGCACCAGAAGTTATACTTGGTATATATACTGAAATAATTGACTTTGAATATTTATGACAATGACAACTAAGTATGAAAAGCTTGTCTTTTAATGAGTGAACTTGTATCTAATTGTATACTGCAATATCATTTTCGTTTTTGATTATGTTTTAGTGATAGTTGGTTTTGGTTATGGATTTGTAGGACTTGGATGGAGTTATCCTTGCGATATATGGAGTATAGGTTGCATCTTGGTGGAGTTGTGCACGGTATATTTCCCTTGCCTATGAAAGTATGTCCTGAGTTTTATGAATTGAAATTCTTCTGAACTTACAAGTTTTTTCTGTTGCAGGGTGAAGCTTTATTTCAAACTCATGAGAATTTGGAGCACCTTGCCATGATGGAAAGGGTGCTTGGGCCACTACCTCAGCACATGTTGAAGAAAGTAGAGTAAGTGACTTCATCTGTTGAAAATTGCGTTTAGCTTGGTGTTTCTGAATATGGCATGACGTCTACTTAGGACAACATAGATATATTGAATGATTGTTTCATTTATTTTGCATGTTTAGCCGACATGCTGAGAAGTATGTGAGAAAGGGTAGGCTGGACTGGCCAGAGGGTGCAACCTCGAGGGATAGTATTAAAGCTGTAATGAAACTTCATCGTCTGCCGGTAAGTTGTTATCTCATTAAAATTGGAAATGCTGTGTTGGCATTTTTCTTTTCTGATCAGATTAGACCCAATAAAGCGATTTTTGAAATAATCCTGTACTGTTAATTTTTTGAATTGCAGAATCTGATAATGCAGCATGTGGATCATTCAGCCGGTGATCTCATACATGTGTTGCAGGGGTTGCTCAAGTATGACCCTTGTGAAAGGTTAACAGCCAGAGAAGCTCTTAGACATTCCTTCTTTACGAGAGATCACCTTAGGAGATGATCCGATCCCGGATGGCTGGTTTTGTTAAATGAGCCATTGGCATGGGCTCGAGCAAGGATCCGAACCACGCAGTTCTGGATGCTCCTGTTGTTTTTGCCCATTGTTAGGTCCGTTGTATATATTTATTTATATCCTCATTCGCATACTAACTCCCCACATAAACCCACGACCCCAAGCTGTGCTGTAAATCATAACTTCTCGAGTGAAATCTCCACTGTATTCTCTCTTTCTTTGAAATGAAGGGAGAATGTAATTCACTGACCCAAATTCGATTATCTTGTAGAGTGAATGATTCGACACGTTAATGTTAGTTGAATCAGTTTATTCATTTGTTGATTCAATACTTCCGCACTTACCATTTCAATACACGACTGCCTTTTTGTTGCTGTGGACTATGTTATATTGAGAAAAGCCTTATTTATGTTAAAATGCCTTACTGTCTTGTAGGTTTGTAGTGTATGAGCATCAGCAGAGCAGAAGCTTATTTGGTTTAGCCTTAAACTTAAGTTCGTTACCAGCATAGCTTTTTATTGGCTAAGAGGAAAGTTGTTCGTAGTAAAGTTATAGAAGATACAAGTAATTAAAGTTATACCAAAAAAATAAAGACTTGTTATTATTGTTCGCCGTGTAAAATTGAAGGATGAGATGATCGCATATCCATAGTCTAATTCTAAGAATCAATTAAGAGAAAGGTAACATAAAATATACCAGCTGGTTCTCCATGGTGACTCAATGAGAACAACAGCGATAATGCCTCGAAGGATAATTATTCAAATTCGATGTGTATGACAAAACGCAAGCTGTTGACAAACATATTATGATAGTGCGTTGTTATAATTTATTAAGAAGACCGTGACGTAGCAGTTGATTGGATGATTTGAATGGAATGGGTGAGATTTACTAGACTGCTGTGTTTTCCTACTGCTATATATCCTATATCCTATCTGTGAGGCGGAGGAAGAAGAAAAATGGCTCTGCTAGTTCCTCTGAACCAACTGTCTTATGCCCTTGTTGTTTGCTTCATCAGCTTTTTTTTCTTTGTGTTTAAGCTCAAAAGAAGAAGCAACCAAAATCTGGCTCCATCTCCACCAAAGCTCCCACTTATTGGCAATCTTCATCAGCTGGGCACACTGCCACACCGCTCTCTCGCGGCACTCTCACAAAAGTATGGTCCTTTAATGTTGCTGCACTTGGGCCACACTCCAACTCTTGTACTTTCTTCTGCTGATTTGGCCAGAGAGATGGTCAAAACCCACGACGTCGTTTTCTCTGGTCGGCCTAAGACAACCGCTTCAGATATCTTTCTCTATGGATGCAGGGACGTGGGTTTTGCACCCTATGGCGAGGAGTGGAGACAGAAAAGGAAGATTTGTGTTCTTGAACTTCTGAGCCTGAAAAGGGTGCGATCCTTTCATTACATCAGAGAAGAAGAAGTTGCAGATTTGGTGAATACTATACGCGAGGCATGCAAAAGCGATGATGATGGGTGCTTCGTGAATCTAAGTGAGTTGCTGATTGCAACGTCAAACAACATAGTCTCTAGATGTGTTCTTGGACAAAAGTATAATAAAGGTGATGGTAATAGTAAATTTGGGGAGATAGCAAGGAAGGCGATGATTCAATTCACATCTTTCTTCGTGGGAGATTTCTTCCCTTCACTAAGTTGGATTGACGTCGTCACAGGCTCAGTTGCTAAATTGAAGACCACTTTTGGAGAATTAGATGCTTTATTTGATCAGGTAATTGCGCAACATAAGAATGTCAAGAGAGATGATGACGACTCCGACAAGAAAGACTTCGTGGATATTCTCCTCCAACATCAAGAGGACAATAATAGCGAATTTGAGCTCACCCAAGAATCCTTCAAGGCATTATTAATGGTCTGTCTCTCTCTCTCTCTGTTTATTCTCTGTAATTTATGTGAGCTTGACGCTAAAAGATTTTGCATTTCCCAGGACATGTTTGTAGGAGGAAGCGACACTTCTTCAACAACGTTGGAGTGGGCTTTTGCAGAGCTCTTGAAAAATCCTATTTCTATGAAGAAAGTTCAGGAAGAGGTAAGAAGAGTTATTGGGCATAAATCACGCGTCGACGAGGATGATCTCAATGAAATGAACTACTTAAGATGTGTAATCAAAGAAACTTTAAGATTACATCCACCGGTTCCTTTTTTGGTTCCTCGAGAAACAACGGCCAGCGCGAAACTGGGCGGGTATGATATTGCTCCCAAAACAAGTGTTTTTGTCAATGTATGGGCAATTCAGAGGGACCCTGAATGGTGGGATAGGCCTCACGAGTTCATTCCCGAGAGATTTGAGAACAAGAACGAGGACATTGATTTCAAAGGCCAACATTTTCAATTTATTCCCTTTGGAATCGGGAGAAGAGGGTGCGCTGGCATTTCATTTGGCGTTGCTTCTGTCGAGTCTATACTTGCTAATCTGCTCTATTACTTCGATTGGAAGCTGCCTACAAATGGCTTAGACATGACTGAGATCTACGGCCTCACCGTCAACAAGAAAGTACCAATTCACGTTCAACCAATTCCTTACTCGTAGATATTCTCCAACACTCACTGTCTCTAGTAACTATCTTCTATCTTTTATCTTTCTTCTTCTATTGGTAAAAGACCACGTTCCAACTCAGCACTCACTTAGCAATAGGTAGCTTCGTTTTGGTGCAGATGCGCCGTCACTTGTCAGTTAGCCGTTGATTCAATGGTTCTTGTTGTCTATATCAACTTTAGTTGATGTCTAAATAAATTATTATACATATAATTATTTGCACCTGCACGCGCATGATGTAATGTAGACCCAGCAAATGCATGGATGAATAATTAAAAACATATATCAAATTCAATTTTGCCGGCAGATGCTTCCTAGTAATCCATTGACCGAATAATTAGTGACGTGTCATTAATTTTAAAATAAAATTACTTCAACTCAATTATACAACATGCACGTCATGAAATAAACAAATTAAATGCACCCCACTGTGCCCAGGGACGTAGGGAGAGGGCTCCTCAAACACTTCTGGTTGATTGTTATACGAAAAATTTTGTTATAATTAAATTTTTATATGTAAAATTTATTAACAATTAACCTTGGTTATCTTAAATTTATTGTTTTAAAATATATCCAAATATCTATTATAGCATAGTTTATTACTAAAAAAATAAATAATATTAAAAATATATTATTTAGTAAAATATTTTGAGATACGTTATAAAATATAATTTTGAAACAAAATTTTTTCATCCTTTCTAAATTTTTTTCGGCCCGTTTGCTTGATTTGTGATCCGTCCCTGACTGTGGCTGCATGATATATATATATATATATATATATATATAAGTGAAACAGCCTTCACATGCGGTGAATTCAAGGAACAAGAAAAATGTCTCTGAATCTGAACCAACTTCTAAATGAAACACCACTGTTGTTTGGACTATGGAATGGACTCTTTCGGGGCTCTTGAAAATTCCAGTTTCAGTGAAGAAAGACCAAGAAGAGTTGTTGGGCATAAATTAGAAATACACGAAGATGATATGAATCAACTGAACTACTTAAGATGTGTAATCAAAGAAGCTTTAAGATTGCATCCACCACCCTTCTTGATTCCTCGAAAGACAACAATAGGTAGTGCAAAACTATGTGGGTATGACATTCCCCCCAAAACAAGTGTTTTTGTCAATGCACGGGCAATCCAGAGGGACCCTAAATTCTGGAATAGGCCTCACGAGAGAGATTTGAGAACAACCACATTGATTTCACAGGCCAACATTTCCAATTTTTTCCCTTTGGAAGTGGGAGAAGAGGGTGCACTGGAATGTTATTTGGGGAATCTTCTGTATTACTTCTATTGGAAGCTGCCAAAAAGTGGGGCTGTTGTAGACATGACTCAAACAAACGGGTTTACCGTCCACAAGAAAGTACCAATTCATGTTGAACCAATTCCTTACTCGTTATCTAAACCTTAGATCGATGTTGCTTTACATAATTTCATTTCTCTAAATTGCTGCCGAATGAGCTAATAAGGCGATATTGTCTTTGATGTTGTTCTTTAGATAAGACTATGTTGTACTTCTATGACTATAGAATCTTGATGCTACATTCAGGTGTTATGTATTTACAACTAAATTTATGAATAGGCTACTTAGTGTTGGCATGGATTGGATAGATAATCAAAGAAAATTTAGCATCAAACTCAATTTCACTAACAGATCACAGGATAAGACCGAATTACTAGACTGCGGGTAATCTATTTTCTCACAGGATTGGGTTAGTGGGGTCTCCGGCTGATTGGCCAGTTTCGGTGTCCTAGTCTATTTTCTTTGTTTTATATTAGATCTCAAAATAAAGTAATTTTCATTAAAAAAAAAAGGCTTGTAAGATTCAAATAATAGGAGTGGAGATTATCATTTTTTATAGTGAGCATGGATTACTCTATAATGTATTTGTGCCAACTTTATTTGATGTCAAATTATTGGTAAACTTGACTAGATAGGTACAAAAGCTCGTAGATCCCTTCAAACCTCTAATGCTCTTGCACATGGGTGTTCTCCCATTAAAATCCATGGGTGTTCTCCCATTAAAATCCATCGCTTCTTTCCTCCTTTGAACGAAACACAATCCGAAGAAGAAGAGATTTCCAGTTTCCATGACAACACCATTTAAAAGGACAAAACAAATGTGGGTACAAGGAACAAAGGTAGATATGAAAAAAAAAATCCCCTAAAAAGTGGCTCGCATAGCAAGCAGCCGAAGTGGAAAACTGGAGATATAGAAGGGTGCTGAAGTTATGGAAAACTGTGATCCGATTATACTAGTATATATTGATATCAAAATTGCAGTGAGGAAACACCTGTATCCTCACCTTTAAAATTCACAACCAATGTTGAACACGGGTATCTGATATAAGCCATTGATTAACGATAACTCGAGACGTTATCTCAATGAGTTCTTATCATGTTTCTGGAGTGCAAGCATCTGAATCCTTGAGCGGCGAAGTACAATAACTCAGACTTTAGTCTGCATGAAGATGTTGTTTTCTCCTCCGGCAGCGATTAACATACCAAGTTGCATGCTTCTGTAGGCCCATACCTATTAGAACCTTGAGGCTTGTGAGCATAACATAGGTCATCGCTGTAAAAAGCATAATCCAGAAAAGCCTCCACGGAAGGGGATTGTAAGGAAGATTAGCAGCATATACTGGAGTCAGCACTCGAATAACCTAAGAACAAGGAAAACAAAACTTAAATAGATGTTGAATCAGCAGAGAACAAGCAGGAAATGGCCGAAAGTGAGATTTGACGTCATTAGTGCTTACCACACAAGCTGGAGCAAGGGGAACAAAAGTCAGGTTTTTCTTTGTGCCCTCAGTATGCATATTTAGAGTCTATAAAACAAAACAATTGGTCAGGTGTATAATCATATGAAAAACTCCACATGAAACAGGGCGAAGTTTTATTGTAATGTGAAGGCCATATACATGCTAATATCCCCTTGAAATTGATACAGTCAGTTGTAATGCTCATCAATCCACTTAGAGTTTTCAGCACAGGATGATGATTTAAGTAAACATGCAACGATATTTACCATAAAGCTAGCGTCCATTCATTTGTATTTTTAGCAGTAATCATATAGCAGAGATAATATCCACATGAAATCAGTAAAGAGAATACCTGCTTACAAAGGTCTTCAAGAAACTCAGAGTACGCTATGGGCTTAATATCATTGAACTTAGCAATGAATGAATGCTTGATGATATCGATAACCATTTCACATACATAAACCAAGAGTATATTCTGGAACATCCAAATATATTACAAGCAAGTTAGGGCTACGCAAGAAAATCAACCACCATTCGACTAGTTATTTAATAAAGTAATACAAGAAGAAATCTTTCCAAGTGATCTTACAATGAGGAAACCTTCAAACCATGGGCCCTCTGCCTCCAGAATATTTTGAGCCAAAACGAATAAGATAAACGCTGAAATGTGGAATCTCTCTACCGAATCTGGATACCAGCAAAAGGGGGAGGAACATAAATGATAACCAAAAAATGTTATAAGACCAAATGAAAATTGTGAAATAAAAAAAAAATCCACCTTTTGTGATATAAAAACTAAACACAGGGCAGACATCCTATCATCTCTTGTAGCCCACTTTAGTGAAAGAATGGTATTGAAAATATCAAAATTCAGACCAAAGAGACAATTCAATCCATTTGCTTCTTCCACAGCAGAAGGCAGAAAGATACATAATAATAAACAAATTGAGCAAGTCATGATACTGAGAACAAAAGATCACCCACTAAAAGGGTAGAAATATATAATTCATCTATTTATTTGAAAAACCTTTTTCTTACTAAAGTGATAGAAGTTATATGGGAGATCATTCGCCGATAATAACTGGTAAGGACACAATTAAATCATATTCTAACAGCGATACTGTAAAGAATGATATAAGGTACTTTTCGAAGATTGAATCAAAAACATGACCATAATCTAAATAATATGCAATCAAAAGGCAGAAAATAAAGAAAGAAGCTATTGAAGGAGACATGACTGACCAAAATACACCAAACTGTGAACATTATCCCGACTATATCGCTTAAATACATTGCTTTTGATCTCAGCAAAGTTATTTGACACCAACAAAGCTAGTAGTGCGTTGTTATGGGCAACTATACAGGTTGATAAGGTGATTGCCTGAGCTAATAAAATAAAAGAATGAATAAGTAGAACTAGTCAAGGAATCAAACTAGACTTTCTGTTTTTCGGTTTTGCCTTCACATAAGAAATCAATATCCAAACAACTGGTGAAGGAAAGTATCATTACGAAAAAGGATATTTGAAGCAGCCACAGCCAAAGCTAGGTCAGAAACAAATCTCCAAATCCAAAATTTCATAGTTTCTGGGGGAGAATTAGCAAGTCCCTCTGCTGAATGAAATAACGTTTGCAATACATCCCCACCAAAACTTTGACATAGTTTATCAAATATCTGCAAGAAGGTTCAAGGATTATTTACAACATTTTTCATCCAGATGATTTTGACAATGTCACATGGACAACAATCATTTACACAATATTGTTCTAGCTGCTTGCATTACAAATTGAGTTGGGGATAACTAAATGTATTAAAGTAAGAAATGCAACACTATAGATACTAAAAAGCATGTCCCAACAAATGATTACCAAGTCATTTAGATCAACACATCCATTTTATTTCTTTACTTTTTCAATTTGAATTGTCATAGTGACACCTTAGAAACCTGTTGTTTCCCTTAATTTTCATATGCCTGTTATAACATCTCAATTTTGAGTTTCCAGCCAGTAGTCCCAATGGATTACAGAATTTCATTCTCCACAATACAAAACTTTGTTCTTTGTTTTTCTGAATTGAAAATTCATCTTGAGTACAGATATAGGTCCACAAATTTGACATACATCAAGTGCTCAATCATCAATATAACCTAGATTAATAATAAACTTATTCAGCTCACCTCTAACACATTGTAGACCACGTATAATTTGATTGTTCCTTGACCACGGATCATATGATATATTAAGCTGATATCTGAACAAACAAATGTATGAAGAAGAAAACATAAAACAAAATAGTATACAATATTGAGTTGGGCCAATTTTATTCACAAACTTTAGAGCTCCGATACGAAAAGCAAAATATATCTGATAGCAAGCAGATTATTACTATACCCGTTCGCTGCAAAAGAGTGACACCACAACCCATTATTAGAAAACAGCCAAAATCTGATAGCTCCATTGTAGAAAGCCTCTTGAACTGCCTGCCACAAGCACGATTAGGTCATGTTGTAATGCCAAAATTTGTCATTAAGATATCACCAATATCAAGCAAAGCTAGAGAGTAGGACGAAGAGCAAACAAATCAAAGCACAAGAACATAAAAATTAAAAAAGCTAATGCCTATATCATTAGCAATGTCTTGTTGGACCAACAGCCAGATTTAAGGAACAATATTGCAGAAAGATGACAAACCTTGATTTTAGAAGCCTCCAAATGGTCATTGCAATCCTCGTTGGCATGACAGTTAATAATGATAGAAACGAATCAAAGCAGACGAAGAACCCAACGCCTATAAGCTGCAATAGCATGCCATGTTTAGATACCATAACATAAATGTACAAAGTCGTGATAGAGATACACAACTACATATTAACTAATTTGCCAGTAAGAGGCAACTTCCTTTTCCCAAACTAGAGAGTCTGTTTTAGTTTTGAATTTTATCCTGCTGATTATAAAGGAGAGATACGGGCACCTAAATACCACAGTAATCATCCTTAGGTGACATCACAAAATAGCAACAATATCCTTTTTCTTTACAATAAAAATAGAATGGAAAGAATACCAATTCACATCTCCATGGCAAGCGGAAGATGGTGTCATAAACTCTCTCACGCTCTTTTTCATTACCCAGTGTTGTTGTACTCCGCAAAGCATTGCCATTATACATTTCCTCCAAGAAGTATTTTACCGGTGATTTCTCCACTGAAAACACATCTGACGTCAACATGAACCACTAAAGAAAGGTTATTAAGCAGGAAAAATGATAAACAATGTCAGTAAATAAGTAGCAACGGTAGGGTAAGAAAGACCGCCTAATGGCCCAAATTGGTCGGTATGATTAAAATATGAAACCTTTGACTAGTTTTGATTAATTAATAAACAGCTAAAGCAAAAGAAAACAGGCAAAGCCTTATTTTTACTTATTTTTCACTTCCATGTTCCATGGACCATTCTGCATGCATGGATATCCATGAATACTTGGAAAATCAAGAAAGAGACCAAGTTAATAAACTCCAAAAATCTAACAAGTAAAAACTCGTCTCAAATTTATGCCAACAGCAACCAAGCCGCCAATCACATCACCAGTGAGGACATTGAACCACCCAGCAGTAATTTTCCCAAGGTATATATTCAGAACTCGATGCATAAATCAGTAGCAACATCAACTGTGCTGCATATGAACTCAAAATAACGTTGTAATTACCTCTTGAAGCATTATGTTATTTATTTATTCTGAAGTTAGTTTCAACAATTTTTTTATGGAGTAAGGACTACTTTACTCACAATTGGGATCTTCTGCCATGAGACGCTTCCAATCCAATGATTCCGCTGGCTCTAATTTTCTTACAACGTTCTCATTGGACGGGCTCCTTTGCTTCTCCGCTGAATTGGTCTTCGCAATACTATCCCCCTTCCCGTTGTCATCAATAACGGAAGCTGATAAATCCTCATTGCTACCACCATTTACAGTTCTCTGCCTTAATTCCCGAAAATTAAACCCCTCAGCACCGTGCACAATTTGGAAGTCAGTCTCCGGCACTTGAGCCAGTGTACAAACACTCGTTTTACTCTCCTCCGGCGCAGTTATTTCCTCGCAGACAACTGTTCCAACAGCTACTAAGCAGTTGACATCGTATCTATTGGCGTTGCATGTTTCTCCGTTTTCAAGCAGTACCTCTGTCTTTACCGGAGACAAATATGGATCTCGGGAATCAGCCGAGACAGAATTTGAATCTGCAGTTCGTTCAGCTGTAGGATCTTCGGGTATTGAGGGCTCAATGATCTTCTTTTTCCTGGAGGTTTTGTGCTTGCGCTTCTTCCTGTTTGGTTTGTCAGGAGAAAGGGATCGCCGCGTTTGTTGGTGATAGTTCTCAATTGAATCGGATTTTGAACGGCGAAGAAGAGAGTCATCTTCTTCAAGGACGCCGTTCCGTCTGAGAATCTCGAAGGAAAGTTTCCGACCAGCGGATCTCAACGCCATGGCAATAGAAACCAAAACCTTCAGTAGTAGTTTACCGAGATCGGTATTTGGATTTCCATGTAAGAGTATAGTATAGAGGGTATGCTAATAGGAGATTTCAAATCTAGTTTACGGAGGTGATACTGATACTGATACTGTAATCAGGGAGCCAGAGTTTGAACGAATCTGATTTGTATCGTACTCCTTCTCCTTCTCCTTTTTCTGTCCACCTGCATTTCATCCATTCGCGCTCGCTCCTAAAACGTAGTCTTACTTTCGCTCTACGTTTGCCTCTCTTTGTTTTCAGTTTAATTTCAAAAACACCCTTTCACTTTCCTTAATTTACAAACCACCCCAAAATGCAAACTTTTCAGAAATTCCAATTATTGGGTTTTGGGTTTTGGGCTAGGTGCGGGCCCAATTACAATGGCTAGGGACGGGTAAACATCGGCCCAAACCTCGACATGTCGGTCTCCCAAAACCCACCTGAGAACGCGCTAAACGATGGTCAATTGATCCACTGACGCAAAATTCAGTAACACAAAACTCTGATTGATCCACAACGCAGGTTCCCATAAATAACGAAATTACTCCTCAACCCTAAGGTAGAAAGATTCAGTAATACAATTACAGTAGAAGAAAAAAAAAAAAAAAAACTAAACTTACTATAACAATAATATTAAATCAATTTATTCAAATAATTTTTTTTAAAAAAACTGAGACAAATAGAATAATATATATTTTTTAAAATGTCTCCACTTTTGAAGAGAATATCTTTGTGTCTGATTTTTTTTCTTCCGTTTTCATTTTCTCTGAATGTTATTATGTCATTAGATTATTGAACTAGTATGGCTAATTACATAGACGTCAAAAGTAAGCCCACCTGCTGCCTTTCTAATTGGAATTCATTCATTCATTCACGCCTGCCTCTATTGACTGCAAAGAAAGCGACACTTCATAGCAATATTCACCGCTTCACTTCACGACTCTTGCAAATTCCATTCCATTTTTTATTCTCACAAACAAAGTTTAAAATTGAGACACTTAATTATCATTGGTGCCGGATTTAAAAAAAAAATATAAACCTAATCATTCAGCAATATGGCGTGTGGTTCGGTTGAGATTTACAAAATTTTAAAATAAAAATTAAATTAAACCATTTAATTATAATTATAATTTAATTCGAGCAATTTATAAAATTATTCAATAAATAAAAAATTCAACAACCATTTAAATTAAAAAAACAATAACATAATAATAGTTTTAAAAATTATTATACAAAAATTACAAACATGTATTAAAAACATTAGAAAAAAATTACATTATATCTATATCAAACATTTATACATTGTTTTATTTAATTGTTGGTGTTAGGGTTATAGAATTAATAAAAAAAGTTATTTTAGTTTGTAAATTTTATCCTACTTTATATGTAATTATGTATATAAAAATTTTTGAAATTCAAATCTAGCCAAATGCTTCGGATTTAATACAATTTAATTTAATTGAAACAATGTAAGTATATTGATTTAGACCATGGCCTACCAAAAATATATTATGTGGTATTGCGAAAACTTGATCTCGTGGATGAAATGCAACAAGTGTGGATCACTAGGAATCTGGTTGACAAGGAAACAAGTATGACTTTTGTCCCCCGCATATTATATAAAATAAGTGAAAGGTCTCCGAATCAACAGAGAAGAATACACGTGCTTGGAATTCAAAAGAGTCATTTCATGTGATGTTAAACCCTCTGTTTTTCCGCGTCCTCCCTTTCTTTGCGCTCTTGGGAAACCCAAAAAAAAGAAGCTGTTTTCTTTCTAAAATCTTAATTATATTATTAGATTTTAACATAAAAATCTTCGCCTAGGTAACCCGCAGACTGCAAGACATTCGATGGTCCTCGGGTATATTATTCGTCCCAAGTTCGTTGTTTCTACAATTGGGCTTGCAGCTTGCACAAGTTGTTCCAATTACATTCGATGCTCACTCGCCGCCATTATACTTATATGAAGTTTATTCTTGTTCGGGCGACCCCTGCAAACAGGAAAGGCCAATCGGTGCTTGTGGGTATATGTCCATCATCGTTTGGACCAAAAAAAGACAATTTCCAAAAAGAAAAAGCAAGAAGAGGGAGGGACCCACTCCACTCGGACCGTTTTATAATCCATGATCGGTTGGGCATTTGGGATTGGGCGTGGGGGAGAGCCTGCCATTTTTAGCGCCAAGTTTCGGACTTTCCTTGGGTGGTGGTGGCGCCCTCCTCTCCTCTATTTGTTTTCCAACCTCCCACTTAATTTGAGCCTCTGCTTTCTTTTCTTTCCCTGCCTGCTATTCCATTCCATTTTCCATCTCCTTCTTCTTGTGACCACTTTAAGACCATACAGTCCTTTTCGTCCCTCTGTCTTGAGCCTCGCTCATGGATGCTTCTGCTACGATCGCTATGAAGACTGCCGCCACTACTCCTTCTTTCTCTGCTTCTTCCTTCTTCTCAGTCTCGCTTAACCCTAAGGCGAGCCCTTTCAGTCTTCAACCCCATGTACCCTTATTCAAACCTATCAAATGCATCCAATCCCTGCCTCCCCATTCAAATCCGGTAAAACTCAGCAACCGAAACTGTGCTTCTGCTTTTTCGTGCTCTGCGGCCACCTTCGTTCCATCACAAACCGACGAGCTCGTTCGTTCCAAGCTCCAGTGTTTAGTTGATGAATTCCGGTCTTTGTCGGAGCCCATCCATCGGGTTAAGCGGTTATTGCATTATGCGGGCCTTCTACCGCCGCTCGATGAGTCTGCCCGAGTTGACTCGAATCGGGTTATGGGTTGTACGGCCCAGGTTTGGTTGCAAGTGAAAGTCGACGGGGAAGGGAAGATGAGGTTCGCCGCGGATAGCGACTCCGAAATAACTAGGGGGCTTTGCTCCTGTTTGATTTGGTTGCTTGATGGGTCCACGCCAGAGGAAGTTTTGAAGGTGAAAACTGATGATTTGGTCGCTCTCAATGTGGGTTTACCCGGCACTGGGCGTTCAAGGGTAAATACTTGGCATAACGTCTTGATTAGTATGCAGAAAAGGACAAAGATATTGATAGCGGAGAGGGAAGGGAAGGCACCGTTTGAGCCTTTTCCATCCCTAGTTGTGACGGCTGATGGAGTTCATCCCAAGGGAAGTTACGCCGAAGCCCAGGTTAGCAATATCTCGCCTTTTCAACCTCTTATTTCAATCTCTTACTCTCTCTAACTCCAGGTATAACCTTTTCATTTAATTTTATTTCATTCAGCATTGAACAACTACCATTTGATTTAAATCCCATTCATGCACTTGAAAGCCCCGCATCATAATGGGTGGCTATGCCCCTAATAAGAATTTTTTTTTTCTATAGGTAGGCACGAAACATTGAACTGAGCATTAAATTCCTAATTTCCTTCCAGTTTTTATCAGGCAAAATACCTGTTCCCAGATGAGCTTAAAGTTGATGAACTAGTCCATGTGCTAAAGGAGAAGAAAATTGGTGTTGTTGCGCACTTTTACATGGATCCTGAAGTCCAAGGCATCTTAACCGCTGCTCAGAAGCAGTGGCCTCACATCTATATATCTGATTCACTGGTCATGGCAGATACAGCAGTCAAAATGGCAAAAGCTGGATGCCAATTCATAACAGTGTTAGGTGTAGATTTTATGTCAGAAAATGTGCGTGCAATCCTTGATCAAGCTGGTTTTAGTGAGGTACGCATTATTGGCTCTGTTTTTCCCCATCACTGTTGAAGTTAGCCATCTATATCTGTAATGTAGAAGCTGTGATCTTAAGTGAAAGTTGTATTGGAAGATGGCTTGTATGACACGTGCTGCATTAAGAGAGATGAGGACATTTTTCTGTGGTGATACATACTTCTTAGTAACTCTTGTTTCTTCCTGCTGAAAATTATATGCAGGTGGGTGTGTATAGGATGTCAAATGAACGTATTGGTTGTTCTCTGGCTGATGCTGCAGCTACCCCTGCTTACATGAAATATCTCGAAGCAGCTTCTAGTTCTCCTCCTTCTTTGCATGTTATATACATAAATACAAAGTTAGAGACAAAGGCATATGCTCATGAGCTTGTGCCAACTATAACTTGTACTTCATCAAATGTTGTCCAGACTCTTCTACAGGTTAGCTGGATACAAATTTTTTGATGTTCCTATTTGGCTTTAGAATGCTCCTATAAATGCATGATGCAACCCAGCCTTTTTACTAAGTTATCATATTATGTCTTTTGTTCCGTATGACGCAGGCATTTTCTCAGGTACCAGATTTGAACATATGGTACGGGCCTGATTCCTACATGGGTGCAAATATTAAGGAATTGTTCCAGCAGATGGCCAAGATGACTGATGAAGAGATTGCTGAGATGCATCCAGAGCACAGTGGAGAATCTATTCGATCATTACTACCAAGGCTACACCATTTTGAGGTAAGATCTTTAGTGTGTTTTTAAAATGGCTAAGATGGAACCGTGGGATTGGCTTTATTTGCACTTGGATGTTTCATCATCCGCTGTATAGATGGACACTTTATTTATCCAATATTCTGTATGTTTCTTTTTGTATTTGCCATCTTGGCACTCTGACTTGCAGTTGAGTCATTTTTTCTACCTTTTCTTTGTTTTCTCTTTTTAATTTTCTAATGCGTACTGATGATAATACTAAACATGCATGTTATATTTTAGAATTCCCACTCCCTGCCTTTCTGTTGCATCTAATGATATAGACTTCGTTATATAACATTTATCATTCTTGCACAATGGGTTCTTATTTTGATTTGTGACTTCGAGAATTTTCTCCATTCTGGCACTTCTGCTTCACGGATCTTCCCCGGGGATTTGAATTTTGCTTTGGGTTCAGTTTTACTTGCATAAAATCCTGGCTTATATTTTGTTGTTTGTCGTCATCATCTATCTTTGTGTTTTATCATTGTATTAGCCAAGGAATGGCCCGTACCTCATTTTCTAACTCAACGTGGTAACAGGACGGAACATGCATTGTACACCATCTTTTTGGGCATGAAGTTGTGGAGAGGATAAAAGAAATGTATTGTGATGCTTTCCTTACTGCTCATCTTGAGGTACCTGGAGAAATGTTTTCTTTGGCAATGGAAGCGAAGAGAAGGGGAATGGGTGTTGTAGGCTCCACCCAGAATATATTAGATTTCATAAAAGAGAGGGTTCAAGAAGCATTAGATAGGAATGTCAATGATCACCTGCAATTTGTGTTAGGAACAGAATCAGGGATGGTGACTTCAATTGTGGCTGCAGTTCGTCATTTGTTAGGATCTGCAGGGAATTCTTCTCAAGCAGCAAAAGTTACTGTCGAAATAGTCTTTCCAGTTTCATCAGACTCAATCTCAAGAACATCATCAAGCCCAAATTCTGTTAAAATGGGTGATATCATACTTCCTGTAGTACCTGGAGTAACTAGTGGGGAGGGTTGTTCCATTCATGGTGGCTGTGCATCTTGTCCATATATGAAGGTAGAATTTTCCATTTAGTTCAATGAATTACTTTACCTGTTTAGATTTGGTTATTTCCATTATTTGATGAAGTTAAAAGTTCAACACACACAGAAAACATCTCAGAGGATGTGATAAAAGACCTATGGGAAGTGGCAGTTGGTGTCAATAAGTCTTCTACTCTTCAATTTTTGTGCTTGGAATGAATCTTCTGATGTTTCCTTTAATCTGCAGATGAATTCTCTTAGCTCACTCCTGAAAGTTTGTCATCACCTACCTGATGAAGGAAATCTCCTTTCTGAATACAAGGCAGAGTGGTTTAAATCAGAGACTCCAAATGGAAAATCAATAGCAGATGTTGGATGTGAGCCAATTTTGCACATGAGGGGCTTCCAGGTCAGTTCGTAGAGGTGTGAAATTTTCTTTTATTGACATCAGCTCAATATGGTAGATTCTTTTGACCTTTGGATACTTTCACAGGCTACTAAGAAGCTTCCAGAAAAGCTGGTCGGTCAGATTCTTCATCACCAAGACAAAGGAGACTTGAAGCCATCAACTTGAAGAAAAAGGATGTGACAGCAACGTTTTGCTGCTGTATTACAATAAACAAATCCCAGATTGTAACAAGTTCTAGGTCATTTAAGCAACGGTGCTGGAGCCAGAACCCGTTGATGATAGCAGTCCTTCATATAATATATAGGAAGTTTGTTTGATTGCCTACTTAGAATGAAATAACAATTTTGTTTTCTTTCCCATGATCTATTCCTTTTAAATAAAAATAGCTAGCAATTATATTGGTGAAGCCGGAGGCAGAAATGAAGTCCCTTCAATCATCACTCTGCAAGTATGCGCTTTTATTATGCTACCACTTTCATCTTCATCGCTCAAGAATTGTTTCTGTGACGTATACATGTTAAATAACGTTTCATGGATGTGAGAAGAATTAGATCTATAATAAAAGAAAGACTGTAAGAAAGGCTGTGGCTGTGCGATGCGCCGATGTCGTTTCATGTGTTTAGCAAAAGAAGGAAAGACGTTTTATCCATACGTCTCGGTCTCGCTTAGTTACGACTTACGACCTACGACTTCAACGAGTGTCAATTAAACATCTTGGTCTCGCTTGGTTACGACTCACGACTTGAGACTCACCAACCACCGCCTTGCTTGCGATTCAAAACGGAGCCGGTAACGGAAAAAGGAAAACTTGGTTTAAAACCCAGCTCCCACCTCTCTTTCCGATCAATTGCAGCAGCTTGCTTCGAAAAACATTTATCGCTGTTTCAGATCACTGACACTTGTATTGTTTTCTCCCCCTCTTTTCCTTATTATTTCTACTGGTCTGTCTTCGCTAACAATTGTTTTTTAATGCGAATTACATTTGTCCACTTTGTTTCTCTGCCATACATTCCTCTTTAGTATTTCCCTTTTTAGATGACCTTTTGATATATACGATTTTGATGTAATTTGAGGTTCAATCGAATTCGGGTCATCTATTACGGATACCTTCCTTCTTGTAAGTTCTTCATGGAGGAAAAACTGGAATATGTTGAACCAAATAAGCCGGACATGTAAATTTCGGTTGGGTTAGATTATTTTAAGGGCAAATAATAAGCTCTAGGAACTTTTACAACCACATTTGCTCAGTGAAGAATTTTTATCAAGTTTAGAGTATTATAGAAGAAGAGTTTTCAGGTATACTGTTACATTGTGTATTATTTGTAAATATGCTACCCAGCCATGTGGTTTGTTATCCAAACTTATTGAAACAACATTCCTGCATCTCTTTTTTGTTTAGATTTATCACTGTATAACTGAAACAGACTCAATTTCTTATGGACCCGAAACTTGTTACCAAATTATCAATGCTATTTCCATTAAGAAGTAATCGCATACATTAGTTTAATTTCTGTCTGCCTGGAAGAAAGCATTCAGATTTTCTGAATATTGAATAGTGGCTTGTAGAAACAAAATCTTAAATTCATAACTTATGGTGGAAGACACCTTGATGATGCAGAGAGGATGTGATAACTGTGTTGTGTTTGATTTCATTCTGCATTGCTCATCTGATGCATTAATTTGTATATGTTGTGTGATAGGACATTGTAAGAGAGATACATCATGCGTTCTTTTACTGTACTAGCCACTGCACAAGGAAGCGAACCTCTCTTCTCTTTCGGATTGATCTCTGATGTCCAGTACGCTGACATTCCTGATGGTCTCTTATTCCTTGGTGTTCCGCGGTATTATAGGCATAGCATTATTGTATTACAAAGAGCAGTTAAAGAATGGAATTCTCGTCAAAAGCTTAAATTTGCATTAAATTTGGGGGATATTGTTGATGGGTATTGCCCAAAACATCAATCTTTTAGTACGGTAAAGAAAGCTTCGGATGAATTTGACAACTTTAAGGGACCTGTCTATCATATGATTGGTAATCACTGCCTGTATAATCTTCCTCGCAGCAAGTTACTTCCATTATTGAGGATCCGCAACCATGATAGCCATGCTTATTATGAATTTTCACCAGTGCCGGAATACAGATTTGTGGTTCTGGATGGCTATGACATCAGTGCGATTGGTTGGCCTCAAGATCATCCAAGAACATTGGAGGCCTTGAAAATCCTTGAAGAGAAGAATCCTAATAAAGATAAGAACAGTCCAACAGGATTGGTGGGCACTGAAAAGAGGTTTCGTATGTTCAATGGAGCTGTTGGAAAGGAGCAGATGGAATGGTTGGACGGTGTTCTCCAGGAAGCTACAAAATTGAACCAGAAGGTGGTGGTGTGTTGCCATCTGCCTCTAGATCCTGGTGCAGCATTCACGTCGGGGCTCTTGTGGAATTATGATGAAGTAATGGATTTAATACACAGGTACAAATGTGTAAAGGTCTGTCTAGCTGGTCATTATCACAAAGGTGGCTACACCGTTGATTCCCATGGAATACACCATCGGGTTCTTGAAGCCGCCCTGGAATGTCCTCCAGGAACAGATGCATTCGGATACGTCGATGTTTATGATGACAGATTATCACTTGTTGGTACTGACAGAATGCCCAGCACTGACATGTATTTTGGACCTCAACCAAATTTACAATGACATTGTATGAGTTGATGCTCATAAAAAGAAATTTTTTTAGTATTTTAAGGTTTACATTTCTGTTTCGTGGAGCAATGCCATTGGATTTATTTTTATTTTCTTATTTCAGAATCTGATCTTGTAAAACTAGTATGTAGCTTTGCTATAAAAATACATTCAGACAGTTAGTTTTTCCTCTAATCTTGACTCGTTTGTCCGCTCTTACCATTATTACAGTTCAGCCTCCATTACCATTTTCGATTCACAGTACTTTGCGCTTGTAGTTTCATAGAAGTTTATCATAAATAACTCTGTTCATTGACATCACTGATAAAGCAGTTGGAGATTCTCTGATCCTGACAGTGAAGTCTATGGTTTATCACCATTGGAGTGCTTGCCGCTCATGCTGAGAACACTGTAGAATAGATGGAAGTATTTTATCTTTAAATCTTCTTCTCTACTACCAGTGGCTTCACCCCCATCCTGTAAGATGGAAAATGTGAAGTAAACAGATAGAGATAATGGATTCTTCGTATATTATCTGCAATTTGAAGATGCAGATAGTTTAGAAAAAGATTTACTGATGAGTGGAGTAACAACATAAGAATAAAGGGCTCCCCTGCGATCCTTTTTTTTTTTTTATTTTTTTTTTTACTTTCTTTGTCGCTTATAGTAAAGAACTTCCATTGAAAGGAAGAAGAACTAATGGTAACATTTAACTTAGGGAGCTATCTCCATTAATTGCGAAAGAGTAACAAAAGCACCATTTTGGTCTCTTCTACTTGTTTCATATTTCTATTAACGATGTAGACAAAGATAATTAGATGACAATCCCAAACTTTCCTTACAAGTTGCCAAGTTGGTGCAGTTCAAACCAAAACGATCCGCGAACCCTCCCTGAGACAAATCCCATTTATTTCATGGATTCAAGACAGAAAATACAATACTACATGTCGTTATACCTAATAATAATACAACAGCGATGTCGGCGCTTTCACTTTTGTACCGAAGACTTGGCCTTTCTCTTCTCAATATAGAAGAAAACAAAGAGGGAAAGAACTGAGAAAGCACTGAAGCAAATGGAGGTGATGTCGAGGGATGTGTGGCGTCCGCTGATTGCCAGAATCTCAAACAAGTTTGTGGTCTTGTGGGCGTCGGTGGTTTGACCGTAAGCCACCTCGGCGTCGTTAGAGTCATGAGCATAGGTGCGTACGAAGTAGGTGCCTCTGGGCACGTCTCGCTCAATGAGCCATTCGAAGCTCTGCACTGTTGTGTTCGATGCATCGTAGGGTCTTGTTACAATCTTATGCTGGCAAGTCCTGTCCTTGGAGAGTTCGTCCTCGGTTTTTCTCCAAGCGCGGTCTTTCTGGCTGATGGGCGCGTAACACAACTTCACCTTGATGGTTTTGAAGGCCGAGTCCGTCCCAGCTGGTAAGGACTTGTTCACGGCCCATGTCACTGTGATTCTATCTTCACCGGCCGTGAGAACTGCATGTTGGGAATCATCAATCGACATTTTATGCTTTATCAAACGACGAAAAGGAAAATCATCCATGACCTATTACCAATTGATGAAATCGCCAGAAGGGTTTTTTTTTTTTTTTTTTCCTCAATAGAATATTCAAAATTTCATCTTGATTAATTTTAAGAAAAATATGGCAGTGTTGACTTGAGTGATTAACCATTGCCTGTTTTCCTCTAAAAGTGATTTGCTTCAACGATTGAAGGGTTGTGTTTTATTAGTATTACCTTGTCCTTGTTTGGGCGAAGCAGTGACATCAAGGGCTCTTTTCAAGGAAGAGAAGAGACCGCTCCCATAACAGGATTCAATCAAGAAGCAAACAAGAAGTGAAGCCACCACAAGTCCACGTGCTGCCATAGTTGCTCTGCTGAGATGGTTGTTGTGAGCTAGGAATCTGAATGCGGATATGGAAAACGGTAATTCGAGTCCCTTTATATTACGAGGCTAAAGATTAAAAGGCAACTAGTGACGCCAGGCATCGCAAGTAAAAGGCCCACTTGTCGATATTATTCATATCTGGGTGCGAGGAGTACTTAGAAAGTAAAATATTGGTATAGTGGCCCTTGATCCATGTCAAAAGGCAGTAATTGAGAGCAGATTAGTATTGGGATATGTTTGGAATTTAGTTTAAATTAAATGGGTTGACTTTGTCTTGTAATTATCGTACTCTTCTCCCAAGTGCTTCGGAGATTTAACATGTACTCAACTATGATTGAGTTCAATTCCCCACTTCCCATAGATGTAGTTTTGTTCCCTTGTGTCTCAGAAAGGGCAACTGCCAGCACAAGTTGACCTCAACATGGCATTACAGCAAATGGATGGATAGATGATGTGTACACGGATCACTGATTTGTTATTTGTACAAGTACATCCTTCCAGTTCTTAATATAAAATCCCCCTAATGAACCAAAGTCAGCGGTGCAATGCTGACGCCAACTTTTAAGCTCATCTGCCTAAACTAAACTGGCAAAGTTCGGACTACGAGTTTCGTACGAGCTTATGATATTTTACTACACCCAGACATACCAAAAAATAAATAAAAGGAGATAATCAGATCGTACTGTCGTACAAGTTACAACCAAGTATTAGAATAGTCTGTTTTTTCATTAGGAAAATTTAATGACTTAAGAAAACAAAAATATTAATAAAAACTTAGGATTTTCTAGATGGGCCCAAAACCTAGTGATCGCACGTTGGGTCTATGTCAGTGGGCTTTCAATGGGTTGTAGCAGGAAAATTCCCGTGGATGTTGGATGCTATCGAAAGAAACCCAACAATAAGTTGGAGGAGTGAGACACAGAACAGAAGGATATATATATTTTGTGAATAAAAAGGGGGGAAAAAATGTGAGTATTATTATTGTCAGTATTCTTTTAAATTGAAAATTGGAATGAATTCGATTGTAACGGTAGAAAAACCTCTCAAATCGACTTAGGATTGATTCTCTTTGTCTTTGTATATTCCTGGTATTTTGCTAGACACCCAGCCAGAACTACGGATATGCTGTTTTTGATCAATGTCAGGTTCACTGCCAGTATATTTGATCATGAAAACTGTAGTATCAAATCAAATTGTTTCGTTTCGAAACCATTTTCTTTGCCTGGCTCTCTCTTTGGCCATGTAACTTCCACCATAACCTTGTTATCCCTCTTGTTCGGGTCTACACGAACGGATAATCTTACTCTGCTTCCCAAAGAAACGAAATCAAATCAGTAGAGGGGGTCCTTCAGCAATCTTGCAACAAATACAATAGCTTTCTCATTTCGTTTGGTTATTTTAAATCTAAATATTCGTCCAAGTGTCAATATAATAATTTCTGAAGAATGAATATGAATATAATATAATATATAACAGATTTGATGAAACGATGGCAATTGACAATCTAACTACTAGAGAGAGAATATAGCAGTAGCACTGGCACGGCACATACATGGCATCTGCTGCGTTTCTAACTTTCTATAATAATATGAAGCCCGAAGCCATTTCCCCTTCACATGCGTATGCATATGACTATGAGCAGTTTTGGGCAAATACAGACATTCGGTTCAGAAATCTATTGGCTGAAAGATTTTTAAAGCAAAAAATAGCTCGCTTATCAAGATAGAGGAGAGAAAGATGATGGTAGATGCCTCTAGTCTAGATGAACAATTATTGGGCATGTGTCTATGTGTGTCATACAATCTGTCTTTTTCTCAATCCCTGCTATAACTAACCCCCCAAAACCCTCTCTGTGTTTGGCCCCGCTCTCTTTTTGAATCCAATCCCTTCTCTCTCAGCCCAATCTGCGCTTCTTCACTCATTATTCTTCTGCCGGCGTTGGGTTGCGTTGCAGCATTAACGTTGCTCTGATTATTTCATTCAACCTTCCAAGCATAGAGAAACAAGCTAAACTCTGATGACCCACCAACGCTAAACCCCTCCACTGACCCTGAGCTCCCTGTCTGAGTGGATAACGGCGTTGATGTTGATGTTGACGGTGATGATAATGGTGATAGCGATGATAAACATTTTGATGACAGTATTGGCTTAAATATGAATAAAGCGTGCTTTAAACCAGGAATAAAAAGCCAATCGTGAACATCCCAATATACCTCTATTCTCATCTTGTTCAGATGAATTGACTCGTTTCCTCTAAATTTCCACTGCAAGTGCTTCACGTGAATCACCAAATGCCCATCAATCCTTATCTCCATCTCTGGTTGAACCCCATTTAAAGCATCGCCGTTGTTAATTATGCTCCCGCCATTGCGCCTGTTCTTGCACTCGATTGAGATCTCATGCCATCTACCTTTCTCGTGAAATTTAGCTCTTGTGGAGAACTTCTTCTTCCCAAATATATGCTCCTTCTTTGAAACCAAAATAGGATCAATAAGAGCTGGCCTACACCCTGTCCTTCTATAAGCTTCTTTCTTTAGATCACCAAGAAGAAGAACAACCTCTTCATCACAAACCACTGCAACATAGTACTCTGAGTTTGGCTCTGTTTCACCATTAAATTTTGCAGCTTTAAGGTCCCAGAAGATATCAACAGCTTTCCCATCCACTACGAAGCGCTTGGAACCTTGTTTCCTCCAAAAGTACCATGGCTTTAGCTCAACCTTGCAGGTATACTGGGTTTCTCCTTCTGGGCCTTCCACCGAAACTGACACGCCACGAAGCAGTAAATTTTTGCACCAAGTGATAGTGATCAAGCGGCACTGGTCCGCAATCTTTGTCCTATATACAGACACGAAAACACTCTGACCCGAACGGGTCACAGCACCAGGATCATCGGCGGGCTTCTCTCCAGAAGAGAAACAAGCTGGAATCCCAATTGAATCTTGCATTGTTGTTGATCAAGAGCTTTGAATTTACTTTCTGGTGGGTCACGCTTCCCAAGTTGATCAGAGCAGGAGAACCCACAAGACGAAAATGAGAGGAGATTGGATTGGGAGAAATTTTAACATTAGGAGAGCGAAAGCCGGAGAGATCTCAGTCACAAGCTGTATCAAGCTAGATGCTCCTTGCCAGAGCTGTTCTTGGCAGCATTAATTGGATTAAAAAAAAAATGTATATAATTCCACACTGGCATATGAACTGGCGGTGAGTGAGAGTGAGGGAAGAGCAACCCTTTTTATATCCTGCAACTCTGTCTAGTCTCACTTACCCGTCACCTTTATTCAATTCTTTATTCTGGTTAAAATTTAACTTTTTCTAGTTTTAATTAATCGAAAATTTAAATTATCAAAAAAAAAAAATTAATCGAAAATTTACTGAATCCAAGGTTATTTTCGTTCTGCTCTAAAGTCTATACTCATAATCACATATTCCCAGGCATAGTTAGAAGCAGAGAACCAATTTTTCACCAGATTTGGTGTATAGATTTTACAAACTAAAGCATTCACGCCAGCACATGAATTGGGGACTGTGGTGAGGTCAAAAATTACACGGTCAAAACTCCAGACTAATATTCTTTTTACTTCAAAGATGAATGGGAGTGGGAGAAGAATCTAAAGAGTTGTAGCTGCTGAAAAGTCTAAGGGATCTACGGTTGTAATTGCAGATCTGGTCTTCATTAGTCAAATTTCGGAGATTGAACATGACAAGAAATAAGAAACAGTGAAACAGAAAACCCAGTTGTTGATTGAATTTGACCTTTGGCATAGCTTAGGTAATTCATTATCCAGAAATGTCCGTCCACAAACAATTGGGTAGTGTCACAACTGCTTTAACAAGACCTAACAACTCACACTCACCACAAAGAAAAGCACAAATAGACTGTCTCCCATAAAAGATTTTTTTACGCGCAGGGTAACATTTCCATCAACATTGTCATGCCAAGGAAAAATAAATATATATTGTTAGAAGATCTTTGTCCTGTTTCTGCAGGTAACATAAATGCCGGATCCAATTTGCTCATATTATATTGACATGATGGGAAAGAAAGATGGCAGAAAGTTAATGATAAAAGCTGCGGTCCCCCGGAAAAATATCCATCCAATCCATAATATCAAACTACCTTCTAATGCTCTTGAAACCTTATAATCAAGCAAAAGAGGATGACCGAAAGAAATGATCCATTCATTTCTATGAGATTTCCTTATCCACAATTTATAAACTGTGTGTGATCGTGAAAATTAACTATAGATATATATTTGGGAACTCTGGTGGATCGGTATTGGTCTAGGCTTGGCCACAACAGGCCTACTAACCATTTAAAAATAAATTAAAATTGCCAGCAGTAATGGGCCCGCTAAAGTTATGGGCTAAATAGGAGTGAAATTTGCATGGCCAGCCTGGTCTGGTCTCCTTAACCACACGTGCTTTGTTTTCCCATAAGTAGCTAGGTACTCGTACCTTGTCGTTAAAAATGGGTTGAAGGTGTCCCTGCTATTTAATGTAATATACACAAACAATACGAGTTTAATTTAATATTTCAAGTCAAGTGACTTCTGCTCTGCTAAGCTGGCCGGGACAATATCTCAACTAGATAGATCAGCATTAGCAACATTCTTGAGTAAATTTCTCTTCAATGTTTGATAACGTTAAGATTAATTCCTCTTTTTTATGTTTTACGCGGGAGTAGTCGAACAAAGTGATTTGATGTTACTTACTTTTTTAGAATTTGAATAATTACATATTTTTATAAAAGCATTGGGTATTTCTAGTTGTTAGGCTGATTAAAGGCGCATCCAAAGAGTGTGTGTCCCTACGAGTACTGCGTTATAACACCTTTTGGCCTCGCATGGCATGGCATCATCGGAGAGTACCGTACGCGAGTCTGTTAGGTGAGGAAAACAACAAAACAAGACAGCGATCGCGCTATGTGTAAAGGGACCTGAATTATTTACAGTCGGAATTTATGCAATCAGTTTTACAGTCGATTACAAATCGTCTGATTTATTTATTATTATAAAATCAACAGTTAATTGTACAATAATAAATAAATTTGATGGTCAAATAATTTTTTATTCTAATAATTCTAAACTATATCATATTATTACAGTTAGTATACTTTAAGTTTTATTAAATATTTTCCATAAAAAAATTTCAACTGTTTAAATTTAAAAATGTTATTATAATATAGAAATCATTCAAATACAATTTAGGTACAAAAGATATTATTTTATTTATTTATTATATATTTTTGTTGTTCGACTGTCTATTTATTTTTTGAAATATATATATATATATATATATTTTTTTTTTTCTAAATATGGACACTGGCAACAAAAGCAAATGTGCGTTGCGTTATTTTGGTACAGATTCGTTCAAAGGTCACAGAAACAAAAGGACAAAGGAATGGAGCGTTTTTTCGGGTAGAGAATCGGAAAGGAATTGGCCACGAGCCAAGGTATTTCCGCTTTTCCTTTCCTAGTGGAGCCAAATCTGACCTTTTAACACAAAATCAACTAATCTGGAAACATAAATATTAAAAAAAAAAACAAATAAAAATATTTAAATTAATGATAAAACAAAAGTATTAATTGTAACAAAAAATAAAAAATAAAAAATAGTTAGTTGAGGAAGTCGGCCACTGGATTGATTTGCTTCATTCCTTTGGGCGAGCTATTACTCTTACTATTACTTTTTGGCGGGGGCGGCTTCTCTTCTCTTTGACCAAAACCTTGATCTGTGGCTCACGCTCTCTTCGTCTTTCGCACGTGTTTTTTATCTTCTCTCTGCCTATACCATCACTTCGGCAACCAGTCCGTTCCTCGTCATTTTCATTCGAATCACAAACCTACACAGATTTAATTCTAGGATTTCTGAGGATTTGTTTACCGCAATGCCGCAGGATTCATCCGGGAAAGACATAGACGACACGGATGCCGAGTTTGCCGAGATTGATCCTACCGGTCGATATGGTCGGGTCGGTTTTCATTTTATTTACCATTTCATTTGACAATTCATTCTTTTTTCATGGATTACTGCTAATTCTTTGCCGTTTCTCTTCATTGCTGAATGTTATCAACGGTGCATTACGTTACGATGTTCGGCTTCGGTAGTCGATTTTGTACCCTTTCCTTATCGTTAATGCGAAGTTGATCGTTCTGCAATTTGTTCCAATTTGACCTAGCTAATCATTTCGTAGTTTTGCTTACTCTTGTGAGGAAAATGTAATTTGATTACACTAATATTGACACCTAACGGACGCATGTTTTTTCTGATTCCTTGGTTGGATGGCTTGTTTCCACAGTACAAAGAGGTTTTAGGGAAGGGAGCTTTCAAAAAAGTGTATCCTTTCTGCAATTTTCCCCCCTCAAAGTAACTCTATAAATAATGATAATAAAAAAAATTGCGGGAGAACTCGTTTGTGGATCTAGTCTGTCCTTAACGAAATGTAAATTTAGATATCGAGCATTTGATGAATTGGAAGGAATTGAAGTGGCCTGGAATCAGGTTAAGGTGGCAGAGATGTTGCGCAAATCGGAAGATTTGGAGCGCCTATATTCAGAAGTTAATTTGCTGAAGACCTTGAAGCATAAAAATATAATTAAATTTTATAATTCATGGATTGATACCAAGCATGAGAATATCAACATCATTACTGAAGTTTTCACGTCAGGGACATTACGCCAGTGAGTCTTTTTTTTTTTTTTTGAAGTCTCTCAAATATTGTTTTGCTGAACATTTTTGTTTTCTATAATTTTTTTTTTTTTTTTTTGAATTTAGATACCGGAAGAAGCACAAGCAGGTTGATTTGAGAGCATTGAAGAAATGGTCTAGGCAGATTTTGGAGGGTCTTTTTTATCTTCACAGTCATGACCCACCTGTTATTCATCGCGATCTAAAGTGTGACAACATTTTCGTCAATGGAAATCAAGGGGAAGTGAAAATTGGTGACTTAGGATTGGCAGTTTTTCTTCGGCAGGCCCATTCAGCTCACAGTGTCATAGGTGACATTTCTCGTGAAATAATTTCATATGTTATCCATTTTGAGTGGAACTATTTTTGGAATCTTGTTACTAAATGAATCTATAATTCATGTTATGAGATTAGGAACTCCAGAGTTTATGGCCCCAGAACTCTACGAAGAAGAGTATAACGAGCTTGTTGACATCTATGCTTTTGGCATGTGCTTGCTGGAGTTGGTGACCTTCGAGTACCCCTATGTTGAATGTGCCAATGCTGCTCAAATATTCAAGAAAGTGACATCTGTAAGTGCTTTGAATCTGTGAAATGTTTTCCTTGTTACGTTAACTGTTGTGTTGAAATTATTTGCTCTCTTGTACTGTTTGTTCCATGATAATGGCCATTAGTCAAATGTTTTTCTCATGGTCCGTACTTACTTTTTTAAAGGAGTATGTGACATTTGCTGAATCCTTTGGAGTTTGGATGCTAAGCAATATGCGCTTCAACTTAATACATAATTTGCATCGGTGCAATGCTATTTAAGGAGACATTTCCATGGTTTGGATTATTCTGTATTAATCAGGGATCAGGTTCAGTTGTACAATTCAATTGCGACGTGTTTAATTCTTTTTGTCGCCATTTGGACTTTCTGCAGCCAGATCGTCTAATCTATACAATTCCTAATTCATAAATCTGAGCGTATTATGACTAGAGCCATTTCACAGTAATGGAATGGAAAGAAGAATGAGAGAATAAACTAGCGAATTGGTGTATATATATTTCTTCTGATATGCTGTGCTAAATATCAAACAGCTGCGGTGAGACTGAGATCACTTGTGAGAAAAAAGCCAATTGTTGTTATTTGCTTTTTATGGTAGGGAATAAAGCCAGCGTCTTTGTCAAAAGTGACTGACCCTGGAGTTAAAGCATTTATCGAGAAGTGTATTGCACGTGCTTCTGAACGATTGCCTGCGAAGGATCTCTTAATGGATCCCTTTCTTTACTCGGATGATGAGATTGATAGTGTTGGTCGTTCTTTATGGGCAAAGGCCTATCAGCTCGGTATGTATTATCATCTTCTGATTTCCTATTGCATGATATTATTTTATCATATGATGTATCAAATACAGGACGTCTTGGTGGCCATCATGCCCTTGGTAAAAGTGCTGAGGATAATTTTGCTGAGACAAGTAGGGAATTCACTGTGGAAGGTCAAAGGAGAGATGTTAATACAATATTTCTGAAACTGCGAATAGCAGACTCCTCAGGTTCTTTTTCTGTCTCAATATGCCCAACTTTCATACTAAGAAAACAAGTTTCTACTTGCTTTTGCTAGGGTTTTGAGATTGATATTTTCATGTGGGCTTAGGTCATATACGCAATATCCACTTCCCCTTTGATATTGAAGAAGATACTGCAATTGCTGTTGCTAGTGAAATGGTTGAGGAATTGGAACTCACCGACCAAGATGTTACAACTATTGCTGAGATGATTGACTCAGAAATTCGATATCATATTCCAGATTGGAGTCCCAGTGAAGCTCACGGTGATGGTTTTGTTCAAGAGTTAGCAGTTTCAGGAGGCTGTTCCTCTTTTACTAAGGTTGAGGCTTCTCCTATGGGAAATGAGTCCTCCTCTTCTACTGCTAATCTTGCACTAGAGAGATTACCTTCAGGTCGTAAGTACTGGTCTGATTCACCCAAGGCAGGTGGAAACTCTCCATTAAGACTAGGTGCTTCAAACTTGCCTTCTCTTGTGGAGCTGAACGCTGAAGGCGGCAACACCACGGCAAATGGTGCTACTTCAACTAAGCAGTCAGATTGCAAGTGCACCAGTGCTGGTGATTCTAGTGTTGAGAAGGAATCTGGTGAGACTGCTGATTCTAATTCCAGTGAGAGAAGTATGACCTCTGGGGTTTTACAGATAGTCAATGGAGAATCTCCTGTGGGAGAAGAGCCTGAAAGATTGAAAGATTCTGAATTAGAAGATATCGATATAATTTCTGAAAAACTGGCGAATCTATTGGCAAGACAACAGGAAGAGTTAGATGAACTGAAGAGGAAGCATAAGTTAGCTGTCTCAGATCTTGTGAGCAAACTCTCTCCAGAAATGCGTGAAAAAGTCTTGAATACGTGTAATCTTAATTTACTTGACGGTGGAGACGTACATAGTGAGGCTTGAGGGTTCTTCATCATTAAAAAGCTTGCTTGTTAGATTTACAATACTTCAGCTCCCTTCTTCAATGCATCCAGAGAGCTCCTCTGTGAAGATCTAAGTCTTAGATGTGCTTGCATATTGCAATTGGAACCATGGGCCACTGTCAAGATGTTGGGTTCGTGGATCATGCTTAAGAGCGGCGTTGCCGATGGTAATTTGTTATGTCATGAGTGTTAGTGGTGATGTAAAGGACAATGCAGCAGAGTTATAATCCGGAGTCATCTATTTAAAAGTTCAGTTGAGAGAATGCTTAACAATGGAGAATCCAATGTTATTGCTGTATTTGACCAAAAGGAGCACGAGACTGAGGTAAGAAACCACCCCAGTTAGTCATATATCTGCATAATATCGATTTCAAATTCAGAAAAAAAGCATCAATCACATCTTAGCCTCAAATTTAGTCTAATACAAGTGAATAAGTCATCGAATTATAGAAAGTTGTACACACAACCGTTTATGATTGTTTCAATTACAATTTGGTCTTCCTACTAAGAACCCTGTGCTTTAAGGTGATTGAATTTGGTTCCCACCGGTCCATTATTTATTTGACTCCTCTGTTAAGGTATTGTTATGGCATCACTCTTGATATATTTTTTGAATCTTCTGATTAGACCACTTCACATAAATTGTAAATTGCATACGACTTTAACCGCTTATTTGCTTTCTACATTTTCTGCATATTTGGCCATCAACCTAATTTTCAAAATATTTTCTGCATCTTATTATTGAGTAATCTCTGAAGTCGATTTCCCAGAACCCACTTTGCTGTCTAACGTACAGGTTTGTTTGCTGCTACATTATAATAATGCAAGAGATAATTCAGATCAAGCGTAAGCCATATAAATTAAGATAAAGAACGTATGAACGGGAACATTCTCAAGTTACACTTATTATTATGCTTATAACTTTAGCTTGAAGCACCAAGGATCAAAGCGCTCTCTCTACTGCTCAATTTTTGCTGTTATGATTTAGAACGCTTGGATGGATTTGATCGTCAACTAAACGCTAGTGATTGGCTCTTGTTTTTTGTTTTTTATTGTGGATATGGCTTCCAGCAAGTCTCTCCAATGTGAAGTCCTCATTCAAACACGCTTCACCATCGAGGGTTATGGCGCATGGAACCTCAAATAATCGAAGCGCAAAATGGCAATTTCTGTGCCTCTATTTTATGTAAAGGCCAGTATCATTCCATAACCTGCAAACGCTATTTTTTTAATATTTATATATAAGCTTCTGATTAAGAATTATAAAGGATAATTTCTTATGTAATAAAAGCTTTGAAGAGGGAAAAATTTATACATTTGGTGTCTTTTAGAAATTTTCAAGAAGAATGGAAAACACACCTTTTCCTTTTTTATTGTAGTTATATGTTTACGTAGATTTCTTTTTAAGAAGAAAATTGGTGTGAAGTGTAAATTAATCTAATAAAAACTAATCGATGTAAATGTTTTGTCGTATTACACGTGTCAATATTCTTGTTGCGTTGCATCAAAATTCCATACATTAAAAGGTAATCCTATTGAGTTCCGTCCAAAATGAGGCAGAAATGGATAGAACACCATGAGGTCCTCTTTAATCCTGCCAAGGGATAACGAAATCCTTCTCTCTTCTTCTGCTCTTACCCCGCATTCCCAAAACCTGAGCGCATTTCCCTCTTCTCCTTCTCCTAGAGTTCGAAAATGGCAATTTCATCGGCACCTGCTTCGTCAAAGCTCATATACCCACATGCCTCTTCATCCCCATCTTCCTCCTCTCCCTGTCCCACCTCTGTTTGCATATCTTGCTCCTCCACCACAGTCAAGCACAAACTAACAACACCCACAAGCCACCTCTCCTCATCCTTCATTAACCCTTCCACAATTCTCCACCTTTCGCCTTCCACCTCCGCCAGCACCACCCGCCAACGCTCCTTCACAATCCGAGCTGCTCGTGGTAAGTTTGAGAGGAAGAAGCCCCATGTAAATATCGGCACAATCGGCCATGTCGACCACGGCAAGACTACTCTAACTGCTGCTCTTACCATGGCTTTGGCGTCATTGGGAAACAGTGCCCCCAAGAAATACGACGAAATTGACGCTGCCCCTGAAGAGCGAGCTCGTGGAATCACCATTAACACTGCCACTGTTGAGTATGAGACCGAGAATCGCCATTATGCCCATGTCGACTGTCCCGGTCACGCCGATTATGTCAAGAACATGATTACCGGTGCTGCCCAGATGGACGGCGCAATCCTTGTTGTTTCTGGTGCTGATGGACCAATGCCTCAGACTAAGGAGCATATCCTTTTGGCCAAGCAAGTTGGTGTGCCCAATATGGTTGTGTTTCTCAACAAACAAGACCAGGTTGATGACGAGGAACTTCTCCAGCTTGTCGATTTGGAGGTTCGTGAGTTACTTTCTTCTTATGAATTCCCGGGAGATGATATCCCTATTGTTTCTGGTTCGGCTCTGTTAGCTTTGGAAGCATTGATGGCTAATCCTGCCATTAAGCGTGGTGAAAACCAGTGGGTGGATAAGATTTATGAACTTATGGATTCTGTGGATAGCTATATTCCCATTCCCCAGCGTCAAACTGATCTTCCATTTTTACTTGCCGTTGAAGATGTGTTCTCAATTACTGGTCGTGGAACAGTGGCCACTGGTCGCGTTGAGAGAGGTACAGTTAAGGTTGGAGAGACTGTAGATATTGTTGGTTTAAGGGAAACTAGAAACACTACGGTTACTGGGGTAGAAATGTTTCAGAAGCTTCTTGATGAAGCCTTGGCTGGGGACAATGTGGGATTGTTGCTCAGAGGTGTCCAGAAGGCTGATATACAGAGAGGGATGGTTTTGGCTAAGCCAGGCACCATTACCCCACACACTAAGTTTACTGCAATTGTGTATGTGCTAAAGAAGGAAGAAGGAGGCAGGCATTCACCATTTTTTGCCGGTTACAGGCCACAATTTTACATGAGGACTACAGATGTGACTGGAAGAGTGGCCTCAATTATGAATGACAAGGATGAGGAGTCAAAGATGGTCATGCCTGGAGACCGTGTTAAGATGGTTGTTGAACTTATTGTCCCTGTAGCTTGTGAGCAAGGAATGAGGTTTGCCATTAGAGAAGGAGGCAAGACTGTTGGAGCTGGTGTTATCCAATCAATCATTGAGTAATTCATTGTAACAACATCTTTTCAAGTGCTGGAGAACTCACTCTCTACCGTTTGTTTATGCAATTTTACACAATTGTTACTATATTAATTCAGTTCTATTTTTGAGGCTTTATCCTTTTGCTTTCGGGTGATGTCTAATTGAGTTGGATAATATTTTTCTACTGTGACTTTGTTTATCTTTTATCTGTTGAGTACTTAGAGCAAGATTTCTTTTCTTAAACTTTTGTTTGCATCAACGTTGAGATTCAACTTCTCTTTATAAGGATGGTCAGTTTTTCTTATAATCTGCAAGCGTGCAATAACAGATAGAGGCAACAGATTTATGAAGCTGATGCTACCATCAATTTGCTATCAGATCAACATCAATCTCTTCCTATTCCATTTTTGCAGAGCAATAAAATGCCGATACTTCTCAAATAAGTTCTAACCATAAAGGCAGGCAAATTTATAACCAGAGCAGAAACTTATATAGAAAGTTGCCATATTATTATGTAATAAAATAGGAACTCCTGAATTTATCTGAGGTTCTTGACTACCTAATACTTAAAAAGACTTGTTGCCACCCTCAACTCATGCACCACTGTAAAATCTAGTGCCTGTTGAAAGATCATTAAGGCTATCCGAAGCTGCTTGCAATTTTTGACTATGGCGCTGCGAATCCCACGAGCATATTTCCTAGAGAATGGTCGATGCCACCAACTGTTGAATAAATGCTGCCCTCTCCCTTCTCTCTTGGTGATCCTGTTCATCAACCGCATACAGTGCATTAGTCCCAGAGCTGCAGAGAGAAAAGCATTCCAGAAATCAGAACAAACTCTTGAGTATGGAACTATGAAGATTAGTTCTTGACTTCTAAGCTATAACGAGGGACGAGAGCTATATAAAAAACTCGAGACGTAAAAGATCATGCATGGTCCAACAATAAAATCTCCACCTCGATTGGTATATTAGATAAAACTGTTTCCGAGAAGGGAATAACCAGGGATTATGTGCGGAATGCTGTAAGTCATTTCGTTCACTGTTTTACTACAGAATCATTTAAGGGGATCTGAAACACATACAAAGCATCTTTTTACTGTATCATAACATAAGAAGCATCTTTTTACTCGACTTAGAGAATAATGAACGAGCTACAACAATAATAAATTCAAACTAAGCAAACTCAGTTATATTTCTACATTTCAAATACTTCCTATAACAGGAGATAGTATAGGCAATGACAGATGACTTCTAACAACATTCTTTTATACGAGGTTCTCAGAAGTAGTAGAAATTTGTTAAGTTTGCCCTCGATATGTGAACTTACAAACACTAAAGAGAAAAAAAAGAAGAAGCATACCTACTGGCATCAGAAATGACTGGCGCATTCCTGATAGATAGTTCTTCCCCACGGATAGTGTTAGGGTTTGGAACAGATACATTGCATAGAAATGGTGACAGCAGTGGATCCGGTGCTGATTCATGTTTGTTTCCCCGGGAATCTGTTGCCAGTTTCTTGCCAAGCATTGCTGAAGTACCATACCAGATGCTGGGCTTATCAGACTTTCGCCTCCGCTATAAAACAATCCACCGAATTTAGACAATATGTATATACCAAGATGGGCAAAATAAAATATATATACCTTTACTAAGCACGGATGTTGTAGAGTAAGATGCTCAACTGGATCCTTCCCTAAATTTGCTGCACATAATGGACAAACCTGAAAGAAGCAGTTGTTCAGTGTGAATATCCAGTTTGGCTACAAAAAAAAAAAAAAAGTTGAAACGTCGTACTGCATTTTTGAGGTCAAAGCAATGCTCCTCTTGCAAATGGCTGCAGAGCACGGGAAGTTCAACGTCAAAATCACAGATAGGGCATGAAAACAAAGATCCGGGATCATCAGTACTGTCTGAATCCAAAGCCCAAGATTTATCTTTATCTGAATAGAATAGAGCAGCGTGAGCAATGCATGTTGCACGCATCTTAAAAAATAAAAACAAGCAAATAAAGTTACTATCAATTGATACACACGAACACGCTTACAAATCTATCATTCTATTCTACGGGATCCATAGTCCCACTACACAATAAATATTCAACCATCAGCTGTGCCGCACCGCACCCTCCGTCCACCAGATGAATCATTCTCGTTTTCAATGAATTTATTCCTATCATTCTGACCTCTAATAATCTTTTAAGTTACTACATTCTTGTATGATTTGTGGTGCTAGTAATAAAGAAAACGATCTGACCCGGGATGCCAATGTGGAAACTTAATAACTCCATTCTATAAATTTGCAAACCAATGAACCTTTCCCTAACCAGATTCTCCAGAAAATGCATACACAAGTTCACCATTCCAACACCAATACAGTCCTTGAATAAATAAATATACTCTCTGAAAGCAAAACAATGCCACAAATAATCATTAAAGATTCTTCTTTTTCAATAAAATTAGGTCAAGCGAACCAAATTTCTTCTGCCTTCGCACAGGAATCAGACCCATATCTATGGTTACTTCTGACAAATATAAAATAAGGCAGGCTAGCAAAGTCCGGAACAATTCTGGAGACCATAAGTATGTTTGAAAAGTAAAGAAAAAGTGACATGATTTCTTTTCTTAACCGAATAAAATAAACTATACTCAGTTCATACGGTTCACTCAAAGTAACAGGAAAATCAAACTGCCCAGCAGAAAGTGCCGTACAGGCAAAATTAGGCTTTGCAATGCACAAATGTTATCCTAACTTTTACTCACTTAAAAAAAAATGTTCTGTAAGATTCCATCAGATAAATGACAGACAAATTAAAAAGTAAAAGAAGAAAAAAAATTAGAGAAAGCTAGCTATAACTTCGAGGGAGGGAAGAAAAAATAGTAAAAGGAAAATTAGGAATAGAGGTAGAAACTGGAAAGTGGAGCAAGTTAAAAGCAGAGTAAGTTAATAGAACGAGTACGAGTACCACTACCAGTGTGAAGGCGAGCAGCAGAAAGGTGCTTGGCAGAATGAATAGTGGAAGCCCTGAAGTCAAAGTCCATGAGGTCAACTTTTTCCGGTGAGTGACGTAAGCTTTTAACGGCACGAAGCTTCAGAATCCGGTGGCAGTGGATGGACATGGACTGCTGGAGGCTTGAGATGATCCAAGGGGAAGACTAATAGCAGATGTAGTAGTATTAATTAGTAGAGAGGGGAAGAGCAGAGAGTAGTTGCGTTGCCATCATCATTATCGTTCTTGAGCTTTGATTGGTGAGTTGTGGTGATGTTTTGTTTTGCTTAGTCATATATTCGTGTCTGACACTGAGAATTTTTCCGACACACAAAGCTTGATGATTGATGAATGACACGTGGATTTTCAATTTTTTTTTTTAATTTTCCTGTTACGAACAAACATGTTACAAATTAATTAATTGTTTATTGGATTTTTAATATAGAATAGATTCCATTCCATGACAATGAATTGCTTCATTGGATAACAGGACAATGTTTCATTTCTGATACTGATGGGTCTGCTTAACTGGGCCAAAAGGAACCTTACATTTTACATTAATCCAACCCAGCTTATCAGATAACTTATAAAGCCCATTTTCCTTCTACAAATGCCAAGCCCACCTGCAAACTCCATTTTGTTTTTCTCAACTTAAGTTTCTTCTTCTAATAGAGCAAACAGAATCTCAACACTTTTAATTATGGCCTGTAAAGCTGAAGCAAATGTGAACGTCTTTCCTGTATTGTCCATCAAAGTTTTTTATCTATAAGGACCACAAAGACGGAGAAAATAAGAAGAGAAAAGCTCTATGTGCATTACTATTGCATGATGAAAAGTGATGGACACTAAATACAGTTGCAGATCCTTGAATCCTGTGCCTCAATTGACACTTTAGTTTGTTGTCATCGATCATTAAGGATATAAAAAGCAGACAAATTAATGGACACAAATGATTACAATCAAAAAATTAGCTTTATGACAAGGATATACATCTCGTAAGCTGCCCAGGAATCCGTTGGCATATTTGCAACATAAATCCTTAGTCAACCATAGCTTTTTATGATTAAAGTTGAACTGTTTAGCCTTTGAACACATTATTATTATAAAGTATGAAAGGCGCTCAGCCAGTTTTAGTCTGGAGTTGTGGTAGTCGAATAGATCGAGTATCAATCAAACTGTAAAATATAAGGCAAATAGAAACAATGGAACTGTTATCTCTAGGGTTCAAGAGTCAACTCAAATCATCATGTCTTGATCCAAAGATTTCTCTACAGTAATATCTCATATACTGCAGTAAGAAAGAAACTACTGCTTACTTTCAGTTCTCAACTAGAAATCATTTGCCAAACTTGAAATCATATTTTTGAGAATGGCTCTTGCTTAAATATCATATTCTCATGGGAAAATGAAGGGAAAAAAGAAAAACAAAGAAACTATGATGAGCCAGAAGGATCGAGGTGTTGTCAAAGCAAGCCCACCAATATTCTCTTGTAGATGCATTCTAAACGGCTGATAATACATATTGGTGACTTAAACTGCACATTTTTACGGCACTATAAGCAGTTGTTTGCAAATACATTAAACATGGACAAGAATTGTAAAACAGATCCCAGCTAGACCTATATATATAATGAAATTTATGACTGAAAACTAAATTTATCTCAGATAATTCACTAGCAGCAACACATTTACATTCTCAAACTTAAATTGAGTTATAACAGTACCATTATTAATTCAGCACAGCTAGTTGTCTCTATTCACTCATTTACTACTTGGTGCAAAGCTGGCTATTTAGTAAGTACAATACTAAATAAATTCTAGATCATATAACATATATGGCAGAGCTAGCTTCGCAAAGTACCAAGAGACATTAATTAGTTGCAGACTCGTAAGAGTCAGAAATGGAATAAAAAAAAAAGGAGAAAATGTAAATGATTCGGACCAGGAGTTCTTGATTCCCCACATAAATATAGACTTCTCAGCTTATCCTCGTTGGCTCGAACAAAGCTCTAGGTCGATTCAGGACAACTTGGAGGCTGCAAATGCTTTCCATTTCTTCATCGAAATGACCAGAGTTAACAGAGGCAGAGAAAATGAATCTGGGTTTTTTCACAGAAGTGAAGGCGAGGAGAATGGTGAAGAAGTATATAGAAGACATGCTTGTACTCGGACGAACTTGTTAAACAAAATAAGGGGAGAGAAGAGAGAGGAAGACTCATATTTATAAATAGATAACATAATATGGTAGCTAGAGAATTATGGATAGCAAAAGAGAGATTAGATTTGTTGTGAGAAGAGAATTAAGTGTACGAGGGTACTGAAATAGGGTGATGCATGAAGGTATACAATACATACTGTAAAGAAAGGTAATGTTATATTCCCGCATGCTGATGTTTCTCTTTAATGTACAGTGCGGGCACGTTTCCACAAGCAGAAAAAGGAAAAGGCAAGAAAGAAGGGCATTGAAGGTTAATGTATTCTTTGGTTTGGCTGCAAAGGTGGCGAGGTGTCTGCTTTTAAAGTTAACCGTGCTGCTTCAAGTTTTTGGCTTTTGTTTACTTTATCTTTTGGTGAGAAAGTAATACAATTTTTGGAATACCATGTGAGGTTTGTCTGCACAGATCTCCCACGTATTGATCTTCACCTACCTGCTCAGTATTTCACAGGTACAACGTGTACATTAGCAGGGGAGAATCATCTCTTGGCACATGCAAACGATTTTTCAATGCCAGAAACTAATTCAAATAAAGAAACTCTCTGCACAGGGCAATTAATTAATAGCAATCCATGCACGGGTGATCTTGAGAATGGCTACAATATATTCCAACAAAACTGGACGCTACGATGATGATATCCATAATTCAGGTTGGGAATGATACAAATGTGATACTCAACTTTGTTATGGTGTCATTCTTTCAGCACATTAAGATAATTTTTCTTAAAAGTGGACCCAAATTTAGCCCAACATTAAAATGCATTAGGGCACGTGGTGGGTAAGGTTAAGTGGACCAGCGTCTTATACCCAGAAGGGGGCTTTTCTAACTTTTCATTAGATTAGATGGAGCAGTGGACCACCTTATCAGCACAATATATATACACACACATACGGACCATTGATGCATGTTGCGTGGGTTGTACTGAACAATTTCACTTGATATATATATATATGAAAAAAAAAAAAAAGGCCCACAGCTGCACGCCGGTTTATATTTTTTAAACAAAAAAATAGAAATTCTGAAATCTGGCCAATCAAAAGTTGGCGTGAACATAATTCGAGTGCCTTACACGGAACACCCTGATGGGCACATTCTGAACTTTAACTTTTATAACGTAATTTGCACTTCAAAAATTAAAGTTCCGAAATATATGGAATGTGTGATTAGAAAAAATGATATGTGCTAAAAGAATGGGCTCTGTAGGATCCATCAACGGCCCAAATTTTAGCTGTAATGGGCTCTGACATATTGGAGTGCTGAAAAGAATTTGTAATGAAAACCTAACGTTAAACCCTGCGCAACCTCCTCCGGTCCTCCACCGTCTTTTCTTCCCCTCTTGGTTTAGTTCGGGACGCTGAATTTGCCTTGTTCCTTTATGCAGTCATGAAGCGGGTGAAGGCTATTGTCGCTTCCCTCAGGTTCGTTGATTCATTGCTCCCTACTCGTGTTTCTATAGCTCGACAAAGCCATCAAGTGACTCACTTCTCTCGCTTTACTCCACCCCTTGGGAGTTGTTCCCATGATTTCCATTTTCCTTTCTCTTATGGCAAGGCCTACTTCTCTTCAAAGCCAAATTCGATTGTCGATCTTGTTTTGGCCAACAATTGGTCCGATGGTTTAGAACGCGATTTAGAAAAATTGCGTCCATCCATGACCCACGAAACTGCTCTTTACGTTTTGAAGAAACTGGATAAAATTCCTGAAAAAGCTTCGTCTTTCTTCCACTGGATCAGTGAGAAAGAGGGGTTCCCGCCAAGTTCTACAATTTATAGTTTAATTGTTAGGATTTTAGCGAATAAGAATACAATGAAGCAATTTTGGATTACCCTGAGGATGATGAAGGAAAAAGGGTTTTATCTTGATGAGGAGACGTATGTTACAATTCTTAGGGCTTTTAAAATATCGAAAATGAAAAGTGATGCTGTGGCTCTCACCCACTTCTATAACCGGATGCTTCAGGAAAATGCCATGGGAAATGTCATAACCAAGGTGGTTGATATCATTTTACGGTCAGAATGGAGTGATGAGGTTGAGAATCATTTAGGAAGCCTTAAAATTCTGCTGTCGGATAATTTTGTAATCAGGGTTTTGAAAGAGCTTCGACATTATCCAATGAAAGCTTACAAGTTGTTTCATTGGGTTGGAAAGCATACTAATTTTGAGCACAATACAGTGACATACAATGCAGCTGCGAGAGTTCTTGCAAGGGATGATTCAATTGACGAATTTTGGAGTATCGTCGAGGAGATGAAGAAAGTGGGTTATGAAATGGATATTGATACTTACATAAAAATATCAAGGCAGTTTCAAAAGAACAAATTGATGGAGGATGCTGTCAAGCTTTATGAGCTTATGATGGATGGCCCCTTTAAGCCAACCGATCAGGAATGCAGTATCCTTCTAAAGAGTTTATCTGCTAGTGATACCCCAAATTTGGATTTAGTTTTCAGAGTAGCAAAAAAATATGCCTCAACTGGGTCTACACTCTCTAAGGCAATCTATGATGGAATCCATCGATCATTGACAAGTGCTGGCAAATTTGATGAAGCCGAAAAGATTGTTGAGGCCATGAGAAATGACGGCTATGAACCCGACAACATCACCTATAGTCAATTGGTTTTTGGACTTTGCAAGTTGAAGAGGTTTGAAGAAGCATGTAAGGTGCTGGATGAGATGGAATCTTGTGGATGTATCCCTGATATCAAGACCTGGACCATCTTGATTCAAGGACATTGTGACGCCAATGAAGTGGGAAATGCACTAATTTGTTTTGCTAAGATGATTGAGAAAGGTTGCGAACCAGATGCAGATTTATTGGATGTTCTGCTTGATGGTTTTCTTAGTCAAAACAGAATAGAAGGTGGATACAAGTTGCTGTTAGAGATGATTAGTGCATGTCGAATATCTCCATGGCAAGCTACCTTCAAGCGACTCATTGAAAAGCTTTTAGGAGTCAGGAAATTTGAGGAGGCACTGAACCTTCTTCGGTTGATGAAGAAACATAATTACCCTCCTTTTGCTGAACCTTTCGTACAGTATATTTCTAAGTTTGGAACTGTGGAGGATGCTGATGAATTCCTGAAGGCTTTGAGTGTGAAAAGCTATCCGTCCCTTAGAGCGTACCTTCATATATTTGATTCTTTCTTTCGAGAAGGTAGACATTCCGAGGCCAAAGATCTGCTATACAAGTGTCCTCACCACATACGTAAACATGGTAAAATCTGTCAACTTTTTGGCTCTGCTGAATCGCACAGCTTAGACTCTTGAGCCTTAGAATTTTATTCCCCAACGATGGTTATGATCAAGCAATTATATGGATTTCCTTCTTGATCTTTTACCTGTTGGAGAACTACCTAGACAAAATATCATCAGGTAAGGATAAAATTCTATGCGAATTCCTTATGTTCAAGTAAGACCCAGTACTCTTACCAGTAGTAGCAATCTATGAAAGGAATTTATGTTGTGTAAAACATTTTTGTGACGAGAATGTTATTTTTTACTAGTTTAAACTTCCATAAATAAGCCAATTGATGTCATATATTTATTTAATCGATCAATAATAATAAATTTAAATAAGTTCATATATTTATTTTAACGTACCAACCTGCGAGGTTTTGTGATTTTTTCTAATGTGTTCAATAGCATTTTTTTTTTGTTTATTAACAATTAAAATATACGCACTTTCTTATCCCAAGTTTCTTAAAATATGTAAACATAAATTATAATAAATGTTTCATTATTGGTAAGAATAAAAATATTGTTTAATTTTATGATTTTACAATAATTTGTTGAGTAAGTGTGACACATAAATAAATTTTGTCAAGTGTCATTAACAAAAATTAGTATAAGAATATATTTATGAACAATTTAAGGTGTAAAAAATAATTTTATTAACTTAAATAAATTTGTTTATAATAAATAATATTATATTATTTCTCTCCAAAATATCAAAAACGGGCAGGTATATTTTCGCAGGTGGTTTGATAGTCACAGAAGTTAGGATAACAAAGACAAAAAAAAAAGGCTTCCCGTTGGTTGAAAAGAGAATGTTGGGTTCGTAGTGATGAGCTTATCTCTTTCTCGGTTCGGTTTTGAGGTTGAAATTGTCTGACCCCATGCCATGAAGAAAAAGGCTTATCAGGTGAAAAGACCAAAAGAGCATGACGAAGAAAACACTAGGGAGTGAAGACGAAGAAATTGAAAAGCAAGAGTTGGAAATCCTCAAAGCCGTGGCACAGGCCTGGTATAGCCACTCCAGCAGTTGTAGGCCTATGAGTGAATTTGACGCTCAACGAAGAAATTTCAAAGGCAAGCCTTCCAGGTTCAAGCTCCAATCTTTGAGCGGCAAGGCATCAACTTGGGAGGATGAGGACAAGCACACAAGCTCTGCAATTTGGGATTTCAGCCACTCACTTTGGGACTCTTATGAGCTCGTGACCGTTACCAGAAGGTTAGAGTCTGGGTTAGATTCGGATGACCCATTTGCTAACTTAACTCAATTACCCGTAGCTACAAGGCGAAAGCAGGAGAGTAAGAATAGCCTCAGGAATCTCTTCAATAAAGTGTCTTCCAGGCGTTTTAATCAGACCGCAGTTCCAAAGGAAAATGACTAATCAGTTTGATCAATATATGATTCTTTTCAATTACTCATTAGCTTCATATATAGCTTACTCCGTTTCTCTTAAATTTTGGATGATTCACATTTTGATCTGGACAAAGCCATACATATATTCATTATTCTTAAACCTAAACCAAAAAATTAACCTAATAGGTGAGAGAATCTCTTGTTTTAAGTACCATTTCACATTATTGTAACGTGAGACTTGTAATAACTTGTTTGGAAATCCATATGCTTAAATTAAATATATACGTGACCTCTGAAAAATTGAGGGGAGTTCATTGTATTATACCAATAAAAAAATGCACGAGTAAGCAACAACTTGGCTGGCTTCCTTCGTTTTCTGGCGTCTTACAGTTACTGAAAATGAATGCTATGGTGGTAATTGCCTTTTCACTTTTCATCTGGTTATTCAGACTGCAGCCAAGCCAACTAAGGTTAAAAGATTCAGTGGTAGATATAGAATCAACAAGTTGTTAAATTACCAATAAAACCGAGACTTAAATCAATAGAGCAGGCGCATATAATCTCATAATCTCAGTGGGTAGTAGCAAGACTCTCGAGTTGATTAAATGAATGTGTTAGTATGACATGACTCCCAAACTGCAAGCAAACAAGAAGAATTTAAGGCAACACAAAGGGCAGGTCGGTCTGTTCCTTTGGGGACAAGTACAGATGATCAGTTTCAATAACGATTTTCTCTTATCAACCTCAGTGGTTTGCTCATATTCTGCGACGACAACCGGGCTGATGTTGTTGCATGGACTGCTATGATATCTGCTTTGCCTAGCTTATAGTCAAGCAGATGGGTGTAAATGTAACGAGGCTCTTACTTTGTTTAATGGTATAGACTAAAATGCTCTGGCATTTTGATTGTATAAAACTCAGGCTCATATCAGTTGTTACTGTGTCTGAAGGATAATCATGCCTTTGCTTGAGTGTGAAAATCACGGCATCAAGTTTGCAAATGCAAAGATAATTGCCACCTTACTAGTTACAAATTTAACGACCTAGAAACATCAGGTCCTAACAACTACAGATGTTTATGCTATTTGACCAGAATAAGATCCTACGTGTACATTCACATCGGATGGAAGGTTGAACAAATGAAAAAAGAACTAAATTACTTGAAGAGTTGAAGTGAATAGGTATCGTATCAATTTGAACACTGTTATGTGTTGCTAAAAATATCTCATTTGGCTAGACTAACATTTTCATTTTCCAGTGTTACCTTAAAAGATAATCTACCTTGTCATTCAAAAGTCAATAACACTGACTGAAGCAGCAAAGAAAACCTTTAGGCCTTATGTCCTCTTGTGCTCTGGGTGTATCCCCTGAGTCACCACGTTTTGCCATCAAAGAGCTTGTACCTGGGGACTCTGGAGGCAAGACAGTGTTCTCAGAAGCGAATATTCTTGGAGGAATCACTGGTTCAGGAGGAGAAATAGTGTAAAGATAATTTAAAAGCATCTGGATTATTTGGGTGAAGTTGGGCCGCGCATTTGGGTCCTCTTGCCAGCAAGAAGTCAGAGTTACAGCCAATTCCTCAGGGAGATTTTCTGCACTGGGCCTTACATTCTGAAACCACAGAATCATTCTATTCATCAGTTACAACTAGCAGAATTGAAGGACTTTTGTTACATCAGAAGATGCACTAAATAGGTCAGATATGTTTACTTTAAAGGCTGCTGCATATGCTGCCTGGAGATTTGACATGCCTTCAAAAGGTAGTTTATTGTGCAAGAGCTCCCACAACACAATTGCAAAGCTATAAGCATCTACTTTATGGTTGTAATGCTTCTTCTCTCCCTGCCTTAGTGTCACAGTGCTATACAACTGCAATTTTTTGTTAATGCAATCAGTCCGTACATGCTCATAGATAATATGCGAAGGGAAAACAAATCTGTTTCAGAATAGAAAACCTCTGGAGCCATCCAACGGTAAGTTCCAGTTTCAGCGGTCATCATCTCTGTAAGTGATTCTTCTCTTCCTAAGCCAAAATCAGCTAGTTTGACCGTCTTCTGGTCTTCAGTTAAAAGTAAGTTTTCTGCATTAAAAAGAATCCTTTACTATGGGTATACTTAAGAGAAGCAAGCCCATTTCAAGTGAACACGAAATAGAAAACTACCCATTTGGGCAAATGGAAAAATATTAAGTTTTTATAGGTTATATGAAGCACATTCCAAATGATCTCAAACTTGGGGAAAACCATAAAGAGATGCACAAATAGAAGATAGTATCATCAAACTGCCCAAGAATGGCAGGTAATTAAGCATACGTGATAGCCAGGGTTGGAATTTAAACCAAATAACCTCTGGTGTTGCCGCACATTCTGATTAAAGAGGAAAGAAGGGCAACAAATGCATACATGCAATTGAATATGGAAACAAGAAATCAATTCAATATGAAAGTTCTGTCATAGAAAAATCATAAAGCATTCTTGTTCATACCATTCATTTTCATTTCCTTTTTCCACAAGATCACGAGTTTGTACATTACGAATGAAAGTAAGTAAGCAAATCTGTTACTAGCGGAACAGAAAGAAAAAGAAATTATTACCAGGTTTCAAATCACGGTGAATGATCCCGTGAGAATATAAACACTCCATAGCACGAGCAATATCAAGGGCAAAACCAATGGCAACATGTCTGTCCAAGCATTTCGGTCGCATGTTAAGCAAATACTTACGTAACGTCCCTCCCAATAAGAGCTCAGTGACTATCACCATTACAGGCCCCTTGCAAGCACCAATAAACTGTTGGGAAACAAGGTATTGTCAGATGCTCACATACAACAAGTGCTTTTTGTCAAATAATATATATACTGTTGTTTCCATGACATGCAATAGACAGACAAGACAAAATCAGGGAGAGCCATGGCCCAAGTCAAACCTTAACTAAGTTCTTGTGTTGAACTCTGGACAACATTGCCACCTCCCTTGCAAATCTGCCCTCTCGCTTGACGATTTCTTCTGTAGTTTCTCCTTTATGTACAATTTTAATAGCTACAGTCTGGTTTTTATATCTGAAGCGAACTCAAAAAAAAAAAAAAAATAAAGAATTAAGCTGCGGAGTGATAAGACTGCAACTTTGACCAAACACAATTAAAACTGTATACTCAGAAAATCCCAAATCTAAGAAAGTTCCTAATTCAAATCCATTAGTGGTTGAAAAAAGCAGGTTTGACCTCTTCATCAAGAAAAGAAGCTGAATTATCAATCAAACTTCAGAAAGACAATGCAACATGTAACCTAAGCAAAGCATTACGTTACAGGGTTCAGTCGCTTAGCAAATCACAGAAGCCAACAATGAATTTGCAGGATTCTTACACAATTGATCCTTCACAATTCTAGGAAGAAAATGACAACCCAACAGTTATTTGGCATTGCCCATCAAGCAAGATGGAATTTTGACTTTGGCAAACCAGATGATGTATCGAATTTCAAGATAGATACAAACTTACTTTCCCTCGTAAACTTTGGCATGTGCTCCCTCTCCAATCTTCGGCCCAACAAATAGAAGCTTAGGATCAATTAGCCAATTCACGTCCAATCTGAACTCATCGACAGAGTAGAATCTAGCTCCAGATTCCATCTTTCTATAAAAGGAAAGAAGTTGAAATCTTCATCAATCTAGAGGAAAACCATTGAAAGCAAATGGATATGCTGACATGAAACAGGGAACTACACAAGACATGCTCTGCAGTGTGCTCTGCAGCTCAGAGCCACATCTCAAAAAAGTCAGGCCCGGAGATCAAAACTCAGCAGATCGATGTTTTACATTTCCTTGGAGAGACAAAAGCATGGAAGCCACATGCTTGAGAGAGAGTGTGCGACAACAAACGCAAGCAAAGCCCAAAAAGATTTCTTGAAAAATCGTGGGGAAAAGGGAGAATCCCCGGAAAGGGAAACATAAAAAAGAACCAATAACCGAGCACTCAAGTAAAATGTAGTCTTTAGCTATGAACTCTCAGTTGAAGAGCTTAAATGGTTTTTTAAGTAGTAGTTACTTATTATAATGGTTTTTGGTTTATTTAATCTCAGAGGTACAGAACTCACTCTTGATCTGCAGACAGAATCACGAAATGGATTGAGACTCTACTTAATTAATAAATAATTTGAAGGAAGACAGAAGAAGTATTTTGTTGAAGAAAGAGGTAGTTGCTACGAGTACTGTAATCTGTGGGAGCCATAAACTAATCAAGAGCACATGGAGACTAATCTTGTCAACATGGAACGACCCGCTACATCAGCAAAGCCAAAACAGCAATCTGCTACTTTCTATCTTGCAATACTAATCTAGTCTAGTCTAATAACCGTGCTAGAGCTGTAACCGTGTTACGTATAGAATAGGCATCACATGTAGACTTTTCACAACCGACACACAACAATCATGGGAAAAACCGTGAAAAGTGAAGTATAACCTTCGAAAATGGTTGGATCTAGGTCGCTCTTGAATGTTCTAATTCTTAAACTTGATTGAACTCAAACATTTTGGAAATAGCTGATATGGTGGAAATCAGTTTTGGAAGAACGAGCTTTTCGGAGTGTGACTAAAAAAACTGAGTGCCGTGCCACCGCCACCCTTTGATTAGGCAAATGCAAAGAAAAAGAATATCGCTTGACGTAAGCATAGGAAAGCGACAGCGGGAAATCCTGGTCTATCCGCCGTTTAGTTGATGAGTGTGTTGACATGGGAAGATCGTTGTCTGGAGGCGCTCAATGTTCAGCACTAGCAGTTTAGGATTCTCGCCGTCGATGTCCCACAAACCACCAGGAACTAGAACTTGCTTAATTAACAATGATTAGGTCGCCTTTTGTTTCTGCACCAAAAGGCATGGCAAACTTGGCTTTGTTGTTGTCGAGATCTTCAGAAGTTGTGGACATAATAACAACGAAATACATAACAGTTGTAGTAATCCTTAATTTCAAGCCACCTTGAACTTTATCAACCACTATTAACTTCAATAATTACCATGCTGTTATACGATTTTTTTTTTTTTACCAAAGGAGCTCAAGTTTTAGGTCGCAAGGGCTTTTCTGATCACCATTTATTGCTTTTACAAGTTCAATGCCCAGCGTTTTTCCTTCTATTCAACCTTCTTGTTCCGTTTTCAATCTAAACTTCCACGCATATATTATGCATCATTTAAGCATTTGATCACAGTTATGGCTTCATTTCATTAGTTGTTTATTATGTATCATTTGGTACTTTATTTCTGTACACGAACAAAAAATGAAAAAGGTTGTAAATATGCACGTATACCACCAGTTAACGAAAACGGCAATACCCAGGGATTGCAAATCAAATTGCAGCTTAACATATACGTAAACCCAAAGAAAGTAGCAATTGAGAACACATTATTTAAAGCTAAATCTGGAATCATATACATGAGCATAAATTCATCCACATAAGATAGACCTTATTGTTGAATATTCTGTTTCCACACCATAACACAGATAAAAGACCACGGTAGAAGAGGACCAAGTTAGGATATTACATAATTACGTTCAGCATCATAGATCATAGGATTCACTACCATAGAGAGTTTTTTCTACAATGGACGCTTCAATTCTTCTCTCCATTGATCAGATCCATAACAACACGTTTAATGCTTCCGTTGTTTTTCATCAGCAGTTTCTTGTTCACTTCGTTGTCACAGAAACCCTACATTGACAATTCATCACATTAAAATTGTACCCAATCAGACACGATAATAGGAAAGTGATTTAACGATAAATGACAAATAGCAAGCAGCAGCACCCAAACCAATTAAAAAACGCCTTCCGAGGAATAACTTACCATCTCTCGTAACTCCTCAAGCATAGGGTCCCATTCAGAAACACCACAAAGATCATCCACTGACTGCTCCAGATTATACTCATTCATCCTCAAGATCTCTTTGTTCAAATCAACCTGCTTAAAACCCATCTCTTCAAGTTCTTTAAGGAGAGACTCCTCAACAGGATTATTCCCATCAACCCCGAGAGATGATGACGGAGCATCAACAACTGAGGACTCCGGGTTGAAGGGAACAGCTGGGGCTATTTCAGAGAAATCAATAATGGGATAAGAAACGGATGTAGGTGCCGCAGAAGTTACAGGAGGCAAGGCACCATGGCCAACTAGTGTGGTGTCATTTATATTCAAGTCATTTTCCGGCTCTTTCCCTGGTTGCTCATCAACCATTTGTTTCACAGGCTCAGTGGGAACATTAGGATTATGGGGTTGAAGAAAAACATCATCCAAAATAGGTTGCACATTGATATCTACAATCTCAGGCCCGCTCAAGCTACTGCCAACAAGGGGAATGTTCAAGTTCAGACCCTGAGACCTATCATAAAAAAACTCCTTGAGAGAAGCATCAACCTGCAATCAAGATAAAACATGGGAGAAAGTAAATCTATCATACCACTAGATAGAAGGCTTAAATTTTTTCCAGCCAAAATATAAAAAAGGAGAAATGCCTACAGAACAAGGATTACCTGTATAAGAACCCAAACACGTTGACCAAATTTTTGACCAGAAGGGGATGCCATCCTCCAGTATGAAATATATCGACCAGGAGATTGAGGTGCTCTAAAGTCAACAGCAATGTCAAGTTCCTTGTCCACATGTACACCATCCACAGGAATCTGGAATATGTTTGATAAGAAAAGGCAATCAAAAGACTGACATGCTAAACAATCCATAATAATAAGATTAGAATTCTCTAAACTTAGCCTTGTGGGTCATATTTAAATTTGGATTTAAATTTATAAACTAAAAGATAAGAAATCTCTAAACCTCCAAGTCAACCGATCTAAAGTCACTAAATTTGTCTCCTCCAATCCAAACAAGTTGAGTTCCCTTGGGCCACACTATAGTGCCATTGTTTCGCATCCGCCAAATCTTTGTAAAGCCAGTAGATGGAGCCATCATTGTACCATCTATCACATTGACATCCAAAATGAACCGGCTATCAAGCTTGGGTCGCATGTGCTTCATACCACCCGTTCTAAAGATATGTGGTAAGGTCGGAGGTCCCACCCAAGCTGGCTGCACCAGGAAAAAGAAAAACAAAAGGAAAGTTGACTCATAGGCTAAAAGGAAATAACAGAGTAGCAGAAAAGATTATCAATTGTCCTACGTGTTCATATAAACCCTTGAAGGATCGTGGAGCACGAACAGACACAGGGTGGTCCATTCTGATATAATCAGACTCATTACCCATTTCATTGAAGCAGATGCTGCAGAGGTCATAATTTTCTTTCCTGAAGAAAAAGAAGCAAGAATATTCTTAACGGTAACCCATGAAATTATTTCATCAAAACACCAATAAGGCAAAGTGCTTACACTTTGGATTTGAAACGAGGTCCAGTTATTGGATAAACACCACATCCATCACATCTGACACCCTTATGGAACATACCACATGCAGCCTCGGTGTGACTATGACTCCTTTTAAATGGATGAACACGATGATTCCCAAGAGAAGGTGGAGCTGAATCAATAAAATGCGTTCCAGAAAATGGGCATTCAACATAAGGACTAGAACCCCTTCCAATATTCTGGGTTGAGCTGTTACCAGGAGCTGCATGACTAGTAGGTGCCCCAGAACTATCACCTTTCCTGCTAGAACCATCATCAGTTACAATCTTTCCCTTTCTGACATCACCATCAGAGACTGCTGATGGAATTGCTGTAGTATTCACTATTGTGGATTGATATGGATTGAGATCACATGGAGGAACGTTGAGATCAACAGGGGCAACAGGTGCCACCATGTCTCTAGTTACATTTCGAGCCTCCACCTGCTGCCTGATATTAGAAGTTTGGTCTAGGGTTACAGACTGTGAACCGCCTTCTGCAAAAGAAACAGCAGTCATAGGAACACCATCTTTTGAGCTTGAACCAACTGCAACCTGAGGCTGAGAATCAGAATTTAGCAAGGATTGTCCCATTTTAGAAAAACAATCCGCAAGAGTAGCGAGCACTGGACTTGATGACGCAGTTTTTGAAGCCAAATCAAGCGATAAATTAGACAAAGCCTCACGAATTGGCTCAGGAACAGACTTCAGAACATCAGCAACTGCAGCATTGCCATTCAGAAATGGATCTGGGACACGAGGAGATCTCAAGGGGGTGGAACTTCCACTAGACCTAGCAGTTGACTTACTGCCATTGTCCCTACTCATCATGTGAACATCAATCCGCAAGAATTTTAACTGCTGCCTCATCACATCATGCAGATCATCGTCATCCACCAGTGTCACCAAATCACCATCTTCATCAACATATCTCAGCATGAAATTTGCATCAGGAGGTAGATTAAAAAGAGAAAGTATCTTGGCCCTCAAGCCAACCATGTCAAGATACAGTTGGTTGTTCTCATCTACACGAGCATTAAAGCGCCTAAGCATATCTCCATATTTGACCTGTCCCGACATAAATGATGCAATAAGAAAAGGATTATAGTTGAATTCATTTGCTCCATTATTGAAATAGCAGCTAAAGTATAGACCAACAATATGTCAAAAACCATTTGCTAAGCTACATTAACTTTCGATGGCACAATATCCAGTAAAAACAGCACAAATAATATGGTATAATTACATAGTTACATCATTCCAGAAATACAGTATAATCAAGTCGCAAAATAAGTATTCCACACCATTGAATTCTCATCATTAATAAGATATTGCAAAAGATCAACCCGCCAATCCATCCTCTAAATCCCTTAGAACCCAAATATATATTTATGAATTTCTCTAACATGCTACAAAATAAATCATCTTTAAGACATTCGAATCTTTTATCGACAAATAAAAAAGTCACAAACCATATGATTATAAGAGAAAATCAGCAAAAACCCACATTCTCGTGAATACGATAATTTATTCCTTTCAATTAACCAATCCCAGCACAAAAATACAGAGAAAAAATCCACACAAAAAAGTGCAAGACAAATAACCAAAATTAAAAGGAGAAAAAAGACGAACCTTGATCACTAGAGTAGACTCCATAACTTCAGACGGGCGTGTACCGATCAAAACACGCGTAGCAGTAAGCCGCGATGAAATACACAAAACCCTAACCCTAGACGAATGTCCTTGAAATTGCAAAGTACCAATTCAGAACGGATAAAAACCTCCCAGAGTCTTTAGCGTACCCGTAAGCCGCTATCCACGCCTTGCTCCTCTCAGATTCCTAAGTGAGCGGGGAACAGAAGCGACTCGTATTATATAGTGACTGGTGGCTTAGCCGATAAGAAAATTTCTTTGACTTTAGATATCTTTTTTGGAAAGTTAACCGTGGGACCCGCTGAAAGACATCATGCGGTGAAGATCTCACGCACGCAGGTACAACAATTTTCTGTGAATCGAGATACACTAGATTCACTGCAGCTCTACTTTGCATTAGCACGAAATAAATATTATTCTTTGGCGTCTTCTTTTTATTTTTTTTTATTCGATTTTGATTGATTTTAATATTATAAAATATTTTACTTTAGTGCATAATTATTAAATCAAAATTTAATGATATAAAAATAGAACATTAGTATTCTTTGTTTTAGAGAAAATTTGTTATCACGTAGCATGTAATCATCTATCTTATAGTATTTTTATTGATAAAAAATAATATTTAATAAATTCAAAATTCTTACACAATTACTTTATAATGTTTTTTTATTAATAAGAATGTAACATTGAATGTGTGAACAATGAATAGGACATAGTGAATAGGTGGTGTTATATATATTTATTTGATTTACTTTTTATACTTTTATTTTATTATTTATTTATTTTATGTTTTATTTATATTTTTACCACCATGTAATATATATATATAAGGTGTATGCACACTTAGATGTGTGGGGAAATAGGCATGCAATTAGCTTTTTTCGGGTAGTATACTTGACCCTTCTTAGTTTACATGAAAATAAAATTGAGAAATTTATACTCCAATCCATATCTTCCCCAATTCAGAGCTGGACCTTGTCTTCAAATTCTCGATGGTAAATAATTAACAGATTCGATGCCTAGAAAGTTCAATAAAAAAGAAATCAGTTGAACTTTTAGTGGGTTTTTGAATTAGTATATCAATTAACCTTAGTTTTTCTGAATAATTTCTTATGAATAAAATTAACTATGAAAGAATTGATCCAATTATCATAGAGAAGCAATAACATCCGACTGGATACATAATTGATTATGGATCATTGACGGTTGATGCTGGGTAGTTTCTAAACATCTCCCAAATTGCTCGTAGACCCTTGATAACCATTAGAAATTACATTATACATAGGTTTAAGAAAAAATCGATCGAAAAAAGGGGCGTAGGTGATCAAGGATCTGATGGGTCATATACCTACGTGAAATAGGGTGTAGTTGTATCATCCACCCATACTAAAAATATCTATTTCAATCACTAAATAAATATATCATTTGCAGAAAATGTTAAATTACAACTTTTATTGAAAAAATTCCCCCAAAATGAAATTACCATCCGGAAGACGAACTTAAAATAATTTGTGCACGTACAGTACCAAGCCCAAGATTTCCATGCAAGATTTGAAACAGATATTCCATAAGAGAACAAAGCAATAACGTAGAACCAAGGGATGATGAAGCAGCAAGGAGAAGTTACTTGGCAACAGATAGCATGTAAATCCCCCCTATATATGCTATGGTAGCATCACCTTCACCTCATAGCTGCTGATCAAGATAAGCATCTTTGGGTGATTTGGGAGATCCCATGGCAGATCCTAGAATGTCACTTACACTGCCAGAAATACCAGTAACGGAACTTTTCAACCAGGAGGTGCTACGTGTTAACCAGCCAATCTCTGCTTGTTCTTGCATTTCTTGCGTGCTTTTCCTTTCTTCCTCGACCAATATGTCGATCCACCTCTTAGCCATAAAAGTCTTTACGGCTTCAACGCCTTGCTTTACAATCTCCATTGGTGGCAATTCAAGAGGGTTCTGCTCCAAGTTGAGCTTGATCAAACTGTCAAGGCGGCCAAATGTATCAGGAAGTGCATGAATCTGATTGTTGCTGAGATCCAATTCCTTGAGGTTAATCAGATCGCCAAATGTCTCGGGAAGTTCTTGAAGGTCACTGAAATTACTGCTCAAATTGAGAATTTCAAGATTAGTCAATTTCCCTATTGCGATAGGAAGTCCATGTATCTCATTAAAGTGAGCATCCAGACAGCGCAAGGACTTCATCTCACAAATAGATGAGGGAAGAGATCGGAGCTTGTTCAATTGAACCGAAAGCTTCTGTAAGTGAACCAACTCGTATCCAATGTTCGTTGGCAAATACGACAGGCTGTTGAAGCTTGCATCAAGCTCCACCAATGACCTAATCATTTGAGATAAATAATTAAAAATTGGCAGGAAAAAAAAGGGTTTAGTAATCGCTATTGGAGCATCTATAGTTTGAAGAGTTTCTTTAAATGATGACTGTAGGTTTTTCTGTTATGAACAGTAGTTTCAAAAATGTGATATATATGCAGAAACAGAACAAGTATAGAATTATTAGAGAAATATGTTGTTCTGGACACTTCTGATGTGGATTTTCAAAAATATGGAAAACAGATATACAAAAGAACTATGTGAAAACTCCAAAATATTCTTGATACTACAGATTTCATTATAATTCAACAAATTTAAAGTAAAAACAGTTTTTACTGTTGTATTACAAAAAAACGGCTCCCAGATTCACACAAGTCTAAAAGTATCACTAAGGCTTTCTGAAAACCTTCACTATGCTATCCACTATAATAAGATTACAAAGTTCAACCATATTCTTAAAGAACAAGACGGTTTGTAAAAATTTCTCCATAGCATAACTGTTTCTCTAACATACCTGCAATGACAGATGGAATCAGGAAGAGCAGTCAACTTGTTTCCAGAGACATTCAGTAATCTCAACTTGTGTAACAAACCAATTGAATCTGGCAATGACTCCAAAAGATTTGAAGAGACGTTGAGCTCCTCAAGATTTTGTAGTCCAGCAATCGAGTCAGGAATTACCTGTTATGTTGCACAGAAAGCTTATATGTAAGGGGAAGTTTATGAAAGACTAAATCCATACTTGCACCATGATTTTGAACATATCAAAAAAAAAGAGGGGGGGGGGGGGGGGGAGAGACATTTTTGCATAAGGACACAATCCATGCATCAGATAAAAAGACGGAAAAATGGTACACATCAAAGAAGTAATATAAACTTAAAGAAATACATAAACAAGTAACAATGTTTTAATGCTGAATTGGAAGAGCGTGACTATCAAAATTCCACGCAAATCCTTACAGAAAGAACTATAAATTATTCTACATAAGACGTAGCATTCGGTCATGCAGAGGGCCAAAATATTCTAGTTTGCATCAATAGAAGTTGATATAAAGTTCAACCGAAGCTGTTTTATAAACCATTAGCTTTCCATAACCCCTCTTGTACTCACTGAGATTCAAACAGAGTCAGGAAATCAGAATATGAAGTTGATTGGCGGAGACTTGAGAGTTGAGACATACACATTATAGTACAGGATCGTGTGTGACAGAGAGGAAAATTGGAAGAAAATACGTGACTTCTCTGAGTTGTCATTCTTAGATTCACCTTCTTCCAGCAAAACCAAGAATGCTAATTCATTTCAGAACAAATAATAAATTGGGACTATGCATACAATTTCCAGTGTCCAACGGCTAAATATTCAGAAGTTATATTACTTCAAAGTTCAAACCAAAAGTTGAGGGAAAAAGGAATTACTCAGATGAACCACAGTTTCCACAAAATTAATTTTTCAAATGTGTTCTTGACTAAATGCTTTTTCCTCATTATGCCGAAAGAAGTGGAAAACTCAGACACATAGAACCTCGAGAAAATGACGTAGGAAGCAGACACTCACCTCATCCACTCCTTCAGGGCTACATATTCCGTAGGTAAGACCACATTGCATTCAGGCAAGATATTAATAGAACCAGAATATTTGAGTAGCAGGCATTCCACAGATACAGTATATAACTGATTCAACATTCCAAATCGAAACTCAATTCAACTAATAAAAGATTACTGGAACTTCAGTGGCTATGATCGGGATACCAATTTGATTCCAAAATTGGAATTAACATTACCGCAAAAATTACATGCAAAGCCAAGAACAGGATGATGTGCAGAAAACCAAAAACCAAGTGAGCTTACAGTGAGCTGATTGCTTGAAACATCAAGCACTACCAACCCAGGAATCCTTCCAAACGCCTCAGGTAGCAATCTCAGGTTCCGTCCCGAAAGCTCCACTCGCTCCATCCCTTTTCCATAGGCCTCCTGTAGTATGCCCACAACCTCTTCGTTGACCTCTTCCTCAACAGGCTTAGTATCTTCATCTTCTTCTGCTCCCCCCTCAGCAGACTCGTAAATTTTCCCTAACTTCTTCTCTGCTTCCTTGAGCATTTTCTCATAAGCTTGGTGCATCTCATCCAACTGCATCACAGATTTGTACACTCGCTTCTCTTTCTCAGCTAAATTCCTACACTCCTTTTCTTTTTCGGCCTGGTGTGCCCGCCACTGTTGAACGTCGACATCAGCGGGCCTTGGCGCAAGAACAATCTCTTCCAGCTGTCTAGACAACTGAGCTTCTAAATCGGCAAGCTGAGCCTTGGCATTGTCGACGGTTTCATGATCGGGTCGCCCGCCGATGAGCTTGAGTACGGATCGGGCCTGGGCCACGTCAGAGATGGCGCGGGTCATGGCATCCAAGAGCTTCGGGTCTTTGAGGTGAGGCATTCGACCGACAATTTCAGGGTGGTTTAAACCAGATGAAGAAGTGGAAGGATCGGACGCTGGTCGAGGCGGCTGATCGCGTGGTTGCTCAAGGTCAATTTCTTGGAACTCAGAACCAGAATCCCTGGTGGCGGTGTTGGCAGATGTGGAACCGGCTCCCATAGAAGGGAGCCGAGACATCACGTATGAGAGAATCGGGAAATTTCCAGGGTGTGGATCCATCGCCACTCTCTCTCTCTCTGGGACTGAAGTGCAAGCGACAGCTGATTGAATCGATAAATGATTGAGAATATCGTTTGGTTTGTTTGGTTTATGAGGATATGGCGTTACTTCTAAGCCGCAGTCCAAGTGCGGCGTAAAACCCCACGTTTAGCACTTGTGGGGAAACTGAATCTGGTACTTAAGTGCAGTAATTTTCTTTGTTGAAAAAAAAAAAAGGTTTCCGACGTGTCGTTAGTCGTGACCATCTAACCTACATACTGCTAAAGTTACGGCATTTTATTTTCCTTTTTGGGAATTAATTATGGGCCCTTTTCAATGACGGCCCTCCACTTAAAAAAAATAACTCAATATACCTTTTATCGGTGCGTTTGATATTAATACTAGACAGTATAAAGAGTTGAGGTATAATATAATTTTTTATACTATTCATTATTTACTACTCAATGTATTGAACAAAAAATTTTGTATAATACATTGTATTACATTATTTTCTAAAAAATATATAATCAAATTTTAATATTTTATAACAATAAAGTAATGTATAAAAATATAAAATTTAAAAAAGAATTATCTGTAGTTGGCTGTTACTGATACCTTGTCAATCGCTGGGCGTCACTAGTACCTCACCTGTTGATGGCTGTTATTGGGACATGCCGCCATTGATTTAATGAGCCAATGTATAAATGATTGCATGATAGTTTGAGAGATAATAAAATTAATATTTTTGTTCAATACTTTTGTCCCATGGTTTAGTGAGTAACAAGATTTTAAAGATTTGTCCAATACCTATGTCTTTTAAGAAGTCAAACAAGGGACAACAAAAATTGTGTTGTCCCGTCTTTTGTTTTTTAACAAATCAAACGGACCCTAAAATTCATTAGCCTCCCTGATTTTTCATTACCTGCCGCTGCTCTATCCTCTTCTTCCTTTCATCTCCATCATCTTCCCTATTACCTCATTTTCTTCTTCTATTTTCATTTCGTTATTCTATTTTCAGTTGTAGAATATAAATCTTAAGGTAAGTTGTTCGATGTTATTTTTTATTTATTTTTTATGTCAAAACGTTGGTAAGTTAATCCATGGAAGAAAAATGACAACAGAGGTGCAAGACTAAAAAATAGCTCTATAGAGCCGCCTAGACTAACAAACGGCTCTATAGATCTATTTGGAGTGTGAAACGGATCTATAAAGCCGTTTGATACTCCAAATAGTCCTATAAAGATGTTTAGGTCTCCAATTTTATATTTTGCATTTGAATGTCTTCAAACAAAAAAGTCATAATCACTTGAAGATCATAAACCAAATTATGTATTATATTTTCATCATTACATAAAAAATTCATACTTGATCAATGTTAAAAAGAAAACTCAAATCATCTCTCACATAAGAAGAACTACCATCATATATTTTATTTTTATTTACCTGTGAATAGAATTTTGATATCAATCATTACAATTGAATATACACAAAAATATTTAATTGCTAGTTTAACATCAAAATTTTAACATACTTCATTAATTAAATTTGCATTTGTTGTTAAATCTATATCCTCAAATGGGGTGTACTCACAATTAAATGAATCCTTACGCATTTTATAAGTATAATTGATTGCCTTTTAATGCATTTAAAAAAATAAAATATCAAAATTAACAAATACAATATTTCTAAATAGTACAAAAATAAAAAATGAGGCAATATAAACATAATGGAAAAATCAAAGTTCAAACAACTCTTTAGAGTCATTCAAGCATGAAAACAGCTTTATAGAGCTGTTCAAGTATTTGAACGACTCTACAAATCTATTTTTGGTGATGAACCACTGTACAAAGCTATTTTCGCACAAGTAGGCAAGGGAAGAGGATGAGGAGTAGTTTTTTTAATTAAGATTATTTTAATAATTTCATAAGAATGGAGGTGATATCATTAAAGATGGAATGTAATATAATTAATTCCCCTCCTTTTTTGGTTGATTCAACATGGCGAAGCCAGTTGGTAACCTATCAACAAATAAATATAACTGGTTTGTCTTGTATAGTTGAATTTTTTCTAAACTCCCTTCTATGAAATCACACTTGTTGCATAAGCGATATGTTAAGATACCTTGACATAAACTAAAAAATAAATTTCTCTTCATTTGTTATATAAAAAGATCTATATATATCTTTACATAAAAAAAGAATAAGGAAGTTTTTTAACATAATCTAGTCTCGTATAAATAATAAAATAAAGTTCCTTCGTGGATGGCGAAACTATCATCCCGAGACTAGCAAAATCTCCCTCTGAAGCAGATCAAATATTTCCTTGAATCGATTGGTAAACTTGTGTGTGATATTCCTGTTGATCCTTTGCTGAAATTTGGAGCTTTTAAGCCACATAATCCCAATATAAACATCAAACTTGCAGGCACAATCACCAAGAGCAGACTTCTCAATTTGGTATCTAAAATGAATCTGCATGTAGCAGTAAAATCACTATCAGGAAAAGAGTTCAGATTCCCTCAGGCAGAACAAAGTGAACTAAATTTATGACAAGAACAAAATGCTAGAATTGTTATGAGTTTCACATACACGGAAGTGATCGGCAAATGGTACACCATGAAGGGTCATGACTTCATTCACAATCCAGCCTTCAATGTTGCCAATTGGAAATTTTTTCTGAGTGCATGTAACCTCTCCTCCAAAAACTGACACGTGGCGGTTGAATCTGTAAGAAACATGTCGCTCAAAGACACCAGACTTCACAGACTCCCAATTAGTAGATGCATAATTACTACATCCGGATTTCTCCATAATCCTTCGCTCAAAGTTTCCCCCATCAAATATTTCCATCACTGATCTCATCTGCAAGAGTGTCCAAAACAAAAACATATTAACACAAAGACAAGAATTTCACAAAAACCAGATACTGTCTGCAGATGCATCGTGAAGAAAATGATTATAAACTGATGACAAAGAAGAAATGAATGGAGAAATAATTAACTATTTACCTTGATCGGAAGTTCTGTAGAGTAAATTATAGACATTTTTGGTTCATCGTCCAAGATAGATCCAGAGTCGTTGGGAATTAAAAAGTCTTCTTGATCTTCCTGGTCTTCTGCAATTTGTGCTTTTTGCTCAGGGGTTAACAGTCTTGTCCTCCATAAGGCCATTATTGTCCTGTTGTAGAAACAATGTGCTTCAATTTAATTCACATAATACTAAGTTGATTGATATTGTTAGAAATGTAGGCAGGCTTGATGGACACACTATAAGATTTAGAACTACTACCTGGAAGCAACACCGAATGACACAAAAGACTGAAAATGAAATCTAAGCCTGCCTTCTTCATCTTGAGTCTTTGCTCCATGCCTAGCATCAAGACCTCGACCTCTTCGCAGAATTATGACCAGAGTAGGGCTTCCTAGTGATGCAAGTGATGGAGGGAGCACTTTGATGTCTTCAATATCCTCCCAAAGGAAGAAAAATTTAGTTTTATGTCCAAAAAAATTGGCATAAAACCCCAGAATCCTAGCAGAAAAAAACAGCCGACCCTGTAGCAGCAGGAAGGAAGGCATCCTATGTTAAACATGCCAAAAGGTAATTTCTAATAATCCTATTGAGTACACGTTCAGTAAAGAATTTTAATGGTACGTCCAAAAAACATGTTAAAACATATGTAGCACCTGTAAAGGCATTTTTCTCCTCAGATAGCATGTGAAATCACTGATGAGAAATTCTTCTGGCGGCAATCGGAACAATTTCTGGAATGTAGAATTCCTCCGTGGTGATCTGGGATTCAACTGTCATCCATTCACAGTCAGGAAAATATTTGGTTGGACAGAAAATTAGAGGATAATTTTATGAGACCTATACCTAGATAACTGTAAATATTTATGGCAGGCGACTAGGGCGAGTTTGACACCAACTGCGTACCTTTTTTCCAACTTCTTTTTCCATCTTTGTCAAATATTCCCTAATTGTTTCAACTCCTTTATTATTGTCCAGAAAAATTCTCAAACGCAACTTTGATTGAGAGGACTGAGCAAGCTTTCCTTCAAGGGAGACCCACATGTCAGCCAATTCAGTAGATGAGTGCTTTAGGAAATTGATCTCGGCGTGTCCAAGTGAAACATCCTGGTCAAATGGACCATCAAAATCAAAAACCTCCACATCCAAAACTGATGGTGGTTCTTCCATAGCATCAAACTCTAATATCTCTGTATATTAGTTGAAGGACCAATAGACAGAACCAGTAAATACATGTCAAAGATATATTTATGTAAATAAGTACAATGTTACAAGACCTTACCGTTCCATTGAGGATCACGGGTTTGGAGTTTGACAGAGCTTGATCTCGTTTTACCATTGCAGGTGAAAACCACATAAGGATCTGACAGTCCTGTTGATTCCAAGCATGGCAAGTCAACTCCCTCAATCAAAGCAACAGTAAGAACCCATCCATCACCGTTGGCTTTCACTCCATGATCGCTTCCTGTAAAAATATGAAAGACTGTGAGACCTAAGATGAAGTCACAATGCAGATAACAAGCAGGAGAGCATTATAGAATTTAGGTCCAAACATGGGGGAAAATAGATTTGTTACATAAAAACTCACCCATTTGAAATCTAGCTTGTACGAAGTGAAAGACCATATTACAAACACGCTGTAATTGGATGATTAAAATTCCGCATGTAATGAGCTCTCCAAAGCTGTCTGGCAGTTCAAGACCCCAAAATTCCAAGCCTCGCGGTTCATTTGGACCACAACAAAAAATATGCACCAACACATACAATAACATACAAATGGTAGAAACTACTGTGAAATTCCAAAAGTACTCAATCGCCATCCACCAAGTTGACTGCTGTTCTCTTTGCAAAGTTGCCAGCATTTGTTCTTTGTCTAATAAATCTGAGGAGTCTAGCACCTTAAAATTCTGAGCAAGTAGGTTAGAGAACTGATCAAAACTCTCCTTCAATCCCTGCCGAGCCCCACCCTCTATCATACCTCTCATCATTGTGCTTTGCAGGAAGGCAATGTCCCAGGACACCACTAGATGGGAGGTTTCTTCCCCCGAAGACAGCTCTCTTCCTAGCACTATCTTATAAAGCAATTCAATTCTGAAGGTATTTCCATATGGAACCTCAGGCGTGCTCACATTGACAAGTATAGCAAATTCCTTTTTATTTATTGTAATATAAGTTTGCTCCTCAGTGGCTTTAACAGCCTTAACTAACTTGGTAGCAGCTTTTGTATAAGAAACAACCCGTGTTAAACAAGACATATCTCCAGATTTCCATGTCCAAGGCCCCTCTTGTAAACACGTTGTGCCCTGAAGTTCTGCCAAATCTCTCCTGAACTGGGAATTGGGTGCAAAAAGAACTGCATTAAGATCATATGGAGACACTGAATAAATCTGATCCACTAGAATGCCACCCTGCAGGTTTTCAGGCATGTCTTGTTTATCATCTCTTGATTCCATTAATGCAATAGCTTCTTCGAAGCTACAAGGAGAGGGATATTCCTGCTTGCAAGCTTCCCTATCGGATGATAAACCGGATGGTTCTGAATGGTCATAAGATTTTGAGCTATCTTCTTTCTTATTCAAAACCCTCTCCAAAGGATTAGTAATAACCTTCAAGAACTTTTTTTTCTTGTTTAACATACCGGAGGGAGCTTTGCAGCTATAAATGTTCTCAGATGAAATGAATGGACCTTCCAATTCTTTAGGGTCCTCCATTGTAACATGTGAATTCGTACAAATCGTATGATTGAGGGTAGCAGTGTGGATTTTACCATGAAGAGAAATGCTGAGGAGAATCTTCCCTGATTACAAAAGATATTGAAAGGCTAAAAATTAATTATATGTCCGATTATTTCTCTACCGACATGAGAGGCTGAATAATGTTATCATATAATGTGACTTACAAGAACAATGTAAACAGAGAAGAGATGAGATAACAAAAAGCAGCACAAGTTTATGTATCACACACTTCATTATCAATTTTCTATGCTGTTCTGCAGGGACATAATTTTCAGACACGCTATAAAAGGTGGTGGCTATAATATTGTTGACTGCTTAAAATGTACCCAAGTTAACTGGTTGGTGATCATATGTTATTAACCACTGATTTCATGATGTCTTAGCATATAGAGTCCCGGGGAAGGGGGTACAAAATAAAAGCAAGAGCATAAGAAGAAAGTAAAGCTATAGCATATTAGAATCATAATGAGGAGAAAGAGTAGCTTTTAACCTCTAAGCCATAAAAGGAGTAAATGAATACAGAGCCTAGTAGTGCACACGGGTATAGAAGTTTGAAAAGTAATCAATAAATAATTAGTTTATGAAAGCAACGTGATCAGGGGAACTAACCACAGTCTCTGTTGACAACTTTTTTACCCTTGGAACTTTCAAGAGAGAACCATGTAGGCGGCAAGGTTTGATTATCCTCGGCGGAAATTGATGCTACCGGAATCCGCACCTGACCCAATATATCCACGGAACCAATGGGGACTTTGGATACATCATTGCGACTAATAACAGAAACAATAAGCTCGTCATCTGTGTCATGCACCCTGAAAACAAATTCTTCATTCCAGACAGGGTTGGGCGTGTTCCTCAATGTCCGAGTCTTGGACTTCAATTTGCCAAGTTTAAGTTTGACATAGAAATCTTTATACTTTGTAGCCAAGTCCTTGGCTTCCAAGAGATACACATACAGCCTCATAGACATAGTTACAAAATTTCACCTTCAGAACTTGAAAGAGTATACGAGATAGCTCCTTGAAGAATGGGTTATTAATGGGCTTTACTGTTAAAGGGAAAGGTTGCTGATATTGTTCGGTGAGAGAGCTGAATTCGGGTGAAGCCATTAAAAAACGTGGACGTTGAGGTAGAAGGACACGAAGACAACGAAGGACGAAAATAAGGAAAACAGAGAGAGATTGAGTGGGGCAAGAGGCGGTTGGTCTGCGTTCTAGGCAAAGCAAAAGGTCAATGGAGCCAAGCTCATTACTTGCCTAAGAGGATTTCATTAATTCTCAGAGAATTAGTCGTCAGCTTTGATTTGTTTTGGCCACATGCTTTATCAAAGCGAATTTTCAATTTTGGAATGTGCCTGCCTGCCAGGCGTTGTTTTGTTTTACTGGTTGCGGTGCCTTAACTCGCAAACGGTTCTAGAGGCAATTGGAATTGGAATTGGACTAATTAAAATTACATTAAACAAAAGTGATAAGGACTGGACCGCAGTTATTTTTTTATGTCGATAAGATATAAACCTAGATATCAGTCTATAATTTATTGCAACACAATTTAGGGATAATTATTACCCAAAAAACCATTATTTGCAAATTTAAACTTGCGAATTAACTGAAAATTAAAAAGATAAATCTCAATGATAAAAATTAATTTTATAACAAATAATAAGATTGAATGCATAAACTATTCTAACTTATCTATAAATAAATTTGAGTCTTAAATTATTTTTTTAACAACCTTTAAATTATAAAATTTTATTTTCCACAATTTTTTATTATAAATTTTAATATTCTAAATATATTTATAATTTTTTAAAATTTTTAATTTATTATATTTTATCTTTAAAAATTATAAAAATTATCTTTTAATAATATCATCACGTAATAATCTTTACATCATAAAATTGTACTAAGTAAAATTTATTAGAGTTGATTGTATAAAATTATTTAATATAATGTGCATATCTATATAAAAATTAATTATTAAATAAACTTATACAATTCAATTTTATACAATATGTCAAACACAACTTAAAGTATTGCACTTTAAGATAGTTAGAGTATTTAGTTTAAAGTTTTAAATGTAAATTTCAAAACAAAATATGTTCAGTTAAATTGTAAGTTTTGATTTTTAATTGTTTTTAAAACTATTCCAGCCCAATTTTTAAAACTAAAAAATAGTTTTTACTCTTTCACTATTCACAAAAAATGTTGTCCAAATTTATACTTTCAAATTATACAATTAAAATTATAAAAGTAAAAATTGATTTTAAATTTTTAAAATTTTTTAAAACTTGAAACTTAACCAAACATGTCATTCAATTCTATATACCTAAACTTTATAACTAAGATCTAAAGGTTAATGTTTTAAATTTTAAAATCAAAATTTTAAAAATTAAATCTAAAAATATATGTTATGTGTTCAAAACATATATCTGTTAAAACTATGTTATACATATAAAAATATGTGTGTGATGTGTATAAAATATGGCCATTGAAAAGGAATCCAATGGTTGAGAAACAAGGAACTGCTGCTGCAGTTCCCGCCTCCAAGGGGAGAGGATCTGCTGATTCTGCTCCATTGGTCCAGTCAGCATAGGAGAGGGGTTATTGTTAAATCATCCGGGGTTAACTTTAACCAAGGGGTAGGATGGAGAAAAACCATATGCCAAACAGGATGACAAGCGATGTTAAGTCCTCCAGCGAATGAAGAGAAGGCTACAGTCCTCCACCTCCTCCCGGCTTGGTTAAGTGATCGAGGGTGTAGAGAAAGAAAGGCAAAACTGAAAAAATGTTACAGTTCCCAGCGTATATGACGCAGTACCCATTGTCGACGAGGACGATTCCGACGTCCTTTCTGCTACCATCTCAATGGCCCCAGCCCCAAAACGAAGAACTCCTTCTGGCTATGGAGGAGTCCGATTATGAAGAAAAGGTATTATACTCTAAAGTTCCGTTCCCAATTAACTCACCCTTCTCATCGATTCGCCCGAAATTGGATATAAAAGGGAAGAAAATGGCGTTCAATATCTTAACAACGTGCATCTGTGGTGGCCATTTTGGTTACAGCATTGCACTGATATTTAGTTTTGTTAGCTTTATAAAATTTCTATTCCTTTTAGAATTCCCAGGATTCGTACATATAAAACTAGTTCAAGAGCAACAACACTCATAGGGAGTTGACGTGATTGAAGATGGTGCTTTTTCTTGCTCGTTGTGCACATATTCTAGCTAAGAAGTTCAAAATCCTCTGTTGATTTTCGATATATCGTGTTTCGTGCATGGAGAGATGATTTTCCCTTTTATGCTGCGTGATTAATGGAGCTTTTAGAATGAATCAGGCTATTTAGAGTTTAAATATGTCTGGTTGACTGATGCTTAAAGTAGGTTATAGTTTATATAAGGATTTAACCTTTTGCTAATAACTGTGCCTCCTTACTTCATGTCTTGGGAGCTCTGTCTTGTTCTAATAGGTTGACAACGTCTCTCTGTGATTGCTTGGATCAGCAGAAGATGAAGTGCGAGTTTTTAAATGGACTAGCAATCTCTTAGATATCCAAAATATGGTTGATTCCACTTACCTATCGCATTCCCTAAGCTTTTTAGCCGGGACCTGCAAAGGTTTGCAAGTTATGCATGATGGGTCATCTTAGCTGAATGGTTGGGAGTGGAATGTTGGTTTTTCATGATTGAGTGGATTTTGTGGGCAGGACCAAAATCCTATTGAATGAGATAGACAAACATACAGGGATTCAGTGATATGATTATGCTTGATATTCAGTAGAAATATTTTTATATTGCACGGTTTTGTGATTTGTCCTGCATTGATTGCGGTTACGCCTTCCTTAAATGGCTGCTGAATAGATGACACTCCTGGGATGACATTCTTATAATGTATTTTTACCTATCAGGGGAATTAGGGATGATGTGAAATTATGTCTTCATGTAGAAACAACAAACGTAGTATGAAATGTTAGATTGTAAAAAAGGTATAGTTAAGGTTTCAACTAAGTTATTGTAGATGAATGGTGGAGAAAAAGCAAGGAGTTCACAGTGGAATAAAAATTAATTGTACTTATACTAGTAAGCCGGGATGATGATGTGGTCTTTTGACGCCAGGACCTGGGTTTGAAGTATGAAATAAATGAGAAAAATCTGTCTTTTTCTTATTTGTCTTGTTTTGCAATGTCTCTGTCTGAAGGGGTAATGGAAGAAATATGCTTTTGAAGTGCACACAAGTTAATTTATGTCGGTAAGCACCTTGCAGATAAAATTTCATGCTTTTGATTCTGTTTTGAAGTACACACGAATCTTTTACCCTCCCCTCGTAATTAAAACCTTGGTCATCAAATAATGAAAAACCTCCTTAAGGAATAGTAGCTCGACTTATACATCCTTTTTCCCGCATTAACTATTTGCTTGAACTTATTTGCATAGGTTTCATTTTCTTTGAATTAGCTCACTTGTTACTTGTTAGATATATGCAGTAGCAGTAGTCGCTAGAAGACCCTTTACAATCGGGAATTAGTATTACTAGATGATCCTCTAAGTACACAGAAATAAGTGAATAATCCTTAAAAGTAAATGCATACATATTTATAATATAGAAGTATGTAAAATATATATTGTAGTGAGGGTAATAGTTTTCATGCTCTAGAAACAAAGGCAGTGCACCTAGAGATTCTTTCCACCCTATTTTCCGATGTCTCCAGCTCACCCTTAATGATGCTTGCATGATTCACTGCAGTGCAATGAAGTCAGGAAGAATAGCAACATAATTGTGATTGGAAAAACCACTGTCGACAATGATAAGGAAGACTATGATAATGATGCCGATGATGACGATGCTGACAATGCAGAGGAATCTGAGGGAGAAGAATTTGATCAGGAAACTGGTTGAAGAAGCTGTTCATCATGCCCGCTTATCTTTGGTTTCGTAGGAATCCCATAATTAGACAAATTCCCGGATCATCATCTCGTACTTGTACCACATGCTTCCAAGTTAGCTTTCTATTTTGTTGAATTCGCTCTTTCTTTATTTATTTCTGGGACTCTTTGTGATGCCCCCTTCTAGAACATGGGTTAGAAAATGTAAAATGAAGAACTTGTGGGGAGAGGTCTTGCTACCCCCTTTACACTCTCTGCCTCTGGTTCCCAAACATGAAGGAAGCAGTGTAAGAAAACAATGGTCTGTTAATTATATTTTTCTCCTTTTGCTAATGCCCTCAAATAATGCGAAATCACAATTTAATATGTTATAACCAACACAGTAAAATACTTTCTCTGCCTCTTATGCAGCATCAAATCGATACATACACTGCTTCGCCGCCTGCCTCTGAATCTGAAAGGCAGTCCCCTGAAGTGAAGATTGGACTGAGCAAACAAGGAATCTATGCGACGATAAGTGCATTGCAGCCCATTCTCAAAAAAATTTGAGATTACTTTTGGTTAATTTAGTCAACGCATTCCGCGAAAAAAGAAGGCGATTTCAATTCACTCGTAAAACGTAAATGAAAGAAAAAGCATGTCTACCTCTCACATTTCAATGACTTACTTCTCAGGATTTTCATTCTCTTTTACGTTATTGGTCATATCGAATGAGCAATCATCCTTGTAACCTTCGTTAAGAAGTGTGGCATGCACCTACTAGCATGCACCAAGAAAGAGCTTTAGATTTAATTAATATAATATATAAATGACGCGTCTGAGACATATCTGATTAGACTAGACTGCTTTTTACAAGGAAAACATACTCTCCGTAGTATTCATGCCTTTATTTCAACCTCAGATTGCACTTACTGCTTCGTCAACCTCAACTTCAAATAAAAGAAAAGAAAACACAGAAAAATAAAGAATAGTAAGAGTCAAGACCATATTCGAGAAATTTGAGTCTTCTGAATCTTAAAGTACAATTATGTTATAAATAATTAAATATACTATTTATATCTACAAAGTATGTATGCTCAAAGTGTAAAAATAACTCTCCTACATACTTTATAAGCAATTAGTATATAGAAGAATTTTTAAAAAAAAAAAAATTCATAATAGCGGGGTGATCAGACGAAGCCAACGAAGTTGAGTTGTTCCTCTTCTAGTTTCCAGGCTACATTTGGCTGATGACCACATTCAGCAAATAATTGGACAAAAATGTTTCTCCATTTTTAAGGGTAGAATATCCAGCACTTTCAGACTCTGCTGAAAAAAAGTAAACAGACCCCTTCTTCTATTTTTATTGTCGTATTGTATTGTATTGTTAATTTGTCATAGGATCGGATGCACCCTTCCCATACTCGAAAAGACCTCTTTGCCATCCCAAAATGGGAATCTTCCTTCCCTTTTTGTCTTTTTCTCCCCTTCTTCGAGTTAATCATCTAACAGTTTTATTTAACTCTCGTCATTCGCATACAGGCTCTAGAATCACCCAATGACCATTCCTTGAAGTCCAATTTTGTGGATAACTTTTTCAATCTATTTATTTCCTAATCTTATAAATAAATTATGTCCTCTCCTTGCTTGTTCTCCACATTTATTATGTGACAACCACCCAAAATTTTGATAATTAAAATCAAGCTCCTTTCACAAGTTGCCTCCCAGACCAAGAAGATTCAAAATGCGCAAGGTCCCACACACAAGGTATTTTGTCACTATCAAACTCGTTTATTGACCTGCAAAATTGAAAAATACGCAAAAGGAAAATAGATCAGTGCAATGAATAATTAATAATGGTAATAAAAATAATAGTAATAATAATTCATAATAATAACGGATTAAACGGAACATATAGCCGTTAATCGACGACGGCAAACAAGGGACGGAATACTACCGATCCGGCAATCCCGGTGGAATCAAAATCGTAACCTCAACAATGGCTAAATTTTAACTCAAGGGAAGGTTAATTCCACCGTGAAATTCAAGCTAATTGAAAATTAGCACCTCAGACAGCACCGAACAGCAACAAACAATTTGATCTAGTTTTAGCCTCTCTCTCTTTTCTTTTTTCTTTTTTTTTTTTTTTCTGAACCGAAGAGCAACAAATAATTTGATTTAGTTTTAGTTTTTTTTTTTTTTTGTGGTCACTACGCTAAATTTTTTCATGATCATCCTGTTTCCCTGTCCCGATCGCTTCTGTTATAGGTATTTACTGCGCAAGCGTTCAATTTCAGTGGCAGTAACTGTTGCAGTGAGATCCCCAATACAAAAACCTAGGGCTTCCGTCCGAGTGGCCCGTATGGCAACGCGCTTTTTCTGAGCCATTGCGGATGCCGATAGGATTTACCGCCGGTGACGGATAATTATGACGGATGAAGCGGTAGGGCATGGAATTGGGCAACGAGTCGACGGAGGTACTCGGCGATCCAGACGAAGGAGAGTGATTGACGCTCGATGCAGTAGACGAAGCAGGAGATACTTTCTTCAGAGATTTCGGCGGCAAAAGAATGGCTCTGACTTTTAACGGGTGAGCCAGCGACGACGAAACTCGATCGTATTCCTCAATAATATTCGCCAAATCGTCATCGTTGGTTATCGAAATCAAGGTCTCCAAATCCCCGTTCGGTAACTGACATCTCAACGTCACAGACGAACCAGAGAACTCAACAAGCTTCACCATCAGCTCTGTAAACACATAAATAGATAAAATAGTAAACAAGCAAACCAATAAAATAAATAGACGATTCAACGGTGAAATAGAAATTGCTGAGGAACAAACCAGAAAAAGAAATAGAGCGATCAACGGCAAGGACTCTAGTGTGGCCACAGACGTAACGGAGTTTGCCGTCGGTGATACGAGGAAGAATTTTCCCGCCATAGCTACAAAGAAACTTGATAGAATTTTCACCCATGCTCCTTTGTTTGGACACTACGACTGCTTTTCAGGGTTCAGTAATTTTCGGAAGGCAGAGAATGAAGGTTCTAATTCTAAACTTCTAAATAAAGCCGAGTCTCTATAACGAGGCGCGGAAGACGACTCTGGCTTTTGAAGCTTGAAAACTCGGGGAACAGGTCGTCTAGAGTTTTTATAGACCCGAGGGCGTGGAGTTTGACGTCATAGAAAGGCCCACGCGCCATGAGATGGGCCAGATGGCGCTAGTTAACTCAAACCAAAACCTAAAAAGAAACCGCCTTCGTGCTTCGGCTGTTATAATATTCGGATATTCTTTTTCTCCTTGCCTTGAAAGGAGGGAAGAATTGCTCTAATTTATTTATTTCTTTTCGAGAAAAAGAGAGGAAATATGAAAAAGTGGAGTAATATTGGGGCAGCGTCAACCATTTGGGCCACACTCACGTGCCATGTTAGTGCTTTCATTCACATACCTTTTTTTTTAAAAAAAAAATTCCCATATCTTTTCTTTTTGAAAAAAAAAAAAAGAGAACTTTTGTAACATGTATAATGCGTAGAATATGTGTGGCATATCAAAATCATCAACCTAAGTTTCAAAGATTCTTGTAATATTATTTACCTTTGCCGGCCCACTTGGACAATTTTGTTTGGATTCCTGGGCATAATTTATTTGGGTATGCAATGAATGAATTCATCATGATTATTGACCTTGATAAACTCTAGGAAATCAGAGATAAATCTACATCCTTAAGAAGATAATTTACTTATTTATTTGTCCCTCCTCTTGTGAATCAACTGAAACCACTTCTCCTTTGTTAGAGTATGTGTGTTATTTTAACACACAATAAGGGGTGTTTTAGAAAAAAGTGTAAGCAAGTTGATAAAAGAAATCCCTCTTCGGATTCAATCATGCATATTATATTATATTACGCTTATGGTTTGCTTCTTTTTTAAGGTACTTGTTCGTTTCTATATGAATACTTTGGCAGGAATATTAGACGATCTTTTTGCTTTTCTATTCGTGTTTTCCACTCCCAGGGTCCAGCGATCACCGTTCAGTTGTGTCCACAAATACAATAAAACCTATGACTCACGACATATCATGTTTAGGCAACAATATATTCTGCTGCCTAATTATATAATATGAACGAAAAACAATTATTTTTATTTTTTTACACTGTCACTGATTTTTTTTAAAAATTCATATTTTAAATCAAAAATAAAAAATAAATTTTATTAAAGTATTTTTATCTGTAAAAAAAATTATTTTTATTTTAAACTTAAAATATAAAAATCTATTTTATTTTATTTAAAATATGAGAATTTTTTTAAAAATTAAAGATAATATGAAAAAAAAATTCTCTAATATGAATTGTTATATATGATGCACCACCTTAGATTTGGCTTTAGTCCGTGGGAACAGGGAGTTTCCATCCAATTAATGGAATCCAAGGTGGAGAATCGAATTTGTTTTCCCACATATTTTTCCAGTATTTTTGGCTCGTCCGTCAATTTCCTTAATATTCTACTTTACGCTTCAACACCCTAAAATAATTTAGAAAAAGTATTCGTGTGCATGCGCGTACATCTGAAACGCGTGGGGAGAATCAATGAATGGTGTTAGCACACGTGTCCTGTATTATTCTTAAGAACCAAACAAAATATACAAGTTTTATATTTATATTTTTTCAAAAAAAAATTACATAACTTGTAAAGCTTATGGAGGAAGAAGGAATAGGGATTAATTAGGCAATTGACCTAGCTAATAATATTTTCTCGAGGGAGCATATCAGTTGAAAGTTGAAGAGTGCCACGGACGTCCCCTTTCCTATTTGTTCAAAACACCGGCTTGCGGGATACACTGTTGGCTAATAATTATAGTTGTAATCTCAACAGCTCCAACGCGTTATCATCGGGACTCAATAATTCTTAAACATAAAAAGAATTACGACGTGACTATGAATAGGGTCTCTGTCCACGACAAGAATTGATCAAAGATTCTATAATTGTTTCATAATACAAGCTCACATGCTTCCAAGACATTGGAATTATAAAGGCCACTGTGGCAGCCTTTTTGCTCGGCAGGACACGTGGTGGAGAAGCCTTATGCCACGGATGTACCACGCGTTTGGTCATAGAGGCTTGGTTTTTAACTTGGCTGATAATAAATATTATTCTATCTTCTGCTACATAGGATGGAGAAGCCAGAATAAAATACAAAGATTTTATAAGTACTTTTTTTTTTATTTATTTATAATTTTATTCTTATAACATAATTAAAAAAAAAATAAAACATACATTGAAACGGGCCCCAATAATTGTACATATAACATTTTTTAAGAAAATAATCGATCTTTTTATGGCTTCTGGTGGTCATTAATTAGCTTAAATATCATGAGACTGGGCCTGGCTATTATCTTCTCTTGCTCAAATTAAGTCACAAAGGTTATGTGGGGTTGGTATCTCTTACCAGATGCATGGATGAGCCAGAATAAACTCAACAGCATATTTGAGGTTACAATTGAGCAAGGCTGGTGGTTTTTGGCCTGTGATGCATATTATATATTTGTTATCCCAAAAGGTTCTAATCCATAGCACGAGTAAAACGACAAACTGAATCAAAAAGAGGAAAGAAAATCGATTAGAATAAGATTGTGGTCCTCCTCTAAATTCTCACTAGTGAGATTATGGAGATATTTTTACCAACAAATGTGATTATGGCTCATTTATCAAATATTTTTATTTTACTCAAATCAACTTATATATTAGTTAAAATGTCAAAGGAAAGACACTGTATACTCAGTCAAACTGGGCTTGCAGATATTTTTGACCAACAAATGTGATTATAACTAGTGATTGTTTCTACTCTAATGGTGACCCTTTTTTGGACCCAATATGAAAACGTAGTGTTACCATGCATGCCACCACAACCTAAGAAGTCTTGGCAAATAAGACTTGGACAAATAAGGACTCGGATCGTCTGCAATTACTGTAGTCTTACAGTCGAACTGTACGACTGCAGTAACGACAGGTAATCTAAATTTGACAAATAACTCTCATTGTCCAATCCAAACACTCACATCATGGCGTATCTCGGTGTGTGTTTTACTATTAAGTGCCGAGGATTCCAGATCACCTAAGCCTCCGGCTTATGAAATATTTTTCAACACCAGACAAGTTAAATGTTAGTTACTATTTTGTAAGCTTAACGTATGGAAGTTAAAGTTCTAAGGGGACACTTCTTGTCCTAAACGTATCAATAGTCCACACATAAACTAGTCATAATGTTGTCACACTTTGTTTGGATTTGATTATATATTTATTATATAATGGGATCACAAAGTTTTTAAATACTAACTCATATGTTTAATAAATTATTTAAATTAAATTTAATCTTAAAATTAAAAATATTAAAATTTTATCAATGAAATTTCGGACTCCAAGCATACGTATCATGTACGTTATCCTTTCCTAGCGGTAAAATCAAGGTCCACATCCAGATGATGGGCCAATTCTTTTTACACACATATATATTTTTTTAATTTCACATTCTATTAATTTAAGAATTTTAACTTTTAGAATATAAATTATATTATATTATAAAAATTAAAGTTTTGGAATATGTATAATGTATATTTAAAAATTTTAGAATGTGCTAAAAGAATTGGGTCATCTGTGAGTCCGAAGCCCAAACAATGTAACGACACTATTGTGCTGAAGCCCAGTCTTAAACAACCTTGAACCTGAATAACGACACCACAAATAGCGGTCCATCAAAAAGAGTTCTAATAACACATGAAATTGACTTTACGACCAATTTGCAGTGGAAATATAAAAATGATGCATCTTTCATTGTGCAGCTATACTTTCCGTAATATGAGACGAGTCGTCTCACTTCATCTAATCTAATGCGAACGTTGGTCAAGGTTGATACATAGCGTAGGTATTTCACGACGTGTGTTGAGACTTGATTCAGCACCCACCTAGCACCTGGATCTACCCACCCTACTCCAAGAGCACATCTCCTCCTTCCCGGCAACCGGGATTCGCATTCGCATTCGCATTCGCATTCGCAGTGATGAGGTTGCTGGTGCCCCTCTTACTCTTGCAACTCTTTTTCTCTCCAATCTTTGCCGTTGACTTCCTTTACAATTCTTTCAGTGGTGTCGCCAATCTAACCCTCGTCAACGATGCCCGTATTGATAACTCTGTAATTCGGATGACCAACGACTCAAATCAGTACTCCTTTGGACGAGCTTTCTATCCCACCAAGATTAGGATGAAGCCCAGCTCGAATTCCACCAACATTCTTTCATTTTCCACTTCGTTCGTCTTCTCTGTATTGCCAGAGATTTCTACAAGTCCCGGATTTGGTCTTGCCTTTGTACTATCGAACACCACATCTCCTCCTGGGGCGCTTGCTAGCCAATACTTTGGTCTTTTCACAAACGCAACTATTCCCACCGTGTATCCCCTATTAGCCGTCGAATTCGATACTGGGCAGAATCCAGAGTTCAATGACCCCGATGATAACCACATCGGAATTGATTTGAATAACATCGAATCCAAAAAAACACAGTCCGCTGGTTACTATAATTCTACTGGCGGTTTCGTGCCTGTTCGCATGCGTAATGGTCAAAACGTCCGAGCTTGGATCGAATTCAATGGCACAAATTTGGAGATTAAAGTTACGGTTGCCCCAATCGGTGTATCTCGCCCAACAAGGCCTACTCTTACGTACAGAGACCCAGCTATAGCTAATTATGTGTCTGCCGAGATGTATGTTGGGTTTTCGGCATCGAAAACCAATTGGGTTGAGGCACAGAGAGTTCTGGCCTGGAGCTTGAGCGATACAGGTATTGCCAGAGACATAAATACAACAAATTTACCAGTTTTTGAGCCGGAATCGTCGTCGTCGTCACTTTCGGCTGGAGCAATTGCTGGGATCGTAATTGCTTGTTTTGTTTTTGTGGTAATTTGTGCATCGGGATATTTCTTGTGGTGGCGACACAAAAAATTGAAAGAGGAAGAAGATGAAATTGAGGAATGGGAGCTAGAGTATTGGCCTCATAGATTCTCTTACGAGGAACTCAACCTGGCAACCGGTGAATTCTGCAAGGACCACCTCCTGGGTTCAGGAGGATTTGGAAGAGTTTATAAAGGAAATTTGCCCAACAACACAGAAATTGCAGTAAAATGCGTAAGCCACGATTCAAAACAGGGGCTAAGAGAATTTATGGCTGAGATTTCTAGTATGGGCAGGCTCCAGCATAAAAATTTGGTTCAAATGCGAGGATGGTGCAGAAAAGGCAACGAGCTCATGCTTGTTTATGATTACATGCCCAACGGAAGCCTGAATAAATGGATTTTTTACCAACCACAACAGCTGTTAAATTGGGAACATCGCCGTCGAATCCTCACCGATGTTGCAGAGGGACTAAACTATCTCCACCATGGTTGGGACCAAGTTGTAATTCACAGAGACATTAAATCAAGTAACATATTGTTGGACTCCGACATGAGGGGTAGGCTCGGAGATTTTGGTCTTGCTAAACTTTACCAACACGGGGAAATTCCGAACACCACCCGCGTGGTTGGTACACTGGGCTATTTGGCACCAGAGCTAGCAACGGTTGCAGCGCCAACATCAGCAAGTGATGTGTACAGCTTCGGAGTAGTGTTATTAGAAGTTGCCTGTGGTCGGAAACCGATCGAAACTTCGGCGCCGGAAGAGGAAGTGGTTTTGATTGATTGGGTGCGGGAATTGTACGCGGAGGGGAAAGCTATTGAGGCTGCGGATCCTAGGATTAAGGGTGAGTACAACGTGGGAGAGCTGGAAATGGTGTTGAAGCTTGGTTTGGCTTGTTGTCACCCTGACCCGCTGAGGAGACCAACCATGAAGGAAGTGATTGCGCTATTGGTGGGCGAGGAAGTAGCAGCAGCCCCGTCGGAATTGTTGTCAGAATTGGCTCGCGGTGACAGCGACGTCGTGCTTGGCGGCGACGGCGATGAGGATTTGGGTGAAGCGGTGCCTTTACAAACGGTGGCCCGGGTCCGGTCAAAGTGAGGCATAGTTTACGGACTTTTCTTCTTTTTTCTTTTTCGTAAATATTTGTTTTTGTCACATAAATAGTGTTTTTGTTGTTGTTGGTAAAACATTATGTTTTAATTACGAGAATTGCATTGCACCTATACTTGTTGACTTTTTAGTTGTTTGACCTATTGACCTTTCGAAGTTCAAAGCCAACAGAGTTTCCATTCGTCGTTATCATACTTAATATTTTTTACTTTTCTTATTTTCATTCCGTGTCCGTACAATCCATCGTATGACAAAGTCATAATAGTTTATGACATTAAATTAATAATGGTTGCATAACACTTACTTTTACGAACCTAGACAATTGTAAACTGCGGACAGAATTTCTTAAAATATGTGGAAATATATTGTAATTAAGATTTAATAATTATTACTAACTAATCATTGGGCTCCACATGGTTCGACTAGATTCGTTTCACGTGGAAACAAAGCATAAATATTGGAAATAGAGGACAATAAAATAACGCATTAAGGATAATATTTATATATGATTGATTGAGGATCAAGATAGCTAATGGAATCTACAGCCCACTGAAATCCGTGGTCTTACGGACCACAACTCGTGACAAAAGCTAAGGATGTGTGAAGTGAAGACAAGGAATTTCAAATTAGGCACCGAGACTAGAGCGTAAAGTTGAGGGAGTGGAAAGTGAATAACGGTTCTGATCTGTTTGCACCCACTTTTAAACACTGTGATCTCTGCTGAAACAGCGCCGCCACTGACTCCTTCATACCCTCAGGCCCACACACCAGAACTCCAATATTAGATCCACCACATTCACTCGGGATCTTGTCAAAGATATCTGCACGATTTACCAATCTTGAACTTTTAGAAATTTAATCTCTTTTCAAGTACAGAATCCAGAAAGGTGCCTGACTATTTTGTCATACGATATAGTATACAATGGAAACAGAAGAGGTAAAACAAGAAGAAACTTGCATTGTACCTTTAAAGTTAGGCCGTCCTCCAAAGTGTACTTCTTGTTCTTCAAATGCATTCCTAGATTCAGTTGAAATCTGATCGAGGGGTCTAAATTCTTTCTGGGAAATTGATGGAATCCCTTTCTTCAGCCTTCTGCGCCTTAAAAGAATTGCCATCAGGGTGCTGCATGATAAAGCTATGACAAAAGCAGCTATCAGAACGATATCAACTATCCAAGAGGCTGTCTTTTCCTTAGATTGTTTGGAGCCCATGCCCTTCTCAGATGGAATTATAATATGGTTGAAACAGATGAGAAGAATAAGGAAAATGATGGAGCATGTTCCCACAATGGCAGCCATCCAAGTCGGACTTTCAAGCACATAGACTGCATGATCTGAACAATCCGTGTTCAAGTGCAGGGTTCTCACTTCTAATAGCTTATCTAGTAGATCTCTGATTCTGATCCCTGTTTGTTTCTCTTGGGTTACAAACAGTTTTAATTTCAAATGACATTTTTCACTTGACTGATTTAGTAACAGATGTGAGATTGAATGCAACATAGAGAATTCTTGTGATTTCTTAATGACATATACGAGTTGTATTCTGGTGGGGAATCTATTCTTGTTGGTGAACGAAGCAACTTCCGCCAAAATGCTCAGAAATGGGGTTATTCCACTTCCTCCAGCAACCAGAAGGAGACTGTCATATCTGCAGTTAGTTTGTTCTGTAGTTAAGCAACTAGCATAAAGGGATGAATCAAAAGTGCTTTCTATGATAAAGTGCTTTTGCTCACTTTAAGAAGTTCAATGAAGCAGGGCCATATGGTCCCTCGATTGCAACAGGTATACCCTTCCTCTTATCAGCATCTCTGTCAAGCTGAGCATGTATCATGTTATAAAGTGAATTTTCCCACCACCTTTGACATTTGATTATGACGGAGATATTGTGATCATCAGCCCTGGAACTTGATGTTATACTGAAGGAATGCCATTGAAGATTTGATATACCTGGTATCTTCATAAATATAACACTTGTTGGGTTATAGTTTAGTTCTGCAAATGACAGAAGCAAGCAGTTTATATAGAGTTTATTTTTCTGTCACTTTCTTCTCTAAAAAGCCATTCTCACATTGTTGAAGAGGAACTATATACTTACTTGGAATTCTGGGTAGAATTAGCTCCACAGCTCTGCAAGGGAAAACTCGAGCTGAAACGATGCAAGTTTTTGGCCTTGATTGTATGACACGGAGCATTTTATCAACACAAAAAAGGAATATTCCTGGGAAAACCATATAGAAGTGCCTATCTCCAGCATGAAACAAGAAAAATACTAGAAGGACTACGTACAGATGGTAAGTGTAGTAGAAGATTTCAAACTTCTTCCTTCTGATTTGAGGAAGTGCTGTGACCCAGATAACTAGCCCAGTAATAAGTGTGATCTCCCCAGCAAGGTATATGCGTCCTGTGTTTTGCCACTTCCTTAACTGTTTGAAGAAATAAGGGAAGAAGAAAGACAATTTGGCAAATATGGATAAGAAGCATGCTTCCGAAATAATGAAAAAAAAAGGAAACTTGATTTGGAAATCACCTCATCCTGTATATGGTGGCTGACCCCCCAGATGAACAAAGTGCTTCCACCATGGAATGTTGCAAAGAGTATCATTGCCGTTCCAACCCACGTGTGATATCTTACTGAAGCTTCAAATTGAATGCCAAATATGCGAAACAGTGCCAGCCCCCTTAAGATTGGCAGCAGAAGCAAAGCGAGGGATGCTTCTGCTAACAAGCCAAAACGAGTTGCTACTCTGAGGTACTTGAGTTGCCATCTGGAATGTAGTTTATTCATTTGGTAAAGTTGATTTTTACTAACTAATGCAAGAGAACCAAAAGCACTTACAAGACCAAAAAATGTGATTGTTTCTACTCTAACGGTGACCCTTTTTTGGACCCAATATGAAAACGAAGTGTTACCATGCATGCCACCACAACCTAAGAAGCTACAGAAGGGTCTTGGCAAATAAGACATTGACAAATAACTCCCATTGTCCAATCCAAACACTCGCATCAGGGCGTACGTCTCAGATCTCGGTGTGTGTTTCACTATTAAGTGCTGAGGATTCCAGATCACCTGACCCTCCGGCTTATGAAATATTTTGCAGGGTTTCAACACCAGACAAGTTAAATGCTAGTTAGTTACTATTTTGTAAGCTTAACGTAAGGAAGTTATAGTTCTATGGGTGTCTTGTCCTAAACGTATCAATAATCCACACATAAACTAGCCATAATGTTGTGACACTTTGTTTGGATTTGATTATATATTTATTTCATGATAAAACACAAATTTTTAAATACTTATTCATACGTATAATAAATTATTTAAGTCAAATTTAATACTAAAATTAAAATTTTATCTTTAAAAATTAATTATGTTAGTGCGTGAAATTATTTCCTCTTATATTTTACGTCATAAGACAAGAGACATGTCAATTTTATTATATTAGACAAGAAATTATAGCATTATCCTATGCCTACCAATGAAATTTCGGACTCCAAGCATACGTATCATTTACGTTATCCCTTCCAAGTGGTAAAATCAAGGTCCACAGCCAGATGATGGGCCAATTGTTTTTTCACATATATATATTTTTTTGATTTCACATTCTATTCATTTAAGAATTTTAACTTTTAGAATATAAATTATATTCTAAAAATTAAAGTTCTGGAATATGTATAATGGTATAAAAAAATTTTAGAATGTGCTAAAAGAATTGGGTCATCTGTGAGTCCGAAGCCCAAATAATGTAACGACACTATTGTGCTGAAGCCCAGAGCCCGAACAACCTTGAACCTGAATAACGACCCCACAAATAGTGGTCCATCAAAAAGAGTTATAACACCGAGTGCAGTGGGGACGGGAAATAACACATGAAATTGACTTTACGACCAATTTGCAGTGGAAATATCAAAATGATGTATCTTTCATTGTGCAGCTACACTTACCGTAATATGAGATGAGTCGTCTCACTTCATCTAATCTAATGCGAACGTTGGTCAAGACCCGTAAGTTGATACATATATACTCGTAGGGTCGAGGCGTGGGTCGGTTACGGTCAATTTTAATTATATTTTTAATCGATTGACATTAATTGATTGTATAATTTTGTCAAATCGATAATCAATCAATTATATCTTAAAATTGACATTTCGATTTTAGTTGGTTAAGCGGTCGGTTTCGATCGGTTAATAGTTAACCGACAATAATTTTTTTTTTTAATTTTTTTTTATTTTAGTGTTGTGTCTACTTTGAATATATATTTAATTATTTTACCGTAAATTAAGAATGTGATTATTAGATAAATTAAAATAAGTTATTTTTTAAAAGTATCAATACATCTTACTAAGAATCATATAAGTAAAAACAAAAATACATAAATAACAAACCTAAAAATATATAAAGATATTTATGGAAGCTAACTTATTTCTGTTCCAAAAATATGCACAAATTCTTGTAGAAGATAAAATTAACATAAACAAATATTTATATATAAAAAAAATAATATTTTTTTTAATTTTTTTATGAAAAATTATTATTTTCAATAAACATATTTACACAATACTAAAGTACATATTAAAATAATAATATATATATATATATATATATATATTTTATACATCAAGATAATACAGTATTTGAGTGATTTAATCAATCAATAAAATAATTAAACTATTAATTAATATGATATATGTAAATATTAAAATTTATAATATTTTAGTTGATCGATTCAATTTTCATCGGTTAGGATAAATGTAAAATTAAAACTAACGATATTAACCAAATTTTTAAAATTTTAAAATCATAACTAACTAACTAAATTGTAGGACTGACCAATTAAACCGATTTGTTTTAGATTCCGTCGGTAATTTTGCTCACCCCTGTAGTATAGGTATTTCACCACGAGTGTTGAGACTTGTTTCAGCACCCACCTAGTACCTGGATCTACCGACCCTACTCCAAGAGCACATCTCCTCCTTCCCGGCAACCGGGATTCGAATTCGCATTCGCAGTGATGAGGTTGCTGGTGCTCCTCTTACTCTTGCTACTCTTTTTCTCTCCAATCTTTGCCGTTGACTTCCTTTACAATTCTTTCAGTGGTGTCGCCAATCTAACCCTCATCAACGATGCCCGTATTGATAACTCTGTAATTCGGATGACCAACAACTCAAATCAGTTCTCCTTTGGACGAGCTTTCTATCCCACCAAGATCAGGATGAAGCCCAGCTCGAATTCCACCAACATTCTTTCATTTTCCACTTCGTTCGTCTTCTCTATATTGCCAGAGATTTCTACAAGTCCCGGATTTGGTCTTGCCTTTGTACTATCGAACACCACATCTCCTCCTGGGGCGTTTGCTAGCCAATACTTTGGTCTTTTCACAAACGCAACTATTCCCACTGTGTATCCCCTATTAGCCGTCGAATTCGATACTGGGCAGAATCTATTCAATGACCCCGATGATAACCACATCGGAATTGATTTGAACAACATCGAATCCAAAAAAACAAAGTCCGCTGGTTACTATAATTCTACTGGCGGTTTCGTGCCTGTTCGCATGCGTAATGGTCAAAACGTCCGAGCTTGGATCGAATTCAATGGCACAAATTTGGAGATTAATGTTACGGTTGCGCCAATCGGTGTATCTCGCCCAATAAGGCCTACTCTTACGTACAGAGACCCAGCTATAGCTAATTATGTGTCTGCCGAGATGTATGTTGGGTTTTCGGCATCGAAAACCAATTGGCTTGAGGCACAGAGAGTTCTGGCCTGGAGCTTGAGCGATACAGGTATTGCCAGAGACATAAATACAACAAATTTACCAGTTTTTGAGCCGGAATCGTCGTCGTCGTCACTTTCGGCTGGAGCAATTGCTGGGATCGTAATTGCTTGTTTTGTTTTTGTGGTAATTTGTGCATCTGGATATTTCTTGTGGTGGCGACACAAAAAATTGAAAGAGGAAGAAGATGAAATTGAGGAATGGGAGCTAGAGTATTGGCCTCATAGATTCTCTTACGAGGAACTCAACCTGGCAACCGGTGAATTCTGCAAGGACCACCTCCTGGGTTCAGGAGGGTTTGGAAGAGTTTATAAAGGAAATTTGCCCAACAACACAGAAATTGCAGTAAAATGCGTAAGCCGCGATTCAAAACAGGGGCTAAGAGAATTTATGGCTGAGATTTCTAGTATGGGCAGGCTCCAGCATAAAAATTTGGTTCAAATGCGAGGATGGTGCAGAAAAGGCAACGAGCTCATGCTTGTTTATGATTACATGCCCAACGGAAGCCTGAATAAATGGATTTTTGACCAACCAAAACAGCCGTTAGATTGGGAACATCGCCGTCGAATCCTCACCGATGTTGCAGAGGGACTAAACTATCTCCACAATGGTTGGGACCAAGTTGTAATTCACAGAGACATTAAATCAAGTAACATATTGTTGGACTCCGACATGAGGGGTAGGCTCGGAGATTTTGGTCTTGCTAAGCTTTACCAACACGGGGAAATTCTGAACACCACCCGCGTGGTTGGTACACTGGGCTATTTGGCACCAGAGCTAGCAACGGTTGCAGCGCCAACATCAGCAAGTGATGTGTACAGCTTCGGGGCAGTGTTGTTAGAAGTTGCCTGTGGTCGGAAACCGATCGAAACGTCGGCGCCGGAAGAGGAAGTGGTTTTGATTGATTGGGTGCGGGAATTGTACGCGGAGGGGAAAGCTATTGAGGCTGCGGATCCTAGGATTAAGGGTGAGTACAACGTGGGAGAGATGGAAATTGTGTTGAAGCTTGGTTTGGCTTGTTGTCACCCTGACCCGCTGAGGAGACCAACCATGAAGGAAGTGATTGCGCTTTTGGTGGGCGAGGAAGTAGCAGCAGCCCCGTCGGAATTGTTGTCAGAATTGGCTCGCGGTGACAGCGACGTCGTGCTTGGCGGCGGCGGCGATGAGGATTTGGGTGAAGCGGTGCCTTTACAAACGGTGGCCCGGGTCCGGTCAAAGTGAGCCATAGTTTACAGACTCTTCTTTTTTCTTTTTCGTAAATATTTGTTTTTGTTACATAAAATAGTGTGTTTTTTTTTTTTTTTGGTAAAACATTATGGTTTAACGACGAGAATTGCATTGCACCTATTCTTGTTGACTTTTTAGTTGTTTGACCTATTGACCTTTCGAAGTTCAAAGCCAACAGAGTTTCCATTCGTCGTTACATACTTAATATTTTTTACTTTTCTTATTTTCATTCCGTGTCCGTACAATCCATTGCACCAAATGCAGATACGAATTTTGTATGACAAAGTCATAATAGTTTATAACAATAAATTAATAATGGTTGCATCACAATTACGTTTACGAACCTACACAGTTGTAAACTGCGGACAGAATTTCTTAAAATATGTGGAAATATATTGTAATTAAGATTTAACAATTATTACTAACTAATCATTGGGCTCCACATGGTTCGACTAGATTCGTTTCACGTGGAAACAAAGCATAAATATTGGAAATAGAGGACAATAAAATAACGCATTAAGGATAATATTTATATATGATTGATTGAGGATCAAGATATCTAATGGAATCTACAGCCCACTGAAATCCGTGGTCTTACGTACCACAACTCGTGACAAAAGCTAAGGATGTGTGAAGTGAAGACAAGGAATTTCAAATTAGGCACCGAGACTAGAGCGTAAAGTTGAGGGAGTGGAAAGTGAATAACGGTTCTGATCTGTTTGCACCCACTTTTAAACACTGTGATCTCTGCTGAAACAGCGCCGCCACTGACTCCTTCATACCCTCAGGCCCACACACCAGAACTCCAATATTAGATGCACCACATTCACTCGGGATCTTGTCAAAGATATCTGCACGATTTACCAATCTTGAACTTTTAGAAATTTAATCTATTTTCAAGTACAGAATCCAGAAAGGTGCCTGACTATTTTGTCATACGATACAGTATACAATGGAAACAGAAGAGGTAAAACAAGAAGAAACTTGCATTGTACCTTTAAAGTTAGGCCGTCCTCCAAAGTGTACTTCGTGTTCTTCAAATGCATTCCTAGATTCAGTTGAAATCTGATCGAATGGTCTAAATTCTTTCTGGGAAATTGATGGAATCCCTTTCTTCAGCCTTCTGCGCCTTAAAAGAATTGCCATCAGGGTGCTGCATGATAAAGCTATGACAAAAGCAGCTATCAGAACGATATCAACAATCCAAGAGGCTGTCTTTTCCTTAGATTGTTTGGAGCCCTTGCCCTTCTCAGATGGAATTATAATATGGTTGAAACAGATGAGAAGAATAAGGAAAATGATGGAGCATGTTCCCACGATGGCAGCCGTCCAAGTCGGACTTTCAAGCCCATAGACTGCATGATCTGAACAATCCGTGTTCAAGTGCAGGGTTCTCACTTCTAATAGCTTATCTAGTAGATCTCTGATTCTGATCCCTGTTTGTTTCTCTTGGGTTACAAACAGTTTTAATTTCAAATGACATTTTTCACTTGACTGATTTAGTAACAGATGTGAGATTGAATGCAACATAGAGAATTCTTGTGATTTCTTAATGACATATACGAGTTGTATTCTGGCGGGGAATCTATTCTTGTTGGTGAACGAAGCAACTTCCGCCAAAATGCTCAGAAATGGGGTTATTCCACTTCCTCCAGCAACCAGAAGGAGACTGTCATATCTGCAGATAGTTTGTTCTGTAGTTAAGCAACTAGCATAAAGGGATGAATCAAAAGTGCTTTCTATGATAAAGTGCTTTTGCTCACTTTAAGAAGTTCAATGAAGCAGGGCCATATGGTCCCTCGATTGCAACAGGTATACCCTTCATCTTATCAGCATCTCTGTCAAGCTGAGCATTTATCATGTTATAAAGTGAATTTGTCCACCACCCTTCACATTTGATTATGACGGAGATATTGTGATCATCAGCCCTGGAACTTGATGTTATACTGAAGGAATGCCATTGAAGATTTGATATACCTGGTATCTTCATAAATATAACACTTGTTGGGTTATAGTTTAGTTCTGCAAATGATAGAAGCAAGCAGTTTATATAAAGTTTATTTTTCTGTCACTCTTCTCTAAAAAGCCATTCTCACATTGTTGAAGAGGAATTATATACTTACTTGGATCTCTGGGTAGAATTAGCTCCACAGCTCTGCAAGGGAAAACTCGAGCTGAAACGATGCAAGTTTTTGGTCTTGATTGTATGGCACGGAGCATTTTGTCAAGACAAAAAAGGAATATTCCTGGGAAAACCATATAGAAGTGCCTATCTCCAGCATGAAACAAGAAAAATACTAGAAAGACTATGTACAGATGGTGAGTGTAGTAGAAGATTTCAAACTTCTTCCTTCTGATTTGAGGAAGTGCTGTGACCCAGATAACTAGCCCAGTAATAAGTGTGATCTCCCCAGCAAGGTATATGCGTCCTGTGTTTTGCCACTTCCTTACCTGTTTGAAGAAATAAAGGAAGAAGAAAGACAGTTTGGCAATATGGATAAGAAGCATGCTTCCGAATTATGAAAAAAAAAGGGAAACTTGATTTGGAAATCACCTCATCCTGTATATGGTGGCTGACCCCCCAGATGAACAAAGTGCTTCCACCATGGAATGTTGCAAAGAGTATCATTGCCGTTCCAACCCACGTGTGATATCTTACTGAAGCTTCAAATTGAATGCCAAGTATGCGAAACAGTGACAGCCCCCTTAAGATTGGCAGCAGAAGCAAAGCGAGGGATGCTTCTGCTAACAAGCCAAAACGAGTTGCTACTCTGAGGTACTTGAGTTGCCATCTGGAATGTAGTTTATTCATTTAGTAAAGTTGATTTTTTACTAACCAATCAAGAGAACCAAAAGCACTTACAAGTCCAACTTGAGTGATTTGTCTGGCATCAACTTCTTGAAGTCATTAGAAATGCGAGCATAAAAAGTCCATACCAGGAAGAGGATGAAAAGGAAAACTATCAGTATCTCGACCCCAGATAAGATTCCCAGAATGCTGTTTACAACCAATGGACTTGAGAAGACAACAGATGGACTCTTTGCAGCTCTGTCAGACATAATATCAAGAAACAAGTTAGAAGGGAAATGGATATATGACAGAAGTAACTGAATGGAACAGGATGCGACCTGATTCTTTGATCCCCAGATTTGAAATCCAAGAAAACAAGTCCTATTATAGCAATCGCAATTAGAGGAAACGTATAAACAGCATAGTTAAGACCTGCAAAACAACTTTTACAACATCACTCATTGCTGTACTTCAAATTACTTGTGTAGTCAGGCAAATAAGCAGAAGAATATTCAGATGTGAGGCCCTTCAACTTAGATTCCAGTGTGTACCATAGTATCCAAACACAGTATTGTTGGCGCTTGCTTCGGCATCTTTCCATTTTCTTGTCCATAATTGGGTTGGTTTTAGAAACCAAAGAGAAACCCAACCTGCGAATAAGAAAATCATCAACAGTTTTAGGATAGTAAGAGAAGCGGCGCTTGCCATGCTTGACTGGTCTTATTATGCCAGCGGGGTTCTTTTGACTTCTTTTAGTCCGATAAACATCTATATATAGAGAGAGCTCCAAAGTAAGATGGGTTGCTGTCCAGGAAAATAAAAGAATGAATGTAGCCCCACCATTTCCCATCAAGATTATGAATATGCAGAGGGAAGTGCAAAATTTCAACAGTACATGCCTACCAAATTGATTCTCCCATCTCATCATTTCTTTTTATTGAGTAATAGTTGACAATTTTGGCTATGCTATAAATTTATTAGCCTAATAATAGACATCTTATACCGTAATCATGGCAAAACGGTGTCACTTACCGAAGTGATAATGAGGCTGCTCTAGGTTACTGTCTGATTGATAAGTCCTATATGGTCCCTCCATGATATAGTGGATTGTTGGTCCATGCCACTTAACCTTCATTTTCTCCCAAATACTGGTTGATTTGAAGTGTATTTGCAACTCATGCCAAAGGGTTATCAGAATCTGTTCGACTGATGCTAAGGGCTTCTCTGTTTTTGTTGTACCTTTCTGATACCTGCGTCGACCCCCCCAAAAAAAAAAGAAGATGCGACCTTCGTGGGCAATACCTATGGGTCAATCTGCAATGAAGAGGTCCATTATATGCACTAAACGCGTGGCAGATAAGTAGCAGCATCACAGGACTACATTCCAATCATACAGAAAGCCAACTAAAAAGAAAAAAGAGTTGAAATGCTTCAAAATAATAAGAAATTACTAAAGTAGTTTATTGATGAGTTTTGAACTCAGAATTCACGATCGGAAAAAGAATAAGGAGCAGAACCAGTGGGGATGTCGATGGACTTGTCAGCAGCATTAGAATAGCAATTCTAAGATTAAAAAACATCATAAACGCCGGGAAAAAAATGGTACAAGAAGCTAGTAGTTAATTAAGGGAACCACGCTCGAATTCAGTGAACATTGCTTTATGCCGTGGCATGCTGATGGCTTTGTTTAGTGGAATCGTTTAAGTAGAGCAGCTGACTAAATTAAGCCATGGTGATGCCTGATGGTGGCATTTGTCCAATCCTGGCGTTCACAGAAAATGAGAATGGAACCAATACAATCCTCACAAATGTGAAACTCTGAATGAAACACGTCACTTTTTGGGAATTAACACAAGTCTGAAATATTTGGTAAGTGACAAATTCATCCACAGGGGTTCATAATTCCCATTGGATGTCTGTAGATTCTTCTTTCAATCTGAATTTGTACTTGTCTGGTGCTGGTGCATTTAAATTTCTAATAAAAAGAATTGATAAATTTAAGTGTGTCCAAACAGAAGTTTCAAATTTTGGGAGATTTGGGGCCCAAATTTACAACATCACTATTCTCTGTCCAAGATGTTAAAACTCATGGGCTCTGGATTGTGAGATCCACACAAGCCCACACCTTCCCAAGGTCGCCTTTATTTTTTATTTAATATTATATGACACACTGCGCGTATAGCGACTTGATTTCGTTCTATTTCCAGGAAAAAAAATAAAAGAAAATTACCGGCAGGAATTCAGATATTTTCCGTCCTTTGTTTCGAACGTCGTCAGATGATACGATATTTCCCGGAATTTCCATTTGTAAAATATGATTATCTCGCCACCCTATAAGCGATTTAAAAATTGGAGAAACTGAAAAACTAAGAGCGAAAGTGAGCCTGGAGAAAAGAATTACGTTCTGAAATTGGTCTCCTCCCTTTCGGAAACCTAACAAATTTTGAAAACCCTAGCGAGTTTTCTGGCATATTTTAGCTCCGATAGCTGCAAAGTTCCGACTTACCGTCCATCATGAACCCTTACGACAATAGATATGCCGATGCGACTTCTTATCGGGAACGTCGGAGGTACGTTGTGAACACTTTGTTCCTTCTTGTTTAAATTAGATTCATCACCTTTTTTGTTTTTATCATTGCAGTGATCTAGTTGGATCTAAGCTACCAAGGATGCCTTCGGTGGTTGGTGTCGCCAGCTCGAGCTACGGCCGTGGTGGTCCGGTATCTTATGTTCCTCCTCCTGCTCCTGTTGGCTATGGCATAAGTGGAAGAGGAGCTGGAAGTGGTTTCGGATCGGCACCTGTTGCTACGAATTATAACGCACCTCCTCCGTTTGTGCCCCCTCCTGGGGGTTTTGATATTGGTCGTGGCGGTGGGAGCAGCCAAAGAGGCTTTAGTGCTGGCGGTGATTTTAGTGGTAGATTGGGCAATGGCCATGTAAATGGTGGTGATAGGAAAGATGATCTAAGAACTTTTGGTCCTGGAAGAGGTCGTGGCAGAGGTGATAGAGGCAGAGTATTAGGTGCAGGCCGAAGCGGTGGTAGAGGAAGCTTCGGAGGTAGAAGTTCTGGTGGAAGTGGGGGATTTGGCAGTGGCCGAGGAGGTAGATATGGTGGGTCATCCAAAGATGACTTGGATAACATTGCTCTTCCGAGGCAAGATTTCAGGAATTTGGTCCCTTTTGAGAAGAATTTTTACATTGAGAGCCCTTCCGTGCGGGCAATGTCTGATCATGAAGTTATGGTTTACCGTTCGAGTAGAGAGATCACTGTGCAAGGTCATGATGTTCCAAAACCAATTCGGATGTTTCATGAGGCAAACTTTCCTGGTATTCTACTTGTTTATGCGGCATGAGTGTGCTTTTTTGATATTTTCCTTCCGTCCTTTATCTGATTATGTAATCTGAGATATGTTAGATTACTGCCTTGAGGTGATTGCGAAATTGGGTTTCGTTGAGCCCACACCAATTCAGGCTCAGGGTTGGCCCATGGCTCTAAAGGGTAGAGATTTAATTGGCATTGCTGAGACTGGTTCGGGTAAAACTCTGGCATATCTGCTTCCTGCATTGGTGCATGTCAGTGCACAACCACGATTGGGTATGTATCGACTTCCCTGTTTGATCAATGTGAGGTACTGCACCGGTTTCTTTTGGGACAGTTATTATATGTTATAATTTATATCTTGTTGCCCATTCAGTACAAGGTGAAGGTCCCATTGTCTTAATCCTAGCACCTACTAGAGAGTTAGCCGTTCAAATTCAAGAGGAAGCTGTCAAATTTGCATCAAGAGCAAATATTAGAAGCACTTGCATCTATGGTGGTGCACCAAAGGGGCCTCAAATTCGTGATCTTAAAAGAGGTGGTTTTTTTCCCCCTTTCTTTATGACCATATTTATTAGTAAAACAACACGATCAATAACTTCTACTGCTTAGCAGGTGTTGAGATTGTTATTGCTACACCTGGTCGTCTTATAGATATGTTGGAAGCTCAGCACACAAACTTGCAGAGAGTAACTTACCTTGTGTTGGATGAGGCTGATCGAATGTTGGATATGGGTTTTGAACCTCAAATAAGAAAAATCATTGCCCAGGTTAGATGCTCACCGAAACTTTCTGCGTGTAGCATCATTTATATAATTAGAGTAGGATGAATCAGTGGATACAAATAACCTAGAGTCTGATTGTGTGGTGTCTCTGATTTTACCTCTCTCCTCCTTTTTGGAAAGTGACCTGATATCTAAGTTTATTTGACATAATAGAAAAGGTCCGAACTGATGGAAAAAAGTGAGGATGTAAGTGGGTAGAACTGCCTTTTGTGATTTTGATTATGTAGCCAGAATTTTTTTAATAACATTTGGCTATAGGCGATTCATGAACTACTGATATAAGAGGGCGATGTTGTAACATCATCATATTGAATCTGTTGGCGTTAGAGGTATATTCACAAAGGTGATTAAATATAACAGATTCGACCGGATAGGCAGACACTGTACTGGAGTGCTACGTGGCCAAGGGAGGTTGAAACTCTGGCAAGGCAGTTTCTTCGCAGCCCCTATAAGGTTATTGTCCTAGAATTTATAATTCATATGCTATTCACTAGTATTTATGGATATGCTGAAGTATAAATTTGTTGTTGAACTATGATGGAATTTATGATTATTGATGAGTTTTTGCCCCCTAATATCTCACGACCATTCAGGTGATTATTGGATCACTAGATCTCAAAGCAAACCAATCTATAAATCAAGTTGTTGAAGTCGTGACAGATGTGGAGAAATACAATAGGTTTGTATCCTCACTGATAGTAGACCGTTGTTGATATTTTCTGCTTGTGAATTAACACTTTAGCTGGTTTTGCTTACAGATTGATCAGACTGCTCAAAGAAGTAATGGATGGGAGCCGAATCCTGATATTTATGGAAACCAAAAAGGGATGCGACCAAGTTACAAGACAACTGAGAATGGATGGGTGGCCAGCGCTATCCATTCATGGTGATAAAAACCAAGCCGAGAGAGATTGGGTCTTGGCTGAGTTTAAGAGTGGCAGAAGTCAAATAATGACTGCCACTGATGTTGCTGCACGTGGTCTTGGTAGGATCACTGTGTGTGGGAGTCTTAGGTTCCTTCGTTTTTCAAAAAAAAATTAAAGATAGGTGAGTCGGCCGGCTGCTGTCCAGTTTCCTTAGAATATAATTTGTGGTTTGGGTGCGTGGAGGGGCTATTGTCAGTTTATTGGAACTGTCTAGTATTGTTAATCTCAGAACTATCATATTCAGAGAGGTCATGTTAAACGGATACATGGAGCACAGTTCCATTGATATTGCTGCAATGGTGGTGTACTATTTCTGGGGTAGGCTGTCTTATTGTACGAGCCTATAAAGTTTGTAGGATGGATTTACTATTGGTGATTTACATGGTTGGCTTTTACAAGGTTAGTTGTCATTTGCCTTAGTAATCCCAGAAGTGATACTACTGTATATCTTTGTTTAAGAACATAGTCAAATTGATTGCTACCCATCCACAGTTATGGAGCTGGTTGTTTTTGCAGTCCGGTTGACTCATACATGCTTAGTCAATAATTGGATATGGGAGGTGGCAGTGATGGTGAAGCTGCTCCTTATCCCTGCAAGGCTAAGGTGGGCACATGCATGTAATGAATGTGTTGGCTTGAGTTTGTCCTCAAAAATCTTAGGGATGCAGGGATAAGGGACTTTGCAGTTTTCTCCATGTTTCGAGCTTTGCATATTAATCCTTATGTTGTTTTCTTTGTTGATTGTAGATGTGAAGGACATAAAGTGTGTGATCAATTATGATTTTCCATCATGCCTGGAAGATTATGTCCACCGAATTGGTCGAACTGGTCGTGCGGGCGCTAAAGGAACTGCCTACACTTTTTTCACACATTCAAACGCCAAATTTGCTAGGCATCTGATCAAGATTTTGCAAGATGCTGGCCAGGTCGTGAGTCCCGCTCTGTCTGCCTTGGCACGTTCAGCTGGTTCTGGTCCGTATGGTAATTTAATCTCTTTTTACAGCTTTGAAAATTGATGGTTTTATTGGGATTATCTGTAATTACTGTTTTCTATTCTTTAGGATCTGTGGGAAACTTTCGCTCCAGAGGACGTGGAGGCTATAGCAATCGGGGTCAAATATCAGGGTCTAATGCCATTCCTCTTGGTTCAAGGAAGCGTTGGTAGAGTCTGTCTTTGCTACTGCCTTGTGCAATTTCTTCCATTTCTTTAGAAGAAAAAATTATTTATCACTTGTATTTATTTGAGGAGCTATACGGCATTTGCGCGGATTAGATTTGAAATAGCAAATTAATTGTAATGTCGGAGAGAGAAGGGGGAGGGGATTAATCTTAGGTTCACGAATGATGCGACGTAGATTACTTGTACGGTTATACCTCTGTCTAATATTGTTTGATATGTTCTAATTGTATCAAATGTCCTAGAGAGATCTTATAAAATGGTTTTAGATTTCGAGGTCAGGTCTTCCATCCTACCCCTCGTTATCTTATTTATTTTTTCATTGTAATCTTTTCTTTTCTTTTTTCCATTAACTAAGTCAAATAATGATAAAATAAAGGAGCCTCTTCTTGTTGCCTACGGCTGCTGGTATACAAATACAATCGACGGAAACGAAGACCAAAGAATTCTTCTGTTCAAGATGGCTGATATATAAAATTGATAATTATAGCAATTTGGTATTAGATTTAGATCCCATTATTCTTCGGTCATCTTGTCACCCATTTAAATGCTACCTTACTGTTTTGGCCATTATTAATCGCCAGATAGATTCAAGGCTATACTTAGAATCTTGTGTTGTATGAAAGGAAATCCCATTAATTTTAATGCTGGCATGCCAAAATGCTTTATTATTACTCGAATAACGCAGACTCTTAAATTCGAAGTAGGCTGAGTACAATGTATAGGGACATAATATGGCATTGTATTCACTGAAGATTACAAAGAACTACTATAGAACTTGCATTTTGAAAGTTGATTTCTCTCGTAGAATAAGAATGCCAAATCATAGCCTACAATACCTGTCTATGTAAAGGTTTTCAACATACATACCGCAGTATGTTAGATTAGACTGCTGCAATACTGCTGTCTCTCTTCCATCAAATTGTTTAATTTATAACTAATTTAATTTCTTTAATTATTGTTTATTTTTTGTATTTGATTATTAATGTTATCTTAACTTAAGACTAATCTAACTCAAATTAATTAAAAAACTTAAATAAACAAAAAAATTTCAAAAACACTTTTTGTATACATATAAACTTAAATTCAAATTAACATATTTAAGTAATTTTAACTCTTTATCACAAAAATCACTTGGACTATTGTTTAGAACTAGTGTCTCTTCCAATTATTTTTCTTTGCTTGCCTTAATTAAAATCGAGGGTGGATGCATACATCATCCCCGTTTGTGACTGATCACTTTTTCAACCCGTTATTCCCTGGAAGTTTTCTTATGTAAACGACATTCGACAACTTCAATGGTAAGGGTCCTCCTTTATGGGAAATGGAATGGATATTAATATAATTCATGTTGGCTATCAGGTATAATGCACTTTGAGTATTTATGGAGAGGTCCCACTCCACTAGCAAAGGGAGACTATACCCACTTCCTTATGATTTGGGATAACCAAAAAGCCATTTTGGTCTGATGTTGCTATAAAGTAGAGAACATACGTCGTTTCCAGCTGTACTCTAGAACCACAACTAATACAAAGGTCTTGTTTTTTTTGGCATCAGTGGTATGTCTGTTTCAGTCAACTGTTACATTCCTTTATTGTGTATGAGCTTAAGATTTTTTTTTAAGAGCCTTCTTCTCCCTTGTATAAAAAGAGTAAGATGTGAGTCTTTTGGGCTTGTTTAGTTTAGTCCATAACACTTTCTTTTATGAACATTTTATCCTGGACTCACAATATAATAATGTGAGATTATTTCTGAATCCACACACATAATATATATGATATTCCCAAAATGAATTAACCAAACAAATCCTGCAGCGAACAAGTGGTGGTGGCAGTGGCATGCATTGGCATTTTTTAACCATATTTAGATCCCTGAAAGTAACCATAGTAACTGTAATTTTCTTTTATTTCTAAGAAGTGTACAAACCAGACCAAATTTCAACATCGTGGGTTGTGGCTTAACGAGATTGGGACAGAGGAAAAAAAAAAAGAATTATCATAGAGTAATAGAAGATACCAAAACACAGAGATGAGTGGAGGTAGGTGGACAAGGTGGCTCAGCTTTGATTAAAGAAAAGCATCATGGTCTAATATAATGGGTGTCCACTAGATTCCACCACCAAAATTAAGAATCCTAAGACGCTCATAGTGATAAGTGGGGACAAGGGTTCATGAGCAAATATCTTCTAATATAGTATTACTCTTATATTAGTAAACAAACATTAAAACATGTTAATTAACCACGCAACTTGGCGCAAATGACTTGTCAATTTTGATAAATTATACCAAAACAGTACAAGAAACACTGAAGCATCTTATATTCTTCCACTGGAGAAAGACAGACTAATTAGTAACCCAAGTAATTGACTCCTTCTGAGGTTAACGCTTTGAATTAAAATATCATAGACTGAGTTATACTTGAAAATGAAACTCTCTTTGAAAACCTTTGATACTTATGGTGAGGTCAAGTCTTCCTCTATGTAAATTGGAAGGAACTGATTCTTTCACAATTGGATTCGAAAAACCACATCACGTGACTTAAAGGTTAAGCTCTATAATCTCTGTGGTATGCATATTATATATAATGCAGACCGGAGAGTTTTCGATAGGCTTGACCCAGTTTCTTAGCCTCATCTGTTTTTGATACGTAAGATGATGACTGGGATATCGCACGGGAACTTTGTCATCAATCACCAAATCAAATTAAATTTTGCAATTTCAAGCATGTCCTTTATTTACCCATTAAAACATGGAAACGAACAGAAGACTCAGTACCACAAGACAAGCACGTATGCTGCTATTGTCTTGTCTGGTCTGGGAACAGGGATCATCTCAGCAAGTGTCAAGTGGTTCCATAATTGTAAATGCTAAGCATGGAACTGAATCAAACGTCATTATATTAGTGCTATAGTTATTTGTTGCATTCTTCCACTACACCATATATATATACATGGACGTATATTTCATGAAGCAGACTCCTAAAAGAAAAGATAATTTTTAAAGGAATTCGAGTCATTTTCTGATACATAGCTTTCTCCCGGTGTTATTTACTGACAAGTGATGAGTATATAAAAATGCAAATGGAATAAACAACGTGCTGTGTTAGAGTAGAAGACTTTGGAATGTAGAGATATATAGAATCTTACTGATTTCTTTCTCATTCTGAGAATCCCTGATAGGAATAATTCATTGCCTTTATGAGCATTGATTCCATAACAAATGTCATCGGGTTGAGTGCGAGAAAACATAGCACTCAATTACTAACGGAAAATAAAAGCCTTCAATAATTTTGATCCCTTTTTCCTTTGCAAAAAATATTTAGAGACAAGATAATCCCGCAATTAGTTGTTGGAGAATTTCTCGCTTGACTTAGCTGTTATTGTGGTTTAAAAAGCTATCTATAAATCACCTGCAAGGAACGTAAGTACTATAACCCACGGAAAAACCGAATCTTCGAGAAACTACATGCATGCCGCTCTTCATTGTCCTTGCTTGAGTAGATTTTTAAGAAGGAAAAATGTCCATTAGCAAAAGCAGACCCGGCTATCATCAACCTCCACCTACTTATCTTATTGGGCCCCATTGATAAGCCCTCCACTCCCACAACTTATTCACTGAAAATGAAAGCTTGAAAATCTATGTCTAAGCCTTATCTCTACGCAAAAAGTCACCGCTAAAACCAAAAATATTGAAGAGACGGGAAAATTGAAGTATTTGTGGGTAGAGCACGTGGTATATATAAAAGTCGGCTCTTGTTTCTCATCCAACATAGCTGTAAGCTGAGCTCGTTATTCGTATCATATGCTTCGAAATCAAGCTTCATCGATCAAGACGCATTTTTGGCATATTTAAGCCCTTTTTCTGTGGCACGCATCCATTTTCTCACACTTCCTTCAACATTTTCCTGGACATTTTCACCAACAAAAGGGGAGAAAACGAAACGAGACGTGGTCGTGGCAGAGTAGGAGAGTGACACGATTAGAACTGCGGGGATTTGCTGTATGTCACTGGACTGCATTGAAACTTACTTAGGTGGAATTGGCGAGCTCGCGAATCCTTTGCAATGGCCTCAGTTTCGCAAAAGGCGACGTCTTCTTCCTCTTGCTGTTCCCCTGCCGATTCAGCTCCCATTTCCCGGCACGTTTCTCCGTCCACTGCGGCCGCCAATGTCGTACAAGAGTGGACAGATCGTTCCGACGATCAGCGTGGTCAGAAAGTAACCATGGCGGCTTTGATTCGTCCCGTGGATTCGCTTCCTGAACCTTCTACCAATCCTACTACCACTAAAGGTGCCACCTTTGCCCCTGCTCTGATTTTGCTTTCTTTCATATGCGCTAGTTTTCACTATATGCCAGATTTCATCAACATGGCTTGGACGCCAGATCATTGTTGATATCCTCTCAATTCTCATTACATTGGTCTCCCGTTACCCTGCCTGGGGAATTTTGGGTTTTGGAATTTCTAACTGTGTTCGTCGGGTCGCGTCGCGTCTCGTGTTTCATATTTGAGTGTCTCTGTTACTTCAATTGTGATTTCATAGATAACAATGGAATAATATCTTCAATTGCTTCAAAGTAAAAACTAAAGCATAAGATGCATTATGTATCTAATAATGCAAAGCCTAAAGATTTCATCCATTAATTTCCAGGTTATGCGTGCTAACGGGATTATATAATTCAAATTATTATGCCTTTGTTCTATTTCCTGCTGTTATGTTTTGCTAATTGGTAGAATGGTATATGAGATTTTATCAACTTCGGGACACGGCATGCTGCTTTTTTTTTTTTTTTTTTCCATGTAAGCGACTGTTGCATCCCTTTTAAAATGTTGTAAATTCTTAATTTTGTCCTGCTTATTTTCCTTTATTTTTGTATTTGCTTTTTTGTTCTTTAATGTTTATATATTTTTACAGGAATCACTACAATGCCAAGGCCACACTCTAGACATCCACTGGATCCTTTATCTGTAGCTGAAATCTCCGTGGCTGTGGCAACTGTGAGAGCAGCTGGAACAACTCCTGAGGTTTGTTAATCACAATATGAATTATTTGTTACAGGAGATATATGTATTTTCTGTGTCATAACTTATATTTCCATTTATTTTTTAATCTCTATATTTGAAGCAGTGCTTAAGTAGCAATTTGTTTAACCCCATCGTCTTTATTTTTTTTAGGTCAGGGACAGTATGCGCTTTATGGAGGTGGTTCTGCTGGAACCGGATAAACATGTAGTTGCACTTGCTGATGCATATTTCTTTCCCCCTTTCCAACCATCTTTACTTCCTAGAACTAAAGGAGGTCCTGTTATACCGATCAAACTCCCTCCAAGACGGGCTAAACTTGTTGTTTACAATAGGAAGTCAAATGAAACTAGTGTGTGGATTGTTGAACTAACAGAAGTACATGCAGTAACTCGAGGTGGGCATCACAGGGGAAAAGTAATTTCATCACATGTTATTCCAGATGTTCAGCCTTCAATGGTATGTTGTTTTTTATTTTTTAGTTTTTTAAAACTTTGCATTCTTATTGTTGCCATGGTGTACAAACTTCAGTATTTGGTGACAGAATTTTGCATATTTATAGCTGTCGAAGTTAATTGAAATGAATCAAGCCGCAATATACATGTATGATTCAATTTTAATTTCCACTGTCCTTTTATTATTCAATTTTTCATTTCCATTATTCTTCTTTCCATCTTTAGGATGCTGTGGAGTATGCTGAATGTGAAGCTGTTGTTAAGGACTTTCCTCCCTTTAGAGAAGCCATGAGGAAAAGGGGTGTTGAAGACTTGGATCTTGTGATGGTTGATGCTTGGTAATTTGGTTGGACATTTGTTGTTCATAGAGATCTATTGTGGAATTACCATTCTTCCTTGGGCACCCTCTTTATCTAAACTTTGGTCCAAAAATTTTGCTGCAGGTGTGTTGGTTATCACAGTGAAGCTGATGCTCCCAGCAGAAGACTTGCTAAACCTCTTATATTTTGCCGAAGCGAGAGTGACTGTCCTATGGAAAATGGTTATGCACGCCCAGTTGAGGGCATTCATGTTCTTGTTGATATGCAAAACATGGTTGTGGTTGAGTTTGAAGATCGTAAGCTTGTTCCTCTGCCTCCAGTAGATCCCTTAAGGAACTATACTGCTGGTGAAACAAGAGGTGGCGCTGATAGAAGTGATGTAAAACCCTTGCAAATTATTCAGCCTGAAGGACCAAGCTTTCGGGTTAATGGGCATTATGTAGAATGGCAGAAGGTAGATGTTAAATGATTTATTGATTTATCTTCTGAGTCAATTACAAATATTGACGTGACTGCTCATGGTTTTTGCTTGTGGACAGTGGAATTTTCGTATTGGATTTACACCCAGAGAAGGTTTAGTTATATACTCTGTTGCATATGTTGATGGCAGTAGAGGGCGAAGGCCTGTAGCTCATAGGTTGAGTTTTGTGGAGATGGTTGTACCTTATGGAGATCCAAATGATCCACATTACAGAAAAAATGCTTTTGATGCTGGCGAAGATGGCTTGGGCAAAAATGCACATTCTCTCAAGAAGGTTTAAGAACTACCTATTTCCTGTCTTTTGCATTTTATCTTCTTTGGCTTTATGTTCTTATTTCTGTTTTAATTTTAATTGGTCTAAAGTCAAATTTGCTATTACAGGGTTGTGATTGTTTGGGATACATCAAGTATTTTGATGCCCACTTTACAAACTTTACTGGAGGTGTTGAAACAATTGAAAATTGTGTATGTTTGCATGAAGAGGATCACGGAATTTTATGGAAGCATCAGGACTGGAGAACTGGCTTAGCAGAAGTTCGAAGGTCTCGAAGACTTACAGTTTCTTTTATATGTACTGTGGCTAATTATGAGTATGGATTTTTCTGGCATTTTTATCAGGCAAGTCAAAGATAATATCTTTATATATGGGATTAATATGCATATTAATGTTATCTTTCATTGATCTGGTTTTTGTTGCATAAGTCAGCATATATCCGCATCTTGATAATTTTGAGTTATTGTGGGGCTGTTATGAGCAAGTTTTTACGATTTGACTGCATCTTCTTGCCCTCTTGGTTGGCTGTTATTCTTTTTCCAGAGTTACTTTCAGTCTTCAACATTATGTGATAATCTTGATTCTGTTTTCCAGAACCACACTTATATTTTGTTTTTATCATATGCCATAACTATTTTGTTAACTGAATTGTTTGTGTTGAAAATGATGGTATATGTTGTTACAGGATGGAAAAATTGAAGCAGAAGTTAAATTAACTGGAATTCTCAGCTTAGGAGCGTTGCTACCTGGAGAGTCTCGAAAATATGGTACCATGATTGCGCCAGGTCTATATGCACCAGTTCATCAACATTTTTTTGTTGCACGCATGGACATGGCTGTTGATTCAAAACCTGGTGAAGCTTTGAATCAGGTATCCTGACTTGGATTAAAAAAAATTTGTGATCTTACCATGCTTGCTTATGCTATTTCACATTTCTGGAGATTTTGCCAATTTCAGTGAATTTTTTTTTACTGAAATGTAAGGTAATTGTCCTGTTGATTGCATTCATCTCAATGCCCCTAATGAGGGTAATATTTCCTCCTTCAGAAATGTATTTTGTTATTTTACTTGTAGAAATCATCATGCTCTTGTAACACACTATGTAGTTTGGCTACTGCATCTTAATTTTTTTCCAAGTCTATTCTGACTCTGAATGCTTGGTAGGTTGTGGAGGTCAATGTCAAAGTCGAAGACCCTGGGGAGAATAATGTCCATAATAATGCATTCTATGCCAAAGAGACTTTGCTCAGATCTGAATTGGAAGCCATGCGTGATTGTAATCCTTTGACTGCCAGGCATTGGATTGTAAGGATTTTCCTGGTTTTAGGCTATTTCTGCATTTTGATGATAGCCTTATCATATTTTCTATAACCCAAATATGAATTAACATATAAAGAGATGCGCTTTAATATTTGTCATTTCCCAATGTCTGCTGAATCTTTATCCATAAAAGTTAAATTTATGCTGAAGATAGCATATATTTGGAAAGTATGATTGCTTTCTTCTGGAATTAAGCACATTATAGTAGCAGTTCTGAACACTTAATTTTGCTTTCTCTAAGAAATACTAATAGTGGCTTAGTATCCAGTTTTCTGAACTTTCAACACTTCAATCATGATACTAACGTTTTATGATTGGCACTGGTTATCGCATCGATAATGCTTCAGGTAAGGAACACTAGGACTGCTAATAGAACTGGACAGTTAACTGGCTACAAGCTAGTACCTGGCTCAAACTGCTCACCTTTAGCGGGTTCCGAGGCCAAGTTTTTAAGAAGAGCTGCTTTCTTGAAGCATAATCTTTGGGTCACACCATATTCACGAGACGAGATGTTTCCTGGAGGAGAATTTCCAAATCAAAATCCACGCGTTGGGGAAGGACTAGCTACATGGGTTAAGCAAAATCGATCTTTGGAAGAAACTGATATAGTTCTCTGGTATTCTCTCTTTGCCTCTCTCTGCACGCTAACATTCTATAAAAAATTTCCCTTTAGATATATTATGTAGTTTGTTTTTGTAAAATTTCTAATACTGAAGCACGAGTTTAGTCTCTACGTCTACATTCCATCCAAGAGATAGTTTCACATTTTCTCTTCTTCGTTGATACGAACTGTGCCAATTGCAGGTATGTATTTGGAATTACACACGTCCCTCGGTTGGAGGACTGGCCTGTTATGCCAGTAGAGCGCATTGGTTTTATGCTCATGGTACGGCCCGGCCTTATTTCTTGTGAGCGATATGTGCAGTGCTTTCTTGGTGCCAACAGTTATGTGCACCTGGAGGTTTTTCATTTGTCTAACCTGTCTCTGAATGTTGTGGGTGCAGCCTCGTGGATTCTTCAATTGTTCCCCTGCGGTTGATGTGCCCCCCAGTTCATGTGAATTTGATTCTAAAGAAAATGACGCCAAGGACAATGGCTCTTCCAAGCCAATCCAGAGCGGATTAGTGGCAAAGCTCTAGGCACTCTGAATCTTTTATGTACTCAAGAATCTCAATAAGCTAAACTTTACTCCTTTTCTACTCTGTCATTAAGAACTATCTGGTACTGTATATTTGTTCGGTTTTGCAACTGTCAGAATCATGGGTTCGACTCTGTATTTGTGCCCTTTTTTTTTTTTTTTTTTGAAAATAGTTTATTTTCGTTACACCGAGATCTTTGTTGATGGTTGCACACTTGGATCGGACATATTTTCCTGTTTTATCCAACTGGATAAGTATGAACTTGAGCCGAGCAGTTGGCAGTATGAGCATTTGTTTATTTATCGGTTGTGTCCTTGGTCCATTTAAGACAAGTACAACGTAGATCATTGATCGACGCGGCACTAATATGTTGGGCAAGTTGTGGTGCAGTGATAGTAAACCATTTTGCTTTTTCCCCACCTAACTTCCCGTTTCATATGATACATTACATTTTGACTACAGCCATTCCCAGAGAGATTTTTTATTTCCTACCAACATATACCCCTATGCGCATTATCCCTTGCCCCGTCCGAACGTCGACGGCACACTCAATCGACAAAAGAAAGGAACAGAAAATAATAAATAACAGTATTATTATAATTATAATTACCAATAGCTTGATCTGAGCAGGAAACTAGGAAGAATCGACCTTGAATAGTGGACCATTTTGTTGTATTTTGCTCCTTAATTTTATGGGAAATTAAAAGAAAAACAAAAACCATTGTTCTCTGCTCCGGCAACCAACACACACAGACAGCTTCGTCTCGTGTTCGATTCGATTTCTGATGGCTAACGCTGAGGAGGAAAAGAGCCTCCAAGAATTACTCTCGCTTCCGATCCTACTAGGAGACCGTGTTACCCAAGAAGCAGAGTCGTCCAAGGTAGATTGTTCTGAAGTGGCCAAGCAAGTGGAACGCCTCTGTACCATGCTTCGATCCACTGTGCGACTCGCCTCCACCACTCAGTCTCTGTACGAGCGACCCATTCGACGAATCGTCGCCGATATCTCCAAGAACATTGAACGAGCCCTAACCCTGGTCCGCAAGTGCAAGAAACACAGTGGTGTTCTTCGTCAAGTCTTCTCCATCACCACCACCGCTGACTTTCGCAAGGTATCCACCTCTCTTGAGTCTTCTATTGGAGACATGAGGTGGCTACTTAGTATCTTCGATTCTGTCGATGGTACTAACCTCTCTCTCCCTCCAATCGCTAGCAACGACCCTATTCTCGCTTGGGTATGGTCCTATACCGCCACCATTCAGATGGGCGAGCTGAAGGAACGAGCCGATGCTGCCAACGAGCTTGCTTCCGTCGCCAAAGACAACGATCGTAACAAGTTGATTATCATGGAAGAAGGTGGCATTTTGCCGTTGCTCAAGTTACTAAAGGAGGCAACTTTACCCGACGCTCAAATTGCAGCAGCCAATGCTTTAGTCAATATTGCTACTGACCAAGAGAGAGTAGTGAGGTTCATCGTAGAATCACTTGGGATTCCGCTTATTGTGAAGGTTCTTGGCGAAGCACCAATGAGGGTTCAGGTTTCTGTAGCAAATTTGGTTTCAAGAATGGCGGAGCAAGACCAAGTTGCTCAGGACGAGTTTGTGAGGGCGAATGTGACTAGACCCCTTGTATCGTTGTTGTCGATGGATATAGTTCTGGGTGAACCTATGCGTCAGGCGGGTAGAACAAGTATACATTCGCTGGTTATGAACTTGTCTTCGACTGGTAATCCATCCGTTAATTCAAATTCTGATGGCAGTAGTCGAGGAGGGCATCAGAGAAAGGAAAGGGAGGCTGAGAGTCCGGATTTAAAGCACAAGACCAAAATAAGCTGTTCTGAGGCACTGTGGAAACTCTCGGTCGGGAGTATATCAACTAGTCGGAAAATTACAGAGACCAAAGGTTTACTTTGTTTGGCAAAAATGATTGAGACGGAGACAGAAGAATTGCAGTTTAATTGCCTTATGGCAGTCATGGAGATCGCTGCAGTAGCAGAAGCTAATGCTGATCTTAGAAGGGTAGCTTTTAAGCCTAGTGCTCCAGCAGCAAAAGCCGTCTTGGATCAGCTTTTGCGAGTGATTCAGGAAGAGAGCGGTCCGTCCTTGCAAATTCCAGCCATTAAATCTATTGGGTCATTGGCCCGAAACTTCCCGGCAAAAGTTCCACGGATTATTGGTCCTTTAGTTGCCCAACTTGGTAATAAGAATGTTGATGTGGCAATTGAAGCAGCTATTGCCTTGGGTAAATTTGTGTGCTCGGATAACTACAATCGCGTTGATCATTCCAAGGCAATAATCGAGTTTGATGGGATTCCCAGTCTAACGAGACTTGTGCGGGCTAATGATCGTGCTCAAATGCATGGTTTGGTTTTACTGTGTTACCTTGCATTGCACGTGGGCAATAGTAAAGCTCTTGAGCAAGCACGAGCATTGAATATTCTTGAGGGGGCAGCTCGTTCTGTTGTAGCTCAATATCCTGATTTGAGGGAACTGTTTTCCCGAGCCATACACCACCTCACTCTTTATCAGACAGGAGTTCAGTTGCACAGACAGCCTTATGTGCCATAATGTCATTATTTTCCATTCATCGAGATACTTTGATTCCTGTAAGTGTTTCGCTTCGCATTGTAAAGTACAAAGACAAAATTTAATTCAATAGCAATTGTTTGTATGCCTTTTCTTTTTGGCTGTTACTTATTGTATCGACTTGTAGTCATTCATTTGGCTGGTTATAACTTATCCCAATAAGATGGGTGGATATACAAATGTATGTAAGAAATTATATCACACGGTGTAACTGAATTTTGAGTGGAGTTCGCAAGATAACCAACTTTTCTTCTATTCTGATTCCTTGTTTTTGGATTATGATATTTGCTTCTTCAACATTATATCCAACCTTTTCTTCCACTGGTAATTGTTTAAGGTAATGATTTTTTTGTCAGTGCTTGTGGATTTTGCTGCATCGCAATTTCACTTGCATTGACCAGATTTTATGACTTAATTGTACCACTTTCACAGGTTATCCTAAATTCACAAAGCTGGAGTCACGCTTTCTTCTGATATAACTGATTCTGTTACCAAATTTATGTACGGAAAACAGCACTTTTTGGAATTCATCTCCAGCAATAAGTGGATAAGAGTAAGATAAGAGGGTGGGGGAATGAAAATGAATGTATTGTTTGGAGGAAGTTTGGTATGTGCACCCAGTATCATGTCATATCAAAATATTCTTTTGAGTGACAAACAATCCCATATTTGAGGAGTAAAGAGATCGGAAACGCAAGCACGCATGGTGGTGATGAATGAGATGAGATTTCATGGCATGAGCACGTGAATTGACTCACTGGTAAAATGAATGGACGGAATTCCCTCACGTTATTAACTGTAAATCTACGTATAATGCGACCCCTGGAGCTTGCACATAGCTGTCATAAATGGAGAACTGTCTCCTTTTGCTGCTACACACTTTGTGTAGACAAGGTGAATATGTTGGTTCAAACGGTAAAAATGAAGTTCGAGAGCATTTTTGGCAAATTATTCTCATCTCTTGGTCAAGGTATAAACAGAACAATGGAAGTTTGGGTGGAGACTTTTTTTCCCTCATAGAGCACTGGCCTTGAGAGGCCTTTACTTACACATAGGCCGTGATGAATCTCAGATTACATTTTAAAGTTGTAATGTGGTTTTTCAGATTGAGGACCTTGGAAGAGTAATTCACGTTTGGTGTACTGTGTGTCTATGAGTTATTCGCTTTTTCGTAAAGGCTTTTTCTCTGGTTTTCACAAACAGCGTGCCATCATGTTCTCTGACATTTTCCCATTTGTTTTTCCATTTCCTGCCATGGACATTGTTTAGAAAAGAGTCTTCCTTTGAATGAATTTCACAAAACAAACAAATAAAGAAGGAATTAAAACTTGCACTTAAGTTGTCTTGTGTTAAACCAAATAATGAACTGGCAAGAATTTAGGGAAAGTTAAAACGCAGAAGAAAGCCACAGCTCTGTCCTCGTATGTAATAGACAACCACAGAATGCGTAAAGAGAAGCTTCTTGATTTGAATGAGGAAAAGGGACAATCAATGAAAAACACATTTTCAGAGATGTCAACACAGGTAGTTTTATCTTTGATGAGAAGCCATAATTAAGACGTTCAAATTAAGAAATGCTTTATGTACTTTCAAGTTTGTTTGTTCTGTCATTAGCCCCCAAAATAAAAAATTAAACAGTAGAAAAGGCAATTTGCTCCCTCTGTGGTATCACCTTATAAACCAGAAAGCCGAATAAATTTGGTAAAAGCAGTCTGTTATGCAAAATTCACCAGGTTAAAAATGTCAAACACAATCAGACGCTAGATATCATGCAATGATGTTAGCTAGGAACTCTATATGTTTCTTTCATCTCAACTTAATTTATTTTCAATATTAATAAATTCTCTCCGCGATTCCTTCTGATTTGTGCTTGTAATGATTCTCTAGTTCATATTGCATACATTCTCCATCATTTCCAATGACAACCAGTTTGTTTCTGTCGCTATTTCTTCAACAAGCAAAAGCTCTCTCTGTTTAAGTTCAATGCATCTCAATGGCATTCATTTTCACCACAAGCACCATGCATCATTGGTATCCACCTAACTTCATTTCCCTTACTTGCTGCTTATTGGCTAATTAAGAAATCAACTTAACAATTCTACCTTGGCCCTTTCACTCCCTGTATGTTACTTAACTTTATCACCGTTAAATTACACCTAATAACTTAGTGAATGATAATAATTAAGCGCGAACAAATAATTTAACTTTATAAGATAATTTTTTTTTAATAACTTTGTGCTTGTATTTTTTAATAAAAAAAAAAGGTAATAAGTTAAAAAATAGAAGAAATTAAGGTTAGAATATCTGTAAAAAAACAGGATGAGTACGTTGTTGAGATTTGATATGAGAAAGTATGACGTCGGTGCGTATACAAGTTGGAAACTTTGAATGAGTTAAGTAGTAGTTAAGTCGAAGTTGAAAGGCTATTATTGAGCAAAAGCATCCCCAACATCACTTGTCGGATGTGTATGCAACGTGGGTTGACCAACAAGCCTTGCGTCGATATTACTTAGTACTTGACAATTCAACCTTACTTTCATCTTTGTCGTTCTTTTTCTCCCAGGTTTCTTTTCTTTCTTTGCTTTTCTGCCGAATTCCAATGCTCAAAATCTCAAACCCCTCTCCCTGCCACCACCTGCATGCGTCGGCATATAATATATAGTACTTGAATTATTGGCTTGGACTAATTGTCCACTCCATGGTTAATTTAATTAATTATGGCCCTTCTAGAATTAAAAAAAAAAAGTCTCCATACTTTTAATTCCAACGTTATTTACCTCTGACTTTGCTAAAGTTAAGCCTAATAATTTTGACTACAAGCTTCTCCAAATTTACCCTACGTCATGGCTTGGCGGCAGAACCTTTAACTTAACAGTCTGTGTGAACATGTTATGTGGGTTAAGCATTTTGCTTTTTGTCAATATCAATCATAATTCCAGCTTTAGATCAAAATTGCAATCATACGTAAATTGTTCAAATTATTTTATTTATAGATATTTATGTATTCTCCTCCTTCTTACTTTATGTATGATATTAGTTAATTTGTTGGGTATTATATCAGAGTCTTTTAACAGAGGTTGCTTTATTGGAAGAGAGTGCAACTTTTCTAATTAAACTGTGTAGTAACTTTCAGAGTCTTAATTAGTTCGCATGAAAAATTAGAATAGGACCATTTGGGTGGTCTCGCAGTGCAATGCAGTACTATTTTGTTTTGTATACCAGCCAAAGCATATCGGCTCAAAACCACACATGGATTCCGACAGACACTTCAATTGTCTAGGATTTCATTTCTCTGATCAACATGGTTCGCCAAATCTAAAGGACCGTTTGACTTTTTGTATGGCTTTATTCAATTAGCGTGCAAATATGGAACTTCTTTTAGTTTTCTTAATTAGCCACGTAAATCGGTGGTGCCATCATATAATATTTGGTTTTCAAATTTTCTTTTCTTATTTTGTCTTAACCAACGTACTTTTCCTTGCAGGAGAATCAAAAATCAAGAAAAAAAATTAAAATGGAATAAAAAAATATGCAGTAAAATAGTTCATAGGCACCTGCTAGCTGCTCTCTTCTCTCTCTCTCTCTCTTTTTCTCTCCATCTCTGATGATGGATACTGTCAGAAGAGATTTAGGCCATGCGCGCATATATTATCTGCATGCAAGTTATTATATGCAGATCGATTACCAGATATAGTTATGGCGCTCACTGCTGCCATGTAGTGTTCTGAGGCCATGCGGTGACAGAAAAAGATGACATATATATATATATATATATATAGCAAATTTTGGAGTTAGATATATATCTGGTTTTTAACTGAGTATAAATATAAATATAAATATATAGTGCAAAAAAGAGAAGGGTGAAGATTGAGTGCAGACCCTAGCCTAATATATGAGACTCGTTATCTCTCTCCAATAATAGATATATAGGGTAGCCAATATTAGCCTTTTGGAGGGATTCGCACAATGCATGGTGGTGGCTGGAGCCCGCTGCTGGATCATATGACAGAAATACAGCACCCCTAATAATAGTATAGGCAAAGATAATCTTATTATTCAAATTCTACCAGTACTTCCAAATATATCACAATCTCATTATAGCCCACCATATTAATTTTTTTTTATATATGGTCGTATATTCGACATCACACGAGCGTCTATATATATATATATATATAGATAATAGCACTTTAGATCATATTTGACTCAGAAGCTCTAAAAGACTGCAAAAGGTGAGCATGAAATGTAGCATGATTTTTTAAATGAAATTAAACAAAAATTGAAGGAAAAGATTATAATAAGAAACATTATAACTGGACGTAATAATTGATTGCTCGGAAGTTGGAACCACATAAGGAAATATTAGAGCCACAAATTAAATTAGCTTCACTCATTAATCTGCAAAAATCCTCAAACTTTTGCTGATGAAAACCGATACATATCAATAGGAAAAATACAGATAGAAAGAGAAGAAAAAAAAAAAGGGGGGGAGGGGCATGATCGACTCAAATCTTTGGCTAGGAATTTCCTGTACTATCAACATCTATCTATGTTAACAACCTTGTTTTCAGAGAAAATGAGTTTAAAAAAATCAAAAAGAAAAAGAATTTAATTACACAGTTCATATCTGCTGGAACACATCAAAATTCGCTCCTGTTAGATCCTCTGACAGTGACGTTAACGGATAGCTATTGAAATCTATGGAACTGTGAGTCTGAAGCTGCCCTTGTTGCCATGAAGTTGTCTTGATTTCCTCAGATTTTGTGGCATTGACATGAAACTGAAACAAAGAATCCATCTTGTTCTCGCCTTCCCATGAGAATCCTGCATTTTCCATCATGTTGCTTATCTGACACCCTGCTGCTGGATAAGTGCTCATAATTGAGCCATTGCTTGAGCTATCTTTCACCTCGTTCATGAACAATGAACTGATTTTGGAAGCTGAATTGTTATCTGAAAACTGTGTCATGGACACGTTCCTGTGATCAGAATTGGCTAAACTTGGCATTGAAGAGAACCCATAGCTTGAATTTGTTCCCAAATGGTTCTGATCAAATGGTTTAAGACCTGAGAGACAATGACTCAAACTTGAATTATAACCGGATTGTGTAACACCCATTTGGAATTCAAAGTAGGACAACGGGTCCAAAGCTGGCTTGCCCATGAAAACTTCTCTTGAAGCTTCAGTTAGCCCACCGTCGTAAAAATTGGAATCATTTAAAAGGAGTGCAAAACCCTGTGAGGAGGTTAAGGTTGCTGTTGTAGTTGGAAGTCCTTGAGAAAATGGTATTTGCATAGATGGTGTCTCCATGTCTTTCTTCTCCTCTTTTATTTGAGCTTCAGTCAGAGGCTTGTGGGTAGTTGGATCAATCCCTTGCTTCAATAGCTTCTTCTTTAGACATGAATTCCAGAAGTTTTTAATCTCATTATCTGTTCTTCCCGGTAATTGTGCTGCAATTTGAGCCCACCTAAAAATGAATTAAAATCCAAGATCAAGATCAAAACTTTGAAAGAATTAATTAATGGGTAACTAACACATTCATTGATCGACTCATTAATTCTTCAATATGCAAAAACCTGTTGCCAAGAACTTCATGAAGACTCATTATAAGATCCTCCTCCTGCTGAGAGAACATGCCTCTCTTTAAATCAGGCCTCAAATAGTTAATCCATCTCAGTCTGCAACTCTTTCCACATCTTTGCAATCCTGCAATTCAAAGAAAACCAGTTAAAAAAACTACCCCTTCTGTTCATTTCAAGCGAAAGTGAGAATAAAAAAGTTGCTAAGTAATTAATTAAGGAATAAGGAACTAGTTTCATTACCAGCTAGTTTGGGAACTGAACTCCAGCACCCAACACCAAATCTGGTTATGTAATTGAATAGTTTCTCATCTTCTTCAGGAGACCATAAACCTTTTCTCAATTTTTGCTTTAAACAGCAGGAATGGCGACCCATTTGTGTGTGGACAATGGCTAATGAGGAAGTCTCTGTTAATGGTTGGTTGGTTCCTGCCTCTGTATAGCCTCAAGTACTGTTTACTTGAATGCTTGTGTCATTGGAACGTTTCTGGCGGTGGAAATATGTGTATGTTGTGGAGAGGGGGGGGGGGAAACACAAGAACTAATTGTGTTTATTTAAAGAGAGGAGGGATCCATAAATTATACTTAGAATTGAAGTTATGAGAGAGAGAGAAAAGAGAGAGAACTCTGAGGAAGGTGAAGCAATCAAGTGGGTTTTACGCAAATCCGGCTTTTGCATTGGACTGGATTGATTTTTAAGATATCACAATTTCTAGAAAATTAATAAAAAAAGAAGAAGAAGTTATTATTATAAAGAAGAACAACAAAAACAAAATAAACCTCCAGTGTACTATCAGTGAGAAATTCCTGATTTATTAATTAAATTATTGAATGCTAATTAAGTCCATTTTGTTTTTGTTTTTTTTTTTCTCTTTCTTTTTGGGCCCTATTGCTCACCTCATTGGATTTTTTAAATAATAATTTTATAAATATCTTTTGCATGGTTAAAACTTAAAACCAAACTTTTTAGGCAGATTAACATTAATTTAATACGAATCATGACCTCATTAGTTAGTAGCATCTTTTTCCATTGAGCTCGATAAGATGATGATGACTTTGGCTATTTGATATTAACGCATGTTAAATGCTTCCAACAAAGAAATCATTTTGGTACTTGGAAGTATGCACGAACTTGCAAAGTTTTGCAAAAAATGAAAGGGTTGGAGGCTTGCTTGCTTGCCAGCTACTGTACGCAGGCAAAAGCATTTGTGATTTGCAGACGAATAAATAAATAAGAATTTTCGTGTTAACATTCAGAATTAAGCATGCTAGCTACAGAACAGCCGACAGTACTGGTACATCCAAGGACGCGTGGGCTCCATTGGCATTCACATATTGACTCTGAAAATTATGTTAAATTAAACGAGCAGAAAAATAACTAAAAATATTACAAGTCCAATAAAAACAGTAAAAAAATCTATATCTACATATAGAAATTAGAATAGAACCCAGATTTTTCCTCTCTTTTTGGTCCACGTGTTTAACTTTTATTTTCTATCCCGTCGCTTTTCCCTTTTATCTGTAACCAGTGAGGAAAGAGTGGCAGCTACTTGTTTTATCAATCTTCAAGAAGCAATGATAAAATAATAATATGTTTGTGTGATTTGTAAACTGCCAAGCTTAAACTATTCCACTGAAATCGTCATTGCCTTACGATATAAGTTAGAATTACTGATCTTTGATTGACAAGTTCGTCATCTTGCAAGAAAGACATTTTGTCATTCCCACGAATCAGAGGCCGAAAGAAAGCAATTGAATAATTTTCTCCTTTTAAAAATTGACCATCACTTAAATAAAATTAAGGTTGTTGTCAGCGTCTCACTGTCCTACGTTAAATCGATGTTTAGCAAACTGTAACTCTCCTCTGTTTTCAAATGTTTGCTAAGCTATAGATTTATAATCTGCAGTGTTCTGTTTTCTCCTGTAAACAACCTGAATTCAATGATTTTTTTTATATATATATAATAATTCAATGGGAGATATTTGAAGAATGTAACAAGGATCTTTCTCTATTATGAATTTCAAAATTATATATTCAGGAGAGATATATGTAAAAAAAAGCGGACGAAGGATAAAATGAATTAATGGTAAGATTATGAATATATAGTCACTAGATAATTAATTTTTCACAAGTAAACTGTTATTTATTTTTTCAAGAGAAAAACTCTCAGACTATATATATATTATTACCAATAATGTGTTTCACACATTGATTATATATATTATTAGCAATGTAAATAGTTAATATAATAATAAATTAATTTACATTATTTATTTTTTTACTATTATTTTATTACAATAAAGCTATGTGTTATCTCTCGTGTGAATATGAATATGATATAGGAATCTACCTGACATTGACCAATATGTACCATACTTATAATTTACTCCGTCAATAACTTTTGTGTGTAATGAGTAATAAGAACTCATACTCATAATAAGATTTGTCATTTACATATTCAGATTGTATTTATTATATAGAACACAGAACATTTATGAAAATTTATCTTTCAGTTGTGATTATACTATTTACACAATTTTTAAATTTTTATTTTTTTGTAAGACATCTAATTTTCTCTACCAAATATTCTTACATGTCATCTTAGAGTAGTTGTATTTAATTTGTCACAGCAATTTTTTTAAGTAAAAGTCCGTGTAATTTTAATGAATTTGATAATTTTTGCCAAAGGTTATAGGAGTAGTATGAAATTATATATATATATATATATATATATATATATATATATATATATATATATATATATATATATGTGTGAGCACTCAATGATGGGAAGCTGTTTGATTCATTGATAGACGTAACCATAACCGACAGATACACGTAGGATGACATAAATACCAAAAATATAGAACAAGAAAGAAAACTAGATACTACTATGTACTACCAAAAAAAAATTATTTATTATCCAATTAACATTAATTAATTATAAATCTTGGAAAATACGCAGCCAGCGCAACACAACCAATCCCATCCACAACGACAAATCGTGGCGGTTATTGGGCTACGCTTTTCTGTCTGTCTTTTGATCAATCTAATAAGCACGCAACGATAACGGGTGGCGCTGTAACAGCAAATCTCACATTCACTCTCCGATTCAAATCATTATTTGATCCAACGGCTAGATATCTGTTTTATTTAAAGCAATAGAAGCTCAAGCAAGTAGTAATCTAGTATTCAATGGCATGAAATATATTGGGCCACGAAGATCTTGGATTACACGTGAAAAATAACTTGTCTGGGTTTGAAAGGAAACATAATAACGTTGCCACCGAATTCATTCATTTCCAAATAAAATGAGAACTGTCATATATTATTTATTTTAAAAAAACTACTCAACTAAACAAGAAAAAAAGGAATATCGATAGGTCAATAAAAAATAAAAACTATATTACATGTGGGAAAAAACGAATATATGCATCATGCACTTAATTCAACAAGCAAATAATAATTAGCGAGAAAAACATCTATGAGGCCGTGGATCTCTTTCTTTCTCTGCCGCGCTCTGTTTCTCGTGCAACTTGTGGTAATTAAGTCCTCGTTTGGGTGCGTCATTGCCTGCCATGATCTATCTGTGTCTTTGGGAGCTGGGAGTTCATAACAAAAGGAGGACCACAAGGGTAAGTTCCTTTATCATACACCCAAGTCGTCTCAAAAGTATGTGTCAGAAACAAACAAAGCCTAACAAAGTCATATTATCTTGTACCATCACGATGGGGTACCTCTTACTTTTGAGAAGTAGACTATTCCAATTCGATTACCTCGGTTGTACTATAATTGCTTTTGCTTTGTTGCTTATCTTTCATAAATGGTGCAGCCAAGGCAGTATATGTGAACGTATCAATCAACAACCATCAACTCCCCGAAATTTCAAGATTCACAAATCAAATCCAGAAACATGCAATGTGATTTAAGCATCATCTCCTTTGTACTATACCAAGCGATGTGACTCTTATCACATGCATGAACTTTCATGCTTGTTACTTTGCTAAATTGCACGGAAAATACTACAAGTCTACCGGTAAAGATTAAATTAGCATTAGATGGTAGAAATTATTTTAGTTTAATTAAAATTTTGTTTTTAAATTTCATATCAAAACTTAATCAAATTTTGTTAAGAGATTTGTGACATTATGTTAGTTTAAATTTAAATTAGTTGATTATCAATAAAATGTGTTAAAATATTTTTTATTTAAAAATATTTTTTAAAAAAAAAAGTTTAAAAACTAAAAATAAAAATTAGAGCTTATTATAACAGTAGTGGGCAGAGTAGAGAGAATTAGAGATAGGTTGGAAGCTACTGGGTATATCCTATGAAGGCATTGTCGTTTTCAAACAGTCTCTGCAGGAGCCCAACTATAAAGCTTGCTTTTCAAGTGATGATGATGATTACAAAAAATGATAGTGAAAGTCAAGCTTTGGAAAAAGCATTATTTCTTTCCCTTCGTCTAAATTCCCCAAATGATTAGGCCCTTTGGCCGCCCTTTAAACTTTTGCCTGTCCCCATTAAATTACAAACGAAATAAAGAGGGATTAGAATAGAATATTTCTTGTCGCCAAAACAATTCCTAACTTCAACTGCGAGGACATTCCAAGTCTCTCACATTATTGAGTCATGCCAATCAACTTCGGGTAACTGTATTATTGAGTCATGGGTATACCTATGTCTATATCTTCAAAGTATTTTCACAAAGATACTATACTAATATCTCAAATTTTACAGTGCTTACATTATTTGGATTGATATTTGAAATTTTAATTTTCATCTCTTAGTATATATATATATATATATATATATATATATATATAGGTAATTATATCGTACGTATTAATTAAAAGTCTAAACAGGGAAGAATATGATAAAAAATATATTATAATTGGGCGTTAGTTAACTTGAATTTGGGGCTATTAACAAGTTTCAACCCCTTGATTAAAAGAGTTAATAGGATTCCGGGATGGGTCCCTAGCTCCAAGTCTATCTATGAGCCAATCCACTAGGAAACAAAGTCAAAAGTTGTAATAAAAGTGCCTTGAAAAGAAAATACCTTCCACTTGTCTAATCAAAGGGCTGAGTAAGAGATAATACCCATTGATTAAAGTTTCATATCCCCAATTGATAACCCAATTTCTGATTCGACAGCAATATATAAAAAGTACCCTTAATATATAAACATCTTTATTACACATCCTGGTCCACTTAGATCTACTTTATTCGTTATTTTATAACATTTAATTAATTATATCTTGATTTTAAGGAATAGATGACTAGCTACAATTAGATAATATATTTGTTGTATAACACTCTTATCTCATATTTTGGCTTGACGTTTTTATTAAGAAATTAAATTTTAAAATTTTGATTGATTAATTAATTTTATATTTAAAAAATAATGAATGAAAATATTTTGAAATAAACATGAGACAAATTATGAAAAAAAAAAAAAAATCTTATTCTGCTACATACAGTTAAAGCCGACACATGTAGATATCTCGTACCAATTGCATCTCGGTAGCTTAGCCTACCGCTAGAAAGCAACTAAAACATTGGAAACGTGCTGGCCAAAGCAGTTTCTTGTTTTATTCAATAAATTTTAAAGTTTAAATTACGGAAAATTTACCCAAAATTAATGATATTCTTTTTTTCACTGCAAAAAAAAAAATTAAAAATTTATCAAATTATGAGATCTTTAAGTTTAACTATTGATTGTCTTATTATTAATGCTCATCATTTTCTTTTTTACATTATTTTGCTTAAATCGTTTGTAGACCACATGCTGACTTTATATATGTTTTCTTTAATTAAAATTGTGATTTACATGACTCATACTGGAAAAGACGTATTTAATATTCCATTGGCTGCAAAAAAAAAAAAAAAAAGAGTACTTATAATTTACGACCTATATGTTGCCTATCATTATTCATTCAGTAAAATAAGACAATATTTAATAAATCACAAGTTTTATTTTATAAGTCATCTATGAGTAATTTTTAAATGAAGAGGCTTTTTTTTTATTATTATTATTATTATTTTGAATTAGTACACCATTCCCTCCCTCTAAAATTTTGTGTATATACATATATCCATTCAATGTAGTCATTATATTCTTAATTAACTTAAGGCGTAGCAAATTTCCCTTTTCCCACTCAAGCGGCAGCATCGTCATGATCACTACCACTCTTATTATCATTATCATTATGCTTTCTGGTTTGTGTTTTATATATATATATATAAAGCTCTAATGGCAAGTAGAGAGGTTCGAACTTTTTTTTTTATATATATAAAAAAAAAAAGAGAAATAGCTTTAAGATTGGAGGAAACTTCGCTGATACAAAGAATAAAAGTGAATATATAATTTATTTTGCATAAATATTTCAATTAAAAATTATATTTTTTAATGGCAAAAGAACTTAGTTTAACGAATATCACAAGCTTTTCTTTTATATATATACCATGATGAAATTTGAAGAGTAGCAGAATTTCTATTTTTTATTTTCTGTTCTCTCTGAGTTTTCATTTATTTTCGCCATTTTTAACCACTGTAGAAAGGGATCTGTCGCCTGAAACTGAGGACCTCTGCTGGGCTTATCCAAACTACTCTTCCCCCCTCCCTTTTTGCTATCATGGGCTTAAACAGTCTACTGGATCCGAGAAGTGGGCTAAAATAAGAACGGTTTTGATTTCCTAACAAGAGAACAATCTCATGGCAATCGATATTGATATGCAAACTTAACATGTTCTCTTGATGAGGCCTCCAAATGATAAAAATAAAATAAAATAAAGTGCTCCAAATATATCATTCAAATAATTTCAATTACATTCGTCCAAAATTCTTTTAACATAGAAAAATCAAAGACTAATTATTATTTGTATAATTTTCCTTTGGTTAAAAGATTTAATTTCTAGTCTTTCGTATTACAATATTTGCTTCTGACAATGGCATTTACATATTCTGTTTTACTCTTTCTTTTATTTTTTCTGTCTCTCATTTTTATGATTAGTTAAAAATTGTAAAATTATATTATAAAAAATATTCGTCTGTTTTACAGAAAATGCGGCTCTGTTAAAGCGTCGCAGATGTAGCGCTAGCCCCCTGGCCCTGGGTATATATAAAAACCAAGATCCATTTGAGCTAAAGAGATACTTTTTAGATACAGAGAGAGAGACCGCAGCAGCAAGAGCGAGCGAGAAGGGTTTGGTTTTGGATCTTTGCGGTAGCGTAAGAGTATGGGGGAGAGTGCAATGGGTGGTGCTTCTCTACCGTCAGGTCCAGACGCCAAGAAGCGGAGGGTTACCTACTTCTACGAACCCACGATCGGCGATTACTACTATGGCCAAGGACACCCAATGAAACCCCACCGCATCCGCATGGCTCACAATCTCATCATTCATTATTCACTTCATCGACGGATGGAAATCAACCGTCCCTTCCCAGCCGGACCCGACGATATACGCCGTTTCCACTCTGACGACTACGTCGAATTCCTCCGTCGCGTCACGCCGGAGACCCTCGGCGAGATCACATTCTCTCGTCAGCTCAAGCGCTTCAATGTTGGGGAGGACTGTCCCGTCTTTGACGGCTTATTCAATTTTTGTCGGGCCTCGGCTGGTGGTTCCATTGGTGCTGCCGTCAAGTTGAACCGTGGCGACGCTGATATTGCTATCAATTGGGCCGGTGGCTTGCACCATGCTAAGAAATCCGAGGCTTCTGGCTTTTGTTATGTCAATGATATTGTTCTTGGCATTCTTGAGCTTCTCAAGGTTCACAGGGTAAGTTCAATTTTACTTCTATATTGAATACCCTTTTTTAGCCTTTTGTTTCTAGGGGACTTCTTTGCTTTATACGATTTATAGGTTGTAAATTATCCATTACATAATCCTAGACCCTGTTATGCTCTTCTGCGTTTCTCTATTCATGTTCCGCCAACCCCGTTGGAAAATCCGAAGTTCTGTTGCGAAAATTCCAAGATATTTTCTTTTTAACTCTTTTGGCAAAAATTTCCACTCACATTAGTTCTTTGGCCTTGAACATAATTCTTTAGGAATTTATTTACTAGTCTAATTAGAAGTGGTAGGATTTATAAATTATCCTGTATTACATGCAAAATGATTCATAAACGAGTTTGTTTAAAATCATATCTACGTCTTATCTCAGTTCTTCTGCCCCGTAAGAAATGAAAGTTTATCTATCCATATAGAAGACTTTTATGACTATGTCGTTTGTATTATCTCTTCTATGCCCCTTTGCAGCGTGTATTGTATGTTGACATTGATGTCCACCACGGAGATGGTGTTGAGGAGGCATTTTACACCACTGACAGAGTGATGACAGTGTCTTTCCATAAGTTTGGGGACTTTTTCCCAGGCACTGGTCACATTAGAGACATTGGGGTGGGTCCTGGGAAGAACTATGCCGTGAATGTCCCACTGAATGATGGGATGGATGATGACAGTTTCCGTGATCTGTTTCGTCCCATCATTCAGAAAGTCATGCAGGTCTATCAACCAGAAGTAGTTGTTCTTCAATGTGGAGCTGATTCATTATCTGGTGATAGATTGGGTTGCTTCAACTTGTCTGTGAAGGGTCATGCTGAATGCCTTCGTTTTCTTAGATCTTTCAATGTTCCTTTAATGGTCTTGGGTGGGGGAGGATATACAATACGGAACGTTGCACGTTGCTGGTGTTATGAGGTCCATGATTTCTCCCCTTTGGCAGAATCGTATTTTATTGTTTTTGCAGCTTATTTAATGTTACTTATAGTTTACAAGCCTTTGCTTTGTTTTAGACGGCTGTGGCAGTAGGAGTGGAACCTGAAAATAAGTTGCCTTACAATGAATATTATGAGTATTTTGGCCCAGATTATACTCTTCATGTTGATCCCAGTAACATGGAGAACCTAAACTCACCCAAGGATATGGAAAAGATAAGGTAATTTCATGTTGATTTCAATCATATTCTGTCTATCGGTCATAAACGATTAAGGATCTATTTAATTTTTGCTGCATCTAAGTCATAGTCTTTTCTGTGAGAGGGGGTATTTTCAGATTTTTTAGAACTAGCTGCATAAAGACAGACATGAAATAGTCATGCCAAGAAGATAACCTTCTTTTGAGTTATTGTCATGTTGGTTGTGAATACATTATTGTCTTTGCTCAAAATTTCTAAACCCACTATGGCAAGTACACCTCATCATTTAAATTTAAGAAGATTCACCATATTGAATGTCATTCCGTTTTTTGTTGTAACAAAGTTTGGTGTAGAGTAACAACTAAATGTTTGGGTGAGGAGTTTGCGATGTTATGTCAAGTCACGTGTTACTTTAGTTGATAGAGATGATTGCTAGCCTTTGTATGGGTGCTAACTGTAATTAATATATAATTTTTTTTAATTAATATTTCCAGGAACATGCTACTAGAACAGCTTACTAGACTTCCCCATGCGCCTAGTGTACCTTTCCAAGTGACTCCATCCGTCAAAAAAGAACCCAAAGAGGTTTGCACTGAACAGTAGTTGCAAATATTGTCCCCATGCTATTTTCTTCTTTTGGTTTTGATTTCATAACAAATGAATTTAGGAGGAAGAAGACATGGATCGTAGACCAAAGCGTCCCATATGGAGTGGTGAAGATTATGATTCCGACCCCGAGCAGGCTAGTTCAAGGTGCTCAAATTTAACTGGCCAACTGAGGTAAGAGTTTATATCTTATGCTTTAAAGCTTGGTTAATATTTTTTGTGTTTATGGTTCCGATATAGGATGTTTAGATCGTGGTTTTTTTCCTGGGTTTGCAACCGAGAGAATATGGATCGAAACCCAAAGCGTCGCATATGAATTGTAATGCATTCGTCCGAGAGATTGAGAGTTGCCTCTTCTCCTAGATGATTATATTTTAAAGGTTATGCCTTCAGTTAATGGTGATGGGTCATGTTAATGGATATTAAAATTCCAGTGCTGTTCATATTATGTGTGCTCTTGTCGTCTTATTTTATGTCCATGTAGATCATTTGAAAATTGAAGAGAAAATATTGTTTAATTAGATCAAGATCAGTTGCTAATGAGTTTGTTAACCATTTATTTTTTTAATCCAAACGTGTAAGATATTCGTTTTGTCTACAGCAGGAATGTTGCGGATGAGATGGAAGAAGAGAAGCCACATCTGCATCCTTCATCTTGAACAACAGAGCAAGTTCTAGCACAGCTTGGCTCTATTGTATGATTTGATTTTGAGATGCTCTATTCAGAGGGGAGCCAATTACACACTGAGCTATATAGAAGTTTTTGTTTCTTTCAGTCGATGGTAGAGGGAAACTTTTAGGGTATATAAGTGTTTGATGTATACGATAGGCTGTTGTGGTCATTCATACATTCTTTTTGCCCTCCCCTTTTATGATTAGCTTTGTGAAATCAACTTCTGAAACTGTAAATAGAATGTCATTGTTTAGATGAATCAGATACAACAGTAAGTGAATGCTATTTTTTTTTTTTTAAAAAAAGATTTGATTCTTTCACTTGATTTAATCAATTAAATTGCATTATTACAGGTGTTTGCTAGGTTATATTTGGTACTTTTTGTGGTAGCGTTACTCTCTCTCCACATGCTTGAGTTGATTCTGATGGGAACTTACCCGTTGATTTTTTTTTTTTTGAGATCTTGAAAAATTGATTTACAGAATGTAACATAATACAGTTTATATATGTATATAATGTAATATATATATATATATATATATATATATATATATATATATATATATATATATATATATATATATATATATATTATATAGAAAAGCATGTTAACTTAGGTTTTTTTTTTTTGGCAAATTTATTATTTTTTCTTTGTTGGTCTAGCATTTTTATATGCAACTGCCTCAAGTTTTGAGATATTTCCAACTTCATCCCTCCAAAAGCCACTAATTATGCTGTAGGTAGCGTTACTCCCATCTCTGGGGTGTATCCTAGCAAACACTGCTTTTACAAGATAAAATTAGTTTGGATTGCAGATGGAAAAAAAAGAGGCGTAAAGTTGATTTGACAAATTAGTAATGTGTCTCATAACTTCTGTTAGTATGCGTTTCAAATCCAGACATTACATATCCCAAATCATAGAGAATTCTGGAAAGGTCTATCTATGTGGTGATGCACCCAAACTGTATAAAACGACTTTTCTCCCTTTAGCGTTTTGTCTATCTCCGTGCCGTTCGTGATCCACCTTACTGTAATTGTAATTGTAATTGTAATTGTAATAAATTAATAATTCCAAGCGGCCAGGCGCCAAGGGCAAGCCCACTGTCACTGTGAGAGGGGAGAAGGCAAAAATGTCACCAGTGCGTTCTTCACCCCACAGCCACATTCATAAGTATCTCTGCACAAATCGGTTCAACTTCAAGCTCCATGTCAACGCTATTACCTCCAATTCCAACCCACCTTTACAAGACTTGCTTTCTCTTACACAATTCCTGTGGCGGCAACTACATTAGCAGTCAAATGCCAACAAACTCAGTCCTCTCTCCAAACCAATACCCAAGACGATGGCATTCCCGTGGAAGACGTCAAAATCTTAGTTAAGTTCAAATCCAGGCACAACTGTATCCGGGTCATAGAGGTTTCTCGAAAAGCGGACCACCCTTTCGCCGGTTCGAGGCTTCTCCTCCTTGATGGCCCCGGAAACGTTCACAGCGTATCGTTCCTATTTGAATCAATCACCAACACTTACTACGATGTATTTGCCACATTGCCTCCCATTTTGCCGCCAGGACCCTTCTCGGCTTTGGTGCGGGCTCCGCGGCTCGTCTTATACTTGAGTCGTACACAGAAGTGGTTATCCATGGTTGGGAGCTTGATCCATCTGTAATTGATGTGGGTAGAAAGTACTTTTCCCTCACAAAACTTGAAAGGGAATACACAGATAGGCTTTTTATCTATATTGAAAATGCTTTCAAAGCTAGCTTAAGAGATGGGTTCTCTGGGATTTTGGTTGATTTGTTTTCGAAAGCTATTTTGATACCCGAGCTCCAGGATCCGGCCACTTGGAAGATGCTTACAAAGTGTTTGAGAAAAGGCGGCCGAATGATGGTCAATGTTGGGGGCAGTTGTGTAGAGACCGAGAACAAACTCAGAGATGGAAAGCTTGTTGTGTAAGAGACCCTCAATGCAACGCAACGGGTTTTTGGCGACAAGCTTTTTGTTCTGAATCTTGGGAACCGGAGAGACGATAGCTCCCTTGCTCTTAGTGGCGATTTGCCGGATCCTGATGCCCGGAAGAAGGCGCTTCGGCGTCCGTTGAAACATTACGTCGACCAATGGACGCCGTATTCTGGTTAGTATTGGATACTTGGTTTGTGATACTTGTTCCACTCAATCTTTGCAGCTAGATTAACTTTTTTCTAATAGAACACGTAACATAATCCGAAAACAATTCCTAAGAATGATTTTTCATAATAGTTATGTTCAATTTGGATCCGGCTATCCTCTTTGACTCGCCGCTGTTTGCTTTAGGCCCTTCTTAGATGTCTTAGCTGCCCCAGAGATGCTTTTTAGAACCTTGGTTAACGCTCTTCAGCTTCTCCCGAGTTCCCAACCCAACTTTCCTCAGACAATTCGTCGTGGACTTGGAAAAATAGAAAGAGAAGCAGTATACTTGTCGTGGGCTTTTTGGGTTAATGAGTTGGGTAAGTTTTAAAAACAGAAGCAAAAGAGGGAAGTGAGTGGTTAAATCTCCAGAAAGTAGAAACATTTTTGATAGAGTAATGGGAAACGACTTAAATGTAGATTGGGGTGGAGTCTCTCTAAAATACCACACCAATACCAGCACACTGTTTTTGGTTTGTTGTTTGTGGACTTGTATATTACTCAAGTGGATCTGTATTTGGGCAACTTGGAAAAGAAAATTAGTCCTTGTCGTCTGATTTCAGCTGTACACAATTGAATAACGATTTTTTAGGAAAAAACACATAAGCAACTCATTATATTCTTTTCCACCAAGGTACAAAACCATGAATAAGTTAAAGCATGTGGTACCCAGGTAAATGCTTAAAACTTGCTCCCAACTTGAAGTATTTCAAACTTCCTTTGCTTGCGATATAGTTCCAAATGGTTGATGGCTGAAACATCAGTGGCATTTCTTCACCACACTCAGCTCTTGATCAGAAAGCATGTTATTTTACATTTCGTTTCTCCTTATAATTCATTAATTTGTGTTTAATTTCAGTGTCACTTGTAATTTATATTGACCGTGACTGTTTATAAAAATTAAAAAAACTAAGTTGTTATATGTACTTCTATCATTTTCATATATATTTTTTATTGGTCATTGTGACCACAACTCCAAACACATTTAAAATTTTTAAGCTATCTAAATCTCACTGTATGCCTGAACAATATATTCTATCCAACAATTTGTCAAATATCATGTCATATTCTATTTTTATTGGTAAAAAATGTTAGAAATAACATTATAAGTATTAATAAATTGTTTGAAATATATTTTTGACAAATATGAATAGAGTGAAATAAAATTTGAGACAAAAAAGAGAATTTTGTTCTTTAAAAAATAATGTATATTTGAGCGTGCCATCTAATCTAATGAAAGTACCTAAAGCCAAAGTCAACCTTTGAACCCAAGGAATAAGGATATGTAACTGGTATTAGTTTATTTTAATTTTGCCCCATACCACAAGCAAATAAATTATGCAGCATAAGTATAAATCCTTATACGTACCTTATATATATCTTGCTTCCTAGTTTTCTTGTCAAAGCAGAAGTAGGCGAGAAGAAAGCTCTGGCAAACTTTACTTGCTCTTGTTTCTTTCTACAATGGGTGGGTTTCAGTTTCAGTTTCAGCCCAAGTCGTTGGCTGCAGTTGTAATAGTAGCATTCCTAATCGCGAGCGATAATCCTCCAGCAGCATCTGCGCTACATCCATATGGTATAATTAGTTGATATATTATAAATACAGGTTATTATATATAGTTTTCTCATTCATTGTTTGATGATTTTCTCTTATGGTATGCAATGACACGAAGGTTTTCAGAAGAATTGTGCAATTGCAGTTGATAGCAAAGTTGTTGGGTCGAGAAAGATGGTTGGTGCCTGGTGGAAGAGGAAGTTGTTATGGGGACGTGAGTAATCATGATGGAGAAGTAGAAGGCGCAAGCTCAAGCCTTTTCAAATTGAGGAGGCTGGCAGCAAGAAGAGTAGCACCGCCACCTCCACCTATGAAAAATCAGAAAACATCTATGCAAGCATTCTCTCCCCCTCCTTTGATTCAATGAATGAATTTGTCTGATCTGTTATTTCATTGCTTTGGTGTACTTCTCTTCTCGTCTTCATCCATGCTTGACTTGTATCTACAAGGGAATCTGATGCTACTCTCGCACTTTCTATATGTATTTCTATTTTTTTCAAAATTAAAATTAAAATCAATAGATTCCTGCAATCACGAACCCAAACTCATGTGCTTTCTTGCTTCCCAACGCTGGTTTCATTTTTTCTAGTATTATACAGTCAAGTGGCTCTTATCACTCGTTGACATTGGATTATATCTTATATATATCACCTTTATTAATTTCCGTATTTCAAGAACAGCTGTGAGCTCAAGAACAACAACTTGCTACTGCCTTCGTTGTCAGATGGATTAATTTATTTTTTAACAACCTATATATATATATATATAATTCATTAACAAAAACCAACCAATCCGTGTCTGTTATAGGCAAAACAAAGATCAGTTCCATCCATAAATATGCTTGTGCATATACGTCAATTACTCTATTTTCCTATTATTATTGCTAGGGTAAGGACGAGAGATAAAGTTTCCAACTTTTTTGACAATTTTTTTTTCTTTTCTAATGGCCATTAAATTGTTTTAAGGGCATAAATAAATTTTTTTTTTTGACATTTCTCTTATTTTGCTTATTTATTTTTTTTAACAGTTTTATTCTTACAATTATGTGTACAAAACACGTAACAATTTCCTTTATTAAAGTATTATCATTGTGTTTTAAATAGTATTTATGTCTTGTTATATAGTTGACTTTATTTCTGTTGCAATTTTTTTGGTCCATGGGCTTTATTCCGTTTTATATATATCTGTGTCTTATCTTACTCACTTTAATTACACAAAGAATTAAAAAAAACAATTTAAGTGAGACACATAAAAAATGGCACAATGGATATATATCAAACAAAAAAATGCTTTAGAGAGTTTGATAAGAATAATATTACGAAGCATGGAGGAAGTTAAGGATTCAAATTTTCTTGTTTGATATTTTTACATAATATTTTTATTTTTATGAGAGTTTGATTTAGGCTAGTGATAAGCAATACCGGTTACTAAGTTAGTAATATGCTACCTCTACTCCTCTTCCGGCAAAGTTGAATCTTTAGGCCTACAGCTATCGACTTCAGGCGTTCTCATAGCTTCGACACCGGTGGGTCCCTCTCTCTTTTTCTCTTGGTCTCTGATGTTTTGATTCCTTCACTGTTCGCACTTCAAGCTTGCATTTTTTTTTTTTTAACTCGTGAGCATTCAACCCAAACCTCCTGTGTACTACTTAAAACTTCCTATGAAATATAACACATCTTTCTATATCATCACAATTCCGGAGCTCTAAGTCGAAATTTAGAAATCCCTTCACCACCTGAAGAATCAAACTTTGGTGCCACCTGATAACGAATGCCCTGAATTTGATGAAACTATAGTCTTAGTGGGGCTGGATATGGATATGGTATATGAACGATAGAGAACTCCCATGTTCTTTCGACCAAAAGTCCATTTACTAAGCTACTTTTTACATATATGATTATTCGTCTCTCTATGGTTTCAATTCTTGTGTCACAGAACCCATTTTACTTTAATGTTTAGTCAATTTCATTTACTCGAGTCCGAAGTCTGCAAGACCTGCAAATCCCTGTTGAGGACCAAACAATTGCATGCTTTGCTCATTAAGACCAATCTCTTAGAAGACCCGTTTTACGCAACTAAAATTCTAAGGATGTATGCAGCTAATAGCGACGTTAACTCTGCTTACCATGTGTTCGATAGAACTTCCAAGCGAAGTGTCTACCTATGGAATTCCATTATTAGAGCTTTCGCTCAAGCCCAAAGATTTGGCAGCGCATTTTCTCTCTTTAAAAGGATGCTTGAAACAGACATAAGACCTGACAATTTCACTTATGCTTGTGTTATACGTGCGTGCTTTGAGAACTTCGATTCGGATAGACTAAGGATTGTTCATGGAAAGGCTATAATTTCTGGCTTAAGATTGGACTCTATATGTTGCAGTGCACTGGTAACAGCTTATTCCAAAGTCGGTCTTTTAATTGAAGCGAGTGGAGTGTTTAATGGCATACCTGAACCCGACTTGGTTTTGTGGAATTCTTTGATTTCTGGTTATGGGCATTTCGGTTTCTGGGATAAAGGGATGCAAATATTTAGCTGTATGCGACGTGTTGGGAAGAAGCCAGATGGATATACACTAGTTGGATTGCTTTTGGGTATTGCTGATTCTAGTTTGCTGATCATTGGCCAAGGAGTACATGGTCTAAGCATGAAAAGTGGGTATTATTCCAATGCTTATGTAGTCAGTTTGCTGGTGAGTATGTACTCGAGATGTAAGTGCATGACTTCAGCATATAGGGTCTTTGGCTGTAGACTCCAACCTGAGTTAGTCACATGGTCTGCTCTTATAGCTGGATATTCTCAGTCTGGAGATTATGAGAAAGCCCTGCTCTTTTTCAGGACATTGAACATGAAAGGCACGAAGGCAGATTCTGTTCTGATTGCCAGTGCATTGGCATCCATAGCTCACTTGGCAAATGTACGCCCTGGATGCGAGATACATGGTTTTGTTCTTCGTCATGGACTGGAGTCAAATGTCATGGTATCATCTGCTCTCATAGACATGTACCTAAAGTGTGGTTTCTTGCGCTTGGGGATTTGTGTTTTTGAGAGAATGCCAAAACAGAATACGATCTCTTACAATTCAGTAATTTCAGGTCTCGGCTTGCATGGATGTGCCTCAGAGGCCTTCAGAATGTTTGATAAGATGCTGGAGAAAGGATTAATACCCGATGAATCCACATTCTCTGCACTCCTTTGTGCTTGTTGCCATGCTGGTCTGGTCAAACATGGCCAGAAGATTTTCAGGAGAATGAAAGATGATTTCAACATCAATGCTAGAACTGAGCACTATGTTTACATGGTGAAGCTTCTTGGCAGCGCTGGGGAGTTGGAAGAGGCTTCCAATCTTATTCAGACTTTACCAAAACCAGTCGACAAAGGCCTCTTGGGAGCCCTTTTATCTTGCTGTAATTCTTGGGGGAATTCTGAGCTTGCAGAAACTGTAGCTCAGATGCTCTTTGAAAGTGATCCTGTTAATAGCGCTTACAGGGTTATGCTTTCGAATGTATATGCTGGTGATGGGAGATGGGATGATGTGAAGAAGTTGAGGGATGACATAACAGGAGATTTGAGAAAAATGCCTGGAGTGAGTTGGATTGGAGGCACTTGTTGCTAATTATGAAAGTTAAGATAGAGACCTAGTGGTTCTCTTTATCTGTTTTGGCAACATATTTAGAGATCGATAAACCTGCCGGCCATAGGAGGCTTCTGGAAAGGTAAAATGCAGAGAAAACTCAAGTGTATATATGAAACATAATGGCTATTTTGCTTCTTTGACCTTTCTTTCGCTCCTGAGATGTTAAAATAGGTCTGCATAAACTTACATTTTAGGTCATTAGCCTAAATTATCTTATATTTTGATCCCGGTGAAAATAAGAAGTTTGCATTGTTATAAGTAATGGATATTTTGTGCACTGGTGGGTGGCAACCTAGCCTAAAAAAACCGCTATCTTCTGTGGAAGTTTTAAAACCAACATTCAAAATGTGATCATTAGGCTAATGGATGTGATTTTTATTGATATGGAGAAATTACACTCTTTTCTGATGTTTAATGTGATTGCCAAACTAGATTACTATGTAGAAAAGAAATTAAGTTCAGGCATGAAAAGGGGAGATGGGACCTTGATCTTCAATCTTTACTTCTAAGATTTAAGAATTTGGTGAATCTGATATTGAAGTTTCAATTGTCAATCATGGGATAATGGCACTGTTAGAAACATGCTTACAATGGTTCTGTATGTCTTGTTATGTTTTTAGGGGATTAATAGTGAAATTTATTAGATAGCAAGAACAAAGTTACAACTGAGGAGTTCTATATGCTTTGTTTTGCCTGTATTTTCTGTTGCCACTAGGAAAGCTTCAAAGACACTAGACCTTTGGAGCTTGAAAACAGAGGGGTTGATTTAGAAATAGAAAGTTCATCTCCAGCTCATTGCATCTCCCAAGAGAAGATCTACTACAGGTGAGAATAAGATAGATATCTTTATATTGTGGGAAGTATGTAAAGTGAACTTATCCATTAGATGCACTAATGGTATAGAGATTGTATGGATCTGCCTACTTAGATCTCGTGGGACTGTCTTCTGGAGCAACAACCTTCCGTGAACTGTGAAGAGTGAAGACACAGAATACCCACGTTCTCACGAAACAGCAGTTCCTAGGGACTTGGAAAACATGTTGCAAACATTGCCTGTCTGGCTCTTTTGAGGTTGAGCAAGGTACACTAGTAGTAAGGTTGTAAATACAGTAGGTTCTGCTTTGCCATCTGAAAGATAAATTTTTGTCTTCACCATTGTCTACATGCTGTAGAAATACTGAAAGTACCCGAGGAAGTTTATTTCAAGAAGCGACTGCTGGTATTCTCTGAACATCATGTTCTGTCAGATTGTCAATAGTTTATATGTATTCTGTATCCCTAGTTCCTTCCCTTTAATATACTTCTTAGCATGATAATAAAGAACCCTTCTTTTGGCGTTAGTTAAGTTCAAACCTTTAGAATTTTGGTATATTCATTATACTGGCCATTAGAAGGAATCAGAAGATTTTTTTTCCCCAGGGGGAAGAAGAAACGATATGGATGATTTGGCTGTGAATTTCAAGTAGCTGACCCAATATATTCATGTCCTTATTTTTTTTTTTAAAAAAAGAATTCCCTGTTGCAGTACCTTTTCTGGACTCCTTAGAATTCTGCTAATTATTTTTTGGGTTACTAGATATGTTGAGTGGACTAGTGAGAGTTATTGGTGAGCTTGGAGGAGATCTCTCACTTCATATGGTGGTTCTGCAACAAAAGCTAGACTTCTGTTTCTTTTTCCCTTCTCTGCTTAAGAAATATGATGTAGATGCCACAGCCAGGTCATATATACTGATTCCTCGTGCGTGTATCATGGTCTTGGATTATTTTCTTGGCCTCCCTATTCTGATGTTTCGTAGCCTGCTCTGCTACCTATCCAACCATCAAGATTTCTCTAGTCGCTTTTTTCACAATTTGTATTATCATCCTCCCTATTTGTAAAAAGTTGTCTTTGACCAGTGGTTAATTTGACTGATGCATAAGCAGATTGCTGAATTCAAATCCCAAAAATTGATCAGTAGAGCAAAATCACAGGGAATTTATTTATTTATTTTTAAAGTAACTGCTTGCAACTTCTATCTTTGATGGCTGAATTAATGATGTGATGCAAATTCGGGGACCTCTTGTATGTCATTTTCTTCATACGGAAATATATCGACTATTTAAACGTGAGCTGTTGATGGTAAAATTTTCTGTCTAGACTCAGTAAAAGTTCAAAACGACAAACTGGTCGCAAAGTTCACGAGTGACAAAAAGCCCTCTTCTCCATTGTTTTTTGAGAACATGCTTCTTCTTTTATGATTGAGAAGTGTGAGTGGTGAGAGCGAATGGTGACACATGGGATTCAGGATTCGTCTCCAAAACAGGGCGCAGCAGCTTCGGTGGCTATCATAATTCTGTTCAATTATCTTCCCGAAAACATGCATATGATTACGTAGCCAATGATGTATGTTCCTCCACCACCACAAAAAAAAAAAAAGGGTATTATGTATGTTCCTAATGATTAGAGCCAGTTTAGTCTCAATTAATTAATCATGCAGCCACTCCTTTTAACAACTTCAATTGATTGCATGGGGACAAGGAAGTTGCGTATTCACCCGGCATGCTCTTAGCTCTACTGAGGAATAATATTCACTTTTATATGATGTGCATCGGAAAAATGAAATTTGAAATGAAGGGCAAAAAAGAAGGCAACATCGTAAGATTTGAAACTAGAAGAATGAGAGTGTCAGATGTATGAAAGATAACTTTTCTTGGTGGTGAACCTAAAATGGAATACTAGCCATATGGAGTGGGAGACAGCCATACAAGACATCAACACAACACTAGAGTGTACCTCTAACATCACATGCTTCTATAGTGGAGTGTTGGTGTGCTTATGCAAAGGAATATTACTATTCCAACAAATACTGATAGCCTGTTTGCCCACGTAAAAAATAAAGACCCCCATTTTCATTAGATACATATATTTAAAAAACAATTGAACTAATTTAAAGAAGTTGGTTTATTATTTGCACACTGAATCTGTGTCATTAATACTATAATCTAAATTTAATTAGATTCACTAAATTTATTTTCCTAACTTTTTGTTAACATTTCTAAACACAGTATATGTCCATGCTATCTATAATCTTTCACAGAAATTAATGTATGGTAAGTGTAATAACGACGTGTGTTGTCCTGCTTTCTCATCACTCCCCATAGACATAATTAACCTTATTAGAATACAGAAATTCACGATGATGATGCATGCATATTGGATTAGATTTTGTAAAAGAAAAACACAGGAACTTTTGGTCGAGATCCAGAAAAAGGAAGCAAGGAAGGATTTGTTTTTGGGGGAAAGGAGAGCTTTGGTGCGAGCCTGAGTGGGAGGGAGGGCAGTGTGTCCAAATCAAGGAATGCTATTAGAACTGTTTGGGATCAGAGGAAAGATCAGTCTCATCTCGTTGTTAGGCTGAAACACATGGGTCCTAGCATTTGGAGACTGTGTGGATGGGGGCAAAGGAGCCTGAATCATGCATGATCGATAATAAAGAGTGGGGAAAGGGATAGAGACTAAGTGCAGCTTCAACAGTTGTGCTGGACCACTTCATTTCTTCTCTTTTCTCTTTCAAGTATGTACCATATATAATGTGTCAAGGTGAGCTTAGATTATTTATTTATTTTATTCAATTACTTTCCTTGGTCTCTCAAAGTCATGCCTTTATATGGGACATACATCTTTCTTTCGTTTTTGTTATGCAATCTTTAGATAGAGTTTTTACGACCACAATATTAAGCATATTAGGTGATTTTTATTTTTTATATGACAATATAAAATTTTAAAATTTTAATTATGTTTTACCATCCTATTAATGATTCACTATTAAATCACACTTAAAAAATTTCCCTCGTAACATCCAAGTTCTCTAACGATATTCATTATATTCTTAATTTGTTCATCAAACTTTTAACTATATTTATATCTGATTCAGTCTTTGTATTTTCTAATAAAATGCAATGTAGTACTGCTAATGGGGTTAGTTTAGCTTGCAAGAATTGATTAAAAGGATTAAAAGTTGTAACTGTGGAATAGGATAGCCAATTTCCCTTACCCTAAACATTTTTTCTACTATTTTAAAAAAAAAATGCAAGGTAGTATTTTAGCTGTCACCGCATATAATTAGAGCTTAGAAATTAATTTTCACGATGACACGTAGTAGTTTATATAATGAGAAAAAGGATTATATAAAATGTGCGGCTTTTAAATAATCTATATATAACAATCATCAATTAAACAATAACAAACAGATTTAGACTGCTAAATGTGATAACCTCAATAAATAAATGATATTATACACAGAAAGGGTTTCCTTGACAACCCATTAACGAAGCTTTGATCCATTATTCAAATTTACAAGTGACTCTCAGTTGTTAGTTAATAACTCTCTAGAGGTATTTAAATCTATGGGCTAAGTGGGGGATATGGGAATGGTGGGGCAGAAAGCAAAAGAACCTCAAGAAGGGTTATAACTAAATAATAGGTATTTTGTTTTGTACCTAATATTGTTGATATTCCTAGAATATAATCCACGGCAGCAGCCTTTGGTTTCTATAGTTCAACCAATGAAGCCTTTGGCCACCTATGGAATCCAGAATTCCTCATGGAAGGGCATATGATACTACACCAACTACTAACATATATTATATTATATTATATATTATATATATAGCTAAAATCTATCTTAATTTATAGCAGTTGAAGCTAAACTGGGAGCTATTGACCGGCAACTAGCAAGCAACAAGATTTCTAATTCTAGTAAAACAAATAATTTAAACAGGATAATCTTCTACTTTTTATCATTTATTATTGTTTTTTCTGTGATATTTTCTTAAACTAATCATTAACCTTCTATCCTATGCTATCTATTTACCATTAGATTTCCATTTGTTTGATTAACTGTTGGAGCAATAGTTAGTGCCACATTAATTGAAATCAGAAAGGTACGGGAATTAAGTCAAGTGATGATGATGAGTCTATCATATAGAGGTAGCTGTATATATAGGGAGGGGATTGGGATTCTTTGCCACTGCTATCTGCTACTGTGAATTATACGTCGCTATCATGTTGTCACCTCCATTATTACCTCATCCTCATGTTGAGTGATAAGGCCCACATCCCCCCAATAACCAAAACCTTGGACTGGTACGCTTGACTTCCCTTTCGCCTATTCTGAATTGTTCCATAAAATTACAGTAGAGTCTGGAATTTACTGCTTAATTAATAGATAGGATAGGACAAATTAATCTTGCTTTGTTTTTCATTGCTCTCATCTTGACGAGATTCTAAATGTTTATATATAGTACGATAGATATTTTCAACTGAATTCTTAACAATATAAGTACAGAAGAAACCGCAAGTTTAACTGAAGAAACATTATATTATTACCTTGACATAAGGCCTTATAAAGAGATCACATTGACAAACACTCAAATAATCCTAAATATGTATGATCAAATTGAGAGGCCTTTACATATATAATTTGTGAATGTTTTCAATTACTGTTAGCCCAACATAAGGCTTTATTAAATATTTAGAGAAATTAAAAAAAAAAAATTACATGTGCATACACGTGTGTTAAACACACAAAACAAAAAGCTTTTATGTTACGTCTGCAGAGACATGAAAGGAATAGTCACAACAAAAATTTGACCTTTAGGGCTACAGATCCAGCTGCATTAGAGTTCATAAAAGAATGACTACACAATTTGATATGGAGATTTTCCTACAGTACCTTAAATTGACAGGATGGCTTGCTTATTGGGTGTTATGTTCTCTCTAGTCTCGACCGGCAAGTCACAATATGTGCCATAGGCACCTTTGAATACGTACTGATGCACTAGACATATCCATTATATATGTCTTTAGTTTGATTTATTCCTTCTCTTTGCACCTCACTTTGAAAGATTTGCTAATGATTGATGACAGACATATATGTAGTAGTTTCAAGTCAAAAAATTCCCTTGTGTCGGTACGTTATATAGATCATTACAAATGCTCATTAATTAACCTGATCTATATAGGAGTTACTATATGCAAACGGGCAATTATGCCTAATTTTGAAAGGATTATAATTAATTAAAGAAGTTCCTATATATTAGTTAATATACCTTAGAATTCTAATCAAATCCATCCCTTTAACGGCTGATTCAATAATCTTTTAGTTTTAAAGCATTTCAGGGTTTCTTCTTTTCATTCAAAAGAAAAAAAGAAGTCAACCAACAGCTGCAAGATGTGGTTATAACCCAAAATCCTTAGTCAAATTATATAAATTAATTAGTTGAGAACAATCATACACCAATTCCTTATTGTCGAATTAGGTGGGTCAATTAAGAACTAGATCGAGACGGCTGTACATTCTGTAATTACTGCTTGAGAGCTCTTCAAAAGTAGTATTTGAATCCCATTTATCTCTTTTTACTGATATTGATCTGGATACCAATATTCCACCTTTTCTATCCTCTTTCGATCATGCATGTAAATTATTGAGATCTCGCATTCCAATGCACAGCAATAAAAGTAATAAGTTTTTCCCATATAAGATTTGAGAAGGCACACTGACATCCTTTTTTAGAGGGTTATATTGATGAAGAATAACCAGTTAGATGCATAAAGTCCAAGTATCTCTGATGCAAAACGATCGTACAATTGATCCTTACCTGTATGTCATTGTAAAACAAGACATTAAAGTAAACCCTAAGAGGTATCAAAATTTCTAGGTCAGGAGGTGAGGTGTTCATGATTTTGATCATCAATTTGATCTTATTCTCAATTATGCGACACAATTAACTTTTCATTTTTCTTTTTATATTCTTTGTTTTTCCATTTGTATGCTTGATTAAGTATACCATTTTATATAATCTTATATTCTCCATGAGGTACGGCCCAAATGTGAGTGCTCTTTAGTCTTTATAATTATATGTTTAATTACGTTTGTTTATTTTCTAATATAATTTTTATATACACACTATACTCTGGGTGCATGAGATAGAGAGGGAATGAGAATTGGAGAGACATGCTCACATTCCTGATATTATTATTAGACGCAAGGTCATAGTCATTCTTTTCTAGTGTACCTCCCATTTATTACCCTTGTCTTTTGCATCCATTCCCTTCTCCATCCACTCAATGCTGTTTGCCTTCGTCTGATCCTTCCTCTACTATCACCTTTGCCACTTAATTATCGGTTTCCCCTCTTCTCACTATCCCTGTGTTTCCCTCTCCAATTAGGGTTTCCTCTTTAGGAGACTCTCCTCCTTTGTGACAAATCTGGGGCTTACACTTCTCATTGGCAAAGGTTACTTTATCTTCAGAGGGAACAAAGAATAGCTCCTCAAGGACCTCTCCTTTGAGGGAAAAAGTTACTCCCCTTTTAAAGTTCATCTGATCAAAGAAACCTACATCACAAACAGGTAAATTCATGTTCATGTATCTCTATAGCTGCGCGCTTCTTGTTCCTTTTCTCTTCGCAGCTCATAGTTCTTTTTCTCTGTTTTTGTTTCTTTTGAGTAAAGTAACGGTTGATAGACTCTGGATCCTTTTGTAAGTCACTGTTAGGGCTTTGCTATCTTTTACCTTTTCATTATACCCTTGTCATGAAATATGATTGTGCTTTGTTACCCGCTTCATCAGATCCCTTGTTTAACTCATTTCAGATGGAAATTATAACTTTCTGATTCATCTTGCAGCTGAAATCTTCCAGCAGAAGAAAGAGATAGATAGTGTGCTTGTCTGCTGCTAGTGTACATATATGTCTGACGAATGAGAGAAGAGAGAATAAACCCAGAAACTAAACTTATGGGGAAAACTCTGAAGAAAACTCTTCTTAAGAGTTTCATCTTCAAAGTTAAGGATTCTTTTCTGATTTTCCACCTTTGAAAGAAAAAGAGGGAGGAAAGGAAAGAAGGATAATAGGAAAAAGGAAAAGGAAATCAGAAAGATTGTGAAAGCAAAAGAAAGAGAAAAGATAATCATATAATATAAGGAGAGTGACAACTAACCCTCAATTTTAAGCCGGTATAGTCGCGTGCATGTATGTAAATTTTGTATCTGTGGGGAAGGTGAGGGGTTCTAAATTAACTACTTTAGAAGAGGTCGGTGAGGGATCTGAGAAGGGACTAAACTATTCCAATTTTAAGTCTTGAGAAGGATTTTTTGGTTGGTGGTACGGATATCTAAATATAATCCCTTCAGCCACATTTTCTTAGTGCTGATGACTATCAAACAACACAACAAATGAAAGAGACGGAAATAAACCATAGAATAATGAAGGTGCAACTGAAATGGCATATCAGATATCAGATCCAATTTTTGATCATCTAGCTTCACCTTTCATGGAAAGTTTCAAAACAAAACTCTTTACTAGAAACTTGGACATTAGATATCATAAAAAATAAAGTTTGCTTGATGGGTTTTATGACAACTTTTATATTTTTTGAATATATGCAGAGGAAAATGGCATCATCCAGCTCTTACAATTCTCCCTGTGCTGCCTGCAAATTCTTGAGGAGGAAATGCATGCCAGGTTGCATCTTTGCACCTTACTTTCCACCTGAAGAGCCCCAAAAATTTGCCAACGTCCACAAAATTTTTGGTGCTAGCAATGTGACTAAGCTCCTTAACGAACTACTTCCTCCCCAGAGGGAGGATGCTGTGAATTCCCTTGCCTATGAAGCAGAGGCCCGCGTGAGAGACCCAGTTTATGGCTGTGTTGGTGCTATCTCTTTCCTCCAAAGACAGGTTCAAAGGCTTCAGAAAGAGCTTGATGCTGCTAATGCTGATCTGATCCGTTATGCCTGCAATGAAATCCCATCTGCATCTCTGCCAGTACCACCACCAATAACTTCAGTTCAACAAATTCCCCAAAGACAAAGATCTATGGAGTTTGGTGGAAGAATTGGTAATAATGAAGGATCAGGTGGGTTTTATCGCCAAACTCCTGCCACTTTTGCTCTTCCTTATTCTCTTCCATGGACTGATACCTCTCCAGATGATATTAACGAGGGTGGAGGAGGAGGAGGTAATTTGTGAATTAATAAGTTTATGGAAACCCATCTAGGGTTTCTACCTTTTGAGGCATGGCCTGAAGTATTCTAATGGTATGATTTTATTATATATCTGTTTATGGTCTCTAGCTTTGTAGCCTTACTTGGACTCTTCTGGCTAGATGACTAGAAGACTACTATTTTCTCTTCATTTTTATTTGGTGGGTCTCTAGATAAATTGTATTGTTTCAATTTGAACTTACCATGCATAGGTAGTCTTTCCAAGATCTTTTTAAGTGTGGCTTTAGGACCTAAATAAGTCTGTAGAACATGCATAGTAGTAGTAATGTATGGCTACTAGACCTCTTATTGTGTTTTTTCACTTTCAGTGCAACTCTAGGCATGTGCAGTGTGCATGCGCGCGGAGTTGACATTCTCTGTCATTGTTTATGATTTAGAATAAATCATCAAAATAACGTTACTTGATCTTTAAAGAGGATTCTAAAGCCTAACTCTATGGGTTTAGACACTTAGTCCTACTTACCCTATATATTCTTGCCTTTTTTACCTTTCCACTTTGCTCAAATATATATGGACCACTGTTTACCTTTTTTTTTTTTCTTTCACATTTTATCTGACCGGTAATTATATAATAACCATTTATTTCAATCTAGAATATATTTTTTCTTTTTTTACCTATTGATAAACCATGTGTACACATCAATGGTTATAGTTAAGTTCCCATAAATAAAAAAAGCATCAGTAGTCAAGCATTGAGAGGGAGTTAATATATTATTAGAGATAATGAATGATGAAAATAACGAAGACCCGTACGGAGTAGCATAAGCTAAGTTCTAAATGTATATCTAGACACTATTTTCTACACGTAGAGTTGTAGCCTGTAGGTTATTCATAGAAAGAAAAGTCAGTCTCACACTTGATAATTTCTAGAGTTTAACTTTAGATTCTTTGTGTAAAAGAAAAGGAAAAACTCAAGACATTGGTTGAGGTGCTCGAAGAACTCAAATAATAGGAAAGTGAGCAGTGTACTTCTGAGCTTTGTTGCTGCAGCATTGCAAGCCTCTTTTGCATTGTAGTTTTCATCAGGTACTGGGAAAAAAGTGGATCATAATCTCTCTTGGTTTGAAACATTGTCTTCCCGTGAGGCTGAGTTTAAGCTCCACTACAACACCACCCAACCACCCCCTCAGAATTTCTTATAATTTTTTTAAAAAATATATATATCCGAAACAGTGATGAGCCACAAAGTTGATGTCCTCATTGGATCCAATATTTAAAGTAGCTGTAATTCATCCTTAGGGTTTTCAGCTTTTCTTTTTTTCCCTATTCTTTCTACTCCTCCCGGATGTATCCTAATACCCTTCGAAACTGTTACTATCCACAACACTCTCCCCCAGGCAATACAGTGAAACAGTGAAAACTACAGACAGAAAGCCACAAAACAGTTCCCTTCCTCTCTCTCTCACACGCACTCTCACATTACTGCAGCTACATTGACAACTTGCATGCATATACGCATACGCATAAAGTTTAATTAATTTTTTACCCTGGCTGTAGGTTTAATTAATTAAAATCTATAGGGGGAAAAGGAAAAAAAAAAAGGAATGTTAGATTGCAATATACGTATAGATTATATTGAATTATAGCTTTTCTGGGGCAATGTTAGTTGCAATTTGACAGGCAAAATACTGAACCGATCGATCCTGATGAGATCAGATCAGAGTCCCAGAAGTTGCAGCAGACAAAACCCTTTCGAAACCCGAGAAAATAAAATATAGGGTTAGGGTTTTGTTTTACAGAAATATTGAAAGAAAAGCGAGAGCAGTCATCATATCCAACTTACAAGTTCAGCTGCATTTACTCTTGCTGTTCCCTGAACCTGAAATAGAGTAAAAACATTTCATTCTCCCATGAAAGGAAGCACGAGCCGTCATTTTTATGATTCAACAAAACAACGTCAAGTTGAACAGAGAAGAAGCAAAACTTAGTAAAGAGAATAGATCTTGAAAGAGAGATGGCGATCATGAAATTATATCCTTATTTTCTTCGATGAAGTAATTGGTTGCTCTCTCTTTTCTTATATTAATCATCATCCATTGATTCAGATGTCTTTGTAATATCTCAGCAAGTACACAGAGCTAAACACTCACAACCTCTTCTGCTTCTCCCTGATCACTTTTGTCAGAGTGATCTCTTTCTCTCTCTCTCATCACACACTGTGAATGCAAACACTGTTATACTTACACCCATATAATAAGAATCAAGAAAAGTCAGAACTGTCCTTCTCTTCCCTCTCTCACATACCCACAAAGAATATGGGTATGAGTAGTATGAGGGACACGAGGGCGTGGCAGAAAGAAGCAATTAGCTAGCCATAGTGATAGTCACGTCCATAGTCCTCCAATTCCTCCCCTGCACTCACTCACTCTCTCTCTCTGCTAATTTGCTTTTTGATTCTCGAGATCACCAAAAGCTTCGGCTTTTTCTTTTTTGGAATTTTTGGTGAACCAAATCTAAGCACAGATCAACTTTCCCTCAGAATATCTCTCTTATATAGGTCAAGTCCCTTTTAATCCCAAGTTATTAGATTATGGTATTGGACATTTTCACATCGGAAGAAGCAATTTAATAATTTGTTGCAAATAACCAAGAAGGAAAGAAACAAAGGGAGGGAGGGTGTGATATATGTACTGTTATGGCACAGAGAAAAAGTGAGTATGGCTTTCTGAACTTCTTGTTCCTCTGAATAAATGCAATAGTTATCATTTTCAGAATCCATCAAACCCATCAATCTTCTTCAGTCTGGCTAGACGTGGAAAAGAAGCAAGGAGCTGGTGAAATTTTGCAGGGTGAGGTTATTGGAAAGGACAAACAAGTAAACAGCAAGTGTGGGGGTCCTATCCTGTTTCAGCCCCCACAACCATATTCTTTATGTCCTCGTGGACCTTAGAAAATGGCCATAAGGGTCCAGCATTTGTATCTTTCGGCTTGAATGATTTCCATCTTCAATATCTTCAACTTCAACATCTCTCTCTTTTTTCTAGCTATTGATAATTTCACACACACTCACGCAACATATATATCACATAGTACTTATAATGCAATGCGTCCCTATGTGCTCAAGAAGACAAACAAGTCTATTGTCATTCTCTAATAGTGTTTTGCAGACCCTCATCGAGACAAGTCTACGTGCATATTTGATATGTCAACTTCAATTGTAACTTACGAAAAATTCTCTAAGTTTTTGAGCTGCATAACTCGAGTGCTAAGCAAATTGGGTAAAAGTTTTGAAAACAAATATATAATATAGAGTCTGCTTCAAATAATTAAGGAAGTAAACTGCATGGCTTTTAAACGTTTGCACAGAGCTTGCCCAGTGCTCATGTGCAATTTATTATTATTAATTTTCCAAAAGTTTAAAAAACTGGCAACTTACCTGGCTAGCTACCATGAACGGGACCCTAACAGGATAACAAAAGAGGTTTTTTGCACGAAGTATAATCCTCGAATTAACGGTCAAGTACTACATTTATACATGAGTAAAAAAAAAAAAAAGGATCTATATAATTGACCCTAATTTTAATTAACTCCTATCCAAGAAGTACTCTTGCTAAGGAAAAAAACCACGAAATTTGGAAGCTTTTCTCTTAGTATATAGAAATATACATATTTTCTTTTGATTGTTACACACTCGCTATTTTTTTTTTTATTATATATGACAATAAGGAAGTGTGAACTCTTAATTTTCTGTAAAATTAAACCCCAAATTTTCAAATTACCTTAGCAACTCACTACTAGACTACTCCTATTAGCTAAAATGATTTTTCTCATTTTTATTGGACTTAAATGTGTTTGATTATAGATATAACCACTATTTATAAAAGATCAATAATTCCAGATAAATTTGGGTTCAAATTATTATTGAAACAGATATTTATATTTAGAACTAATAATGTCTTAAATAAAATTGTCAAAACAGTATTTATAGAAATTAAAAAAAAAAATCCATAATTTCACGTGCATCACTATCATTAGGGCTTTATTAGACCCACGAAATAATGAAACGAATTTGCGTGATAGAACAATGAAAGCTACTGAATAAATGTCTTTATATATCGTATTTGACAATTACTATCTCATCTGATTTTCTACACGCAACACATACACATTTATATGTTTGAACATAAACATATTGAATAGGCGAATGTCCTCAATTTTATGTTCTCAATTTTGTTTGAACATAAACATATTCATCAATTAATATTTGTTTATGTTCTCAATTTTGACCACTTTTTGTCTAATGCATGTCCATCACATGTCCAATGACCCATCTTGATTTGGCTCTTTATCAAATATCGTTGAATAACAACTAAGAAACATGTCTAAGAAATTAGTTGACATTCTTCTTCTTCTTATACTCTCTCTTTTCTCTCTCCTTTCTGTTTTTTTCTTTTATTTTTGTGGGGAAGAGGGATGAAATCATGTAGAACAAGTTGATGAATGAATGAATGGGTATCATTAGCTGCGACTTGGAAAAAGTTGGATCCGTTGTCCTTTGCTTTTCTTGCTTCCTTCTTCCACATTTCAAACATTAAAATGATGAATATTATATGTGCATCGGTAATATACAGGTAGTTTTTTTTTTTTTTTTTGGGTATATTTTCAATCTATATTTGACTAACATAACATCATCCAATTCATTTTAGCTGTATGCTAAAATGTAATTTCGAGTTTCAATAACACGGACGCAATCGATGTAATCCATATTCTAAAGAGAAATCAAGAAAACTAATAGTCTTGACTAATTAGCTCTACCCAGATTTTGTCATTAGATGGAAAAATAATTTTTTGTTGGAATATGAGAAATAGGTAATTGAATCTGATCTTTCAATGGATTAATTTTATATATCTAGCACCATTAAACTTAAATTGTTCACTCAATTATTGAATCAATTTCATTTAATATTACACAAGATTGCCTCTATCATGAGAATCAAGGGATTACGGTTATGTCAGTGCAGCCTATATAACATGAAATCAGATCATGGGATTTATTAGGAATCTTACTCATGTGCAGAAAACAATATACTTTCTGCGCCATATCTAGTATTTTTTGTTTCTTTAACATTCAAGTATTTGCATATATTAATTTTCATAAAATAGTTCTTCAAGATTTCGGAGAAGCATATCCAGCATGACAGAACGTATTTTCTTTTGGAAAATTAATTAATGATTAACTTTTATAGGAGGTATATTTTAGAGCATACACCTGTTTGATGTAATAGCTAGGGGTTAAGAAGAGTTGCAGCATGCACGATTTCTAAAAAAATGGTTTCCGTGTCCAAAGACCATTTCTTACTTTTATTTTCTTATTCTTTGATGACCCAATTGCTGTTATATTTTAACCCAAAAGTTGTTGCTCTGCAAGATTTCCAATGATGATGGTCATGATGGTTTCCACCATTGCGGTTCTAAGCAAACCTATGATTATGGGTCAAAGAGATGCTCCTCTTCTTTATTTTCTCTCTTTCGCCTGTAGGAATCACAGAGATGCTCGATCTCACTTGATTTTCTTTTTCAATACATGTATATATAACTTTGCCTTTCATGCTTTCAGCCGTCGTTTAAAGTGTATGCAATCTTATACAGAGATATTGTACAGAAGAAGAATCAAAAAATTAATGGAGAATATATATATATATATATATATATATATATATGCTCGAATTGATCCAACAAGCATCATATATTCTGTAAATTGTTTGGTTCTCTTAAATGACAATTTTTTAGAAGGAATTTAGGGATATAGGAATACTACTCTAGTATTATACTACCACTAATTATGTGGAAAAGGTGGGTCTTTTTATTGTTAAATGTAAGCAAATGGGCCAAATTTTGACTTGAGAAGAAAGACCACCAACGAGGCATGCACCCAAGGTTCTTTCACCATTAATGCCCACTAGTAGTACACAGCAAGGATTCCAAAGGTCACCGTCTTTCCTTTAAATATTTAATTAATGTTGGCACTTGGCAATGGTTGGGTACCATGCACACTGCACGCCTTGTTTCTTTAGGACGCCATCTTTTTTCTTTACCTTTATCAATCAAGGGTGACGACGCTAGGCACGCCTTGTTTTTTTTATCATCCCAAGATGCGTGGGTAACTGCACATGCTTAAATTTTGGATATAAGATACCCAATTCATGATCACTGAGAATTAGGCTTGTCTTGGCCCGCCATTTTGGTGTTAAATATTGGTGAATTCTTTTGGCACATCCCATGTTTTCTAATCACATGACCCATATGAAGAGGTCTGTGAAAGGAAGGGGTGTGTAGTTAGAAAACATGGGGTGTTCCAAAAAATTCAGCGGAATCGTGGTCTATTTTCTCATGCTATGATGACATGACAATAAAGAACCACTTGGGTTTGAGATCCAAAAATGCATTAACCAGAAACTGGGCTTATCCTTAAATCTGCAATAGAAGATGGGGATTTCTTTTTTGCATCCCTTTTTTCTAAACTTATACCCCATACATTTGGATACTTCAAATTCTCAAGAATGAATTACATTGCGGAAGTTGAAGCTGACGTGTAATAACACATTTTAGGATGTGTAAAAAGAAATGGAGACTTGTGGGCGAACATTCTCTTCTAGATTTTCAATTCACTTGTTGAATTAGGTGTATATTCTCGATTTCAAATTCTACATTCGCTTCTATATTTTGGGTAAAAAAAAAAAAATAGATATATATGTTCGCTATTTCTTTCACTGAATTACCTTGTACAATTCAACCAATGGCCTTTTAACATGTTTCTATCCTCATTGTGACTTGGGCTTGCCTTCGGTGAGAAGTGAGCAACCTATATAACAGACGTTCTCTCATGCAGCTATATGCTCCATTTACGTAACAAGTGTGCATCCGCCTCTCTACATTCTACTCTACCCTCCCGTGCACCTCTCTTTGTCTCTCTAGAAAATAGAAACTAAAAATTGGTTACCAACGTCGCTGAGCTCCAACGTCAAGACTGCCGCCACTACGACTACGAGCAGCATCCAACAGAAGTGCACCAATCCCAAACCCAAAGCGTAGGTTCTTCCAGTTCGCAACTTGTAGCACTCTTCACTTTCGTCCCTGCCGGCGCAACACTTCTCATCCTTGCCGGCCTTACTCTCGCTGGAACCGGCATCGGTCTGGCTGTCACCACCCCACTCTTCATTATCTTCAGCCCTGTCTTGCTCCCAGCAGCACTACTCATTGCCTTGGCCGTTACTGGATTCTTGACCTCTGGAGCTTTTGGAATTACGGCCGTTTCGGCCTTTGCGTGGCTCGCCAACTATGTCCGTGGATCACCCATACCGGATCAATTAGAATATTTAAAGCGTCGCGCGGAGGAGACGGCGGAGCATGTAGCCCAGAGAGCCGCGGAAGCGGCCCATGAAGCTTGGGAAGACCGTCCAAAATAAGGCCCAAGATTCAGGCCAGACCGTCAAGTCCAAGGCCCAAGAAGAAGGAAAGAGTACCACATGAAGCTTGAGATGAGCGCTTGCAGCTGGGTAGTGTACTTCCGAAGAGTGTTTAATTTCTACGTAGAAAAATAGTGCGCGGTCTGCGTTTGCAAATAAAATTTATTTTAGAATGTTCGTAATCGGGTTTCGGACAAATTGATAATGGCAAAGGCGTATGTATCATTAGTTGTAGAATTCGCCAATGACCTCGTAGCAACAAATTTTATCATCGTAATATTATATTAGGTGGCAAACCAAAAACATTGATGAGCATCAGGACGAGTGATTCCCCAATCATATTCTGCCAAAAGATGCAACTCAAATACATATCTTATACATGGATCAACAAAACTGTGGTTCTGTTTTTCCTACTTATACATAATTTGATTCAATTCCTTCCCTACTAAAACTTGCAATGATGCATATTCCCGACAACAAACCCCCATAGACCCTTATCAACATCACGGGTGTATGGCAGAAAGCCTATCTATAAAGTGGATGAAATTTTCATCTGTATCCAACATGCTAACCCTAACATATTTTGGGTCAACCCCAAATTGTACCCCACTCCTTGTCAAGATCTTGTGTCCTCGAAGGAATCTTTCACAATCCTCAATGTCTCCTTCACATTTCAACCACACAAAAGCTGCAAAATAGGTATTAAATGGGAGAAAAGAAAATCAATCACGTTTTGACATGCTAAATAAACCCTATATTATAGCTAGCACACATGAAATTATTATTATTTCTATAATAAAACTTGGCAATTCGGTTTGGTTATTACCAGGATGAGGCTCCAACACCTGACTGAAAAAAGTGCAGAATGCAGGAGAGAAGGTGGGCAAACTGAACATTCCACTACGTTGAACTGCTACTCTCAGTTGCTTCCACCTATGCTCCATAATATTGTAACTGTATTTGAAGAAAGACTCAGCCTCTTGAGAGCTTCCTTCTTCCTCACAGCTGTCGGACACTGCCTTTAAAACCTTTGCTGCCCTGAGCTGGGAATCCTTTGAGACACCTATGGTGTTCAGCTCTATGAATTTAGTCATTTTCCTTGCTACCTCTTTGTCTTTGACAAGAGCCCACCTACAAAGTAAAGTGAAGCTACTAGAAATACAAGTGATCTGTTGTGTAAAGAATTTCTTCAATACATAATATGTTATGTTATGTTATGATGATCTTACCCAATGCGCATTCCTGCATGACCAGTGCTTTTTGAGACAGTGAATAGCGTTAGATCATTATTTGCAGGTGATGAAATTGGAGTGTACTGTGGCCAATAATAGGCAAGGTCATGGACCAAGAATCCCCGGGTTCGATTGACCACAGAGTGCCTGACATATCCATCAGGGTTGTTGGGGGAAGTAACTAGCTCAATATAAGGTCCCTCTTTATCAAAACTCTCCGCTTCACCAGCCCATTTGTACAGCCCTGATTTCTGGTAATCAGTCATTACTGGGTACGACTGCAACAGATTTGCTTGCTTGTCAACTCAATGCTAATATAATATCCCTTAAATTAAAAGCTCTAGTGCAATACTCATACTCATTTGTTTCTAAAATCTGCTAAATCAAAATTAAGATATCTGTTAAACTTACATCAGAACTAGTGTAATAAGCCAAATAAATCTTTATTTTGTTTTCTACTTGTCCTTTTTTCTTGCAAATTAAAAGAAATGCCTCAGTTATAATATGAATTCCATTCTGGATTGGTGACAGTCTAGAAGCCTTTTTCTTTTTTTTCAATTGCGTCAGTTCAGCACATGCATATGTCCATGCGCGCAGCTAGCAGAAAATTAATGACAAGATGTACTTACACAAGAAATGGCAAGAACAAATGGCATGCTGCTATTAATGTACTTGTCTCTTTCAATCTCAGAATATCCAAACACATAAATATAATATCTTTTATCTGTTTCCTTTTGTAAGCATCTAACAGATTAAAAGGAAATAATAATCTTAAATAACAAAACATCAAAACCTCACCGAGTAATATGGGGCAGCAGATAGCACGCTGATTGGTTCAGCAGCATCAGGCGGTGACAGAGCATAAAGAGCAGCCAAGAAGAGCTGAGAGGAACCTGTCCCAACAACAACGTGACGACCTTCAGTGACAGCATTTCCGACCACATTGTGCAACCTCACCACCTCTTTAGCAAACTCAGGCTCAAGAAACCAGCAAATGCTGCTCAAGTCAGAAAAATAGCTCATGGACTGCCACCCAGGAATTATAATAGTGGTCTTGTCACCCATTTGTCGCCAAAAGTGTTCATACATGATCGGATCTCCGCTGCATAAATTAACTAATCCAATTAACATCTTCAACATAATGTTGATAACCAGATCAGCATGTCACAAAATTCCCGTTACAAGGGTATGAATCAGCGAGAGGTAAGAAGACAAACATATAAATTTATATATATAACCTACATTTATAATTTTTAATTATTATTAGGAAGTAAATTGATATACGATTCTGCCTCTGCTTCGAATTATATCGAGCATGTGGTGTACAGTATTAGAGTCAACACTTGCTCTAAAAATTCTTAGATGGCCCATGTAGGTAATGATCTGAAAACGAGTCCCTATGATGGCCTAGCGGAGATAATTCGTAAACAAGCAGGTGAGACAGAGAGAAGCGTCAAAGCACGGTGGGGCAAGTAAGAAGATAACGAAAATGTCAAAGAAGTGACTGGCTTTGGGTTAAGGGCTGCATGGGTAAAGGTTATGTATGGCCTTATGGGGAGAGGAAATTGGCGGGCCCTCTAACTCAGCCCAAAATGATTAGATAGATACATAACAGATGTATGCATTTTACAACAGTGAGGGACGAAATGTAGAGATTACTAAAAGAGCTTGCAGGTGGAGTTACATCTAAATAGGACCCACACTCTGGCAGATGCAGACGACCCATAAGGAAACGAGGGGAAAAAGAAAAGGAAACTGAGTGAATCACAATTGGGGCGGCTAAAAGTTGCAAGATCTCAGAAAAACCAAAGGCGCACTTGAATAGTAATAGTCTTTTCTTTTAGGTCTTAAAAAAGGGAGTCTTCATGCAGTGTGCGCATCGGGCACATGGCCCCCACCTACTTTGCCTTCCATCTCAGTTCAAAGTCCCAACTTTGTCATTGTGCCCTGTGCAGCTTGCTTGTGTAGGTTTTAGGAGCTCCAAGGCCAACGCAAGACACTTATTTATATATACACTTATTTTTTTATTTTTTCTTTTATATTTTTTATTTATAATTTTAATTTTATAATATTACTAAAAAATATGATAAAGGTAGATGTACCAATAATTGTGCACAGAACTTTTCTCTACACATAAACAATGACGCTGTTGCGTGTTGGTCAAATATCAAATTCGAACCGCTCAGGGGGCCCCGTAACCTCCTTCCTTCGTTAGAGGCTAACACGATTACTAGTACTCTATTTACTAGTGCCTATTGTCTAGCCCTGCCAGTGCCATAACCAAAAATCAAAGTCCTCCCTTCCCCTGACTAACTGCCAAAGTTCGAAGTTCCCAATCCTCCAACTCGGGAACAGAGAGCTGACAAAAACCATCATTAAACACAAAGGGCGTGCCCGTTAAAATTCCCTAGTCCCAACATGCGTTATGAAATATCAAAACAAAGACTATGACTTGTCCTTGTCTTCGCAGGAACTAAATAGCAGCAGCTGCGAGCAAGGAAGCAAAGCACAGTACTGAAGACGTAAGCCCCAAGGACCAAGCAGAAACAGAACCAGCAACAGAAATTGACATAAATAATAGTAATTGTGTGTTAATAATAACAGAAAATGATGATTTAATCATAAAACGCTATCGGAGATTCTGAAAAGAACGCTGACATCATGTCTGGTTTCTGTGGCTTTCATGGCAGCGAAGGATCACTGCTTTAGTAACAGTAACACTCCCTAATCAAAATTCCCTCTCATAAGATGACTCAACGGTCTAAAATAGCCATGCCCTTAACCGTGGAACTAAGTAAATTACTGTGGCAATTAACAGGATCTCTTTTTCAAAGAAGATAACAGAAGATTCAGCCAAAAAAAAAAAAAAATTGATCTTTGCTGCTTTGCTTGCTTGTTGATACAGTATCGACATTAGTCAAGCAACCTTAATTTAGGCAACTGAAGGTAAGGAAACAAAAAAGAATAAAACTTTCTACTTACTGGTCAAGATTGATTATGGCAACTGAAGTTAAGGAAACAAAAAAGAATAAAACTTTCTACTTACTGGTCAAGATTGATTACGGCAACTGAAGTTAAGGAAACAAAAAAGAATAGAACTTTCTACTTACTGGTCAAGATTGATTACTCTTTCTGCGACTTTTGGGTGATCTGTGCGAGTTGAATTAACCAAAGGCGAAGAGGAGGAAACAGCCAAATGGGACTTGTGCATCAAGTGATTGGAATCCACTTCCGCCATTGACGACTCGCTCTGCTTCTTCCAAAAGGCCCCTTTACAGCCCTGTTCTCTTTCATACATCATTCTCAGAATCAGACTGAAATTTAAAGCAAGCGACACTACAAAACAGTGTCTCAGGGAGAACACAGTGGGAATCTTAGCCATCTCAAGAAAACAGTGAGGAAGCCGGAAAAGAGTGAACAAACACAGTATCAGAGATTAGCTGAGTATTGGAGTAAGGTGGTTCTGCTCTTCTTATTATAAGTTATTCTCATGGAACACCTCCCAACAAAACACTAAGCCACAGCAACAAGATTTTTTTAATAACAGGGGGTGGATAGTAGGAAAAGTTGAAACTCAGATTGAAGTGTTCAAGACCAGTAGCGCCTCTGTTCTGTATGAAAACTCCCAAATGTAAATTTAGAGGAAACAGAAATTTGAAACAGTAGACAAAGCTGAGGAATTCCTGTGAGGATTTTGCATGGTAATTAGCAAGATTCAGCGCAGTTTAACAGACTCAAAACATTTATAGTGGGACTAAAAGATTTAACGCATCCTGCAAACTAACAAGAGAGGCAAAGGATATAATACACTAGCAAAAAAATCTCGAAGCTCTAGCTTTGAGATTAGATAATAATGGAGAAGAAGGAAAAAAAAAAAAAAGAAACACTTAACGCATTGACATTCTGGAATATTGTAGGCGAAGGCTAAGAAAAAACGTAGTTCACTGTATCAGACAGGAGATTATCTCAGTAATCAAGAAATCCTCTAGTTATCTTCAGCAGCAACTTCGGGTGCTGGATCTTGAAAACAGGAAAGCTAAAAGTATAGATTTATGTTTCATTCTGTAGCATGTGTAGAATCAAATCAAATATATATGGTAAATATTATAGAAGGACGAGCTAAAGTCTTAGCAAAAAAGCTGCTAGCCTTATTCGTGCCGGTATATTTACACAGATATAAAAAATTATTATTATTAATATATATTATTTTAAAAAAATATATTAATATATATATTATTTTTTAAAATAATAATATTTGATCAACTTACAAATACGATAATATAATATTTATAAATATCATAATAAAATAATATAATATTAATAATATTGTAAATAAAAAAGAATGAATTAGATTATTTTATAAATAAAATAAAACATAAAATATAATTTTTATAAAAAATAAAATAAAATATCATCTCAATTTTTTTTTTATAAATTTTTATTTTTATTTTTTATAAATAAAACATAATAAAAATTTTATAAAATTTTTTAGGCACGTATACAAGATACAAAAAATTATTATTAATATATATCACTTTTATAAATATTTATTAATATATACTACTTTTAACAAAATTATATCACCTTTTATAAATTTATTTTTTTTAATTTAAATTTATTAAAATTTATAATTTAATTAAATATTTAATTAATTAAAATAAAATAAAATAAAATACATAATTAAATATTAATATATTTTCATTAATAAATAAAAAATAAATTTTATAAATTAAATTATTTAATTTTTTTTAGCTTTTTCTTCATTTTCGTAAATTTTTTATTTTTTTATTATATATTTTATACATTTATTTTATTTAATTACATACTTTAATTTTTTCATAAAATAAATTATTAAAAATAATTTAAATAATTAATTAATTAAAAATACATAATTAATATATAATGTAATTTTATTAGTAAATAAAATATTGTAAATAAAAAAAATACATGATTAAATTTTAATTTTAATTTTTTTTATTTATGACTTTTATATTTACCTGTATCACAATAAGATTCTTTAATAGTAAGACATAAGCCAAGTAGCCTTTCAATTATACATGTGAGTCTTCTCCTCCGGTAATGACCTTTTGATATTAATATTGTAGTACGATAATGCGATATTAATATCGCATTACCGTATTGTGATATTCGCGAATATTACATTACCGTACTGTGATATTTGTGAGTTATTAATTTTTTAGACAAATATTATATCAGGATAATGCGATATTATTCATATATCTCATGCGATATTAAAAAAATAATATATATATATATATATATATATATATTTTAAAAGTAGTATATATTAATAATAATTATTTTTGTGATATATGTGTGTGAATGTCCCATTCGTGCTCTGTTTGTAAATTGCAACAACAGTGGACTTCACTTTTTAATTTCTCTTTTTCTGATACGTTGAGTGCATAATTTTGAATAATTCTCAATCAAATTATTAAAAATAATTTCCTAAAAAATAATTAATTTCATATACTGTTGTTTCTATCGATAAATCCAATTTTTTATTTTCAGATATTGTACAACAGTACAAATTGTACAATAGAGAAGCCTGTAACGGCGAGGAGAAACAAACAAAACTGTCCCCAGGCATCCTTTGTTGAAATGATTTGCGCAATGGTTAAAACAATGATCAAGAATTTCAAGAACTTTTCTTCTGCTATCCACATATATATATATATATAAATACATGTATATTGAATATTTATAAATGTGATTTCAGCATCAAGAGGTAATAAAATCATTTCTATTAAATTTTAATCTAATTATATTTATAGAATTTCAACCAAAATTTTTAATTAAATTAAAAGAATTCCTCACAACTTATCTAATTAATTATAGAAATTACCCAAGTTAATTAGAGCAGTGTGTTTTCTTTGTCCTACCGCTAGTCAACCATGCAAAAAGACGAAACTGCCATTAGCATGTTGTCCTCCAATATTGCATAGAAAAGGGGATTCGAAAGCAGGAATGAATCTTTGGACCGTTTGCTTTGCATCGTTGCCAAGAAAACCGTTAATGCTAATAATATTACTGACTAGTGGAAATCCAGCCATTTGAGGTCCCTCCTTCATCCCTCCCATTGAAAGAGAGGTCCATTCTTTTGTGTTTTCCCTTTTTCCTTTCCAACCCATTTCTATACTTTCACTATCTGAAATTATGACGATAGGGATAAGACAGCTATATTCCTAGATAACAAAGAACCTGCACCTCTGGTGATTCAGGGTCCACGAAATCAGCCCTCTGAAAGCAGCAGAGTATAGGTGTAGCCCCAGCGGGACCAATCTGATTATGGCTGATCATTGAGAGCGATCAAAGGTCACAGTAATATTCTTATGGAGAGAATTTTAATCGAATTCCCTTCGTAAGTGGAAACCACTGGAGCGTCAGCCTCAGCCTCTGCTGCAATCAAGGCAAGTCACCATCTCATCCATCCTCCCAACCAGTGCAGTGGTCCTCTATATACTTTAGCACAAAGTCCTCGATTCTCATTCTCTACTCTTCAGGCTGCACTTGGTTATTTCTCAAGTTGCACATATGCCTACCCTAATTAAGACCTCCCATTCATCAACCCAAAAAAGAAATTGAAACACGAGCAAAAGAGAGCAGAAAGTTAAGAGGTTAACGAGTCAGATTCCTCAAAAAATACACTAGACAATCATGGCTTTATTAAGTTGGCTATCTTTAGTCAACTATTATGATCAGGGAGCATTAATTAGAGAACCTCACATGGTTGCATAAATAGCATGACCATATATATATCCATTATTTTTATTTTATACAATACCAAGTAACATTCGTTGTCAATGGTATGAAACCTTTTGGTTATATTATATATGTACAATACCAAGTAACACTCGTTGATTATATTTTATATTAAAAAAATTAAGACATAAAAGTGGGGTTGACTGAGTTCATGAACCCTCGACGTAGGACTCTATTTTCTATTAGTGAATGGATTCTGTTTCCACCAATGTAAAAATATCTAAAATATGTGTTGAGTCCTCCTCAAATATCGTCTTTTCATATAATACAGTCCTTTTATTTCAAGTGGAACATGCTTTTAGTAATTAGCTCTAAAGTACACACGACATCTCTCCAAGTCAACTCCACAAATCGTGTTTTTAAAGTCATGACACAGATTCATTACACAATCACCGACTGTATTTCGTAGAATAACATTCGAGCAAACTTCTGTAATTTTATGATTCTTTTTTTTCCATATTGCTTAGGACAAACAGATGACTTTAAGCGGGTAGTGATAACGACAGCCATATTCGAGCTTATGATTAAGATTTCAGTGGCAATTTTTCTAGAAAAGACAAAAAGATATTCGAGGCATAACTTGTGTCTGTTTTCCCTTGCGATTAACCTGTAGAGATTCAAGAGCCTTACAGCAAGTGCCTAACGCGTGGGACCCATCATACTAATGAATCAAATTGACATCTGGGAGGGACTTTCTGATGAGTAATAAATCATTAGACCCAAGACTCCAAAACTTTCCTATGGTCCTTTCCAGCTTTCCTGATGTCAAAGTGGCAAAAATTGAGATTGCATTCCAGAACATGCACAAAAGATGCTTGGAAAGAACCAAGTTCTGTCAGTCTTTTTGCCACTATCGGCCTTCAAAAAAAAATAAAAAAAATTAGGTAAGCAAAAGAATGAGGAAAGACAAGTGCGATCTGCGCGTAAACGACCAGTAACATCTTTCGCGAGCAAAACTGGGGTAACAAAATATATGGTATATTCTTAAACGAAAATCAGATTGTGTGAACTTGTTATGCTCAGATGCGGCTGTAATCATTTGACATCACTGTAATCTTCTAATCTGCCAGTGGCTGTCTCTTTCGCGTTCCAACATTAAAAGAAATAGCACTGACATTCGTAGCAAGAGTAATGCTAAGCCCATTAGGACATTTCTACTCTCACCGCACACAATTTCACTTGTAGATCCAGTAGCCTGGAATAATCTGGACTCACTATTATCCACAAATATAAATGCAGAAATTCCAACATTTTCCATTCGACCATGTATTTTCAAGTCAAACTTGATAAACAAAAGAATATAAAAGTAACACGCCATCAACCTGACAACTCACAATCATGTATAGAATGGTATGTATGACCTAAAACTGATAATATACACATACGTAATGGCAAATATGAAAGTTAAATACGTCTCGCCAAACCTGACTCTGTCACTGAACTTATGCATTATTAAACAGCTTATCCAACACAACATTAAGGTCCACCGATTTCCCAGCGTCTGTCAGTTTTCTAATTGTTGCTTTCACAGTGTCTCTCCTGAACCCCATGGCTACAACTTTCTCCACAATGTCTTCGGTTGTTGCACTAACGTCAGTTCCATCGGATTTTGATGCATCGTTCACATTTTTAGCCATCGGTATAGCACGTGGCAGATCTTTGGTAGTTGGTGAGGATGTGTAGCTGTAATCACCACCTCTAACTGAAGACAAGGATAAGGGTTGTGCAGTTTTCATGGTTGAACTCCAGTACTGGAAAGGAGATCCTTCGCTAGGATCAGTAGAGTTAAAATTTCCAGGTGGTTCTGAATGCTCCTGATGAAACTTTGATGATGAACTGCCTGAGTACTGATTAATCATGTTCTGGGAATAAAATTGTTGAGGAGGGGAGACCATATGAGGTGCATACCATAATTGAGATGACGGTGAAACTGATGGCTTCACATAAGGCCGATGAGGTGTAACTGATGATTGAGTAAGAAACATATGATTCTTCTGATAGGCAGAGTCTGGAACAGACACTGGTGGTCGGTACCATGTTTGAGGTCGTTGAATATGTTGGGGTTGGTGCTCCAGTCGTTGAGGAAGCTGCACTGCTTGATCTACAAGCGTTTGAGGATGTTGGCTTGCAGGAGCAAAAGAAGGAAGATCACAATTTCGCTGCTGGCCAGCAGCAGTACTTGGATATTGTTGCTGGTCCTGCTGGTGGACGTCTGACACTAATTGCGGAACTGGTTTAGTCTGACCATTATTATTGCTTTGTCGTTTAGATTGCGAATTTACGCTAGATAGTTGAAGTATTGCTAGCTGTAACTGAGCTTCTGATATCTCTTGTTTATCTCTTAAATCTTTAATACCACCTTGAACCTGCAAACATTAGTTGCCATCTTATATGTCAGCTTAAGCAGAGAAGAGGAAAATTAAGGTCTTGTAGATCGCTGAAAGACAACTAAGTCCCGTTCAGTAATGCAATGCAATAGGCAAAAAAAATTTCCAATAAAATTGGTTTCTAACTTCAGCCATTCATAATATACCTTTTGCTGATAACTTAATCACCATCTATGCAAGAGTTTTGTAATTTGAAGCAGTGAAACTGAGAGGCAGATGAGAGAAATCTAATAAAATTAAGCTGTTTACATCTTTGATCTCCAGGAATCTTAGTTTGTAATAATAGATCAGACATAATAACAATCCACCAAATGATGACAGGTTCAACTACTGTTACAGAGCACATATTTGTGAGTCCTTTGTCAGGACTATCATAGTTGAACAATCGAAAATGGTTAACTAGTCTGGGTACATGGGCAACCTGCCATAACTATACTTGATTGACGGGTGCTGCCCTAGAGGAGCAATCAATACTTCAGAACCAAATGACTGATCTAATGTGAAAATATCAATAACTCAAGGCAACTTAATGGGGATAATAGTAAAGGAGGACATGTTCCTATCGATTGAACACTTAAAAACAAGTTGAGGTAATAAACTATTCATTCAAAGACAACCTACGAGTATAAATATAGAAAGGAGTGAAAAGTAAGCAAAAAAGGCAGACATACAACATAGTCTAGCAGAGTCTTCTGAAATTTTAATTTCCCAAACAACCCATCTATACAATTTTTCCCATTCCGAGACCCGTGCAATCATATTTAATCTAGTTGTAGATCCTTTTAGGAAGACATAATTTGGCCCCTCCAGTAAAAGCATTTAGACCAAAAATAACAAGCATAAAGTGGAGGCATAACCATTTGCTGCTACTCCTCAATGATTCTTAGTAAATAATTCAAAGGAGGTTACGTGCTCATTTGCTGCTAGTGTGCTATTAATGCTATTAAAATCCTTCTATAGTGATCCTGTTATTATCTCACTAACATGGCCTGAGGGCAGTGAACTGTTGCCGCTAGTAATCGTAGAAAGGAAAATAAATCTTAAAACATCTTACACTGTAAACAATGATCATGTCACACTGGGGAGAACCTAAAAACTGAAGCAGCTGTTGTTTTGTATACGCAGTACAAATCTATTTCCAGTTTTTATAGTCAGTGAGTCCAATACAGATCAATTTGATAGTAAATAAATTTTAAAAAGAAAAATAGGAAAAAAAAAAAAAAACACGGCATTTTAGAAGGTTACTACCTCAGTCATTATATCCTCTAGTTCTCCGAGCCTTCTTTCTGTTCTTCCATGATAGAACTCGATTGAATCTTTCACGTCGTCGATTAAATCTTCTAATCGGCGCCTCCTACTCTCTAGCTGAGTTATTTGTGCGCTGATACTGTGTGCTGCATGAAACAAATTGTTGGTATGCTCCTTCATTTTTTTATCAATCATAGAAACGATAACAGCAGCATTAGGAGCCCCAACGTCCCTGCCCCCTGCTTTACGTGTTGTCGCATCATTGTCCTTCATAGAACTGCTGTTCTATACATACGGAAAACGCGAAAAGTACAACATAAGATTCTGTCTGAAAAAAACAGAGAATAGTTCATTGGGATAGTAATCAAAACGTATTACCAAACTAGCTCTGCTATCACTTTGGGTTAGTCCACCCACAAAGAGAGTTAATTACTAAAATTTTATATAACAAAGAAATTTGCCGTTACGCATTTTTGTCTAATCAAAAAGAGAGTGAGTGAAATGTATATGTACTTTGACAGGAAAAGAGGAACCGAGTGACTGAAAAGACCGGAGGGGCCGAATGGGCTGGAAATTCTCACTGCGAGAACATAACTCGTCCTTGTACGCACTGTATTCATGGGTTTCGTCGTCGTCGTAATACCCTTTTGAAGGGATTTCGGATTCCAAAGAGCTGTTGGATTCAGAACGAGAAAACTCCATCATCTTTTTAGTTCTTATCGACATGAAGGTTCAGCGAAGCAATTCAATTACGATGTTGAGCGGCAACCAAGATTCCTATGGTTTTCTACTTCACTTTCATCCCATTCTGCTCAACGATGACAGATGGGGAAGTGAAGACGGAACCCCCGTCTAATCTAACCCATCGGGAACTTTCTAAACTTGAGTTGAGAGTAAGGTTACAACCTATCTACACGTGTCGCGGCGAGGTATGAGTGGCATGGAAATTCCGTGGAATTGAATGTCATGACTTTTTTCTCCTTCGTTTAACGACATGTCGTCCAGATATCAGACGCAGTGACGTACATTTCTCAACAGGATGGCCAGACAGCAACTCATATACCTTGTGAAATGACCCTTTTCCTGGTCTTGAGAAAAGGATGAAGGTATATGACCTTTTATATTTGCTAATTTATCAAAACAGAGTGGGTAACGCAATGGCATAATGTGGATAATAAAAGATAAAGATCGTTCCATTTTCCGAAAGACAAATACACAGGGTACCCTGAAAAAAAGGTTCACTACTTATAGTCATGCTTAGGATCCCAAATTCACATTCGAGATCAAAACAAGTACTCAACGACGGACAATTTTGAGGAACCAGGCCATGGTACTTGGAGCCTCACCATTTGATCCTTATAATCAAATTTCACAGCTACTCCATCTATTCTGCAGCTGACTGGCTCCTTTGACGCGAACACCCTCATCTCCCCACATCCCATTATTCCAACTTTTACCTTGCTTTCGTTGTCTTCAAATTCTAGTGAATGAATTGCACCGCCAGAGTTCAACATGTTGACCAATCCAATCGGAGCAATTTGAATCGACTTTTTAGACAAAACTGTCACTGGAGAAACTGTGAGTAGCTCAAAACTAAATGGCTCTAGCGATATTTCCAACTCGTCACGCCATTTCAAGAGCTTCAACTTATCATCTCTCGGCCTATAAACAGCAAAAACATCCACCCCTTTGATGGATATTGGCCGTTTCCCGTGGCTCCATTCAATATCTTTAGGACTAGCAAAGCAGGACACGGTGTGTGAAAATTCGGAGGCACTCTTGTTTTGCCTGGTGACAGGGCACCACCCTCCTCCTTGGCAATTGAACAGACCCAAAACTCCCGTGCACTGTAGTCAAGAAATTAAAATTCAAAATGCAATTATAAATTACTCAATTGAGGAACTTGATATGAAAATTTTTGAAAATGTCTTACTTTGTTCAGATTCCAGATTTTGAGCATGGTTTTGCCATCATGTAAAGGGTCTTCAAATAAGCAATCTCTGGTGGGAAGTGCATAATGTTGACAGCGCAAGATAGAGCCATCGGGCAAAACTAGGCTCTTTAGCAACTTGAAGTTGTAGTTTCCAACAGAATCGCTCACGTAAATTGGTCCACCAGAGATAGCCCGGGAAGCAGCATGGAATTCAGCAGAAGGATGGGTAGATTGGAACATATCCCAATCTGGGTTTATGAAATTTCCCATCCAAAGGCTATTGTAGGCACAGTGCACCATGTGACACCCTTGCAACCAATACGTACCGTTTGGATCTCCAGATGGGTCAGTGCACCAAAAATCATCTCCTGTAATTTTTATGTCAATCAGAGTTTAGCTTTAAAAAAGAAAATAACGTAGACAATTTTGTTTTGTACTTGTATTTTGAGCACTACTCACCAACGCGGCCAAGTGTAATGGCTTCTGTGCCGAGGAGAAAGAAGTCATTACAGTGCTCCATGCTGGCAATGACTCCGTTACCTTTGAAATGCTTCCTCACTGAGTTGGTGGTTGCTTTATAGTAAGCTTTTGCCAGATCAACACGGCCTCCATATTCCTCTGCTAGCATCTCAAGTAACTGTAAAATGCATAAGTTGTCAAAATTAGAAAACCTTTTACGCAGCTAAACCAATAGTTTAGGCTTTTTTTTTTTTTTTTTGCTATTATGGACTTTGGTTTTCTTCACAGGTCAGGGAAGCTTTCATTATGGCCCAATAAATTACTGCTTATTATCCGCAACTATACACCAACCAATATTTTTTGCTATCAGTCCTCACAAAGGACTTCCTTTCGCGAGCCATTTGGATATGGAATTTATTTATGATTCCTTGTGCAAGTTTCAATGAGACGAACGGGCTTGATTCCAATTGGGCAAGGTCCTCATATACTCACTCACCTGATCTGTCTCACTACACAGGGACACGTGCCAAGACAAAACACCCTCTGGCGAAGGCAAGTGGTTTTCAACCCTGCAATTACAACCATGGCTACTATGTATCTCACTCGCCCCATTAATTATTACACTCAAATGAATTGACAAAGGCAATGGTACAGACTATACCTGTGAGCTACTTCTCACATCCTCTAACCAAATATTTTTTTCACTTTATAAATATTCACTAATTAATTCAAAGTAATTCCCACATCTATGCACACCGTAGTAACATTATTCTAAAGATTTATGGTCCACTTCGAATTTTGAAGTCAGTGCAATTGTTTCTAAATATTCAAAGTCATTATATGCACAATCTAATATTGAAGTGCCCTTTCGTGATACAGTTGTATAACGTTTAGGAATTGGTTGGTTCGTCTTGCATGACCCATATAGAAAAAAAAAATAAAAAATTAGAGAAAAATAAAACGTATCATATAGGTTAAGGATCAATGCGAACTATTTTTTCCTCTTTTTGGGACTACTTTGGGCCTACAGCAATAAGCAATCGCAACGGCCAATAAAATATCAGGAACAGTAGGATTAACAAGTATCAACTGATGGCAAAGAATTTTCTAGAATACTTACGTGGATAACGTCAACCTTGACACCGTCAATGCCTGCGGATTCCAAGTGCGAGTGTAGCCCCTCGTAGAGCTTGTGAGCTAGCTGAGGTGGAACGAGTCCCACACCGTTATTGACGATTTTGTCCACAGCCAGATCCTCCATTGTCATCTGCAACCCGTTCGAAAGCTTAGGAGCAATTACCTTAGCTTCAGGCATGCCAGGGACACCGGGTCTGATCCCACCCCAGTACCCACAAAGTGCATGCCATACATAAACGTACTCAATACTCTTATATTCCTCCTTAAGGTCCCTAACAAAGGCACCCATACCCGTATCAGAGGGTACCCTGCAACTATTGTACTCCCTAAATTTGTAATTTTCTTCAAATTTGATTAGCCTGCATGGCATTTGTTCACCAGCATAAGTTCGATTCATGCATTCTTGATCAGTGATAGGGTCATCATCGTGACAAATGGACTGCCAACCATCATCAATTAGGACCATACCTGGAGGGCACCCACCCTCTACAAGGCCCTTAACCCCTTCCCATACCCCTTTAGGGTGTAGCTTAAGATAAAATGCATCCCAGGTACACCAACCAAACTTGTCTACGATACCTGGTGGAGTTTTCTCTTCAAGAAGCTTGAACGTCCCCAGGTGGAACCTAATCACTTTCATGGCTTCCTTTACCAAAGTATAAGGATCATCACCAATGTGCATGTACAAACAGCTTCGGAACTGGGACCCACGGACGCGTGTGGACCCACTCTCCAGGCAAATGTCCACGTAGTCATCCAAGCCAGGTTGAAGTGAAGCTCTGAAAGATCCTTCAAGGATTGGTAGAAGCAGAACGTAGGGGCGTCCCAGCAGGTCATTTTTGTCCAAGATCATCATCTGGGTTTCGTGCTCTACTTCGTGGCCGTTACTTCCAACCCAATGGGTTGTCCACCACACCTTGAACCTGAATATGCTCATGAATCGAATGTTCTTGAGCTTGCCAAGGGGGACCACGTGGCGGCATTTTGGTTCGTCTGCGTTGAAGCCGACGAAGCAACCTACGGTGTTGTTGGACTTGTCGGGAGAGATGGAGGGAGAAGCAGTGGCGGTTACGTTTGGGGGAACTTGAGCAAGAAAAGGCTGGCCATTAGCAACAAAATTGGAGCCTTCCAATGTTATGGACAAGGTTGAATAGTTACCGTCCTCGAGGCCCATCATTATGTCTAGAGCCGCATTTTTGCTTAAGCTTGGAGCCATGCTAGCTGGAAGGCAAGCAGATGATCAGTTAGTTTCCTGTTTGAGTGCTAAGAAGGAGGAGGGCTTGGAAGCGTTAATTTAATTGGAAAATGGGGTTAGAAGGAAAGATCTAAAAAGGAATGGGGTGAGAGCTAGCTATCTATTGTTTGGGTTTGCTGCGGTTCGCACTTCGAAGTGGACATGACGGGTTTATATAGAAGGGTGAGGGGTACGGTTACGTATTGTGCAAGTTGGAAACTAAAGTGGTAGCTGAACTCTTTCTTTGGAGACAACATACAAGTTGGACATTGGAGTGAAGGGTCTTGGGATTTCATGGGACGTTCTAGTAGAAGCCACGACAATGGCGCAAGGACAAAAAATAAAATTATAAGAAGAAGAAGACATGTTTTACTTTTTTTTTTTGCTTTTAATGTTCGTTTTCTGGCGAAAATGCATCTAAGCAAATACCCCAAGTGTGGAAAATGCATAATTTATACGAATGGGTACACGAGGATTTCTAGGCAACTTTTTGGCCTTTGAACGATCAAAGTCTGCAAACTTCTTTATAAACAGTGCTGTTAACATACATTAAGAGTGTATTTGTAAAAGGTAAATTAGACTTTATTTAAGAAATTTTAGTATATTGATTTTGGTTAACATGTTAATAAAATTATTTCATAAACTAATAATTAAAATATTATAATTTTTTTAAAATTAACTATTAAAATATTATTTGAAGTGATGTATATTTTTTAAAATTTAATTGATAATATTTAAATATAATTTTTTACAAATAATAATATTTATTTCTATCTTTTTCTTTTGCCATTTTTTCCTTTCCTTGTTCCTTGATTATATTTAATTAATTAATTGATAATAAATAAAAATATAATTAATAATTCAATTAATTATTTCATAATAAAAAATATATTTAATTATTTAAATAATTTAATAATAATAAATAAGTAAAATAAATTAAATTTATTTTTAATAATATATTAATATAATATTATATATTTTTAAAATTATTTAATATTTTTCAATTAATTATACAATTAATTGTGTAAAATAATTTTAATTTAATCAATTAACTACACTCACAATTATAAATTATAATTTCGTGGCTATTAATTAATTTTGTTGAACATACTCTAAAAAGTAAAACAAATTTACAATCTTTAGTAGTTCCGTCCAGCAGTAAAGCGTGGAAGTCGCTTGGGAGGTCTACCATAAATACTTTACTCTTTCTTGGAAGATTAGGTTAGACGTGATAGGAAATCTTTTCCTTCTTCACTTGTTTCGTCATTAATTTAATTTGTTTTTCCGATTTCTCGATCAATCGTTGCCTTTCTTGATGTTTCTCTTGTTTGTTTTATTTAATCTACGGCCCTGTTTCTTTATGACATTTTTTTTTTAAAAAAAAAGAAATGACAAAATTCTACTGGCTCACATCCGCGAATCAAGCTTCAGATTAGACTCCACTTTTCTTTTTTTATAGCATGGAAGTAATAATCGTATGCCAATTGCTCAGTTTCTCAGTGTATTTGTACGTGCATATTAAGGATGTTGAATCAAAATTTGTTATCTCACTAACATGATTGATTTATTAAGTATCTCACTTATTTTAAACAGTAGATTTCATCAATGTTATGATAAAAGTAATATTCCTGTACCAAGTAATAAAACCTAATTTGAGGTAGGTTAAATCTGAATGAACCATAAAAGCTAAGGGGTACCTTAAGGTTTGCTGTTCTAATTTCCGCTCTTCACCGTGAAAAGTGCGTCCTTGTAGGGTCCATCTAATCTTTTTGTTAATTGATTTGTTTATTGTTTATGATTGGCAGAATCACTAATAAAATGTAGAGTTAATTTTCTATAATCTACTAGAAAATTCTAGTGCATTGTGGTGTGTGGTGGGGTAGTTGAAAACAGAATAAACAGTATGTCCCACAGACCATAACTGTGATGGAGTTAACTGCTGTAGATAGCGATAGCGTAAGGCAACTCCATTGAGTTGAGAATACTAATTGGAGAAGCATCGTGCGACACAGCTTGAACAAGGAACTCAGATATAGCGTAAGAGTGGATTTGTTCAAATTAATGGCAAATTATATTAGACAAAAGGAGTGATGCGGCAAATTTGTGTAGATTCAAGCAAGGAAAATAAATATTTGGCATAATAAGGAATTAGAGTACCAAGTACCAATCGTTGTGTCTAGTTTCTTTCATTTTAATTACTTCCCACAGTAGTATGTTATTCCTTTATTTTTAATTTTTTCTCAGGCTTGGAACATAAATTTTCACGTACTTTCCGATACCACGTTGACAAAATTTATTTAATTCAATGAGCACAGCTTGGTTGTTTTGTCCTTTTATTGCTGCGCCAGTCTACTCTTCAATCTGCATTTCGATTATCAGTAGCAAAAAAAAAAAAGTAAATATCTTTATATTGTTAAGTGCATTCATTAATTTTAATCGGCCAATTACTTTCCAATCAATAAGATTAATCCCCACTTATTCCGGCAGCATGTGCAGTATCTTGTTCTTCAGACTGAGAAATTCATAGACAGTTGTCCAATTCAAAATAAGTACTCCACCACGGCGAACTTGGAGGAAGAACCAGGCCACGGAACATGGAGCTTGACCGTCTGATTCTCATAACCAAATTCCATAGGTTCTCCATCAATTTTACAACTCTCTGGCTTCTCTGATGCAAATATCCTCATCTCACCATATCCTCTGACCCCAATCGCCACCAAATTTTCCTGCTTCTCAAATTCCAAAGACTGAATTGCCCCTCCAGTGTTAAGCATGTTTACCAATCCAATCGGAGCGAATAGGATTGATCTTTTAGGTAAGACTACCACAGGAGAAACTGTGAGAAGCTCAGAAGTAAATGGCTCAAGTGAAATCTCCACCATCTCTGATCCCTTCAAGAGCATCAATTTATCATCTCCGGACATATACACGGCAAAAACATCCACCCCTTTAATGGATATTGGGTGTTTCCCGTTGCTCCATTCGATATCATTAGGGCTTGCAAAGCATGTCACTGAGTGCGAACATTCAGAGGCACTTTTGTTTCGCCTAGTCTCGGGGCACCAACCTCCTCCTTGGCAATTAAACACACCCAAAACCCCTGTATACTGTAAAAACAAAAATTAACGGCAATTAATGACAACAAAGCAAACATAGATTGGAGAAATGGCTCAGAATATATATTGAAAGATGAGACCGCATCTTCGTGCTAATAGGACAAAAGATGTGGTTCCTCAGAGATACTCACTTTGTTGAGGTTCCAAATTTTGAGCATTGTTTTGCCATCGTGCAAAGGGTCTTCAAACAGGCAGTCTCTAGTGGGAAGTGCGTAGTGTTGACAACCCAAAATGGTGCCATCAGGTAGAACCAGCTTCTTAAGTAACTTGAAGTTGTGGTGCCCAACAGAGTCGCTCACATAGACAGGTCCACCAGAGATGGCTCGAGAAGCAGCATGAAATTCAGCACAGGCATGATCAGATTGGAACATGTCCCAATCTGGGTGAATGAAATTTCCCATCCATAAGCTGTTGTAGGCACAGTGTACCATGTGACATCCTTGCAGCCAATACGTACCGTTTGGATCCCCTGCCGGGTCGGTGCACCAGAAATCATCACCTGCACGCAAGAAAATTAAGTAATTTTACAGCGTTGGTATTTGAGAAAACTTGAATATTTCCCCTTATATTGTGCGTTGAAATTTTGAAGACGTACCAACTCTGCCGAGTGATATGGTTTCTGTACCTAGGAACATGAAGTCGTTGCATTGCTGCATGCTTGAAATCACACCGTTGCCTTTGAAGTGTTTTTTCACTGAAGCAGTGAGTGCTCTGTAATAAGCTTTCGCCAGTTCAACACGACCACCATATTCTTCTGATAGCATCTCCAAAATCTGCGAAATGCAAATACCTAAATTAGCACTCTATGGTCTGCAATTTGCAATCATAATTCTTTGTTAAACAATTGCTCTTCTTTTTCTTATGCGTGGCCTTCGGTTTCTGTTCCATGGGCTTTTATAACAAATCCAACTTGAAATAGGTCAGCAATAACTTTGGGTAGAAACCCAGTAACAACTGGGCAGCATACTAAAAGTTATATTGGGCTCCTGCTATAAAAGCCCAGAAATAACGTTTTTGGTAATAATTCACAAGAATCACAACTGCATTTTACAATTTTTATAAGAATTTACAAAGTTTCTTTAAAAAAAAAAAAAAAAAAAGATACCGCTCCCAGAAACTCACAGTAACATCTTGCTTTTAACTTTTCCCAGTTACTAATGAGAAAATAGGAACTATAACAGTCAATCTATGGCTATGACTGCCTATTTAGGCAGGCAAGGCATATACAAAAAAAATAAATAAATAAGTGCAGAGCTGATACTAAAATATGGAGTCGTTATATGATAAATAAATGTCTGAGTGCAAATTTGAAAAAAAAACAAAAAAAGAGTTACTGATAAATGGACTGTTTAAAAAAATCTTGGATTGAACGTGAAAGCTTACATGGATAACGTCAATCTTGACGCCGTCAATTCCCACCGATTGGAGGTGAGAATGCATTCCCTCGTACAACTGGTGAGCTTGTTGTGGTGCCACCAATCCCACCCCAATTTCTAGTATCTTCACCACCGCCAGATCCGTCATCAGCATCTGCGCCCCTTGCGACAGCTTAGCCGCAATGACCTTAGACTCGGGCATGCCTTGTACATTGGGTCTAATCCCACCCCAGTATCCCCCAAATGCATGCCAAACATAAACGTTCTCTATGCTCTTAAATTCCTCCTTCATGTTCCTCACAAACGCACCTATCCCTTTATCACTTGGATTCCTATTACTCTGGTACCCCTTAAACTTACAATTCTCTTCAAAGTTGATCAGCCTATTCAGCATTTGCTCACCAGGTATCGAGCAAGTTATGCTTCCTTCATCTGTCACGGGTTCATCGTCGTGGCAAAAAGTTTGCCATCCATCATCAATGATCACGAAACCTGGAGGGCACCCACCCTCCACCAGGCCCTTCACCCCTTCATAAACCCCTTTTGGGTGCACCTTCAGATAAAACGCATCCCACGTGCACCACCCAAACTGGTCCACGATACCTGGTGGGGTTTTCTCTTCAAGGAGCTTGAAGGTTCCCAGATGGACCCTAATCACTTTGATGGCCTCCTTCATTAGACTAAAAGGATCGTCGCTGGTATGAATGTACAAGCAGCTTCTGAAACTGGACCCACAGACTCTTTGGGACCCACTCTCCAGGCAAATGTCCACGAAATCATCTAACCCAGGTTGGAGGGAAGCTCTGAAAGGTCCTTCAAGGAGTGGGAGAAGGAGAACATAGGGGCGATTCAGCTGAGTGTTATTTTCCAAGATCATTAACTGGGTTTCATGTTCCACATCGCGCCCATTGGTTCCAACCCAATGGGTACTCCACCATAGTTTGAACCTGAATATGCTCATGAACCTGATTCCCTTGAGCATGCCCATGGGAACAACGTGTCGGCTCTTTGACTCTTGAGCGTCGAAACCCACGAAGCAGCCCACTGTCATATTATTGGAAGAAACAAACGGAGAAGGGGTGGCTGTTATGTTTCCTGGGACGCCAGTGAGAATTTGGTGTTCATTAGCAAGGAAACTTGATCCTTCAAGCCTTATTGAGGAGGGTAAATGACCCGCCTCTTCTTCCAAATCACGTTTGGTTATGCTTGGCGCCATGGAGAGCCAGCCAGCTAATTGAAGTCCTCTCTTCACAGACAACAACAACCTTGTATATATTGGCCTCGGCAGTGAGCAACGGTGCATTTCAGATGGACCACAGGAAAAATGAAAGTGGGTATATATAGAGATTTGAGGCAACGTTGTCACTTGTCTGTTGTTACTTCTGGTGTCTAGAATTGACACGTATGACTAAACATTTGACTTGTTTTTTTTTTTACTAAATCTTTTTATTTGGTGTGTACTTATGAGGATAATTAAACTATTTATTTTTAATTAAATTGTGACTTTAAAACTTTCTGCATGCGTTTTCAGTTTTTAATCTGTGAAGTCATTCATAAAGCGTAATTGTCACTTCACAATGTCGCCATGAATCAGAACGGAAATATAATTTAATGCAAGGATTATTATCTTCATTCATAAAGGATAATTTCCTTTATTAATTAACATTAGTTTTAAATAAAATATCTGATTTCTATATATTAAAAGTAAAAGAAAACGCCGCGTATCAGAAAGAGTAAAAGAAATAAACATGTTACTTACAGGAAATGTAAAATAAGAGATAAAGAGATGATGAAGAGAATGACTACGTGAAGTTCAAAGTTATTTTTTTAATTCTTCATTCAGAATCTCAGAACAACCGAAGGAACAGTGTCATGTGTTGGAGGATAACGCTGAGTGAAATGTAAGTTATTTTGGTGTGTCGGAATTAAGGATAAGCACAATGCACACATGCTCTCTCTTTAGCTCATACGTGTGTACGTGCTTGCGGAGGACAAGCAAATGGGGAGAGTATGGACGTATATTTAAGCCACTAGTGGTTATGAGAGCCCGCCACGTTTCAAGCTACTCGCAACATCTGGACTCTGAATGAGCAAAGATTAAAGACGCTGATATACAAACCGGAGGTGTCGGGGCATTACTTAAGTTTTTTTTTTTTTTTGCGAGTATCATGTTAACACATCATTTGTTATTACTTCATTCTTTTTAAGCAATTCATTTACTTTAGTATTGCAACTCACAATAATCACTTAAATGAGTCTTAGAAATTATCCAATATTCTTATTTTTTATTTATATTTATTTATTTTAATCTAACATTTTAACCTATTTCTATTTTAATTTTGAGATAATATAAATTAAGAAAATAACTAATAAAATAAAAAGAACATACATTTATTTCTACTAAAATACATTAACGGTAAAAAGTGATCAATTTTTTTAAAAAAATATATTCATTTATCTGCCTTCCTTCGTCAGCGGTCTATTTTAGTGGGCTTTCAAGATCAATAGTGTAATTGAGTCTTATATTTTTTTGAGATTGAATATTTTTTTTGTTTTTTAATTAGTTAAACTTATACTTTTTTTTTTTAAAATACATGTTAATAAGGGGGTACATGTGAACAAATAAAAAGCATGCTTATATATTTAGAAAAAGTTCCCTTTTTCTTCTATAGATATAGAAGATTTTTATTTTGCCGTGGCTGTAATATCTTTTGGAGCACTCATCGCTGAAAGATGAAAGGTTGTACTAGTAAGGTGCTTCGCATTGAACTGCTAACGAGTTTGAGAAATCCAAGATGGGCCCAAAATAGAATGGAATCGTGATATTTTGGGTTGGGCCCAGTAAGATCGACCTCGCGTTGGCGCCTATATAAACCCTTCCCGTCCCGCGCATTCTTCTTTACCTCATGAGAATCTTTAGCAGTAGAACTGGAGCTTGACTACGAGACTCAGCAAACGGAGCGAAGAATAGGAATGGCGGAAGCCATGGCATCCGGTTACGAGAACTTGCATACTTGAATGATGGTAAGAATTCTTAGCTTTACTTCCATTCCAGGCTCTATCTGAATTTCAAATAATTATGACGTCTTTTTTAGATTTTACGATTGAAGCTTTCGTTTATGCATGATCATGTCAGAAAAATAAATATATTTGAATTTTCCTAGAAATAGTCTCAGAATTTTAGTTTTTCTCTAAATTTCAAACAATATAATATCTTATTATGATCGAATTCGTTTACGCACGATCCTTTCGGAAAACGAAGACGTTCTAAATTTACTATAAAGCTTTCCAGTAGTCATTTGCTTAACTGGTGATGATCTGCTAGGCAATAGAGAAAATGCTAATGTTGACTCTCGCCATCCATGTAGGTTCAATTCTTTTGCTTAAAATTTATGTTTGGAGGTTATATTGCGTTATAACTCATAACCTAGATTGCAAGTAGTTGTGCACAGATCAGAACAGTGATTTCATTAAATACTTGATTTACTGAGTGACTGCACATACTTTTCTCCCAAAATGGCAATAGAATCAGTTTGTCTAGTTAGATTTTTTTCTTTTTCCGAAAAGAGTGTATGCCTTCTCCCGTTTTGTTTTGTTTTATTTTATCTTTTTCAATTGTCCTAGGCAACATGATATTCCATTTAAGCTTTATGTCAATTTTCTGGAAACATGTCTTCCTTGTAAGCTTATAGTCATAACTTTTCCTTCCTCCACCATCATTGAATGGTGTGCACCTTCCTATTTTCATCTTCTAGATCATTATCCCTGCGCACAATTCCCCTGAGATTTAGTCATTTCTAATTTTCAGGTTAGAGGACACACTTTACTGATCTTTACTTGTCTGGCCACGTAAGACGGTAGAAGTTTGTTCAACTGATGTGCCCTTGGAAACAGGATGATGTAGATAAATCCAAGTTAGTAGCGTATGGTTTGTCCGTATTCTCCAAAGTAATTTTTGAAACTTAATTATGACAAACAGGACAACTTTTAATGCATTTGTTTCGAAGAGTTACAGATATGTTATTCGTATGAACTGGAAGGTGAGTGGATCCTAGAAGATGGAAATTGGAGTAATCGATACAAGAAGTATCATTGATGAAGGTATTTCCAGCTTGCTTGACTGTTTTATATGCATGATCATTTGAATGTAACGATGATAATAATGCTGTCGTCTATCTAATTGCGTGTCTCAGGTAGTTAATGAACATTCAGTATTTCACTCTGCACTTAAATACAATTTCTAGAAGAATCAACATGCTGCAAGCATCAACAGTTTTTCTTTTCAAAAAGCTAGTAGGTTTTCAACTGGGGATTTAAGATTATTGGATTTAGTGAGTTGTTCGCTTTTGATAATCCTTTTCTCCTTCTTTTAATGGGACGGTTTAGTTTGTCATTCAAGTACAATATTTTGGTTCTGAATCTGGTAATACCATGATTGTAGCAGACGACTACTTCATTTCCTTCATATCTACTTTTCCAGGTAACCAGTCAGATGAAGATAAATGGTGAGATCTGTATAGTCATTGAATAAGGGAAAAAAAATGGTTTCAGAGTTTCGAATGGTGGACTTGTGGAATTGGGAAGTGGTTAGATGGAAAATACGAGGCTGCTGGGCTTGTTGGAAGACTGGTGGAATGATCGGCAAAGCATAATCCTTCGATGCCTTCCATTTGGGAAGAATTAAGATCTGCACCAATCTGTGAAGCACATTTTGATCTGGTACGAGTTAAAACAGGTTTACATTTCCTCTTGTATGTGATATTGAATATTATTCCCCAGTTTCATGGACTGTTACTATTATTATTGTGGTCAGTTATTGAAGAGAGAAGTAATCAAAATAGTTGGAATTATCGAGCAAACTTCCCTCTGCATCTGCATGAAGAAAATTCTGGTATTACCTTTTACTTTAAACTTCTTATTAAGCAGTGAGATAGGGCTGCTGAAAGAAGAATCTTGCATGATGGTGGCTTTATGTGTGTCCAGGACAGAATAATCGAGTAGGCGGGGTGATAATGATACCCGCAAGATTATGCAGAACCTTGAATATTTCATTTGGCGCAGGCAGCTATGCCAGAAAATTGAAGAGAATGGGCTGGAAAAAGGTAACTTTATAAGCTTTTGCCATCTTTAGGAAATGAATTATACAATATATGTCTAAATCTGCATTTTTAAGGGCCATAAGTTCAGCTTTTGTCTATGCACCCGTTTCTACTATTACTTCCAGTTGTTGCAGGGGTAAGGGCTTGGCAGCTCTACAAAGTGCTTGGGATGATCTTGTGGTAAGGGTAAGATTAAAAATTAAAGAAGTGAACGCAGACAACCCTTACTTTGCTAACCCCCCCCCCCCCCCCTCTCAAGTTCTGTTAATGCATGTCTGAGAAATATTTACCCTTTTTGGCCTTATTGTTAAAGAAGAAATGTCCAGTTATCTAGGGCTTTTGTTTGGGAGTTGGGAGGGGAAGAAAAGAGAAAGGAAAATATCGTGAGGGACGAGGGAAGATAAGGGATGGAAAGGAGGGATATCATTCCGTTTAAAATCCGCAAACTTGGCGAACTAGATTGCATCATATTTTGTCCTTCCCCGTTAAAACTCCCAAAATAACATGTTTAGGTTGTTCAGATTAGGGAAAATGCTGTCTATATCTAGTGTACTCTAGTTTTTAGAGGGATAAAACTATAAATAAAAATGTGAGAAGAATTAAAAAAAAAAAATGAGATAAAAAAAGTGGATATAAACAACATCACTCCAATTGAGAAACATCAACATAACTTTCGCTTCTTTTAGAACCCAACCTGAGTTGCTCGTGGTACTTAAGCGTAAGCCATGAGAGGAAGCCAAGGCGAAGCCCATGAATGTCGCCGGGGCAACAGGGGTAAACCCTTGCGTTATCTTGTTTGGACGTTTAGATAAATCTTAAAAAAAGAAACCCTTTTTTTGGTTAATATGAATTTGTTAATCAAGGTCTTATATGTTAGTTTTACTAATTTTTCAAGGTCTTATATTTTTTTTCCTAAAAAAATAGACTAACTAAAATAGATACAACATAGACAAAATTTAAGTTTTTTTTTTTTATTTGAAAATTTCAATTTACTAAATTTAAAACTAATCACATGTTCATCTAAAATTACTTAACTCTTTTGCCACAAAATTACCAAATCCAAATCCCTCCAAAAGAGCCAAATGGACGACGATGATAAACCAGATACACCAACTTTAAGAAGGGAGGTTTTGAAATTTTTTTACCGAGTAAATTTGGTTCAAGAACAAGAAAGTTTTAAGTCCTCTAGGGTAGGTGTTAATTTATGGGATTCTTTTTTAAAGATATTTAAACATAAACACTATATTAGACGATTACAAACTATATTAGAGGATTGTATATTAATAGAAACTGGGTAGAGTCGGATAAAATAATTTTCAATATCAAGTCTTTTTACCAAATGAATGACGCCAAATGCAAATAGAAATCATGCATTCTAAGTCCTAAAGTAACTTCAAAGTAGTGATTACATAAATCACTCCCTATAGTATCTTCGCAACAAGATCTACTCGACAGGAGTTCACGAAACCTTGACAGAAATTTTTAAAATTATGAACTAATTTGACTGGTTCAATTTTTTTTTTTTAATGGTGATTGAATCATGGCATTTGATAAATAATTAATATTATTTTATAATTTTTAATATTTTACTATCACATTATATATTACAATATATTTATTTATATTATTTTAAATTTATTAGTATTATTTTATAATATACTTTTCTATATTATATTAAGTAATATTCTATTTTCTTTTTGAGGATTTCCAAAACGAATAACGCCAAATGCAAATTAAAACCATGCAGCGTAGTCCTAAAGTAACCTCAAAATAACAAAGTAAAGGAAAAGTGACAACCATTTTGTTGGATCTTTCCACATCATTAGTCAGTCCTTCGACACGCTTCTGTAATCCTGTAATAAATGTCAAAAATCAAGATTACAATGATCAGGACCACATATAGGTTGCACAAGTACACAAAAAAGAACGTAAGGAGACAGGTGTTCCTTCCATCACAACACGAGATTCCTCCCTATGAAGCAAATGGCCATTAAAGATGTTCCAAAATTAATGCATGCATAATTTATTTTTCCGGTGACGGATGAATTGCAACATCTCCTTCGTACGCTAGACTTCAAATACTACGATGCTAATGATGGCATTGATTTTGCAATTTAAAAACACTATAATGTTAATCATACTTAGCTGTACAGCGTAGTTGTAAGGGTCAAAAGCATAAAAGACAGGATTCAAGCATGCTAGAACATACTGCGATAAGTGGCATGGATCTGCGGTTCATACAATCAACTAACCTTTCTATGTTTTAAAACACTATGCACCAACAATATTGTCAGGGGGATATAACTTATTTCTATTGGTTGCAAAGGGGATTTCGTAAATACAAGTCTATGGTGCATGCTCAATAAAGAAGTAATTATACTAGTTACTTGTTTGACAGAGAAATGACGCCTCTTCCGACTTCATATTGGAAGCAGAACATGACAAGGACAAAAACAACAAACGTATAGGAAAGGAATCAAGGCACCTTTCCCTCTGCAGCGTGATGTCCTAACTCTTGATTTTCTTACTGCAAAGGTTCTACGAACGGCAGCATTGTTATCTTGCAACTCCGTTACTTTTTTGCCCTTACTCTCGACTAAATTCTGTCAGGGAGCACTTGTAAGAATTCATGAAGAGTTAACTGCAATACAAACCGAAAGTTCAAAAGCCACTAAAACTATTTGTTCATGGATGTAGATGTACAAATGTGATATGCCGTAGAATCGTTTCTTTCTCTTGAGCAATATAACCAGCTCGTGCATGGTAGATCTACATAACTATATTAGTATAGAAATTCGAGGTGGCCCACATATTAGTAAATCAACATATATTGCGCAAACTAGGTATGATGGGAACAAATTAAAATTTATATGGCTTTACGTATTAATTTCTAACTTAAAAAGTCCTATAGACACCACCTTTAAAGTTGAAGGTTATCCTCCTCTGAATTTATATTTGAATTTTGAAGGTGCATGTTTATTCTCTAATAAATGCCCAAGTAAAATTACGGCAGCAAAGGTGCATGTTTATTCTCTGAATCTAACTTATAACAGGAAAATTTTCTCCACTCTTTTCTCTCTTTACGGTCCTCTGTGTTGATTCAAATGTAAATCAACATCAAGTCGAATAACAAACCTGAGCGTGTGAACTCTTTGTGAATAGCCAGATCTAGTAACAACTTCTTTGGCTGCCTGTTAAAATAAAACAAGGAATTAAGCAACCATCAAAACATTTAAATTTGTGATGAATAAATAAAAAAAAATGGAATGCAACACCATAAAGTCAAATTGATTTGGAAGTTGCACAGTATTACTCCCCGTTTCCCCAGGGATGGATTTTTTGTAAGTTTAGCGAAGAATTAACAACCAGTGAGATTCTATCCTAAGCCTTCATTTTAGGAAATAGAGGAAATTGAAGTTACAAATGTATGAATCCATAGACCCTAATTCATTGTCAAATTCTATCTCCAAGTTTTGCTTCCCCAAACATATTTGGTTTTAGGTGGAAAGAAGCACAGAGGTGTATTGTGAATCTTCCTCAGTCGAATTCCCTTGCTGAGGTGAACATTTAGAGATAAGACTAGGCTCTGAGATTGCACAGTACAGTCACCAGAAAATTAATGAACTACAGCAGAAAGGAACAAAGTAAAGAGCAAGCCCCAGGAGGGGGTAACAGAGAGCGCGTTCAAACAAGTAAAATTGCAGTTTGACAACCAAACTATAAAAAAAGCGGAATATAGAATAATGAAAATCGTCGAATACAAACAAGGAGTCACAAGTGATATCCACATATCACAAACGAGCTGGAAAAAAGTAGTGTTTTTTTTTTAAAAAAAAAATGATAATAGAAGAATGAGTTATGCTTTCAGATCCTGTACGGCAGACTGGAAAAGTATGAAGTCTTAGACAGCCATCACAAATAATAAAGCAATATCTATAATAATGAAAAATATATAAGAGAAGCTGCTTGAACTTTCTGCTAAGGTAAGACTCAATGCAATCCGTATGGTGGAATCAGTTAATATTTTTATAGACAACCCTACAGTTTACCTGTAAATGCTTTCTAACTGCCTAATACAATCAGATGAGATAAATACAAGCCATGATTTCATAAAATAAGATTTTGCAGCAACATCAATAAAAATGTCTTAATGATTCCAGACAACATATTGCGAAACAATGTAGACAGATAATTGGTGATTTTTTATTGTTAGCCATGCATGAAAGGTAGTGAGACAGAAGGTGGCAGGGAGGGATCTCATTCCATATTGCTCACAATAAATAAAGCTTCCTTTTTCTTTGATTTTGCAAGCTGATAAATGGAATATAAAAGTATCAATGATACTTTACCAATGGATGACGACTTCTTGTGAACCAAAAAGGAAGATCAGATTCTAAACCTGCTCAACTCTTCAGATGATTCAAGGCCTGAAGATAACTAATCAGCAGTCTAGATTCCATATAGAAGGAATAGAAACATGTAGAAAGAGATAGTACAGTACCTGAATCATTGATCCAATTATACATCATTCGCAAACCACCAGGAACACACTAACCTCATCCTGTAGCGGTTCCAGCAGCTATGAGAGGTTCATTTTGAAATGAAGAACGCCACTTCTGAATCTCTGATTTTGCAGCTTCAAGTTCATTCTGGAAAATGCAATGACCTAATAAATGCTGAAGGGAGGAAAGAATGTCACTTCTTGCAAGGAAAACGTACTTCCCGAGGACTGCCAAAAATCAAAATTAAAGAACACGGCTTAGGCTCAAATAATTTAACGCCACAATAGCACATTACGACACTCCACTGCTCACGAGATGACAATCATCCCTGTTGTGACACTAGGAACAGCTTCCTCGGCTTTTGATTTGGCCTGCATCGGGAACAAATAAAACTTATGGCTAAGATCAGTGTGCTGCATTCATTCTCCAATCATTCAGCCTACATATGCAAATAACATTTAAGAACCATCTAGAATCTAAATGGAACTTATACGTGTTGGTTCATGCTGAACTTTCTGCGTTTATTCATGCTTGCACACTGTGCATGAGATTAATGCACAGATTATGGCTTCAAAACTCAATGAACATTCTCTTACTCGCTTATATTTGCCTCTACATAAACTAAAATGGATCAAATCTTGCAAAAACATAGTAAAGGCAGTTTCCAAGCTTTTTTGACTGAAAATATGCACCGATTATAACGCCACAAGTTGGAGAAAGTATTCTAAAGATAATCAAACCGGAAAATGCACACAGACAGAAACGTATAGAACGCTGCGCTAATGTGCCTCGATGCTAGTATTTTCTACAAACAAGTAGTTCAGGGATGCTGATGTAATAAATCCTAATTGAAGAAGTTAGAAAGCCGACCTTCTTCCACGTGAAAGGATCGTCGTCATAGGCCGGAGGGGACCTCTTATTACCTATACTCCCGAACAATTATAGAAAGTACAATCAGATATGCAATCACAAATGATGATCCAGGGTTTGGCAACAATGAAAAAAAACTGAGTGCCTTCCAACAAATCCTCCTTCAGAATCAGATTCCTTCGTTTGTCTAAGGAAGATTGGAGAATAAGAATGCTAAAATGAACCATAGCTCGAACTACACACACGAAAGACATAGCGAGAGGAAAGATCTTAGTGCTTGCATCGTCGAAATGCGCAGAGGAAGCCATGGTATTCGAAAAACCTAAAAGTCCGAAATGGAGAGTAGTGGCTGAACACGAACTGCAGCTGCAATTGTGTTTCTCCGAGAAGCAAGCAGAAGAGGTTGAAAATGAGTAAGCACCATTGCGCGCGCTCGTTAAATAACATTATTGGGCCATGGGCTATCGGTTAGAAAGGTCTCCTTGCTTCGTTTCCTTATTCTTTTTATAGCCGTGAACAATCTTTATCTTGCAATTTTATCCAAATTTTATTTTCTCTCTGAACATAACCAAAAAATAACGTGTCCCATACGTCCGACCATTATCAAAGTGGAATTTTACCAAACCAAATTGCATTAAGTTCTGAATGTGAATGATATTAGATTTAACATTAAAACGAAGCCTCAGTCAGCCAGAAATTCACATCAAGATTGAATGTTCAGACGGTAATTCCAAGTTAATTTCGTCTTCATCGGCTTCTTTTCTTATTTGAAAAACATAAAAGAAAACGCCAGTTTTCTGAAAATAAAAAAAGGGAGAAAATGAAAATGTAATCGCATAAAACGGCTCCGTGGATCGTTAGGCGCTGAATCCACAGGTTCCTATCTGATGCGAAACAAGTGACTCTTGATTTCGGTCCAATCATAGCATCGCCGGTCAATGCTCAATTGGCTACCGGCGACGTGGCATCGGACCTGATTAAACTGTAACTTTAGAACAAAATGAAAACCCTCAGAGTCCCGTTTCAAATCACACACACAGCGGAGCACCGTAGGCACAACGATCCCGACCAATGACAAACCACCAAACAAAAACGCACCGAGTAGGGAACGAGTCAGAATAGGGTTTGCCAATTTGGTGGATGGGAACATTTGAGATTCCGATGTAACCCGCTGATGTTTGGAGTGTCATACGGCACTTCCTATCAATTGGGTTATCTTCCTCATAGGGATTTGCAGTAAAAACACACGCAACTACAGAAACAGCTAAAGACGAACGAGACAGAAAATTCCTCTAGCTTCGTCGTAAGCAGCCATAGCAATCACAAGGTTGAGAGGGGTGGAAGATGGGGATTAGGGTTTTAGGCATCGAATATATAGAGGAAAGGTCGAGTCATCATGGGCCGTCATACACCTTCTCAAGGAGGTTACAGTTACCTTCACCCGTCTAAGGCCTTTCCTTTACGTGGGCCTTTCATTTTCTTAGGCCTTAAAATATGAGGTTCATCAAATTCGGATGCAAATGTTAGTTTTCTTGGGCCTATGAACCGAAGTGAGAATATTGGACCTTTCCTCTTACATTCCAATCTTAGCGTGTAAAAAAATGAAAAGGAAAACTTTAACAAAGAGAAGGGGGTGGGGATAGCTGCCGTTTAACTAACCGTCTAACTTGCTTAATATATATATACATGTACTTTGAGCTATACTTAAAATAACAAGATCTCTAATAGAAAGTTTTAACTTTGAACTTTCATAATCGCTTTTATTGAAAATTATTTATCGGTTAGTCCTGTCATATATATAATAAGAATAAATCTATATTGTTTTATCTTGAATGTAAATTAAAAGAAGTTTAAATATAAACTTTATTAACTTTGAATATGATCTCTTGTCCGAATAAAATATATACTAAAACCGTATCACATGTAACAAAATAATACGTATTTTATCACAGGGAGAACTAAATAATATGAATTGCAACCAATGAATAATGACTCAGGTAACAGACAATTCATTGACATTATTCAAGCAGGAGAAAAAAAAAAAAAAATCTCACCTCCGACCTTTTACCGTTTATTAGATTAGATTTAGGTTCGGTATAACCATCCCTTGGGAACACCAAAAACAAAAAACCGTGAGGATTTATATTTAGATTCATAGGGAAAAAAAAAATCTCAGAATTGTAAACCCCACGGCTCAGGTTGTCTATATATGTTCTGTACCCAGAGGAAAAGGGCATAATTAAATTAAGCCCAATACTTAGCCACAGTAAAAGTTGCTTCCAATCAACAGTTGTACCCACTCCCCAACAATGGCAAACACATAATATTGTCTTAGAATAATTTTGTTCTCATTTCACATGTCTGCTTTACCCACCATTCAATCTTTAAAGAACAAGCCTCTAACGTAATCATAGGATTAAAGAACAAATTGTGATTCTTTGATTATTTAATATTTTATTGGTGTGTTGCTAAGTAGGAGGTATGCATGCCCATCATCGTTAATTAATTAAATCCTTCTGCTTTGTTACAATTTTTTTTTTCTCCTTGGATTATGCGCATATATTCTGTTTGGTTACACTTGCTGCGTTGAGATAAAGACAAACAACCTTTTCTTCAAATCTTGCTATACAAGGGTCCCTACCAAAGGAAGAACAAAGTTAAAAACTAATTAGTGTCATCGCTTAAAATATGTTATCTTATAGCTAATGATCTTTGTGTGGAGGTATAATTAAAAGGGGAAAACTAGTCATGGCTGTGCCCCACCGGGCCAGTTCTTTCCGTGATTGGCTCGTGTGGCATGGGTCCTACTTTAGGTGCCATTTGTCAGCATACAATTGGTGTATGGCACGTGAGGCTAGGCTGATCAAAATGATGCATAAGCTTGGTAAACTTTTCTTAGAATGACAAAAAAATAAGTTGATATGATTGATCATAGGGAAAAATTTTAGGGTTTGTCGGCAGGGTTATTCTCTTAACTTTGTTGAATGCATCAATTCAGGTAGGGAGTTTTGGATAATTCAGGGGACATCGTTGTGACAATAGGGCCCATTTTATTGTTCTTATCAATGGTAAACATGACAAGTTGTACCTAATTTTGTATTTTGCATAGTGTGTACAGCTTCTATTTTTGCCTTGTTCCAAATTCCAACAGATCCATTTAAGTTAAGATAATGTGTTTATATTCTTTCTCCTATTGTTTTAACAAATTGTCTTGATCTTTTGTTATTAACTGGCTTATTGTGGTTTTGCTTAATTATATGACCTTGCATATTGCAGTACATTGTTTTAGTGGGAGTTGTTGGTGATTTGATACGGTTAATCAACACAATTAAGAAATAGAGAAAAGGTTTTTCATTGCCTAATAATGATGGAAAGAGACAAGACATCGATCTATATGGTCGGTTTGACAAATTTTATGTCATTTTACTTAGAAATTTGCTCCAAGTCTCCAACTAGAATTCAGAATCTCAAAGTGTATGATTGGCCTTACACTTTGTTCACATGCACAAGTCATAGATCTTTTCACCAAAAGAAGAAATAGCAGATCATACTGTTCTTTTCTCTCCCCTTTGGGTCGTCAATCCTCCACAAGCAAAAAAAAAAAAAAAAGAAAAGTTTATATCGAGATTGTTTATTTATAGGTATATATAATTTCGTCTCTCATTTTTCAATTTCAATAATCAAGTCCTTAAGCAATTATCAAATGCAATATATATCATAGATTCATATATGTTAGCAAAGTCAATGACATGGTTGAGTGTACATGCATGAAGCACCCTCAAATGTGTTTCTTTCTTTTTCTTTTCTTTTTTACGTTCTGTCTGTTTATCTTTGTAGTCATGGATAGAACTTAGTATATTTCAATTTAAAAATTGTTAAAATCAGAAAGTAAGAGACAAACTCATTGCAACTTTTTACAAATTAGAAATATAATGTGAAGCACCAAAAATTTTTAATTTCCAAAACTTCATCAATATATTCGAGAAATCCAACCTTTGACTAAACTAAGTAGTTGTGATTAAATCATATCATACATAAATTGGGTTGGGTAGATGTGACAAGTTTTCAATCTAATGATGTTAATTTGGAAATTGCCAAAAACTTTGTAGGGGTTACAGTTTTGAGATTTGCTTAAAGGAAAAGTCATCCAATTTGGTGAAAACATGTCCATTTTTGTTTAATTATGTGAAAATTAAACCTGAAGAGAGGAAAAGAACAATTTGTTATTCTATAATATATTAGATATTTAGTTTGTGCATACATAATAGATATTGAGACTGTAATCTGAAACGCCTAGTTTTTTTCTCTGGGCATGCCATGAATCATGATGATAAAAGAATGAAGATCGAGTTCACATGTGAGACTCAAATACAAGGAGTAAAGTGCTTGAAAGTGTTGTGGTAAGTTGATGAGGAGGTGTTTGCAAGTTGGGAAACAAAATGGGACCCTCATGCCACAAGCAATAGTTAACATGTCACCACTCCCTTGTTGAAGGGTCAACCTCAATGCCTATCTTTTAGCCCGTCAAAGCTCCAACAACGCCCATCATTTCTCGAAGCGCCATGGATGGGATAAAAGAGAAATTGGACCTCTCTCAGACAAAAGAGAGACGTGAGTGGCACGGTGTGCACGCAGCAAAAGCATCTTTGTCTGCAATGCCAACGCCTATCTGTCTCGGTCTTTCTATGTTTTCTGATTCCTTTTTGCATATCCATGGCAACTGCCCTCGCATTAATTCAAACTCTCAAGACTTCCATTGCATGCTACTATCATTAGGTTTTCTAGATGCACACGTGTTAGACTACATTCTCATATATACACCTGCATTCTTCTTTTCCCGTACATGCATGCACCACCAAGATAGAGACATGAAGAAGGATTTGGACAGAGTACAGATCGATAGATAGATTCTCAAGTTTCTGTCTTTCTTTAATTTGATCAATTAAAACGGGTCCATCGTACATGAGAGTAATTAAGGAAAGCAGCAACGTGTAAATAATTTAGCTTATTTTTCTTTTCTTTGGCTGGTACTAACTAATTACTATTTGAAGAACAATAATATGGATACGAGAAAACACTCAACTTATCGACCAATAAATATGGCACAGGTCAACAATCATGAAAATATGGACCACAGTCTCCACATTCATTTTTAATTATTAAGTTGCAAGAAAATGCAATTCCACAAGTCAATCAATACAATTTGACTGGCACACTGACACCTTGGTTCTTTGATAATTCCCAAATATACACACTACAAGGCATATAAAATGTTTAAACGAATTTATATATTATATCAATGACTTTTTTGAGTTATACACTAGAAATTATTTTATTAATTTTTGTATGACCTGTTTTCTTAAAATGTTATTTTAACCCCATGACTATCACATGAAGTAGAAAATAATAACTCATGGATGGCATCACGTGTTTTTGTAAGTTGATATTAAATTAAATAATTTATCTCATTGCATATTTTAACACAAATTAATATATAATGAAACCATTCTCTCTTGTCCAAAAATGAATAATACATATTTTTTAAAAATTTTCTTAAATGATCTTTGAAAATGAAAAGAAAAAAAGTCAAATATACCGACGGGTAATATTTGGAGCACATTGGATCCACCAAAAACAAAGAAAAGAACAAAGCAATAAGGAGAATAAGAATAAAACAGAGAAAGAGTAGCAACTGTCTAACATCATTCACACGTAAGATTTTAGTTTTACTTCCGCGGTAATCTTCATATAATTAATGATTCATTGTTACTCTTAATTAACCATGATTATTCACTTTTAAGTTTTTTCTTAGTACAGAAGCATAATTATGGACTTGGAAATTTTTACCCAAAAAATAAAAATGTCCTCACGGCGCCCACTAGAAAATGGAAGCCACTTAATAAGGACAGGCGGCAATTATGAGAAATTAATCAAGACAAATAGAGAAAAGAAAAAAGTGCATGTTGCAAATAGAGCTCATATAGAATAATATCTATCTGTGTTATATTTCTTGTTGCTTCAAATTAAAATCAGATGGTTTGTGGACCATCTTATATGGGTGGCATCCACAAAATGATTTTGCTGAAACAGTGCCAGAAAGTTCCGACCTTGTGACAAAAAGTAAATCCAATTGGTTGAAACTTTGAGACCACCCAACTAGGTTGGTTTTCAAAAACGAACTCAATTCTTTGATATTAACGTATGCGTGATATATATATAGCAATGTGGTTTTGAAGTCCCACTCCCACTCACAAGTGCTCTTTTCTTTGTCCTCAAAAGCAGGCAAAAAAAAACCCATGAAGATGAAGGCAACACTGAGATACTTAGCAGGAATTGCAGGCCCTAGTGGTTTTGGCTCAAATACAACAGCCGAGCAAGTTACACAAGATTGTTCTTCCTTGCTTCCTTCCCATCTAACTGCTGTGGTTACTGGTATATATATTAGTCTCTCTTATTATTAATAAGCTGTTTATCCTTTCACTTATTTCTGCGTACGTGTGATAACTGGTAAATGATATATATTGTCTGACTAGCATATGAACCAAGCTTGGTTGGGTGTGTTTTCAATCTTGCTTCTTCTTCGTTCTTGTTGTTGAGTTTGGGTGTGTTCAGATACTGATGAGTGCGTGAAGGTGGCTCCGCCTTGCTTTTGGAGATTATTCTAGACAACCATATATTTGCCGTTCACTTCCCTAATATTACTGCCACTTTGTCCCTCTTATCCATTTAGCTCTTTTTTTTTTTTTTGGATAGAATGTAGGATTTCTTTTCTTACCTTTTACTGTTGAATGAACCAGATTTGGTGGTAAGTTGTTTAGTTTTTTTCCATTATAAATATTCGGAATTTCTGCTTGTTTATCTTTCGGGCATTGGAGGGAAGAGGATGAGGTGAGTTTCTCCATCTCCCGTGAATATACCACTTGGCTCATGATGGTTGCAGCAAGACATTGTCTCTTGATTCCTCCTGTATATTTTTTTCTCATTGGTTCAGACTACAGAACCCCATCTGCACTACACCAGAAACTAATCATTTTCCTTTTTCCTTTTCCACACACACACACACACACAAAACATTCTCATCGCTCATCTTTTACTTCAATCAACAAAGAGAGGAAAAAATTTAAGTAAAAAGGTCAAAAAATAATTATTTTTGAAAATTTTGTTAATGCGTGATAGTATATGATTAGCTTAATTAATGTAACTGTTTGTTAATGAATTTATACTTGAAGGAGCGACTTCTGGCATTGGAGCTGAAACAGCGAGGGTGTTAGCAAAGAGAGGAGTGAGAGTTGTGATTGCTGCAAGGGATTTGAAGAAGGCAAGACGAGTTAGAGAGAATATCCATAAAGAGACTCCAAATGCTGAGGTTGTCCTGTTGGAGATTGATCTCAGCTCTTTTGCCTCCGTACAGAGATTTTGTTCTGAGTTTTTAGCTCTTGGGCTACCCCTCAATATCCTCATGTGAGTTCTCATCATATATATATATATATATACATATAAATATTTATTTAATTCTGAAAGAAAAAGAGCGAGTATATATTTATATATTCTACGCTATGCTAATATATTGTTGGAATTAATAAATGAATTTTGCAGAAACAATGCTGGAATGTTCTCTCAGAAATTGGAGTTCTCTGAAGAGAAAATTGAGATGACAATTGCCACAAATTACTTAGGTACTTTTCTAAATATTCTTGACTTTACTTACGAGCTGTGCCCACAACACTTTATCATTGTGCACAGTTAATTATACAATTGTTTTAATCCGAATTTAGGATTAGGAGGGAAAAAATAACCACTTAGACCATTGTGCAAATATATTTTTTTGTTAAATCTTATATTAAATTAAAAATAAAAGCTCTCATAAATTCTTGACAACTACTGAGCCGGCACAGTCCGGATACTGCCAACTCATGATTACGATCCCAATGCAGAAATAATAAAATATAAATTATAAATAAAGTCAAAAGCATGGTTGAAACTTGAATTTTCTTTTTTTGGCACGGTGGCATTTCGAAGGCTCAAAAGGGTTACCGTTCATCGCTTCCCCGCTGTTCAGTTTGGACGGCACATGGAATCTCCCCTCCACAAAACCCACGGGGTTTGGCAAGTTAGATATATCAAAACAATTACTTTACCCTTTTTTATAATAATTTAAATTTTTAAGATAATTTATATCTATATATATTCTTTTAAAAAAAACTTTAGCTAGAAAATTATGCCATATACCCATAAAAGAAAAAAAAGTTATGCCATGTGTTTTTTAAGACATTGTCTAAAATTTAATTTTCCTTTAACATATGACAGGACTTTCTTCTTTTAATAACTTTTCATGTTAATTTATGAATTAAAAATTTTAGTTAATCTTTAATGAAATATGAATCTTTAATTAAGTGGGAAAAAAATTATATTCTAGCTGCCTGGAACTTATTCGCATAACATTAAATCTCAAAAAATTACATCAGATAAAAATCTTAATTTTTACTCTTCTTACTAAATATAAATACAAACCCAGTTGAAGTTTTGAACTATGCATTACAAAACATCTAGGTTTACTTTAAGATGGGGCCAAGACTCCATGTCACTTCATTCTTTTAGGCTCCATTTTGCTGTTTTGGTCCACAAACACGAAGAAACTTAGCATGCGTGTCTTTTATAAATGGGCTCAAAGTCCAAAGTGCTATGTTGTCCTTCTCTTCCTTCGTTTTGACCGTATACGGCATTAGCATGCCATTAGAAGATAAAAGCTGAAAGGAAAGGAAGGAAACTAAAACAACAAAGTTTTGATATGGACATAAAGAAAAAAAATTTCCTTAACATGTCGAATTGCAGGGCATTTTTTGTTGACGGAAATGCTATTAGAGAAAATGATAGGGACAGCAGAGATGACAGGATTTCAAGGGAGAATAATAAACGTATCTTCAGTAATACACGGCTGGGTCAAGAGAGATGCTTTTCTTTTCAACGACATGCTCAACGGAAAAAAGTAATACTGAACTACTCCATCTCAATTTTAATGGGATTAGGATGTGGGTATTTACTAATGGTAGTAATTTCTTTTTCAATAATAAATACATACAGTTATAATGGCACACGTGCATATGCTCAATCAAAATTGGCCAATATTTTGCATGCGAAGGAAATCGCTAGACAGCTAAAGGTAAGGATTAACTTGGAAGTTACTTGTACTTGTCTCTGGGCATAATAATACTATTTGAAGCAAAACTTCTCATGTCCCACTAAAAAGTGGTGTCGGAAATGGCAACGTGATTACAGGCAAGGAATGCAAGAGTAACTATCAATGCAGTCCATCCAGGTATCGTGAAGACGGGAATCATTAGAGCTCATAAAGGCTTGTTAACAGGTACACGACAACTCTAATTTCATTTTATATATCAAAATCAGAAGTTGACACTGCTAAATATAGTAATAACTTCCACGCAGATTCTCTTTTCTTCATCGCATCCAAGTTACTCAAATCGATATCTCAGGTTTGTTTACAAACGTACTCTGTTGAGTGTTGATTGTAAATAAATAGCACATTAGACTCTTAACATAGAGATGTAAAGGAGAAATATAACGGTGGTGGGTAATATGCATTTCCGTAGGGTGCATCAACGACGTGTTATGTTGCTCTGAGCCCACAGACAGAAGGGGTCAGTGGGAAATACTTCGCAGATTGTAACGAGAATAACTGCTCAAGTCTAGCAAATGACGAGTCAGAAGCACAAAAGCTATGGATAAACACCCGTGCATTGCTTCACAAACGATTATGCCAAGCCGCAACATGAAGCCTTTCTTCCCCTTTTCTAGATCTAGTAACATAGACACCATGTATTGTATGTATATAAGATCATCTATTTACAGCACAGAGAAGGCACTGTGGGAGAGTATTAACAAGGCAACCTATGATACACCATAAACGAAGGGGGATTAGAGTAAATAAACCCCATAACCTTAGTAGCTCCACAATGATTTATTGCACAAATAAGAAACCGTACAAACTTAAATGTTTGTTACATTATCTCAAGACGACTACATGTTATGTATCTCAAACTACAAGGCAAACTTGTAATCTCTAGAATCTTTTTTCGTCACTGATACAATAAAGCAAATACAGAACCACCTTCATAATCACAGTAGAGTTACAATCAATGATTATCTACGGACGGAAATGGATAATGTTTGGAAGAACACAGTAGTACATTTAACCTTGTCTAGAGTTTCACAATATAAGTTACAATACTCATTTTGTGGGGCACTTCCGATCCATTTTAGACAGATTCAGATACATCTTGTTTTATGCCTCAATCTATTTGTTAGCAGCCTGAGTCATAAGCTATGACTACATTAGCACTTCGGAGATTTATAGCTTGTCTGATCAAACGAGGTGAAAATCAGCCTCCGCTGGACTTTATTTCCTGGCCTGCCATGTATGAGATATCAGCATCAACTGAGCAGATATACAACATAGAGCAAAATATTATGGAAGAATTATATACAGCTTTTAATCCTGACCATCCATGAACAATTCAATCCAATTGATATGAATTATGATTCACTCCTCTCACTTGACATTTTGTCCCCTGTATATATCCACATACATGTGAGTGGAAAAAAAAAAATCATATCAATCCAGGACAGATTAATCATAGTTCCTAACTCTTGCATTTGATGACCACGGGACAAATTATGCATCAAACCTGAAACAACTCGCAGGGGCACATACACACTTTTATGCAATACAATATCATCATTATCATATTTTCTAGACAAAGTCATAAACAAAAAAAAAAAAATTATACAAGAACTTCATTCCCATACATCCAAATAAAAGATGAAGAGAATAATATCTACTGCTGAGGAGATATATACTGTAGTGATAACAATGCCTTACCTGAAACAGATTTCAATTCAAAGAAATCAGCAAGTGACCAATTTAATTCATACCTTCAAACGTGGAGACTGGCGAACAGACGATGCAGATCCAGGAGACAGGACTGTTGATCTAACTGTTCTTCCAAGGTTTTGTTTCTTAAAATGTCTATTGCCTTCTCTGGGTTGAACTTGGTTCTCATTTTTCTTGGTTGTGGAGTCACATGTGCTGGGTGACATAGATGAAACTGGAGCAGATGCAGAGATAAAGGCAGATTCTTGATGGTCACTTGTTATCAGGGCTAAACTCCCTGTGTTGTAAACATACAAGCTAAGATCAAAAACTAATTCCATATTTTGTTAAGAGAAATTCTTCATGCAACAAACTACATATCAAAGTGTCAAAAGAGAAATTAGAAAAAGACTCTGCGTATATATGTATCAAGTCAAGCAACTACAACAACTTCTAATCCCTATGATGATATAAATCATAATTAAGGATTTACAAAAGAGGACACAGCCCACGATACACATGGCTCACCCAAATCATGCACGCAGGACGATAGCTGTATATTATAGCTTTGGTTGTATGGTTGCAGTACCTTTTGCCGCTGCTTCTTGAAACTTTTGCCTCATAACTCTGACAAATTTAAATAGCCCATTTGTCTTGTTCAATTCATAAATCAACTCTTTGGTGTCTTTAAGAGATGGTTCACAATTTAACACTGAAAGAAAAAGAAAGAAATTAAAATTTCATGAAGCACATAGATGTATTGTTGAGATCATAAACTAAATTAAATATGCTGCTTACATGTGTACGTATCATTTTCATGGCGGATGGTAAAAGAATACTCCTCATTTGGGTTGTTTAAACTGATATTCTTGAAAGTGAATTTTACCCCTAAAGAGCAGAAGAACTTGTAAGAATAATAGAATATCAATTTTGATAAGAAAATTAAATCTTAGATTATAAGAACAGTTTCAATTACCACGTCCACCTTCAACATGGAAACCAAGGACACTGTTATACCATGAAATTGCCTCCTGTCTTTCATCTTTATGCTCAAGGCCTTCATTTGTCTTCCCCTCAGATGCTGCCAAAACTTTTTTTTATGATGAAGCAAGATAGGGATTGAGGAGAAGAGCTTAGAATAATTGCTAATGTTTTTCATAGTGCAGATTTCAATCCAACAAGTGAACATTGTAAATTAAGGAAAAAAGAAAAGGGCGGGGGGGGGGGGGGGGAGAGGAGGAGACAACAACAAAAGAGTAATTGTAATTCCTACCCCTACATATCTCGCCACTAATTTGGGCCACAAAACTGGACCTACTTACACTTTTCTTTGTACAGTTCCGATTTCATACAATCCTTTTAAAACTCTTTTTGAGTACTGGGAGTGGAACAAAAATTTCTCATTCCAAAATGTGACCCCATGGAAGCAAGGAATGAACCTTAAAACACGTAACAATCCAAACATAATTCTACAGAATGACTGCTAAGACCACAAATATAGGTTCGTTGCTTCTAGGAAAAGGAAATTAAATATAGATTACGTGCTGAGATAGCCATTTAACAGAAAAGCGTGTTTGGAAATGACAAGCTCAGAATAAATACAATATCTACAATGATGCAAGGTGTTGGATATCTTAATGCCTCCAAATTTATGTAGTAATACACAATGCCCTGTGTGAATGCAATCCTATCAGATTCAGATTCTTGATATTTGTATATACTTTATCTTAATATTTAGAAAATATACAGTTACGGCCAACTTGTCATCCTATATACCAAGAGCTGACTATGATCTCTGCGTGGAACTATGTGCTGTTGGGCATTGAGATATACTCCGTGCATATCAGTAATCTAATTTCATTTGCGTCCAGGCATCAAGAAAGATCTCACAGCACTGAAACAAACAATGATGGGCGGATTGCGCCCTTTACTCGCATCCGCCTCGGCTTTTCCTCTTCCAGAAAAACATAATAAGCATCAAACAGATATAAAGAATCTTTACAAACATAGTGATGACTTGGCAGAAAGTGAACAAGCTTAACAGAAGCCTAATAATGTTTAGAAAATAGATATAAATAGTTGCATGCTTAAAAACAGAAACGAATCATTACCCAGGGACTGCTGAGATATGATTGCAGCATATTGGTCCCTCTTGGTTCTCTGCTCCTGAAAGCTTCTCTTAAGATTTTCAACTCTAGACTTTGAGGAAGCAATAGCATCCATCAATGCCATTCGCTTGGCCTCCTTGCGGGTCTTCACTGTGTGAAGACATAATAGACGAGTTGAAAGATACGCTAATAAATACTTGTTTAGTGCGTAGCAGCTAAGATGTTCACTTATTGGCAACAATTAAGCTATTACAGTTTCTTTCACAGTTAAATCCAAATTGAAATCCACCCAATTAATGTCACAAGGCGAGGAAATCATATACCTGCTAGAGCTTTCACCAAATGATCCTCCGCCTCCCTCAGTTTACCTTTAACCTCTTCTATTTGGGCTAGGAGGAAAAAAAGTAAAAATCATACTAAGATATGCTTGCTAAATGACAAAAATTGAACAGAAGACCGAGGTGGACAAAATTATGTAAAATCTATAAACCCTAATCGGCCATAAGCAAGAGAAAACGTAGAGGAAATGCAGACGGCCACTCGTTTGAATCAATTGAAAGATAACTCTAGGATAAACCTCTCACCTTGATATTTAGCAGTTTCATGCGCTCTGGCCTTTGCCGACTCCAGAGACTTCCTAAAAGAAGCCGTGAAAGCATCCATCTTCTGCTGCTGAACAAGAAGCTCCGCATCGCAGGTTAAACGAAGCGACTCCATCTTTGTCCGTACTGAAGGTATCGACTCCTCCGCTTTAGCACTCATTGTATTGCACCTTCCAGAGATACAAAGAGAGATGGAAATTTTGAATGAAGACTAACTTCCAAGTTTCAATGTTTAGCCCGCCATTTTTTTTTTTCCCAAAGTTAAAAGTCGCTTCTAGTACTGAGTAGTGGAGCGAGACAAAAGGTGTCTGACAGGTCACACATCTGAGCCGCAACTCGCTAAGAGAATAAGAACCGAGCAAATTGAAGTCGGGCAATTATTTTGACACACCCTATAATTTCTATCCACACCCCTCAAACGCCTTACACTCTATTTATAATTAGAAAATATGGGGTGTGCTAAAAGAATTCCCCATTGAAGGCATTTAACTTATTGGTTTGAAGACCAAAAAGAGTCTCGTATTTCGTATTTCTGTTTAGGCTGAGACTTTTCTGGGCCAGTTCCTATTTCTGTTTTTCTCTAAACTAGATGGGCATTTCATTTGGTCATTCTTCCATCATATAAAGTACACTCATCCATAAGTCTAGCTGGTAACATAAGCACATTCACATGACATGGTTAAGCTATGAAATTTGAATACCTACATATGATAGAGCCCAAAAGAAAAGTCAGCAAACGTGTATTTTTCAGAAAACGCAACGTTGGATAAGATCCAACGACAGCGCCAATCGGCCAACATTATGGAAAGAGCACGTGGAATGCTAGGTGCTACTTGGCTTAGAAGCCAAAATTTGCAAAACCCTAAGCTTGCTTTGGACATAATACATCGAAATTGTCAGAATACAAGGAGCATTTAAATATATAGCACCAGCGCTCATGCCTTAAAATGAAGCAGACCGAGTATCCCTGGCTTAAATCAATCATTGTATGCTTCCTGCAGACCAAAGTATATTTCTCGCAATATTTTAAATTTTAACGATGCTCATTCCAGATTATGCCATGCAATTGCAATATTCCATTTGCCATTCATCGCCTACGGCTTTAATTTCCACATGCATGATGAGTCTTCTTCCTCTATCTGTTGCTTTTATAGTACTCCCTCTTTTTTTCTCGGTTTCTGTTGATATTGATTATCGGTACTGACTATTAACCTATAAAGGAAACGCATAAGAAACCCCCAAACATATGTTTCACCACATGCATTCCCCAACGGTCAATAGTCAACTATATGATTTTGCCTTATTTATTGTTGAACTGTTTGACATGAAACATATTTAGATTCCAACAAATTTTTTAAACAATAAGTACAAATGGACGAGCACATGATTCGTTGAATCTGGCAGCTCTGGTGCTGAAGCAAGAAAGCAACATTCAAAATCAACTATTGCGGTCTTAAAAAGAGAAAGCAAACTATGCATAAACATAAACAAATTTTATTATAAGCCATCCATATTTGGATCTTCTGTTTCGTGAATTTGTTAATGATCCACTTTAAACTTTACAGCCGAAAGAAGAAAAGCTTTATTAGGCCATTAATCTTGAAAGAATAGAACAACCCAACAACGAAGGCAATTAAGATCAAAGAACGATACCAATTCCATTTAATAAAATTATTAAAAAAGATAGTATCAGATCATAGCAAACCATTAAAGAAGGAATAGCCTTGATAAAGTGCGTGATTTTGAGATTAATTTTCTTAAATTCCGAATAAATTAATAATAATGTCTGTTTGGATCGCGATATTAACCATCTAGTTTGGAATGTTATCCCCCCGTGTGGTGGAGCCAACCCAGCATGTACAGGCTGACTGCTGACTAGTATTGGAGAACAGCATTCATTTAGATTTTCCCCATTCAAAAAGTTTCAAACTCAATTATTGCACAAAAGCAAAAAAATATCAATATTTTTTACACTTGATGGGATTATAATAAAATGTACGAATTTATTTATTTTGCAACTATAGGATGGGATTATAATAACAACACAATTTTATTGTGATAGTTGTATTTATAAGATTTAAATTTAAAATTTTTAATTATACTAAATTATACCTTCCAAATTTATTTATACACTTTATGGTAATGTATAAATTTTATTTAGATGGAAAGCAATAATATTAACTTAAATAATTTGTGTAGCTTAAATCAATTTCCAACTTTTTTTAAAAAAAAAAAATTGTCTAAAATATATTATTAATTTTTTTAATATATTGTGATAATTAGCGTTTTCAGGAGAATAGTGATGGCCAATAAATTTATGTTAGCTTCCATTTCAACATTTATATATGTAAAACCCAGGAGAAAGGTTTGGGTGGCGGCAGGGGCAGTGTGGTTGTTGCGAAGTAAGTAACACAAGAATATGACACAAAACCTTCTCCAAGTGAACGATGCCCGCATGACGAAGGCAGATACTTTATACCAAAATCCATTGATTGATTGATTAAGAAAAAGAGTCTTCCCAGACAATTCTATGTAATTTGTCCCCTCTCTAACTTTTCCATTTCATTCGCTCATCAACACAATTCCATTATTTAGGCAGATAGCATTTTATGTAGTGATTACTGATAAATACAACTAAAAGTTGCTATAAAAGTGTGCTTTCGATTAACAAATGCATATATACATATATGAATTGAAAGAAAAAGACAATTCCTATCCACCAATGGGTTATATTTTAAACACAGCCAAGCAATCAATCAATCATGGACCACTAATTATCATCTCTTAACTAGTTAAAACTTTTTCTCTCGTTGATTTAAACTAAAATTTCAGCTACACATTAAGATAATTCAACCATTTAAGTGTATCCATAAATAATAAAAAATTAATTCACAGAATAGTAGGCAGAATGTTAGTCTTTTTCATATTATTGTTATATTGCTTAGCAACCATCTAATTTCCCAAAAGGAAAACCAAGCAATTGTTTATGATTAAACTACCACCAACTTATTCTGGCATTAGATATAGATCTATAATAATAGAGTGCACATGCACAATAGACGGGATTGCATATTTTTCAAAATTTTCACCAATAAATCATATTTAATATTTGCTTCTATTATATAATTAACCACAACCAAATAATGGTTTAGCTGAAAAGTTCAAACCTATCCATTTTGCTTCGTGGCAAAAAAATAAAAACAAAAAAATATATTGAATTTAAATATACCGATGTAGTGGGAAAAAAAAAAAAAAAAAAGCAAAATGACTAAAGATATTGGTGACTTTTACACGTGTAAGTTGGAGGGCGATGGGGGACCTCACCACAACCGGCCTTCCCGAGACGTTGTAGTCTAATGGTGATGGAGACATCATCTCTTGTAGTCTAGTGAGATCTTGCTTCTTTTACCACATCACCCACAAAATTATCCGTCTGCACTCTTTCATACAATGCTGCTTTTTCTTAGTACCCATGCTTTAATTGAGGCTATAACTGAACTAATCACATTTTTATCTAATAAATGCCAATATTAATATTTTTGATTCAAACGTCATCGTTAATTTAATGCTAAAAACATCGTAAATATTTAAAAAGGTGATTGAGTAAAGTAATATGAAGTGTTACTTTATTAGGTTGACATTTTTTTTTTTTTACGAGATAATAGGTTGACATATTGGACAATTGTACGAGTTATTTGTTTGTTTTAGTCCAATTAGGGTGTCAAGAGAATAGGTTAAAGTACAAAATACAAGTCACTAAGTGTAATTTAAATTTAAACGTGTAATATGCAAACGCTTTAAGAGCTTTAATCTCCTTGTCATTTTGTAATTATAAATTTTTTAAAAAAGAAAACATAGACACAGAAGGAGTATATGCATGAAAGTGAAAATTTTTAAACAATAATGATTTTTTGATAAAAAATAATTATTATTATATAATATCACTTTTGGACGCAAAATGATTACTGTATTTTAATATAAAAAAATGTTGGTATTTATTTATTTTTTGGCATGTCTAAATAATATTACTTCAATCTAAGTAAGGTGATGTATTTGATAAAAAAAAAGAAAAAAAGTTAGGTAATATGGAGTTTAATTTTAAAAATACCACATAAGAAAGCATAGCTCAAATTTAAAAAAGGAATACCACAAAATGGAGTTTAATTTTCATTTGTGTTCGTGTTAATTCCTATCTAATAATTTCAGTAGGAATTTTCTTGGGTAGATGGTTTGATTTTCCTTTGCATGGTATGGTATATATCCAACAGTAAAAAACTTCTTCAACAGATAAGATCCAAACCGTTACGCCTGCGAAGTGACTGTGAAAATGACTGAAAGACGACTTAACATTTTCCCCGGGCACACCCCCAAGCGAATATAAAATTTAGGCCCCAGACCAAAAGGCAAACAGTTGGAGAAAGGCCCCCTCGCTGCGACAACCGAATCAAACCCATATTTCAAACAGTTATTCGTAGTGCCATTAAATGGAGACCATTTCGCTGCTCTTTCTCTATCTCTACCTGTGTGGCTATTTATCCCCCAATCATTTCCCCACATTCTCACAATTCCACCTAACTAGACTAGAGGCTGCAAAGGGCCAAGTATTTATCGTATTATTATTGGTAAATAGTAGTAGTAACTTAGCTAATAGTAGTACATATAGGGTCATATGTAACGTAATGATACAAATACAAGAACGATAGAGATGTATTATGTGACAGGTTTGCTTGTTTCGTTCTTGTCATCCACGATAAAAAGGACTCTGATACACAAATACAAAAAGCTGTCGTTCACTATGCCCGCCTTTGCCCCTTTAGTTTTTAAAACCACTAGAATTTTCTCTCATTTGCTGCTTGCTGCCCTGCCCCTGACCCTGCTCGTGCCTAGATTCCCAATGGACGTATTTGTCAAATAATTTCCCTATAATATTCCCCCAACTCACAGCAGTCACGAGGCACGCAGTATATATATCTTTATATATGGCCAAGTGTCAACCAAAATCATAAAAACAAAATGATTCTTGTGCTCAGAGTGGCTTCTTGTCACGCGACGTCACGTGATGCCTTTTTTTTTGTAAAAAATAAAAATCAGAAACCTTGATTGGGATTTAAATTAGAAAATGCAATGTGACAATTGCAGATTCACATAACTCCTTCACGATCGGGATTATTAATCTGGTGATGGGTAAGTATATGGGATGGTTTTAAATAATATGAGATTCGCAGGACAAATAGACAGAGCCAATGTCATAGATCGCATCACGTATGAACATGATGGCAAATGGAGCAGGTTTATTTATTTCTAACACTAGCTCAGATCCAAATTTAAGTCGTTGGCAAGTTAAATTTGCAGCAAAATCAGGATTTGCTCAGTGGGCTTTGTTGAAAATTTGTTTTATTTTCCTGGTACGATTTTTTTCTAAGCTTTTTCAAAGCCTGTGAAATGGTGCCTTTGGAGGTAAACTACTACAGAGAGAGCTCGCTTTCCTTCCCCTGAATCCGGAAAAGCAAAAAAGGTTATCTGATTGAATCGCTTTAAATTTCTGGCTTCATGCATTTACAGTACTGTACTCTACCAATACAAAGATTGAAGAAACTAAAAACTAATTGCTAAATCACTTCTACCGTGGTATGATTGTGTTGACTTTTTTTTTTTTTTATAAAAAAATAACCATGTAGTAACCCACTAATTTAGATTTTAACGAGGTAAAAACACTATATATAAAATTAAAACTTCAAATTTTTAATTAAATTATTTAGTAAGTAAATCCACAAATTTTATTGTCCAATGAACGATCTAAGTACCAAAATGTCATTTTCATGTAAAGTTCGTATTTTTTGGCCATAATTGCAGAGGTTAGGAGGATGCATCAAGAGCTAAACCGACAAATTTTGATCTTAATCCAATTGAAGTGCATTCAATAGAGAGCTGAGTCAGTATCAGCACTAGTTGGCCCCTTGGCTGAATATGTTGTAGCAGACAAAACCCATTTGCTTGTCCATATTTTTAGTTACAATCCGTCTCTTATATTATGGAAAAATCCGAGAGAAAATGAGAGCTTATTTTATATACATATACAAGGCAACATCAATAAGATAAACTGTTCATATTAAAACAAAAATTTAGAAAGAGAGCCACTCACCCACCCATCTCTGTTGCTCACTTTCAAATTAAAAAAACAGTTATAATCCATTCCCCCCACTCTCCTCCTCCTCATCAACATAAACAAATGCTTATAAACAACCCTCTAAAATTCCATTTCTCTCTTCAGAAACATCATGGCCTAGCTGTTTCTTGGATCCGGAGATTTTGGGTCTCTTCATTTGTATTTAACCATTTTTTTTAAAACTCAGTTGTCCACAAGACATGATTTGGTTCCTTCCCGTTGTTCCTCCCTAGGCTCAAACCTTTCTCTGTGTTCTCTCATTGGAGTTCGCAGCATAGTTGTAATGCCTGTAAATCCATGGACCCTCTTCTTCCTTTGCTTTTTTCTTTCACTTCCATACCTTTCTTTTATAGCTTATGCAGTTAACCAGCAAGGGGAAGCTCTTCTTTCATGGAAGGGAACCCTCAATGGATCCCAGGATGTATTGAGTAATTGGGATCCAATGGACGAGACACCCTGTGGCTGGTTCGGGGTTAGCTGCAACTTCAAAAGCGAAGTTGTACAATTAGATCTGAGATATGTGGATTTGCTTGGAAAAGTTCTCTCTAATTTCACCTCGTTGCTTTCCTTGAACAAGCTCGTCCTTACGGGAACAAATCTCACTGGTTCAATCCCAAAAGAGATTGGCACTCTTAGTGAGCTCAGCTACTTAGATTTAAGTGACAATGCCTTGAGTGGTGAAATTCCGAGTGAGCTTTGCTTCTTGCCCAAGCTTGAGGAACTCCACCTGAATTCCAACCAGCTCGTGGGATCAATTCCAGTTGCAATTGGAAACCTCACACAGTTGGACTGGCTGATTATATATGACAATCAACTAAGTGGTGAAATTCCCAGAACCATTGGCAACCTCAGGAACTTGCAAGGGATCAGAGCAGGTGGAAATAAGAACCTTGAAGGTCCTTTGCCACAAGAAATTGGCAACTGTTCCAGTTTGGTCATGTTGGGTCTCGCTGAAACAAGTATCTCTGGTTTTCTTCCACCAACTCTTGGCCTCCTCAAGAAGCTTGACACCCTTGCGATTTACACTACACTCATCTCTGGCCAAATCCCTGCTGAGCTCGGTGACTGTAGTGAACTGCAAAACATTTATTTGTACGAGAACTCCCTCACCGGCACCATACCGAGCAAATTGGGAAATCTTAGAAACCTCAAAAATCTCCTACTATGGCAGAACAACTTAGTTGGCACTATCCCACCGGAGATTGGAAATTGCTACCAGTTATCGGTCATTGACATCTCAATGAATTCGCTCACCGGAAGCATACCCAAAAGTTTTGGAAATTTGACCTCCTTGGAAGAACTTCAACTCAGCGTCAACCAGATTTCCGGCGAGATACCGGCGGAGCTAGGGAACTGTCAGCAGCTAACTCACATCGAGCTGGACAACAATCAAATTACAGGTACAATACCTTCCGAACTTGGAAGCCTTAAAAATCTAACATTACTGTTTTTGTGGCATAACAAGCTGGAAGGAAATATACCATCTTCTCTTTCTAATTGCCAAAACCTCGAGGCCATGGATCTATCCCAGAATGTATTGACAGGTCCTATACCAAAGGGTATATTCGAGCTTAAGAATCTGAATAAACTTTTACTACTTTCAAATAATCTCTCCGGGAACATTCCAGCTGAGATTGGAAACTGCTCATCTTTAATTCGGCTCCGAGCGAGCAACAATAAGCTCACAGGGAACATTCCCCCGCAGATTGGAAATCTGAGGAATTTGAATTTCTTGGATCTTGCAAACAACCGAATTGCTGGAGTTATTCCGGAAGAGATTTCAGGCAGCCAGAATCTCACGTTTTTGGACCTACATTCCAACTTGATCGCTGGGAACTTGCCAGAAAGTATGAGCATGCTTGTCTCGCTTCAATTTATTGATGTCTCCGATAACATGATTGAAGGAACATTAAGCCCAAGCCTTGGGTCGCTTGGTTCACTCACGAAACTGGTTCTCGGGAAGAATCGCATATCCGGGTCAATCCCTAGTCGACTCGGTTCTTGTTCCAAGCTGCAGCTTTTGGACCTTAGCAGCAATCAACTTTCAGGAAATATTCCAGGTAGTCTGGGCAATATTCCAGCGCTCGAAATCGCTCTGAACCTGAGCTGGAATCAACTCACTGGCAAGATTCCTCAGGATTTTTCGGAGTTGGAGAAACTTGGAATCTTAGATATATCCCACAACCAGCTCGACGGTGATCTTCAATCTCTTGCTGGCCTCCAAAATCTTGTAGTCCTCAATATCTCATACAACAAATTCTCAGGTCGCGTTCCAGACACGCCTTTCTTTGCAAGGCTTCCTCTAAGTGTGCTCGCAGGAAACCCCTCCTTGTGTTTCTCCGGTAACCAATGCGCCGAAGACGATACCAGACGAACAGGACGCCGGACAAAGGCGGCGCGTATAGCCATGGTTGTCCTGCTATGCACCGCGTGTGCCCTCCTCTTGGCGGCGCTTTACATCGTCATCGCGGCAAAACGACGCGGGGGCCCGGGGCACGATCTCGACCTCGATGGTAGAGATTGCGACATTGAGATGGCCCCACCTTGGGAAGTGACGTTGTACCAGAAGCTCGACCTGTCAATCTCTGACGTGGCACAATGTCTCACACCTGGCAACGTCATTGGGCGGGGACGATCCGGCGTCGTTTACAGGGTGAATCTGCCGTCAGGTTTACCCGTTGCCGTGAAAAGGTTCGGTTCTTCAGATAAATTCTCAACTTTGTCATTTGCATCGGAGATTGCGACATTGGCCCGAATCCGGCATCGGAATATCGTGCGGCTTTTGGGTTGGGCAGCAAACCGGAAAACGAAATTACTGTTCTATGATTATTTACCGAACGGTGATTTAGATACACTGATACACGAGGGGTGCACAGGATTAATCGAGTGGGAGACCCGGTTCAAGATAGCATTGGGCGTCGCGGAGGGCTTGGCTTATTTACATCATGACTGCGTGCCTGCTATCTTGCACCGGGACGTGAAGTCCCTGAACATTTTGTTAGGAGACAGATATGAGCCGTGTTTGGCCGATTTTGGATTTGCTAGACTGGTGGAAGATGATAACGGTGCGTTTTCCGTCAACCCACAGTTCGCGGGTTCCTACGGCTACATTGCACCGGGTACGTGAAATTACAATTTTGGAATATTTTATTTTATACAGGCTTCAGTAAAACCTGTTTTTCTAGATACGCAATAGTATATATAAGAACATGCATTTATCTATTATCATTTCATGAATTTTAAACACAGTTTTTAATTATATAAATAAAATTAAATATTTTTAAAAAATATAGAAAATAGGAATTCATGAAACCTCAAATTAGTTTACTTTAATAACTGCTTATAATACCTTTTATTATATATAAAAAAACCTGCTTATTATGTGTTCTTTTTTTTTTTTTTTTCATAATAAATATGAATATGAACTTGTAAACATCAGATATCGTCGTTTAGGATAAAAGAACGATCATAGGAATACTGAAAAATAAAAGGTGATAGGAAAGTTTGCTAAGAATACTTAGACACCATATGGTATGTCAGGGAAATGGGGCCGTGCGGCCATCTTTATTGAACACCCACATCATGGCTTTTTTTACATACAGTAGTTTCTTTAAGAGTTTTTGGGTTCATTAGCTGTACAACTCATGTACTTGTCACAAAATTACATGCATGCATAATAATTACACTGAATATCTTGCTCTTTGGACAACAAGAACAAGACATGCCAGTCCCCATTCCCAAAAGCTAAAATCATTGTACAAGTCATGCATACATGTGAACCACGTACGTTCTGCTAATTCTAACTTCAATATCACCTAACATATAGATTATTTCACATGAAATGTTGTAGTTTAATTAAAAGTATTAAGTTTGAATTTTTAAAATATTTTAAAATTAAAATTTTATAATTTTTATAGAATTTAAATATGAATTAATTAGTAATTAACGTAGGGTTGAATGCAAAATATGCCATAGTTTTTCAAATAAAGAAAACCTAAACAATTATTTTCCAAATTAAAAAAAACTCCCAACCAATTCATCTCTTGCTCTCTGTTAATTTGTGGAGAATAATTTAAGTTGAATGGTTGTTGTTGCAGAGTATGCTTGCATGCTGAAGATCACTGAAAAAAGTGATGTATACAGTTTTGGAGTGGTCCTGTTAGAGATAATAACTGGAAAAAGACCCGTGGATGCATCATTCCCTGATGGGCAACATGTTATTCAATGGGTGAGAGAGCATCTAAAGAGCAAGAAGGACCCAGTTGAAATGCTTGATCCCAAGCTTCAAGGCCATCCAGACACACAAATACAAGAGATGCTGCAGGCACTTGGTATTTCTCTCTTGTGCACTAGTAATCGAGCAGATGATCGTCCTACCATGAAAGATGTCGCCGCATTATTGAGAGAAATTCGACACGATCCTCCACCAGGAACTGAGGCCCACAAGCCCGCCGCCAAAAGAACCGAAACTACGTCGTATTCGTCCTCGTCGGTCACACCGTCTCAACTATTGCTCCTCCAAGCCTCGTCTCATTCCTCGTCCCTTGCTTATTCATCTTCTTCAGCAGCAGCAGGTTACCCTTCGGCAAGAAGGGAATAAGGAAGCCAGACAGACAGCTAGACTAGTAGTGTATTTGAGAAAATATTAGTATTAAATTTAAGGAGTTAGCTATCAGATCTTAGATATTGATTAGTTATTAACAGTTGGGTAATATGGGAATTGTAAAGATTAAGCAGGGTGCTTTGGGTATTTCAATTGATAATCAAAATGAGATTGAGATGAGTGTACAGCAAGTTAAATGACATTATTCTCCCCAAAAATAGCTTTCTTAACCTCTTCCTTTTTTGCTATTATCATATTTTATTTTATGTCAATTGTAGCTTTCGTATCATTTATTCTCATGGATGAACTAAAATTTTTAACTAAAAACTTAAAAAAAAAACATTAATATAAGTAAATAAAGAGTTTTTTTAAGTAATGAAGAGTCGGTGTAATTTCTTAGTACAATGAATTTTCTTATTTTAGAGATTGACAGAGGACCAACAAGGTTGTCCCACTTGAATTTTCCCTCTCTGTAGTGTAGACTGAGGTTTTCGTGTGTAGTCATTCACTGATTCCATGAGTGGTCATTCGAAATGCTAATAAGAAACGGAGAAAATGGAAAATGTCTGATTAGGCAGGAAAGATGCACAATGATTATTGTCTACTTTGGGAACCCTCTTTCATGTTCTCTCTTCTATGATACGTCGTTTCCAAGAAAAGGAATAGGTTTGGTTTGCTTGTCTTCCATCAACTAACTATAACTTGGCCCGCACCATGTGCATTTAGCCAGGGATCACTCTGCAATCTGCATTCAAGAACTCATACGTACGGCCATGGAGGAGGGATTTCATGTACTTTCACCATCAAAACGATACGCTAGCATCAGATCATTGTTAGCCCAGCCACAAAAGTCATTGGTTTCTCTTGAATTTTATATTTAGTAGCTTTAGGGGGTCACCTTTCTTGATCCAGCTGTGGCACTCCGAGGGTGCTCACATGACGCACATGCAGTTTAATAACAACTAAAGTAAAATCTCCGGCCAGATTATGGGTTCCCTCTAATATACAGATCCACAAATAATAAATTTCTCATGCTATTAACGTGATTGTCAATATGTCGTAACACAAGTCGATGAATTAATAATGAGAGTAATATAATGAACTCGAGAAATTGATTGCACTAAATTTATTTTGAGACGGAGAGAAAACAAAGTAAAACTTGAAAGGATGAAATCAATTAAATAAGGAGAGGAAAAATAGAAAGATTCCCTGGTAAGATTGTGATAACTTGGTCTTATATTGTACTGGAGATTTACAAGTTGATAGGTCCTATAGTTGTATGTATTTAGAGGTCCCGGACCCCATCCCACGACACACGGCCATGCCTTAACAAATTCGAAGGTAGCTAGAAATAGGCGTCATTGCAATCCAAGGTCACCCCGCACATGCTGTAGGCTAACTGTATAAGGGATAATTGCAATAAGAAGCAACAGATTCGAAAAAAAGTGAAAGCTGGATAAGTTACGTGGTCGGGGTCATTTGTCCTAGGCTGATGGATCGTATTCTCATCATTGATGGTTCTAGAGTGAGATGAATATGATTGATTTTCAGTTGGGACCAGAGAAACTCGTCTTATTAAAGCTTGCGCACTATATTACCTGATGCCAACTTACTCTTAAGGCAATTTTCAACAACTCAACATGCTCCTTTTCAGCTTATCAATCATACGAGGGAGGAGCATATAGAAACATTATTGATTTATGTCATCAGATCTCAAGTTCTCCATCATTAAAATCATACTAGTTTTTATAGAACATATACAGAATATCCCAATCATAGAACTAAACTCATTATTGGCTTGTGAATTTTAATTTTGACAGTGACGGATTTTACTTATAATAATTGTAATTATTTTTTTTAAAGTACGTATATTATACAGGTTTGACTATTATTGTAGCGCGTCAAAAAAATACATACTTAAAACAGAAGCATCTTCAATACTCAACCAGACCATAACTATGGTGATTTTTATTACAAAATGATGGCAGAAGATGTTCTATAGTGACTTCATTATCCACTTTAAATTGGCCTTTAACCGTATAGATCATCATCATCATCTCCTGCAGTAGCAGAAGAGAAAGGGTCTGAAGCTCCAGCTGCTGCATCCTCAGTTCGGTTTGTAAACCGAAACTCTGAGCCAAATCCACGAGACTGTTGCAAGGTCTGAGCAAAGAGTTGGTATTTCCTGATGTCAGCATCACTGACACTTCGGCGAGCAAATTTCATAGACTCCTCAAAGTGGGATGGCTTTATCTCAGAGACCTCATCAATGTCATCTTCTTCCATGGCTTCAGGGTTCTCTCTCTTTCTCCTCTCCCTTTCAATACCCTATTGATGCCATGGATTAGATACGAACAAAAGACTTTGGGAAACTAATTGTAATTCATTACACACATAAAGATGGAATCACATCCTTATTTGGTGTCCCATTCTCTATTTTATGATCTCTTGGTCAAAATTATTTAATACTTTTGATCATTAAAGATAATGAGATAGGAAATAGAACAAGAAAGTGAGAAGGAAAATATTAATCCCAAATGCCAATATACCTTCTCAATATCTTCTCTGATCGCATATTTGCAGGCTCGTTGACAAATTTCAGTAATGTCTGCGCCACTAAATCCATGAGTGAAACGGGCAAGAGCAGCTAGGTCAACATCCTGTGAGACTGGTGACTTCCTCAAACATGCTTTAAAGATTTGAAGACGTGAGCTTTCATCAGGCAATGGGATGTAAATCAGCTGGTCCAGGCGTCCAGGCCTGAGCAATGCAGGGTCTATTATGTCTGGCCTGTTTGTTGCCCCAATGATGAAAACTGTTTTTTTAGCTGTCATTCCATCCATTTCTGTCAATAGTTGGTTCAACACCCTATCTGCAGCCCCACCGGCATCTCCTGTGGAACTGCCACGCTGAAAGTTGGAAACGTCCAAACGATTAGAAAATAACATCTATCAAAAAAATAGCAAAGATGTAAACAATTCACAACAAGCAACAGATATTGCAGTTGCCTTTTGCTTTTTTGTCTCTTTTCCCCGGGGATGTATTAAAAGGTGCGTCTTTCCTCAACAAACCCCAGGCCTCCCAAACTCATAAAATGACACGACCAAGTGAAATGGACTTGTCTATTTATGTGAAGGCAATTTTTCTAATTTTAGTACCTGGGTAGCAATAGAATCAAGTTCGTCAAAGAAAAGCACGCATGGAGCTGATTGCCGGGCCTTGTCAAATATCTCACGCACATTGGCCTCACTTTCACCGAACCACATTGTCAGCAGCTCAGGTCCTTTTACACTTATAAAGTTGGCCTGGCATTCGTTGGCAATTGCTTTTGCAAGCAGGGTTTTACCACAACCAGGAGGTCCATAAAAAAGAACACCTTTTGAAGGTGACATGCCAAATTTCTCAAACTTCTCAGGATGCTCCACTGGGTATTGAACAGTCTACAAGGAACACAAGACTGGTTACATTAGAACGTAAACACGAATATTTAGTCAATTAAAAGATAATGCAAAAAGCGGATATCCAACATATTTTACAACAAACCTCCTGAAGCTCTCTTTTGACATTCTCAAGGCCACCGATATCATCCCAGGAAACATTTGGAACCTCCACAACCTACCAAGAGCAGCAACTCAGATTATAGTCCTCGTAAACAATTGCATCATGAAGGTTAAAATGATTACTTGGAGCATTTTTATTGATATAAGAAAGCATAATAACTGCATGAACTTTCCTAATACTAGGGAATGACAAGGGTTAAATACTAATATGCTAATAAATAAAAACATGCATTCGTAAAACTAGTGCTGCTTTTGTTTCAAAGCTCATTGGGATGGACAAATTGAAAAAATTATAAAATTTGTGGCAAATAATAAACAAGCAAAACTCACTGTTTCACGCAAGGCAGATGGATTAGATGCACCCAAAGCAGTTTGGAAGTGTTCATTGGTCACAGCCATGGAATTCAGCACCTCAGCATCAATCGTTTCGTCATCTAGGTCAATAACATCCATTTTCTCCCGGATACACTGTAGGGCAGCCTCTGTGCAAAGAGCAGCAAGATCTGAGCCAACATAACCATGGGTATCTCTAGCAACTCTTTCAAGATCCACCTGAAACAGAACATAAAGTAAAAATCTAGAAGCATAAAATATGTTGCCATCATGAAGAAAATGATGCAATACAACTAGATGGTGGGTAGAATCTCACATCATCTGATAGTTTCATATTCTTTGTATGAATTCTAAGAACCTCCAATCTTCCAACTTCATCTGGTACACCAATGTCAATCTCTCGATCAAATCTGCCAAACCTCCTAAGAGCAGGATCAATGCTATTAGGCCTATTGGTGGCTCCAATAACAATAACGTGAGACCGTGTCTTAAGACCATCCATTAGAGTCAAAAGTTGCGAGACAATACGCCGCTCCACTTCACCATGCGTCTTTTCTCTCTTTGGAGCAATTGAATCTAATTCATCAATAAAAATGATAGATGGGGAATTCTTTTCAGCTTCCTCAAATGCCTTCCTCAGATTGCTTTCACTCTCACCAGCCAATTTTGACATTATTTCAGGCCCGTTAATCAAAAAGAAGAATGCACCTGTCTCATTAGCTACTGCTCTTGCAATCAGAGTTTTCCCAGAACCAGGTGGTCCATAAAGCAGGATTCCCTTTGGGGGCTTAACACCAATTGATTTGAAGAGCTGCGGGTGTCTAAGAGGAAGTTCCACTAGCTCACGGATTTGAGCCATTTGCTTCCTAACACCACCTACATCATCATAGCCCACTTCGTTTAATCTCTCTTCATCCTCACGTTTGATGGGTTCTCCTTCACAGAAGATTTCAGTATCAGGTGCCACAACACAGTATTCCCCAGGATCTGTCTCTATTACTTTGAATTCAACACTACGCATCCCACCCCTCACAAGGAACAGGTCACCTTTCCTCACAGGCCGGTAAGCCTCCAGAAAGTATGCTGTTAAGCCAGAAGACCAGACACATTCACTACAAAGGCAAACTAATAGTAGTGAGGAAATATTAGAATATTGAAGAGCAAACTTACGCTTTAGATATGCATCAAACAAGTTGCCAGTTACGCCCTCAATAGTATCATCAATTGGAAGGATGTGTACCCGCTTCCCATACTTCACATCAGGACATTGATGTACAGCTACAACATCTCCAAGTCGTACTCTAAGATTAGCCCGAACAACTTTATTCATCCTGATTTTCGGTTCTTCACACTCTTCTTCAGCTAAAACAACGCAAACTGTGTCCCTTCGCTTCTTTCCCTATTTCGTCAAGACAATTCTTAGTATTACATTCTTCAATAAAAAAGTTATCAGTACTACATTCAACTTGCAGTAATACAAACATATAGAGAATGCTAGATACCTTTAGTAGAACGGTGTCACCTCGGAAAAACTGAAGCTTTTCCATTCTGGCAGGGTGCAAGGTGACAACTGAATTATCATCATTGATAGCCTCATCAACAATAAGACGGTTAGGAGACTTCTTGCGTTCTAATATTGCAGTGGAGTAATCCTTTTTATTACTTTTCCTATGTCACAAATAAACATTGTCAACAATATAGTCACGTGTGCTAAATAAATAAGTATTCAACCCACACCAAGACTACCCGAAGAATTTATTATACTTTTCTGCAGTTTTTACTATCACGCGCAATGCAACTAATAAATATTTAATATTAGAAATCTTTCCCTATTAGGTTATTAGGAGAATATTATTTCACATTTGAAAATAAAACTGAAGTATCAAAGTATCACATGCAATTGAAATAAAATGCACACATAATTTATGTGTATTTGTAAAATCATTTTTTTTTTTGTTCTGAATTATAGCAGCGGCATAAAAAATCTGTCACATAAGCATCGGCATTCATGATTCAACAACAAAACGATCTGTTCCAACTCCAACTTCCGCAACGAAATTAAATATTTGAAGCTGCAAGACCAGATAAGCATCGACGGGAATGGAATTTTAAATTATTTGCTACAATTAGCATTCTTCAGTTACCCCCAAAAAAATAAAATAAAAAAAGAGAAAAAAAGAAAGGAACTTTGACTGCCTTTGGAACCCAGAGGAAAAGCATCACCAAGATGAGGAGATTTATCTTTTTCAAACAGGCTCAAAGTTCCATCCGAAATAATCCCAACACCGCCAGTAAGCAAAATAAATAATTGCTGGAATATGGAGGATTAAAAAAATATGTATGGAAAAACGTACGGGTCGGAAGAGGGCTGGCCCTTTTCAGGCACCGGTGAGCCGAGATCCGCCATGAATTTTTCTAAGCTTTTTCTACGTTCTTTTGTAGAAAAATTGCGACAAGCACTTTAAGCTCAGATTCAAGGTAGGTGTAGCTCCTTGGGATAAATACAAACGTTCTCCGATAGGGAGCAGGAAGCCAGGCACAGCCAGTTTCCATACCCAAGCCAAACCCAATGACTTGTGTCCGAGTGTCCATGAAGCTAACTGTGTGAAGCCAACGCAGCAGCTCAGTCGGTGCCATACTTCCTCCGTGTAATGCTTTCATAATAGCAGCGTCAGCACTTCACAGTCACACGCACTCTCTCTCCCGGCCCCCCTCCTGAAAACGACGGTTTTTTCCTTCTATACTTATTTAAGATTTAAGAAGATTTGTTTTCTCTTTTCGGCCAATAGTACATTCATATAGACCCAGTTATACAACTAGCCCACTATGTTTAGGCCCAACTCCCAAGCCTGTTTCGGGCCCAACTTTCTGTAGAAGATCGTTTTTCTGGCTTTTGTTTTGTCGTTGAAAATAATTCTGCTCCCTGCTAAAAAATACCCTGAAGTGAAAACTTTCCTCGAGAAGTTGTGTTGAATCAGATTGTTTAGTTTTGAGATACGGCGTGGACATGGTTATCAAAATTGGGGGACAAATAGAGAAGGTGAATGGGAAAGAAATGACATACAATGAGTTTGTGAAGAGATACATGGAGAAGAACCAGCCTGTGGTGCTTACAGGGTTAATGAACGGTTGGAGGGCTTGCAAGGACTGGGTCACCTGTGAGGGCCAACCCAATCTTCAGTTTTTCTCTACGCATTTCGGGGTTTCAAAAGTTCAGGTATCCATGCCAGCTATCTATTAAAGCTTCAAAATTAATAAGAGCTGGGAAGAGATGTTTTTATTTACTCTCACATGTCAAATTCCTACTGTTTAGTTCCGAATAATATTTGTTCCCCTTCTCCTAACTCATTATGCCTTTCATTTTGATTTAATTGTTAGTAATTAGTACTATGTTTGATAATTAGTAGTACCTACAAATTCACTAGAATTCGTCCACAAAGGTTGCAGATTGTGGCACTAGAGAATTCACGGATCAGAAAAGGCAGGAAATGAGTGTTTCAGAGTTTATCGAGCATTGGCTATCGAACTCTGCATCACAGTGCAGTAATGAAACTCAAACTCGTAATGATCAGTCCGTGCTGTATTTGAAGGATTGGCACTTTGTAAAGGTATTCTTGCAGTAGAGGATCCTCTTGCCATGCCATGACTCTAGTGATTATATCAATTGATATCATTTTAGTTTTTTTGTTTTTTTGATCAGGAATACCCAGAATATTTAGCATACATCACTCCAGTGTTCTTTTGTGATGATTGGCTCAACCTCTATCTTGATAACTACAGAATGCATACTGATCCTGATGCTTACCAAGAAAACTATGAAATATGTTGCTCTGACTACCGTTTTGTTTACATGGGAGTGAAAGGTTTGAGAATAGATATTATTAATCTTTATAGTTGTCATGAAGATCAGCTAAACCTCTACTTCCTTTAAACAGCTAGATTCTTTTTCATTGTTTTTCCAAAGTTAACACCATTAACTCGCATCTTTCAATTCTTTTGACAGGATCCTGGACTCCTCTTCATGCTGATGTTTTCAGGTCATATAGTTGGTCAGCAAATGTCTCTGGGAAGAAAAGATGGCTTTTTCTAGCTCCTTCTCAGTCTCATCTTGTATTTGACCGGTATAAATGAATTTCTTTTGTCATGCACCAGCCAAGAATATCGTTTCTAAATATTCATACTTACTCGAATAGTCAAATTTAACTATCCACCATTGTTTGCTACTGACAGCCACCTTAACCAAACTTTCTATTTTAAGATGATCTGATCTTTATAGCTTCCTGTGTCTACCAGCTTGATGATCATACTATTCATAAAGTGTAGATGTAGAACTTATGAGTGTTTCTTCAAGACACGTATGTTCCTCTTCTGTGATTAAAATATGTGTGTGGTCGGTCCTATGGACTTCCTCCTGTCACCGGAAGACTGCATTACTTCAGTGTAGAAAATCCTGTTTCTGCGGACTTGGGAAAAAAAAACTTGCTAGATGATGCAGGATGCCCTTTTTTCTCTAGAAAAAAATTCTACAATTTTCTGTTTTGCTGTTGTCTATTCTTTTTCCTCCCCTCTTTTGGGAGAGAGGGGGACGGGTTGTTCGGAGTGCTGGCTTTTTGTTTAGTTTTCAAACTTAATTATTTTTCCCGATTCTTTCAGGAATATGAAAAATTGCGTGTATAATATCTTTGACGAAGTCAGTGAGACAAAATTTCCTGGTTTTAAAAAGGTAAATTTCAAGTTCTATTTTGAAGTAAATCTTGCTTATTCCAATATCTTTTTTGCTCCAGTGTATTTCTTTTTTCTTTTTTCATTTTTTGGTTTAACGTGTATTTCTATGTGTATGCAGGCTATCTGGTTAGAATGTTTGCAAGAAGCAGGTGACATCATATTTGTTCCCAGTGGGTGGTATCATCAAGTTCATAATCTGGTATTTTACATTCCCCGCATGGATTACTGTTATATCCCCATTTATTTTTTTAAAGGCTGTCCTTCAGTCCCTTTAAAGTGACAATTTTATATTTAAAATGTTAGGTTTGTTGTTTCTCGGTGGCTTCATTTTATGGGATTAAGCAACTTTAGTGATTAATAATACCTATAACTGTACTGTTTTTCTGCCTCTTGAGAATATTTTGAGAAAGAAAAGGGTTTTACCATGGCAGATGTCCTAGTTTTTATTTCAAATGTCAATATAAACTATTGGCAAGACTGACTCCATAAATTGTTGGTAAGTGAGAAACTTTTCTTGGCCTTTGGCTCACTTGCTGTTCATGATGTTTTAAGCCATGTATCAGAATCACTATCACCTAGGTAGTGTTCTTAATTTACAGCATCAATGCAAAACTAATGTTCTAAAGGAGGCCAACTTGTTGCTGCTCTGCATTTTGATCTTCATATCATTAGTTATAACGTAGTTATGAGCAGTTTTCATGAGTTTGTATTTTAGAACAGGCAGGACACAACTAGAATATAAATTTACTTCCTCAGGGATAATAGATATGATCTGATTGACTGATAGCATCTCATATGCTTTCAGGAGGATACTGTATCTATAAACCATAACTGGTTCAATGCCTATAGCCTTTCTTGGGTGGTAAGTTGAGCAATACGGTCTAGTATACATTCAAGACTCACTTATAAGTCAAATTTTAACTGAACTAAATTGTTCTCTCATGAAGTTTTATGCTATGACAGTGGAATTTACTTTTAAGGGACTACAATGAGGCCAAGGAATACATAGAAGACATCAGGGATATATGTGATGATTTTGAAGGTCTCTGCCAGCGCAATCTTGCTGCTAACACAGGTGCTGTATATTTATTTTCAGTAATTGCTAGTATGTACCAGACTAAAATGCCATGATAATTCATATGCTGTCCGACCAATCCTATGTGGATATCTTGAAATAAAAAGCTAACCCAACATTAAGGTAGTTGACATACTAGATGGATTAATCCATAATGAATGGATTTCCTGTTCATAATGATTTTGTTAAAAGATCATTTTTTAAACCGTAATCAGCTTGGTTAATGCCAAATACATGTTTTGGATATGCATGGTTAGTGGATGACTTGACTACATGTTTCTGTTTGGACAACTAATCTACGAGATATAATACAAACTCCGCATAGCATACTGTAACTCGTGGAGGACGCTTTTACTGGTTTTCATGTTATTCTGATTTTGTTCTCAAAACAGGGATGAACTTCTATGATTTCTTTACTTTCTTAATGTACTTCGCCTTGGCCAACTTGGTCTTGCTTTGTGAACTAAGAGGAAGACATGAAATTTCTACTGCAAGTTCATCAACAGTAGCTCATCATTTAGCTCTGAATCTTGGATACATTAGGAAGATTACATTGGAGATGAAACACATGCATGTTTTGGAAGAAAATCATGGTTGCATCCTGGATATGATCAGAACATTGGAAGAACCTAGGTTTTCCAAATTGTACATGAGTTTGGGAAGAACATATGGGATGATACATGAACATCTTCATTTGTCCTCGGATTTAGGGGAAGCTTTGGGGGATGATTTCATGGTCCTGGATGTTTTGAAACCATACGCCTCTTCTCAGATCTGTACACCTGAAGATCTCATTAAATTTATGGACAATATTTTTGCCGAACTTGGTAACAATTACATTGAGGAGCTGTCTGTATGACATGTTGCGCAAGTGCTCGTTCAAAAATCATGTTTGGTAAGTTATTAAACTTCTAGTTGAGTAAAGCCTCGGCTACTATATTATTAAAATTTTTAATATTCATTGCCACCTTGATGCCTAGGTGTTATGCAGCATTACTGGAAGTCACAAGAATATGACAATCTTCACATGAATTGTTCACGATTCTTGTAGCAAAAATGGTGCTTGGATAGTAGGTATCCGAACAGATTTGATCATCTGGACATGGTACTCAGCCATTTTTAATCTCTATAATATGTATTAACAGAAGGGGAATGTTTATTACCTATTTGGCACTGGTCCTGATCTAAAGTGGATTTGCATCTTCACTACTCTGTTCTATTGACCAGCCCTGCTTGTCCCATATTTGATGCTTCAATAATTTTTCAATAATTATCTATGCTTCTCTTTCTTTCATAGAGTTCACCACTTTTCTTTTGTGGTCCACTGGCTGTTTAGTAAACAATACCTCTTTGACGTCTACCTCTTTTATCTTTTCTGTATCTATATGTTTATTCCTCCATTTTCTTCATGCTTATATATATCCATGATCTACATCATAGATTGAATTTTCTCTGATCAATGTATTACAGCTATGGATGATACCCCAATTACGGTTTCTCAAGTTCTGGGAGTAGAAGCTATCTTGAGGAATAAAAAAATTTCAATGGTGCCACTGTCTTGGCTACAAGTTGTGGGAATAGAAGTTATCTTGAGGAAACAAAATGATCAATTGTGGAAGTGTCTTGGCTACAAATAATTTAGTGGATGGGCTTATTTATCCTGTCGAATGTTGTGTACTGTTTAAAGGAAAACCCAGTAGCCCTAGGTCTTCGCCAGCTATGACAAGAATGGGACCTCTTTGACAATCACCTTTCACAGGACACCGTTGTGGTTAGCAGAGCTTGCTTTTTGTGCTTTGTTTGTTTCATATTGTACTGTTATGTCATCTAACATGATACAGTACCCAATGTATCGGAAAAACTTGATTAACCTTCTTCCGTTAGGTTTCGTTTATTAATATACATTACATCATTGTTTTAAATAACCGAATCACATTTATTACTTCACGAAGAACCATGCACTTCTTGCCGACCAGTCCATTGGGATACATTTTCCTTGAATTCTCCCTATCAAAAGCATTGAACCAATAGGAAATCTATTCAATCATCTTGGTATTATTTTCGTATATGGGCAAAATGAAATTGAAATTTGGAAATATAATTAAGAAACCCCTTCTCAGGAAGAAAAAGGCAAGCATGGTACGTAGTCATCAAAGCCATGGCCCGTCATTGTTGCTGTATCCCACAAGAAAGTGCCATTCCATCGATTCCAAAGCATCTTTTCATTTCACACTCAAAGGCCTTTATGGTTGAAAATCAGCATAACTAAAATATATTCTCTCCACCGTCTTGTGTACTCTTCTGCTATATGTATTAACTATCAAGTCAGTCACTGATCCATTTCGCTTTGATGATAAAGTGATTTAGTAGTGGGGATGGCGTTGTCGTCACGCATACATGCATCCATTCTTGGGTACAATTCCGCCCCCACCACCCAACCCCCCTTCTACGTTTTCTTTTTCCTCTTTCAAAATTTTGTTGCTTTTAGAAGGTTCAGGTTCTTATGAGTCATTTAACGATACTAACACGCTTTAGGACATTAAGATGCAGGCTAATAAGTACTATCATAACTCTCTTTTTTGACCTTGAATGATCTACTAAAACGTTGAATCTATGAGTTGACTCTTCCATAGCCAATCCTCTTGGTTTACTTAAAATTTTTTTTTTCTAGAAAAAAATAATGCTCTTGTATTTTGTTAATTGTATTTCCCAAATCAGCGTTTAAGCATTTCACATGGCTAATTGTTTGACTCGTTGGAAAGCACATCCCTGTGGGGAAAACCATCGTTGTCGTGCATTAAATGGCCTTGGTTTCACTGTATTATAATAATTTTCTTTTCGCACACTGAGATAATCTTACCTATTCTTCTCATATTTTCGATTGTTGGGAAAAATGATACAATATAATAATATAGGATAGAAGGTTCAATCGCCAAGTCTCCGAGGATTGTTTGTTTACAAGCATGCTTGTTTAGAAAATAGATGGGATGATTTATAATTGATTATACAATATAATCGACTACAAGTAATCCGGGCCTGCTTGTTGAGTGCTCCCCCACATGCAGAGCCGCGTACGAACTGTGTATGCATATATGCTTAATATATAATGTTGGGTTGCATCGGGTTTTGCTAGAAGATTAAGGAACTGCGACACAAGAAAAAAATACATTGCATTTTTTTTGGGTCAAAGTCAACTATTTTATCTGTAGCGTTTGATATTTTCTCAAATCTAATGGGAAAGAATGGGAAGAACACAAAACATCGCTCGATTCCTTGTTACTGAAAACAAACGTGTCAAAGATTTACATAATCCTAGAAACAAAATGCACTTCTCTTGTCTATCGAAAAAAATAATAATAAATTTTGATGGCTAAAACAAAAATAGCAAAATCATGTAAAAGCTTATAATGGAAGAAATAATACCCCAAAAAAATGAAGAAAAAAAAAAGTGGGAGAAAAATGAATATTATATAATATAATTTTCATGGGCATCTCACATTCCTTCCAGGACCTCCATAATAGAAGTAAGTTCCCCAAACATTGTTCCTCCCTTGTCTAATGTCATAGCAATTGGAATGATCAGCTAACTGGTGAATATTTGATAGAGGAAGCAAGTTATTATCCCAATCAACAACTTGTAAGTTTCTGAAATACGCTGCTTTTCTAAATCCTTCTTCTGCAAAATGGCCACTGCCCATTTGGGTGCCTGTGTGGTAACCCCTTGAACGAGAATTCACAATTTCTCCTCCAAATTGCACCATGTTTGCATGACTCCTCAAATGACTAAACAAGAAATCTGGCCAGTACCCGACTAGTAAACCCGAACCGAACTCTAGCCACCAATGTCCATGTTTCGGATCCTGCACACAGAGATCTTCGTCTTGGTAACTTTGTATAGTTTAGAAACAAAAGTTTTCTATTTTTTTTTTTCTTCGAGTTAATTATTTTATTCTAATCTGCTTTGCTTATTATTATTATTAGGTTAAAGTGGGAATGAGAACAGGAATAAAATATGCAAGGACAGGCTATGCTTTAAGCTCTTTTTTCTCTCGAGAAACCAGAGACAGTAAAACCTGAATAAAAAAGCAAAGCATGAACTATTGCTTTAAAAAAGCAAAGGCATGGAGTCGACCCCATGAAGGACAGTCTTGCAAGCAAGGAAAGCAAAGGAATCTTACATTTTAAAAACAATAACATAAAGAAAAATTCAACAGAAACATGACAAAGTAAAGTATTATTGATCTTCACTTAGTTACAGTTTTTATTTTCCTAATTAAATCTGTAATTAATTAGTTTTTTGTTTTTTTGGTTCCTTTGTCAAAGAAAGCTGTCTCTGAAAAATAACAAAGCTAACGGTTTTAAAAAGGTTAAAAGGTCGAAATTAGCAAAGCACCTTTCAACCCTTTAGCCTTGATAAAGGAGGGATTGCCTTCTTTTTCCCTTAATTATTTGGATGTGAACTAAAATAAATTCTTTAATTAATTTATTATTTGCTTTGATTGGAGGAACAGGGACTAAACTCACCTTCCAAACCATTAAGCCAATATCGAATTGTCTGCCGTTGTAAGCCGATCTCGGGGAAATTGCTGCCCCTATTGCTATCCTGTTGTTCGTTTGGATAAAACCTGAGCAGAGCAAGTTGTAGCATCCGGTGGCTTGATATGCATCTGTCTGTTAAAACATGAATAAATTAATTTTACTTAGTGTTATGAATTATGATATCTATAATAAGGAAAAAAAGAAAAAGAGAAATTAGAGGCATGAACAACTTACTGTCCAATAAGTGAAGAACCTAGGATAGGTGTCTCCATATAGCTCTGGGCTCACCTGAAGAAACAAGTGCTCTTTTAAGGTAAAGGAATAGAAGGTTTTGGTTCAATAATCATCAAAAAGAAGGAAAGGGTCTTGGGTTAACATGAAATATCAACTCCATAATTTGGAAAAGCTTGAACTTGCCTGCCAACCAGCTTCTATGGTGTTGAGATCATTGCCAAAAGAACCAGCAATGACCCATATTTGTGACAAGCTGAATTCATATTGATCCGTTACACGGGGTGTCCAGACATTTATGCTTGCCTTCGCTCCATAATATTGTTCTCCATTCACAAAAACAACTGCATGCTGCAATGAGACACATGCCTATGCTTAAATATTTAAGTAAATATATGTGCACGTATGAGACTAATGATTTTTGTTCAAGTTAAGCCTAATTCTATCGGTTTCTAATATTTAGAGATGATTCTGGTGAAGCATTACTTTTCGGTGCTGTTTGATAGGAGGCAAGCTTTTAAACGTTGTCTCTTCACTCTCTGTTATCTAGTAGCTCGTGCTTGGTACTGTTTGATGGGCTTTGAAAAAGCAGTTCTTTTTTCTCGGCTAGGAAAATGGGGAAACGAATCTAGCCCATTTGATGAAACTGAATCAGAGTGGAGAGAAATGATAGTGAAGATTTTCCTTTTAAATGCATGCACTGTAAACTAATTCTTGAAATGGGATTCAGAGCAGAGAAAAAGATCGCCCATTCAGTTGTTTTTTTTTTTTTTAAAGAGGTTTATTACTTGAACCTGAGAAAGTAAGCGTGTAAAAAATTTCAGAACACTAACCTCATGACCACTGCCGGTTGAATCTCTCCGTACATGTCTTGGTTTTCTTCCAAATCTTCGGATTGAACTTGCTCTTAGAATGTCTTCCTCTGTTGTTCTTCTGATAGGAACAGTTCCTTCTGGACACGATTCACCGGAATCTGTCCATAGCTGAAAGCTCTCCTTTACAGTTTCCGCGTTGCTATAGCCTTTCGGCCTCTCTGGTGGATCCTGTAAACCTAAAAAAGGCTTCTTACTCTCTCTGTCTCTAAAATGAAACCTTTAATGGTTCATTCAGACTAAAAGATAACTGCATTAGAACTCCATGATCCCCAAAATGTTTCGACAATTCTGGGTATCTAGAATTCAGAGAAAAGTCATTTTCATTAGCACACACAAATTTGATGGAAATTACCAATGGTTTTTGCCCTTTAAGCTCACGATGGTCAAAAGCTGGTTGATGATCAGACAAAACACAATCTATCAAATCCCCATCAGGGCTCTGCAACAAAAAATAACAACAACCCATGTCACAAAATGACCAGAAGAAAACCACACTGTCACTCTCTGAGCAGCTAAAGCAGAGGAATTTGCCTTAATTGTCTTGACAGCAGGCTTGTTGATCCTCTTTAGATGAGCTCTGATTCTCCTCAACTTGAGCAACTCTGCTTCTGGTCTAAAACTCTGATTGGCGGGTAAACGGTGACCGGAATCTGGGACAATGTTGGTAGACAGGACCGGGCTAATTGAAGTAAACATCAGAAGCAAAGCAACAAAAATAGGCAACATAGGTAGAGCATTTTCGGAAATAGAAGCAGCCAATTTCAGAGAATGATTTTGTGTAACTGTTTTTTCTGGGGCAGCAGGACTTGCTTGTATGCATTGGCGTTGTCTTCTTGTGTGCTGAGCTGCAAAAAATGGCTCATTCCTATGTTTTGTCCGGCAACCTGAATATCCCTTCATGTCCATGCAAAACACAAGAGATTGCCCAAGAAGAAACCAAGTCTGTTAACTGCTTTCACGTTTTCAAATTAAAAACAACTCCTCCCAAACGGTCCCCAAGAGGGAGGGAGAAAGAGAGATAGATTCTATAGTGATCTTGTTTTTATGTTCCCACGCCATGAAAATTCTGGCACCAGCACATAAAATAGACCCCCGGTTAGGTGGGGGTACTTTCCAAGTTTTACTTTTAATTTTTACCTTCCGAGGAATATCGTGATGGAAAATTTTTTCAAGCATTTCCCATAAAAAAAGAAACAGAGAAGAGTTTTGAAACAGTTGTTGGCATTCAAAAGAAAAACAAAAAAGGTTTTGTCTTTTGGGTTAAAATGAATCCATATCATACCCAATTTTATGCTTTTCCTTAGATTGTGGTGGTGGTGGTGGTGGGGGAGAACAAATAAGAGTTGTTAGTTATAGGTTAAATTGCAAATAAATGTTCTGTGATGTATATTGAAAATGTTATCACAGTGAACTGTTCTGGCATCCACTTCCAACTCCAAGCCGCGGAATATTGTCTCACCTGGAGTTACTTTCCCTCTGCACATTGTATTAATTGCAATAATACGGCTCAGTTGAAATGATACAACGGAGCGACCTCTACCTCTTCCTCTACCTCATCTGTAAAGTGACATACATATACAGGACAGCAAACAAATTTTATGGGCCATACCTAATTATTATATCCAAGAGGTCATCATGATGAAAAACAAATCATAAATTTCTATTACCCCATTTCCACTTCCTCTTTTGAACTTATGGATAATCAGCTTGTTTATCAGAAGGTTCACCGCCATCATCCATTCTGGGAGCTCATTTAGATAAAATAATAAAATGTGGCAACTTTTTGTTTGTTTATTCGTTTAGCTTATGACCTCTTAATTTTATAGACTATTCTTATTTTTGTAGCTGAAGGACGTGAGTTGGGTGCATGTGATAATTAGTGTTGCACTTAATGGAAGTGCCTAATTTTTTCAATCCACGTTACCCAACTACTACCTCGAACAAAATTACATGCAAAAAAAAAAATAAAAAATGCATGCGTTAGCTTATTGCCTTAAAAAAAAAAACTCTGAAGATGAATCACTCACTAAAAATTACCCTGTTTAATATAAGTGGTCCTGTTTGATGAAGAAGGAAAGTTTAACTGATGTAATGGTCAAATGAGTCAATACCCACTGTGCCGACAATTTATCAATGGAAACAGAAACCCTGTTGTTAGTATAATTTACATGGGAATAACTTTCTGCCATAGTCTCTGTTGAGGAAAAGAAGATTTTGAAATGGGAATGAATTCTTCTTTGTATCAATGGATCGAGGTTGGAGTTTCACCCCAGAAATAAAAAAATAATAATTGCCTTAACTTAAAAGGGATAAGTAAAGCAACCCCTCAAAAGTTCTAAAGGATAAGAATGATTTATAAGATAGCTATGAGGGCTGCATGTTACCATCTCAGCAATTTGATTCATTAAATAATTACCATAGGCATATAATGGAAGGTGCAAATGGGGCTTGGAAAGATATATTCCTATCTAGCAACCTAGTAAAAATTCTCTTGGGCTGTGAGTTGGCCACTAAACTAGTTTGTGAAGCACAAAAAGCATGGGCCCTTCTTACGCTGGTTATCTTTTTAGGGTTGTGACAGGGCAATGCTACTGTTTCCCACTTATAGTTCGTCCCCTTAGCTTGCTATTGACTATTCTTTTTTATTTCTCTCTTCTTTTCACGAACACCCACTCACTCTGTCACCAAATTTCCCAAGAAAAAAAAAAAGAAAAAAGAGAGAGATAAGTTGTGCAGTCATCAAGAATATTGGTCCACAGTGAGTCACTCTCAAATTAAAACCAAACAGCTAAGAGATTTATTAACTCCTAAACCACAACCTTAAATAAAGTGGGTCTGATAGAATTGATTCCCCACAAACCTTGATAAGAACGTGGGGTGGGGGGAGGACAAGAACACTGTACTAATGTTCAAAATTTGTTTGAATTTGGACTCTCTCTGTGAGCACCAATTCCACACCAAGAACCTCTGTTCATAAAGGCAATGTGATTTTATGGCTTTAGCTATAGTAATATATAAAATCAGGTAGCTTGGTTTTGCTAAAAGGCTGCCAGAGCTGTGCATGCTTTTAAAAAGAACCAGCAGCATCTTACCAATTTAAAAAGAGAAAGGGGGAACTAGAAATCAGAAAGTGGGGTTGATATTCATGACTCAGGACTCTTAAAAGTGGTGATATTGCTTTGATTTTCCATAATACAGTTCTTGTTTTTTGTTAAAACGTACCAAAGATGCTGATTTACATTCAATGCAGTATCAATGCTTCCCATTTAATAGATCACCAGTACCAGAATAGCATGAGTTTCAACAAGGTTAAAAGAAAAAGATTTTGGAGAGAGGGAGAGGGAGAGAGAGGCAGGCATAATGGTGTATTATAGGTTAGAAGATTGGGAAGGACCTATGAATAAAAAAGATTTATGCAGCTCTGACTGATAGGTGATAAATCCTAATTCTAATCATTGTTTCTCAGATTTTTGGTTCCTGATTATTCAATGGGGTGAGTGCTTGCCTTCGAGTCTACTGAACCTATTGGCTACCTCTCAAACCCTTTTATTCTATGGAACATAAACTTTTAGTGACTACTTGAGAAAGCGAATGTTGAAAGATCAACAACAATAGTATGCAATGCAGGCCCATTATTCATATTCGTGCACAGACCACCAGCCACCTAAACCAAAAATATGATAGAAGCACGCGGCAATCATGGGAAGGACAATGAGTGTATTGTCTAAGAAGATTGTGTGCCTGCATAACGTTGTGCGTACAGGTAGGCCAATATGCCTCGGTGCCTACTTTGAAGGTTGAAGATTGTGATGGTTCATCGGATGTGAATGAGGAAGCCATGTGAATTTTGTCACTGGCAAATATTTTAACTGCTTTCCTCAGTCTTTACGTAATAAAAAGCTGAAATTAGGACCCTTTAAATGGTTTCTGAAGCTAAGTAGAATAAGCTATTTTGGTAGAATGTTCCTGGGTGCACAGCAGTGCTCTAAGGGTATAGTTACCACATGTCACCATAGGGTTATTTATTCATACACTTGGTGCGCAGTGCGACGTGGATGTCAAAAAAATTTACAACAGACAAACATGGAGCTTGAATTAGAGGAATACGCACCAACCCAAGTTGCAATTTTACGGAAACTCCTGGAGACTACTCAAGTGCAAACAGCATTTGAAAATGCCTTTTGTCACCACATTTGACAATTTACAGCCACAAGTAATTATACATCGAAGAAAATAGCAAGTACGACTCAGTAACTGACTTGTTACGGAGTTGAAATAGTTGTTTAGAGGATTTTATTTGGGAAAATGCTATAAGAGTTATGAATGTGTGTTACATTCCATGTATTAGCAATTTGTTAAATAAAAAAATAAGAGAAATATATATATATAAAAAAAAAGCACCACTTTTTTATTTGTGTGTATAGAAAACAAGGATGAAACATTCAAAAAAGTTATCTTGTCAGTTAAATTTTATGTACAAAAAGGGTTAAACACGAGAATTAATACAGAGCACTTCCTTTTGTCAATTAGATTCTTTTCCGTCCGTTGGTGTTGCTTTGACCAGCTAATGAGCGAAGCATAGAAAGTGGAGTCAGATTTATATCAAAGCGAGAATAAACATTATAGGATAAAAGTGCAGTGTACGTAAGGTAAATTCCTCTACTTTTACTTTGGAATATTGAAATGCAAAGGGAGGAGAAGAACGAATTTGATCCTACCATATGTTCAGCATTCTTTGGTATTCCCTGTCTAGTATCTACAGTCTACCCATCATAAGCAGAAAATGTAGCACGGACAAAATTAACGGTAGATTTAGCCATAAGCAAAGAATCTTCGAACTTTGTCCAAGAAAGAATAATTGAAATGGCATCTAAACATTCTTAATAGTCTTCTGCATCTCTTAAATGGAAGACAGAAAAGAAAAACAAAGGCGCAAGAAAGATGGTTAACTCCTTTGAATCTTTTGATGATCACAACTGGACTCTTCAAATTGTTACCATTCTTTCGTTATTACTGCAAGAACAATTTGCAGGCACTGTTTTTTTCCCCATAATTTGCTGGGACTATTTTCTGAAACTGAACCATGTCATCAGCAAGGAGAGATCACGGAATTGTTCGCAGGATGGTAAGCCTTCCTCAAAGTATTATGGAGGGCTTTTCAAGAGCAACTGATGATGGTATGAGCTTCGTGGGCATAGGAAGAAGAAACCAATATGTACCATCAAGTTTCCTAGTGCAGCCTCTTCTGCCTCCACTGCCACAGGATCCCGATATTCTTCCAGAGCTTTTTTGAAGAGTTTCGAGCAGCAATACGGCACCACCCATCCTTTCTTCTATGCTTGTCGTTTCATGGAAGCTCTCAAGTTGGCAGAACAAGACAAAAAGTTCATGTTCGTGTACCTGCACTCACCAGAACACCCTTTAACGCACATGTTCTGCAGCGAGACACTGTGTTCGGAGTTAGTGATGCAGTTTCTTGATGTTAATTTCGTGTGCCGGGGAGCACTTGCAGATAGAGGAGAAGCTTTACAAATGGTAGCAACATTACGCCCTTCTAGCTTCCCCAGTTGCGCTGTCATAGCCCATGCTCCTGGTGATTCCATAACAGTGCTGCAACAGGTTAATAATTTATTATCATGTTCCTGCCCATTCTTATGGAAGCTTAATCGCCTAAAATCAAGAACTTTCTCAGTTTCTGTTATTCAGGAATTAGGACATCATGAAATTCTGCTAAACTAAACAGGCCAAAGCAGTTTTCAACGTTTTCTCTATTTTGTCACTTTGTGTGTGTGCAGATAGAGGGGCCAGTTTCACCAGCTGAGCTGGTGGCGATTCTACATAGAACAATAGAAGAGCAAGGTGTGGCTTTTGGAAGTGCTCAACCTAAGCACAAAGAAAATATCAGAGCAGACCGTCAGCTAAGAGAAGAACAAGACGCTGAATATCTCGTTGCTTTGCAAATGGACAAGGTTACTAGTTTTACCGCTTGACGTTGTAATGCTGTGCTCAAATTGAATTAACATTTTTTTTTTTCCTTTTTGATGAACAATTAAACAATAGTCATGCCTAATGTAGGAAAAAAAAAGACTCAAGAATTCACCCTCAAAAGAGAGAGTTCACGTACCTGAATCTCCCAACACAAGAAATCATGAGAATCCAAGGAACAATTCTATCAGTAAACAGCCCAATAAAGTGAATGAGTGTACCGCTAGAAAGGAAAACCAATCCAATCCAATTTCGAAGGGATTCCAACAAGAGGTGGTGAGTCTCAGGCCACACAGGTGTATGTATATGTGTGTGTATGTATGTGACTTTGCTGTTACTGAACAAGATTATAGGCGTGTCAGATTGTCTTAAAATGTGTTTTTCAATTATTGATGTTGCAGATATTTATCAGGTTTCCAAATGGAGAAAGAAGAGAGCATAGCTTTCAGTGCACAGACAAAATCCAGTCTATTTTTACATACATTGATTCATTGGGTCTGCAGGGAATTGGGAACTACAGATTGATATCAATCTTTCCAAGAAGAGTGTATGGTGTGGATCAGATGAGAATGACTCTCAAAGATGCTGGCTTGCATCCTAAAGCTAGCCTCTTCCTTGAGCCATTTTAACATCATGTCAGCACGCATGCTAATAACCATTTACCATACATACGTTGGGAGTTAACAACTTAAAGACTATAACATGGAAAAGAAAAAGACTTAAGACCACCCCAAGAGGCCCACGGAGGGAGTTAAGAGAGGATATGCTCTGTTCAATATTGTTCTTACTTTTCTTCAACCTTAGGTGAATGTTAAAGTATTGATAATGTTGAAATCATGTTTTTTGAAAATACACCTTAATGACATAGCATATTGTACACTTAATATTTGGTCTTCATTTCAAAGGTAATATTCATGAAAAATGGAATTGAGCTAAAAATAAAAATATTGAAATTACATTTTGACAATTAGCTGCCACAATTTGAACACATTTACCTTGTTGATCAGCAAAACTGCAAATCTATAGTCGGAAAGCCCATATCATAGATGCCCCTCCCCACATGGCCTTTTGTGTCCAAGTCAGAATATATTCTTCTTTCCAACATATTCAGAGTGTTCGGTAGCCATCCCTTTTCTTTCACCCTCGATCACCGTGAACTTCACTTAGGGTCCGTTTGATATTAATATTGAACAACACAAGTAAAATAGTACAGTACAAGTAGTTGAGGTATAATATAATATTTTGTATTATTTACTATTTGTCGCTCAATGTATTTGATAAAAAATTTTATATCATTTGTATTTAATTTATAGTAATACTTTGTATTACATTATTTTTTAAAAAATATATAATAAGATTTTGATATTTATAACAATAAAGTAATTTATAAAAATATAAAATTAAAAAAAAGATCGTTGGTCGCTGGTCACTGGCCGTCGCCGGTACCTTGCCGGTCACCGAGTGTCGCCGGTATCTCATCGATCGTCGGCCGTTGTTGAGACATGTCGTCATTGATTTAATGAGTTAATGTATAAATGATTATAGGGTGATTTGAGAGATGATAAGATTAATATTTTTATCCAATACTCTTGTCTTATGGTTTAGTAAATAACAAAATTTTAAAAAATTTAATACTATAAATAAACTTTTATTTAATACCTAAATCTTTTGAGAAATTAAACATGAGATAAAAAATTTTGTGTTGTTCTATACTTTATTTTTTAACAAATGAAATGACCTTAAATGCACTGCTAGTCAGATGAGAAAAGCGACATGAATGTGAAATAGTACTGGTATGGACAAGACAATAAATATCCACGGTGTACAGTTCTTCAAGAATGAAAGGTAGGTTCTTAAAAATAGACAATTGGTAAAAGCTAAAGACCATGGTACCTGAGTCTTTTTTTTTTTTTTTGAAAAAAAGCAAATGAAAAAGAAAAAAAATCTTCACTGGTAACTTAGCGACTTCCTTAATTAATTAATTTATTAAGCAACATCCTTAACTATTACCGGCATTTTAGGATTCAGCGTCGCTCGCTCCGAAGGTAAACAGAAGGCATGGAGAAGGCAGGGCTATTGAGCGTAGCGGTCAACCTCATCTGTTTCGTGGCGTTATGCGGTGCGATCGAATCCCCACAGTACACAGTAGTCCACTCGGAGTCTGATTTCGAGATCAGACTGTACAGGGAGTCCGTCTGGATGACCGCTCCAGCTCAAGACATTTCCTTCAAGAAGGCCACCAGAAATGGCTTCCACAGGTAATTCTGAAAGAACTCATCACAATTCAATCTCTTAAATTTCATTTTCTTCCCTTTGTCGATAAAATTTATTAGTTTCCGTTTCCCTATTGGCTGGAGTTGGAGAATTAATTCCTGTTTGGTTTCTGAGAAATTGGCTTTCCGTTTGTTTTCATCATCGTATAAATACTATCTAACATCCAGGAATCTTATTGGTTTATGATGAGGACAGTTTCAGTTTCCTATTAACATGATGATGATGATTTTCATATTAAGAAGTTGCGGATTAAAGCATAGAATTTATAGAATCTGTTTAGGTCATTGTAACAGTCTGAGACCTTGAGGAAAGTCAAGGAAAAACACCTCGTTGAGTATCAAATTTTATTGCTTGAGCATTTTCATCGTTCAGGTTGTTCCAGTACATACAAGGTGCCAACCTGAATTTTTCTAGAATTGCAATGACGGCTCCCGTATTGACAAGCGTAGTCCCCGGAGCTGGCCCCCTTCACTCATCAGCTTACTCGGTTAGTTTGTACTTGCCTGTGAAGTTCCAGGCTTCACCTCCACTCCCACTACCAGAACTGAAGCTCAAGCCCTATGCATCAAATAGCCACTGCATTGCAGTCAGAAAGTTCTCCGGATTTGCGAGGGACGACAACATTGCGAAAGAGGTAGAGAAGCTTGCCATCAGCTTGAGTAGATCTCCATGGGCAAATTCAACGTCTTCCAAGACTCAACATGCTTATTCGATTGCACAGTACAATTATCCATTTCGGCTTATTGGGCGTACAAATGAGGTTTGGGTGGATATTGATGCGCCTGATTTAGATGGTTGTAGATCAGTTACTGTTGCTGCACACTGAAGAAATGTCCATCTATGTAATTACGCGCTGCATATCTCTATATATTAATGTAAATATTATAAAACATTAAGTATATTTGTTGTCTTGTGTGTATAACGGAGAAATCTATTGCCAGGTCAAGGTGCTTTCTTAGTTCCTAAAATCTAAACTTGGGAGTAAAAATCTGCTCTAGAGCTGTTTACCAAATATTGTAACGCCCTAAAATTTACCAAGGGAGACATCCGCAAAGAATGGAATTTGCTACAGATGACAGCAAGAAGTCAATCTAAAGAACCAAGTGTAGCAGAAATCGTGTTCAATTTATGTCAATTAAAAGGACAGCAGGGAGACAAGCATGATGGGAAAAGTATAAATACAATAATTCCCAAACTAGTTTTCGTTAGAGGTCAGCGTAACTAAAAGCATATTTTTAAGATCAAAATTGTTGAGCGAGCCAAGTAGCTCACAAACTTTAAATAAAAGACTGAATTCTAAAACCTTGTGAATTGTGGTATTCCAAAATGAATCTGAGTACAGAAAACGATAAAAGGATACTAACTGATCACTCTGACTTATACTTAGACATGATGCAAACATTAATTAGATCGGTGTCTTACATGAATATAAGATGGCAAAGATGAGCCAGCAGCAGAAGGCCTCCTGCTTGGCATGGGTAGCTTGATTTGACTACAATAAACTATCACTAAAAGAAATAAAAGTACAGCAAAGAGAAAAGTCGGTGAAGACATGACCTTGACATTCTTAAGAGTTGAAATAATAGTCTGGGCATTGCTGTTTATAGTGTTTAACCATAGGAATTTCCCTTCAACTAATGCAGCTCCTAGTGTCCAGGAAACATCACCTGGACCAAATACTATATCAACATCACGAAGACACAGAGCATACTCAATCAATGATGCCATATAAGCCACCCGAAAACAAAATTGTCCGGAATAAATTGGATTGTCAGAAATATTGTTCGAGCCGGCCCATAATTTTGAACAGATTTGCTCTCCTGACTCCCAAACCTTTGTTAAGTTGGCTCTTGGGCTCAAATTTAACTTGTTGTAGACAAAAAAGAAACCAGATAGCGCATGGAACCGTTTGGTCGGGTGAACAACAGCAGCTAAATTAATTGTGCCGGTGCCTGCGAGATGCATATGTAACAGTATAATTGACTTGCAGCTTTTGTAGAAACAAGATCCATAACAACCCCTACCCCCGGTAGGAACTGGGAAAAAGAGTGAATTATCTGATATTTTTAAAATTATGCTAGTCATCAAATGTTTTTAACAGTTTTACATGATCATCATTTGAGAGATAAATGTTTTTGAGTATCAATCCTTAGTAGATGGCAGGTATAACTTTCAGGAGGGAGAGACACTTTTTCATGATAGGATGAAGCTCCTTATTGTTTTTATTTTTCAAATTAATTTTTCTTGGTAAGGTGGGGAGGGTGAGGGTGAGGTTTGGGGCTGTTGAAAATGTAGGACCATAAGCATAAATTAAAATGCAAAGTTAAATAATTCTTGCTTATCCTGGCGAGAAATTTATCCCACATTCACTGTATTTGAGCAACTGTATAATTCTCGACCTATATGTCCTACAGACTAGCAGAAGCAGGCTTGCATTTCACAAGGCTATTAGAAAGGATTTCATCATCTAGAGCAACAGTTTATGCCTCTATAAATTGGCAGGGGAAAAGAAAAAATGCAAACCAATGATTGTGCGCTTGCCCTTACCAGAAGATGAACTACGTTGGCAATTCTTACCAACTGTTGGATACAACAAATTGGAATTGCTTGAATTCAAAGCAGCAGCAATGGCAAGTTCTCTGCATTGCTCCCAATCAGGTTCTCCAACAAGGCGCAAAGAAGGAATTTCACGTTTCTGGGCTTGAATATGATTTTTCTGGTTATTGACATCAAGTCCAGAGCAAGAATAGCAGCTGTAATCTAGCACAGAAGTCGATTTGAGACAAGGATGTCTGAGCTCAAAGTTACCTCCAGTTCTTTCTACGCTCTGATTGCTTGTGAGCATATTAACTGTTCTATCAAATGCTTCATTTAACCCAAATGCTGGCAATGAATACGTTACGATCGGATGTTCTATTGAATTAAGCTTTGATCTCATCATGTGCAATTCATCCCCTCTGCCATCTGTCTCCATCACAATCTGCAATGACGAACCACCTAAATCAAGAAGTCCCAAGGCGGATGACCCGGGATACATATGAAAGCTCCCCATTTTGTAGTTCAAAGCAACCCAACCATAATAAGCTTCTTCACTTCCAGTCAAAACCCTTATCCAATCCTTTCTATGCATAAACGAGTGATCCTTTACAACAGCCTCTACATTTTCCAAAACCCACTTAGCATCATCACTTTCCACCCTCCTCAACCCAGCAGTTGCTAGAAGAAAAATAGGAGTTTCTCTATGTCTTTCTTGTGGCACCAGCTGTTCCGCCCATACAATCAATGGTTCCAAAGATGCTCTTACTCCTAAAGAATCATTAACAAATTTGTCCAACCCAGGCTCAGTTTGCATACAGTGATATTGACAAGAACTTTTCCAAAGTGAACTATGGGTTGAACTATCAGGATATGAGTGCAACAAGATAGGCAAATTCCCGTTAGTTACACCACCTACCATCCATTCATATACATTCACCCGTGTCCCCGTGCTTCCGCAATCCACGACTACAGTATAATACGACGCGGTTGATACATTATGCCATTTTCCGTTATCCGATTCAAGATAAAAACCCAGTAACAAAATCATCATGACAATAAAGATCGTTCCTATTCTTAACATCCATTTATATTTGGTGAATCCCTTATTCTTTGAAGGGGATTTGGGAGACTCCATTACAAAAACAAGTACTACAAAGAATCAAAATTCCTACCAACTCCTTTATTTTCTGTTGGCTCCAAAACAATTCTTTACGAAAATAAAAAGGATCCCAAATGGCAGATCCACGAATTTTAATGGAAATGTATTCTATTTAGTCTGATTCCATCAAGCGATAATCATATAACTGATCGCAGTTTCAGCAGCTTTTATCAACTAACAGTGAAAAATCTACAGTACAATCATGGAATATGAGAATTTGGCAACTTCAGATTAGCCCTCATGCAGTAGTAGTTACAGAAGGTGCTTGTACCTTAAACTGTAAGTCTCTTCCCTTCCTCTCTCGACCAAACCACAAACGTTGATTATAAGCAACCGATACTTTGATCCGCAACTCTCTGGAAATAATCTGATGAAAGGCACACCAAATCCTCTCGGGAAGACTACCACTGTGTTACCGATTCACTGAAATCCCACAGAAGGGTATTTTTGAAGTTTTAATTTTTAATTTATATATATTTATATATTATTTTTTTCTTATTATGGAAACAACGAAAATAAGAAAATTGAAATGTAGATCTTTAACCAATGGTAAAAAAATAGCTTCAAGAAAAAAAAGAAGAAGTTATTGTTTTAACTTGAACATCTTAGCTTTCTTTCTAAAACACGATTTATATATAAAAAATTACTTTCTCAATTTTTGTTGGGAAGATATATAATGATGGTATTTATTTTTTTATTGTAATAATAATTTTAGTATTAAGAAGTTTAAATAATATTTAAAATTTAATTATATCATATAACAAAAAAAAAAAAACGAAACATAATGTTTAACAAGTAGATAATTTGAGTCCATTCAAAAACAACCAACAGTTTTCATTAAAAAAAAAAAAACAATTTGACAAATCCCATTTAAGAATAAGTAATAATTTTAAGTTAAATATTATTTTACACTTTAAATTTTAGTTGAATTTTTTTAGTAACGTTTAAATTTTTAATATTAATCTAAATATTATATTAAATTTAATCTCATAATGGTAGCTTTTTCTCTAAGATAATGTTTTTACATTAAATAACTTTCTTTTTAAATTTTAATTATGTTATCTTTTTATTTTAAATTTATTAACTTAATTTTCATACCTTAAAATTTATTAATTTTATTTATTAAACTTATTAATATTAACAATTATTTATAATTTATTATGAGTTAAACTATTAAAAATATTAAAATAAAAAAATAAAATTAAATCTAAAGTATCATATTAATAATTAATAAATTTAAATTATAAAGTTGAAATTAATTAAAATTTTAAATGTAAAAATTGAAAATAAAAATAAATATAATTTCTCAAATATCAATAAATAATTTCTCACGAGTACCAACGACTGGTACGTCTCCGAAGTCCTTTCAGCTGTGTGTCTGTTGCCCTTTCTTCCTCTCCGATCCGAAACCCACCAATCAAACCCGTCGCCTTTTCAAGATCTCCTTCTTTGAAGTTTCGTTTCGATCTTATTCCAAAATTTTGCAAACACTTCATCGATTTTCCTCTGTTTTCGTCCTCTCCCTCTCACTGCAGCTTTCCGAAATTCTCTTTCTCTAGGGTTTCCTCGAAACAGTACTTATCTCAAATCAGGCCAGACTTTTGTCACCACGTCTAACTTTTTAACCCTTGATTGATTCCCGGCAAACCGAAGGGTAAAATATATATTACGAGAAAAAATAGAACCTGCATTTTTGTAACAGTGATTTTGCGCCATTATATTAATGGAACTTTGGCCTTTCTGTTGTAACAATGATCTAAACGCCTCAGAATTTTCGATTATGCTTCTTAACTTCATTTGAACCTATACACTGGCAATTTGAAGATGCGAGCATGTGTGATTCTAGGGTCCATTTCGTTGATGATTACATTTATGAAGCATACTCGTTATTGAAATTATTATGTTGCTTTCCCTATTACTGCGTTCTTAGAATTTTTGCCAGCAAAAGTTGTCATGTTTATCAACAGATGATGGAAGTGGGGGAGACTGTGATGCGAATATAACTGTTTTCAAATACGTCTGGACTAATTTGTTTCGGTGGAGGTTGAATGTAAACATTTATAGTGCGTATTATGTTATTTAATAGAGCTTGGGATAGCTTATAAGTGCGAGCAGGGGTCATAGTATTAGTATATTTACTACCTCAGTGGGAGTTAGTATAAGAAACGAAACAGGGCAAAAGATGAATGCAAAAGAAAATTGTATTCTTATATTAGTTGCATTTCATTGTATCGGTTCCAGGCTTTTTATTTGAATTTAGCATGTTTTGCAAGTGAAAAGTTGTAGTTATTTTAAATTGTATAGTCTTTGCATTTATTCCAGTGTATCATATTAATGGAATCGTGCTTCTTTCTCTCTCTTGGCAGGCCTTTGAATTGGCTTGAATGACCGAGTTGCGGCGACTAAGCTATGACTTCAAATATGTCCAGTGGGGAGCGAAGGTATCTTCTAATTTGCTGTAATGGCATAGATAGTTTAGAGTGATTTATCTTGTCAGCAGCCAGCTAATTTTGTTTTCAGCTTGTTGTGCTAATGATAATTGCTTGTCTTCCTTATGGAGGAAGTTTGGTGTTTGAGATCCCTTATACACGTGTTTATGAGTATGCCTTTTCCAATTCTCCAAAGAAAATTGAACATAAAAGGCTTTGGATGCTGTTGCAGGTGGGCCTCTTCCAGAAGAGGTGGTATGACTGTTTTAGGGAAAGTTTCTGTTCCAAAACCCATCAACCTACCCAGTCAGAGGTATTTGATTTCTGGTTGAACTTTTTTCGTTATTCAGTTTATTAAGGTGGTTGGTTTGTCTTCTGAAAAATTTCCTTGTTTTTTCCTTTCCTTCTTTTCTATCAAGGTTAGAAAATCATGGTCTGGACCCAAATGTTGAGATTGTTCCCAAGTGAGTGGACATTCCATTGATTTGAGTTAAATTGTTATTATTATTATCGCTGCTGTTTTTGTTCCTCCAATCTAGATCATTGACACTTGAGTTGATGTAATCTTTATTTATTTTGATTAGGGGTACCCTTAGCTGGGGCAGTAGATCATCTTCTTCTGCGACAAATGCATGGGGGTCTTCTTCCGTGTCTCCAAATACCGATGGTACTAGTTCACCCAGCCATCTCAGTGCCCGTCCTTCATCTGGTGGAAGTGGCACACGGCCTTCAACTGCTGGTAGTGATAGGGCTCTTGAATCTACTCCTAATATATGGGGATCAACTTCTCGACCTTCATCGGCATCTGGGGCACTGACATCGAACCAGGCTTCACTGACATCATTGCGTCCTCGCAGTGCAGAAACAAGACCTGGTAGTTCACAGTTGTCTCGATTTGCTGAACCTTTGGCTGACAATTCAGTGGCTTGGAGTGCTGCTAGGACTGCAGAGAAACTGGTAGGCTTATGTTTTGATTTAACATTTAAACTTTAAATGCTACTGCTAGTTAATTGTGAGGATGTTTCTGATCTAGCATTTTATATACTAGATTGTTCTTCTGGGTATAGCTTCTTATCTGATGATATTCTCAGACACCAAATTTTGAAATGCCTTATGAAATTATCTGCTTTTCCTCTCTAATAGTTGAGTGTTCTTTTTGCCAAAATGTTAAGTATTTTAGCTTCAATTAAATTTACATATGGGGAAAAAAGGTTGTTTGAAGGATCTATTACCATCATGTATCTAGAGTACCTTCTTTTACATTTAATATGTTATACTTTGATGAGCAAGATTAACCAGAAAGTACTCCAAATTGGGTCCTGTCATTGCTGAAATGTTTGGCGGCACTTCTCTCTTTTCTTTTTATGTCTTAATAATTATCATTCTTATCACTGATGAAAATGATGGTATAATAAGTGATACACTTGGCTTTCAAGCAACAGAGACTACTGTTATATCTCACTAATGCCTCATCTACTTCTGGTTTTTGGTAGTTTTATTACTGAGTGTTTCTTCTGCAGAATTGCAATCTTGTAAATGGACTTCTTTCAAACTCGTATTAGTTAACCTTGTTGTGGATGTTTAGCAGTTGTATTAGTTACTGCTTCCATAAAAGTTGCATCAGTCAGTTTGTTTATCAAAATTTTCTTCATATTCTATCTTACTGTAACCATTACATATTCTAGTTGACTACTGATTATTTGAAAGAAGTTTAGATATTGTATGAGGCTTTTGTTATGAGTGCATTTTCTGGTAATGATATGGAGGTGTTTTGTGTATATACATATGCATGTATGTGTATAGTATTTGCACCTAAAAGTTGGAATTTGTTTCTGCTAGCATACATTGTCTTCTAGTATGATTAAGATCTAAGGCTGGGCTTTCCAACTATCTTGTTTAAGTGATTATTTGGACGAAGCCAAGCTTAATTTATTGTGATGCGTATTGATGTTACATCTTTGTGCTTGACAGAGTCTCCCTTTTAATCGCTGGTCTCCCTGCCTGCAGTTGCGTCTTTATTTTATTTCATTTTCAACTTTTAAGATTTAATTAATTATTAATTATTAGCCTTACTTGGTAAAAATGCAGGGAGTTACTGAAGCCAAGAATGAAGAGTTCTCTCTGAGTTCTGGAGATTTTCCTACTCTTGGTTCTGAGAAGGACAAGTCTGTGAAGAATTCTGAGTTACAAGGTAGCATATTCTATGCATGTCTATGGTACATAATATGTAAAATTGTACTACCAATTTTGCATTGACATTGGTACTGCATTCTATGATCCATAGTTCTATCACTAAATTTACACTGTACCTTTATTATGTGATTATTGTTTTGGTTTTTGTCATTGTAATGGTTTTGATTAAAGTTCTTAGGCTTTAGTTTGTGTTCTTTCTTGGTACCAATTATATTTTTAAGTATTGATAGCAAATTATTTTTCAAACATTAATAGATTTTCTTGATGAATAAATTTTTTGGAGAAATTCTACATGACTGATTTTTTTAAACATGAAAAGTCGCAATTTCATGGTAATTTTTTAAATTCAAATCACAAAAATGTTCAAATGAAAGAGCAAATAAAATTAAATAATAATTAATTTGATAACATTTGATTAACTTAAGGATTAGAGTGTTGGGTTTGGTGTAAGTATAAATAAAATAGGTCATCAACTCAAGGGTAAATTCCCTTGTACCCGTTGATAGAAGGCTTTGTCCACGACTATTAAATATTAATGTTTTCTTGAAGGGTGTTAGAATAAATAAATTGTATAAGTAAAATAGGTCATGTTGATGATGATTATACCCCAACAGGTCTTAACTAGTCCCTTCTTGTTTACTGTAGTATGACTGCAGGAGGTTTTAGAAAGGTCAAAGATGGTAATGATTGTTGAATAATTATACATAAATATTATGTATCTCCATTGATATGAAGTGATTTCAGTGAAACTGATGTTATGTTATGTTGCATTTACTCCATACCACTTAAAAAGGCATCATAGTTGGTATCGGAATAGATTCTTCAATAAGAATTTCTTTTGTTCTGATAATTTTTCTGATCAACTATTGGCAGACCACAGTTCTCATAGCCGTCCTGGTTCATCTTCTGGACTTGGGAAAGAGAAAACTGAGACCTCCTACATTGGTTTGTCTGCATGCTCTTCTATGTTTATATGATGCTGAAATTTTGGCACTTTCTGCTAATAGGATCTGGTATTTCTCATTAATAATTTGATATTTTCATTTTGTTTATATTTCAGATGAAGTTCCGGTGAATGCAAATGTGAAGGGTGGAGCAGTAACTTCTTGGAGAAGAGATTGCCCAGCATATAGTGAAGATGGAGACAGGCCCAGCGTAGAGAAATGGCAAGGTCCCCAGCCATACCCAAATTCTGGTATTCCTCCGCCGCATTATGATACCTGGCATGGTCCTCCAGTAAGCAATCCTCAGGGTGGTGTTTGGTTCAGAGGTCCTCCTGGTGGTCCTCCATTTGGGAACCATGTGGCTCCTGGTGGTTTCCCGATGGAGCCATTTTCTTATTATCGTCCCCATGTTCCACCTACTGCACTTGGCAACCCACCAGCAGTTCCTCCTGCAGGTGGACCTCGAGGTCACTATCCAAAGAATGGAGATGTCTACAGACCTCAAATGCCTGATGCATACATTCGACCAGGTATGCCTATGGGACCTGGCTTTTATCCTGGTCCAATGGCTTATGAGGGATATTATCCTCCCCCAATGGGCTTCTGCAATTCAAACGAACGAGATGTTACTTTTATGGGGATGGCAGCTGGGCCGTCTGTTTATAATAGGTATTCAAACCAAAATCCTACCGAGCATGGCAACTCACAAGGTAAAGCTAGTGGATATGGTTCTACTGCAAAGTCCTTGGCTCCAGAGCAAGTGGAATCCAGACATCCTCCTGATACTAGCAGGCCATATAGAGTTCTACTGAAGCAACACAATGAATGGCATGGAAAAAATGAATCATCAAGTTGGGAGGACTCTGGGACAATGAATGAATCATATGGTGATGGGAAGGACCAACCAAGAATGCCTGTTAGGGAGGATGAGCAAAGATCAGATTATTATAGAAAGAATCAGGATATGGATTTGAGGGCAAGTGCTAGTGGTGAAGAAGCTTGTTCTCAGACTTCTGAAAATCAAGGAATTATTTCTTCTGTCACTGTAAAAGCCAAATCTTCTGAAAGTACAGAAAATATTAAGACATTTGATGATAAGTCAACAAGGAAACTGAATGCTGCTGCCTCTGGTGTGCAAGAAGTTACATTACAACCATCCGCCCCGAAGGATTCCAGCCTGATTCAGAAGATAGAGGGTTTAAATGCAAAAGCCCGGGATAATTCATCTGCCAGAAACAGAGATGGGCAAAGGAACAAACTTCACACCAATAGTGCTCCAGTAAATCCTGTGGAAACTGAAGTTACTGCTGCTGCTGGTTCTTTAGTCAATGAGAGATCCAATAGCAGTGAAATCATCAATTCTCTCCCTCATGAAGTGGTTGCTTCTGGTGGAGAAAGAAATATTGGATCCTCAGCTTTCAGTGGATCACCCACATCCAGGTTTGTCCATAACTTTTCTGTATTAACTGTAGTACTTGTTTATTTATCTTGATGAAAGTATCCCTGCTTATTCACAGGCAAACTGCTCATGGCATGCAAGGTAGAGCTGATCATCGTAACAAAGGAAGATCCAATGCTCACGATGCTGATGGGTGGCGAAAGAAATCTATGGTTGCTGAAACTTTATCACCCGCAAAAGTGGAAGCAACTAATGTTCAAGTTGGCGATCATCTTATATCTGTTGAGACCTATGACAGATCTGCTTTCTATCAGCAAGCAAGACATGATGTAGAATCTGTGCAAATCATGTCTGATACAAGTGACAACCAGGCACAGGTAATACATACAGCATTTTTATGCTTGCTTTCCTCTGTGCATTTAACACTTACACAGTATTTGAAACTTATCAGCTTGCGAAGATGAAAGAACTGGCCAAGCAAAAGACTAAAAAATTGCAGGAGGAAGAGGAGGAGAGGACAAGAAAGCAAAAGGCTAAGGCTCTTGTAAAGTTGGATGAGTTAAATAGGAGGACACAAGCGATGGAGGGATCAATTCAGAAGGAGAATGCCACAAAATCTGCCATTGAGAATAAGCAAGAGGAATTACCTTCTGAATCAACCTCTGGTTCAGGCTTGGCCAGGAATTCAAATGCCTTGGCTGAGTCTTCTGGAAACCAGAAAAAGAAGAATAATAATAGGAATGGCAAAAGTAAGCATAAGGTTGAAGAGATTTCATCTTTGCCAGCAATACCTTCAGCAATATCTAAGGAGGGCAATCCTACCAAAATTTCTGTTGAAAGTGATCATCCTAAGACTCCTAATTTTGAGTTGGACCAGGACTCTGTTCAGCCACTTTCCATTTCTAAAGATCCAAATGAGTATTTGGAGCAGCGTAGAAATTTACCTAATGAAGAATCCCATGGTAGGAACAGCCAGTGGAAATCTCAGCATTCTCGTAGAATGCCAAGAAACATGCAGATTAGTAGACCGGTGGAGAAGTCCCATGGGAATGATGCTGTGATGTGGGCCCCTGTTAAACCACAAAACAAGACAGAGATCATGGATGAATTAACTGACAAAAGTAAAATTGAGGCAGTTAATTTTGTGAAGGGTGATCAGCAAGTGCATGGTAACTTCAAAAATAAGAGGGCAGAAATGGAGAGATATATCCCCAAGCCTGTTGCAAAAGAAATGGCTCAACATGGAAGTGTACAACAGATGGCTTCATCAAGCAATCAAAGTGCAACTGATGAGACCGTTGGAAGAGCTGATTCTGGTTCACATGCTGCCCAGGGTAATCGACATACAAGTTCAGCTGTTTCAAAAGTGGGTTCTGGAATCGAGTCTAAGAACGGAGATGGTAAACAGAGTAAGCAAGGAAAGATGCATGGATCATGGCGGCAACGGGGTTCCACTGAATCAACTAATGTGCATGATATGCAGGGAGCATTTAACCATGATTCAAACTCATATCACAGTTTTCAGGGATCAACTGATCAACAGCAAGCTCAGAAGTCTGAAATGAGCTCAGTGAAAGGGTCAAGAAAGCATTTTGATGATTCTAGCTATGCTGATGGTTTGAACAATTCCAACAGTCATGATTCAGCTGCTCCGGTTTCCCCTAGTGTCATAAGAGATCAAACATCAGGTAGGGGGAGGCGGGTTCCTTTGAGAGGAAATAAGAACCATGATTTTGATCACAAGAAAAATGGTGGAGAGACCAATAAAATTGAAACACAAGTCTCATCCTCTGATTCCAGCCAACTAGATGCAGGTGCTGCTTTTAAGGAAAATCGTGGTGCTGGTGAGCGTTTCACATCTCACTGGCAACCAAAATCTCAGGGATCTAATAATCAGCGCGGTAACAGATCCAATGATCAAAATGTTGGTTCAGAGGTCGGACGGGTTAACAAGAAGGATTCTGCAACTCTTAGTGGTGTATCCCTTTCTACAAGCCGTGACAAGGAGACTAATGATCATATTGCCCAGCCTCCCCATGATCAATCAGTGTCTGGAAAAACTAAAGCTGGGCAAGGTCCGCAGTTAGGGAACCAAGAGGCAAAAAGAGAAAGAAGAAATGCTCCAACAGAGGGTCGTTCCCTGTCCCCAAATCAGGTACCTGTTAGCTCAGTCGAGCACGAACCAACGGACATGGATATTAGACATGAACAACGCCCATCATCTGGCTTCCGTAGAAACGGAAACCAAAATCGTTTTGGGAGAGGACATGATTCTCGAGACTGGAAATCATCCGGGCAGGATAACAGACATCATAACCAACCTGGAAACAGGGAAAGGCAGGGGGAGAACATGCATTATGAGTATTACCCGGTCGGGCCATATGATAATAGCAAAGTGGCCGGCTCTGGAAGACCGAAGGATGATAACCGTAGTGGTGCGAGGTTTAGGGAGAGAGGTCAAACTCACTCAAGACGAGGTGGAGGAAACTTTCATGCACGCCAGGGTGGTAGTGTCGATTGATTAGATGCTATTAATGAGTGGTAGTAGAGAAGGACACTCTTAAAGATGGTTTTCGTTTTCCATCAAAAGCTGTACCTCCAATTATTTGTGCTGACCTGGGGAGCCATGCTTTCTGGTATATGTAGTCTAAGGTATGTTTCGAAGTTGAAACTGTCAATGTAACCACATTAATTATCTTCTTATGGTCAGTATGTATCAACGGAAAGGAGCAAAGAAGATGATGCTCCTGCTCCGGTTTTTTGGGGGGTGTTTTTGTTTCGGTGGAGGAGGTTTGGCGGTTGGTGCCCGTGTAGTTGATTGACATTTTTCCGATGCATCTGATTGGAATTAGTTATTTGACGGTGTTTTGATTTTATCGGAATCCTTCCTATGTTTTAACGTGCCTTGTTTCCGGTGATTAAAATTCCCTTCCGATATGGGACCTGGAAGAGAGATTGTAAAGAGTGTTTTTTTTCCCCTCTTTTTCTTTTCAAGTGATGTGGTTGGGTGAAAAAAAGTGTCCTTTGATCAGATAAGTAGTTTTTTGTGGGAAAAGTTCTATAGGTCATTTGAAATAGCTAAGCAATAATGTTAAAATGTTGATTAAAATAGTTTAGTATAATAACAGAACACATGAATAAATATTAAAAAAAAATAACAATACTAAATAATACTTTTATCAATAAATGGAAGCTAAATTGCTAATGTTTGTTCAGGTTGACTCAACTCAATAATTCTGTTCAACTAGTTCCCAATTCGCGAATTCGGGTCCTTCAATGGAGGCCACTAAAAATCGATTCCTATTTTAATTTTTTATATTTCATATTTTCCACTTTTTTGGTGATAGTATTTTTTATTCCCAAACCTAAACGGCCTTTATTTAGGTTGGCGTCTGTTATTCAACTTATTTCATATTTAGTCTGTGCATTTATTATCCACAGTGAAAGAAAGAGGCAGCCCTAAATTCACCGATCAAAGCTTTTTCTCTTCGTTATATCTCCTGTTTCCCTATCCATCTAGACGAGTTTATACACAGAGGACATGGATAAGGGAATTGTTATTTTCAACTTACTGGAATCTTGAAAGGCTTTTTGATTCGAGGTGCTCATGAGTTCAACTGCGCTGTGTCCAGGTGAGTTTAATTTCAACTGTATTTGTGTTCATTTATGAGATTCAGTTTTATGGTTAGCTGCTCGGTTTTGTCATTGCTTTTTGGTTTTCCTCTGGGAAAATGAAGGAAAAAGGCAAGGAAGCGAAAGCAAATTTTTGTCATATCAGTCTTCCGCCGTGTGTCTTGTCTCGCCCCTTGGAATCAAACCCAATTTCTCACTTTTCTGCAAATTCCCAGCACAGCTAGTTCTTGCATTGCGACTGAAAGTTTGTTCAGTGACTGCCCCTTTCCCACAAAACAGATTGAATTCCTCAATTATTTTCATTCTTTAGATTTCAGGTTTGACTTATTCTCTGCTTTGCTGTCTCAAACCATGTCCCTCTGAAGTTCCATAATACTAATTTTTGATTACGTGTCCAGTCCAGTCTTCAATTTTTGAATGTCATTTACCTGAAAATTAGCTTGCATTCTTGGCTTATGTTCCGTAGAACTTCGAAACTTCATGAGATATAACACTGCACTTTCAAAATTTGTTCGTCTGATTTGCACTTATTTAGAGTGGTACACAGTAGTTTGAGAGGCAGCTGAATTGATATTTTGTCATTTTTTATGTATCAGCTTTTGGGTTTGATGTCCTGTTACTTAACTCTTCTGCTCGTTTGGCTGTTGTTTGAATAGTTCCTATTGAGTAGATTATCTGGTGGATAAAGACGGAGAAAATGGCTTTAGTATCTCATCATCCTCAGGTACCTAGATGGTCTATTTACCTCTTATTTTATCTGAAACTTTCCATTATATTAAAACCTGCTTTTGTGGAATGAATTACGTATTGCTTGCTTCCTTTTGATCTTCCTGTTCAGGGTTCGTACGTGACATTTTCATCTAGGAATTTGTCATGGAGCAAAAGGACGAAGTTGAAGCAGTGTTTAACAAAACATCACTTCGTTGGAAGAACTGATTGGCATTTCCGTGTAAAGCGGAATGTTTGTTTAAGGTGAAGACACATTTCTGTCCTGTGGTTAAAGTGATTATGGTCTAGGTCTTCATATTTTCCCTTGATTACTGAGATGAAGAACTTACCAATGTCTGGAACTGGCTAACATCATGAAAAAAATGTCTCAAATTATGAAATCTTCAATTTACCATATCGAAGTATTTGCTTCTTGCAACTCATGTTATCAAACAGCAAAGCTATTTGAAGAAGGAAAAAAAGAAATCTGTGAATGTAAACTAAACTTGCATTAATGATTTGGTTGGGTTATCTCATGCATTCTGTTGCCTATAAATTTATTTTTGTTGCTTTCCAGCATTACATGTTTATTTTCTATTCGGGCACATCAAAAACAATGATGACTTAAAGGATTTTTTTTTTTCTTTTTCCAGTGTTGCATCTCCTTATATTTGCAGGTCAAAGTTTAAGCCTTTGAGAATTTCAGCCTTTAAAGGAAAATCCCAAAATGATGAATCAGGCAGCAGAACAAATGGTTTGAAGATTTCTAAAAGTTCTGTTATTAGACTAGAGAGTGGGGAAGCCCTACCAGAAACTCCGAAGGTGCATAATGTTCCTCTTTCCTATGCATCTGAAGCAAATGAGAGCCTTGCGACATCACCAGCTATTTATAAACTATTTAAGAAATGGCTGACAATGTTGCGCACACAGCCATCAAATGATGTAGCGGAGGAATTTTTGGGGGAATTGGCACCAGGAGTTGTACCGAAAACTCCTCAGGGTGAAGAGAATAAGGAAAAACTTGGCATTTTGAAGGTGTTTTGGTCCCATTTTCTCAGTCTGGATGCAACAATGAAGATCCCTTTACTATTATTGTAAGTGTGATGGTTTTTCCTGTTTTCTTAGTCTGTTTTTCTATCAGTTCTTTCCTCTTCTTACATTACAAATAGGTTGCCGATTCGTCATGATGTTCTATGAACCGGCTATCTATGAAAGTAGGATCAGTTTGCATGCTCAATCATGTATGTATATCTTCTGTGTCTTTTCTGCAGCATTCCTTTCTACTTGGCTGTTAATATTGTATATGGGGCTGATGTTTCGAAAGAGTTGACACCTTTATGGGTTTTGGGGCCAATCATTATGGCTTTCAACATCAAGATAGTCCGGGGTTTGTTTGCGTTCTATGTCAAAGTACTCAAGAATTTGCCCAGTTACTGCATTTTGGCTTACACCTACGTTGCTCGTGGCAAGCTCCAAGAAAATATCCGAGCACCTTTTTTGCAACGTGTATTGGACATCAAAAATCTAGATTACAAAGAATTGACAGGAAAAACGTTGAAAGCTTTGAAACAATGGATAGTGGAGCTGTACCTTGATTTCATGGAATTTATATGGCCCTATTATTGTAGGACAATCAGATTCCTGAAGAGAGCTCATCTCATTTAGAATTGATAATACTTTTTGGGGGGACCACTTAGTAACGCAAAAAGGGAGTTTAAGTGAGATCTTTTGATATTATGTGTTGAGAATTCAGAGATAGGACCAACCCCATTTTGTGCTGGGGTATTTTGGGCAATTTAACTATCACAATTAGGGATGTTTCAGATTTCTGTTTAATCTTCTCAAGGCTGCTCCCCTTTTGTCGACAAATGGTGTAATGTTTTGTTTGGTTTGATGCTCGAAGTAATGGAAAATGTTTACTGGTTGAACACACTCGGAGTTTAGACTATGAGAAACATCTATCGTTCATGGTTTCTTGAACTATTTTCTTTGAAGAATTAGATTTAATTTAACTACTAAACCGTCAAACATACCCCAAACGTTGTGTACTGCACTGATTAGACTGGAAACATTTGACTTGGAAGATAATACGCTGTTCCATTGTTTTTGGAAATTTTCAATAATCACAATAAGTAGTGTTATATTATTGTTGCATCTCGATAATAGACAATTTGTAAATATTTTTGTCTTAAAAATCTAATTTACTTAAATTTTTGTAAACTAAAAATATTATAAAGGTTTTAAGTGTATTTTAAAATCAAATGAATAATTGAAATAGATAATAAATTACTTATATATTTTTTACTTGAGATAGTTGATTAAATGGCCAAAATTGCTTTTAAAATTGAGAGGTTCAAACTTAAAATAAAATATGAAAAACCATCAAAATTAGAGAAAATTTAATAGAACGAAAGTTTTTCCTCATATAATAGGATCACTTAGCTAATCCCTAGATCCTTATAGGATTAATTTAATTTAAAAGTCGTTTGAAATTTTTTTTTTCTTCTGTGAAAAAAAAAATCTGTAATATATTGTGGATATAATATAAGCTGCCGGCGAAAAACAAAAGAAAAAAAGAAACTGAGCTCAGAATCTGCACAGTGAAATTGGTAGAGGTGCCGACGGTAAAACCCTATTGGTTCATTCAGAAACCCTGAACTGAGCTGCTGAGAGCCATGGCTTCACTCTCCTCAGTCGAGTTTATTTAAGACGCACACCCGAGCTTCCCCGAGTTGGTCCGCTTCACCAGTCACCACCCATTACGTTTCCTTCCCTAAATTATATTGAAGATGTTGTGGTTCAGTGATTTGAGTCTGAGCTAGTCATTGCCTCTGTTCGTGTTTTAGATATGACAACTAAAATTGGTTCATCCTTTTTTTGTTTACCGGCTTCACTTTCTTCTCCTTTTCAACGCCGGAGGAGTGCCCGGGTACATTCAACCTTTCTTTGGTTGCTTACAGATTACCTTCCCTAGAAAATTGATGGGGCTTCTAATGAACTTATTTATAATACCTATTTATTCATTGTTGGCAAGTTTTATATATATATATATATATATATATATATATATATATTGTTCCTTCCTCATTTTTTTCTTATCTATATGCAAGTTATTTGATTTGTTTTCTTTCTTTACTGGCATTCAGTTGATTCAAGGTTAGCAGGGCAATATAAGACAACTGCCTTTTGTTCTAAGTAATCGAGAACTTGTTATTCTTACTTTTTGGGTTCAAATGACAATTAAGTTATAGAAGTCTCTATATCAGCAAATGATGATGGTCTTTTAAGTGTATAAGTGAAATATGCAACCATAGTTAGTTGTAAAGTAGAGAAGAGAGTATCATACTTTCATTTTCTGAAAAGAAAAGAACGGATATGTGATTAATACATGGATATATTGTATGTTGAAAGAAAGTTCTCCAATTAATAATGTCCATTCGTTCCCTCAACCAATGTTATCTAAGAAATTTCGCAAAGCATATTTCAATTCGTTTGGAGCAGAAAAAAGGTGAGGAGAAACTGTTGAGAATACATTTGATGTTTTTGACCCTATATTTGAACAGGATATATTCACTGCTTGATCTCCAGAAAAGATATGAAGAATATAGGAAATGGGCAACATGGGCTTTTGGCATGCCTTACTCTACCTAGAGTATTAATGATAACAAAATGCAGACAAGATCAAAAATTCATTAGTTATCAGCAAGCAATGATGCAGTAAGCATGTAAAAAGAAGAGTTAAATTTTCTGCGGCATGCTTTACTGGAAAAATGCTTACGGAAAATTAGCTGTTAGATAGCTACTGTTGGTAGAAGAATTTAAATGGCCTTCATTTGATTTAGGTGGAGATTTCAATTTTTTTTTTTTTTAAAAAAAAAAACAGCAATGATATTCTTAGCTTATGGAAGGTTATGTATTGATATTCTTTCTGATTTACCATGTTCATGCAGTCTTTCGTGTATGGTTTAGACTATTTAATTTTTATTGGTTTATTGTTTTTAACATCTTACTTTATAAGCACTAAAAGTACAACTTATGATTCATGGTTATTAGATTTATTTTAAAATATAAATACACACGTATTCGTTAAAGTTTTCTGAAAAGTGGCGACAATAGGCATAACCTGTACAAATCTTTTTTATTTTTAACTTGAGTTTTTCGATGAAGTTATATCAAGATCCTATCTTCTCTGTTCTTTGATTAAATCTATTGTGTTACACTGTAGAGTAAATGTCAAATTCGGTGTATTACATAACTGTTTCATTTATGTTTTACTCATGATTTCTTTTTCCTTTAATTTTCAGTTGATCTTCTCTCATGGGTTGTTTGACAGCCATCTCTATGGTGCTCATCAGCAACTATATCCTAAAGGTAGCTTGCTTGTTTGTCGTGCATTTCCTCTAGTTCTAATGTTCTGCCATAAGCTTAAAACTCATTTGCCTATACTCAGTTCTGGAAGAAGGTAGCCAGTTTGATATGGTACTAGCTGGGGAAATTCTTTAATCTATATACTACTTTTGTAAAGTTGATATCTTTTATATGTACTCTTCTGGTTAGGTCCTTTCTTAATATTGTTTTGTGTTTCAATTGGCATCATGTTTAGCCAAACCATGCCAGTTTATACAAGGGATGCTGAAGTTTAAAGGAAAGTTCCAGAAACGATGGAGTGTTCTTTACGTTGTCTCCGGGGATCAATCCCAATACAGTGAGCTTGAAACAGATGCTTTAGAGCCAGAAAACCATGACACTGATTCTGAAGACTTCTCTCCTGCTGCCAGTTCATCTTGCCAATTATCTGGGAGTGGCGGAAAACCTGGCTTCATATCATTTTATAACCGGCCATATGGAACGGATAGGGAGATCCTTTCATCAAATCCTGAGAGGAATGGAAACAACATACTTTGGTTTGCCGGCCCTGCAGTCCTTGTTGCTTCTTTCATTTTCCCTTCACTCTATTTGCGCAAAATTCTTTCTGCCATTTTTGAGGACTCTTTGTTAACAGGTAAGTAATCTTCTTAAGAAGTATAGGAGTATTTAGGATTTCGCTCAGCTTATGCCTTATCAGATATTACCTTTGTCCTATTATGCATCATATACTATTTGTAAAAGGTAACTTTGTTTGGTACTTCTACTAATGGATAATCCTTTGGGACAAAATGAAGAACATTCAGGATGCTCAGAACTTTTATGGATATGGTGGGACCTGCATGACAACGAATTATATGTTATTTGAGAAATTGGATTGAAATTATGACTGGATGTAGCTGTATCCAGAAATGGAGATTAGAAGCGTACTGAAAGCATAATGGATGATATATTGTACAATTTTAATATTAACAATTAACAAAACATACAAAAATCGAAATGGATTTGGAATTTCAAAAATAGATATCATATTGGACCATTATGAAGCAACTGGAAAGGAGAGAGTTGGTACTTGGTAGGTAGAGTACTCGTTGCTAATTCTGTGGTACAATGTTGGTACATTAAGCTTATTTATCGTTAAACATTTTAGACTGTTGAATTGCCATTTTTCAATCCTTTGTTTATTATCTTTGAAACATGGTTCTTTGTCTGAACTCTGAACTGCCCTTTATTCTTCATCTCCAGATTTCCTCATATTATTCTTCACAGAAGCACTTTTCTATTGTGGTGTTGCGGTATTTCTTCTTCTACTAGACCAGTTAAGGAGGCCCATGCAGCTGGGCACTACAGCAGCAAACAGTAGCAGTATTCAGGCCCCTCAATTGGGACACCGGATCTCTTCTGTTGCTACCCTGGCACTCAGTCTTATAATTCCTATGGTCACAATGGGTTTGGTCTGGCCATGGACTGGCCCTGCAGCTTCTGCTACTCTTGCACCCTACCTGGTTGGTATAGTTGTCCAATTTGCATTTGAGCAGTATGCGAGATATCGGAAGTCACCATCATGGTCTGCTATCCCAATAATCTTTCAAGTAAGGGGAAACCCCTGCTCCCTCCTGACCTGCGTCCCTTATTATAATAAACAGTGTTCTCTTCTTAGAGGGAATTTTTCCAATTGATGAATCATAATTAATGAACTAATACGTTTCTTGTTGACAGGTGTATAGACTGCACCAACTAAATAGAGCAGCTCAACTGGTTACAGCTCTGTCATTTACTATTAGAGGAGCTGAGATGACCTCACACAACATGGCTATAAACAACTCTTTGGGTACTCTGTTGAATGTCCTACAATTCCTTGGAGTAATCTGCATTTGGTCTCTCTCAAGCTTCCTCATGAGGTTTCTGCCTTCTTCCGCCGCAAGCATGCAATGAGAAGCTAAGATTTATTTGAATGGAAGGTTTGTTAACAATCTCTTGTCCTCATCTCATTGGTCAAAGCGCACTCCAGTTCAGCTTCGCTAGGATTATTTGTTGATCTAGATGGGTCCAATCCGTTGTTCTATTAGATCTGATTGGGCACTAATCCTCTGACTTGTTTAAAATACTGAAGGTTTTTTCTTTTTTCCCAGAATTTGTAGATTGAGGACTCTGAAGTATAGATACAGAAGAAGCAATTCGAGGAATATTTCCTTCAATTTTTATTCTGCATTCGTGGTCTGTTCCCGCTGTCCCTAGTGACATGGTCGCTGTAATTTTTTTTTGGAAAAATTTATGCCTTGCAGATATTACAGTGGTAATTCATGACATGCAAGATGATACTCCAAAATGTTTCAGCAAAAAAAATAAAAATAAATAAGTGTATTAGTCCAAAATAAATATAACGGAAAATACTTTTTATGAAAACAGAGGTTTTAGTTTGTTCTTTCCTTTATATATTGAACAACCAAAAGAGTGGCTGGCTAAAGTATCTAATTAATTGTTGAGGGAATACAAGAAAGGGGCTTTTACAAATAACTCTATTGATCATATTGTAAAGTTGGGGGCATTTGCTTGCTTGATGCAAGTTAAAAAAATTTGATATATTTCCAAGTAATGGAATTTAGCGAAATATTATATTATCCAATATCCGAAGGAAAGTGTTCTCTTTTTTCCTTTCTTGTGATATATTTAAAATTTTCAGCGTATTCTCCCATTTGTTTTTGGTAACTGGGTATTAGAAGATGAGATCAGTATTTTAATATATATATATATATATATATATATTGAAATTTCAAAAACCTCCCATTAGTTTTTTTTTTTTTTTTAACAAATGTGATTCTAATATTTTGTATAATTTATTCTTATGAGTACATATACATGCAACAAACATGAAACTCTCAAAAAGCCAAGAAATTTACATATTCCTTTTGTAAGCATTTGTTTCTTGTTAGATTAGTGGTCCACGTATATTTATGAAACTAATCTAAGTTTCACTTTGAAGGATAAATTATATTCTATAATATTAATTAGTCCACCGCTGAACCTTTCTCTTTTCTTTGGTTTTAGGAAACTCTTTGTTCTTGTCTCTTAGTGCTCTTGTTTTTGTTTCTGTGGTCTTCAATTATGTACCATCTCCTTCGGTTGTATCTCTGTCTCAGATGCTCCAATAATTTACACCGAAGAATCTTATCATTCATCAATGGAATGTATTCAACCATTCTAGGTTAGTTGATCTTCCAGTGACACCATTCCTCTAACTTCTATAAAATGGAATGTCAACGTGTTTAGGTATTTGACAACTCAACTATTATTATTGGCTAAAAAAAGTAATAGTAAGGACTAGGCTGAATAAGAAAAGCACTATATCTATAAGTGGTCCACGTTGATAAGTACCACGTAGTTAGTTTCCGTGTGTAGGGCTCTGAATGGGACATGGACAAACCCTACTTGGCATTCACCCTCCCATATTGGTTGCTGGTGCTGGAATACGGAGAAACCAAAGCAAAGGTGGATAGTGTAAAGCAAGCACTGAAAAAGCTAAGTCACGTGTTGAATGCGAAAGAAAACGAGATGAGGCAATTTGTCTTCATGTAATTGGGTTTATATAACTAGAACCTTCATAATACTCTGAAGCAATATTCATGTTTTTATCAATATGACGTGATTTATGTCATAAATAAATTGAGATTTGCCTTTAAAAAGTCTATACAGTGTTGGAGTTTAAGTCTATAAAAAAAATATATGTTAAAAAAAGAAATAACAATAGTTATTTCACTCTTGGACAACTGAGTTATTTGGATCCAGTTATGCTGATGCAACATAGTTTGAATGTAATACAACAAACCTCACATGCTTTTGGCTCTACGCTGGAATTCTAGCATAAAATGTTGAAGCTGGTCTCTTCTCGAGAATTGACCAAGCGTGGTTGTTTTCTCTGCTATGTTTTCTTCTCATATTTAATATGGAAATAGGTGGTTTAGGTTGAGAATTATAGATGCCTTGATCCTCTAATCTGCTTGATCTTAGAACTTAGATACATAGAGGAAAACGATGGAGGATGGGCGTGAATTATTTTAATGGGAAAAAAAAGAAATAGACGGGGACATGAATATCTTTTTTATCAAAGTTATCCTTATTCATTAATTTTCCCATTTGACATTGTGGATCCTTCTTGTTCATTTCTCGAAACATAATTATGTGTGATCGAAAATACGAAATCTGATGGGGTTTGGCTTTTCTTTGTTCTAACTTGAAGAATCTTATCACACCAAGCAAAGAGTAATGGATGGAGGATTGTCATGCTTAAAGTTCCTGTGGAAATCCTAGTAATAATGGATTTTTACCATTTTGCTTGACAATTTTTGTGGTTGATTTGAGCAGAACTCTTGTAAAGTCAAATCATACTTAATTTTTTCTGCAATTTACTGGCCTCCAACTAATTAAGGTTCTTTGAATATAATATGAAATTTGTATGGCAGCGATATGAACATGATTTAAGATCAACAAAAGGCTATGCAGAGCGGCCCACTTGTCACCTTTTATTATATCAGGCATGACACTAGTGGAACTCTTTTCATTGCTTCTTGTTCTTTAATTCTTTGAACAGTACCCATCACTTTATCTTATCTGCATAATATAACATCTCACCATCACTCAAGTTACTAAAAGATCCTAAAATATTCCATTTGTTGCCAAGAGAAGAGAAAGAGTAAACAAGCCTAGTAATTTGTGGGTTAAATTTTCTCATTTCCTATATTTATGTATTTGCACAATTATTGTCAACGCTCTTTTCAAACGTAGTAGGCAGTGCCGCTTGCTTCACGAGAACTATTTAAAGTGGGATCACACCTCCTCCTTGCACTTCCGTCTGTGTCATTCTTGTTCACATTCCTTCCTTCATTTTCCAGTTCCCTTGGAAACTCTGCTTATTTGTCCTTCTCTCTTGTATATGGAATTGGTCTCAGATAGTATCACCTTAGAATGTTCTAATCAGGTTCTTCATTATGAAGTTCATACTGATGAGACCTTCTGAAATGGGTAGCATTTGGATGTGCCATTTTATTCTTCTTTTAGCTATCTTGGGTGCTTCTTCTCTTTCAACTACTGGGGATGAATATGATACAACAGATTCATATTGGCTTCTTAGAATCAAATCAGAACTTGTTGATCCATTAGGAGCTCTTAACAACTGGTCTCTAACAACACATATCTGCAGCTGGAATGGCTTGACATGTTCAGATGATGAATCCCATATTGTTGGTCTGAACCTATCTGGTGCAGGAATATCTGGTTCCATTTCAGTTCATTTCAGCCGTCTCATTACTCTTCAAATTCTTGATTTGTCTTCAAATTCCCTTACAGGCTCCATTCCTTCTGAGCTTGGTCAGCTTCAAAATCTAACAACTCTGCTACTATTCTCAAATTATCTATCTGGTAAAATTCCTGCAGAGATTGGTAATTTGAAGAAGCTGAGAGTTCTTAGAATAGGAAATAACATGCTGACAGGTGAAATCACACCAAGTATTGGAAACTTGAGCGAGTTAACAGTGTTGGGTCTTGCCTACTGCAACTTGAATGAAAGCATACCTGTTGAAATTGGTAACTTGAAGCATCTCGTTTCTCTTGACTTGCAAGTGAATAGTCTCAGTGGCCTCATACCAGAAGAGATTCAGGGCTGTGAAGAGCTGCAAAATTTTGCAGCATCAAACAACATGCTTGAAGGTGACATACCTTCTGCTATGGGGTCTCTGAAATCACTTCACATTCTGAACCTGGCAAATAACACTCTGTCTGGATCAATTCCTATTGCCTTGAGTCATCTATCCAACTTGACTTACCTGAATTTGGCTGGAAACAAACTTAATGGAGAAATTCCTTCTGAGCTTAGTAGTTTGAGTCAGCTACAGAAGCTTGACTTATCCAAAAACAACCTTTCTGGATCAGTAACTCTCCTGAATACCCAATTAGAGTGTCTTCAAACTATGGTTCTGTCTGATAATGCTCTGACAGGAAGCATTCCAAGCAACTTCTGCTTCACAGGTTCAAAACTTGAGCAAATTTTCTTGGCTCGAAATAAGCTTTCTGGCAGATTCCCATTAGAGCTTCTCAACTGTTCCTCAATCCAGCAGTTGGACCTTTCTGATAACAGCTTTGAAGGAGAACTTCCATCCACCATTGGCAGACTGCAGAACCTCACAGATCTTGTACTCAACAGTAACAGTTTCGTTGGATCTCTTCCTCCGGAAATTGGAAATATAAGTACGATGAAAAGTCTTTTTCTGTTTGATAACCTTTTCGCAGGCAAAATCCCAGTGCAAATCGGGAGGCTTAAGATGTTGAACACCATTTACCTCTACGACAACCAGATGTTAGGACCTATACCAAGAGAGTTAACAAACTGCACAAGCTTAAGGGAAATTGATTTCTTTGGTAACGATTTTTCAGGATCCATTCCAGAGACTATAGGTAAGCTCAAGAACTTGGTTGTTCTTCAACTGAGGCAGAATGACTTGTCAGGTCCAATCCCACCAAGTATGGGCTACTGTAAAAGGCTTCAACTATTGGCATTAGCAGATAACAAATTGTCAGGGTCAATACCATCCACATTCAGTTATCTTTCAGAACTTAGCACCATTACCCTTTATAACAACTCGTTTGAAGGACCACTACCTTCTTCCCTCTCTGCTCTCAAAAACCTCAAAATCATAAACTTTTCCCACAACAAGTTTAGTGGAAGTATCTCGCCCCTCACTGGTTCTCATTCTCTGACAGCTTTGGACTTGACTAACAACAGCTTCTCAGGTCCCATTCCTTCTAGTTTAGCCATGTCCAGAAATCTAAGCCGGCTTCGACTTGCCCAAAATCAACTTACAGGAAGCATTCCTTCTGAATTTGTCCAGCTCACCGAGCTCAACTTTGTTGATTTATCATTCAACGACCTTACAGGAGAGGTGGCACTACATTTCTCAAACTCCAAGAGGGTTGAACACCTTCTGCTGAATAATAACAGATTCTCAGACCAAATGCCTACATGGATTGGAAACTTACAAGAACTCGGTGAGCTAGATCTCTCATTCAATAACTTCCATGGAACGGTACCTGCTGAGATCGGGAGTTGTTCAAAGTTACTCAAACTTGATCTCAATCACAACTATCTCTCAGGTGAAATCCCCCAAGAGATTGGTAACCTTACTTTTTTGAATGTCTTCAATTTGCAAAGGAACAATTTTTCTGGCCTTATTCCTTCTACAATTCAGCAATGCAAGAAGCTATATGAGCTCAGGCTCTCAGAAAACCTCTTGACGGGTACTATACCAGTTGAACTAGGAGGGCTTACTGAGTTGCAAGTTATATTGGACTTGAGTAATAATCACTTTTCTGGCGAGATCCCATCCTCTCTAGGAAATCTCATGAAGCTAGAAAGATTGAATCTTTCTTTCAACCAGCTTCAAGGCAAAGTTCCTTCCTCACTAGGAAAATTGACCAGCCTGCATGTGCTGGATCTCTCAGATAACCATCTTCAAGGCCAGATTCCTTCAATCTTAGCAGGATTCCCACTTGGATCCTTTGCAAATAACAATCACTTGTGCGGCCCACCATTAGTATCATGTTCAGAATCTGCAGGACAGGGACAAATCCAGTTATCCAATACAGCAGTTGCAGCAATCACAGTAATTATTGTCTTTACTTCTACAGTGATATGCTTAGTAATGTTATATATCATGCTGAGAATCTGGTCCAACTGGAGAAAAGTTGCTATCTCAAGTGCAGATGGAGGTGTAATTGAGCCTAAGAGAGAGGAGCCAAGATGGATACGTGCTGATGGCAAGACAAGAAATGGAGAGTACTGGAACATGAATTCCTTCGGGTTAATTCCTTCACATGAGAAACAGAATTCAATGACAAAATCTTGCATTTTCAATCTCAAAATAGATGCAGAAGCCATTGGGAATACATTGGTCTGAGAAGAAGCGTTTGTTTGTTTATAAATTTGTTTCCATTTTGCTTTCTGTTTTATTTTGCAGCTAATGTTTTAGCAATCGAGTGTACAGCTACAGTCATTTAAAGAGGCTACATTGAATTTGTACTTTACCTTGGTTCGTGATTACAAATATAAAATATGGTTTAACAAAATGCCTTAGCGGAAGTGTAGAATAATCTGGAAAAAAAAAAAAAATTAAAAGAAAGAAAGAAATTTCTAGAACGATTTCAGGTAGAAAAATAAAATTCTACATCTATAATTTAATGATAATGCTATTGACCAGTAAGACTTCTGGTTGGGTTGGAATTAACGAGATTTTTTAAAAATAAAATAAAATCTATTGATTTTTTTTTAACCCTGGATAGAAGAAAAACTCAACTTTGTATGTATTGGAGAAGCTTGACTGAGCGAACCTCATTTCTTTATCAAGTTCAACTTTATCAAATTAATATTTGGGGTAGTTTGAGTGATGAATAATTGTATCGTGGTTATCAATTCTATTGACGTCTTGAACAAAAGTAAAGAAAAAATAATCGTTGTGACGGGAGATTTCTTGGTTCGATCTTTGAACCAAAATGTTCTTCAATTAACAAATATATGACCTTTGTTTCAATCATTTTTCCTATTGCTATCTTCATCATCACTTCGTCACTATGTTATCATCTCTTAATTTTTTTCCCCCATCTTGACAGAACAATTACCCTCGCTAAATTGTCCAACTACTCATCCTTATATGACAAGAATTTCCACTAAATCTATAGTCAACAAATTATCTGTGGAGTGTCACACTTGCACCCCACTACTTGAATTTCTTCCATTGTGGACTGCTTCCGGTCCAATCAGCAATTTTAAGCTTCGAAAAAATGAGCATTTTTTTACACATCCAGATGTCCGACTTCCATTAAAAGAAATGTTTTCACAATTACATTCCCAAACTAGAACCCTCTAGAACAATAGAGATATGTAAAAAGAAAAAGTAGAGTGCAAAAAAAATGGCCGGAAAAAACAATCTTAAAATTAGTTTAGTCAAAACAAGGAAACTCTCCCCATCCCCCCAAAAAAAAAAAACACGGTGTGATTACTACTCACGTATTTTTCCGGAAGTGTTAGGGGGTGCAAACATTATTTGGGTGGTGCAAAAATTAACCCCGAAAAACACACGCACGAAGCCCTATTACCTATCGTGTGTGTAACGCTTCTTGCTTTGAGCCTTCTGGGATGGATCAGTAAGCCCACTAACACTAAAATATGCACTTGCATTATTATAAATAAAAATAATAACCACATTCGAATATGCGCATTTTTATTCCTTTGGGGATAAAATGCAAAAGGAAAAGACAAAAAGAAACATTTTGTGTTGTTCATCTTCATTAGTCACATCCCAACTTAGGTTAGGGATAAACCGTATAACCCTTTTGGGTTCTTCTTAATCCTTCAACGCGAAACCAAAGAATTTATTGTGCTAGTGTAGATGGAGAAGAGAAACCAAATAATGCATGTATGCTAGCGATTTCGTTTCAAAGAGGTTTATGCTTTGGAAAAACCACATCAACCTCTCATCACAAGAGCAGCTTTAAAGCACAATCACGTGCTTCAAGATTCACAGTCGTTCTATGCAAAATATGGCCGCTATGCCCACTCTGTGCGTCGCATGCGGATGGAAGTTTTGCACTTTCTCTTTTAATAACAATCTGAGTAGAAGAATGAGTAATTCTTTTAACATATATCACACAAGTACTAAGGCCAAACACAGCCTATTAGAAACGAAAATGGTAAGAAACAAACTAACTATAAAAAGAAACAAGATTCATAAATGGAAACATAAAGCCGAAGTAGGCAATGGCAAGAGGAGGAGGGCTTTTATAAGTGATCCAATTCTATTCTAGGGCAACAATGACGACTGCTGCTACACCACTTGCTACGGCTTCGGGCAACGGGCGGAGAGTAATATCTGCCCGAAATAATATATAATAGATATATAAACAAGTTGTATATTTGTTCTTTTTTTTTTTCTGAATTTGCATTAAAATTGTGGAAGTAACATGCACGACACGTGTTATTTGTTGGTCATGTCCATGTCAGCACCATTCATGCAATCCCCCTTTGATTTAGGGATTTGAGATTGCATGTAATATGTCATGAGTGAAAAGAAAAAATCCCACTGACTAGTATTCAGCATAATTCATTTTACATTTTACTTTTATCAGGTTTTTGAACCAATAATGACAATTTAGAGTCACGATAACGTGACAACTGACTTCTTGACATGGTAAATTTGTTTCAATAGATCCAGCGAACTTCCTTAGATTTAAACTGTTCGAACAGCAAAGTATGCAGCGATAGAAGAGAGAAAGGAGGGCTTAAGTATAAATATTTATTTAAAAAAAGAATAAACACTACTCGAAAGACTGAGGCTATATGAACTACGGCCAACGAGTACAATAATATCTTTACATTAGACAATAATCGTAGTTATTTCGACGTCGTTATAAGTTTGTCATTGCAGATGCTGGTATGATAGCTGAGAGTACGGATATATTAGAGCGTCAATGTTACATATTAATCTATTCATATATGATTAATTAATGCTACTCTTAACGAATTAGAATATGTTTAATAGTATAATTTTTATTATGTTACTTTTATTCATTTTAATTATTTTTTAATAAATCTCATAACATCACATCATTTTTATTATTTTATACAATTCTTATAATTTTTCATTTTAATAATATAACTTTAAAAAAAAAATTAAATAAACCTCACACTTCAACTCACATTATAAAAATTAATTGTAACCTAATAAAATAATTATAGTCAATAATTATAATTTACTTAATAAATTATAAAATCTCTTTTTGAGTTACTCTCAATAAATATTTATAAATTATATTTTAATAATTATAACTTATTTTTCTAAGTTATATAAACTATACAATTTTATATAATATCTCCATTAGAATAGCCTTAAAAACCGATTTTGTTTTCTCTCTTGGAAGGGGTGATTATAGTACGGGGGAGTTAATATAAAACATTTAAGTTAAATAATAATGATGATGATGATGATGATGATAATCATAGTAGTAACAATAATAACAACAATGGTAGATGAAGAAGCAACGCTCGCTGATAGCTGAAGGTAAATTGGCTTCCACATATACAGAATGCAATGATCAAAACCCTGGGTTGGCTTCTACTTACAGATCAGAACACCAAAATTGGTAAGTCATTGACTACGTTAGCTATACATAAAGCTTTTCCAAGTGAGAGAAATGAAACAAAAACCGTAAGATGTACAGTTATGCTACTTTTCCACCTTCACCGTGTCTAAGGACTGTAGTTCAGCCAATAGCCGACTGTACTCATCCTGAGCTTTTTGTATTTCACTTCGAAGCTGTGTCACCTGTACATATAAAATGTATCCAATTAAACGGGTCAACGGAACCGACTTAGCAGTGTTTTTAATGGAGGATCAGTACAGTAAACTTGCACTAAATCCAGCAAAGGTATGGGAGAATTTCTACGATACCAAGGATCATACCCTTTTCCCCTTAAAAATTCTCTCTTTCATTTTCTATATATTTTTTCTTGGGGGAAAAGGGGCAATAGCAATTGTATCCTTAGGTTAGCCTTTCAAATCAAACAAATGAATGCACAGTCCAAGCTTCCCAGCACTCTTAATTCTACAAAATCCATCTCAACCAACACTGATAATGTAAAGATTATGTGAATTGAATAATAAATATGCAACTATTGAATTATGTCAAACAAACAGTATTGTGTTATGAATTACCTTGAGATTAAGTTCTTCTTCATTCTTTTGAAATTCCAAACATCTGCAGGATTTTAAAAAAAAATTGATATATAAGGCGACCTATCATATTGCCGGCATGTAATCTTCGGAATTGGAGGTAAGTACTAAGTTCTGATAAGTCCCAATGAGAATGTAAATGAATGTGGTTTCCATGTCGCAGTAAAAGATAAAACTTTTCCAAATCATGGCAGGAAGATTGAAGCCAAACGAAATGTACTTACTTTGCATGGAGCTTATTGTATTCTTGCATCAAGTTTATAGACTCTTGGTCAATCACGTCTTTTGAAGGAATTGTGACGATCTACATAAAAAGCAAGATTGAATTTAACAATAAGTTAGCTTCCTAGGGACAGTTTCCTAATAATCACAACCGTTTCAGCAAGACCAACATACAAAGGTGCCAATACAGACCACTGTTTTTTGGCTGCACTCAACACCAGTTACATTCTCTTACCTGTTTTTTCGCCTTCTGAAGGTCTTTCAATTCATTTACCTTTCTTTTAGCATGCAATCCTTCATCACAATAAGGAATCGTTAGTTTGATAAAACTGACTAAGCTAGGGAAATGATATATATATATATATAGTTCCTAACTTAAGCAGCTACCTTGCTCTGATCTGCTATGTGACTTGGGTGTTAGTTGCTCAAGTTTCCCTTGGGCTTCTTTGGTTTTAACAACAGGCAGAGAAATTTTATTAGATGCGACTGGTTTTTCTATACAAACTGGCTTGCAAAGAGATGAATCCAGCGTGGTAACTTTAGGTTGAAGCTTCTTCTTTTCCTTATACCCAATCAGTGTACAATGAGTATCCCTGATTCAAAAAGGGTCATGGACATGTTAGAAATTCATTCTCAGGAATAAATTTTTTTAAATACATGTTAGATTAAAATTATGCCAAAATTATGGAAGATTTTACTGAAGTATTATTTGAGTAGAGACCCTGCAAACAAACTGAAAGGGAGAAACTCTACTGCATCATCTACTCTACAGATATCTTAAGGATGGAGAAGGCAAGAAGACCAAATATTTCTGCAATCTGTATGCACAAAAGAATTATAGCATAAAACAAGAACAGTAAGTACAATACCAGTATTCCCATGTCATTTCCTTTAAGCGCACTTCAAGTTTTTGAAACAGGGAAGTTCTCTCAAAATCTTGTTTATTATGAGTAGGCTGGACAAAATCTGCCTGCAGAACGCCTGACCCAAGGCTTGACAGTTTAGATACCTAATTCTCTACATGTGTAGAAAATCTCTAATGTCACAAGTAAAACAGACATTGTAAATGAAAGCAGCAATTGCTGCATAGCACTTACCAACAACTCCTCTACCCCTACTGTCTAGATGGCTCACAACTTGCCAAAATGGCTGCAAAAGGAAAAGGTAACAATGATCTCAAAGAGGGGGGAAAAAACTATGGCTTCACAAGCTACATAATAAATGTGCTATATCTAAGTCATACAATCCTTACGTGCCAAGTATATGGTAAAAACTAGCCACTGATAAGATTTTACAAGGGATGTAGTTTGAAATAACCTAAAGATGCATTCGATCATTTTGCCAAAATATAAAAGTTCTAGAACAAATTTCGTATTAACCAATTATGAGTGAGTATTTCGTTGTCTTTCTAAGCCTAAAATTACCAGCATACACCAATCACTCGATCGTATTATAAAAAGCTTAATCAAACTGAATATATTACCAGTATCAGACGGTTTTTGTGATATACATTGAAGCCATGGATATTGACATGCGGAGCTTCTTTAAGAAATCCAATTGTTGTCACCACTTGTCCCTGCACAATCAATCCAAAGTGATATTGTTAATTGTAGCGAAGCCAAATTTCCTCAATTCAATTCCTTGCATTCAATCAGCCCTTAAGATTTAATACACTTATTTTCCAGCATCAGCATACAGTCAGACATGCATATTTAGTATGATGTGAGGCAATACTTTCGATGCAGCATGGGCTGCCGTCAATAAGGCTGAAGTTAAAATTAGAAATAGAATTTCAGGTTAATTTCTATTTTGAGCCTCATTGTAATTGTAAGCATGTAAGGTTAGATTTGTAGTTCTCATAACATTTGTGTAATTTTCACAGGAGTATTCTTAGGGATTTGACTAGGCTATTTTAGGTAGCTTTAGGACATTTACGGTAGAAGTAAAGTTCTAATAGAGTCTTATATGGGCCAAAATTATTGTAGAAGGATTTCTACTTCTTGGTCAAGTTCTATCAAGCCTATAAGGGGATTTGACGCTTTGTATGTGTGAAATGAATAGCTCCCCCCAAGTCAACAAATATGATTTTTGAGATCTGGGTGGTATCTAAGACCTAGAACCCTCTTCCATTCTAACTTCAATCCTTTTCCTTATCTTTACCCTAATTCTGTCCCAAATAGCTGCTCTACCTTCACCTGTCCAATATAGCATCAACTTTAACAACGAAAAAGACAGAAGTGAAACAGCTTTTAGAAATTAGACAATAACCTGTACAGATCCATCAGCGTGTGGTTTATAATAGATGAAATCGAAATGTTTAAGATCATCAACAATATTATGTGGTGTCACAATTTGCCCTCGCAATATAATTCTAAAGTTTTCTGGCATCTTCAAGTACAATATGGACGAATAAACCTGTCAAACAAAATAATATTAGACTAATATAATGCCAATATCTTCAATAGTTACTTAAACATAATTTTTTGAACCCATCATACACGTAAAGAGTAATGAAATCGATTTGAAATGTGCTGCTCATTTAATGTTTTCCAGGCAGGATGAGCGTCAATCTTTTTTCTATCCCCAGCAATAAGAATATCCTGCATTCAACATATCATAAGATTACCCCTCATAAGGGAGGAAAGCATGTGAAAGCACAGGGGAAAAGAAGGAAAACAATACCTCAGGATCTGTATCAAAATCTAGTTCCAAATTACCATCATCATTGAGCCATAAATTGTACACAATAACTTTCGTACCATGAGATCCAATGTCATCAAACTGTCACAAAGTGAAGAATAGACAAAAAAACAAAAATCATTCAATTCAAACATGCCCTAAAAGAATAACAAACCTACCACAGCAGCATGAAAAGTTAGAAGCTTACTTGTTTCAGAAGCTCTGCTTCTGATGAATAGGGGGACCACTGCAACAGCTTGGATAAATTAGACATAAAGTGCGCTTTACCATGTAAAAAGTCCAATGATCGAGTTGATGTATTAAACTCGTAATTCACCTAAAATAGACAAGTGGCATAAATTGAAAGTGCAGGAACATTCATTTGTAAGAGGCTAAGAGATAAATGAGAGCACAAAACTGACATGACTATAAGAGAGAAATTCCAGAAATAAGGCCTCACAGCATCCAGAATAACAATATCAACTGAAGTGCCCAAACACAAAAATTTACTGCCGAGAGAGGAGAGGGTTAGAAGAACAGAAAAGGAAGGGAAGCAGGAATAGCTTGATAATTGCCCACTCAAGCAATCAGAGCATGGGCACAGCATGCCAAAGGTGATTTCTACATAGAGTACTGAGGCTAATCATTACACAGTTACAATTCTCAATTTCTTATGCAACAAATCTAAGTGGAGAAGAGACTAATCATTTAAGTCAAAGCATTATGATAGCCACAAAATTAGAAATCCCACTCACCATGGGTACTACTATTCTGTCAAGAAGTGTTTGCATCAGAAATGAATAAGACAGAAGTCCAATACTTTGAGTCAAAATCCTGATCAAGATACAAACAATAAAATGAAGATAAATAATCACATGCTTATCTTTTTCCATAATATTAGACATTGTTAGAAAATCTGTCACTCCTACCTAAGTAAATGAAGAAAAAAACTATAGACTGAATTGAGTGAGAGAAAGGACCAACCAAGTTGTGATGATAAGTATACATGGTATGAACTGGTTTACAAAGTAGACAATTCTAACCTTTTAAAACCCCTTATTCTATTATTTTCACAAGGCTAAAAAGAATGAAAATGAACAGCTACTCATATCAGTTTTTCCAAACAGAACTACGATTCTAAATGAAAATCAACTGCTTCCAACTGACATTTATAATTAGATTAAATAAATAAATACACCTATGTAGATAGTCTTTAAAATCTAAAAATAAACAATAACCAACTTTCTATGAGATGATATGATGACAAAATATAAAGTGGGAAGTAAACACTAACTACACTACAGTTTAAAATTGAAGCCATGAAAATTTCACTTTTGAATGTGCACCTATTATTCATGCGGCGGCTGAACACAATGACATCTGCACCAAGTCTCATAGTGCTAGTCTTGAAGCCATTTCCATCTGGAATGCCAGATTAACAAATAAATAAGACATATAACAGAACAATGGCAGGAAAAATGTCTTCATACATACACTGTCCAATTGCAGATTTTGACTTCTTATCGGAAAATCCAAAACTCATACAACGACGCATGGTTTCTGGATCCATTCCACCACCATCATCTGCCAGTGTACAATTGGGGGGAAAAAAGACTATATCACAAAACCAAAATAGCAATAAAATTACAATAATTGATGAATTTGAGTATCATTATACCTTGAATCAACAATGCAGGACTTCCATCCTTTGGATTTAAAGTTTTATCTACAATGACAAAAGTAGCCCCTTTGCCATTATGGGCCTATCCTAAGAACAACAGTCAATAATGCAATATTAAACAAGAACAAAAATGTAAGCAAAATGCATGATGAAAACAACATGGAAAATAACAAAAACAGAAACACAATAAACAATAAGGGTCTATATTATACATACAATGGCGAATAAAAAAGAATTTTGTAATAAAAGGCTAAAGGATAGACATAAATGAACGTATCATAGTTATCTCTATAACATGAATGGAACATTGTCGAATGTCATAAAGAGATTGGCCAACTTATAAGATGGGAAGATATCACTAAATGACATGGCACTATCCTTATTCAAGTTGAAAAAGAATAAAAGAGAAAAACAGGATAGAAATTAATGTAGTTCAAGCCGATAAGAAAAGTCACCTCATCAATTGCATTATCTAGAAGCTCTGCTATGGCTGCAAGAGGAAAAAACTCATAACAAAAATCACAAAAGTCAACCATGAGAAGAATCATAAAAAAGATAAAAATTCACAGACCAACTGAACATACCACCAAATGCCCACTTATGTGAAGTTGCATTTGAGTGAAGGAACAAAGGGTGGACGTGCAGATAGTTTTTTGCATCTTCAAAGCAAAAGAAATCGCTTCAGTTTAGAGCACAGAATGGATAAATACTCTTTTAGTTGCAAGCTTAGCATGTAGCATATGAGATTTAGAATGCTCAATCCTTATGAAAGTCAAGTAAATGAAACTTGGGATAGGTTCACATAATTATAAAAACTTGGTTGCAGGATATTGGATGGGGAAGTTACAAGTTACAACACGAGTGATATTAGATTACTTTGAACTGCGACGGTAGATCCAATCCCATCATCATATTGTCCAGCTTTCCAAAACTGCCTACAAATGGGTGCTGCACCAATTGGTGATGCAGAGGAAAGACCCGTATCATCAACTGGGGACATCCCTTGCTCCAACACACTAGAACCCGTACTCTGAACATTAGAACTTCTATTTTCTTCAGAATATTGATTGGCTACACGGAATTTGTCGGTCTCATTTTGTAGCTCGGAAGTACCAACAACATCAGACTCCAATTTAACCTCTTTAGGAATAACTTCGTCGTCACTAGATAAATCAACAACATCAATTTCTGCAGTTCCTATCATGATCCCTGTACCATTATAAAAGAATGTATAATTCAGTTAACGTTAAGAAGCAAAAAGACTAAATAAATAGAGGAAGCCAATATTCACCAAAAAAAAGATAATAGAGGAAACAAACAGCCCAATTTCAAACCAAGCATAACATATTATCAAATAGGTATATGACTTCAGGCAGAGCTTGAAGCTAAAAAGGAAGTTCTAGACTGGGAAAAAAAAAAAAAGGAAACTCTACAACTTTTTGATTGCAGCAAAGTGATCACTATTTTTGGTCTCAGCACAGACTTGCAATAACGGATGCAAACGCCATAAGCTACAACGATAACGTTGATATACAGTAAACAATTTCTCCAAATCAGAACTTGAAATGTTGACAGTGTATAACCAATGGCAACCAACTTGTGAAGTATGCTTTTCTTGTTTGATGTGAAATCAATTAAATTTTAAACCAAATTAAAATGCCGCCACTAATTGCCACAAGATAAAATTCCACACAGTTTAAACTACAAAATAAACCAACATTGATTCAGTTGAACTTCAATTCTAGTTTGAAAAACTAGGGTTCCTCATAAACATAGAAGCAGGAAATAAGAACAGAAGAGAGAGAGAGATAAAGATTTGAGAAGAACCGAAAACTTGCATGAGGAAAGCAGGAAATAACCTGAAGATGAAAGGAAGAGAGGGCAATCTCGTATGCAAAATGCTATATCCAAGCCCTTGTCGGACGCTGTGCCTGTCTCTCTTCGGCCTCAGGACATTCCTGCCTGAGGGAGATCGTGTTCTGTCGAAGGTGCAAAAACGCCACAGCGTTTTGGTGTTTCCACTTTCCAGTTTTGTCGTATACGGTTTTGAGAAAGAGAAAGAGCAAGCACAGGAGCACCGGCATCTTTCGTATGCTTGGGATTCTAGCCTCTTAATTCTCAGACGTTTTATAATGTCCTTTTTTTTTTTTTTTTGGTAGAATTTATAATTATAATATTCTTTTATGGAATACGTTTAAAAATATTTGTCTCGATGTCAATGAAAATATGTGTTTTAAATTAACTTAAAAAAATGGGTTATATATTTACAGATATAATTAATTATGAAAATTAACTATAAAGAATTTATTTGCTTGCCTATATCAGTTTAAAATGATTTTTTTGTTTGAATTGTATGACTAAAAAAATTCTAGTTATACAATTAAAAAACAACATTAAATATCAAATTATTTTTGATAGAATTTAAAAATATCAAATAAAGTATTTTAAATGGTCTATTAAATATCAAAAGACAATGAATTTAAAATATTTAATGAATATGTGTAAATAGTTAGCTCATTTTTCTCAGCTTTCTCATCTGAAAAAAAAAAAAGAAAAAAAAAGAAGAATTTCTCTGTACTCTTCTGAAATTTCATGACCCTCACGGCAAGTAAATAGTTACAAGAACAAGACCATATACAGAGAGAACATATATTGGATGTTTGAGTTTCCTGTCTTTCAAAGTGAATCTATGGAGGCTACATGGTCGTACTTTTCATAATGAACTTATACAAACTACGCATAATACAATAACAAGCTACTTTCAGCAGCACAGGCAACTAAATTGGATGTCGGATGCCATGCTACATGCAGCAGCTTGGAGTCCAAGTTACATGAGAAGTCATTAGAGCTTGAGTTGTCATGGCGGTAAAATCCACGTGTCAGGTTGCTTAAAGATGACCTTCTAACCTTTGGAGCAGCTTGATGAAGATGCTTCCTGCTCTTGGTAAAAGAGAATAAGTAAACAAGTGTATTTTGATGGTTATGAAATAGTTCTAGTTTCAAATCAAGGGATTGGCAAAGATCATTTCAGAGAAGACAGGATTAGAACTGTTGTTTGGTACTAGTACCAAATGTCAAGGGAGTAAACCTGAATAGATCAGAAGTTAACCTGTCAGAATTTCTGCTAACTTCTAATCTGAAAGTTTCCTCAGTTCCAGTACCAGGGGAGAATGTCCGAAGCAGATTGCTGAGACAAAATACGCATTTTGTCAGTCATTGAGTTTATAATATAGATTCATAGATTTGGCCAAACACAAATTATCAGAAACAACATAATCCACGAGATGTAATTTCCGTAGGTTTCAAAGGGACAAACCCATAAGAACCAGTTGCAAAATGAAGTCCATCTCCACTAAAGCAGCACTCAAATTTGTCAAATATGCGGTCATTATTGTATAACTCCGCTAGCTGCATAAGAAAAAGCAAGCTTTCAACCACAAGAAGACAAAGCAGTGCAGCGGATGCTAGATGCAGCATGCGAAACAAACTGTTCATAAATATACACAGTTGAGAGAAATGTTATTTGATCGCACAAAGAAATAGGAAAGCATTGCTTGACATTTTCGCTTAGCAACATTATCAGAATTTCTCAATTTGGGCAGCCCAACCAAAAACGTCATCGTTTCTTTTTTTTTTTTTTTAAGGACTATTGGATACGTAATTTTAAGGAGAGGTACTCTAAGGGCGTGTCACAAATGTACCAAAGCTCTCGGGCAAGGAACTGCTCCTCTAATCTAGCCTTCTTATGTAGTATAACTCGACTATATTGTACCACCCTTTCCGTGACCACTGCAAGAAATCACTTGCCTTAGGGCGCAGGTGCTCATGAATCTTGAATATTGCCACCGGAGAAGAATCCATACGCATATCCCAAAGCTGGAAAATTAAATGAAAGCACAACATTACATGGACAATGTAGTAATAAAGAGGCATAAGCCTAATATACTAAAATAAATCAAGAAGCTCTATGCAGTTTAAACAGTTATATAGTAATGTTCAAGAAAAGAAGAAAGTTGTGAATTAGATATAAAGTAATCTAACTGGATTTAAGGAAAACATTGTAGGAAAATTATGAACTCGAAATCAAGATCCTTACTATACCACCGCAATCTTTGAAGAAGATTCTTACAAAAGATTGGTTCTGGAATATAATTTTGGAATAAAACATTAACTACACAGGAGTAATGGAAAGACCTTCATAGTCATGTAATCACGACTTATAATATGCTGCCCGTCATTCAAAAACTTTATATCTGAGATGGATGTAATGATCTCCGTAAAAAATGATTTCAATCCATGGGAATCTCCGTGTCGAAATCTGTATAATCAAGCTGAAAGAGAATTATTAGAACAGAGACATGCCAGAGCAAAAAAGTATGAATAAAAGAAAACAAACCAAACTTAAATGCCCTAAACTCAGAAAGAAATGAGCTGCAACATACATTCTAGTACCATGATCATCACATCTTGCTGCTTGTCGCAAGTCAGATAGCCGAATAAAACCTCGTGAACTGCTATATGCTAGCAGATTACAGTGTAATGGATGGAATTCAGCCGATGTTATGACCTCTAAATCAAAATTTGACATGCCCATCAAAAGAAAACAAATAAGAAATAATTTGGCATCATGAGAGAGAAACAAGGCCCATTTTGATGGGATATTTACTACTCAAAGAAAAAAATTAAATTGCTCATGAAACGACCTTGCTTTGTAAGATCAGATAGATATAACATTCTTTACTTTATTGCAACATTTTAATATTTAATTGCATTTAGTCAGAATATTATATGAAATTATGACAGAGAGCGCGGCGGAACCGGGTGGTGTAAATATAAACAAGAGTAAACAAGAATTAAAATATGTACACAACGGTGGTGAAATAAGTTACCAGTAAGATCCTCCATGTTTGACGGTTTCATGTCAATAATATTGAAACCCTGATCATTAACATCAAGATTCCACAAATTGATTCTAAGGTCATCTGCTGAAATAAATGTCTCACCATCACTGCACAGGGATTAAGAAGCCAGGTTATCTAAATTTTAAAAATAACAATGAAGAAGGCTCCTTTCCATAATATTTTTTAAACCGGAAAAAAAATAAGAAGTGATAAACAAAAAGCAAAATGTACCTATTATTTGAGATGGAGTTAATATTGAAACTGTGAGCATGAGCATACACCTTTTGACATTTTGTTCGAACAGTGTCTTGCATGCCAGCAATCTAATCACAAAATATATCAGCAAAGAATCTTGTATTCTAAGAAAAGAGTTAACAGAAGATAAATGTCAAACTGAGAATCTGCCTCTTTCACAACAACCAACCTTGCAAGCAATATCTTGAGACAGATTCTGAGCCAACGGTTTGATCCATTCTAAATGATATCCATTAGCAGCGTGTGGGTTTTCTTGCTCACTCATGAAACTGCTTTCAGCTAAAAGCGCATTTTCTGAGCATACTGATGGAAGAGGAACCATTTCTTTTACTTGCTTCACTTTATGTTCCTTAACCTACTCCACAAAAAACAATGGAGAGAAAAATATTAGAAAAAGGGAGAAAAAAGTTAGAACGACCAAATGACGTAGAAGCAAAATACAAATTTCAGTCGGCCCATGATGAAAATCAAGCAGCGGTAACTGTTAAAGGGAGTCTTCAGATTTGATGTCTGTTGGGTCAGTTACAGATTTTAAAGAACATGTATTCATATATACATATACACCAACCTGATAATACATACCTTCCACAGTTTAATTGTTTTATCATTTGTTGAAAGAATAAAGAGCGATCCTCTATGAGTTATACACCACCTTAACTTGTTAATCCTCTCTTCAATTTCTACACTCTTCAAGTAATCAAACTACATAAATAGAGTAAGACCATGGAAGTAGGTAATAATGCAATCAAATGCAAAGCTATTACAGGCATCCCAATATATAAATTTATAAATGTCTTCCAAGATATTAAAGCTAATAAGATAGAAAACATGAACAAACCTCAGGTTCATGGCTATGAAACTCCGTCTTATACCGAAATTGGGGATGCTGAGCGGGAGCGAAATACGTCTGCTCCAAGTCTTTTCGAGCATGCTGCTGATTTGAAGCCTAAGCAAGAACCAAGAAGTCAACAATGGAGAAAAATATGACAGATTCAGATAAACCCAGCTGTAGAACAATCTCGATATTAGAAATAATTCTCACATTCTTTTTATCATCTCTTTCAAAAATTATAATACGGCCACCTCGGTCTCCAAGAGCAAGGTAATCACCACGCTTCTCGAACCCAATTGCTGTTATAATATCATCTGAAGAAAAATCCAAATATTACTTTACACAATGAAAAGACAAGGAAATTGTCGATCAATAAACAAGCTTAAATTGTTATTATTACTAACCCTCTTGAAGGTCCTCGCTGGGAGCTCGTTCCCCGAATACCTGGGAAAACTTCCAGTGGAGAGTTGCAGAGGAATCCGTCATGATTGGCTGCTCCTCAAACGGCCACGTCACTAGTCATACAATCTCATCTAATACGAGACACAGATAAGATCATGGGAAGCATGCAACAAGTCCACTTGTTTTGGAAATGGACGTTGGAACCTTCCGAATCCTAACGTAAAACTAAATGGAAGTGTTTGTTAGTGCTTCGTAATATTTCACTCGGCTCTGCAACCTATTTCTGCGTGCTTTTCAAGCGGGAAAGGATTGCCTCTGGGCCGCAAAGCCCAGGAGAAGCCCAAGCTTAGAGGCCTTCACTTGAGGATTGGATTATTTATGGGCCAGTTATCACTCTAACTTTTTTTTTTTTTCTTGATAATTACATTAAAGTAAAGGTGGTAGCAATGGGATCGTACTAGCTAGCTATTTATTATTATTATTATACATATAATTTATATTTATACTCATAATATATACAGGAATCTTTTCAACACATGCATGATAATATTTAGAGAGTGCATTTTTACATATTCCCTTAATTATGTACTATTTTAAACATACATTTTTATTAAGGGAGTATTCTTATTAACAACCTAATATTTAAATATCGACAAGTTATCTACCAATATCCTTATAACTCCTACATTGCTCCTCCTTATTTGAACCAAGGAGAATAAAATCAAAACTCGGTTCATATAATGTTCTCTTGCGGTTAGCAGTCGTCGTTTCGTTTCCTGTCCCTTGAGTTAAGTCCAAAGCATTCCGCTAGCTTCATTATTATGCTTCAGACTTGGAAGGACTCTCACATGCCGGAACCTCATTTGCAATCTTAATTTTCTCTCGTGTCTTGCCTCAATATTGAACTTGGCATGTTCCCCATGAACATGACCATCAAGGAGATTTTAAGCCCATTTTCGTTGGCTCATTTGATCCAGTTGATTCAGTGTCACCCACATTGATGAAATGTGCGGTGGAGGAAGATGAACTGTGACTTGAGGATCTGGTGCTGTAGAAAGATGGCCTTTCACCTACATTCCGATTTGTTGAGGACGCCGATTTGATGCTGTAAGTAGTAGAGAGCTCTTCTGGACTTAGCACACTGGCATTCAAGAATGGTGGCTGCTTTGGGGAGGGAACAACATAGTCTTTGTTGGTTAGCATTTGAACCACTTCAGACATGGATGGTCTCAAAGCAATGGAAGATTGCGTGCAAAGAAGCCCAGCTTGGAGTGCATTTGATGCCTCCTGTACAGAGAACTGTCTTTGCATGGAAGGATCAGCAGATGCTGTAATATTATTTGCCATGTAATCCTTCCAAACCTGCAGGTGCAGAAAAGCAAATCAATATTACTAGCCCCAACGGAATAATACAATATTTTTAAAGTAAAAGTGCTTTTGTGAATCTTACACAGTGGAGAATGGAAGTTGACCCGGTAAAAGCACTGTTCTTCTTACCACAGACAATTTCTATCACCAGCACACCAAAAGCATAGTTATCTGTCTTCTCTGTCAATTGTCCTCGAATGATATATTCTGGAGCCATGTAACCCCTACAACAAGCAGTTAATGAACTACTTCTTCAAAAAAATCACTTGATATTGTTAGCCATACACAATTGATTAGTTGAGAGTTTCTACTTACAGTGTCCCAGCAATTCCAGTGCTGATATGAGTTTTATCAGGAGCAGCAGCGCGAGCAAGACCAAAGTCAGCAATTTTCGGATTAAGATTTTCATCAAGCAAAATGTTGCTAGTTTTTATGTCTCTATGAACAATTTTTCTCTTACAGCCTTCATGAAGAAATGCCAGGCCATCAGCTATTCCGCAGATTATATGATACCTTTGCTCCCACGTTAAAGCATCAACAATGGTCTTACCTGCATACAACACAGAATCTTTTTTTCTTTATCATCATAGAAAACAAAATTACAAGCACCCAGTAATTGAAGCTGGAATCACTCACCAAAAAGCATTTGATCAAGACTTCTGTTAGGCACAAATTCATAAACCAGAAGGCTTTCAGGGCCTTCAATGCTGCATCCCAGAAGTTTAGCGACATTATTGTGTTCAATCCCACTAATCACATTGACCTCATTGAAGAATTCATCGGCCCATTGACGAGTATTATAGTGCAATCTTTTAACGGCAACAGTTTTCCCAGAGAGGAGGGTTCCTTGGTATACAGAGCCAGCTCCGCCTTGGCCCAGTTTCCTTGAGGGATCAAAGCAATCTGTGGCTTTCTCCAGCAACTCATACCTAAAATGCAAACCATCTTTGTCGGAAAAACTCGGCATGTTACCAAAACTGTTTTTAACTGAAAGAGTAAGTAGATACTACGTTAGAGAATGGAAATATAAGATAGACAAGTTGTTAGTTCTACGGTTTCAGAAGAAACATTACTTTCTCTCTTCAATGCTATGTTCCTCCAGCTCAGAAATGCACCAAGCATAAGAAGTAAAATTACTGCAACTCCTGACAGAACACCTCCCACGATCATCCCTTGTGTAGACGTACCTATAAATTAATAACAACAAAATGAACTTGAAGAATGAAACAGAAAAATTTCTTCTTCTTCTTATTAGCTAGAAAGCTTTCAGAGAGACTAATCTGAATCAGAACAAATAAGATAAGTATAGAAAAAATAAAATAAAAAATTAATTTTTGGTGAAAACCCAGTTCATTTCCCATCAAATTTATTCAAGAGAGACAAAGAGCAATGGAAATTGTTGTTACCTGCAGTATTCGTTGACACTAATTCTGCTGTTTCGTCATAGAATTTGCGAGTAGAATACCTCAAATAACAACCTGCATACATAGCCCTGCCCTCTTGACCAGGCATACAGGCCTTGAGATTGTTCTCTGCTTGCTGTAAGCATTTTCTGCAATCAGCTTGATTCAAAGTCTCCCAGCACTGTGCCAATGCAAAAACACCCTCCTCTTCTCCCCTGTCTCCGCCCACAGCGAACTTGTTCTTCACAGCCCTCTCCGTCACGTTGGAAATCACAGATTGAACCCGTTTAATAAACTCTGGTTTTGAGTACTTCTCATTCAAAGGCCCCCTCGGAGATTGGCAACTGTTTCTGTCACGGGAGGGATTGAGAGTATCATTGAAGAATGTGTAATTTTCGTAGCGAAGGAAGCAACCATCCAAATGTATTTGACCCAAGACATTGGGAAGGCACTCGTTATACAGCAATTCCCTGGCTCTGTTGAAGCAATCACCGCATTTCATTGGAATCAGATCACGGTGACAATTGCTTAAGGCATACATTGCATGGTGATGGTCACGACGGTCATCAATTGACGCTACTCCCCAACCATATTCAGTCATCTTTACGGACATGATATCCATTAGAGCATTGAAAGTTTTGTTGCACTTGACACCATCAGGGTACTTGGAAGTTCCACAATTGATCTCAGCCTCGGGTAATCGAGCGCCAATGGCAGAGGAAGCCAGGGAGGACGACATCAAAAACACCCATACCAAGTTTTTGAGAATTCGGTTCCAGAATTGCATGTCTTTAGAGTGAGATTTCTCCGTTTTTTCTGGTTTATTATTTATGACGATTGAAAGGAAAGCATTACCACCATGGATTCCTCTATTTTTAATTATAATTTTCTGTTGAATGAGAACTAAGAGAGGAACCCGAACCAATGTTGTTGATCTTTGGATGGAAGCTTACTACTCCATTTCTCCTTTGTGTCTCTATTTCCCTCTGTTTTCCATGGGATTTCACGGTAGAACTGGAGGGGGAGAGGGAGAGGGAGAGGGAGTTCTCCCAACCGTCGAGTAGATAGTTTTTTCCGATCAGTTTTTCTTACAGCCATGACAAAATTATCTTTTAGGTTTTTGATTCACAGGGACATGGAAATAGGAAACAAAGATAACGATAATATACAATTAAGGGATGGATGAACTGGCTTAGTTTTTTCTTTTTTCCTTTATTTGGGTTGCCGTTAGTGATGATTGAACATCGCGCGCCATGGTAGCACTCCACGTCCTAATCTGACCGCATGCCTAGAATGTTTCAAGGGAATGTTTCTTAATTAATCGTAAGGAACCGCCGATTTATCGTTTCAGAAATGTGATCAAAACCTAAACTTGGTTACTTTTAAGAAAAAACAGATTCTCCACGAGTTTCTGTCTCAAACATCAGAGATCATATGGAATCTTTCATTCCCACAAAAAGGTATTCCATTCAACATAATATGAAAAAAGCAAATAGTACAAGACCCACGAGAGGTGCACGATTTGGGCCCAAGAGACAATTTCAGGCCCACAACTTAACATTTAAAATTTTGCACTGTATTTGAATGGACTGGGCCACCCATTAAGGGGCACTCTACAATTCAACTCCGTGATCCCACTTCACATCAACATTCACATCAACAGAATACTTTCTTCCTTTTTTTTTTTTTTGCTATATATATAAACTTACAAGAACAGATACAACCCAATTGGTTTATGAATTTATTTTAAAAAATTATGACCTGAAATTCAAATTTACATATGTTATATCCCGTTAGAAAATCTAATGACAAATTACTAGATGTTCCTCTAGCTCCGGTCCGTGTGTTATTGCACTAATGCACTTGAATGACGTGGTAGATCAACAGCCATTTGATCAATTGCTAACGTGGCGTTATAGTTTCATCTAAACGTTGATGCTCTGTCATATCAGCAAATATTGTACAATAGACAGTACTAAATCCACAATCCTGCTTGGGCCAGACCAGAGACCATGCTGAAAAGTTACCGAGCAGCAGATTTTCTTCACGATGTTGAACGGTGAATATTCATTCCTAAATTTTGGTGAAACGTCGATGTGGTCCAAACAAATTAAGCGTTTGACAGAAAATCACGAGCTTGTTTATCAATCTTGTTCTGCTGATATACGCTTGTCCTGTATTGCAGAGAGTGATACGTAGACTGTAGTGCTGGTTGATGCCAGCTTGGATCACTACTCGTACTGCAGCAACATTCTCTCTCCTTTTGTCTTGTTTCTGAATTTCGGAGCCATTTTCAAACTTTTTTCAATGTTAGATCAACTCTATATATATATACTCATCTTTTTAAAATTATTTGATAATATTAAATAAAAATATTAACTATTTTTTAAAATTAAAAAATATCATATATTTTTAAACATAAAAATTTATAAATATTATTTTATAATTTTAAAATAAGAAATTACGTGATATTTGAATAAGTGCAAAATTTAATTTTATATAATAATTGGCAGAGAGAGATAACATTTATGAGGTTGAGCTTTCCCACCGACAGCTACAGTTTTGTCACTGTCATGCCAAGGAGAGAAGAGGGAATGATCTGATCTGCGCTCCACTACTTACCTTTTCTTTTTGTTTTTTTCGGTCTTCGTTGAATTCCTTACTTAGTTTTAGTTCAATTTGCATTCATGGTAATTTCTTTCTATAGTTTTACCATGTTATAACTGCAAATTTGTTTGCCAAATTTTTCATTTACCATGTTATAATTTAGGTTGTTGTCAATAATTCGCCTCATTTTCTGTTTTAATCTCATTTGATTAGTAAAAAAGCTTATAAAATGTTTATACAAATATTATTAGGTTATCAAAATAAATTTTTGAAGCAATTGAAAGAGAATGAAAAAAAACAAATCACACTCTCTTTGTCAAGAAAGAATGACACTAAAATATCTGTATAAACATAGAAAAATAGTTATTAACATATTCTTAGAATTGTCATAATAAAAATACTAAACGATACATAGCTATAATTTATCCGAAATCATGTAAATATTGCATGGATAAAGAACTGAACTCCTCACTATTGAATGTCCCTTTTTAAGATTTTAGGTTTTTTGGACTTTATGCTCTGCAATTATAGAAGATGGTTTTTTTTTTTTTTTTTTTTTCTTTATTCACATTAGAATGTACAGTTTGAAATAATATTTTGGGCGACAGCGACAGCTGAAATTCCATTCTACTTTTTATTCGCTATCCATAACCAATTGGAAAAGCAAACTTACCCGTGACCGTTCTCTTATCTATTTTTTACACGTTCCCACTCTTTTCCTCTTACAATGCCGAGGCCACGAAATAGGCCATAATCCTGCACTCAGTTTCATGACACTGTATCCTTAACGTAATCTTCTTTGGCCACTTAATTCTCTAAAACCCATCGTTTTTGGCACTTGCTTAATTCAATTAGCTCTGCAAATGCAAATATTCCCTCTCTCCCCCTCTATCCATCTCTCTCAAGTCTTTTCTTACGAGTGCTGCATAACTAGTACCTCCTTCACTCTATGAAAATTTCTATGTTTCAAATGCTCTCTACACAATGCCCGGGAAGTGCTGCTTTCTTACTCATAAATCATAAGTGGCAGCCACAGCATGTTTGAGACTTAATTTGGGGCATATCCTGAGATGGGTCTGGCTAAAGTTTTACGTCTGTGTATACTCTGTTGGGTTTTCTCATTACTATGTTTCAGAACAAAATGTGACAGTTCAGAGGTCGCGGTGAAATTTTTGAAGACTCCCTATGCAGTCTCGTTCTTAAACTCGGCTACATTTTCTTTTGAACTTCTTGATTCTGCTAATGGCAGCCCTTGCACAAATTGTAGCTTTAGTTGTAAGGTTTGTTCATTTATAGTTGTTTGGCAAGTTATTAACTTTCTTATCCGTCTCCTCCTTAGCTCATAAAAACGTTTCCTTTTTCTCTATGTGGCTTGTGAGATTGTGACTACTTCAAGTTACCTGGCAACTGAGCATATTTAAAGTGAATTATTCTGTAAAAAATAATTGTGTAATGGTTTTAATTTCATGTTTTTTGGATTCAAAACATTTTTCTGATTATTCTAATCAAATAATGCATGCAGCTTGATAATGGGAACGCCTCATTTTGTGAAGCTAGAAATGTTAGCTACTCAAGATTGCAAGATGGAAATCATACTTTTGAGGTCTGCAGCAATGGGCCTCAAGGACTTGGCTGTGCTAGCTATAACTGGATTATCGGTTAAGAATCATTTATGGGTTTTGACTTATTTTTGTCACTGTTGTGTCGTTGACCAAATCTGTCATGTCTTTTGACAGAACAAGTACAGACTTGGAATCGTTTGTCTATTTAATTATGTAACTCAAATGCAACTCATGGCATCATCTGGATTTGGCTTGCATCCTCTTCAAATAAGATATATTATGCGAAGTTATGGAAATGAAAACATTAAATATGTAGCTTTAACTATGCATTTGGATTGATTCACTCAGTTTTGTTTTTCGTTGAATACAATACTAATAAAAGATTCCTTGTTTTTTCAGATACAGTTCCCCCAACAGCATATATTACGGCCTCAACAACTTTCACAAGTGCTTTAAACGTTTCTGTAAATATCACTTTTAGTGAACTCTGCACAGGTGGAGGCGGTTTTGGATGTGCATCTGTGAATGCCTGCAATGTGAGTCGGTGGCTGCCTACAAGTGCTTGGACTTTTCATTTTTCGTTTATCCCTCTATTATGATTGTATAATTAACCTCAACAATGCCATTCTGTAGCATGTTTTCAATTAATGTAGATTTTTAGTCAATTAAATTGAGATAGGAATTCAAATGGGCAAGAATTATGCTCAATGCTAGGTACACACTGCTTTGTGCTCACCTGTGAAATTAATAAGAATTTGTTCTATGTTTTCTTGTCTTAATATTGGAAAATACATGAAAGTGTACAGAATATAGCCTGTACTATCATTTTGGTTCTTGGAGGAATAGCACTGTGTTGGCAAGATACTGAATCTGTTTTAAATTGATTGTTGTTCTATTTCTTCACAGCTTCTAGTCTATGGTGCTGGGAACGTCATACCATCATCCTTTAGGATTTTGCAGCCAAACCTCGTGTATTCTCTTCTCATTAATTTATCATCAACTGTTCAATATGGACGGGCTATCCTTGTAATGGATAAAAATTTCTGCACCGACACTGCTGGAAACAGCTTTACACGAACACCAAACTCAAGTTTGTACATACATTTTGGTGAGTGTCTTTTATCAAGTCATATATATAATTTTAGCAGCTCCTGATCTAGATTATTATTTTTGTGATTACATCAAAGATATTCACATGCATATGTGTGAGGCAGTAAGGTGTTTGAAGGTGTGAGCCTGTCTTTAAATGGGTAGATGCTTTTCCTTGTTAATCCAACAGAATTTTAAAAAACCATGTTATCAGTGTATTATCATTTTGGACCGCATAGCTTGAACACAGCAGATTTCCTATGTTTCAAAAGATGTACTCACTTTTCTGAAAGATTAAATGTCCATGTCAGGTTTTGATATTATAAACCTGCTTTCCTTCTCTGGTGGGTGTATTCTGCAGATAGAAGACAAGTTTACGTGAACTTGAGGACTCATATACCTGAATGGCTACTTCAACTTAACAGTGAAACTAGAACAGTACAGGCAACTAATGACCATGATAAGTTGAAGATGTACTTGTACTTCTCAGAGCCAGTTCTGAATTCATCTTCTGAAGTTATGAGTTCTCTTGGCATTACTCGGGGTTCACTTCTTCCAATTAGTGGAAAAAGTCACGGAAATCGCAGATTTGGATTCTTGGTCAGTTGATTCATTGATATGAAATGTATAATAATAGCTGATGCCTACATCTCTTGAATCTTTCCTTTTTATGGTTCTTTCTGGGGCTATTCCCATTTCAGGTTGTTAATATCTCCGAGACTGCTATAGTATCAGTGAGCCTCAATTCGGATTCTATAATAAGCAGACAAGGGACTCCAGTGTCTTCAATTGCACCAGTTACCTTCCTTTATGGTACACATTGTTACACCAAGAGGACCATTATTATATTAACGTTATTTAGATTTATATTCAGAAGCATTTCATTTCATACCTATGTCAACGTTTTTTTTTTTTTTTCCTTCTTTTCCTGCAAGACTTCCTTTTCTCTTTCTAATCTTCCGAGTGGTTTGATCTTATTATAATCCTTCACTCTCTCCTGATGTGGGCATGTATGAATTCAGATTCCAAGAGGCCTGCTGTAAAGTTGAGTACATATAGCATGAGGACAAGAGAAGACAACCTTCAGATATTAATTAAATTTGTAAAGCCAGTTTTTAGCTTCAATTTCTCTTGCATATCAATGACTGGGGGACATTTGAAAAGGCAAGTTTTTTGCATATACTTTACTTTTGTATACTCATAGAAGTGTTTCAATGTATCTGTATCTGTAAAGTTATGCCTCTCGTTATGCGGCATGCAAAGATGAAGAGCCTTAAATGCTTAACTGAATAATGACCAAGCCAATTGTAAATAGATACTCAATACTTTCTCATGCAAATCTTTACTTCTGTCCAGTTTTCAAGAAATAAGTAGGAGCACATACATTATTCAACTACAAGCAGATGATGATCTTGTATTTGTCAGCGTTCCTGAGAACGTAACTCGTGATGTTGCTGGAAACAAAAACCTTCCATCCAATGTTCTACAAGTGAGGCACTGTAAGATTCTTTTGTAATTATGTCGTTATTGATAATTAAGCACTATTTTCCACTACCTCATGTCCATTTCTAATCTTGTATATAATTAATTATGAATTCATGAAACCTGCAGACTCTATGCCTCTGATTTCTTCTTTAATTTCTGGATTTGCATCTGCTTCCTTTGTGCTGACATCTCTTGCTGCGGGGCTTCTTACCATCTCAACTGCAAGCCTTCAATCTATTGGAGCATTAACAAGATCATTGTCTATTTTGACCGTAAATCCAGCAAAGAACCTTTTTGTAAGATACCTAACTTATTTGAATAATTATCCTGTTTAGAAGCTACCACCCCAAGAAACCTGACTGCTCAGTTTTGCAATTCTGTCATCTTCATAAATATTTTGTACCGACTGACCTGATAAATTTATAAGAACTATGGAGTGAATATTAACATTAATTAAGTCAATTTTTGTCAATCATGCAGAGAATTATTTGCCATATTCAGGTCTTTGCACTGTCTAGATGGTTAGCTGTTAAATTGCCGGTTGAGTATTATGAATTTGCCAAGGATTTAGAATGGACTATACCCTATTTTTATGTGCCATGGGAAAATAGACATTGGCACGGGCCTCTGGTTGGCTCTCGTCCATTTGGGAGCTCTAATTCCTACACAACCAAAGTTTCAGCTACGATCTCAAACTTGCAATCAGAAAAGAATTTGAAAGTTGCCGCTTCAGTGTATGGGTTACCACTTACACCTTCAGAATATCAGTTATATTTTGAGGTCCGAATACCGTAACTTCCCTATTAATCCATTGACCTCTATATTACTGTAATATGGCCAATATCATAAATTTACACTGCATTCCTGCAGAACAAAAATATGATACCGGAAGCTGAATACCTTGGGGATTCGCGACATTCCACAGGGTAAGTTATATGCATGTAGCACATCATTGTGCAATTTGAAGTTACATTGCCGTTTGAAGATGGCCAAAGGTTAGGTGATGCTATCTCAAAATATTTGCATGGACTAACTTATTTGGGTTTTCTTTTAGATGGACGGATTTTTATCGAAGCATGTTTTGGTTAGCAGTGATCTACGGGGGTTTGATTATTCTCCACACATTTCTTATCTTGATTCTGAAAGTTAGGAAGAGAAGTTCTGAAAAACAGCGGACCTATGGAGCACTTACAATACCCAGATTTGAGATATTTCTTTTATTTCTTGCATTGCCTAGTATTTGCCGGGCCTCTGCTGTCCTTATTGAAGGTAATCAAACTCTTATTATTTTTCACCTTCTAACTATTCTGTTTGTGGAGAATAAAATTGTAAACCAAATAAAAGTTGCATCAGTTGATTGATCTGTGCACTCCATGTGCTTTAAACCATGTTCTCAGTCATTTTCAGAGATTTAAATCTCAATTACACTGGCAATAAGTTATATTTTTTGTGATTTATATGGCTTTAGGGGGGCCTCCATCAGCCAAGGTGGTTGGAATTCTGCTATTGGTTTTTGTGTCTTGCGTGCTTCTAGGCTTGTTCTCGTTCCTCTCTTTTGGAATTACATTAGGGAAATTGCTTCAATACAAGGAAGTCCATCAAGAAGGGCAGAGATTTCACTGGTATCATGAGATTGTGCGAGTAACTCTAGGGCCAGGTAAAAGAGGCCAGTGGACATGGAAAAACCAACCCAACTCTGTTTATCTCACCATCTTTGGTCCGCTGTTTGAAGATTTAAGAGGCCCTCCAAAGTACATGCTTTCACAGATATCTGGCAGCTCAAGTCGTGGTGATAGGATCATTGCCTCTGATGATGAAACTGAAGATGCAGAAGCACCTTTCATCCAAAAGCTCTTTGGGATTCTTAGAATATACTATGTGCTTCTTGAATCCATAAGACGAGTTTTAGTGGGGATCTTGGCAGGAGCATATATGGAGACTCCATCTTCTAATACTCCCACAATTATTATACTGTCGATGTCCTCCTTTCAACTCTTCTTCCTTGTGCTAAAGAAGCCATTCATAAAGAAAAAAGTTCAGTTAGTTGAGATCATCATGCTCACTTGTCAAGTTGTTCTATTTGCTACTTGTCTAGTTCTCTTGAAGAAGGACTTTTCAGTGAGAAATGAGACTAAAGTTGGAATTTTTATGCTCATGCTATTCTTGGTGGGCTATTTGGTACAGATTATTAATGAATGGTATGGTTTATATAGACAGACAAAGCTGCTGGACCCTGAAGAGAAGTCTTTCTTGACAGGTTTGAAAATAGCTTCCATTGGATTTCTTGTTTATTTCGTTCCACAAAAGTACTTCAAAAATTTGGAGAGCAGATTCCTACAAAACCGCAGTGGGAGTAGAGAAACTGGGAATATTTCTGTGGCAGCTGAGAGATACAGGAGCTCTGGGAGTGGGAGCTCAGGTGGAATTGGAAATGACAAAGACAAACCATGGTTGAAACAATTGAGACAACTTGCAAAAGCTAGCTTTGGTAAGGAAGCAAGTGATCCTTCTACTAGTACACCAAGATGGAGTGGATTTTGGGGAACTAGGAGGAGTGGCAACTCTCCTGATTTCAGGTCAAAAGATTCCAAACCAAGTGAGTTATACGAAGATTTGGAAGCCATTTTTGCATCCAAGTGAAACTCTATTCAAACTGTAAATATCAGTGTGTAATTTCGCGTGTCTTCATTCATCAGTAAATAAATATATATACAACTGTTTAACTCCCACTACAAGACTCCTACTGCAACTACAAGTTTCCTAACCCTTCAAATATAGGATAATGCTTATCCTTTTTCTACATGCTTATCCATGCAGTTACACGATGAACCAAACTCTACATAATTATCTTAGGAATTATTTACAAAACACACACATTAATAATGCTCAATTTATTTGATAAGCTCACAAACTGAGATGGACCAAGTGCTTTGGTAAATAAATCAACTAGCAGGGCACGTGTGGGAACATACGCTGGTTGGATGTTACCAGACAAAATTCGTTGCACACAAAATAGCAGTCCACTTCTATATGCTTGGTCTGCTTATGGAAAATAGGATTCTTAGCAATGTGAAGTACAGCTTGGCTATCACAACACAAATGCATAAATTGAGAATGACCGACGCCAAGGTTTAAAAATATACTCTTAAGATATTTTAGTTCACAGGTAGTTGTAGCCATACAACGATACTCAGCTTTTGCAGAGGAGCAAGAGATAGTCTATTGCTTCTTGATCTTCCAAGAAATGGGAGATTGGCCGAGAAGCACGAATCAACCTGTAAGAGATTTTCTTGTCAAAAGACAGCTAGCCCAGTCTAAGTGACACCAACTGGACAGCCTCAACTCACTATCACCACGCAGCAAGATAACACGACATGGGTTCCCTTTCATGTAGCGCACCACGCATGGAGCAGCTTCCCAGAACTCCTGTCAAGGCTCTTGCATGAATTGGAAAAGAAAATGCACACTCGGGCCTTGTAAAGCAGAGATATATTATATTAATCGCCCTACCAGACGCCTATACTGTTGTGGATTTGTCAACAAATTTCCATCACAGAGAGCGAGAAGATGGTTTTGTTCCATCGGAGCTCTTGCTGGCTTAACCCTTAGAGACCTGTTTCACTAATAATATCTAGAGTATATTTTCCTTGGCAAAGAAAATACATGATGTAGACCGAGTCACCTCTACTCCAAGAAAGTATTTCAAGTCTTTCATATGGAAACAAGTCTGCAGAAAATCTTTAAACTAGTGATGGCCACATGATTATTTCTAGCAACAATAATGTCGTCGACATACAATAAAACCACAATATGTACTCTTGATTTTTGAAGTATAAATAGCGAGTAGTCAGAAAGCGATTGCTTGAACCCATATGCATTGAGAGCCCCAGAGAGCACGATTTTTGCAGCTTACACACCATGGCTTACTATTTTACTTTGAAACTTGGTAGCAATTTATCTCATTAAACTCAGTCATAGATAGTGGATGTAAATACTATTCAGATTTACGTGTAACAATTTTGGGTGCTATATGAATTAGAACAATTGCCAACTCCTCATTGTAGTTCATTTTATGTTGTTCCCGTGTGTCCAATTATTCTCATCATTTATGTCGTTTAAGTTTTCTCTCGTTAACCGCTCTCTTTAATGTCGTTATGGGGTTCCGCTAGGATTGCTAATGCCGTTTAATAACACTGCCTTGTCCACGCCATGATTCAGTTCTGACTCCATTTCATCTCCTGAAGTGACAAACCGTTTCCGTTTCCGTTTCATTTTAAGCTTCCGTCTCTCTATTAGGCCTTTATTTAAACAAACGACAGGGAAACACCCTGTACGACACCATTTCAGACGCTACGTAGGAAGAACGCCAAACAAAAGATTCTACATCCAAAATCATTTTGCGGGTCAGTGTGTACGGAACCCTTCCTTGCAATTCCGATTGAACACGAAGTAACGGCTTTTAACCCTTCTTCTTGTTATCTCGTTCTAAAATCCTCGACTTGTTGTTGCCAGCAAGCAACGGGAAATTTCAACACCTGTGCTGTTTTGGCATTGTTCGCGTCGCGCCTCCTTTGTCTCTAATTCTGACACAAGTTCCCTTGCTTTCTTGCCACCAACAAGAAACGGCTTAGGAGCTTCCAACATCTGTCGAAACTTAAGCTTGCTTTATCTGTATTGGTTTCGAAGTGTGTAATATATTATATACAAATTAAAGGAATGGGATCGGTGGTCAGTTCAAGCAAAATGAGTAAAGAGGAGCTGGAAGTGGCGTTAAACAAGGCCAAGGAGATAGCATCCTCCTCTGCAGTCGTTGTTTTCAGGTACTACATCTTTTCACTAAGACCCAACTTCCTTCCCTTTGCTAATTTGTTTAGGGAAGTCTACGACTTTCAATTATTTTGCTGGCTGATTGAGGAAACCAAAATTTTGGGCTTAACTAATGTTATGAATTATCTAGAGAATTATATCTTAACCCTCGTCAAAACTTGGATTCTTTTTCTTCCTAAAACTAGAAATGAACGAACAAGAAAGAAAGGGGATCTCAAGAAAAGAGCAGTTAGACAAAGTGTATAATGTTTGCGTGCCTATATTTCTTGGCGGCTTTCAGGAATATGTAACAGGGATGTTTCAATTGTAAGGGTTAGACAATCAGATGTTCATTTAATGACAACTGAACTGAAAGGATTGTGCTTGTTTCATGGTACTGGCATAAGATCTCTTCGGGCAGGTCTTTTTGCCTCTAGCAATGAAAAAGAAATAAATATAGCAAGAATTGGAAAGATTTTGTTCGTTGTATATGCTGAACTTGCTGTTGGTTACCCAAATAAGCTGTCAACCTATAAGGGGTAGAGAATTCCAAAATCAAAAGCTATGTGGAAAAACTGTTAAGAGTTGACAGCGATTTTCATCTTTTTCCTACTTTGATCCGGATAATCATTGGTGAATTGTCAAAATGATTCTTGCTGGTTACTGTTTTCTACACCTCTTTCTCCCTATTTGTTCTATAGTTTTCATTCACCTCAATAATTTCATCTGATAATTTATGCTGGCAGTAAGACTTACTGTGGTTACTGCAAGAGGGTCAAAGATCTATTCAAACAGCTTGGAGTTGCGTTTAAAGTCATTGAATTGGATCAGGAATGTAAGTATTTTCTGGAAGCAGCCAAATGATTTCATGTCTGATACTTTGTTTCATCAACTGATATGTTACAAAAACGTCTCTATTCTTCTTTGTTGTTCTTTCAAGTTCATATGGGAAGTATTTTCTTTGGCCCACTTTAGGTGCCTTGTCAGGTATTGACCCTTTTTGTCTCCTATTCCAGCTAACCTGTTCCCAATTATCTGTGGTGATAAAATGATTGTTTCTGAACATGTTTCTCCTTTTTGCTGCTTTAGTCCATTATATTAATTGTTCAACCATGAAATTCAACTAAGTTACGTAATTGCATGCTGAGACATTATTTGTCCTCACTTCGTGGTGTCTTCCGTTATCAGTCCTTTTCCTCTAAATATTTTTCTTTTTCTTCGCTATTTGAAGCTGACGGGTCTGGTATTCAGTCCGCTCTAGCAGAGTGGACAGGGCTTAGGACGGTGCCTAATGTGTTTATTGGAGGAAAACATATCGGTGGCTGTGACAGTAAGATCACACTCTTGGTGCTAATTTGTTTATCTATGAAGCTAAGGCTAGATAGTTTTGTTCTCGTGTCTTTCTTAATATTCTGTCTCTTGGATGTTGCAGATGTTATAGCGAAATATCAGGTAGGTCAATTGATGCCCCTCCTTAACGATGCTGGTGCCATCGCCAATAACTCTGCTCAGCTCTAAAAGCTAAGCAATTATGGTAAATGTTTTACATAAATAAGGAGAAAGTATTGTATATGCAACTTAAGTGTTACTTTGCATGATGATAAACTCCAACAACATGTTATATCCTTATTCTGTAATGTAATGGAAATCAATTTGGACTATTTAATGTTCTCCTCTGTCAGCACGTGATGTTTTCATCTGTCTAGGCGCTGGAAAGCTACCGCCGGCGGTACTATGATCCCTTGATTTTCTGCGGCAGAAATCATTGTTCCTAAATTTAACAATGAACAAAAATTAAAAACATATGGATGCTTTTTTTAAAATGCCATATTTTAACTCATACAACTTATGATAATTGAGAAATCTTAATTAGAAAAGTATTAACTAAAATCATAACCATTTGATATTGTAAGAATCTTTAGTGCTTAATCAAGACTTAACAACTCATTCTGTGGGCTTCATGCGAGCATGATGGTCTGCGGGCAACCTATTTCCCAGTCCATCCCAACGGGCTAGCATATTAAATATATATCTATAGATATACACATATAATTAATATATTTCATTGGATAAGAACATTTTTATTTGTAAAAAACGTAAGAGAAAATTTCAATTTTGACTTTTAAACTGAAATTTTTTATTATTAATTATATTTTTTATACTTTAAATTTATTAAAATTTTATTTTTAATTATTAATATTAATGGAATTAAGTTGATGGAGATTTTAAAAAGTAAAAAATTAAATTGATAAATTTAAAATATAAATGATTAAATTAATTTTATTTTTTAAATGCAATGAATTTACTCAAAATTAATAAATACTGTAAATATTAAAAAATGCTTAGAATTTCAAATCCGAGAGATTTACTCAAAATTAACAAATACTGCAAATGTTAAAAATGAAAACTCACCGGCTGACCCAACCTGGCCTTTACTCAAATGAGCTTCGGGGCTAATTCGAGATCCTTCTTGATTTTGGGCTGTAATAGGTAAGCTCATTAAACTTGGCCCATTAAAATGGTTCAAAATTAGGGGAAAAAATAGAGAGGAGAGAAATTGTGCCTCGTAATTAGTTGGAACCAATTTCCAGAATTTTGTTCTTATCTGAAACGAAAGGGGAAACTTAATTTTGATATCAATGACTTTCAGATAATTCAGATAAATATCATGAATCGCTTTAAAAAAATATTTCAAATTATGGATCATAATCGGAACTGTTTTACGCCTGAAATAGAAAGATGAAACTGCAAGCATTGGGTGGTTAGGCGTCGCCGTCAATTTCCCATTTTGAGATGATACAAATCCTAACCACTTCCCAGAATTCGGCTGGCCCTGGATTCTCTCTCCCGATCTTGAGGCATAACAGCAACACTTACTCACTGAGTTCTCTTCTGAATCTGTCCTAAGTCAACCCATGGCTAGAGCTCTTTCTTCTTCCTCTTCCTTCACTCATCGGCATCTCGCTCATATTCCCACCCTCAAACCACTCAGAAATTGTTCGTATATAAATTCAATCCCTTTCATAAAGCAAAGCAGGAGCGCTGCAATTGCTGCCCTGTCCAAGGTTGCTCCGAATGCACCCTCATCATCCATTAAGTCGGTCAACGAGGTAATGTTCGAACCGGATTATGAATATAATTGACCAGTTTTTTTTTTTTTTTTTTCTTGTCTGCATTGCTTACCAGTAATTGAGAATTATGTTCTTTTCTGTTTGAAATGTGCGTTGCAGTTGATTGAATCATTGATTAATCGGGTAGATTTATCGGAAGCCCAGGCTGAAGCGTCTCTTGACTTCTTACTCAATGAAGCGAATGAGGCTTTGATCAGCGCTGTTCTTGTGCTTTTGAGAGCCAAAGGAGAGACATTTGAAGAAGTGAGTTTTCTGCTTTAAATTCTTCCATACCGAGTCCCGATTGTCTGGAAATGGGGGGCTCGACTGGAATGGGATTTTTTTTTCTGCTTTATTGTCATTTCCTCTTCTTGTATGTGACCAATACTTCTATCGATAGATCGTGGGATTAGCAAGAGCGATGATTAAACATGCCACCAAGGTTGAAGGTTTATCTGATGCGGTTGACATTGTTGGGACTGGAGGTGATGGTGCAAACACTGTCAACATTTCAACTGGGGCTTCAATACTTGCTGCTGCTTGCGGTGCTAAAGTTGCAAAGGTGGAGAAGATGCATATTATAACGAATATACTTTAATGGCAACGAAAATATACAACTATGCATTTTTTTTGTGAAATATATTTTCATCACTTAAAAATACATAACTATAATATGGTGGTATCAATTGTTCATAGAAGGGTAACATTTAGTAACCGAGATTGATTGACCATTTTTGCAGCAAGGAAACCGTTCAAGCTCTTCTGCATGCGGAAGTGCTGATGTATTAGAAGAATTGGGAGTAATTATTGACTTGGATCCCGAGGTTGGTATGAAGTACATAAAGTTGTAATTTTCGTGAATCTAGAATATGAGGATGAATTTATTCTATCTTTCTTTGTCATTTGGAAAATAAGGATTACTTGATGATGCTCATAAACTTGTAGATGATGTGCCAAAGTTCTGTTTTTAAAATAAAGATTGCTTAACAGTGAGGATAGAATATTTAAAGCGCATGTACATGTTCGTTCAATTAATTGAACGTATTAAAGAGAGAATTTGTTTTCTGTAAGGGCATTTAATTTTACTGTTTCCTCGTTATTCCAAATCAGGGCATAACAAGGTGTGTAAATGAAGCAGGGATTGCTTTTATGATGTCTCCAAAGTACCATCCTGCAATGAAGATCGTCCGTCCTGTAAGAAAAACTCTGAAAGTTAAGACAGTATTCAATATATTGGGTCCCATGTTGAATCCAGCGCAGGTACCGTTCGCAGTTGTTGGAGTATACACGGAAGACTTGGTAAGTTCCTTCAATGTGAATTTTTTGGACCGCATTAATTTACTGATAGTTGATTTTCCTTATCATTCTACATTATTCAAATGTTAATAAAAAAAAAAAAGACGGTCTATGGATTCTCGGAATATTTGCTAGTAGCATCTTCTATGTTAAGACTGATTATTGTAAAGTAGCTTGGTTTTTAAAGAACTGAATTATTGGAATTTGAAAATGTTCTCAGCATCTATGTTGCACGGGGGTTGCCGTAGAAAAGGACTGTTTCTGATCAGATTGAAAATTCTTAAGTTGCCTAGAGTCTCTACTTTGGTGATTAGAAATTTAGAATAAATACCAAACTCAATATAAGATATTTCATTATTGACATATGTCTGGCTTCAATAAAATTTTCCAGATTATGTGATAATGTTTTATTTCATTTACATATAGTGGCCTCGGATATACACTAAAGGGCTTGGAGATATGGTTACGGTGGGTTTCTCCAACAGATAATCCTAATAAGCTGTTTGTTTTGGTTTTAAAAATAGGTCCTCAAAATGGCTAAAGCACTTCAAAGATTTGGCATGAGAAGAGCTTTAGTTGTACACTCAGAAGGTTTGGATGAAATGAGTCCACTTGGTATGATTTCTTACTTCTGTCACAGTTCTGAAGATTGCTTATTTTGGAAGAAGATATAGGCAATTATCTGACTGGTAACATGTCCCATATGTTCTTGCTCTGTTGCCAGGACCAGGTATAGTCCTTGATGTCACTCCAGAAAGGATTGAGAAGTTCTCATTTGATCCATGTAAGCATATCATAAATTTATGATTTTTTTAAACATTTATGAATTATATTGATGTAATTTATTATCAAGTGAGTGAGCGATATAGAAGATCTTTTATTGGATATGCAAACATGAATATGCTCTTTACACTGGATTGTTTATTTTCATAGTGGATTATGGTATTGCTCGATGCAATCTCGATAGCTTAAAAGGTGGTGGCCCAGAATATAATGCAGAGGTTCTGACGCGTGTTTTAGCTGGAGAGAAAGGGGCTATTGCTGATGCTCTTGTGAGTTTCTTTGCTTCTCTTGATCTAGATTGGCTGAGAGGATAATACTTGTATTCAAGCGTGTTGAAAAACCATATATAATAATGCCTTGATATTAGCCTGGTTTCTTTAGATTCATTACTTTTCTTTTATGCTGCAAAAATGGCTAGGTTCTCAATGCAGCTGCGGCCCTCTTGGTCAGTGGCCATGTAAATAACCTATCTGAAGGAGTGGCTTTGGCACGTGAAACGCAAGAATCAGGAAAGGCTCTGAAGACTCTTAATTTGTGGAAGAATATCTCAAATGTAAGTGAAATCTGATCCAGAAACTTTTCCATTGTTATTTAGAGACAGCTAGTCTCATTTATCTCCTCTGTTCATTGATTGTAGAAAATAAAAGACGATGCCATCGTGAAGAATGCCTCATCATTTCATTTGTAATTCAAGAGTAAATGGGGAAGACCTCACACAGGATATGAACAGAGGAAGAAATGTATGATAAAAATGTTTTTCGTGTAATATTATATATCATCTTTTAATGCTCTGGATAAAGGATGCCATTATAAGAATGGATTTATCCGAAATAAGAATAAATAGTTCAAGAATAAACTATCAGTTTATATAAGTGAACTTGAACATTTGATGTTGGAAAAGATTCCATTGGATATAAAATCTGCATGTCCCTTCATCTTTTGTTCAGTTTCCGGCAACCCCTACCCAAGAAAAAAAAAAACCAAAAGAATATGACATATATATTTTGAAATAATATTTGAGCACGACCTTTCAGGGCTTTCATAGGGTATAAGTAAATACAAATCCAATCTTCGGGAAAAATTTTAAGGATCTTCGGTACAGAAAAATTCTGTCTTTTTTCTATCTCATAGAGCATTTGCATGTGCAAAAATGACATTTACAATATATGACTCAGTTGTTTAAGGTAGTCTTATGAACGTGCTGATCAGATCTGCTTGGTTGTCATCCTCAGAAACATATACGTCAAGAATCCTGCATGAAGTTTACAGGTAACAGAATCAGAAAGAATCACTCACACACCAATAACCTAATGCTACACTTGCTAAAGCTGGGAAAATACAAGAAACAAAGAAAAATGATAATAACAGACGAAAAAAAAATTGACACTGTCCAAAACTCAGGCATACCTGCAAATGTTTTCATCATCCCTGTAAACGTTGTTCCTGATGATGAGCTAACTGTAAATTTGTAGAAATAGTCACTGACAGTTCCACTTCCACTTGAATTTAACTCCCAAATGTATATATTTATAGAGAAAAAAGAAAAAAAGAATCAGCATAAACAGATTAGCTCATTCACCTGAATCACAATTTGAGGTGGAATTCAAGCTGCCACACATACACAACTGTCTAATCCCGTCCGAACCATACCCGCACGTGCCACCCGTGGCCTCACACGCTCCACAAAACTCATCGTTCCCTTGCACCGAATACTTCACGCGGATCCCGTAGGACCACCCACCCGGCCCATCAACCCTCAGTGGTGCCAGACTATAAGCACTGCTATACCCTTCACACTCGAGCTTGGTGAGGTTGATAGCCTTAATAGTCTCATAGGGCACGGCACAGCACTCGGGTGGGCCTGACCCAAACATTGAGCCCACTCTCTTGTGGCCCAACATATCCCAAGCCGGGCACCCGTAGTAGTCCTCGCAGCCCATACCCGAAACGTTTCTACAGGGCAGGTGCTTCCCCGGGAAACCTTGGAACAGAGGTGACTGAGCCGAGCAACCTATGAGCATGAACACATTGTCGGCGGCAGGATTCATGTAAGGTTCCCGCCACGGCTCCACGGCGAAGCCGTTGCCCTTGCTACCTAGCACAATTGAGTCACATGTTGACAAGTGAGGCTCGTGAAGAGTAAGGGCTCGGTAAGCATAGTCTATGTCCAGTACCCTGTAGGATCCAGAGCTTATGTGAAACATGAGAACGTCATTCATGCAGAAGAGAAGGTCCCGGAAACCCGGGTGCCCGCACCCGTATTGGAGTGCAAACGGGTAATCGATGGTTATGTTTCCACAATAGGATCGGCATGAGTTAACGTGGCCTGAACTTGGCGAAACCAATGCTGAGAAAATGAGATGAAGAGCTGGGAAAAATATGAGCATGGTTGAGGAGGGAAGCGTATATCAAAAACTTGGTTTGCAAATGAATAAGGGGAAGAGAGAGTGGAGTGATGAGAGCTAGCTAGTGAAATGATACTTTGCTTGGAGGAAATAATGGGGGACTACCTTTATTCACATGTTGTGTTGAGAGAATCTGGTTTAATTGTTTATGGGTTTTCCTTCACTTTTTTTGTGGGGTGGAATTGTTGCTTCTCCATCATCATTTTGATGGCTTTTTGAAATCCTGCTAATCTTTTTTTGGGTTCGATGGAATATTATGATGACATTGCTTCCCGATGACTATATCTGTTGAGTCTATAAAATAACAGTAGAAGAGGTCATTCGAATATTAAAGTGAACTTTAAAACTTAGGTAAAGGAACAAAAGTGGGGAGGCAGGATGGCGCTTATACAGTTTCTATATCCTTTCCACTAATATCACTTCTTAGCTTTCTTTCTTATTAAAAAACAAAGAACTTATTTTCTTTTTCTCACATAGCTTCTCCATTAAGAAAAAAAACTGGTAGGAATAAAGGGATAAAAATTAAGAGAATATTATCTATCTTTTTTACATAACAAATAACTGAAGAGTATAAATATTATCTTTAATTATATTCGATATATTTAATAATTTTAAGAAGAAAAGGAGAAAACAGGAATCCTAAATATTTTAAAAAATATAAATTTACTGCCTTTAATTCTTTAAACATTCATCTTTCCCCAGAACGTAATTTTAATTTTGCTATTATTTTCCCATTGCCCCACTATAAGAACAAAGCTTGGACCTATTACTTCCTAAGAAGAAAACAGCCCAGTTCAGCACTTCAGTCAGGCCCATCGTTAATTGATAATAGGCCCAGAATAACGGAGCCCACTTCCAAACCTGAAGAGCGGGAAAATAAACGAATTCAACTACTCACGACAAGGGATAAATAGGTAATTTAACAATTATCATAATTGCCCAAAAAAATAAGTGATACAACTATCATCATAATGCTAAACAAAACCTCTCAATTTTCTACGAAAAGTCAACTTCTATATGAACCAAGAATCGGAATAATTTAAATTGTAGCCCACGTATTCTTCAAGATACTCAACTTTCTTCATCCGCTACACATGGATCATTCATAAAAAGTTGTGTCGTGAAATTCATGTTCTCCGAGCTTCTGTTTTATATATCTCTTCGCCGCAGGTCCCTTTTAATTCAATTATGTTGTTGGTTCGGAAGCTTGAAAGAAACTTCTTATGCGAATCAATTCTATACAGGATCTCATTGTTCTTAGCCTGCAAGACAGGGGAGCATACAAGATGAGAAGCTGGCACCGTTAAATTCTGCATTTCTGCTGGACTTTATCAGGAACAATGAAAGGGAAAGAGAATATAGGCTTCACTACTAAAGAAGGTTCTTCGTCTTCTCTACCCAAAGCTGTCAGAAGAAAGTAAACATGGCGAAGACTTTCCTCTTATTTTAAGACGCCAGGCATAAGGCACACAACAGGTTAACCGCATTATAGAATAGAATAGCCAATAGAACTGAGTTGGTTATCCCACCAAAAATTTCAATTATAACATTAGAAAATCGAATGGTGGTTGTTATCATTTATTTAAGACAAACACAGAAATTACCATCTATTTGACTGGGTAATGTATCCTCCCGTGGCTTCTTTGCCATCCTTTCTGCTGCAACAGCTGTAACCATGATGGTCAAAATTTTAGTTGATGAGCAAAAGTAGATGATAAGATTGTTAGGCATCCCACATGAATAAAGACATTAATGAAAATGTGGGCAGCTTTCGTCACATATAATATGCTCACACATAAAATGTATGAATGAATTGATCAGCAGAAAATGCAGCTTTCCTCACATATGTTATACTCCACCTTTTCTTTCTCCTTAATGTTACCTTTAAATTTTCTTTTCTTGTTAGCTCTTCTCCTTTTCCTCTCTTCCTTTGTAAGTTCTACTTCTTCCTTTATTGATCCTTTACCGGCAAAGACTTCTTCAGGAGCCAACATAGCTGCATCTGAAACAGCCACAGGTGCAATCTACCCATGGACAGCATATCGCATACTTTAGTAAATACTAATTGATATTAAGATAAAGGAGCATAACAAGAAGTTTGAGGACAGAAGATCGGCTTTACTTCTTCCATTGCCAGAGCAGGAACATTAGCTTGAACATACATGTCCTCTATAACCTGTCCAGTTCAACACAAGGGAATTAAGACATGGAAAAATGTGAAGTTACATGTACATATTGCCTACCAAAACGAGAACATTACAGAAAAAAATTGCACGTACTGGTTTTGGAGTGAAGTGGAAATGAGAAAGAGCATCCAGCTTCAGACACAGTTTCTTAAACAGCATGCTTGCCTGATCAAAGGAAACAGCACAATGCTAAGCACAAACTGAAAACAGTAACATCCAATAGCATTATTCTAAAAGGATGCTATACAACTACAATGAAAGCCAGATTAGTATTATCATATGACGACATGAAACATAACAGCCGAGAAAGAAATTTGAGTAATAGAAGTTAATATTAAGGGTAAAATACAATCAAAACTTGCACCTCTCTTTTCTGCTCATCTTTGAATGACAAGGGAGCAATAGCAGGGTTTGTCTTCTGAACGTAATCTTCCTGTAAAGGGGGGGAAACTGTAAGGCAAAAGTGCAAGTAACCAATACAAACCTATCACATCACAGACAGCTGGTAAAGAGGAGAGGAGAGACAGTGGAGGTTGAGAAGGGGTTTCCAATATTACAATGTATAATAGTCAGGAAAAACAGACCTCGTAAACTTCTGCAAGACCCTTCTTGCTTTTATTCTCATCCTGTATTCATTGTGGAAATGATGTCTACAAGTTAGATACCAAAGCAGTTGAAGATCAAAATCTATTTATATTAGACAAACAGGACTTACCAACTCCTTAATTTCCCGAGGGGCTTTAGATGGCAACTTTGGAGGCCCTTGGACATCATCGAAACGTCCCTAAAATCACCATAAATCTAACTTATAGAGAACATGGATATTATATGCATGTATACTCATGCATTACTCAATTGTCGGTACCTTAGCCTAGCACACATCCCATGTTTTATGTAAATCTGATCTTGTTCATCAACCTATTACCTTCAACCATTTGCCTAAATAACATGGTGCATTATTTAAAACCAAAATACTGTCAGTTCAACATACTAGATTTACCTCCAGGATCCTTTTCTGGATCATATCCTCAATTGAAGCTGTAACCTCTTCAGTGATTACAGGCGGAGGTCTCATATTATGGTCAAAGTCCAGATCAACTTCCAATGCACTGTTCTTGGGTCTCTTGTCAGCAGTTACCTGTTACTAAAAGCCATGCTCAATAATCTTATATTTAGAGTTAACCAAGAGGGGCAACAAGGGCAACCCACAAGAATCCAGGAATCCCTCACCCCGCAAAGAAAAAGGACTATGATATTACCTCTCCTTGCATGATCCAGTTTTTTTGCTGTAAGTTAGCTTTCTCCATCTGTTCTATATTCGATTGAATTTTTTCCAGTTGCTTTTCATGGGTAGAAATGGTCTCTTGGTTCTATGTGAATGAGTCAAGAAGACAGTATGAACCTTAATGATCAAATATATAATACTTTAATGGCCATGAAGAGATAATGTCATACCTGTCCGCCAATTTCCATGTCATCTTCTTCATCACCAGACTCTTCAGATTCCTGAATCAATTTTTTTTTTCTTTTTGAGCTCTTGTCCTTGTTTGCTCCAAAAAAGTCTTCATATCTGAAAACAATAGATTAAAAAATGAACCCAGTAGTCATATATAATGAAATAAATCTACACTAGGAAGAAAATCTAGGGGATTATATAATTAAGCAGCGGCACTAGCTTCTCAGCTAGTTACACTAACATATTAGTGGTAACAACATATATAGGGATGAGCAGTACTACAAATGTACAAAAGAAATTCAAAATACGAAGCACTGCCCAACTTAAAGAAAGAGCAGTCAATCAAATACAGCATCCAAGAAGAAACCGAAGATGAAATCCAAAAACCAAAAGAAATAACATGAATATTATTGTACAGAAACTATTAGCAAAAGGACGATAATTATATAAAACATTAAAAAAGCTGCAGTCTTGCTCGATGAGTTTCCATTCTAGCATTAAATGGAACAAAAACAATTGCTAGCACGGAGACCACGACGACAAACAACAACTGAAACTGAATGTGCATGCTAAAATGCTAATGTTGGTAGAAATGGTCATTCTTGTTAATTCATATAAATCTTATTCGAATGATGCTGGTATGGCTGGTAATAGTGATAATTTTCTGGATTGATGATACAAGAGCAGAATCAGAAAACAAGCAAGTATAGAGCACTATAAAGGTGATTGGTTGGTTTTGCTAAACTACTAAAGAAATATTGTCACATTTATTTTTTTACTTTCGTGAACAGAAATATAAACCTAAAAAAAGGACCTAGCTTAATTCATTTTTCATTATCAGCTTAAGTTCACATGGGCTCGAAGTTTGCTTGTTCCACTGCATGAATAGGTAGTGACTCTTACTCTCCAAACGAAATAAGATCTCATCACCATTTTCCATCAGTCAAACGTTAATACCAAAATCACATATACTGTAAGAGTAAGTAGATTATTGTCTAGCCATATGCCTAGACCGCATTGACTGTAATTACATACTGATGCCACAATTCAGTCCTTATTTTACTGCAGGAGCAAAACAAGAGAATAGCACAGCTTATGAAACCAAAAATTTATGGATCATGTCGAATATAGATTATGAAACTATGTAAAATGATGCAACTAAAAGTTTTTATTCGTGTATATCTTCGAACTGCGAGTGATAACTAGTTCTAAGGATTTAATTTTTAATTTTTTAGGAGGTGGGGAAAATGGAGGGAGGGGGAAGGGGTGAGATAAGCACCTTGCATTTTCCAAGTCCTCTTCTTCTTCCTCTTCACTGTCACCGAGCCCGAAATCGCCAGCCTAAACCAAATAACAAGAATGAGTTGAAAAAAAAATCAAATTGTTGAGATAATAAGCACAGAATCCTAATCGTGCCCGCATTGTAAGATTTACAGTTCCGGTCCGGAACCATAGATAATTAAAAAAAAAAAATCACGGAGACAGCAAAGGAAAAGAAGGGCACTGTCACCTCATCACTGTCTTCATCGTCTTCGCTGCCTTCGTCGTCACTCACTTCCTCCTCCTCGTCATCTTCTTCCCGGTCCAACCTATGACCCTTCTTCTTTATCTGTCCTGCTTCGTCATTCTCCAAGTTCTCCTCCTCCTCCTTTAAGTACTTCGCTAGTTCCTTTATTTTGAAAAATTTATCCTCAACTCCACCAGCATCACCTTCCTCTTCCTCCTCCTCCGTACTCTCTTCCCCCGCTTCCTCCTCACTCTCTGTTCCTACTTGTTCACTTTCTTTGCCTTCTGTTTGCTCCTCTTCATCATCATCTTCGTCAAAGTCATCCAGAGCCTCATCAAAATCATCGCTTTCTTCATTCAATTCTTCTCTAGTCTTCTCCTCGACCTCCTGCTCACCTTCTAAAACAATTTTCAGCTTTGAAATTTCTTTGGGATCCTTCTGCAGGTGCTTCACTCGCCGACGAAGAGTGGCTATGATAGGCTGGGATTGGAGGTCGATTTGCTGCCATATCTGCTCGGCATCAAACCCGTCGACGAGGAGTTGATCCAGTGGCGATTTCTGGGAGAAGGGTCTAAGGGAGGAGAAAATATATTGTGAGGCAGCACGAGCAGTTTGAGAGAGCGTTGGATTTGGTTCCAGATATGACCGTGGATCTGTGGATTTTAGGCTCCGTAGAGCTTCAATGCCATCTTCATTGTGGCTCGCCATCTTTGGTGTTTTGCGTCTGTTTTTGCAGAACAAAGGGGTTTAGGGTTTTAGTTTGTTAGATTTTAATGAAGCAAAATTTTGCCAGGGGCAATGCGGTCCGACAATATGCTAAAAAAAAAAATGGGAAAATCTCGCATCACATCTTTATTAAATCTTACTAGATTTCTAAGCCGTGCTGTACAGGCAAAAAATAATTTTGTAATCATGTGATAAATAATATTTTAGATTATACCAAAAAAAATAATAATATCGAGCATATAAAATGTAAACATGTTGATTGTTAAGGCTGGTATCAAGAATTAGAATCAAATTTAGTTAATTAAATTTTGACCTAACGATTCAAGAGCTTCATTATATGAAGGAAAGAGCCAAATATAATTATAATAATAAAAACACAAAAATTGATCTATTCAATTTGATTGAATTTATTGGAATGAATAATGATAGCTGTCATAATAATAATGCAAAAATATTATTAGTTTAGAAACGCACAGGGAATTACATTTTATAATTATTAATATGAATCTTAATTCAAAGGAATAAAACAAAATGGAAATTCCCAACCGCATAATCTCATAGCCCCACATGCCCTTTCATCCATCGTCATCCTTGTACAGCGCATATATCTGCTGGCGAAGTGGGCGAGTTTGGAGCTTCTTCAACCAAATTCATTCCTCTTCCTCCCATTTGTCCACACACACACTCAATGAGCTTAAAAACAAAATTGGACAAGAATCACATAATATAATCTGGACTGGACTGAATAATTGATTCAATTGAAAACGAAGAAACTAAATAATGCAATGAAAGCTTGGGTTAATAAAAAAGAATGATTTTTTCTTTTCTGCTAAAATTTTAGCAAGATATGAAAATTAAATTCAATCTTTAGCAATAACATATTTCTTGATTTTAAGAAAAATAATAATTCTTTAATTAATCTACTCAATTTATATATATAAGAAAATAAGTGAAGTCTTAATCTTTAAAAGGATAATAATATTTTAATTAATTATAATAAATAAATAAATTATTGAATCAATTATAAAATAATATTTTAATATATGAATATTCACAAAATTATATATAGTTATAACAATCTATTATTTATTCAATTTTTTTTAGTTACATGATATTTTAAGTTTTATATCAGACAAAAATCTTTTCCATCATTTAGACACATTTTTTTTATTTAATTTGATACCATAATTACAATTTATATGAATTGAGTAATTATCATATGTTTCGTTAGTATATATTTATTTTTTTTGACAAAGGCAAAAAGAAAAAAAATAATCGTAAATTTTTTGCGACTTATTAATTTTAGTATCTAATTAACAATTCTTAGCAAGTTTTCAATCGCATCAAAATTTAGAATTGATTCTTAACAACTTAAAACTATTTTCACAATAATATCTGTTGGTTCAACGCAAGAGAAATTGTCCCTTTCTTTTTCATTTAACTATTGCTGTAGTTTGTTTTATCAATTATTAGAGAGGTGAATTTTGTTATTCATAATTAACAAAATGATTATGAAAAACAATTTATTAAAAAAATTAAAAAAAAAAGGAAATATAGATTGGTGGTGAAAGTTGAGGATTTTTTTTCCCCCTTTGCTGATTGCAGAATGCTGACTACACGTTAATGCAGAGTTGATTGGTAGTTTGTGACTTTTTTCTTTTTTAAAGTTAGTTCGTCAAGTTGTTACAGTTATCACTTCTGATTATATCGAGAAAAACTAGTTTTAATTCTTATGTTTGCTCTCAATCATCATCATCTTCTTCTCATTTCCATTTCCATCTCCATCTCCATCTCCATGCCCGCTGTGAACACTGGTCAGGGGCTCTCGGCGTTTCTCTCTCCTTGAAATTTCGATTCAATGCGAGTTTAGTGAATCACATAGAATCAGAACCGTCTCCGAGGTTTGATTTCGAACTCCTCTTCCCTTAATCGTTGATTTTGTGCTCGAATTTTATGATTTATTGAGTTTAAAATGAGCAATGGGGAGGGTACTCGCGAGGCCACCAGCGAAGTCGCCTCACCTGATCAGTTCGATTCCTTCAATTCCTTGCGGCTTCGGCAATCGGACGGTGCTGATGCTTCTCTCCCATCTTCACGGTATTCATCTTGCGGAGAGTCGGAGTTTGAACGTTATTGTAGCGCGAACTCGGTCATGGGCACCCCTAGTATATGTAGCACTATCACAGTCTACAACGATTTTGGATTTGAGGATGATAGTGGTTTGGAGAATTTTAGTTTAGGAGAGAGAGCACTGATAAGTCCTCGAGATCTGAAGCTTTCGACTTCTGATGTGTTTGACAACAGTAAGAGAGTTTTCAGTTCTGGGATTCGCAGAGAGAATAACCTGAATCAGCAGAATTTGAAATACGGTTCCAGTGGATTAGAATTATACGGTGATGATAATGACGATCTTACGATGACTATGCTAGATACATCGAGTTTAATGGGTATCAACCAGATACATGAGCATTTACGCCAGGATTTTGTTCAGAAAGATCATGTAGAGGAGCACAATGAATTAGGAGGACAGAGAGATGACGTTGAAAATCACTCTAGTGATGTGAATGATGATGCAGGTACCATGGAGAGGTATTTGTTGGGTGATGTTGATCGAAAGTGTCCTCAATCTGTCCAGGCAACTGGTGGAGAGGATGAAATATATGGTTTTGACACTCAATCTAGTTTGCAAAATGTTGAAAGGGAGATAGAGAGGGAACAAGACGGAAACTCTTCCAATTTTGAGCACTCGGAGGGTGAGGATTCAATATACAATTATGGCAGCGACAATGACATTAAAACTGAGTTCCATTTGGCAAGAAATATACATTATCACCAGGAGTCAAAAGTACGAAATGAGAATCCCCTCCTCATGAACTCTTCTACAGCCTTTGGTGCAGAAGACCTCGATGATTTACTGCTTGAAAATGAGCAAAATGCTCAAGCTTCTCAGATGTTTAATGCATTTCGCAATCAGACTGAAAAGAATCCTGAAATTGAAGATAATAGAACAAAACTCAGTTATGTGAACTCAATGAAATTTTCAAGTCCTGGTCAAAAGGATGGAGGAAAAGATACAAAGGAAACAGTCATAGGTAGTCAAAAAGTTGAGGAAAAAAAAGATCTCGGTGAACAAGAAGAAATAAAAGAGGTCAGGGACACTCCTGCAGCTCAAGGTGCTAATAAGTTGGCAAACATAATAGAAAGTTCTTCTGATGCCTCAACTTATTTTCCAAAGATAGTAAAACCTCAGCATGAAGATGTGAGAGAGATTTATGTTGCAAAAACTCAAGTCCAACGTGGTGACAAACTGGTTACCTGTCCTAAAAGATTCTCTATCACTAAACCCTATGAAGTAGATCAGGATCCACTGGCAGAAGAAGCTCCTCTAGTTATGGGTTTAAATGTTAATGATGATGGAACCATAGAAGAAGGACACCTACATACGAACACTGAAAAACCTACTGGTGCAAGTGACGCTCAGCATGTCGACGACAACCTAGTGTTGAATAATTCTAAATTGAATCTTGATCTCTTTTCTGATGGTGCAGTTAATCAAAACTGTTCTCTTTCAGCAGAACATATTGGAAAAATAAATACAGAACCATTTGAAAACCTTGAACAAGATGAGCCTTCTGCAACTTTTGAAAGGAGGAAAACATTAGAGAGCTCTTCGGCATCTGAAAATCTCTTTGAGAAAGCTCCTGTGACAACCGAGGTGTGTGATTAGTCTCACTATCTATCAAGTGATAAATTCCAATAGATTAAATTAGTAAGGCTGTTAGATGAATTTGGGCACCATCTGAGCTAATATTTAACTCCTTCGAGGTCTTCAGATGTGCTTTCTAATTTGATAATGACAGAACTGTTTCAAAACTTTTAAAATACTATTAGCATGTTTTGTTTTAGGTTTGGAGACCTGAAAGGTTTTGGGAAAAGCTGAGCAACTATTGAATAGCTTTTCCCATAATCATGGTTCTGGGGTTCTCAAACTCAAAAGCAAGCATGCTACATGTTAGCGGACCATTGAAATTCCTGATTGGTTAGCCAATTTGAAAGAATGTATAAAATATGAAACTAGATCCAGGAATCTAAATGATTGAATAAATTTTGGAATTTAAATATTTCACGATTCCCACAAATAGCCTTTTCATTTCTCTTGTGGAACTTATTTTTTGGCTTTAGTATTGAGAAATGTTGTTTTAGTTTGAAATCGATGCTTCTGGTGCTAACAACTGATATTTGTTTTTAATCATAGCTTATCTGGTTGATGCTGATATGTTTAACCTTTGTAAATTTTAAAGTCATTTGTTGCTGAGAGTATTTTGATGCATGTAAGAGTTAGTCTCCACCTATCACGTTAATATCTTATGGGTAATTAATATTCCACTAATTGTTGCAGATGGAGAATTTTGAAATGAATGAAGTCTATGATGAGGTGGTTCATGAAATGGAAGAAATTTTACTAGATTCTATCAGTTCTCCTGGGTCTAGGCTTGCTCAGGTTAATAGATTGATTGAACCGCAGTTGTCTTTGCCTTTAAGAGATGGTGGGTCAACAGCTTCCACTTCTGGTACAGATGATGCTTATCCATTAGTTCAGCGCCCAGTTAGAATAGATAGGATTGAAGTGGTAGGTGCAAGACAGAAAAAAGGTGATGTTTCTTTTAGTGAAAGATTGGTGGGCGTGAAGGAATACAGTGTGTATAAAATAAGAGTGTGGAGTGGCAAGGATCAGTGGGAGGTTGAACGACGATATCGTGATTTTCTCACTCTCCATCGTCGAATGAAAAACTTAATTGCTGAGCAAGGGCGGGTCTTACCTTTGCCTTGGTCTTCTGTTGAAAAAGAATCTAAGAACATATTTGGAAGTGCATCTCCAGATGTTGTCGCACATAGAAGCATTCTCATTCAAGAATGTCTACAATCCATTCTCCATACCAGGTTCTTTTCAAGCCCTCCAGGTGCACTTATTTGGTTTTTGACCCCTCAATATTCATATCCTAGTTCACCTGCATCAAATGCATCAGAGACCCAGTCTTATATTGTCACAAGGGGGTCAGAGTCGTTGGACAGTCGAAACTTCTCCACTTTGGGGAAGACCATATCACTTATTGTTGAAATTCAGCCACCCAAATCTATAAAAGAGTTGTTAGAAGCCCAACATTACACTTGTGCCGGATGCCATAAGCATTTTGATGATGGGAAGACTTTGATTTGGGACTTTATAGAGACATTTGGATGGGGCAAACCTCGACTTTGTGAATATACTGGTCAATTATTTTGCTCTTCCTGCCATACAAATGAGACTGTGGTCTTGCCAGCAAGGGTTCTGCATCATTGGGATTTCACTAAATATCCAGTTTCTCAGCTGGCAAAGTCTTATCTCGATTCTATACATGACCAGGTAATCTTAAAACCATCATTTGCATTTTATGGTTATTTTTGTACGTATTAGCTTTCAGTTATATGTTGACTCTAAGATGTTCTATTCATAAGCTAGCTAAAAAGGGCTGCTGCTTCCCTGTATTATTTAGCTTTCTTAAGTGTATAAAGAAAGAGTAAGTTAATTCTTGTATACCTGTGGGATGGATATAGACGCGTATATTGACTGCTAATTTTGAAGAAGGTTTTTATTTCCTACTGTAACCAGCATCATAAATGTTCCAGCACAAACATTTGAGAAGTAGTGCAAAATAATTGTTATTTCATCGAGAAATTTTCATTTTAACAAGAACTGGTCCAACTTTGTTTTTTCGATCCATTTTGAGAATGTCTATTTAGATGTTAATCTCAGCAATCTCACCTTTCTTATTCTGGGACCAGTTTAAAGATCCTTAATGAATTTTCTCTTGCAGCCAATGCTATGTGTCACTGCAGTCAACCCCTTCCTTTTGTCAAAGGTCCCAGCGTTGCTTCATGTTATGAGTGTCAGGAAAAAATTAGGGACTATGCTTCCGTATGTTCGATGTCCATTCCGCAGTTCTATCAACAGAGGACTTGGATCACGAAGATATCTTCTAGAAAGCAACGACTTTTTTGCTCTTAGAGATCTGATTGATCTTTCCAAAGGAGCCTTTGCTGGTTAGCTTCCATTCTCAGTTAAATTTGCACATTGCATGGAAAAAAAAAAAATTCCCCCGCTGCATGTGATACACCGCCTTCAGTATAAATCTCTGCTTGATGCAATGATTTATGAAGGTCATATATGTAATAACAGAGACTTCGATTTTCAAAGTACCAAAGACATGCATTACACACAGCACAAACTTACTTTAATTGAATTTCTGGATTTTGCTGGTCTGATAGTTGTGACGTCTGATATGCATGCTTTGAATAAGTGCAGAGTGTGATTTTCACTTTTGTTTTTTTGGTGTGTTGGGCGTAATATTCCTCTGGGGTCATTTCACTTGTTCACAACTGGGCATCATGGTTCTTCATATCTACAGATAATTTAATATTTTAGGAATTCTTTAAACTTCAAAATAGTCCCTCTGCATACTGCCTTGCATGGAGCTTTCCTTATGTTTCATGGAGAACAAATGAGCAGTTTTAGATCAAGGACCACGTAGATAATGGCTAATTTTAAATATGTTATTTGTCCGGTGTACATCAATGGTAATTGCAGCACTCCCTGTGATGGTGGAAACTGTATCAAGGAAAATCCTGGAACACATAACTGACCAATGCCTCATATGCTGTGATGTGGGACTCCCATGCGGTGCCCGACAAGACTGTAGCGACCCATCTTCTCTTATTTTTCCTTTTCAGGTGTGTATCTACTGGTAATCTTTTTTTTAGTGCATATAAGTAGCTAAGTAAATTTCATAAATATTTGCTACAATCTCTCCCTCATTTTTCTTTCTTGTTATTTTTTATTCTACTGAAAGATATTTCTCTCATTCTACTGAAAGATATTTCTCTCAATCTGACAACAAAAATATAAACAGGAAGACGAGATCAAAAGGTGTAAGAATTGTCAATCAGTCTTTCATAGGCCTTGCTTCAGAAAGCTTGGCAGCTGCCCTTGCGAGGCACACCTTAGGCTGGATGAGCCAATGCGCTTAACCAACAGAGTAAGCCAGAGGGGAAGTGGTGAAACTAGAGGAACTATGGACTTATTAGGAAGGGGACTGAGTTCTGGGTTGTCCACTAGATTATTCTCTGGATTATTTTCAAAGGAAAAGCCCGACAAGAATAGGGAGCCTAAAGATGAAAATATTATCTTAATGGGTTCCTTGCCAAACACTACTTTGTGATCCTATTCACGCTTATTGCATCTGTCCATGCCATACATCAGCTATCCCTCCTGTGCTGTTTGTGCAATAATAAGAACTGTCCACGTGGCTCAATTTTTTGGGATTTGTCATTCTCTGTAACATAAAATTCAATGCACAGTATTATATTTTATCTTTAATTACTTGCATTCTTACGACTGTTATTTCCTGTCATTGTCGTCTATGTTTATATTCCTTTCATTAAATAGAACTCCAGCTATCGAATTCTGGATCCGTATATGAATGCCAATTTCTGATTAAGCCCCGGTATTCCTTGGGTTGGCCAAAGCTCCAAGAGGTATTTACGAGACCCTCCATTCGGTTCAGTTCCTAATGGACATTAAAGTTTAGAGTGAAGTCGCTGCCATGGTAGGATAAGTTGATTACGTTCTTATTTGTTCGTCAGTGTCACTTGAAGCGTCACATGGTTGGTAATGTGTTTTCTTTATGATTCTTTATGATTTTTTTTTACCATGAGTATTTCATTCATACCATTACGTTATAAATCTCATACAATATAGTGAAACAATTACGTTATAAATCAATTCTATTTTATTCAGTCATTAAATAGAGGAAATATAATTTACTAATCGAGGAGAAAGTATTTGAGTTTGATATTTTAGTTTTTTTGAGAAATTTTTAAGTTAGTTTATTATAAAAAAAAAAATATCATTTTAATAATTCTTGCCCGACAATATTTATGGCCCACTAGAAATAATTACGGAAAATCACTATCAAACCCTTGATGTCGAATCTTGACACATTTCTCCTTAGATTTCAATTCCCACATAATTACATTTATGTCATTTCCTTTTGCGAAATTTTTGTAGAATAATATAATTCTGCTTGCTTGATGAACCACTAATCTCCCCCCCCAAAAAAAAAAAAGCAGGATTAAAACTTTATATATTTTTCCATTTGTGAAATAATCATGTGAATAGTATAACCTAACTCTTTTTTCACTCTAGAGAAAAATCCTGTGCCCAAATTATCTGATACATTGATACGAATCAGGGTACCGCGTCGACAGCAGATGGTGTTTCAGCTTCATTATCAAAGCAAATACGCCATAGCACGGAATATGCAACAATGCTACCGAAAAGTACCTGATTGAAGAAATCCATTACAAGTCAGACAGAAAGAGTCTCAAGTTTATCATAAAGATCGATCAGTAGTTTTTTCTGAACTTGTACGTACCATAATGGAGCATATGGGGATGACAAATCAAGAAATGGATATGGCCACCTGTTTTTCCAGGACAATTAAGAAAATCTGTTACCCAAACATGTATTTTGTTATCAGAACGATTAATTAAAGACAAGAGGGTTGAGATTTGTACCAAAGTTTGACGCAAGCATGAACAATCCACTGGAAAATTACATACGCCACCGTCCAAAGGCAAAAGTACCCGATTCGAAACCAAGGGAACCTCTGAAGAGAGGGGAAAAAAATGCGTAAGAAATTGCTGATACATAGAATTCTTCAATGGGAAGGGACAAGTACACTGTAGTGTACACTAAAATGAACTCACCAAGCAATTTAAAGCTGTATCACCGAAGAGGAAAACGGCATTGACGGTGTGCATACTGATGATGAGCTGCCACACAAGGAATCAACATGATATAGTTTACTCTTTTGACAGACAAAAAAGAACAAAACCAACTCAAGTCTACACATTCTGATTCTTACAAAATTTAGGCTGTAATCTTTGATGGTTAGAAATGGGACAATTATGAACCAAAATACACAATCCGTGAGCATTACAGCGCCAGCATTCATCTGTTAACAAGTGAAGGAAGGAACAAAAATCAATTAAGCAGCCAATGGAAAGTGAGATTTAGCAGGGAAGAGAAGAAAGGCTTGCCATCTTATTGCTCTGAACTGATTTGAGTTAGAAAACTTAGATAATCTTTTACATAAAAAGATACCTGAAATATTATTTGAAAGGTGTAGCCCCAAACACCTGCAGGTTGGCGAACAAGATGTTCTTGTGGGGTGCCTAAGCTGCTTTTATTAGAACATTGTGGGAGTGCAGTGTCATCATAAATACCTTGCTCTGCATCTCCATCCACATTATCAACCTTATCGCCACTCGCTTTCTTATGATATTGGTAGCATCCGTACATGGAGAGAACAGATCCAAGCTACAATATTAAAGTTTAAGCAGAGAATCACCATCGTGTACAAGAAATTCTGGCAGTAAAATAGAAACTAGATTAAAACTAGTGGAACAATCAGATTCAGATAGCACTTACCCCAAAATAAATGGTGATCGAAGTAAAAGTCAACCTGTTGAGAACCATTAAAGAACCATCAAATCAAAGCCAAGAAAGAAGTAAGTGCCCTGATAAAATTGAATAGACTAAGAGCTTGAATACATAACAATGAAGCAGCTTAATTTGGTGTCACAAACAATGTGGGATGAGGATACTGGTCCAATACATGTTCATCTCAAAATTTTGAACCATCAACAGACAACACCAACCAAAATTAGAGATGAAATTGAATGGATGGGGGAAGAGAGCTTACTGAGTATAAAAGTAGAAAATGCTTCCTCCATCCTCAACAGCAGTGACTATAAGCAGCACCAAAAGTACAATAAATGCAACAATTCTAAAACCCAGAAGCCAAGCAGGATGAATTCCTTTTAGGCATGTCCTCCAAGTTTCATCCATATACAAAGTTCCTGACGTGTCTTCTCTGCTACCATTTCTTGAATTGCGGAAACCTTCATGCTTGCGTATAAGCAATGAAGAAAGGGTGGCTGAAACTAAGACCCATATGGCACAAAGCAAAACCCTCCAGTTCAACCAGTAACTTGAGGTTGTTGTATCTGCAGTCATGATGGGCTGCCATGAATTTTTGGGAGATCCTGTTAAAAAACTCATGGCATTACTGTTGCTCTTACAATTTCTCACAGTAAAATGGTAGAGAGGTGGGTGTTTCTGTTTTGTCTTTCCAAATTATTACAGGGTGGAAAAAGAATGGAAGAAATGTCAGAAAACAATGGCTGAAGAATGAACAAATTCAAGCTACTTTCAGCAATCAAAAAACCCAGAAGAGAAGATAGCTACTGTAAAAAGTAACCTGAAACTAATTAAGGCTTAGAAGGTGAAATGGTTCTAAAAGGAGCTCCTAATGCTACGAATTCATGAAAAAACAAGTCCAGGGAGGGCTCTGTCTCTACCCAATAGAAGGGAACCACCATAAAAGGTGCAGAACGCATTTATGCGATCAGAATCAACAAAAGAGGATGTGAATGGGAAAGTAGTCATGGGTTTCTCATGCATTTCAAAATGGAAATAGCTGCAAAAATTTGCGCCAGCAAGAACAGAAAAGCTAAAATGCATGACCCATTTTGACCACATTAATGGGTTTTGATTACGTAGAGATTCTAAACTTTGGGTTGATTTTAGCACAGAAAGACACACCGACAATTTTAATACTAGATTAATCGGTCTATAAAGAAAAAGAGCTAAATTGTAAGGAAAGAAAAGGGTAAACTTGCAAGGGAAAGCAAGACAATGTGTGGGTATGTGGAGGTGAGAGGAAGAAGATGCTTTGCTTCTCTGCTTTGTATAGAAAACTATTCAAGGGTCATAGAGAGAGACGGGAAAGGAAAGGGACGGAAGTGCTTTCTGCCTAAGCTTCCCTTGCTTTTTTTAATTATCCAAACAAAATCTCGTTAAGTAACCCATGCAAATATAAAATTCCAAAAGATATGCATGTTTTTGTGAACTTTTCTTGGATTACCAGTCTTGGATTATTTTTTTATTAAGATTTATCAAAACACAGTGACAGAGAAAATGGACCACGGCACATTTGTATTTGGATTTTGTATTGGAATGCCTGGACTGCAGATTCTTCATCCAGTCCAAGAACTTTCTACATGTCCTGGAATACTGAAAAAAGAATAAAAGTACTAGCTGAGAAGGAAATGTCCTGGCAAAAATAAAATGAAAATTTAAATTTAGAAAAGAGAAAATGAAAATAGATTCTTTAGGGAGAATGTGATTTGGTGCATTAAAGTGTAGGGACCACATGGTAGGACCAATCATTTGGGATATCATGGCTATATCCTATGATTCATTCATCAAGGGAATGCATATAACAGTGGAGCCCACGTAATTAGCCACATTTGTAACTGATTTTGGGGAGGAATAGGCAGTTAAACATGTAAAACGAGCAGCTATCACCGAAAACTTCTAGTTAAAGCACGAGACTGTTGCTGCTTGCGGGACAAGCAATGGGGCCCACAGTCGAGACCACCTTGGACCTTAGACCTTGACTTGGAGTGGGGCCCACGAAGACCTTCGAAGTGGCGACAGCTGGTGATCTGCTGGTTCTGCTAGGCAATGCGCGCACGCTATTAGCCTATTACTATTGGTCACAACTGACAACTGTACGCGATGGTAATTGGTAATATTGTAATTTAGTTGGTTACTTTGGTCCTCAATTGTCAAAAGGCCGTGGGAATGCATGCTCAGTTGCAAAATACATTGGAGGAATCTGCCTGCCTAAGCCTATGCCAAGGGCTGCGATAAAATCACCCGCCAAAGATTAGAGGATAACGCTTATTATGAATACATGATTGAAGAATTTTGGTGAACCGTGTCGTCATTCATGGCTTTTTTATTGACCCTTTTGGTCATCAACTTGGGAGTCAAGTAATCAATACAAAGAGGATTAAGAAGGCACATGCCCACGATCATATGGGAATAGTTGTAATAATTGTTAAAACTTAGAAATAGGATATTTGATTGATATATAATTGAATAAAAATCAGTAAGATTTTGCTAAAATTTATTTACGGACTCAATTTTTTGTTTTAATTCGACCAACTTTTATCTTTTTAAAATTTTTATATGCATACATATTAATATAAGTTTTTTTTTTTTTTGTTTTATCTACTTTTAAATTTTAAAAATATTATATTTAGATAGATAGAATAAATTTAGCTCATGCATGTCATGAATTTAAAAATCTAGTATAATTATATTTGATGGGTGTTTGTAGCCATCAAGCTTAGGTGTTCTGTTGGGGAATGGATTGATGGCTTTACAATTAAGGAAAGCATGCTATCCTATTCCAAAAACCAAAAGCTAGAGGTAGAAAAGTAGGCATGCATATTATATATAACATGTTCATGTTTGGACAATACTTTTCTTTTGCGTAATTATTGTTATATTATACACATTAATTAGAGAATTTCTTCACAAAGTTGCTTTTTGATTATACCAAAAGCAGTAGTTGTGTTTGTTTTGGGGTCACAAAATACAAGCACCTAATTTATCAAGTTTGAGGTAATCATGCAATGATGCATATCTTTATTTGTAAAACTTATATGAAACTGAGAGAGAAAGAGATATACCTTTCATGTTGAGTAGAAAAGAGAGGAGAGGCAGCTGCAGCTTAGGTGATGGATGAACAACAACTTAGCTCTTCAATTTTCAGTTTAATTAATTTGATCTATTATATTATATATAGGTATTAAGACGATGAGGCTGGGACTTGATATTGGTGGATGTGGGTGCAAACAAAGTGAGAAACGTAAAATCTTCTAATTAAGCGGAAATGCACGAGGGTGAATTAATTGATAGTATTAAACAAGTACGAAACTAATTCTTCAATCAGTAATGTTGTCCCGTTCACATTCAAACGACACATTTGAAAAGGTTTAAACATATTGCTTTACATCCAAATGGAATGGTATTTGTTGAGAGGGGATAGTCCATATTAGATTGATGTAGCTCCTAACTAAGAGTGATAAAAATCTTGCAAGGAATAATGCACGATTGCGTATCTCATCTATCAATAATAAAAGTTATTTATATTGATAACTAAAATATTATTTTTTTAATTATAAAATAATAATTGACTTATTTAGTTAATAATAATATTTATCACTAAATGTGGCGTAATTTAAAATTAATATATTCAGTATAATATTATAAATAATTTTTAAAAGAAAAATATCCTAAATAGTGTTTTTCGACAAGCAACACAAAACGGCAATCGGCAATCCTCGATGACTTAACACGAATATAGTGTGGCTCAAGCACAAACGGGAGACGTAATTAATTCACTCAGCAGAAGTAGTTTCGTTAAGCAAGAAGATAAAACAATTAGCGTGACCAGTTTGGTCTTTCTTCTTTGTCTTAATATCCTCACCGAGCAGTTATGGGAATCCCAAAAATTCAATAAAACATAACTACAATTACCACATTTTTTATTCCTTCTTAAATGGACAAACAAACACGCTTCTATGCACGACATTTGTTGTTTAAAAATGTTGAGTATAACTAGAGAGTCCTGGACAAAGCAACGTTCACTATAACTATACAAATTCATCTCGTGATTTTCTACATATGAATACAGTAAATACACATCTATATGGACACAAATATTTGCTAAATATTGTTAATATCCACCACATCTTTTTAACATTGCAAATAGCTTTGCTTCAACTTCTCACAATGACAGTGAAAAGCATTTCAGACGCCAACCTAGCAGCTCCCAAAAGATTATGACGCTGCAATTCTATCTCAAATTGTATCACCGTCATCATCTCCTAATAAAGCGAGAGAAAAGGGGGCAATAGTCACATTAAAAGAAGGTGAGCCCACTTTGTCAACATGTATCATCTCAAAGTCACCTTCCTGCATTATGGTAAAAGCGACAAGATTTAGGCACTCAGGCTCAGATTTATGTTGGAAGGGAAAAGGTATCTGAAAATACTTGAAAAACACCGAAGATATATGCTTAAGCCAGTTTCTACTGTGAAAACGTGACATCACAGTGTCTTATTTCGAGAAGACATCTATTAAAGGTTTTTCTGAAAAGAGCTTTACAGAAACCCGCTATGTCGTATTCACAATTTTCTATAAATAATTTTTACTTGAAGAAAAACCAATCGATACTCCTAAGAGAACATATAAATAAAAGGGAAGAAGGGAAACAGGAGCTTCTATCCTTCCCAGTGATTATATAGCTGTTTGGTAGCAAAATCCTTATATCATTTGAACTTTTGATGTATCAGCTCGATATACAGGTAATTTGCCACCATAGACCACTAATAATATTATAGGGACTCCGGCCTCAGGCAACAAACATTAACCACCCAATAATACCAATTAATCTAAGCAATATAAAATGTAATTTTATAGTTTATACAGAAAAAGAACAAACCGAAATGTCTTACCATTCTACCACTAGGTGTGCTTAATGGGCATGCTGAAGAATATTCAAAACCAGTACCAGGGAGTATGACCGGTTGTTCACCAACAACCCCAATCCCCCTGTCATAAGGAAAATAAAGTACAAATGTTAGTTGAGCTCGAACACCCATTGGATTTTTTTAGAAAAAAGAAAATCTTGAAAATTTACAACCATCAAAGATTGCATAGAGAATAATATCCAACTCACCAGAAATTTTCTGTTCTTCCATTTGCATCAGTTATAATCCAATGCCTTCTAAGAAGTTGAACAGGGCGATCTGATCTGTTGGTAATTCTTATTCTGTATGCAAAAAAGTACTGCCCCTTTGAAGGCTGACTTCTGCCTTCTATATACACACTCCTGACTTGAACCCTGATTCCCTGAATAAATTGATTCAATGTATAGACATTGGATTTTATTCTTCAAAAGAATGTGAGGTCTACAATCAGATACAGATTCATCGCCTTTTCTCTAGGATGAAAATGAATAAATCTAATACTCATATCATATACAAACCAAATTGGAAGTTTGAAACATTCCTCAGGGGAAAAAGAAAAAGAAAAGACTGGAAAATTTTGTGAAAGAAGTATGTATTCCGTCATCAATCTGAGGGACTAAAATATCCCAGACAAATGCTACAGTCCTCACATACACCAAAAAAGAAGAACTGGCCTAAAAAATAACTCACTCTTTTGGCTAATCATACATCCCGAAAGAAAGAATAAATCAAGAAAGGACTATGACTATCTAGAAGACTGATAAATATTTAACTGAACTATACACCATGGAACAGTTGCTGCTAATCAAGGTTAGTAGTACTATACCAAGGTTGTAGCATCACTAGAACATTTTAGGAGAGAGTGAGGAGCAATTTCTTTTAGCTCATCACGATATCTGGCTGCATCCTGTGGGGAAGAAAACAAGTAGTATAGGTGGTCAAGATGTAGATACATGACAGACTTATATATTCGATCTATCATTAAGAGGAAATAAAAGCCATATTTTGTCAATGCAAGAGATGAGAGGAGATAAGCAGAGAGAAAAGAATCAAAGAACAGTAAAAGATATAGTCTTCTTCATATTATTTTCTTCACAATAAACGGCATAATATATGTCATCTCAGAAGTAGCATTTTAGGATTAAAAACAAATCCGTCATAGAGCAGTTAACATACGCAAGTGACATTTAGTCCAAATTGCAGTAGACAAATTGAAACTATTACTAGAAATAGTAGTTGTTAAGCTAAAGGTCGATGAAAAATGTTTATTGGACTGTTGAATTAAAAAGTATTAGAGTATATAGGTGGCATGTAGAAGGTGTTGATGATGTTATAAGTGATGGTGGTGCTGTGTTGGTGCATATGGATGTTATATGAACAATTCAGTTTAGTTGTTTTAGGCTTATTCCTCTGTTCTGTAGTCTATGGTTATCTTGATGTACTCAATAGAGTCTATATAAGACTCACTCCTCTTCTGTATTTTCCAACTTTAATCAATAAGAAATCAATTTCCTCTCTTAGTTTTCTGTTAGAAAGGAAACGACCAAAGTCCAACAAATGTAAAGGTAAAGGAGATAACTTCTTGATAATGGGGAGTAAAACTATTAACACAAGAAGTTCACTCTCAAAATTACACTCATCGTTCTGTCAAAGCACAGTCTTTTGCGTCAAGCAGCAGATATTGGAGGCTCCTTTTGGGATCTAATTCACCCAGAGAAGGAATTTGGCATGCATCAATTAGTTGTTGCCTTATCACTTAACCACAAACAGAACATGGCATTCAAAATTTTTTCCTTCATATCAGCAAAAGAGAGAGGGATGTTTTGGTAAGAACAACAAAAAAATACCTTAAACCTCTCGTCAAGAATTGCTTCCTTCATTGATCGCCGTAGACGCAAAACGGGCTCCTCGTCTTCAAATAATTTAATCGAATCACGAATCCTTGCGGCCTCTTTGTAGTCCTACAAATCAAAAGAAAACTGTCATTCAATGGGAAGCAAAATTCTAAAGGGAGAATCAAATTTTTTTTTTTTTCCCTTCCCAGCTGCATCCGATATCCGTGAATAGTAATATACCAATGCTCATTTCAACTGGGTCTATAAGAGAAAAAAGAAAAACGCTAACCTCAGATTTGGCAGCTACTTCCATTTGCTGCTTCAAGAGTGCGTAGGTGTGGCTCCGAGAGAGAAAGGAGCTCGAGCTTGGACTTGGACTGTGACTCGTACTCCGATTCTCTACCCCGCCATCACCATTACTTTCTACACGACATGCTATACTTCCACTCGTTCTCCTCGAACTTCTGCAATTCACCCATTGCCTCCTCAACCCCACCTCAGAATCTGTGAAACCGGAGCTTCCTGGAGCCGGTAACCGCAAATTCATGAAAGCCTTGATGCTCGACGATTGCATTTTCCTTGATCTTTTCTCACCAACCAGGTCAGAAACTTTCCTATCTAATCCAGTAGTCAGGTCAAGTTTAACATGCAGCGAATCTAATCAAATATTAGCTCTAGATTTTCCCCCTTTTTTCTGGTCCGTACAAGAGAACACTGACTTCAGGAGGTTTTCAGCGGGTTTTATTCGGAGCGCCTTTTATGGATTAGACGCTACCATTGTATCTAGATATTATTAGTCCTACTAGTCTGAAGATTACTGAACTAGCCATTTATCCTAAAATTGCCAAATACATTCCATTTTACTAATTAATAATTATAATTATGCATAGATTGCGTTTGAACCACAACGAAAGTCTTTTTTTTAAAAAAAAATTAGATTTTTGTTCCTTAGTAAGGAAAACAAAGATACGTGTTGCTTCCAAATGAGCATCAGATTTTTTGTCCAAAGATTCTGAAGAGTTTGCTAATCCAAACGTGGCACAACATCTGCCATGTTAGTGGCTTGGTTACTGGCAGTGGGAGAGTACTCAAAGATAACGCCTCAGCCGTTCGATTACCCCATATCTGATATTTCTTTAGCGGATCATAAAACCAGGAGAAAAGCGACGATTAAAACATGCCAACATTAATTTGTAAATATAACATGTCATTATGTGAAAAAAAAATATATATACAAAATTAGCCGGAAATTTACTAACAACTTGATATTGAAAAATTCAAACTAATACAAAATAAACCTGCGGATATGAAATTAGCCACAAACCCATACTCTAATAGTTCATATTAATTCTCTTATAAAAGAAATAGTTCATATTAATTCTTAAAAAAGGATGGCTCATATTTAAATTGCATTAATGGTAAAATAAGATAGTTGCCTACTTGATTATAGAAGGGAATAAATTAAACCATCCATTCTCCAATGATAATTTAAATAAACAAAGAAATACGGTGAAGTAACCTTTTTTTATGGGAGATGAGGCAACTATTTGGGATTATGACAAATGAGTTTTAGATTATTCGTAAGGACATGTAATGGTTTAGTACATGTTATTCAACACAGATTCATAGCCTTTTTCCCCTCCCTTTGGGAGTTTGGGTTTGGAAACAGAGTACAATATAACACGGACCTCCAACTATACAAATTGATCTCGGTTTTCTATATACGAATACAGTAAATACACACGGATATATATATATACATATATGGACAAATATTTGCTGAACATTAATTGTTCCTATCCACCGGATTTTTTTACACTCAAACAATGCAAATAGCTTGCTTCAACTTCTCACAATGGCAATGAAAAACATTTCAGACACCAACCTATCAGCTCTCAAAAGGTGACGCTGCAGTTCTCTGTCAAATAGTATGACCGTCATCATCTCCTAGTAAGGAGAGAGAAAAGGGGGCAACAGCCACTTTAAAAGATGGTGAGCCTACTCTATCAACTTGTATCATCTCAAAGTCACCTTCCTGCATTGTGGTAAAAGTTCCAATATTTAGGCACTGAGAGTCAGTTTTATGTTGGAGGGAAAAGGTATCTGCAAATATTTGAAAGTTGAAAAAAAGAGAGAGATATGCTTCAGGCAGTTCACACTCTGAATATTGTATGGCCATAATTACCAACTCATTAAAGAACGATAAAAGATAACAAGGAAATCACGGGCCCAAGTTTAAACTCGAGAAGAGGACATCTAAAGGGTTTTCTGATAAGAGCCTTATAGAAATCCGCTATGTCATAGAAATAAAAGGGAAGGAGGAAAACGGGAGCTGTTATATTTCCTAGTGATTATATTGCTTTTTGATGGCATACTCCTTGTACCATCTGAACTATTGATGCATCAGCTTGATATACAGGTAATTTACCAAATACCACTAATAACAATATAAGGATCCGGCCTCAGGCAACAAATTTTACAACCAAATAATATCAGTTGATCAAAGCAATACAAAATCTAACTTTATAGTTAATACAGAAAAAAGAACAAAAAAAAAATGTCTTACCATTCTACCACTAGGTGTGCATAATAGGCATACTGTAGAGTATTCAAAACAAGTCCTAGGGTGTAGGACTGGCTGTTCACCAACAACCCCGATTCCCCTGTCATAAGGAAAATAAACTAGAGAAGTTAGTTGAACTTGAACGTCCAAAGGATTTTTATCTAGAAAAAAAGAAAAAATCTTGAAAATTTACAATGACCAAAGATTGCATAGAGAATAATAATCAACTCACCAGACATTTTCTGTTTTTGCATTAGCATCAGTTATAATCCAATGCCTTCTAAGAAGTTGAACAGGGCGAGATGAGTTGTTTGTAATTCTTATTCTGTATGCAAAGAAGTACTGTCCCTTTGAGGGCTGACTTCTACCTTCTATATATACACTCCTAACTTGAACCCTGATTCCCTGAATAAATTGATTCGATGTTAGATATTGGATTTTATTCGTCACCTTTTTTGTTAGATATAGATTCATTGCTTTTTTCCCTAAAATGAAAATGAATAAATCTATACTCGTACAAACCAAATTGGAAGTTTAAAACATTTTCGTGGGAAATAAAGGAAAAAAGACTGAAACACTTTTGTCCAAGGGGTATGTATTCCAATATCAATCTGAGAGACCAAACTATCCCAGACATATGCTACAGCCCTCACATACACGAAAAAGAAGAACTGGCCTAAACCCACCCTTAAAATACAACTCATTATTTTTGGCTAATCACGCATCCTGAAAGAAAGAATGAATTAAGAAAGGACTATCTGGAAGACTAATAAATATTTAATTGAATCATATGCCACGGAACAGTTGCTGCTAATTAAGGTCAGAAATATCATACCAAGGTTGTAACATCACTGGAACATTTTAAGAGAGAGAACGGAGCAAATGCTTTTAGCTCATCACGATATCTGGCTGCATCCTGGGAAAAAAAAATGGTGGTGGAACAGGTTGTCGAAATGTAGATGCATGAGACTTCTATGTTAGATCATAAGCAGGAAATAAAGCTGTATATTGTCAATGAAAGAGGTGATAGGAGAAAAGAATTAAAGAACAGTGAATGCGATATCCTTCTCCATATTACTTTCTTCACAATAAGCTGCACAGTATATGTAACTTCAGAAGTATGATTTTAGGATTTAAAACAATTGCTCCATAGAGCATTTACTTACTTAAGTGACATTAAGTCGAAATTGCAGTAGACATATTTGAAACAAATGCCCCCGAAGCTCGAATGAAAAATGTTTATTGGAGGGTTGAATCGAAAGGAAACGACCACAGAAAAACAAATGCAAAAGGAGAGAACTTCTTCGAAGGGTGAGTAAAACTTTTCATACAGGAAGTTCATTCTCAAAATTACACTCCTCATCGTTCTGTCACAGTTTAATGATAGGCTTTTGCGTCGAGCAGCTGACATTGGAGGCCCCTTTTGGGATCTAATTAACTCATAGAAGGATTTTGGCACGCATTAATCAGTTGCTGTCTTATCACTTAATCACACACACATGGCATTCAAATTTTTTTTCCTTCATATCAGCAGAAGAGAGAGGGTTGTTTGGGTAAGAACAAGGAAGAAATACCTTAAACTTCTCATCGACAATTGCTTCTTTCATTAATCGCCGTAGGTGCAAAACGGGCTCCTCGTCTTCAAATAACCTAATCGAATCACGAATCCTTGCTGCCTCCTTGTAGTCCTACAAATGAAAAATAAAATCGTAAACGAAAATTATTGCCATTCAATGAGGGTAGCAACATTCTAAACGGAGATTCAATTTTTTCCTTTTTATTTTTTCCCTCTCAGCTACGATCCGATTTCCACAGATTGTAATGTACTAACTCTCATTTCAACTGTGTATGAGAAAGAAAAGTAAAACGCTAACCTCGCATTTGGCAGCTACCTCCATCTGCTGCTTCAAGCGTGCGTAGGTGTGGCTTCGAGAGAGAAACGAGCTCGAGCTTAGACTGGGACTGTGACTCGTATTCCGATTCTCTTCCCCGCCATTACCATTTCTTTCTGCCGAACATGCTATGCTCCCACTCGTTCTCCTCGGACTTCTGAAAGTAACCCATTGCCTCCTCAACCCCGCGTCAGAGTCCGCGAAACCGGAGCTTCCCGTACCCGGTAAACGCAAATTCACGAAAGCCTTGATATTTAACAATTGCATTTTCCTGCGCAGGTCAGTAACTTTTCCATCCAATCCAAGAATCAGGCTGGGTTTTACATGCAGCGAATCAAGGAAATCAAAGACTAGACTAGCTCTAGATTTTCGCCCTTTCTTTGGTCCGTACAAGAGATACTGGCTTCAGCACGTTTTCTGCGACGGATTAAACGCTCATTATTTCTAGATGTTCCAAATTAGCCATTTATCCTATCCATTTTCAGATTTAAAAATCACTATTGAGTCCTTGTTTCGAGGGTGTTATCGGGAATGGACATAATTGAAAAATATTCGAGTTACTAATTATGCGTAGACTATGTATAGATTGTGTTTGAAGACTCTACACCACACCAATAAAACTGGAAAAGATAGAATCAGGTTTTTGCTCCTTGTTATGGAAAACAAAGATAAAGGTTTTGAAATAAAACGAGCATCAGATTTTTTGTCCAAAGATTCCCATGAGGGAGAAAAATCTATTATTGAGTTTGCTAATTCGGAACTGGGAGAGTACTCCCAGATGACGTCTCAGCCGTTCGATTACCATATATCTGATATTTCTTTCTTTGTTTTTTTGGATATGTATATCTGATAGTTCTTTAGTGGATCATAAAAGAAAAATAAACACATATTAAAATATGCCAACATTTAAATATTAATTTGTAAATATGATTATTAAAGTACTAGGGGCTTTAATAATTTAAACTTTTATTATCGTTTGTAAAAAGATATCAATATGTTATTATATGAACAAAATATAAAAATTAAAAATTTTTATTATCTTATAATTTGTATCAATAAATTCAAACTAATACACATTAAAAATGTGGCAATGCAATTAGCCACGTACCTACACTGTCAAGGAACCTTTTTTTCATATTGATTCTCTAACAACATATGTTTCATATTTAAATTGTATCAAATATATAATAAGATATTTGCCTAGTTAATATATATTAATATTATTATTAATAAAAATAAAATATTAAATATAATAAAATCTCTATGAAATATTTTCATGAGATTATCGCTAGATTGCTTATCATACCTATTAAATACGAGATTTCCAAATTGTAGGCACGTGAGAAAAAGAGTGAGAAGAAGTTCTTGGAATAAATAAGGTATAACAAGGTTGTTATTCCAAGAAAAATTCATACATAGTTTCCAACAAATTTTTTTTTTTCACATTTATTTGTATATATGTTTTTCTCTTAGTTAGAATGTTTTCACAGTGGGTGCTTTTAGTATTAACTTGTTTACCGATACAAGTTTGTGCCTTTACACTGATATATTTAACTTTACTATAAATAATTATAGTCTATTGTGGAAAAATAATATTGTAGTTATTCGCATGATTTTCTATAGTTACTTCATCACTTATTATCATGCATTTTAAGGAGTTTCTATGTATATGTAAATATGATAAGTTCATATCCTTTATTTTTATTTTTGTCAAATAATTCTTTAATTTAATTAATGTTTCATTAGGTTTATACATGAATGTTATAATGTGTATATTTAAAATTACAATTCCCAGGTGCTCAGCACTTGAGAGATAATTAGTTTTAATTAAGTGGAATCCATATAGACCTCTACCAAACTTGTAGGGCTTATTAATAAAAGTTAAAATCATAAATTTTTTTGTTGATTCGAAGATTTATATGGCTCAGTACTTAAAATATACATAAATATAATGACTTTTTTGCAAAAAGAAAAATAATGCAATTTTATTGCAACGGTGAATGAAAATAGATAATAAATGATATTTATTCTGCCTTGTGATATATTTCTAAACAAATTAATACGATTATTATATTTCGCATTGGATTATTATCAAGTATTTTACATTATTAAGGGATTCTGTATTCCTCCACGCCATAAATAGCATTTTTCTCAGATTAAAAAAAAAAAAGCATTTTCTATTAAATGTGTTTTTGCTAATTATTTTAAAGGAGTTTCATAAAAACATACTAGACTAGAAGGCAGCGACAAAAAGGATACAAAAGTAAAGCCGTATATCCGTATTAATCCAATGGGCCCACCGGCACGACTCCTCAAAATTTGAAAGGAAAGGACAATTTGGTCAACTCAGCGAGACATCAGCAGAAACAGAATAAAGAATAGGAAATAATTCTGGGTGGGAAAACGAAAAGATAGCTGATGAAAGCGATGAAGATTACTACCACAACGCTACCAATACCAAGAACTACCTGTACGCATGGAGTCATCTGTTATCTTAACCGCAACCACTCGAATCTCAACCAGCACCTGCATTTCCACAAGCACCTTCCTTTCCGCAAAACGCTAACCCACTACGGAAAAATAATAATAATGGAGTGATGATGGCCTTCACCTTCACTTTGAGCCATCTCTTTAGTGCCCCGCCCAGATCAGCCTTCGCTACTTGTCCTGATTTTGTTCGGCTTCAAAGAAAATGCTGGTAAATTGTAAGTCTTTATTTTCCTTTGAGGTTCTAAGTAGCAATTGCTACATGTGGTATAGTTGATCGGATTGTTGTGATTATCGGAACTAAGTTTTTTTTTTTTTTTCTTAATAAAATTTGACTGGTTTCATTCCGGATTACTCAAATCTAGTGACGCGTAATTAGATTGGTAAAATCGTAAATCAAGAATTGTTTTTCTGCGTGATGTTTTGGATTTAGTAAATTAGTCATTGGACTTCGCGGGCAAATGAATAACCACTCAAGGAAAACTAACGTATTCATACTTATATCTTGATATGGTAAAGCCTGGATATCGAATTTACTTTGGTAGTTCTCTTTTTGTCACTCTTCACTTTGCGTATACACTTTGCTTTTTAGAAACCCCTCGGAGAAAGCATACTTGTTCCGGCTGAGGAACTGGACCTTATTCTCCCAAATTTACATAGGCCTTTTCATCAACCAACAAAGCCCTTTGTCCTGTTTGTCTGTATATGTAAGAGAAATGGGATTGCTGTGGTATGTTAGTGTGTTTTATTGGGTTTCTTCTGACATTTCTTAGACATTGAAAATCTAGATGTTTTGACCATGTATATTTTTCTTTGTTTTGTTGTGCAATTTTTACGCTAACTATCCTTTTATCTTTAAAATAAAAAGTGCTTGATCCAACCTGAAGATTAATTTTGCTATCTGAAGCTAGCTTTGTTAAACTTAGTTGTCTTATCTTGAATTTCTGTTTTAAAGGAATATGTTTAGAGGGGACAATGCATATCCCATGTTCTCCACTTCGCTTGGGGGAAACAGATTGCAATATGATCATGACGGGCTGCCTCAGCTGCAGTTATTTGGAGACCGTGAGTATTCTTAAGTGACTGATTTTTTATTGCTTGTATCTTTTCTTTTCTATTTCTCATATTGTTGCTCTTCGTTCTTTAACCTGGTGTGTTTCTTCTGGTGTACCTGTACTATGCAATAACTAGCACACATTTCATTTTTTTTTTTTTCCATGCTTTAAAATGTGATAATGAAACAGAGAGGAATTTCCATTATTATTTTGCAGTTTTTTCTGGCTTTCTCTCCTTACCCACATTTTCTTCACACTGGAATTATTTTCTTTTCCTCTGGGCCTTTTTTTTTGTCATATTCGTCAATTATTGCCTTTTTCTATTACTGAGCTCTGGAATAAAGTGGATTTTCTAACTTTCGTTAAATAGATTATCACGGATCTACTTCCGCAGCAATATTTTTAAACTATTGTCTCTTTTGTTTCATTTAGTTTGATTAAGAATATGACAACTTTGTTATAGTTCCAGTTGGTTGCAGTGTTGGTTCCCTAAATTACGTGGGAGACGAGAATAATCCAATGATGGAACCAATTAAAAAAGGTATGGAGGTAGGACCACTGTCTAGACAGCCAAAACATCCGATGTCTCTGAACAGTAAATCCTTCCAAGATGAAGTTGGTCATTCTGGATATGCCCCAAACCTGGTCTCCACTGGGCTGAAGCTTTCATACGAGGAAGATGAGCATAATTCTTCTGTTACTTGTGAAGGGTCAAAAGTTGCACTACCTATAATTTCGTCTTTTGGTGATAATTTGATGCCTGAGATTGATCAGCAGAAAGAGGAGCTTGATTTTTATATGAAATTTATGGTAAGTGAAGGTTTTCGTTTTGATTGTTGTGAGGAGTGTCAATTTTTACCATTCAACTTTAGTAAGAACACGAGTTTGCTGTTTCTTTGCAGCAACCATCAAACAAGCATTGCTGTTGATGCTCATTGTTGTTTACTTAGGAAGTATGATATTATAGAATGTTGTGGTCTGTATTGGGTTTTATGTTCAGTATGTGACATTGATGCTGCAGTTATTTGGTAGTTTACATATTCTTATCATATCATGCACATTTCAAACAGGAGGAGAACATCATAAAAGGTGTGAGGGAGCTGAAGCAAAGACACATGGTTTCTTTTCTTAATGCCGCTGAAAAAGGAATTAAAAGGAAGTTGCATGAGAAAGAGCTAGAAATTCAGAGCTTGAACCACAAGAACAAGGAACTGTTAGAGAGGATAAAGCAGGTTAGCCGGGAAGTTTACACCTGGCACTACAGGGCCAAGTATAATGAATCTGTCATCAATGTCTTGAAGAATAATTTGCAGCAAATCATGGCACAAAGTGTGATGCATGGCAAAGAAGCTTGTGGTGTTAGTGAGATAGAGGATTTGGCCTCTTGTTCAAATATAAATCATCTAGGAGCTACGGTCTATACTGGAGATTTGGAAACTATGAAGCATATGAATTGCAGGGCTTGCAAAGTGAAGGAAAAAACTGTTCTATTGTTGCCTTGCAGGCATTTGTGTCTATGTAAGGATTGTGAAGTATTTATTGATGTATGCCCTATCTGCGGGATGATGAAGACTGCAGGTATTGAAGTTTTTATGTCTTAGGAATATGATTGTATCTAGCAATATGGTTATTTATCTGCTGACATGGTGATGACCCAACTATGGAGATAGTCCACTGAAATAAGAGTTTTGTGTATAAGGTGTGGAGTTTCCTTTATGTTTCACTTTATTCAAGATGGAGTCTCCTTTATGTTCCACTTTACTTGAATTCGTGATCACTGAGAAAGATTTTGTGCATTTTAATCCAGGAAGTGTGCTTTAGTTATGCATGAATCTGATGTGAACAGATGCTGACAATCTAAATGGCTGCTTCCTTGTGTTATTATAATAATTTTTTTATTAGTATTATTTGCTCTTTTGGTGGACCAAGCATGAAATCCTGTGATAAATGATTGTCAACATATTGTTATGAATATTGAGGTGGAAGCTTAAGAGCCTGAAACATTTTAAGGAAGCACATAGATGTGTAACTCGAGAGACCAAATGCATGACTAAAGGATGTCTAGTTAGTATTCTCTTGACAAAAAGAAAAATAAAAAAATATTTACTTAAAAACAGATGCATAACTTTATACTTCAAATGGTAAAAAAAGAAAGAAGTGGAGAAGACAACGGAAACAGGAAAAGAGAAAAAAAGAAGAAAAAAGAAGAAGTTACTTAATTATTAAAAATAATTTAACCTGTTAATTAATATGTTATTAAAAAATAAATATTTAAAATCAAAAATTTTATTAAAATTAGATATTATTTTAATTAAATATTATTTAATTTATTTTAATATTTTATTATGAATTATATATTTTAATTTAAATAAATTTATTAAATTTATTTAATATTAATTATATATATAATGTATTAAAAATAAAATAAAATTAATTTAAAAATATTAAATTAAAAAATAAAAATATTAAATAATATTAAATAATATTAAATAATTTATAAAATTTATTTATGTAATTTATATAAATTAAACCATTAAAAAAATTATTTTTAAGTTATATAAATTATGTTATTGTTAAATTTATTAAAAATTATTAAAAAATTAATTATACAATATTAATGCTCTAATGGCAATACTGACATAGATATGATATTGTATCTCAGCTTTCTTACGTCATACCTAAGCCCCCCATTCGAACGTGTTTATGAATCGGACTGGATAATCGATTTGATTCATTGGTTGTCACATCAGTTTAGTCAGGTGTTGAAAATTGGTGAGAAAATATCCATTAATGAACCGGTAAAAATTGATCAAACCTAAACTGATTTAAGTTTGTATTGATTCTTATAATTTTTTTAAAAAAATAAATAAAATAATTAAAGTTAGATGATAAAATATTTCTTTAAGTATATTTAATATAAAACTTTATTTGATACATGTAATTTATGTGATTATTTTGTATGAAATATTTTACATATAGCATTTAAAGGAAAAGGAGAGCAAAAGTCGTAGTTTACTTCCTCTGATTTTTTAACAAATTCTTAAACATTCTGTTTGAATTTTCTTTTCCTTTCCTTGTAGGAAGGTTGCTATTTTTATTTGTCCTTCTTTTATTAAAGCTAGTTAATTGCCATTGAAATTAAAAAAAAAAAAAAGAATATTCCTCGATTATATATAATAAATAATTAAATACTTATATAGAATTAGAATATGAATATCCAATATTTTACAATCGTTTTTTTTTTTTTTTTTCGTCGGTCGTCTGTAATTGAAAGCGGCTCCGGGTCTCACCTACTCTGCCACCCCAAGCCAACCTCACTGAACTTGACGGAGATCCCCGAAGGTTGCTCCCTCTGCTCTGTTGTGTTGTCTCTCTGGTGTAGAGCGAGAACATTCACGAGGGTTTAGATCTCGACCTGAGTTTTCAAAATGGAGAGCACGGCTTTCACTCTCTCTTCTTCACTTCCTCTTCAGAGACTTTGCAAACCTGGCGCCTCCCTTCGGTTCGATCCCATTCGCCTCTCTGCTTCCTCTTCCAAACCAAATGAAAGCATCAATATCATATCCTCAACCTCTTTCGCTCGCCGATCCTGGTGTTTGTCTCCTTCATCCTCCGTTAAATTTAGACCCTTTTCCGCCATTCCTCCCTCAAATCCCAGTGTGAACAGTTTAGAGGCCGGGGCTACTTCAGTACCCGAGAGCGCAGATGAGAGCTCCGGCAGCTTATGCAAAACAGTCGAACTTGGGGTTTTATTTGGCCTCTGGTACCTGTTTAATATCTACTTCAATATCTATAAAAAAAAGGTTATCAATCTAATCTCTACCTTGAAAACTCTTTAGTGGTTAAGTTTTCAAAGAACTTTTTAATTGTTCAGTGAAAGCTATTAAAGTAGACTTCTTCCTCTTCTTCCTGTAGCCATTACTTAAATTAAGAAATAGTGATTTTACCAAGGCTTCGTATTTTAGCATGAGTCTATGCTATAAGGTTACCTGTTTCTCAATGAATGTATTTATTTTGATGAAAAACCATCCCAGAAAATGAGACATGTCTCAAGAGTCTTGTAGTTGAAATGCATGAGCATCACAATATTTAACTGATAATTATTTATTTATCGGATAAAAGGATGTTACTGAACTTATGCGGAGCTAGTGCGAGTCTACTTGTTTAGCAATTGAGCGAATTCATGTTGAAGGATATAGTTGTTCTTGGTTGATTTGAGTTATAATATTATTCTTCTCCCTGTTCCCAGGTTTTGAAGATGTACCATTTTTCTATAAACATCACTCTACTTCAGTCTCACTTTGGGTCTGTACTTGCACTACTTATGCGGGGTTTAAATCCTTACAAAAGGCCTAAGATCGGCGGTGCCCAGGTAGTTGGATCTTTATTGATTTTGTGCCTGAAACGTGGAAAAATCTTCTTTGTATATACTTGACTCGAAGTAACTTCTTCGCAGCTTGCAGCAAGACTGCCTTTGGCTGTGGCACACCTTTTAGGGAACCTTTTCACCAATATGAGTCTTGGAAAGGTGTCTGTGTCATTCACTCACACGATCAAAGCAACGGAGCCCTTCTTTTCGGTGATTCTTTCTGCGATGTTCCTTAGAGAGGTCAGAATACAATAAAGTATTGCATCATTGTATTATTATTTTGAATGATCTAAACCTAATTTCCTGTGATTTTTAATAGTTAAGGGAAGTAGTGGCTGTTATCCTTGTCTAACTTCTCATCATTGTTAATGATAAGTTTCATGTTAATGATAAGTTTCATACTTGTATATATATCAGTTTTCTGTATTTTACTTATGTATATAATGGATTTCCTTTGCGAACAAATTAAATTAGTGAAACAGTTTCTGTAAGTTTGTAATTTTAATCAATTGCGAATTAAGTTTTCCAATCTTAAGCCCTTGTTCAATTTGCTTACAGCTGCCTATTGGATGGGTGGTCACTTCCCTCGTACCTATTGTTGGTGGAGTGGTACTGGTATCAGCTACTGTGGCCTCCTTCAATTGGTAAGAGTGTCTTCTGCGTTTCTCTTCAGTTGGAGGGAGAGAGGTGAGGGAACAAAGCATGCATTGTTTGAATTCTAATATGCGACTGTCTTGGGGGAATGTTAAATAGGGCTGGATTTTGGAGTGCAATGGCCTCCAATTTGACAAATCAATCTCATAATGTACTCAGCAAAAAGCTCATGGTTAAAAAAGAGGTAATTTCTTCTGTGAATGCTTGCAAGAAATTTGTATTAATTTCATTTTTGGAACTGGTATATCTTCATTACAATAACATGTAATGACATTCTTATTTTTGCATTACATTTTTTTTAAACACTCTTTTGTTCTTCTCAGGAATCTATGGACAACATAACTCTCTTCTCAATTATAACAGTTATGTCCTTCTTGTTGTTGGCACCTGCAGTCTTATTTATGGACGGTGTCAAATTTACACCTGCATACCTGCAACCTGCTGTGAGTATCTCAATGATTAAGAATCACGAAGGATTGCTGTTATCAGATTTATAGCCATGATATTCTAAGGACATATTTTCAATGTGTGGGTACTAATGGTTAATTATTTCATCCTCCTTGACAGGGGTTAAATCTTCGACAAGTATACACCAGGTCTCTTCTTGCGGCCCTCTGTTTCCATGCATATCAGCAAGTCAGTTCTCTTCTGCCTATATTTCCATTAAATTTCCCCTTTTATTCATTAGCTATGTTACTACTTGCTATCAGCATTGTATCTGGTGATCCTTAAATTTAAATTTTAGCACCTATCACCCATGGGTGGGGCCAAAAAAAAAAAAAAAACAAAGCAAAAAGAAGCCATATTGTTTGGTCTGAAATGTTAGAATAATATAGTAGAATAAGCTTCTTGGTTGTGTATCCTAACAAGTAACACTAAAACGGTGTTTGAGATGGATAGGGTTCATTGTAAAGAAGCTAAATGACAACACAACTAGAAAGCTGTGAAATCTTATATGTGCTTGAATCTATGTCATTGCCAAATATTTTGTATGCTACACCATCTGGCAGTCTTATGGAGAGCATGTGACTCAGTGTTAGATTGGCTGTGAAGCCTGTGTAATGGGAACTGACATTATGGATAGCAATGTGCCTGGGACTATTTTAAGGGAATTAGAAAATTATGCATGTTATTGTGTTTTTGGAGATTTCTTGGCTTCTCTTAAGAATTATATGCTCTTGAAGTAATTAGCAATCATGATATAGTACTTGAGTTGAATCCTAATTCGTTCTAGGCTTCTCCACACTTGGCTCCAGTGTTTTTTGTCACTTTTGTGGTTTAATGTCTAGTTGGGCAAAGTTAGATGCATTTTTGCATGGTGTAGAATGGAGAATAATCAGTCGGGAAGAAGGGCAAGCTTTTCAAACTAAGTCAGTCCTCAAATGAAAAGAAACCAAAGATATGAAGAGGGAACCTCTACTCATTAGTGATGACTCTCTAGATAATTAACTAAAGTATTTCTTCATCTGGAATAATACTAGATCGTTCCACAGGGCTGTTATCTATAATTGGTTTTGTTTTCCTTAATGGTAACAGGGTTTCTGTGTGAATGGCATGTGCAGGTTTCTAATATGATATTGCAGAGGGTATCACCTGTTACCCATTCTGAGTGCAACTGTGTGAAGTGGGTCGTGGTCATTGTGAGCTCTGTCATCTTTTTCGAAACACCTGTCTCGTTTATTAACGCTCTTGCTGTTTTGAAGTTTGCTTGAACAATTGCCATAGAAACTTGTCGCTGAGATTTTATCTACATTTTCTACAGGGACTGGTGTGGCTCTTGCTGGGGTTTTCCTCTATTCAAGAGTGAAGCGAATTAAGCCATAGGCAGAGACAGCTTAATTTTGTATGGTGAAATTTTGCTAAGTTTTCTGTTATAGTCTTCTAGTTATCCTGTGGATTCCGTTGTTTACCTCTGAATAGCACCAAACGGTTCTGCTCAAAGTAAAGTAGCGCATCTTTTTCTTTTTCTTTTCAATAATTATTTCCGGTTAAAAATCACCGTCGATCGTCTGTTTATGTAGAGTGTCATTTGCTTTTGCATGTTTATGAAAACTATTCTGAATTGGTAGATGCGGTCCATATTGGCTGCTGGAAATTAGACTACAGATAATAACCCAACCCATGTCATGAACGAGAAGGAGATAGCCCAGGAAATAGGAACGATTGCTTTAGTTGTCATCGTAGAATCATACTCAATTTCTCAGAGTCAAACTCTTGTTACCGACTCAAGAATCAGATTCTATTATATAAATAAATAAAGGCTTTTGTTATAAATTTAGATGGGTTTTCGGACTTGGATAGTTTTGATTTTTAAATTTTCATATTGTTTGATTTTAATATGATTTGATAAAAAATATAGACATTGGCGCGTACTGATTACCCCCGATGCAGGTTTGCGCAGCTTGCATGGAAATGACTTTTATTTTCCGCCTTGTAATTTTAACAGGTGAAATGGAGAAGACAACTGCAGTTTTGGTTTTGTTTTTGTTGGACTGTATTTTGCGCCGATCAGTAACAGTGTTGTAATTGCCTCTAGTGGGATTTTTTTTTTTTAATAGAAAAAAGACTAGAATTACACGACTCTCCCGAGGGTTTAAGTTTGCAGGTAGCCACGCTCAGGATTGTTAAGAGTTTTTGGTTATCTTGTTTGATTTACGAAGCGTTTTGGGTTATCGTAATGTAAATTTCTTTACGACTCGCGTTCCTAAGAAGCTATCTGGGAATCTCTTGGCTATTTTTTTATGTCTAGAAATCTGCCATCCCCTCATAATGAATAACGTTCTAGTTGTTTTGTGCATCTCCTTATTTATTTTGCTCAATTCTGTCGTAGCAAATTCGCTACTCTTTCCTAACAATTTGTATCCTATCGCTTCCGCTGACACAACAAGTGATATTCGCTGCGGTTACATGAAAATTAGATATTTTTAGTTCATTCTAGGCGACTTTATTCTGCATTTAATTCTATTTTAAATTCACCTTATTTTTTTGTATTCATGGCAACTTTTAATGGATATTTATTAAATAAATTTTATCAGTTTATTACACATTTATTTATATATTTTGATGCCTGGTTGCAACCCGTCCTACTACCTTGTGAATTCTCTTTGAATTAACTTGTTGCCTATGCTATGCTAGTTAATAGCAAAGACTAGCCCTCCTCATATCTTAACGGACAGAAGGAGTGGTTTCAAATACGAGGCTATTCCCTTCGCTTTTCGCCTCCTCTAATGGAACCTCGGACAAAGCTTAGAGAAAACTATGCCTCACAGTCGCAGCCAATGCATTTGCAAGACAACTGCTTGAGAGCTAACATGAGAGAGGAGCTTCCTTTAGGGGTTCCTTCATCTCAGGATTTCTTGCAAGATTTTGATTATCAATTTCAATTTCCTGTAAATGGGTATTCGTTAAACCCAGCTTTTGGCGTCCAAACTCAGAGATTTGATCCTTATCATAGTTTCAACCATGGCTGTTCTTCTCCAGATTTTGATGCTTATGAGTACAAGCCATTTTCCGGAAATAATGGTAGTGGCCATGCTCAAGTAATGGACAATTTCCAATATGAAAGTTATGGTTTCAACGTTCTTCAGAAGAACAATCATCAAGTGGATACGATGGGTGGAAGCCAAAGTTGTGTTCCCTTTAATTGTCAAGAAATCATCAGACCCATGAATTTTGTTATACCAGATGAGGTCTCATGCATATCATCATCGGCAAATTACCACAGACAAGTTGGCTTGAACAAAAATAATAAGGCATCTGCAATTGTTAGAAGGACACACAAAGTCCGGAACAAGTCCAGTACGGTGAAAGGACAGTGGACGGTTGATGAAGATAGGTAGAAATCTATAAAATTCTCAGTAAGTTTCATAATTTAACGTTATTACATTGTTTTGACATGTCATGATTCATGAAAAACAGGTTGTTGATTCAGCTGGTTAAGCAATATGGGCTGAGGAAGTGGTCTCATATTGCTCAAATGTTGCCTGGAAGAATTGGCAAACAGTGTAGAGAGCGATGGCATAACCATATAAGACTTGACATTAAGGTTTTCATCTGTTTGTCTAAATTAATCACATAAAAAAACACCCACATGAATTAAACTATATATTTTAACTTTTAATTTTTTCCTTTCTGGATTTTGCAGAAGGATACATGGACTGATGAAGAGGATAAAATACTTATCCAAGCTCATTCTGAGATAGGAAACAAATGGGCAGAGATTGCAAAAAGATTGGCTGGGAGAACTGAAAATCAAAAACCATTGGAATGCAACCAAGAGAAGGCAATATTCCAAGAGAAAATGCCGCTCAAAGAATTCTAGAAGCTTTCTTCTTCAGAAATATATAAAGAGCTTGAACTTAGAACAAATCCCACCAGCAGGTTACATGAAAAAATCTTCCGCCAGAGCTATCACTAGCAAAGCAGCAGCAGCAACTCAACCCCAAAACCTTGCACATCAGTTTTATCCCAACGACCGTTTGGTACCAAATTACGATTTCAACGAAGTCCCAGATTTTTGTTTCCATGAGAATTTGTTTCAGGAGGGATGTAACATTGATTCTCTACTGGATGATATGCCTTGTGCTCCTACTATAGATCATGAAAAAGACTTTGAAGGATCAAAACTGCCTCTTATTAATGTCGACGAGTATCATTTTGAGAGGAACATGAATAAGGATCCATGTGGCTCCTGATAAGTAAAATTTATATAGATATTTTTTGTATGAATTTCTTTGCACTTAAGTCCCAATTTGAGAGAAAAATAGGTGCTTTTAATGTTATTTGAGTGTTTTGCAAGAACCAAACACCAAAAGGAGCCAAAACAAACAAATTCAACAAAAAGAGTCGAGTCTGGCGCCGTGGCAAGGTATTTGGGCACCGTGGCGCCATGATTTTCCAGCACAGGGTGTTTGGGTGTCGTGGGACGCCATGGCATGACAGCTTGGCCAGACTTGGCCCATTCAGCCCAGTTGGGTGAGGAAAGCAGTCCTTGACCACTTGGAGTTCCTGTTTGAGTGGAATTGAAATCTTTGAAGCCAACTAGATTACTTGGAACCCTAGTTCAAGTAAAATTAGGAAGATGATTGTTCTATTTAGCAATCCTAGTTTGAGTAAACTTAGGAAGAACACGAGAGTCCTAATTTGAGTGAAGCTAAGAAGAGCATTATTATAAATAGGCAGCTAAGGTCAGAAGGAGAGCATCATTGGCAGAATCGGAGACAATAAGAAGCAAGGCTCTGCACGACATTGAAATTCTGTGTTTTATTTAATTGAGGTTTATTTCTCTGTGTTTTATTCCTTGATTGATCTGGCCAATTAGTTAGGGAATTTGTAGATTGTTATGACCCAGGAGGTAATTAGCTAATCTAGACCACGGGAATTAAATTCATAATGGAGCTTAGGGCAGGAATGTGCCTAGAACCCTATGTACCCACAAGGAATCTATAGCAAGAACCTGTAGAACTCCTTATAAGGAATCCACATATTTTAATGCAATTGCAGTTACTGCAATTCACATATGGATATGAATGGATTAGTAATTGTAATTAGTTTAATCTGACATCGGAAGAGGCTTTTTAATCTATTAGGGAGATCATGGCTGACAGTTGATAAAACTAAAATTCATAATTGAAATTAAGAAAGTCTATACATAAGATTGTGGTGAAATCTAAATCCCTAGTTTTCATCCTTCTTTAATTTCGCCTTCACTTTTATGCTATTTTACTTTAATTTGTTTTGCTTCTATCACTATATTTCGATCACTTGAGTAATACTAGAGTTATAGTATCCCAGTAATCAATTCACAGTCCCTTAAATATAGCAACCCTAGAATACTTTACTAGCCACATTGATAGTATATGTTTGCACTGCATTCCTATTTAATTCACATTCAAATTCACGCACATAAGCTCCCATAATGGGTGGTGATCCATTTTGGTCCAGATGATGTCTCAGGCCAATGAACTGGTTAACTTCTAATTAACTCTCCAGCATTATACATTAATATTACCGCGCACTACATTGTTATTTTGTTGCTTATTTTAATTAATTGGAGCAAATTTACAAGCAATAGAAAGAGGTGGTGTTTGTGTTCAGAGAACACAATTACTATAATGGAAGAGAAATAGTGTACTAGTGACAATATGAACTATAATATCAGTAATCTATTTAAAAAAAAAAAATTATGATAAAATTATAAAGATATATACATCAGCTTAATTTCAATTGTACTAGTGACAAGATGTTATTTTAATTTGTTATCTTTAATATTTTTGTATAATTTTCTGGTTGCATAAAGATTAGCTTCACAATTTCAATTGTAAAACACTGGACTGAACTGATTTCTGATGTTTCCGGCCCCTGTTGTAATCGTAAAATGGTAAAACCAAAATCATCAAAAAAGGCAAAATTAAAGATCGGCTTACCAACGTATAATCCGTTGGGGAGTAAATGATAAAATAACCATTAACGTGTTTGATGGACGAAATTATGATTACGTTAATTACTACATTCGTTTTTTTTTTTTTTTTCAATCATCATTTTTTAAATTTTTTTATAAGTTATTTTTTTAAGAAAATATTTTTATTCATCTATCATCTTAAGATAATATGTTTTTTCAACTTTATCATTTTTAAAAAACCAACTTGAAAACTTTTAACTAAAAATTGAAATTTCAGCTCTCAGGTTATTTTTTTTTTCAAATAAAGCCTTAATATAATATTAAATTGATTATAGACGCTGATGGTTAATAAATTAAAGAAATTTTACAAATAATAGTAAAAAATTGGTAGAGAAGTAAATTCATTTTTCTTCATAAGTGAACGACCAAGCCATCAAATAAATAAAATAAAACTAACGGGAACGTTTATAATCAACAGTGGCTAATATTTGAGAATTATTTTTGTGTCAAAATACAAGGCATGCGTTCATACACGCATGAAATAATGCTTCTTGATGCTGCAACAATCCATAATCTAATCTGGTTCTATTGGCATAAAATAAACCTTATCTAGCCCAGGCAGACAACCCATTAAACATTGCACGGTTAGCTGAAAATATCACGAACATTTTAGCTGAAAAGCTTTCTCAGGATTTTTGCCATCAATTTCTGAGTGGTGAGGGAAATCATACGGCATTTCATCAGCACAAAGCCACGATTCATTAAAAACCTTTATCACTTCTTGGTAGACAGACTACTGCATTTCCTTCAGGTGTCAGGTGCAACCCATCACTGTAATGGTAGATAATAATCAATGTTCATACTCATGATTCTTGCCAGGTGAAATCTCAAATAAATTTCAAAACGTAACAGTTTTGTTATTACCATGGATGATTAAGACACAAAATAAGAAATCTCCATAAGAAAATATGGAATCAAAAGCTTATCCATGACCAGGATGTACGTATATATCACAAACCTTAAAAATTTCTTTTGCCAGCCCTCTGTTTCCTGCATCTTAGACCAAACATTGATGAAGCAGACATCCGTTTCCTCAGCTACATCAACACAAGCCTTTGCATATTGAACTGTTACTTCATTAGTCCTTTCCGGCAATTTCATAGCTTTCTCACCATATAAAGATCTACAAGAGCCAATAAAAAGCTTGTATAAAAATATGAAAATAATAATCGTTTAAAATGTTGTAGATAACCTTCAGCAGCAATGTTTCTTGACCAGATAAAGATAGAAATGCTGGCATTGTGAGGGCATGAATTGTAGCAAGAGGTTACAACAGGGACTTCACAGATGTTTGTTGGAAATCAATGTAAATACGGTCTGTGGGTCCGATTGAGATATAATACTGGGAGAGAAATGGTGGGCTGGTAGGTGGTTAACATACACGCAACAGTGATACTGATGACAGTAATTCTAATAGCTGTGGTGATGGCGGCAAGTCTTGCTCTTGCTCGAGGACCAATTGTAGAGGAGGCAAAAGGAACAGTGCAATTAGCAAGATAATGTAAATACATTAATGGTGCAGCAAGATAGTGAAACATGCAGATTGTGGATATAGACAGGAAGGATGTAGAACCAAAGGAACCAAAAGGAAACACACACAATTTGAGAAAATCTTGCGATAGAATAATTCAGCAGAAGGTCCAAAACAAGTGACAGTGTGGGTATTTATAGCCCTAAAGCTACAACCAACCAGTAGAACTGGAACAAGGATAGCTTATCCAAACATGTTACAAAATCCCAGATCAATTACTCCAATAAAATCAAATCCCTAATTCCTAACAACAAAACTCAAATGCTACAAAGGATTTATCATACTCGGCATGAGCTTTACGCCCTTCCTCAGACACTGGTGGTGGAGTAATAAGCACAATCAGCAGAGTTGGTGAGCATTCCTTCAAACGAATTTCCCAGTTATGGCTAGTAATAGATGATGGAATGGAAATAGCAGTATAAAGGTCCAATTCATGATTTACCCAGATTATTGATCAGCAAGCATGTTCGCCTTGATCAAGGACAAGGATATCATAAGAAAAGATTGTTCAAGGACAATAGGTTAAAACCCAATTAAAGGAATATCATCCCACATCCTAGGAAACTCCAACTAAGTGGACATAATGTAGCAGAGAGCGTGCATAAAAATTGGACTTAAGAAACTGATCACGTTATTAAAAAGTGAATATTTATATATATACCTTCAAATGATGAACAATTTTTCTAAGATTTGCCTTGTATTCTTCAACAGGCACATGCTGCCTTTCACTGGTTCTTCCTAACAGAGCTGCATCATTAGCGCCAAAGAAAACCGTGGTGGCCACAGGAGGCTTATTTGAATCCTAAAAACGAAATGAGAAAAATAAACAATTACGACTTAACATTGATAAAGCTATTTGGTGGGAATATGCAAAATAACATAGTGATGTAGGATTAAGAGGATGTCACTAGAGGACGAGGAGGACATGAAAGAACAAATCAATTACCAAGTATTCAATTAACAATCAGAAACCCCATTGCATAATGTATGTTGAACGACTACATCATAAACACTGGATGCTTCATTACACATCAAAAGCTGAAGTGCTGAACTAAATGCTAAAATTTTTTTAAGCAACTTGCAAATAAAAATACATACTCTATCGGTGCTGAATAGATGACTTAAGTCATCTCTCACATAAGAATATCCACCATCGCATAATTCATGTTCATTCACATGTCAATAGAAATTTCCATAACAATCACTGAATACGCAAAAATATTCAATAGACAGCCTAATAACATATTTTTAACATACATGCTCAACTACTAAATTTGCATCCCTCGTAACATCTGCATTCTCAGATGGGATGTAGTCACAATTAAAATATGAATATGTATGCATTTTATAAGGTTATCTGCGAGAAATAAAACACCAAAATCAACCAATATAGTAACAGAACCCTCTACACACCTTTTATTTGCTCAAAGGCCATAAGGGATGTTGCCACGGTGAAACGGCCCTTCACAGCCGATTCAGTCAAAAAATAGCTCCTTACAGCCGTTCGCATTAAAACATATCTCCCTACCTGAACCAAGTACAAACAACTATCGAGGGATGTTTAATGCCACAAACGGCTCTTCATAGCCGTTGAATCACATAAACGGCTGTTTACATCCATTTTCATTAACAATAACATCTCCGAATTGTTTTTGCCCAAACGGCCTTGCAAGGATGTTTCCAGCCTGAAACGGCTCTACACAGCCTTTTTTGTCCAAAACAGTTGTGTAGAGCCATTTCAGGCTAGAAACATCCTTGCAAGGCCGTTAATGCAGTCGAATGTTTATCAAAAGAATAATTCTATACTTGGTTACTGTTGTGTATCAACTTTAAACGAATATTGAACACCAAAATCAAACACTGTATTAATCCTTCAAACAATAAAATTCTACAAACGAGAACAATTTTCACATGATTTTCTATAGTTACTTCATCACTTATTATCATGCATTTTAAGGAGTTTCTATGCATATGTATATATGATAAGTTCACATCCTTTATTTTTTTTGTCAAATAATTCTTTAATTTAATTGATGTTTCATTAGGTTTATACATGAATGTTATAATTTGTATATTTAAAATTACAATTCACACGTGCTCAGCACTTGAGAGATAATTAGTTTTAATTAAGTGGAATCCATATAGACCTCTACCAAACTTGTAGGGCTTATTAATAAAAGTTAAAATCATAAAATTTTTTTGTTGATACGAAGATTTATATGGCTCAGTACTTAAAATATACATAAACATAAATTTTCTTAAATATAATGACTTTTTTGCAAAAAGAAAAATAATGCAATTTTATTGCAACGGTGAATGAAAATAGATAATTATTGATATTTATTCTGCCTTGTCATATATTTCTAAACAAATTAATACGATTATTATATTTCGCATTGGATTATTATCAAATATTTTACATTATTAAGGGATTCTGTATTCCTCCACGCCATAAATAGCATTTTTCTCAGATTAAAAAAAAAAGCATTTCTATTAAATTTGTTTTTGCTAATTATTTTAAAGGAGTTTCATAGAAACATACTAGACTAGAAGGCAGCGACAAAAAGGATACAAAAGTAAAGCCGTATATCCGTATTAATCCAATGGGCCCACCGGCACGACTCCTCAAAATTTGAAAGGAAAGGACAATTTGGTCAACTCAGCGAGACATCAGCAGAAACAGAATAAAGAATAGGAAATAATTCTGGGTGGGAAACGAAAAGATAGCTGATGAAGGCGATGAAGATTACTACCACAACGCTACCAATACCAAGAACTACCTGTACGCAGGGAGTCATCCGTTATCTTAACCGCAACCACTCGAATCTCAACCAGCACCTGCATTTCCACAAGCACCTTCCTTTCCGCAAAACGCTAACCCACTACGGAAAAATAATAATAATGGAGTGATGATGGCCTTCACCTTCACTTTGAGCCATCTCTTTAGTGCCCCGCCCAGATCAGCCTTCGCTACTTGTCCTGATTTTGTTTGGCTTCAAAGAAAATGCTGGTAAATTGTAAGTCTTTATTTTCCTTTGAGGTTCTAAGTAGCAATTGCTACATGTGGTATAGTTGATCGGATTGTTGTGATTATCGGAACTAAGTTTTTTTTTTTTTTCTTAATAAAATTTGACTGGTTTCATTCCGGATTACTCAAATATAGTGACGCGTAATTAGATTGGTAAAATCGTAAAATCAAGAATTGTTTTTCTGCGTGATGTTTTGGATTTAGTAAATTAGTCATTGGACTTCACGGGCAAATGAATAACCACTCAAGGAAAACTAACGTTTTCGTACTTATATCTTGATATGGTAAAGCCTGGATATCGAATTTACTTTGGTAGTTCTTTTTGTCACTCTTCACTTTGCGTATACACTCTGCTTTTTAGAAACCCCTCGGAGAAAGCATACTTGTTCCGGCAGAGGAGCTGGACCTTATTCTCCCAAATTTACATAGGCCTTTTCATCAACCAACAAAGCCCTTTGTCCTGTTTGTCTGTATATGTAAGAGAAATGGGATTGCTGTGGTATGTTAGTGTGTTTTATTGGGTTTCTTCTGACATTTCTTAGACACTGGAAATCTAGATGTTTTGACCATGTATATTTTTCTTTGATTTGATGTGCAATTTTTACGCTAACTATTCTTGATCTTTAAAATAAAAAAGTGCTTGATCCAACCTGAAGATTAATTTTGCTATCTGAAGCTAGCTTTGTTAAACTTAGTTGTCTTATCTTGGATTTCTGTTTTAAAGGAATATGTTTAGAGGGGACAATGCATATCCCATGTTCTCCACTTCGCTTGGGGGAAACAGATTGCAATATGATCATGACGGGCTGCCTCAGCTGCAGTTATTTGGAGACCGTGAGTATTCTTAAGTGACTGATTTTTTATTGCTTGTATCTTTTCTTTTCTATTTCTCATATTGTTGCTCTTCGTTCTTTAACCTGATGTGTATTTCTTCTGGTGTGCCTGTACTATGCAATAACTAGCACACATTTAATTTTTTCTTTATTTCCATGCTTTAAAATGTGATAACGAAACAGAGAGGAATTGCCATTATTATTTTGCAGTTTTTTCTGGCTCTCTCTCCTTACCCACATTTTCTTCACACTGGAATTATTTTCTTTTCCTCTGGGCCTTTTTTTTGTCATATTCATCAATTATTGCCTTTTTCTATTACTGAGCTCTGGAATAAAGTGGATTTTCTAACTTTTCGTTAAATAGATTATCACGGATCTACTTCCGCAGCAATATTTTTAAACTATTGTATCTATTGTCTATTTTGTTTCATTTAGTTTGATTAAGATATGACAACTTTGTTATAGTTCCAGTTGGTTGCAGTGTTGGTTCCCTAAATTACGTGGGAGACGAGAATAATCCAATGATGGAACCAATTAAAAAAGGTATGGAGGTAGGACCACTGTCTAGACAGCCAAAACATCCGATATCTCTGAACAGCAAATCCTTCCAAGATGAAGTTGGTCGTTCTGGATATGCCCCAATCCTGGTCTCCACTGGGCTGAAGCTTTCATACGAGGAAGATGAGCATAATTCTTCTGTTAGTTGTGAAGGGTTAAAAGTTGCACTACCAATAATTTCGTCTTTTGGTGATAATTTGATGCCTGAGATTGATCAGCAGAAAGAGGAGCTTGATTTTTATATGAAATTTATGGTAAGTGAACGTTTTCGTTTTGATTGTTGTGAGGAGTGTCAATTTTTACCATTCAACTTTAGCAAGAACACAAGTTTACTGTTTCTTTGCAGCAACCAGCAAACAAGCATTGCTGTTGATGCTCATTGTTGTTTATTTAGGAAGTATGATATTATAGAATGTTGTGGTCTGTATTGGGTTTTATGTTCAGTATGTGACATTGATGCTGCAGTTATTTGGTAGTGTGCATATTCTCATCATATCATGCACATTTCAAACAGGAGGAGAACATCATAAAAGGTGTGAGGGAGCTGAAGCAAAGACACATGGTTTCTTTTCTTAATGCCGCTGACAAAGGAATTAACAGTAAGTTGCATGAGAAAGAGTCAGAAATTCTGAGCTTGAACCACAAGAACAAGGAACTGTTAGAGAGGATAAAGCAGGTTAGCCGGGAAGTTCACACCTGGCACTACAGGGCCAAGTATAATGAATCTGTCATCAATGTCTTGAAGAATAATTTGCAGCAAATCATGGCACAAAGTGTGATGCATGGCAAAGAAGCTTGTGGTGATAGTGAGATAGAGGATGTGGCCTCTTGTTCGAATATAAATCATCTAGGAGCTATGGTCTATACTGGAGATTTGGAAACTATGAAGCATATGAATTGCAGGGCTTGCAAAGTGAAGGAAAAATCTGTTCTGTTGTTGCCTTGCAGGCATCTGTGTCTATGTAAGGATTGTGAAGTATTTATTGATGTATGCCCTATCTGCGGGATGATGAAGACTGCAGGTATTGAAGTTTTTATGTCTTAGGAATATGATTGTATCTAGCAATATGGTTATTTATCTGCTGACATGGTGATGACCCAACTTCGGAGATAGTCCACTGAAATAAGAGTTTTGTATATAAGGTGGTGGAGTTTCCTTTATGTTTCACTTTATTCAAGATGGAGTGTCCTTTATGTTCCACTTGACTTTAACTCCTGATCACTGAGAAAGATTTTGTGCATTTTAATCCAGGAAGCGTGCTTTAGTTATGCATGAATCTGATGTGAACAGACGCTGACAATCTAAATGGCTGCTTCCTTGTGTTATATATTAATTTTTTTATTAGTATTATTTGCTCTTTTGGTGGACCAAGCATGAAATTCTGTATAAATGATTGTCAATATATTGTTATGAATATTGAGGTGGAAAGCGAGCGGCCTAGTTGCTTAATGGCGATACTGACATAGATATGATATTGTATCTCAGCTTTCTTGCAGCATACCTAAGCCACCCATTCGAACGCGTTTATGAATCGGACTGGATTGTTCGGTTTGATTCATCGGATTGTGAATCGGTTGTCACATCGGTTAAGTTAGGTGTTAAAAATTGGTGAGTAAAATATCTATTAATGAATCGGTTTAAGTTTGTATTGGTTCTCATAATTTTTTTAAACATTCTAATTAAAAAAATAATTTATAATATTATAAAAAACTAATATTTATAAATAAAAATAAAATATCTCTTTAAATATATTTAATATACATAATTTATGTGATTATTTTGTATAAAATATTTTATATAGATTTATGTCATTGTTTCATTAATTTTTTTATATTTTTATTCTCTTTTTATATAAATTAAAAATTAGAATATTTTTTTAAAAAATAATTTTTATTTTAAACTTTTTTGTATTCTTTTTTAATAAAATTTATTAAATATATATATTGTCAGTCCAACTCTGGTTCAACCACTGAATACTCTCCACCAGTTCACAAATTTAAAAGTTTGTGAATATTCTAATTCGAGGGAAGAGAAAATGACCTTTATCTAGTGATAATACACTTGGGCAATCCACTTACTAATCTTAACATTTGGCCACACGATGACGCCAGCTCTTTTAATGACGTTGTAACGAAATAATTATAGGCAGCCGTTGTTTTTATATCTTAATTTTAATGTTAATGTCATGTTTTTAATATTGTATATATTAAATTACTCTTACTTAAAAAATATTTTTTTTTTAAATTATCTAATATGTTTTCTTCTATCTATTATCAATATAATTATAGCTATTTTTTAAAATTATTTATGATGTTATAATGAACATATTTTTCTTGATTATTTTCCTTTTTTGGTTAAACAAAGGGGATGTCATACGCAATCCCCACAATTCAGCCATAGCTTAACGGAGGAAAAAGAAGAACAGGAGAATATATACATATATGCTACACATTTTTAATTTAATTAATTACATAATAAACTTCTGGTAATAATTAAGAAAATAGACTTAATTACAATTTAGCAAGGGAATATATGATTAGGTACGTAATTTCAAAATTTTCTAGAGGATAATTTGATTTATATAATATCACGGTATTATCAAATTAAGGTGAAAATAACGAATTTCATTAAGCAAAAAAAGGAAATGTCATGTATATCTTGTGAAATTAAGAGTAGTTTTTATTTCCTTTTCATTGTACTGCGTAGAATATATTGAAAAATGGGGATATGAACCTAGACATTTTTTGTTATCATATCCTATGTCTCCTGAAATACTGTTACTATCTGCTGTAACAATTTTAATTAGAACTTAAATTTTACCCTAAAAATCATCATCATAATAAATAGAAATATAATATATTGTTCCAAAATTACAGTTTTAGTCTTGTATGCTTTGTTTGCGACATTTTGAAATCTAATTTCCTCAAATTCTGTTAAGGGAAAGATATATATATATATATATATATATATATATTATTTAGATGCACAGAAAATCTTAACTAAAATGTGTAACTTTAATGCTTAATTAACTACTAAATCAGAAAAGAAAAAAAAAAAAACTAGTATGTAATTTGGTATAGCCAATCAATATCCAGGATTGTTGAGTCACTCTCCAAAGTTTAATATACAAATTGGTTTTTTCTTCTTTCCTAACTTTCCATCTGTGATTATTCAATCAGGCTGCGAAAAGAGTTAAAGGAAAAGGAGAGCAAAAGTCGGACTTTACTTCCTCTAATTTTTCTTAAACATTCTGTTTGAATTTTCTTTTCCTTTCCTTTTAGGAAGGTTGCCATTTTTATTTGCCCTTCTTTTATTGTAGCTAGTTAATTGCCATTAAAATTAAAAAAGTCCCGTAAAAAAAAAAAAAGACGAATATTATTCGATCTATAGATAATAAATAATTAAATACTTACATAGAATTAGAATGTGAATATCCAATATTTTAGAATCACTTTTATTTTTCGTCAGTCGTTCGTAATTGAAAGCGCCCCCGCTAAAGTAAGCTCTCGGGTCTCAACTACTCTGCCATCCCAAGCCAACCTCACTGAACTTGACGGAGATCCCGAAGCTTGCTCCCTCTGCTCTGTTGTGTTGTCTCTCTAGTGTATAGAGAGAACATTCACGAGGTGTTAGATCTCGACCTGAGTTTTCAAAATGCGGATCACGGCTTTCACTCTCTCTTCTTCACTTCCTCTTCACAGACTTCGCAAACGTGGCGCCTCTCTTCGGTTCGATCCCATTCGCCTTTCTGCTTCCTCTTCCAAACCAAATGAAAGCATCAATATCGTATGCTCAACCTCTTTCGCTCGCCGATCCTGGTGTTTGTCTCCTTCATCCGCCTTTAAATTTAGACCCTTTTCCTCCATTCCTCCCTCAGATCCCAGTGTGAACCGTTTAGAGGCCGGGGCTACTTCAGTACCCGAGAGCGCCGATGAGAGCTCCGGCAGCTTATTCAAAACAGTCGAACTTGGGGTCTTATTTGGCCTCTGGTACCTGTTTAATATCTACTTCAATATCTATGACAAACAGGTTATCAATCTAATCTCTATCTTAAAAACTTTGGTCGTTAAGTTTTCAGAGAACTTTTTAATTGTACAGTGAAGCTATTAAAGTAGACTTCTTCCTCTTCTTCCTGTAGCCATTACTAAATCAAGAAATAGTGATTTTACCAAGGCTTCGTATTTTAGCATGAGTCTATGCTACAAGGTTCCCTGTTTCCTCAATGAATGTATTTATTTTGATGAAAAACCATCCCAGAAAATGAGACATGGTATCTAGTCTCAAGAGTCTTGTAGTTGAAATCCATGAGCATCACAATATTTAACTGATAATTATTTATTTATCGGATAAAAGGATGTTACTGAACTTATGCGGAGCTAGTGCGAGTTTACTTGTTTAGCAATTAAGCGAATTCTTGTTGAAGGATATATTTGTTCTTGGTTGATTTGAGTTATAATATTATTCTTCTCCCTGTTCCCAGGTTTTGAAGGTGTACCATTTTCCTATAACCATCACTCTATTTCAGCTTGCCGTTGGGTCTGTACTTGTACTACTTATGTGGGGTTTAAATCTTTACAAAAGACCTAAGATCAGCGGTGCCCAGGTAGTTGGATCTTTATTGATTTTGTACCTGAAACGTGGAAAAATCTTCTTTGTATATACTTGACTCTAAGTAACTTCTTCGCAGCTTGCAGCAATACTGCCTTTGGCTGTGGTACACATTTTAGGGAACCTTTTCACCAATATGAGTCTTGGAAAGGTGTCCGTGTCATTCACTCACACGATCAAAGCAATGGAGCCCTTCTTTACGGTGATTCTTTCTGCGATGTTCCTTGGAGAGGTCAGAATACAATAAAGTATTGCATCATGGTATTATTTTGAATGATCTAAACCTAATTTCCTGTGATTTTTAATAGTTAAGGGAAGTAGTAGCTGTTATCATTGTCTAACTTCTCATCATTGTTAATGATAAGTTTCATACTGGTATAAATATAAATTTTCTGTATTTTACTAGGTATATAATGGATTTCCTTTGCGAACACATTAAATCAGTGAAACAGTTGCTGTAAGTTTGTAATGTTTAATCAATTGCGAATTTAAGTTGTCCAATCTTAAGCCATTGTTCAATTTGCTTACAGCTGCCTACTGGATGGGTGGTCACTTCCCTCGTACCTATTGTTGGTGGAGTGGTACTGGCATCAGCTACTGAGACCTCCTTCAATTGGTAAGAGTGTCTTCTGCATTTGTCTTAACTTGGAGGGAGAGAGGTGAGGGAACAAAGCATGCATTGTTTGAATTCTAATATGCGACTGTTTTGGGGAATGTTAAATAGGGCTGGATTTTGGAGTGCAATGGCTTCCAATTTGACAAATCAATCTCGTAATGTACTCAGCAAAAAGCTCATGGTTAAAAAAGAGGTAATTTCTTCTGTGAATGCTTGCAAGAAATTTGTATTAATTTCATTTTTGGAACTGATATATCTTCATTACAATAACATGTAATGACATTCTTATTTTTGCATTGCATTTTTTTTAAACACTCTTTCGTTCTTCTCAGGAATCTATGGACAACATAACCCTCTTCTCAATTATAACAGTTATGTCCTTCTTGTTGTTGGCACCTGCAGCCTTATTTATGGACGGTGTCAAATTTACACCTGCATACCTGCAATCTGCTGTGAGTATCTCAATGATTAAGAATCACGAAGGATTGCTGTTATCATATTTATATCCATGATATTCTAAGGACATATTTTCAATGTGTGGGTACTATTGGTTAATTATTTCATCCTCCTTGACAGGGGTTAAATCTTAGACAAGTATACACCAGGTCTCTTCTTGCGGCCCTCTGTTTCCATGCATATCAGCAAGTCAGTTCTCTTCTGCGTATATTTCCATTAAATTTCCCCTTTTATTCATTAGCTATGTTACTACTTGCTATCAGCATTTTATCTGGTGATCCTTAAATTTAAATTTTAGCACCTATCACCCATGGGTGGGAAAAAAAAAAAAAAAAAAGAAGCCATATTGTTGGTCTGAAATGTTAGAATAATAGAGTAGAATAAGCTTCTTGGTTGTGTATCCTAACAAGTAACACTAAAACGGTGTTTGAGATGGATAGGGTTCATTGTAAAGAAGCTAAATGACAGCACAACTAGAAAGCTGTGAAATCTTATATGTGCTTGAATCTATGTCATTGCCGAATATTTTGTATGCTACACCATCTGGCAGTCTTATGGAGAGCATGTAACTCAGTGTTAGATATGGCTGTGAAGCCTGTGTAATGGGAACTGACACTATGGATAGCAATGTGCCTGTGACTATTTTAAGGGAATTAGAAAATTATGCATGTTATTGTGTTTTTGGAGAGTTCTTGGCTTCTCTTAAGAATTATATGCTCTTGAAGTAATTAGCAATCATGATATAGTACTTGAGTTGAATCCTAATTCGTTCTAGGCTTCTCCACACTTGGCTCCAGTGTTTTTTGTCACTTTTGTGGTTTAATGTCTAGTAGTAGTTGGGCAAAGTTAGATGCATTTTTGCATGGTGTAGAATGGAGAATAATCAGTCGGGAAGAAGGGCAAGCTTTTCAAACTCAGTCCTCAAATGAAAAGAAACCAAAGCTATGAAGAGGGAACCTCTACTCATTAGTGATGACTTTCTAGATAATTAACTAAAGTATTTCTTCATCTGGAATAATACTAGATCGTTCCACAGGGCTGTTATCTATAATTGGTTTTGTTTTCCTTAATGGTAACAGGGCTTCTGTGTGAATGGCATGTGCAGATTTCTTATATGATATTGCAGAGGGTATCACCTGTTACCCATTCTGTGGGCAACTGTGTGAAGCGGATCGTGGTCATTGTGAGCTCTGTCATCTTCTTCCAAACACCTGTCTCATTTATTAACGCTCTTGGTAAGACGGCTTCTTTCTGGACTCGTTGGCAACATCCAAAGCTTGCTGTTTTGAAGTTTGCCTGAACAATTGCCATAGAAACTTGTCGCTGAGATTTTATCTACATTTTCTACAGGGACTGGTGTGGCTCTTGCTGGGGTTTTCCTCTATTCAAGAGTGAAGCGAATTAAGCCAAAGGCAAAGACAGCTTAATTTTGTACGGTGAAATTTTGCTAGGTGAAGATGGGAGTTGATGAAGAGGAAGATAGCTGCATTTATGAATTTCTTTATAGGTCTGGCACAGAATTTCAGGGCCCCGCCTACAATACTTAACCACCACCACACCAACCACCCCCCCCCCCCCCCCCCCCCCCCACAAAAAAAAAAAAAAAAGAAATGTTTTCTGTTAGTCTTCTAGTTATCCTGTGGATTCCGTTGTTTACCTCTGAGTAGAACCAAACGGTTCTGCTCAAAGTAAAGTAGCGCATCTTTTTCTTTTTCTTTTTCTTTTCGATAATTATTTCCGGTTAAAAATCACCTTCGATCGTCTGTTTATGTAGAGTGTCATTTGCTTTTGCATGTATATGAAAGCTATTTTGAATTGGTAGATGCGGTCCATTTTGGCTGCTGGAAATTAGACCACAGATAATAACCCAACCCATGTCATGAACGAGAAGGAGATAGCCCAGGAAATAGGAACGATTGCTTTAGTTGTCATCGTAGAATCATACTCAATTTCTCAGAGTCAAACTCTTGTTAACAACTCAAGAATCAGATTCTATTATATAAATAAATTAAGGCTTTTGTTATAAATTTAGATGGGTTTTCGGACTTGGATAGTTTTGATTTTAAAATTTTCATATTGTTTGATTTTAATATAATAAATATTTGATTTGATAAAAAAATATAGACATTGGCGCGTCCTGATTACCCCCGATGCAAGTTTGCGCAGCTTGCATGGAAAGGACTTTTATTTTCCACCTTGTAATTTTAACAGGTGAAATAGAGAAGACAACTGCAGTTTTGGTTTTGTTTTTGTTGGACTGTATTTTGTGCCGATCAGTAACAGTGTTGTAATTGCCTCTCGTGGGAATTTTTTTTTTATAGAAAAAAGACTAGAATTACACGACTCTCCCAAGGTTTAAGTTTTATTTAGGATTCTTAAGAGTTTTTGGTTATCTTGTTTGATTTAAAAAGCGTTTTGGGTTATCGTAATGTGAATTTCTTTACGACTCGTGTTCCTAAGAAGCTATCTGGGAGTCTCTTGGCTATTTTGTTATGTCTAGAAATCTGCCATCCCCTCATAATGAATAACGTTCTAGTTGTTTTGTGCATCTCCTTATTTATTTTGCTCAATTCTGTCGTAGCAAATTCGCTACTCTTTCCTAACAATTTGTATCCTATTGCTTCCGCTGACACAACAAGTGATATTCGCTGCAGTTACATGAAAATTAGATATTTTTAGTTCATTCTGGGCGACTTTATTCTGCATTTAATTCTATTTTAAACTCTCCTTATTTTATTGTATTCATAGCTACTTTTAATGGATATTTATTAAATAAATTTTCAGTTTATTACACATTTATTTATATATTTTGATGCCTGGTTGCAACCCGACCTACTACCTTGTGAATTCTCTTTGAATTAACTTGTTGCCTGTGCTATGCTAGTTAATAGCAAAGACTAGCCCTCCTCATATCTTAACGGACAGAAGGAGTGGTTTCAAAATACTAGGCTATTCCCTTCGTTTTTCTCCTCCTCTAATGGAACCTCAGACAAAGCTTAGAGAAAACTATGCCTCACAGTCCCAGCCAATGCATTTGCAAGACAACTACTTGAGAGCTAACATGAGAGAGGAGCTTCCTTTAGGGGTTCCTTCGTCTCAGGATTTCTTGCAAGATTTTGATAATCAATTTCAATTTCCTGTAAATGGGTATTCGTTATACCCAGCTTTTGGCGTCCAAACTCAGAGTTTTGATCCTTATCATAGTTTCAACTATGGCTGTTCTTCTTCAGATTTTGATGCTTATGAGTGCAAGCCATTTTCTGGAAATAATGGCAGTGGCCATGCTCAAGTCATGGACAATTTCCAGTATGGAAGTTATGGTTTCAACATCTTTCAGAAGAACAACCATCAAGTGGATACGATGGATGGAAGCCAAAGTTGTGTGCCCTTTAATTATCAAGAAATCATCAAGCCCGTGAATTTTGTTATACCAGATGAGGTCTCATGCATATCATCATCGGCAAATTACCACAGAAAAGTTGGCTTGAACAAAAATGATAAGGCATCTGCAATTGCTAGAAGGACACACAAATTCCGGAACAAGTCCAGTATGGTGAAAGGACAGTGGACGGTTGATGAAGATAGGTAGAAATCTATAAAATTCTCAATAAGTTTCATAATTTAACGTTATTACATTGTTTTGACATGTTATGATTCATGCAAAAACAGGTTGTTGATTCAGCTGGTTGACCAATATGGGCTGAGGAAGTGGTCTCATATTGCTCAAATGTTGCCTGGAAGAATTGGCAAACAGTGTAGAGAGCGATGGCATAACCATCTAAGACCTGACATTAAGGTTTTCATCTGTTTGTCTAAATTAATCACATAAAAAACACCCGCATGAATTAAACTATATATTTAAACATTTTTTTTTTTTTGACCTTTCTGGATTTTGCAGAAGGATACATGGACTGATGAAGAGGATAAAATACTTATCCAAGCTCATTCTGAGATAGGAAATAAATGGGCAGAGATTGCAAAAAGATTGGCTGGGAGAACTGAAAACTCAATCAAAAACCATTGGAATGCAACCAAGAGAAGGCAATATTCCAAGAGAAAATGCCGCTCAAAGAATTCTAGAAGCTCTCTTCTTCAGGAATATATAAAGAGCTTGAACTTAGACCAAATCCCACCAGCAGGTTACATGAAAAAATCTTCTGCCAAAGCTATCACTAGCAAAGCAGCAGCAGCAACTCAGCCCCAAAACATTGCACATCAGTTTTATCCCAACGACCGTTTGGTACCTAATTACGATTTCAACGAAGTCCCAGATTTTTGTTTCGATGAGAATTTTTTTCGAGAGGGATGTAACATTGATTCTCTACTGGATGATATGCCTTGTGCTCCTACTATAGATCATGAAAAAGACTTTGAAGGACCAAAACTGCCTCTTGTTAATGTCGACGAGCATCATTTTGAGAATAAGGATCCATGTGGCACCCATAGTGGGTGGTGATCAATTTGGTCCAGATGATGTCTCAGGCCAATGAACTGGTTAACTTCTAATTAACTCTCCAGCATTATACATTAATATTACCGTGCATTACGCTGTTATTTTGTTGCTCATTTTAATTAATTGGAGCAAATTTACAAGGAATAGAAAGAGGTGGTATTTGTGTTCGGAGAACACAATTACGATAATGGAAGAGAAATAGTGTACTAGTGACAATATGAACTATAATATCAGTAATTTATTATTTTTTAAAAAATTTATGATAAAATTATAAAGATATATACATTAGCTTAATTTCAATTGTACTAGTGACAAGATGTTATTTTAATTTGTTATCTTTTATATTTTTGTATAATTTTCTGGTTGCATAAAGATTAGCTTCATAATTTCAATTGCTTGAAATGAACTTGCAATAGTTACAATGGTGTGCCCATTGTAGAACACTGGACTGACCTGATTTCTGATGTTTCCGGCCCCTGTTGTAAGCGTAAAATGGTAAAACCAAAATTATAAAAAAAAAAAAAAAAGAAGGCAAAATTAAAGATCAGCTTACCAACGTATAATCCGTTGGGGAGTAAATGAGAAAATAACCACAGGAAGGGAACGTGTCTGATGGACGCAATTATGATTACGTTAATTACTACATTCGTTTCTTTTTTTTTTTATAAGTTCTTTTTTTAAGAGAATATTTTTATTCATCTATCATCTTAAGATAATATTTTTTTCAACTTTATCATTTTTAAAAAACCAACTTAACAACTTTTAACTAAAAATTGAAATTTCAGCTCTCAGGTTATTTTTTCCAAATAAAGCCTTAATATAATATTAAATTGATTATATACGCTGAAGGTTAATAATAGTAAAAAATTGGTAGAGAAGTAAATTCATTTTTCTTAATAAAAACTAACGGGAACATTTATAATCAACAGCGGCTAATATTTGAGAATTATTTTTGTGTCAAAATACTAGGCATGCGTTCATACACACATGAAATAATGCTTCTTGATGCTGCAACAATCCATAATCTAATCTGGTTCTATTGGCATAAAATAAGCCCAGGCAGATAACCCATTAAACATTGCACGGTTAGCCGCAAGAGCCCCGCCCTTTCCTAACGTAAATATCACGAACATTTTAGCTGAAAAGCTTTCTCAGGATTTTTGCCATCAATTTCTGAGTGGTGAGGGAAATCATACGGCAATTCATCAGCACAAAGCCACGATTCATTAAAAACCTTTATCACTTCTTGGTAGACTACTGCATTTCCTTCAGGTGTCAGGTGCAACCCATCACTGTAATGGTAGATAATAATCAATGTTCATACTCATGATTCTTGCCAGGTGAAATCTCAAATAAATTTCAAAACGTAACAGTTTTGTTATTACCATGGATGATTAACACACAAAATTAGAAATCTCCATAAGAAAATATGGAATCAAAAGCTTATCCATGACCAGGATGTATGTATATATCACAAACCTTAAAAATTTCTTTTGCCAGCCCTCTGTTTCCTGCATCTTAGACCAAACATTGATGAAGCAAACATCCATTTCCTCAGCTACATCAACACAAGCCTTTGCATATTGACCTGTTACTTCATTAGTCCTTTCCGGCAATTTCATAGCTTTCTCACCATATAAAGATCTACAAGAGCCAATAAAAAGCTTGTATAAAAATATGAAAATAATAATCGTTTAAAATGCTGTAGATATCCTTCAGCAGCAATGTTTCTTGACCAGATAAAGATAGAAATGCTGGCATTATGAGGGCATGAATTGTAGCAAGAGGTTACAACAGGGACTTCACAGATGTTTGTTGGAAATCAATGTAAATATGGTCCGTGGGTCCGATTGAGATATAATACTGGGAGAGAAATGGTGGGCTGGTAGGTAGTAAACATACACGCAACAGTGATACTGATGACAGTAATTCTAATAGCTGTGGTGATGGCGGCAAGTCTTGCTCTTGCTCGAGGACCAATTGTAGAGGAGGCAAAAGGAACCGTGCAATTAGCAAGATAATGTAAATACATTAATGGTGCAGTAAGATAGTGAAACATGCAGATTGTGGATATAGACAGGAAGGATGTAGAACCAAAGGAACCAAAAGGAAACACACAGAATTTGAGAAAATCTTGCCACAGAATAATTCAGCAGAAGGTCCAAAACAAGTAGAACTGGAACAAGGATAGCTTATCCAAACATGTCACAAAATCCCAGATCAAATACTCCAATAAAATCAAATCCCTAATTCCTAACAACAAAACTCAAATGCTACAAAGGATTTATCATACTCGGCATGAGCTTTACGCCCTTCCTCAGACACTGGTGGTGGAGTAATAAGCACAATCAGCATAGTTGGTGAGCATTCCTACAAACGAATTTCCCAGTTATAGTTAATAATAGATGATGGAATGGAAATAGCAGTATAAAGGTCCAATTCATGATTTACCCAGATTGTTGATCAGCAAGCATGTTCGCCTTGATCAAGGACAAGGATATCATAAGAAAAGATTGTCCAAGGACAATAGGTTAAAACCCAATTAAAGGAATATCATCCCGCATCCTAGGAAACTCCAACTAAGTGGACATAATGTAGCAGAGAGCGTGCATAAAAATTGGACTTAAGAAACTGATCACGTTGTTAAAAAGTGAATATTTATATATATACCTTCAAATGATGAACAATTTTTCTGAGATTTGCCTTGTATTCTTCAACAGGCACATGCTGCCTTTCACTGGTTCTTCCTAACAGAGCTGCATCATTAGCGCCAAAGAAAACCGTGGTGGCAACAGGAGGCTTATTTGAATCCTAAAAACGAAATGAGAAAAATAAACAATTACGACTCAACATTGATAAAGCTATTTGGTAGGAATATGCAAAATGACATAGTGATGTAGGATTAAGAGGATGTTATTAGAGGACGAGGAGGACATGAAAGAACAAATCAATTACCAAGTATTCAATTAACAATCAGAAACCCCATTGCATAATGTATGTTGAACGGCTACATCATAAACACTGGATGCTTCATTACACATCAAAAGCTGAAGTGCTGAACTAAATGCTAAAAAAATTTTAAGCAACTTGCAAATAACCATGAAAGATGGCTTCAATATAAGCTCTTTACCAATAACAAAAGTAAAAAAGGTTAATATAAAACCCAGCAGAAGCAAATGAAAGAATCAGTAACTATTCAACCAGAAATAAGCAAGCAATGATGGGATCAATCTTTGATTTCATCTTGGGCTTAATAAAATCTGCATGCCGACATGATCTCACCAACTTCCATCAAAAGCATCGCGATGGACGCATCTTTACTTATTCTAGTATACTTTATTTAGTGCTCAGTGATATACTGGCAGTTGCATTTCTAGCATCAGATCATGATTTTAAAAAAAAAAAAAAATGTTTAAACAACATAGACTGGAGTTAGAAAAAGAAAAAGATGATTTTTTTCATCATTACCGTTGAACACAGCAAGCTGATAAATAAGAAAATTAAGATACCCATATCCAATGGCATTGCTGGCAGGAAAACGAAAATAGTCATCAACAGCAAGACACAGAACTAGAAAAAGGTCTAGTTTACCAGGGTAAAGATGTGATGCAATAAGAACAAAGCCCATCTAGTGTTGTATCCACCATATCCGCGAAGGAGTACATCAGCCTTCACAGATCACAATGAAGAAACCATTAATTTCTGAATCATATCCACGTGTGATTTGGTGGGTATCGGACAAAATGGAAGAGAAGAATGGAAATTGAGAATTGAATGAGAAAACCTTGCGAGAATAGTTGTTAGCCAGAGCAGCTCCCCATCCACCCGATCCGAATGACTGCTGCGTTAGTGAATCCCCAAACAGCACTATTTGAGGTCTCATCCTTCAGCTCCAGTTCCACTCCACAGAACGCAGTAGAAAGGGCACTTGGCGACCAACCAAAACGCAGTAATATGACATCAGAAAACCGACCCCACTACGGCTTTTACTATTTACGGGGAGCTCTTTGCAGTCTGCAGTGCTGGCTAAAGGGATCTCCAATTTTTATTTTTATTTTTACAGGTTGTTGGAGAAAGGACTGTGATTGTAATGCAGTTAAAAAAAAAAAATCACTATAATAGTAGAAATCTAAAACGGCATCTCACGTGTAATTTTTCTATATTTTTGGAGGAGAAAAAAAAAAGTGAGGGGCCCACATGCACTTCTTGAAAATCTAGAGCTTATTTGGACACTATATTGCAACCAACAACGAGAAAACGTAAGGATAAAGGAGAAGGGATGGAACAATGCATAAGATGATATCAGATAAGCTCATTTGGGAAGGCTTGAAAGCAGGAAGGTCTGCGTCAGAAAAAAGAAACGACATTGATTAAGGCTGACGTTTGTCTGTTGTTGAGAATTTTTTCTGCCTTTATCATGATCAGTTCTTGATCATATGATTTTTTCCGCATGCAAAGCAAGGAAGCGACTTTGTTCAATGTATGTCGTCTTGGAATAACTAACCTAATTATGGAACACACCTGTGTTCTCCACAAGAATGCCAAATTTGCTCTTCTTCTGTAGTTCATTGTAATTTTCCGTTTTTGTACTTTTCTGTGCTTCAATTGGTAAAAATGACGTCTCTATAAAATTTTGAAGACATTAGCAGAAAATAACACTAGAAAACAGTCAGTGCTCTCTCATTTTTGGTGCACGCGATTACACATGGGATTAAGAATGTATAGCTTCTAACCAGAGATGTGCCCCTAATGGGCTAAAAGTTTTGATGTATTATCTAAACGACGTCACTAGGATTCGGTAGAGAACAACCTCAGTTACGATCTATGAGCTTGATAAAACTAGCTTATATCAGAGATAGTGCTCTTGGTGGTGTGTGCATTCCACCAACTTTTGTTCCATATCCAATTAGATGGGTCACACTTTGAACAATCTTGTCCAGTATCTCCAACCCAACATGTCTTTTTAACAGGCTAGACAGATCAGCGTATCAAAATCTGAAAAGCATTGAAGAGAAGGGGTAAAAAAAAAAAAAAAAAAGAAATTCAGCTATTATTGATTACTGATATCTCTAACCATTTGAGCAAGGCAAGCTTATAAAGTTAGGTGCTCCTTAGTCCTTATCCCATTTACTCCACTTTTATTATTGAAATGATGAACAAGTTAGAAGCTTGGAGAGTAATGCTTGCTGACCAGAGAAGGGGTTCACTTTGAGTTTGAGGTGACAGATGTAGGACCTGAGGTGTAGCTAGCTTACAAACTCACACCGCAACACTTTTTATCACGCAACCAGGAAAAGCATACATTACCATCTTCTTGCCTGCATCTTCATGGAGGCTAATTGGAATCAGTACTCCTCAGCAGCTTTATAGAGACTTTTTCATGTCATCCATTTTCTTAAGTGAAAATCTACCTTGACACTCCAACAAATCTCATCACCATCCTCTTACAGGAGAAGAAAGTCATCGAGTAAAATGCAGCATATGATCAGAGTAAAGGCAATGTGCTTGTACTGATGCACTGCACAGCTTACTTTAGCCAAATCACGTGACTGGAACATCAATATTTTACCATTCATTACCTTTAGCACACGAAGGAAAATAAAAGAAAATCAACGCACAAGCAGCTTAAAAATAACCCTGCCCATTTTATTTTATTTAAGAAGAAATGCGTTCAAACTACAGGTGGTAAAATGTTGAAAGAAAGACAAGAAACAGACACCAAGAAGATAACATTTTGTTACATAATATAAGTATGGCACAATAACTCTACAGCGCCACCTACACAACTACTTCCATCAGCTTTAAAGATACCATCTATCTCGAAGGCGATTCATGACTTTCTTTTCCAGGAACTGATGGCTGTGGACTAAGAGTTTGCTTTAACTTCATCTCCTTTGGCGATCCTAGGCTGCTTTCACCTCTCAATTCATTTACCCGGGGACTGCGTATCCTTCGTGACATCTGCGGGCTATGAGCAGGTCTTATATCCCCATGTGAAGTAGGAGTCGAACTTGTTGTTTTTGGGCTCTGATTGCGGCGAACCTCACCACGGCTCCTTGTGATAATTTCATCAAGAATTTCCCCACCACTAATGCTCACATTTGCTGCCTGAGTACCTGGTTCCTGTCAGATATAAGAGCATGAACCTCAGTACAATTCCTTTGATGGGTATATAATATAATGCCTGATTGCGAGGCTATTTTATGATCATATGTAAATAATACCAGTTTCTACTTGAATTTGAATATAATTATTAGGATTAAATTGAGCATGCTTTCTATATCCTGACGTTTGGAACCCTGCCATAATACTACTAAAATCCAAATAATTAAGGTTGAATGAATACCAGAAAAACCTACGATGTTTTCAGACAATTTGACAATGCTCAAACTACTTACGTTGAATGACACGTTGAAAGCAATAGCAGGCACCTCCTCGTACGCTGCAGCATCCAAGTCTTGAAGATGGAGTCCTTTGAAAAACTTTGGAAGGATATATTGCCTCACGGGAACAAGAAGCATGATTAACAACGGAAAAAGGACCCCAGCAATTGGTATCCAGGTTACGCCAAAGCAGACAAGCAAGTAAGTTGTCTGGAACAATGTAAACATGGCAATTGTTTTGAAGGGCACTGTCTCAAGGAACGTTGCATGATCTTTCTCCAGCACTCTGGTAAAGAACAAAAGGAAAAAAAAAAAAAAAATCATTATTACCTTTGTTGTCTTAAAATGGTTTGGTAATCCTAAATCCACATGAGCATACATATTAACATTGTGAACGCTATATATGTATATGCACCGTTTCCTCATTTGCGATATAGAAATCTTGATAAGAAAAATGGGCAAGAAAAAAATGGCACTGGAGCAGGAAGAAGACACATGCCCTTTATGCACTAAATTAAGAGGTTGACATAAGAAGGAATTTTCAGTCTCTGGAACTGTGTCCAATGGCAATGTCAAAATCGACTATGAGAAAAGACATACTTATATCTTCGACTTGGGGCAGTGAAAAGGAACAATATTCTCTCCCAGCACTGATTTCCGGGCAAACTTTCAATTGCCATGAAAGCAAAGTAGCCCCATAGAACTGAAGTTGGTATCTTCTTCAAAAGAGGCATAGCAGCAACACAGCCAGCGACCATGAATGCCTGCAGCAGATTGCTGAGGCGCTGCTCTTTAACTTCGACAGGCAAGAGGTCATCCACATCCTTATCCACATCAAAAACAATCTCATCAACAGGGGCATCCATGTATCCTTGACTTGAAGCCAGTTGAATGGTGGATTCTTTCATTTCTTTCAGCCCCTGATTGAACAGCAAATAAAGGATAAAAGAGAAGTAGACCACAAGCTTCAGATCAATTGGAAATAATAGGACTAAATTTACCAAAGCTGGTGGCATTTGATGGACTAGTGGAGTCTGCATCTCATCATATGCTCCTTGCAAACTCTGGTAAAACTGACTCAGGTTCAGATTTCTCCGCATGCTTTTTCGTGCAGTAGAGACAAGCTTATTCCGCGAAAGCTATTCCAAACAAAATCAAAATACATCCTTGACATTTAATAAGCTCAGCTAATAGGGAAGAAGAAACCGATGAATGATAAAGGTTTGCCTATATGCAGAAACAATTGTTAAGTAATTGTTGTATTCAGAGTTAAGTATGATATTACCTGATGTTTAAGAGTAGCTAAGCTTTTTGTATGCATTGGAGATTGTGGAATAACACCATTGGCAGGAGGGATCCCAATAAGCCCGCACAACATGGTCTGGTAAGATATAGAATTAAGAATTTAAAAGGAAAATCATTGCTGGTACTAGAATTTTAAAAGGAAAGTCGTTGCTGATATTAGACTTAGAAGTTATTCTTTCCCACTCACTAGAATTAAAATCCAGTTTCCAAATCAGAGAAATAACTTACCAAAAAGCCCAAAAGAAGAAGGTCATAATGATAAGAAGAGGGCTTTCTTAGATTGAATTCCTTCTGCTGGGCAAGTTGTGAAGCGACACTGTGATCAAAGTAGTAAAGCACGGCAATCATAGTCGCTGGTATAAAAGCTCCAACAATATACAAGGGGGGCACATCCAACATTTCCTGCACAACTTATCAAAAATGAGATCCAGCAAGGCTTTGGAGGGAAAAAGCCAGAGAGATGCTTTCTATATAGCAAAAACTATCGGTTGTCTTCTATAAGAAAAATATACACATTAAACAATAAGATTTACCTTGATAACAGTCCAATTTGAGTATGCACCAGGAGACCATGGATTTGGACTGAAAAGTCTCCTTGGTATTCCTCTTGGAACACTATTGACTGGTATGTAAGACACACCAGTCCACACGAGTACCATTAGTGGGACTCCATAATCAGCTATAAATCCCCGTAGCCAACCTATAACACATTTAATAAACAGAAAAATAAACAATTATTAGACATGCAGTTATTTACTGAAAGCACAAACAAGCGGATGCACTGAGGAAGGCAATAAAAGAGTTTTTTTTTTTAAAAAAAAAAAAAAGCTCCAAAAATACTACTAAGGGACAAGAAAGGGGTTTATTTAAATCACCTAGGACTAACAGTCTGTCTGTATCAGAATCCTTCCTAACTTTCAAAATTAGAATTCAGAACTCTAACCAATACCTGTCCCATATCGCCAGGATCTAGCTTTACGGCTTCGTAGAGCAGTAAACAGAAGGCCAAATGACAAAACTAAAGCAAACATTCCATTGCCAAATCTCCATGAGGATTGGAGTGCAATCTGATTGATATTTTCTCGCTGATTCTCTGGTATACCAAACTCTTCCACAAGTCCCTTTAGAATTGAGGTTACAAACTTAGTATTGAACTGGTGATTCCAGAACATAAAAATCATGGTGGTGATCATGAAAGGAGGCTTTTATTTATGTACCAAATATCCAATTTGTAGATTACTGAAGAAAAAATGGCTCATTTGTGATGTTCTCTAGAACAACTACCCAGGTCATTGTTTCATTTTGACTGTACCATTTGATATGGATGAGCACAAAGTATACTCACCCTTATGGCCTGCTGCATGAAGAGCATTGCTATTAGCAGACCAAATAGTTCACCAGCAATGCGTGTGAATCTGTTGATTATGGAGCACGCACCAAGAATTGCCAGCAGGAAGAGCAACAGGGCTGTCCAAACACACACCCTAAAAATCAACAAGGTAAAAATATTTCAGTTCAGCAGTAATTCCCCTAGATTATAAGAAATAATCGCTCACAGAGCTTGAGGGTTACCATCCAGTCCAAGGAAGGAAGAGTTTGTGGCCCAAGTCCTTTCGATCCTTCGCAAAATTATACATAAACGTATACATCAGAACTGTCGGCTCGGCTACTCCTAGTATGAGGAGAGGCTGCCCTCCAATGATTGAGTGAATAATACCACAGAGTGCTGTTGATGCAAGAGTTTGCACTGCAGTCAGAGTTCCATCTGTAGAACATAATCAACAAAGCATTCTCAACAAATGATCACCAAAATACCAAAAGGACACTGTTAACATGAAGAATGTTCTTGTACCCGTATTTCTCTCCAGTTGCTCCCCGAAAGAGATAACTGGAATTGCTGAAGCAAAAAATATATATGTTGTTGGAGCAAGAATCCTAATAAAACACAAGTCAAAAAATTACAAATTTCATGATGGTGTTTCATAAGTTTGTACAATTTGCAACAGGTATGAAATAAATAGAGTAAAAGAAAAATTTTGGAAACTTGTAGTAGTCAGCCATATCATAGCTTTAATATCAGAATCCGAAAACTATCATTAGCCCACGGGGGATTACCAGAATGCAGAATAATAAAATCACAAACCTCATACCCGCTTGGAAGCCACTAGCCCAATCTTGTCTGTAACACAGAATTCTTCCTTTGAGGTCATTCTTGATCCCACGGAAGGGAACAAATGTTTCCTCCATGAGTGGAATGAAAAGTATTGCTACTGTTATTCAAGTTTTTGATTACGAAAAGAAGTACAAGATGTGATTAGAAGATGCAGAATCACTTCAAGGGACTCCGGTGGCAAAATACCGATTGAAGTGTCATGTAAATGGAAGCATCTCAAATACTATGGGGAGGGAGAATAGCATCTTATTTATCATCCTAAGATTTTGATAGGAATGAAGGAGAAGAGGATATCCATTTGTTAGGGCCTCGATGAGGGAAATGAATAAATGAATCCCGTAAAAGAATTTACATTTCAGATAGTTTTGAAGAATGGTTAGATACACTTGTATGAAGTGCAACGGAGTGAGTTAGTCAACTGAATGAAAACTACTTGGATTCCATATCCAAGTGAAACTCCAAATTATCAAGGAAATTAGACACTCCTAAGCTGAACTTAAGACTACCTTTGAATTATGACACAGACTAGATCCAAAACTTCCCCTTTCTCTTGATAATCAGAAAGGCCTTCCATTTGTTTCCAAGTTCAACCCAAGGTACACCCAGAAACAACCCAGTAGAAGAAGACTGACAGGATTTCAGTTACATAGTACAGTTTACATACTCAAACTGATGTCAACTAAATAGAGGCTCTAAGCCTCTAAAACCGAAGCTTTGAAGAATAATCTAAGCAAATTAACGACAGGACATCTCCGCAACCTGCATTTGGCATGATCTACAACAAGTTGAGAGAAATGGGCATTAACATAACAAGAGAAGCAGGTGAAATATGAGGGGATAGACCCAAATGGCTATCAAGCAAGATTAACGAGATTCCACGATGGAAACCATGGTAAGGATGGTTCAGAAGACTTGTGAGGAAGCGGGCAATAATTAAACAGAGAAATGCGCCAGCAGGAATACCTGAAGCAAAATTACATTCTTCGGCAAGAATATTTGTAGCAAGTGCAGGAGGAATTGGAGAAATCACAGGAACAACAATAGAGATTGCAGTTATTTATAGATTAAAGGAGCTAAAGCTACGACTAGACAATATTCAGAAGTACCCACTTGGCTAGTGACTACCCCAAATAACTGAAATGCAGAGAATGTAGCAAAGCAAGAGAATATCAGACTCAGAGAACCTAGCAAACAAACTCTGCGCTCGGAGGATTTTCACGTCACGGAGGGAGAATGCGTGCGGTAGGAAATTATATTATGATACATATAAAATAAAATTCTCAACCGGTGGTGGGATTAAAAAACTGAAGAGAAACTGAGAGGCAGAGAGAGAGCGGTAAAACTCGAACGAAACATAAATCAGATGTCAAGTTAGTTTTTTTTTTTTTTTTTAAACTTATTCTTAATTAAATAAAAAAATGAACCGTGCGTACGGATGACTTTCGTTATCTCTTGGATATTGGTGTATCTCATCTGCATATACCATTTCAAGTGATAAAAGCTAACGGCACACTTTTTTTAAAAAACAATTGTTTACAGGAATAAAATTATAAATATCAAAAGTTAGATTGTTTTTTTTATTTTTTATTTTTATTTTAAAAAATTAAGTTTTAATTTTTATATTTAAAATTTATAAAATAATTCTTGAAATTTTAAAAAAATAATTTTTTGTATTTGTCCTTAATTTTCATTAAAACTTCTGTTTTTTAAAAAAATAACAAAAGATTGAATTATTCTTTTAGTGTAAACTTGATCTTTTATGTATGAGTAAATACTTGAACTATAGTATTAAATATAAAAATAAAATAAAATTTATTGTTTTATCTAAAATCTTAACAATTATACAAAAGAATAGTTAAAAAATTAAATATAAATTCTTTAAGTCGATAAATTATAAGTTAAGTATTTACTTGTATACAAAGAGTTAAATTTGTGTAAAAATGAGACTTGTATCCAATAATAATGAAAAGGAAAAAACATTATTTTTTTAAAAAAAATAGAAGAATTGTTTTTATAAGTTTGGAAAAATACAAGAACTAAAATTAATTTTTAAAAAATATAAGAAGTAAAAAATAATTCTTTTTTTATTAAATTTAAAGAAAACAAAAATTTTAATAGAAATTGACAGCAAAATAAAAATTTAATTTTAAAAATATAAAGATGAAAACTTAATTTTAAAAAAATGATAAGATTCAACTTTTTATATAAAAATACAGGAAATAAAAAAGTATAAACATAACCGTAGATGAATAGCTTCTTTTTTTTTAATAGCACACCTTAAGAACATTATATGACATCGATCCCGAACATGTCCGGCAACAATTTACACAAAGATGTATACATATATATATATTGATAGGCAAAGATGCGATTTTTTAGTGGAAAAGAGTTGTCCATCAAAAAGAAAAATTAGATAAAAAAATTTATCATAATATTACAGAAGAACGAAGATTATAATATTATTAATAAAATTAATCCATATTTGATGAATATGAATTTTAACAACTTTACAAGGTTAGTTAGAGGATGGGTTCCGTTGGAATCAAAATCAGGTAAGATTTGATGCCAAACCACTTATCTTTGTTTGGGAGTAAAATATCTCTGGTTTGTATCCTAAACGCAATTAACACGAAAAAGATGAAAGCTAATTAGAGACAGCTGTCGGATGCTCACTGAGTCACGCTCCATTACTACTTTTCTTTTCTTAACCATATTTCTCATTTAAATTTATCAACTTGAAATTCTATTCCTCTTTTATGCATATAATCAATGTCAAATCTAATTAATCTGATAAAGAAAACCATATCATTCCTCTTCTATTCAGCTGACGCAGACGGCATCACGTTTAGTGCTCAAAAAATTAAAATAAGACATTGCCAGATAATTGATTAGAAGATGATGAGTGCAAATACCTAACAAGGCCAAAATAACAAACGCAAACATCAAACGTGCTGCTTCTAGTTAGTTACGCAATTGCTTATTAATTATTGGCCACAATTTGTCGATCTACACATTTTTTTATTAAAAAATAAAAGTAAAAAGTTTACGTACAACCGGAATATTTTTCATTATCTGGTTTAGTGGCAACAATGTCTAGATTCATTTTAGTGTTTAAATTTGGGCCAGCATCTAAGAAAACTTTCCCTTAATATCAGACTGACGCGGGAGATGCTTATACTAATGGCCTAATTAAGATCAGTTATATATATAAAACGCAGAGAAAAACGCTATAAAATTATCTTCTAAAGAAGATTAGGTCAATGGATGCAATACAATTATTTGTGGAACCCATTTTGTCTGCGGACACATTGAAGTTCAAAATAATTAGGTCTTGGCAACTTGAAGTTTCATAAATTTCTAAAAATATTATTATTTTATATATGCGTATACTTTGCTTTTGTCCTAATCGATAATTACAAGATATCTTATGGGGGCTTGCATGCTTATATAGTCGGCAGATGAAAGATTAGTCTATTTCCTTGTCACCGTCACCGTTAGCGTCCCCGTCAGGCGTACTACAATAACTAATTATTGACTTTTTGGCGAATCCTATCTAAGTAATTATTTTAATTATCATCATCCAGTTGCTTATTATTTTTTCACATGATAATGATACGAGAGAAGTAGTTGATATACTAAGTTGATTTTTTTGGCAAGAGAAAGGATGCATCTGCTCTTTGTTTTGCAACTTGCAATGGTCACCTATTACTAAAATGCAAATAGCGAACTGCAAAGTGCTGTTGCTGATGACAATTCTCTCAAATTGGCGTACAAAAGGCTTATCTCTTGTGGTGGGCAGCTGTCCTGTCCTGTCCTGTCCTGTCAATGTTGTCAGCATATTTGAGTATCATTTCTAACATCACATATATAACACAATTTGCAACTGAGTCTGAGTGGAATAATTTTTTTCCCTTAAATATCCTCCTCGTAGCAAGACCTATAGAATAAATCCATCTCTTTACTGTTTGAAAACTACTCAATCCCCTCGTCTCGTCGCGCCACTACTTCTGCTCCTTCTCATTTTTCGCCCCGTCATGTATGGGCCTGTCTTGATATGCTTTGGCACCAGATTATGAGCTATTTTTTTAACACTCCCGATTTTTCTTTTTGGTTGGGGTGTTGAAAGAAATCCCCCCTGATCCAGTAATGCGAGAGAGCCGTGTACGGATTAGTCGCGTACGCGAGAGAATATGGCCCCGGTCTACAAGAGTCCCCGCCAACCCTCCACGTACCCATTATGCCTGTGCGTTCCCAACAGAACCGCCTTAATATATCGAACCCTATTTATTTACTTTTTGGGTGCTTGCGAATTTTAGCGAGGAAAAAGGAAATTGAGGAAAGCGAACCGGAATCGACGAAAAGAATGCTGAGACTCGCTTCCCAGAGAATTTTGGGGATAGCATCGCGGGAGGCGCCGTCGTCGTCTATCCGTGTTCTGCCGCGTTTGTACCACCAGAGGGTTGTTGATCATTACGACAACCCCAGGAATGTTGGATCGTTCGATAAGAATGACCCGACAGTGGGTACCGGTTTGGTGGGGGCACCCGCTTGTGGGGACGTCATGAAACTCCAGATTAAGGTTGATGAGAAGACTGGGAAGATTGTTGATGCTCGCTTCAAGACTTTTGGCTGTGGATCGGCCATTGCCTCTTCGTCTGTGGGTAAGCGATATTGTGCTTTTTTTAATAATTATTTTTCCTTCGAATTTACTCTTCTGGTCGGTGGGCATAAATTGAGGAAGAACTTGTGCTAACAAAAGTTTCTGTGTTCTGATTCGTGGGTGGTGATCATAGTTGCTGGCGTGAATGATACGTCGGCCAAGTTTATTCTTGCTTCTTATGTCGAACTAGAAGTGTTAACATTTGTGGTTGAGGTTTTATAACTTTATTTTTGTACGTTATGGAATTTCCTATGTGCAAATATATGGTTTGTGATTCTGGCAGCATGGTTTGACTAATGGACTAAACTTCTCTTTTGAGTAGTTATTTGAATAGGGAAAGTTTTCTTATATACTATGATAGAAATAAAGAATGCTCAATAGTTCAGGGTTTTATGTTCATCATAGCATGTTTTGGTTTGCGCTATCCTTTCTTGTCTTATGCATTAACTACTGAGATTTGTCTTGGTGTGCACGGTTCGATAGTTTAATAGTATTTGGATATCTGGCCTGGCTATAAGTCTGGTCTGCAAATATTCACGGTTCTTTAGCTGACTAAGATGCTTGATGGAAATGATCTGAATCTTGGAATTGTTGCTTAAGGCATTCATTGAATTAGAATGGCTGCAAAAAATAGTTTTACTCACTGTTTGTGTATTAGTTCATCCGTGCTCAACTTCTTCGTTGAAAATATTTCTAACTTTGGGCGTTTTCAGCTACTGAATGGGTAAAGGGGAAGCAAATGGAGGAAGTTTTATCCATTAAAAACACGTAAGTATCTGCCTTTTTCTTCTAAAAAACATATCTTGCAAATATGTTTATTTTTCGTGTGACTTGTTTCTGTTGGTATGAAATGATATGTATGTTTATGGTGGTATTATTGTAAGCATTTAACTTGTTCTGTCCGTATATTATATTGATTTACGTATGATCTTATTTGCTTTCTGCTTGTCTCTTTGCTCTTTCTTTCTTAGTTATCTTCCCCTGCTTTATATTTGATTGCACGCGCACTTCTGGTTTTGAGAATATTAAATCATCTCAAAAAGGAAACTTTCCATAATGTAGCGTGTACTGTTCCATTGATTTTTATTTGATTTGAGGAATGTCTGTACAACTTTTACCCCATTCAGGATTAATGTTCAAGGTTAAGGAGAGTAGTATGGGTTATATGAAATATGAGATTATTATCTGTTTAAATGGTTAATTGTAGAAGACAAGATCTATTGTGGTTCTTTTATATATGTTTTCTTATTTAAATCTTCTTCATGGATCCTGATCAGCGATCACTCTTTGGAATGATCTGTATTGTCGGCTGGTTAGTTCTGGTTGTTAGATGCATGCACTATCTGTTAAGAGTTAATATTGCCTGATGATCCTTCTTTTGATTATGCTTCATGATTCATTTTTCATGTTGTTCTAATTTCTGTTTAGAGTTTCTGAAATTTAGAGTTAATTGCTGGCCCGCAGGGAAATTGCAAAACATCTTTCTCTTCCACCAGTTAAGCTTCATTGCAGCATGCTTGCTGAGGATGCTATAAAAGCTGCTGTTAAAGATTATGAAGCTAAGCGAGCCAAGGAATCTGCAAATGGAGGGGCAACACCTGGAGAGAAGGCTACTAGCGCTTGAGGTCCAAACTACCATTGTTCTTGTTCTTTAGAATCTTATGGTGTTGATGATGACTGACCGAGTTGTACATCATTAGCCCATCTTCAGGACAGAGTTTTCTTTGGTTGAAGCTAAATTGTATTTATATTGTGTGAAGTAAATATGATGGTGCTAGTAAAAGCTGTCTGCAAGGTTGGCCAAAATCGAATCATATTTTGGCAGCTCTATCTGTATTAATAGTTATTACTTAAGGATAAAGGTACAAATGCAATAAAGCAGTGATTTTACATCTTGGAATGTTTGAAAATTCAGCAGGGGTGGACCCGCTGAAGTGATCAGCATGATTTTTATGCTACTTGTTCAAAATGTTATGCCCATTTCCAATTCAGTTTGGATTTTATTTTTTCTTATGAAGGAATATGAAAGCTGCTAGCAGTTCCTAGTGGAAGTTTCGTTTTTAGTTGATTGATTAGGACCTGCCACTGGAAGGGGAAATTGCGTCAGAGGAGGTTTTAGAGTGTAGGATGTGTGATATTTCCGCGCTTCTGTGAAGTCGATGGCTAAATTACGGTATAGAAATATAAAGATATTCACTATGTACAGAGGATATTGGCATTATGTGGTCATTGCTATTAGCTTTATTGTTTTTCCATTCATCTCTGTGGACCTTTTGGGACCACGAGGAGGGTCAGCCCAGGTGGTCACGGTCTAGTCTTTTAGGCATGGTGAGCTGAGTTAAGACCGAAGACACTAATCTCTGTTTAGGAGTTGAAGGGGAAAGGGTTCCGAAAAAGAAAATGGGAGGGGCCTTTCTTTCTGTTGTTTAGAAGATTAAAATGGATAAAATGAAGAGAAATGAAAGAAAAATTCATATTATAAGTTAGATTTGGATGTATCTATCCATCGTACGCTTACTCATCATGACGCTAATGATTACCAAAACAATTTGCAATTGGAATATGTCATAAACTGTGATGTGATGTGTTATAGCTACAAAAGAAGATTCTGAAAGCAATAGTTAGATTGATGGTAGTGATTTTGTCTTCCTTTTCTGTCTTTTTCCCTAATCCTCCTTTACTCGCGAGGGATGAATATCTTAGGTAAAGCAAATTATTAAAACATTAATTGTGCAGAAAAAGCAAAACGCCAAAGCCGAAGGAAGGAATACGAGGAGTAAGCTCCTCTTCAACCATATATATATGGATTTCTACTGAATGCGAGAGAGAAAGTGGGGAAATCAAAGTAGGAAAAACAAGATTCCTTGCTTGCATGGGCAGAACTTTATATGATGCTACCAAAAACATGCTAATATTTATTTAGGGGCCAAATAGCAAATTAAGGTAAAAACCACGGATCTGGAACCTACATCAAACAGAACCATTCTATTACCATCAACCGAAAGAGAACATTTTTATTTATAAGGGGTAACAAAATAACAAAACTGGTGCATTCATAAAGTTGTTCTGCCATTGTTACCGATGCGCGCAGTGGTCTCATTTGGATGCAAGATCCAACAAAAAATCAGTGAAGAAGGACTCATAAGAGGGGAGTTTTGCATATCCCGGACAGTAATTAATATCAACAACAAGATACCTTCTCGAATCATTAGCATCTCTAATCACATCCACGTTGAAAAGATTAAGCCCTGTGGCCTCCCTCAACGCCCTTGCCAATTCCTCTGTCAAAATCTCGGATGGCATTTCCGCTTTCTCAACGTTTCTCTCTTCTTCGCTAATCCCATCATGATGACTATTCTCTTGGACAATTATACTCGATATTAGAGAAAACGGCAGCGTGCCTTTCAACGTTCCCAGCTTATCCTCTGGCACATCAGGCAACGACTTGCGTTTGACGCAAGTAACACGTTGCCCAGCCACATAAACTTTGAATATAACCCCACCGTGGTTCACAAATTCTTGCAGCACCAGGGGTTTGCTCAAAGTCTTGAGTCCATCATGATCGAACACCAAACACAGCTCGTGAGAGCCCAAATTGCCGTTAGCCAACAAGGGCTTTGCAATCAGAGGGAACTTCAAGTCCAGCGCCTGATCTCGGTCGTCGTCTTGGGATGATTCCTCGAGCACCACTTGTTTTGGGATTCCAACAGTTTCTTTTTCCAGAGGAATCTCCAACAGGGTCACCACGTTGAGCATTGATACCCGACTGTGAAGGGGTTCAATCAACTCTGGTGGATCTAAAATGGCCACGTCCGGGTGTTTTGCGGTAAGCTCAGCCAACATTTTCTTCCATTCTTGGGTGTAGACTTTGTGGATGATGCAATTGAAAGGGCCCTGTTCCGTCAAGGGCTTGTTGAGGTCGATTTGTATGAGATCAACGCCGCGCTCCTTGGCGTAATCGATGAGGGACGGTTGGACCACGGTGCTCACTTTCTCGGCTTTGAGAGCATAGCCTGCGCGATATCTCTGCAGATCAGCAGCAACTGGTTCAGCCATCACCGTGACTACTGCAATTATAATTAACAAGCTTGAAAAGGGTGTTTGATGCTTCTTGCAGTGCAGAATGCAGCATGGGAAATATATAGGGATTCGAGCTCTTCCATTGAAGGATCAAAGTATATTAATTTTTTTTAAAGAAAAAAAGGTTCCAGATACATCCAAGCTTTTATGGATTCTTAACTTCTGTTTACACCTTAAAAAAAGAAAAGAAATCTTTCCGAAGTCAAATCGTCACATGCATGAGTTCTGACATCCGCATAGTTGCATGGAAATGGTGTTGAGCGAGCCATTACGCCGGCACATGGGATAATAACTGTTATGGAGACCGCAGCCACGTTGCATGATTTTAAAAGACCAAACTACTAGTCCGACGTTTATAATTATTGATTGATTGAAAAAAGAGAGAGCATAATTTAAAAAAATAATAATTTAAATTGTAGTATTAATTTAATCAATCATAATTATTTTATTTTTAAAAATTGACACTAGAGAGGCGAAGGATTTTTTGTCCCCTAGTCGTAAGTTATGTCCACTTCACCCTAAATATTTAAAAATATACAATCAACCCTAAACTTTCATCCATTATTTAGAAATTGACAAATGCATGCATGAAACACGTGATCACACTTGAGCTCCTAAAATTTAAAATTTATAAAAATTGAAGTGGTTGTTATTACAAAAACGAAAGTGCACTTTTCATGCCAATTTTTAATATTAATGATTAAAAAAGTTGATTGACAATTTGTAATTTTAAGAGTTGAACAGTGACATGTGCCGTTTTTTTTTGTTAAATAATATGCAGTAAATTTTTGGTACTCAAATGCTTTTTTTTTTTTTTTTTTATGTCGGTGCTCAAATGCATTTTTAATCGCATATCTTCAAAAAAACAGTAAGTATGGTTTCATGAATGGTTAGAGTTGTTTTGGATTGATTTTTAAATTTTTTATTAAAAAAAGTAAAAAATAAGCATATTTTTACATGCTTTTATTTTTTTAATTTTTACATAAAAATTAATTTAAATAATAAAATTTATATAAAGATATATATTTTTTTAAATTAAAAAGATAAACACTTGTCAAAAGTCGAGTCTTAGTAGTTAATTTTTAGAAGGCTTGTGATCTCTTTTCTTAGCTGGTTTTGGTGAGCCCCAGTTTTCTCTGCTGATAGATGTTTTTCTTTTTGATGCACATAAAAACATTAAAAGAAAAAAAGTGCAGGAATATTTTTCGAGACTTGCTGGTGGTGCTTCACAATTCTGATTTCTCCAGAACTTGCAACTTTCCGACCATTGAAGACGTTTCTTAATCGTCGAGTTTCTGGCTTTCCAGCTACTGAATGGTTAAAGGCAAAGCAAAAAAAAAACACGCAAGAATCTGGGCTTTTGCTCTGGAAAACATTGTATCCGGGGAAAAGGGAAAGCAAATAATTGAGCAAGTTTTATTCATTAAAAAACGCGCAAGCATCTGACTTTTGCCCTGGAAAACATCGTATATTTGCAAATGCTTTTCATTTTTCTGACCGACTGTCTTTCTATACAATGAAATGGACTGGAGAGATCTTTGAAATCAATTAATGCGTCTATGCATTTCATCGTCCACTAAGCAAAAAAGTATATATAATTATATTCTGTCGACTTTATGTATTCTTCCCGACTCATATTCAATCTTGTCTGAAAATTGAGAAGAAAATACGTAAAATCCTTAACCAGGTGAGGCAGCAAAAAAATATGAATCAAGCATAAAATCAAAGCAGTGTTGGTATTTTGAACTTGCAAGCGACCGAATCTCTTACACACGGGGCAAAACTTAGGAATCAACGTTATATACGTAAATCATGATTGATTGGAATAAGTTCATTCAATGTTAATGATGGTACTTAATTCATGTGTATTTCATATGTGCGCATGCATCCTCGGAGAAACGGAGAGACAAGACAGCATTTCTGGTCCTTTGTCAAGAGAGACTAAGAAACAGGTGTAGATATAACCCCACTCGTACCAATATCTCCAAATCTGGGTAGCTGTGTTCTTGCAGCCGAAAAGGATAAAATTTCTGCCTGCACATTGTGTTTATGGTATGTGCACTGTTAAATGCAAGATTTTCCCGGAAAATGTCAGTTATGGCTGTAGAAGTTACATTTGTATTTTCGACAATATCAACCGTGCACAAGATAGACGAATCTTTTTTTGGCAAATCAAACTCCATTGTTGTTGATCCATATGTAAGTTGGCGTTTAAATATATGCAATAGGCTAATTAACACTGTTCCTTTCAATTGGCAAATCTGACTCCATTGTTATTTCGCTATCTCGCTTCAAATAAAAAAGGGATATTTCCTTAATTAAAGCTACGCATAGAATAGAATCAGATTCTGGAGCAACCGTGTATTGATTGATGATGGTCCTATCAAGACATGAAGAAACTTCTTCAAAAATACATCATGCATACGCCATACGCAACCAGAGCAGTTCTCAAAAACAACATTCTTTTCCTATAGGCGAGGAAGAAATTTTATCTTTGCAGCATTTTCAGATTGAACCACATAAATTAAATGGCGAATGTAATTCATATAAGTAACAGAAGAGCTTCTATTATTTTCTATCCAACCATAACTTTCTCTGTTCTGGTTTCTGACATTCTTAACAAGCTAACGATAACCCAGCTATGCCGTCTTGTTTTGTACGACATCCAGCAAAAAATTAGTGAAGAAGGGCTCGAAAGATGGCATTTTTGCATAGCCTGGAAAGTAGTTAATATCAATAACGAGGTACCTTCCAGAATCTGCAGCATCTCTAATCACATCCATGTTGAAAAGATTAAGCCCCATCGCCTCCCTCAATGCTCTTGCTAATTCCTTTACCAAACTCGGAGGTGGCATTTCCGCTTTCTCAATGTTGCTGTTTTCCTCCTCACGGACGCTCAGATTCGATATTTGAGAAAATGGTAAAGTACCCCCCAAAGTTGTCAGCTTCTCTTGTGTTATATCAGGCAACGACTTGCGTTTGACGCAATTAACATGTTGCCCAGCAACATAAATTTTGAATATAACCCCACCATGGTTCACAAATTCTTGCAGCACAAGAGGTGCACTCAATGTCTTGAGCCCGTCATGGTCAAACACCATACACAGTTTATGAGAACTAGCACTGCCATCAGCTAACAAGGGCTTTGCGATCAGAGGGAACTTCAAATCTAGATTTTGGAACGCTATCGATTCATTGACTACCACTTGTTTTGGAATCCCGATAGTTTCATTTTCCAGAGGAATCTGCAACTGGGTCACCACTTCCAGCATCGATACCCGATTTTGAAGCCGGTCAATCAACTCAGGTCGATCTATTATGGGAACATTTGGGTGCTTTGTCGAAAACTCATCCAATTGTTTTTTCCAGTCATCGCTGTAGAGTTTGTGGATAACACAATCAAAAGGGCCCTGTTCAATCAAGGGTCTGCTGACGTCGATTTGTACGAGATCAATACTGCGTTGCTTGGCGTAATCGATTAGGGAAATTTGGAGGAAGCTCTGCACTTTCTTAGCTTCAAGAGCATAGCCGACGTGATGCCTCCGAGATGCTACTTCAGACATGTCTGTTTGGGGAAGATGCTTTTTGGAAACTGTCTGTGCCGTTGAAGCTGCCGATGCAGTGTGGGATGACAATATGTATGAAATGAGAAGCTTATTTGACACGAGGAATAAACATGGAAATGACAAGAATAGGAGGAAGAACTGTAGAAACAAATAAGCTATAAATTATATATTGTTTATAGAAAAAGTTATGAGTTATATTATATATATTAATATTATTATTTTATTATAAAATAAGTAATTTATATCATAATTTTTTCTGCTTCCAAAATAAGAAAAGTAAATATTTTGGAGGGTGTGAGTGTGTAATTAAACAAAAATAAAACAGTATGTTTTCTTTTGTCACTAACAATTTTGTTATCTCGGCAACGTACAAACGCTTCCATATCACATACTGGGAGTACAGCTTGAAATATCAATCTACAATAAACAATTGAATGGAAATCTGAATGAACCAACACTTCTTTCATCGATCAATCAACGTATACATGAGAGAATGAAAGCATCTATTTATGCCTGTAATTGAATAAGGTTCGATCTTTTTGTAAGCCACGCATTTCACTTTCTTATTGGAACCATGTCTAGATTTGTGCGACTTCTTTTTTTTTTTTTTTTGAAGCAGCATTTCCCTTCCTTCTGTATAATCTTGTTCCTCCGTGCCATCTTCTTCTTCCCCTGGATAATTGGTTTCGGATTGCAACAAAGACTTAGCTCTTGATTCTGTTGGTTTATTTCTGGTTGGATTTACTGACATTTCTGCAATGCAAGTGTAGTCTAACAAAGATGTGCTTCTAACCAGTCTGTCCATCCTGCTAAAGTGCCTCTAAGTATACGGGGTAAGACCTTCAAGAAGTTCCCCAGTGCCTTTTATCTGAAACGTTTATTCTATTTGACAGGCTAATTAAATTATTGTCTTTCCTGAGGAATCAAACCACAACAAAAAGAACAACGATAAATCTGTAGAGAACTTAATACATTTTTCTGAAGAACTTGCATAGAATATAATGGAGATGTATTGATTTTCCTACACCACATCTTGTCAAGCGTCAGCAGGGCTATAATGAAACTGGCCAAAATAAGCCAATATCTCTGGCAAAACTCTACTGCTCTAGGATCAAAGTACACTTCTATTCAAGCACAAGCAATGCAAACACCAGATGAAACAAAGAAAGAAGATAAAAGCACAATACAGCAAAAAGTAAAAAATAAAAATGAAGGAGAATATAGAACCTGCCTTATCTCTTCCAGCATAAGCAAAGTCCATCCATCTACAGATACTGCCATAGCAGCACTGCTGAGTAATGATTATCTTGTCTTGCAATGCATTTCTTGTTCTTCGACTTGGAAACATCCCAGACCCGTACACTAGCATGCTCACCACCATCATCACTTCCAGAAAACTTCCAGAAAAAAGTTGTGGAAACCATTCTCATTGTGACCAATTAAAGATGAAAATAAAGGTGGAATAAGCACTTGACAGTGATTTTAGAAGGGAAAACAACGATTGCAGTTGACAGATATCGCAAAGCTTTGGACTTATAAGTTGTTTCCGTGGATCATGATAGAATAGAAAGAACTCATCATAGACATAACTGGACCATCATAGCCTATCCAATGCCAAAGACAAATGTTACAATAAAATGAAACCTAAAATAGCAGGGAAAACAAAAAATGCATCTAAAGAAAAGTAGAGCAAGTAAACAAGTATTATGTCCTATTCAAATTAGTTAGGTGTTGACTCGTTGAGCTTTTCCTTCATTTTATCAGCAACCAAATGTTGAATTGGTTTCGCAAGAAAGTTACTTTCAACCTGAGAAGCATTCCTTCTCTCTTTTCTTTTTTTTTTTTTCAGTCTGCACCTGATATCAATTCACTTCATTTTCAGCAAACAAATACAATCAATTCAAATACAATCGGAATTACCTTCCAAGAACGCAAGCATTTTAGTGTAGATAAATCACAAACTCTAATTTACCAGCTGTGACTTGAAGAAAGAAGTATGTTATCGTTTGAGCTGAGAGCCAGCGCCGACAAATTCAGAAACGCCCTCAATGGTCGACCTTGTCGATGCATCCGCCCAATTGACAATATTAATAGAGTCACCACATGCACAGACCACGAAGGAGCCATCTGAAGAGACTACAAAAGGACCACCACTGTAGAATTGAGTTGTTACAATAGAACTGCTGCAGAGAGGACAAGCAGCGGTAGTTTCTTTTCAACATTAGGGATCCCATGATCGTTGCTTAAAGAAGCTCGGGTTTAAGGAACAGAGTTTTCGGTTTTCTCAACCGATTACGAAGGTTAGTACACATGTAACTCTATGTGTCAAAGGCAAGTTTTTAAAAATATTTTGTTTGTCTCGTTAATTTAGTTTTGTTCGGTTCACGCGCTCTATTTGTGTGTGTGTGATGAACCAAGCTGATAGTAACTATCGGTGAGTTGCAGTGGGACACGTAATCGACACATTTTCAGCTTCGTCGTTTTGAAGGTATGTACATATAATTAAGTAATTATAATGTTTGGTTTTACTGCCGTCTTCATTTCGTGTGGTCTTTTTCACTTCTCTACTCCACTGATATTTCAGTTCATTTTCTTTTATCATATTTAATTATTTACTTTGTCTTTATTACTGGTCAAAGCTTGCTCGTATACGAAGAACTGTCTTTCTAGGGTTGAATAATCTGACAGCAACTATCCTGCTTTATCCTTTTGAATATGGTACAGACATACAGTAATCATTCATTGAACACCCGTTTCCACTGCTCGTTTCATGCTTTAATTATCTCTTGCTTCTGTACTTAATCAAGGTTAGTTTTCTGAGTTGGGTCTTGGTGGGTTGTTGAAAGATGAGTAATTATTTTAACCTTGACGGCTTGACAAGTGCCTTTTTGTTGGTTTTTGCGTGTTATATCTAACATTTTGGTTGATAATTTTTATTCTTGGGATGGTTTTTCTCAGGGAAGGATAGGACCAGTGACCAAATTGGATTGGCCTTTGACGAAGCTGGTTTGGTGGGGTATTAGGGAGGTGGTTGGTGTAGATCTTGATTAAATGGCTGGTGTTGTAGATGATAAAATTCTCGGGATTATCGATATAAAGGACAAGGAGACTGAGGAGAACAACAATAGCATTCAGAATACTCTGGTCAAGGAAGAGGGAAGTCAAGGTGAGAAAGAAATGGCTCATGCGGCAGGCAATTCGATTCACCGGTCCGGTTCACGGCCCCAGCTCGATGTCAGCAAAGCAGAAATTCAATCAAATGTTGAGGAAAAATATCCCACAATTTTGTTACCCAATCAATCTGATGATATATCTCATCTAGCTCTGGACATTGGAGGTATTTGTAATGAGGTCCTTTCTTTTTTAATGGTTTACAAGTTATTTGCTCTTCCCACTGATGGTGTTGGAAGCAGAATTTCCATGTCTTCTTTTCTTTGGGCGGAACAGTTTCTATGTCAAAAACTACAACTGGTTTTTTGTCGGTCTTCTCATTCTTTTGTTGCTTGTCGGGGTTCCGTTTATTTATGGTTTGCCGCTGGCACTCTGTCACAAAATTAATCTGTGATTGGATTAAAAACTGGATTCTTTTGTTCAAACGCTGAAAAGTTTATTCATTCTTTGATGTCATTCTTTTGAGCAGGTTTGCAATGTTAAAAAAATTGGATACTAATTTCTAGTAGTTCTTTCTCTTTTCCTCATTTTTTTTTCCCACTCTTGCCAAGGAAAGCAAAAGAGTATTGAGTAATTTATTTTATTTTCTTGCGTGAACCTTTGTGGTGTTACCATATCAGTTTCAGCTGTTTATAACTTCTTTTCTATTGTTCTTGTGGTGAACCGTGAGCCCCGACTGCGGAGGTGGGATTGTGGGTTCAGCCCCCTGGAGGGTCCACAGAAAGTATTGTCCACTCGAAGGGAGCTCAAATGGTGTAGGAAGCGTCCACACAATGTGGAACAAAACCTTCAGGGTACTGGGTTCAAGCACGGCCTCGCCCAACTCCCTTTGAGTGGACAATACCTTCTGTGGACCCTCCGGGGGGGCTGAACCCACGGTCCCACCTCCGCGGTCGGGGCCCACGGTTCACCACAGTTCTTTTTCTGGTTTGTTTCCAATTACATAATAACTTTGTTAAAAAAAATATGTTGGTAGCAGCTTAAATATGTCCGAAATTTAAGATTATTAAGTATACACGCAGGGTCTCTGATAAAGTTGGTATACTTTTCAAGACGTGAACACCACCAATCAGCTAATGATAAAAGGAAGAAGAGTATGAAGGAGCGGCTGGGAATTTCTAATGGTAACAGAAGAAGCTATCCTATTTTGGGTGGAAGACTTCATTTTGTGAAGTTCGAGACGAGCAAGATTAACGAGTGTTTGGACTTCATTTATTCGAAGCAGCTTCATCGTGGTGGTATTACAAACATGCGACTTAGATCATATTATTTTGTCTACCACTTTGGATTGCTCAAATAATACTGCATTGACTAGCATTTCGTAATCTTGTTGCTTCTTATGTGTTTATTTGACCACCTTGAAGATGTATGAAAATTTTAATGTTAGCACAGTTTTAAAAATTATATTTTTTTTTCCTTGCTATAGGGTTGGAATCTCGTTACTCTGATGGTGTAACTAACCAGAATGCCATAATTAAGGTAACTTGTAACTTGTATCTAGGACCGCAATGCATTTTCTTCTTTCAAGGATTATATTGCATCTCCTACTTCTCAATTTTTTTATTTATTCACACTTACATGCATGTGGGCTGACATCATTCTGCTGATTTTCACATTTGGAATTCCTGCAAAAATGATGGTGACATTTTGCCTTTTGTCCAAAAGAAAATTAGGGAAATTTCTATTGGATATAGTTCTTGCAAAAACAATAAAGAATTAAGACATTTTTCTGTTCTGTCTAAAATTATTTGTATTTGTTTCTAGATGTCTTTGGCATCATTTATAACAAACCTTATTAGAAAAATTATGAATGTAACGGTTATTGGTCTTGTATTGCATGGGTATCTTGAATTCATTATACTGCATTTCCTCCCTCATAAGATCCTTGATGAGTTCACAATCCATGTGTTTGGCTTTGAGTTTTTGTCTTATTTTTCTCTTTTCCTTCTTTTTCTTTTAAATTATTTATATCAGTTAAATGGATATGTATTGTTTTTTCTTAATTACCTTGGAAACTTTGTCAAAGTAATTACTTGCTCAGCAACCACAATTTCTTTAGCACTCAGGTCGTTTATTATGAAAGAAAGAAAACTGCTTCTCTTTTTCCTTTTTTTTTTTTTTTTTTTTGTGCTAATGCTGTTGATTTACACACATCATTAATGTGTTGATTCTATGGTGAAGGCTACCGGTGGTGGAGCCTACAAGTTTGCAGACCTTTTCAAAGAAAGACTCGGGGTCAGTCTTGATAAAGAAGATGAAATGAGTTGTCTCGTGGCGGGAGCAAATTTCTTGCTTAAGGTGGACCCTGATTTCAAACTATCTGTTTCTTTTCAATTTTATGTAAGAGTTTGCTTAATAATATGCGAACATCTTGCATGAAGAGATGAAACATCTTGAGTTGTAATATACGTATAATCTACTTGTCATCCTTTATCTTCTTTTCCTTATGCAATACTTGTATTTGATTTTCTTGAAGGAACTTTCATATTGTCACTTATTCTCTATACCAATAAAAGCAAAGGAAATAAATAAATCAAGAAAGAGAAAGTGTTTTTATGATTATAAATTTTCCCTTTTAGTCTCAGAAAGATGAAGAGCCAATCAGTTGTCAATGCTTGCGTGCCATCGCTTTCCCAATGAATTGTGGTGGAAATCCATTTTGTATGTTGAGTTTATCTATACTTATTAATGCTTCTTTTGTAGGCAATTTTCTTGATGCGACCTGCTTAGAATTCAATATGTCAAATAATTTGCATATAGACAGCTGATAATTGTTGTTTTCTGTCTCTCCTTTGTCACACTATTATGTTTCTTTCTATTAACTAAGATCTGGTTGAGATCTACATTAATCCTTTATTAAAAGAAGACCACAGTTTCACTCTTCCACAGAAGGACATCAACTCTTCAGTATAATTCATTGTTGCTGATCTATCTATGGTATTTCATCTTGGCATCAATAATTGTTGATCTAAAGTTCCATCTCTTATTAGTAGGCAATTCGTCATGAAGCTTTCACGCACATGGAGGGCCATAAGGAGTTTGTGCAAATTGACCCTAATGACATGTTTCCTTTTCTTCTAGTTAATATTGGATCTGGTGTTAGTATGATCAAGGTACGTTTGTTTTCTTTTTTCAATTTATTGAACTATTGATCTCTCTGGTTTAGGTGTGGTAAAAACTAATGAGTTGTGATTGATGCTTTTAATTTGAGTTTGCATAGGTTGATGGAGATGGCAAATTTGAGAGGGTTAGTGGAACAAATGTTGGTGGTGGTACTTATTGGGGCTTGGGCAAACTGCTAACAAAATGCAAGAGGTCATTTTCTGATGACTCCTTATTTTTAAGTTATCTAGTGCCATAGTTTGAATTATTCCTGAAGTGTTTATCACTTACTTCCAGTTTTGATGAGTTGCTGGAGCTGAGTCAGAAAGGAGACAATAGAACCATTGACATGCTTGTGGGGGACATTTATGGTGGTATGGACTACAATAAGGTAAATTTTGCAGTTCATCGATTTTCTCATAGATAAAATGTTACTCGAAATGAAGTTGATTAACAGGAATATTTTTTATTTTTTGATCATTCAGCATGACTAATTTTTCATGATATTAAATAATCCTAGATTGGCTTATCAGCTTCAACCATTGCTTCAAGTTTTGGCAAGGCTATATCAGATAAAAAGGAGCTTGAAGATTATAGACCTGAAGATATTTCCCTCTCTCTTCTAAGAATGATTTCATACAATATTGGCCAGGTGAACTGCTTAATTGAGGATTTTGAGAACCTCCTTTTTTTCAGAGTGTAACAATAGTGTACATTATTGTTGTTTTTCTATCATATAGAAAGATTTTCCTGATTAGTTTTAAATTTTTTCCCTTTTGATCCAAATGCCAAGAAAATATCAAGACACATGTCTGTGATCAGTCACGATGCTCTTTGGTGTAAATTCTGAGATGATGCTCTGTGTCTTTAACATTATCAGTTTTTCCTCCAGTAATTTTCTCGTTCTGTTCCGTTATCTGTTCATCTAGCTTACCCAGCCGATTCTGTTTTCTCTTCATCTCCTGTGTAGATTTCTTACTTGACTGCATTGAGATTTGGGCTGAAGCGTATCTTCTTTGGAGGATTTTTTATAAGGGGTCATGCCTATACCATGGACACAATTTCTTTTGCAGTTCAGTTCTGGTACATAGATTACCTAATTATTTGGCCGAAACTTGCACCTTTTAACACGTATCTTGGTCAATTTCAATCAGAAAGACAATTTCACCATCTTACCTTGAAATATTTTTTCTTCTAAATTACTGTATTGTCTTGGGATTTATCTATTTTTTATTTAGGTCTAAAGGGGCAGCACAAGCAATGTTTTTGCGACATGAAGGATTTTTGGGAGCTTTAGGTGCATTTATGAGCTCTGAAAGGCATGGTTTAGATGACCTCATGGTTCATCAATTAGTTGAAAGGTTCCCAATGGGTGCTCCATATACAGGAGGCAAGATTCATGGCCCACCGCTTGGAGATTTGAATGAGAAGGCAAGTGCTAGGAATTGGAAAAGTCTAATGTGTGCTTTTAGCCTGCTTCAAATAAACCAAAAAACTTGATGCCTTTTTACTTAATTTGTTGTTAATGGAGTTATACTAAAGCCTAAGTAAATATAATGATTCTTTTTGTTTGTTGAGTCTGTTATTATCTAGGTGGTCCCACTTCAGGGGTTTCTCTTGAAATTTGCAATAATAAAATTGTAAAAGTAATTCCGCTATTGAAATTCTCTGGAATACTTATCATGTCTTCTTTTGGAATCAGATTCTGTCAATTTAGAATTGCCTACCAACTTGGGTAGCTAAAAAGACAGAAAGCACAGATTCTCAAAATGAATGATAAAATAGCCTTTAAATATGAAAAATGCAATTATATATTGGAAATAAAAGAAGCAAGGTTTGTTAACTGCTGGATAATCCCTGTGAAGTTTGTAAAGATTGCTAACAAGTTAAGCATGCAAAGTGCTCCTATATATGAATATATGCTATTCTTGGATGCTGTGCTGTTAAATCTTTAAATATTCTTGTGGTTGCCATTTATCTGGTGAGTGTATCAAAGTAATTCGCATTTTCTTCTTCAATTAGTGGTTTATTTCAACACTAGTTGTTTACATCCTTTAAATTAGAATGAAAAACAAGTGTGGTTATGTAGTAAAAGGGCATGCTTGCTAAAGCCATGTTAATATTTAATTCTTGCTGGATTGATTGTACCCTTTTTAGTGAAATCTTCAAGATGGATGGAATGCCATTATATCTTGAGTACTTTTTAGTGCTGTCTCTTTTGTTGGGCGGCAACTCGATCTTTAGGAACTTGCATGTTTTTTTTTCATAACAATTCAGTCTGGTTCTGATGCAGATTTCATGGATGGAGAAGTTTTTGCAGAAAGGAACTGAGATAACTGCTCCTGTGCCAATGATTCCACCAGGAACTACTGGACTTGGGGGTTTTGAAGTTCCTTTGTCAAAAGGTAGCGCCCTGCGATCTGATGCAAGTGCTCTAAATGTTGGTGTTCTCCATCTAGTACCAACCTTGGAGGTGTTTCCATTACTAGCAGACCCAAAATCGTATGTTTACTTACTCAATAAGTTTACCGTTCTGAAAAAAAATTTCATCCATCTTTATTGCCTGCTCTTTTGCTGTTATGTTTTGGGAGGTTTATGTGTGAAGATGGCAGCACCAGACGCAAATTCAATTTTTCAGTTTTCATTGAACAAATAGATCATTTAGTGGCATGTATACTTTGCCTTATATGTGGCCAAACATGTTTTCCTCCCCCATCTATTTCCCCATAGTAGATAGCCATGTTTATATATTATCAGAAGTATGCTCTCTTTGCTTTTGTCAAGTCGTAGTTCTGTGTTTTGAATTTCAGTTCAAAGTCAAAGACAATTGATAACGTGAAAAAAAAAAAATCCTTTAGGAGGAATAACCAAATGACAAAGAAAAGGCAGCAAGACAAGTTCTTCACCTCCCTGTCTTTTCCACTTGTTTGGTCTTCCTGGTCAAAGAATACTTTCGATTTTCTTAAACAAAGGCTGGGTTTTCAAATCCCAACATGCTTCTACTAGTCTGGTTACTCTGGTACATTTTCCGGAGAAATGATCCTTGGAGTAGTTTACTGTTATTTATTGCATAATTGTTTATTGTTCTAATGAAATTTCTTCCTTTGTAAAAAAGAAGGAGAAAAAAATTGCCTTATCGTTTGCTTGCCTATTCATCACAGAATTTCTTATTGCTTCTTGCAAAATATGGTTTTATGGAGTAATTGTCTCATCAGTTATTATACACCACTATTTTCTTAGCATAGATATTTAATTGCATGTCTGCGACTCTGCAGGTATGAGCCTAATACTATTGATCTCTCAGATCATGGTGAATTAGAGTAAGTAGATTACTGTATTGTAAAGTGCTGCATTTAAATCTTTCGATTTAATTCCCTTCTGGGCTTCAGTAGTCTCTAATCTTGGCTTCTTGTGCAAAATTTTTATCTGACTTAGATACTGGTTCACCATTTTGTCTGAGCACTTACCTGATCTTGTGGACAAGGTAAACATGTTTTCTTAAAACCCTTTATCTCTGATTGTTTGTGTCACAGTTACAATACAATTAGGCATATCTTTTCACACGATGAGACATTTTTACTAGAAGCATAATGAGGAGAGAGAAAAAATATTTTTACTAAGGTTCTCAAGTAAAATTTTTAGGCAGTAGCTAGTGAAGGTGGAACTGATGATGCCAAAAGAAGGGGTGATGCTTTTGCTCGTGCATTTTCTGCTCATTTGGCAAGGTAATCTTAATGTAAGATTACTATTTTGACTGCTTGTTATTGAATCTTGGGTATCTATCTGCTTGTCCTGATGCAGAATTACTTGAAATAATCATTTGAAAGCACTGCATCTTTGTTAAAGATAATCAGTTTGGATAATTTAACTTTGAACTTATTAAAGGAATTTTAGTGAATCAAGCAATCCTACATTGCGTTTGACTTGGCTGATGGAATAAAAAAATTTTAACATGTGAGAAAGAACTTTATTGTTGAACTCCCAGTACACCTTCACTAACATTAGAACTGCTTTGCATGTAACTGGCACGTTCCTCAGTTTTATTATATCAGTGTATCTCCAATTTACTTGACATGTACTTTTTGCCACTGACCATGGCAACTGAATAGGTTGATGCAGGAGCCTGCTGCATATGGGAAGTTAGGGTTGGCCAATCTATTGGAAATGAGGGAAGAATGCTTAAGAGAATTCCTGTTTGTTGACGCCTATAGAAGTATAAAGCAGAGGTATAATTTACATCAAGCCATAAAGACGAGATCTTTACTCTTCCTGTCACTAGTTTCCTTTTGAGCCACCACATTTCATATGCAAATCCTATGCAAGCAATCCGCTTAGATAAATAGAAGTGAGCTAGTCGTGTAAATATAAAATGAGACACTAAATGCTCTATATTAGCGCAATGAAATGCATAAACTTAAAAAAATGTTAGTTATTTTTACTAGCTGGACTTTATCCAACCTTAATCAGCCATTACTAGTCATGAGAATCCGCACTTATTTATTTATTATTTTGCTCTGAATTCAGTGGTTTCAAGATGCAGCATTTAGATATGCAATTTAAATGCAAAAGCAAATAAAAAGAAGAAAGATAAAGTCCCCGTTGGTAAAACACACCACCATGCCATCTGCAGGTCTACAAACTCCTGACAATTGCTAATTTATACTTAATTTTTCAGGGAAAATGAGGCATCACTTGCTGTTTTACCTGATTTGCTGATGGAGCTTGATAGCATGGATGAGGTATGCCTAACAAATACATCAATCCACTGAGCCTAACATGGTGGGAGGAATTCACTGTTAATTCCTTCTTGCATAGTAATTATGACTGATTTATTTAATTTGTAAGTTACTCCTTACGCAAAAATCTATTTTACATATTTTTGAGGTGAGTAAATGTAATACTGCATAGGGAAGTTAAACTAACAAAGAGGCCATGCTGAGTCTACACTCATACATGTGGCAATGTTGACATTTAGTTCAGCTGGCATTTCGCAACACCATCCCTGGCTTCTTATAAATCACTGTTGCAGGTAATCTGAAACTCTTTCTTGTTTCAGGAAACCAGACTACTTACTCTAATTGAAGGTGTACTTGCTGCAAACATATTTGACTGGGGATCTCGAGCTTGCGTGGAACTCTATCATAAAGGAACTATTATTGAAATTTACAGAATGAGCCGAAATAAAATGCGAAGACCTTGGCGGGTGTGTGGAGCCAAATGCATATACTGATATGGTTACTTGATTTCTGAATTTATTTATCATAGTTGGTAGTTGAATACTAAGCTGATCTTTCGTGATCTAGGTTGATGATTTTGATGCTTTCAAAGAGAGAATGTTAGGGACCGGGGACAAGAAACCTCCCCCACATAGAAGAGCTTTACTTTTTGTGGATAATTCAGGGGCTGATATTGTTCTAGGGATGCTTCCCCTTGCACGGGAGCTCCTTCGTCTAGGAACAGAAGTGAGTACAATTTGTATGTTTCATAAAAGTTGAATCAATATCTACTGCAAGCTCTGCAGTGTGAAAATATGTATCTACCAAGTCTAGCTATTTTGGTTTTCTTTGTATGAATTTTGTTACTCCCTGCATGAATTCCTTGGATGTCACTTCGTCCTATGCCTATGAATTTTCTGATGTAATGTGAACAATATAATAATTGAAGTGTTTTTGCAGGTGGTTCTGGTTGCAAACTCTCTCCCCGCTTTAAATGATGTAACTGCAATGGAGCTTCCTGATATTGTAGCTGAGGCTGCCAAGGTTTGTTTATAATTTTTTTTAACTTTATTTTTTTGGTATCTATAATCATTTGATGGTTAAGCAGCCACAAGAAAGTTCATCTGAATATCTTTACCATGATTCAGTTAACACCTAAGAAGCATGGACACTTCTCCCTTTGGCAGTGTCAGCATGTCCAACACCGACACTTGGATAACATGTGTTAGACACTTCTTAAAGGTGTCTGATTTAAAATTTTTATTTATTTTACTCGGACACAGCTTTGACATTAAACTGACACCTTAAAATGATTTTGACACTTCTTGAACACCTTTGTCCATTTTTTTAAAAAAGAATAAACAAAAATAAAAATATATTTAGAAATGCAACACTATTTAAACAAAAATGAAGTCTAAAAAAAACTTGATAAGTTTTACTAAAAAGTTGAAAGTGTAAATTTTGAATTTTAATATATAATAATCTTTTGTCATGTTGTCATATAAAAAATTCTTAATATATATATATATGTATAGCTGTATTCCGGTGTCGCCGTGTCTAATGTCCATTTCAGAGTCCTTGTTTCATAATAGGCTACCACTCTTTTGTTTCCCCGTTGATGGAAAAAATACGATTTTTTGTCTCAGTAGAGAACATCCTTGCAAATCCGTTCAGTTTGCAATTATGCTGCGTGAACCACACTTCACCACCACCGCACATTTAGTGGGAGCTGGAACACCAGTATTATTACTAACCTTCTGTTCAGATAATTTTCTCTAACTCGAGTGTATGACCTACCCACCAATTTTAGTTATTCTTAAGTCCAAATAAATTACTGCATCAACTAGTGAAATAGAACATTTGTGTAGTTTGCTTGTTGATCAGAGATTAAGTAGTCTGCCCTCCACTGTGATTATAAAGAGAATTATGAGAAGGGGGGATGGGGTCTAAAAAATGTTTGTATTGTATCAAGTATATACCTGTTGCATCTGATTCAATTTTGGATTTTGTAAGATCCCAATATGATTGGTTTGGCCATATTTTTTATGTCTTTGTGCTGATTTAACTATAACCATGGTACCTATCCGTGAATTTACCTATAATACTAGTTGAAAGTTAAAACAGTGGAACTGATTCTTCTATCCCACAGCACTGTGACATTCTTAGAAGAGCTGCTGAAGCTGGAGGCTTACTCGAGGATGCAATGATTAACACCTTGGACGGTTCTAAAGAAAATTCATCTTCCGTTCCCTTGATGGTTGTTGAGAATGGGTGTGGGAGCCCATGTATAGACTTAAGACAGGTCAGCTCTGAGCTGGCTGCCGCTGCAAAAGATGCTGATTTGGTGAAGCCTCGTTCTGTTTATTTGAGAACTTTACTATTGGTGAAAGTTAGATGCCAAGGAGAAGCCATATTCTAATCAAGGTTTTTTTCTATGCAGATAATTTTGGAAGGCATGGGTCGAGCTCTTCATACCAACCTCAATGCTCGCTTTCAGTGTGATGCTTTGAAGGTAAGACGTCTGGTTCATAGCTTTCATCCCAGTCTCATGAGTTTTAACCCGGTGTCTTTGATAATTGGGTTTCATTCTATATGCTTTTTATTTTGTCTTTTGTTAAAAACTTAACTAAATTTAGATTCTTTACCAAATACCAACTTCTCTGGGTTGTTACTTGAACATGAATTTATTAGGATTAGGATTCTTCTTTTATTTTACTTTTGTTTTTGTGCAGCTTGCAATGGTGAAAAACCAGAGGTTGGCTGAGAAGTTAATGAAAGGAAACATATACGACTGTATTTGCAAATATGAGCCTGCCATTTGAAAACGCATTACTAGTCTAAAGGGGATTGGAATGAAACTTACAGTTAGAAGAATTTTATATTCAGATTTAACCTTCTCTTGCATATCTTTCTAACTTTTGCATTCATAGAATATATATATTTTTTCCCAGTTAAAAGATTGCTTGATAGATTATAAATATTTATATAGTTAAATATATCGAATTTGGATTGCTGTACTTTTTCTCTTTTTTTTTTTTTTTTCCTTAAATTGAATTTGGATTTAATACCAACCACTAGATGAAGTTAAATATATCGAATTTAGAGTAAGTTATTATTATTTCAGAAGTTTTATTGTTGAAGTACTTACCATTATAGTTTTGTGTATGAAACACTTTAAATCTGTCTTATAATGACAATTTAAAATAAAAATTGATTTGAAATAACATTTTTTACGATGTTACATTTATATTTATATGAAAAAAATTCTTTTATTAGAATGAACAGATATTTGAAGTCTCATTCGATTCAAATGGTTTAAAAATTACCTAAAATGCACCTTTGAAAGTTTGGGTGTTCGGTCTATTGGCATGACTCTCGTTTTGGGTGCGAGAGGTCCCGAGTAGGATGTCGGGTGGTTATCCTTGTCTCATGTTTTACAATAGAATAAATGTTGCAATCCACACTTTACATTCCTGGGCGTTTGGTCTAGTGGTATGATTCTCGCTTTGGGTGCGAGAGGTCCCGAGTTCGATTCTCAGAACGCCCCGTTTTTATTTTTTATTCTTTTATGTTTAATGCTTTCACCCGTGTCCCCGGGAACACAAAACTCATAGTTTTCTGCTGCTTTTTCTCCAAGCAGTTCAGGCACTTTATATCACATGCCGAAAACGTGAAGAATCTGCTTTTGTGGCAGACATATATTGTCTGGTTTTATTCCAACGTTTTCTTTTTTGTCCCGCCCAAATTCAGCCATTGAACAGAAAAACTGATTCTCTATAATTAGAATGCCAATTTTCAGGTTCCTTCAACTTATTGAACAAAGAACAGGATTATTTAGCAGCATGGATGTAAACAAATCAATCAAGTAAACTGAAAACTACAAGTGATCACGTTAAAGGGTTCAGCTAGGTTTTGCCCGCTAATGAATTAAGTTTCACCTTCTTTTCCTGCTTTATGTATGAGACAGACCAATATTGACTGCCAGAGTCCAAGCATGAATTCTTATAGCCACTAATGTGAGAGGAAGAGAGATGAAGCAATGCTCGAGCGAACACCGCCAGCATGGAGCTCCAATTTTGTGTGTATATATATATATACACTTTTGTTCTAAGTTCTAACATCTCCCTACACAATCCATTTGTGAGGAGCTGTATATTCAGCAATTGATATGCTGGATAAGTTGATATATTCTTTCATTGTTCTTTACATGTATTAAAAATGTCTTTACTCTTAGAGAGGATAATTGTAAAAACTCGTTACGATCACAGCTGACTGAAAGAACTTTCTCTTTTCTCTATCATACACATCAGAAAATTTCTTTATTTTCAATGGGATAGGGGAATTTCCTAGCTTTGATGATCTGACATGTATTTTGCACCATGTGAATGGAGGATTTAATGCCCTCTTAAACTTTTCTTCTTCGTCTAATGATTGTTTAGTTAGCACTTACAGTTAACAACATAAATAATAAGCCCACAAGTAAGCATAGCGATCAAGGTTATCTTACATATCATATTTAAAGATTAATAGCTACATTAATTTCCTTTTAACTGAAAAAAGAACTAGTTACCATATCTTCCTCGGTGTTACAACAAAATCCTAAAGCTTTGTTACACACAAATAAACCAACATATATAAACCAAAAGTAACGCCAACAAGGCAGTCGCTTTAGACTTCTGAAGCTTTTCTCGTTCACACACTCTTTGTTAAGTCAATAGAAACTGCATGGAGACCACCTTGTTAGAAAGAAAGAAACACTACATATAAATTAAACAATACGAGGGACCTTCCCATTAGAGGCTTTTTGCATATTTTATAAGATATATTAATTAATTAATTAAGAAGATGATGATTGATGGGTCGCTGATATCATAGAAACCAACCCGGCCGGCCCAGAAGAGATTTGAGCCGTTGATCATCACGAACAAATATTCAGATCATGAGTTTCAGACCAAAGGGTTTGTTGTGGATGTTCCATAGCCGTTCATTATGCCGGTCCATGATCCTAGACCGTTGAGGTACCCAAATGATTCTTTCCCAGCGTCAGAGCAGCCTTGATCTTGCCATTCAAGGGACAAGAGTTTAGGGTTTGGCTTCACATCAATTGCGGCATTTTGGTCCTCATGATCATACGGCAACATCAGTCGCTGGCAAGAGTCCATTATGTAATTAGTCCCACCATTGTTGGCATCAAGGGACATTCCCCCGAATGGCGTTGAGCAAAGGCCATTAAAATTTGGCTGCATCCCATTATGACCATTCATATCTCCAAGTCCAATACCCATGCCCATATGATCACTATTTCCCATAAAATCGAAATTTCTAGAAGAAGCCCCAATTAGGCCTTCCAGCTTAGAGCTTTCCACGAAGTCAATAGGCCTAGGGTTCTCGAGCACGCCGATGTTGAAACTAGGGTTTCCCAGTACCCCATTGGCCCCAAGTAAATTGCTGAGGTGGGAAAATTGCATATCTGGGAAAGAGAGTTGAAGATCTTTGGGGTTGTGGTGATAGGAGGAAGATCCAGGTTGTGGTTGGGTTTGATTATTAAGGGAAGAAGGGTCATTGGATTTCTTGGAAGAAACTTTCTTGTTCTTTCTACAACCACCACCAACTGGGATGTTTCTGAGAGTGCCTCCTTTGGTCCAATACCTTCGGCAAGTTTTGCAGAAGTACCTTGGTTGAGTGAGACTGTAGTTGTTGTAGTAGCAGAACTTGGTGTGAGTTGAATCACACCTCGGGCACTTGAGAGCTTGGTCGTGGGGTGGTCTCAGTCTCCTCTCTATCAAGGGTCTCGAGCACGTAAGCATCTCCCCAGATGGCGAAGAAGAATCCATTCCAGACTCCTCGTGAATTGTGCCCTGCATGCCATTCATTAAATAATTACAACACTATCAGAGACATGTTTTACCATACACTGTTCCGTACTGCCTCTGCCGAGCTTGTCATTTTGCATTATATATCCTAGCCACGCCCCTCTTTTTCTTTTAATTGCCTCTTTTTTCTTCGCTTTTGAATAGCCCAACATACTTTTTTTTTTTTTTCCTACATATTAAAATTAAGCAGAGTTGCAGAATGCAAGACGATATATATATATCGATCATACTGCTAATCTTAATATTGATAGATAGAGTTTCAATTAAATTCATGAACAATTAATGTGGCTAGCTAGACTGCCATGACCATTAGAATTAAAGAAATTGAGAAGATATAGTCTACATTTCCTAATATATTATTGCAAGGCATACCTGCAGCCAATGATCTGATGATTCCATGCAGACGTGCACAGAAGAAAAACCCATCCACAAATAAAATCCAGCTACCGAGGATAGAGATAAAAACAGTTGTTGCAATCCGATAGGGAGAGAGTGAGAGAATAGTCGTTAATTAATTAAAAGTGGCACTAGAAGTGGAAGTGGAAGTGGAAGTGCATAGCATGAGATGTCAGAAGAGAAGACTAGTGTAGCGTAGTGTCGAGTTGGGAGGGGCAGTGAATAAGAAGGAAGAAAAAGGTGAGTCTAGTGTGCTCTAAACCCCGTCGGTGACAAAAACAGTGGGCCTCAACCTGTCTCTCTATTCTCTACACCCTGCCCCCGCCCCGCTACACTTACCCCACGCCTTATCTAAAGCTTGACTAAATCTTCTCTAGCACAATCCACGGCTCGATTTGTTCGCAGTCACCAAAGAATGCTGACTTGGATGAACCAAAACCGTTGATCCTTGTTTGTTACATATGTCAGCTAAGGCGGCAAGATGCGTCATACAAGTCCTGTCTGACGTGACAGAAGCTTGAGTTGAGAATATTTGGGTCCCCGATAAAGAACGCATACCGAAAGAGCACTCTTCTTGGGGGCCCCCCAACACTGGACCCCACTCGGCCTCCTCCCACAAGCAAGGGATATATTCCCACGAGCTCCTCACGTGCATCTTTCTTTCTTTATTCCCTTATAATCAGTGACCACCCGCATCGTCCCCATACCAATTTAATTTCTTCCTAGTATTCCCGAATGCAACCAATTACTTGTGAGTATGTGTTTGCTTAGGATAAAATATTAATTCATTTAATTTCTCTTTCCCTTTCAAAAAGATTAATATAACTCCCCACAATTTGGTTCAAACAAAGCAGGTGTTAAATTCAAACTTCAAAACTATATTCTCTAACTAGGCGGGTTGCATGGGAATAAATACAAAAGCTTTCATTACAAGGGTGATGCCTGAAAGAGCAACGAGAATGCTTTTAAGTTTTAACCACTCAGACGACAACAACAACATCATCGACCTGTAGAAGAAGAGAAGATAACTAGTTAGCGTGAGCAACACACTCCCAAAGTACAACGACAGGTGAATAAAGTGAGTGTGTGCCCACGTTAATTATGCCGTACGCTTGGCTTCATAGGTTTCCTTCTCGCAACATGTCTTTCTCTTTTCATTGGCTCATCATTTTGCTATGTCTCTCTGTCCATTTTGCTACAAAGATAGATTATTATCATTTCAATCATAAGCATGCACGTTATCATTGCTATTCAGTGCTTGTCATTCCTAGAGGCCCCTGCTCTAGCTTGCTTTTGTTATTCAGAGTAAGAGAACTTTCAACTACTTTAGTGAGTGATCATTGGGTGGCAGTTGCCTGTTGGTGAACGGTCACGTTAAAGATATTCAAACAGAAACAGTTAGAGCTAGCCCAAAAAACACCAACTCAAGTTAATTATGGACAATGGATTGATTGGACTTAAATTAGTTTACGTGTGGTGTCGTTTTTGGGACATAGTTACGTCTTAACTAATAGTCTCTTCTTTTGCATGAAAGATGTGAGCAAGAGACAAGTTGTAACTATTCGTTGGACGTACTGGAGAATTGATGCTCACTTTGGCAGGCATGTATATGCGTGACATGTGCGCTGATCCTAAAGATTTCCGAGCATGCCTATGATTACAAATTCAATAATTAATTCTGTGTACTTGTCATATAACTTCACATGCCTTGCATATGCTTCTCTGATCGATAGGGTATCTTGTAAACGAACGATCTATTGATTAAAGTATACCCTTTTGGAAAATTTCAAAAATATCAACAACCTTCATCCTCAAGCTACGTATCTTTACTAATTAACAGTGCTTGAGTTGCTTTCTTTCTTTCTTTTTTTTTAAAAAAAAAAAAAAATCCAAACGAAAGATCAGAAAAAGCCAGTAGCTAACGCCACGTATAAAAATTTTAAAGCTGTAGTTTTTGTCCAAAATTTTTTAAAGCCGGAAATTTTTATAGATGGATTTTTTTCATCCCTCCAAAAATTTCTAATCTTTTTGCCCTTATATGCTCTTCGTTTTCTTGCCATTTTTTTTTTCTCAGATTTTATGTTCTTGCAACAGAATGTTTAGTAAGCCAACCCTTTACATTTGTCTTGTTTGCCGTCGGCACGAAGGAAGGCCGCTATCTCAAAAATCATTTCATGGAAGGAAGGCCGGCAATCAGGCACATGATATGGAAAGAAAAAGCGAGTAGTTACTTGAAGTAACTAGTTATTGTTCCTATATCAGGAAACCAAAAATAAAATTACACTTGTTGTAATGGTGTGGTCCACATTCTATCATTGGTCAAACATTCTAACTCAAATACCTCGTTATGGGTGCAGTCAATTTGGTTCTTTGGGTCCAAGGAATTAGACCCCACCATCAGCCATATCCATCCCATCTCATCCCAAAGCTTTGCTTCCACATGTATAGCACTGATGCGCACAGGAGCCATATCCCCAATTTAAGAAGCCCAAAACCCTTTAGGGACCAACATTATAATTGCTCTGGAAAGTTCCAAATTATAACACCACATATATATTCCCCAATCCCACTGCCAAAAAACCTGAATAAGAGTGCATTCATTTCTGGGGATGGTGTGTGAAGTGTGAAGTGTTAAACTGAGAAGCAAATAGACAATGTCATCAGACATATACATCCGTTTGATTCGCTTTAAAATTATGGATTAGACTGGACAAAAAATTGTATACTTTATTTGATTTTAAAAAAGACAATAGTATTGGACAAAAACATTATGATGTATTAGACAAATTTTTTATTTTTTGTCCCTAAACAAATTAGAGGACAAAACTTTTGTTTACAGTACAAAAACTTAAAAAGACAAATTTAATCTCATCTTCTTTATACAGACCTTTCAATAAGTTTTGTCTTTTAACAAGTAAAATCAATTAAAACCTTTTTTACTATTTACACAATAATATTTTTTTTCCTTACAAAATGACAAAAAAAGACCCATAGCACTAGATTTTAATGATTATAGTTCCGAAAATGCAAAACAAACATTTCTTGCAGAATTTAATGATTTTTGGAGTATCAAATTTTAAAATTTAGAATCGAATTTTTTTTTATTATGCAAAATGAACCTATGCAATATTTGTATTAGTCTTTTTTTTTTTTCTTTTACAATTATAATTTTGTAAAATCTAAAAATAAGAATTTTTTATATGTCAAAATCTTGTCTAATATTTTTTTTTTAAAATAACAAATATTGTATAACACATAAGATATTATAGTAAATATTACATTATTTTATCCAGTAATTATGTTAATCAAACAGTAAATAGTACAAAAAATTTTGTCATGTGCATTAACTAACAAACAGTAAACAAGACTGTAAATTATTATGTAACTTAGTCACTTATACTGTACTATTTTGCTTATACTGTTTGTATTATGTATTAAACGCATCCATAGTCAAATTTTTCTAATCCCGTGTGCATGTAAAGAGAGAGATACGTATCGTATCCGATTCTTCTTGTCTATTTGATCATGCTGCCTTGGCACACATAGTAGAAGCCCGTGTATATGCATGCATATATGCTGAAAAAGTTTGAGAATTCTAATTTGAATCTAATCAAAATAACATAGTAAACCACGTAAATACAAAATCCAGAAGTCTTACAATTTATGCGACGTGTGGACCGCAGTTGTTGCGTAGGTGGTGTGTTTTATAATAATTTTTCATGCGCATGCGCGACACTGCCAACGGGGAGTGCGGCGCGCAGAGAAATGACTAAACAAAGGAATGGAGATCTAATAAAGGAATTCCCAGTTTGAAGGATATTTATTTATAATTTATAATTGGACGAATCTATGTGGGCGGTGGACAGGATCTTTAATCAACCACCAACATATTTTAACGTTATGTGCATTGTTGGTTTGTTGCCTTTGTCGCGCGCCCTAATAATTCCTTATTCTTCATCACTTAGCAATGGCTCATCCACAACGATGGACAATGCTATATCAACTTTCCACGCGCGCGCATCTATGTTTAATTTCCTATTTGACAGCTACATACTTGTTTCTTATATAGTTTGGTCTACCTTCCAAGTTTCCAACAGTTTGAATATGCAGGATGTCACCCCAAAGTTGCAAGGTTCTTTCTCAGCGTGCAAATACAATATATATATATAAGCTAATAGTTTAGCTTGCCCTTCTTTGACACTTACATATTGGTCCCAGGTTGAGAGAAATGTATGATACACATTACATTATGTCAACTTATTTTTTGAGATAGAAGTTTTCAGTGAGGGGAGATTAAGCTAAGATATATGAACAGAATCCATACGTTATGGGGGTAAAAAAGGGAGGATTCTCTTTTTTTCTCATTGTGATAAGGGCATTTTTTCTTTAATTTCAACAAAAAAAAACAGTAATGGAGGTTAGAATAATAATTTTATGGGTGTTAAAAGAAATCCATAAATTCGCAATCCAACGTGGATAGTCCATAAACATTGATTCGGTAAAGAGGCCTACAAATGTGGCCCATTATAAACAAATGAAAGTTTAGATTGTATTAGTCTTTTGGCCCGTGCTTATGTGCGAGAGATCACGTGGTTATATGTATGCCCAGGAGGACGTGTTGATGTAGAAATTATTAATTTACTACTTTATTGGCTGCCTTGCTGCACAGCGCATAACAAAAAGAAAGATGGGATGGTTATACAAATGTTAATAAAACATTAGTGATGTTTGATTTTATTTTTTATTTTTTCTGGAGTCTTTAAGATTAAAATTGGCTTATGGCTAAATCAATATTAAATAATTAATTAAAATACATTAATACTACCTTAAAAGTGCGCTCGAGGGAAAACTTACCTGAACCCAGCCAAAAACCTCCGTCTTCTGGTGCAAAACCCTTCAAACACTAATACCCTGTTTCCCGGGGTCTAAAACCTTCCAGTTTCCCGCCAACTTTCCCCTCTACTGAACTGAACTTCCGTAAGAATCATGGTCATAAAGTATAGCTTCTCTATTGCCGCGTGAAATCTCTCGTCTGATTCGATTATCGATAACTATAATCCATCGCACTGCTGCGTGATAATGGCAATCGTCAGTTCTAGAGACGTACAAGAAATTGTGGAGAAGCTATCTTCTGATAAAGCTAAAGCTCGCGAAGTAACCTTCACATTCCTTCATCGACTCTAAATCCGTCTTCATTTGGTCGCTGGGAAAACCCTTGATACGAAATTACTTAGTCCCATGAATCAAGGCTGGATACCAGCCTATTTTGGATGGACATTTTCGTCATTATCTTCTGAATGATAAATTTAGTATTGAAAAATTTTGGTTTCATTTTAGTAACAATCATACATATCCCAATAAGCCACACATTCATATAGTTCATTTATGAGATGCTTAGTTTATCTGAGTCATGATCACTGAAATCAAATAATAATGCTTATACTTGCCTACTAAACAAATATCCTTTACATTTGTCGCTTCTTTTACTGTGTCAAGTTGTAATGTAAGTGAACCAGATGATGTTCATTCATTATAGAGATTTGTTTTTGATGTAAATCCTCTAAGGATACATGGTTCTAATGCGTGCCAATATTTTATACATTACCAGGAAGGGATCAAGTTGTTAAATTCGTGGTTAGAAGGAGAACGGTCATTTAATTTCTGCAAATTTATTGGGCAGAGCACTGGAAAGCTTAAACCAGATGAAATTCCTCATTGTAAGATCAATTTATATTTTAAAAGTTACATGCAATTCTGGGGGCACTTATTCTAAAAATTTTAAAGCCAAAGTGTAACTTTTATTTGTCATCTATATAATAATTTTGTTGGCAGCTGAAACCTGGCCTTTTCTTATTTCCTTACTGATTCAATCTGCATCAATGGAGATATCATCAAGTAAGCGGAAAATGCCAAAGATTGTATTTGCGAAGACTCTAAGAGTTGTTGTGCAACGAGCAGAAGATGCTAAGTATTCAGGTCAGTCAGCGTAGAATTTAATTGTTCAAACACTCCCCGCTTTTTTTTTTTTTTTTTTTCTTGGAATACGAACAATAGAATAAGAAGTCAAAGGTTAAAATTGTTGCATCTTAAAGATGGGAAACAAACCCAGTGGAAAAAAAGATAGGATGATTAGACCTGCAGTAAATTGCAAGACAACCTTTTTCATGCATAGTAGTGTCAGATGATATGGACATCAAATCAAGAGAATACCGAATCCCTTGAAGTGCTGATAGCTTGCAATGGTACAACCAGTGATAAGCTGTGTTTTCTCTGATCTCTCTTCTCTTACTTTTTTTAGGCAAAATGCTACCTTTATTATCTGTAGTTAAACCACTTTACAATCATGTTTGGGACGTCCTGAGCAATGTTCCAAGCTTTCAGTCAGAGTATGGGATTATCCTCCGGCATCTATTGGCTGTCAAGGATTATAGTTTCCAGATGAAGAAGCGCATTTACTGCAGTAAGTTTTTTCCCCTTAAATATACTAATACTAACAATTTTTTACCACGGGGCTTGCTTCGTTCCCCATGATGTCTCATTGACATCATATTTCTTCTTTCTTATTTATATAATCAAAATATTTTGGCAAGATTTGGTGCTTCTTTTCATTGAGAAGGTTGAAGCAAGCTTGAAAGGGAATAGTATTAGTCATTATACTTCAAAGGATGAGGCTTTCCGCCACATTGTGACGCTTCATTCACTTCTGGAAAATCCTCCTGGTGACTACCCTGATAATCTTAGAGAAGACACCATTAAGGGTTTTGTTAGGGTCTGTTCATTCATCAGGTATATCATAAATTGATTCAAAAGCATCCGTTTGGCTTTTTTTATGCTGCTAGATTACATTATCTTATTCTTATTTTCTTCAGGGATGAGGGCAAGATTTCACGCAAGCTTGTTGAGTGTATTAATACATATTTGTTAAATGATGGCCCAAATTTGGGTTGTCAGGTGTCGGAGATCCATAATGCCATGCAGCAGTTTGTGTTTCGCTGTTGGCTAACAACTCATGATCGAGTTCTTAAGGTCTCTTGTCATTGCATTTTAGAGTAAATTACTTGCTTATAGATTGTCTCTTGAATGCTTCAAACAGATGTGTATACTTCCATTGCAGGATGCACTTATGTTGTATGCAAGGTTACAGCTAAATTTAACAAGAGGTGCTGGTGATAGGTGTTTATTGGTAGAACAACTTTTGGATGTGATTTGTAAGGATCTTGATCAGGGTAGTACATCTAATATTTCTATTTCTTGGTGAGTGCTCTAACATTTATATTTTTCTTTATTTTATTGATTTGACAGTGGAGCTTCTAGTTATTGATGGTTTAAATGGTTATTTTATGCAGGGGTGATGGAAACAAAGATGACAAATTTGGAGCTTTGAGTAGCTCACAGTGTGTTTTAGTGGAGCTTGCAGCAGTTCTATTTTATAAGGTAGTCACTAGAAACTCATAGCTGTTTCAGGGGTTTTAAACTGGAGCTCTCTGCTCCATTTTTTTTTAATCATAATTTATTTATTTTTCTGATCATGTTGCTTTATTCTGATATAATTACATGAGTAGCTTGTAGTTAGTGTTACTGCCCTCTTTGCTAATCTTTTTGTTCTGGTTTGAAAATGATGCCTATGAACCTGGAAGGTGTGTTATTGTATGAAAATTTCACCATTTGTCACATGTATTAAGTCACTTAACAGTTTCTAGATAATGTTTGTATAATATTTTTAAAAGTAGCAATTTTGTCATAAGTTTATTTAGTATCTTTGCTAAAGTTTGGATTTGTTTTTCTACTTCAAGAAATAGATTGCTAATATGGTTTATCTCTCAGGCATGCCATACTACAACCATAGCCTCATTAGCTGAAAAACGGGTTAAGAGGGAGTCGGCTGCTGTGCTTCTAAGGGAGGCACTTACAAAAGGCAAATGGTTATGGTAAGCTATAGGCTAATTTCAGGGTTGATGCCTAAAAGTCATTCTGTAGCATGCCGTATGGGTATTAATTGTTCTTTAAAAAATTTGTTTTCACTACGTACTGATATCACTATTTTTCTTTTCTAGGTGAGGTTTCTTCATTTGCTCACCTCTAATCTATTCAGTGTGCCCAATTGGTGTCTCTTTCTCTTAGAATCTTCTTTTATAGGTTAAAAATCTGTTTTTAATCATGGTAAGACAATTTATACACATTATGATGCATTCACTCTATTGTTTTCATGACATCTGGTGCAAGAGAACTTCGCCATGTGCATATATAAAGTAGAAACTCATCCCAAAAAGAAAATTGAAGGTGCTAATTGAATTATGCACAAGAAATGAATAAAAGTTTACTAAATTATACATTTTTTTTTCTGGTGAACATTTGTATTATGGGTCTCATGAATTTTTGATTATCATTTCATCTTTTTTTGATGTCATTATAACAAACTCAAATGGAGGATCTATTCTTCAGGAATGCTGCATTTAGTTATCTCACTCGAAACTACCATACTCGCATTTCTAAGGATCTTTTTCTTTACTGGTTTGAAGCCATATGGATGAGCTTTGACAGGTAATTGGAATTGAGAATGTTATGGAGCCAATATTGTTTTATTTTATGTATTTTATTTTGAACTGTTATTCTCTTTTTATTTCTTTTCTCTCATAATCATATGGATCTTTCTGTGCACAATAAAGAATACTACGTAGGGATGAAAGGACATGATGATGCTTGGCTCTCTTTTTCTGGTTTTCTACTTATCAAAACCTTTTATACGATCAATTTATCTTTTGGAATTGCATTCGATAGCATTTCTCATCATGCACATGATTATTGTTGGACGTAGGTCATAAATAGATTTGTTTAACTTATGGAATCATTCTTGTTACACGTATCTTTATGCCATGTTCTGTTACTTGGAGAGGATTGTGTACAAGGCATGTTTATTGTGCTTAGCTTATTTATTTTTTAATTTTTTTTAAATGGTATCTTTTATTGGATCTCTATATAACAAAGGGATGTTTTACATAGATTTCTATATTTTAAGTTACATTTTTTTTAGTTTTAGTTTCCTTTCTTGATTTATTGGTATAGTATCTCTCTCTTTTTCATAGAATATTGTTATGATAATTTATTTCTTGTTCGTCGTGTTACCACCATGGATTGTTGTGCATGGCTAGGTAGATAGCTGGTTTGAAATGTGCTTTTACTTTGGAACTTAATTACCATTTACATGGTTTGAATTTTATTTCTTTATATGCATGCATGAGACATTCTATGGGAAAAAATATTCATTTTTACTATTGGATTAACAAAATTGAGGTGGTATTGCAGAATCCTGAATTCTGCGAACATGGAACGGGCTTATGAGGGTGTATTATGGACTCTGAGGTATGCTGCTGTGAATGGTCATAACATTTCTCTATACATGATTTTTCTGTTGGCCAAGGTCATATTTCGGACCTTGAGATGCTTTGGTTCTTGTGAACTTCATTCTAGGAATTTATTCCTTTTTATTCTTATATTAAATGCATTATTCTGTTTTATTTGAATAGGCATTAGAGCCACTGGCAACCCCCTATATTTTGGACTCATATTTGATTTTCTGTGTTTAAAGGAGTTTGCAGGAACTTTCCTTTGTTCTGTTGCTTCCAAACTCAAAGATGGAAAAGTTATCAATGTCATTACCTAGCTTAAATGAGGTCTCTCTCTCCCTCTCTCTCATTCTCACATGCACACATATTCATAAGTTATGACAGAATGAAGCCCCCCACATTCTAGCTCGTTAATCAAAGAAAAGTTTTTAATTTGTTGGCGGTGGTGATGGAATGTCATTTTGCAAAAATGCTATTGATGGCTCTTTTTGTATTAATTTCCTTCTATTTCTTGCATAGCGAGTATGTGTTGTCCTCTTTTCTTATGATTTCTTTTCTCATTCTAATAACATTCTTCTTTATGTAAAATAATAATAGAGGTGGTAAGAGATGTTCTTACTGAAAAAGAAAAGGATGGCAAAATCAGTGGGAGCAAGAATCTTGATAATTGATACTCCATATCAAATATAGGCTAATTAAGATATCTGCAAAATTATCATTGAATCTTCTTGGTCAAGGTTATCTTGGACTAGTGTCTCTTGGTGTTCATTAATATATAATTTTCTTTAAGGTGGCATGCTTTAACTTTGTTGGACCAATGTTTGCAGTTCATCAATGGTTGGCAACTGATATGGAGTTCTGTAGTACATGCGTTGCCCGTATACAGCAACATAATTGCTGTTGTAAGTTCTCTTCTAGTATGCAGTTTTGTTCTGTTCTTGCTTTGTCAGGCTAATCTGGATTATTACTTTTCTGCTATATTGCCACCATTTATTGGTTTTGTGTCCCTGTTGACTATTTCCTTACTTGAGTCTGTTATGGCCCACTGAGACAACCTTAGCCTCTTATTATTAGTTAAAATCTCATTCTATTGATATAATGTTAATCATGATGGTTGGAGAAGTGACTAATATTTTACCATGCCATGCTTTGCCCTTCCTCTTTTTATTTTTCTTGTTCATAATTCTCTGAATCAAAAATTATAATTCCCTAGTCAGCTTGATTCATTTTATATCTTCTAGGTGACAGAAAGTTTGGTTGCTAAGTTATAACTGAAGATTTATTATTATTATTTTTTTTTCAAAAAGAAAATTTTATTGATATATGTCCATTTTGTTTGATGAGGCACTCACTTTATATATTCCCCTCAGCTCTTTCTGGTTTGAGTTGCCATTTTGATTTTGATCAAAGGAATATTTGTGCAGGTGGATGCTGCTCTGGTGCTTCTTGGTAACATAGCCTCAAATGTGAGTACTAGACTACAGTTTAAGCATGACATATACCAGGGACATATTAAATACAAGTACTTTTTAACATAATCTCATATGCTTCTTCCCAGGATCTAGTAAATACATGTGTAATACCTCAAGATGTCTGGGATCTTCAGTTATTCAAAAGACCACCGTCAATGTAAGTGCCCTTTACTTTGACTACATCATTTGGAAAATGTAATTTCAAGACTGGTATTGAACATACAAATTTTTTATCCTTTAACTCATAAAATGAACTCAATAATACATTTTTGTTCTTGTATTTAAGAAATACTTGAAACTCAAGTTCCCATGAATTTACATACTTGTTAGTATTGTCACACTTACACAATTTGTAAAAAGATTCTTGTGAAGTGAATTAGTCCAATTTAATTGCTGGTTGACTATTAATTGTTTAGTTGGGTCCCTTGAATATATACTCATAAAGGCACTATTATTTCCAACAAAGAATAGTAGTCACCACTTTTGACATGGAATATTCAATGTTGGTGGTTTTCACTGAAGTGGAATAAGCATGATGTGTTTCAAAACATTTTATGGAAGTTGAGAAGCTAGGGTGTTAAAGAATCATCAGCCAAAGATTTTGAATTGATTATTTATAACACTATTTGATTATTACTTGATACTCTTAATTTGTGTTTATTTAATGTATTCTATGTAGGCCCATGTTGTATTTCTTCTCGTGCTATTTTTTGAGGAGAAAATTTCAGGTAAGTTGCCGTGTGATCATCTATATTGTTTGGTTACTTGGCAGTTCTTTCTAATTGTCCCTAGTTCTTAGGAATATATCTCTTTTATCAACGTTTTTTTGGTGAGAGGATTGCATTCTTGTCTTGTGATTGTGAATCAAATGGTTTTTCAGGGGAGTTTCAATGACTGCTTTTCAAAGGGAGCCTTTTTGAGAATATATATATATATATACTGTTACTTTTATTTTTTTCCCAGTTGTATCTTCTCTTTTTCTGTTGCAGTCTATTTGAGGAGGATATTTATCTTTCAGTCCTGTACTTCCTTTCCTTTTAATAAAGTTTTCTTGTTTTATCAAATTAAGCTTTAAGTAGTAGTAAATTGGACCATTAAGTGTGTAGATGAGTTGGGAGGGGGTGTTCTAACTTAACTAGAGGTTTCAAGTTTGAGTCCTAGAAATATAACTGTGTTGAAACTTGTTAGCGAAGGCTGTGTTGCCCTTGCGGTCCGGCTTGGCTTGAATTTGGATTAGTCAATGCTTAAGTGGTGTCAGATATTAGATGGTTCTCTCTCTCAAAAAAAAAAAAAAGCAAACTGGTCTAATTACTTGCTTGTATCAAGCTTGACATACTAACACCATTGGTCGTGTGTGTGTTCTTACGGATATCCTAGTAACTATTTACTTAATTTTCAATGTACATATAAAATTGTATTCTTGATGGAGTGGGCAATTTATGAATGTACAATTGTCACGTGATGAATTGTTGCTAGTTAAATTCTCTGATTATTAATGTATTTGAAGAATGGAGTATGCTTTAAGCCATCATTTCATTTTATTACATTTTAATATGTATGAATGCTTGGGCAAGTAAGAGAAATTGAACTTTTTGGTATGCATTCTACTCATTTGGATTCATCTGTTGGTGACATTTTTTAATAACTCATGCTAAGTATTTTACACCTAGTTTTGTAACTGTGAAAATGTGGGTAGATTTCATGCTTTTATCAATAAAAAACATGAAGTATATCTTCATGCTGAGCCACCGTCTTTTTTTCTGCCTCCATATCTTGCAGGTTGATCTTCGGGATATTTTACATCTAAGGAAGAACCTTTTGAGAGCAACTTTCAGTCATTTTACATGGAAGGTGTGTTTACTTTACTTTGTTATATGTAAAGTATTATAATCTTTATTTGTTTGTTTATTAAGGGAATAATATATCCACAAGATTGATAATGGGGACAACCCTGGTATTATTTGTTAGTTATCAGTTTATTTTATGCAGGGGACTTCCATGTTGAATGAACGGATGGTTTTATTTCTTCCTACTGCTTTGTATGCTCTTTGTGCCGGTTGTGCTCCTTTTAGTCAATGCTTTAAGGAATTTCCTCAATTGTACAGCTCTTTGGATGTAACTGAGGTTCTATCTGACAGTCGCAAGGTACTGTTGAATCTTCATGCTAATCATTTAAGTTGTCTCATAATTTTACTTAAAATTTTTACTAAGAAATCAAATTTTTATGAGATTGTAGGTAGAAGACCCTAAACACCAATGTCTACGTGATTTTTTGGATTGCTCTGTGGAAGTTCTCACAGAAATTGATGTCCTTTCTAAAGTTGAGGTACTGTACTATTACTTGAAGAAGCACTTTTTTTGATTCTATCCTTGTATACATTATTTTTAGTGAGGCAATTGTCCTTTTTCAGGTTTCGGAGTTGCAAAGACATCCACAAGTACATCTTCCTCGGGAAATTAAGGATCAGCTACTGCATGAAGTGGAGACCTCCATTTGTGAAGCTCTAGTGGAAGAGGAAATGAAGGAGAGAAGTTTACCTGATATTTTCTTTACATGTTCTCTATTGTCAAACTTAATACATGGTTCATTTTTCACAAGGTTAGTCACTCGAGTGATGTCTTCTATCCACAGTAAGGATTTAATTTTTGTGTGAAATGGAGTGGACAAGGATTTCAGTGCAAAAATTTTGAAGGATGCTTGTGGTTTTCTGCTTTAGATTGCTAGGAGGTAATACAATAGGTCTTCTGAGTATTGTTATTATTGCATCCTTGTATTTGTGAACATGTCTTGAACGTACTCAGTGGGAAGGATATCATAAACTTTCTACTCGAGTCACATTTTTATTTTTGTTCCTTTTTGGTTTTCTTTTCTTCTTTTTGAAGGGATGCAGTTTTCTATATATGCACCATGTAGTTGAAGATCTAACTTTGATCTCAGTTATGCTTTTACTCTCTTATAAAACAAAGTTTTCTTCCTTCAAATTGAATTATGATTTTTCTTCTTCCATGATTGAGGGATATCGAATTCAGAGAGCCTTGGTGTATACATCCACGCTATTAGTCACAAGCAATTTTTATTCAATAATTCTGTCAGTTGTGGCTGTCTTACTGCGTTATTTCTATTTTTATTAATGGGTCATCAATATGATTTGTTACAAATTGTAAGCATGTTAGCTTTGGACATCCTATATTTGGAATATGAGAATTTTTATTACATGCACTATTCTTTTTAGTTAAACGCTATACTCTTATTGGTTTCAAACTTGACATTGTCATCTAACCTGATTCCACATTTTTTTTCTGTAACCATTATTTGCTTTTCACTTGCTTTCAGGAAAATAAATGTTTCATTCCTCTCCAAGTTAAGTCAGTACTTGCTGGCAATACTTGATTATGCTGTCAACTTCATTCAACAAGACAGAAATGTTCATTCTCTCAGTTGCCTAGGTTATGATTATACTTTTGAAGAGACAGGCCCTGTTGTTGGTTCTGTTCGAAGTTTTCTTTCATCTCCTATATTTAAAGAATGGAGAGACCAAAACAAGTTAGACTTGCTCCCAGTTAGTGAGATTATCCATTCTGTGGAGAGACTTTTAAAAGCATTTGTCCAACTATATGAAGATTATTCTCAGCGTGTGGTGAGCCTTCAATCTGAGATGGTTTTGCAAGACATAGGTGCAACTGATAATGTTGAATGTTCTCGTCCATATGACAGTAATAAAACTAGGATTATAGACATGGAACTGGATGTTAATGATTATTCCAGAGACAGAGATATTTTAACAGCTGGGAACAACAGAAGCAGCGGTGATTCTTTTTCTGCTCAGAAGTGGAAAATGGGCATGATATCACTTATTTCTAGTTTTTTCTCTGTTTCACATGTTATTACGTGGGATATCCTGTTCAAACTAATGGAGAACGAATCTGATACCAAGGTATGTTTCAGAAGCAGTCATATTTGCTCATGTTAATGAATTCATGAATCAAATATTTCATGTTTTTCTTTGTTATTAAATGTTCTAGTTCCTTCTTTGAACTTTGTTGTTGTTGTTGTTGTTTGTTTTTTTAAAACGTAGGTGCAAGAAAAGATTCTATACCATCTCTGTCAACATCCTCATTGGTCATCTTCTGCAAAGTTTCTAAAATTGGTATGCAACTGGATCTTGATCTTTTGATTGAATCCTATTTAAAAAATAAACTTGTAGTAGAAAACGCATTCTGCTTATTTGCCTTCACCATTTGTGTCCACGCCTATCTTTTGCAGATCAATGTAATGGATGAAATGATTGAAGTGCAAGTTAGACTGAAGCTTGACTGTTGCAATGTATTGTCTGCTGCCTGTTGTTTGCTAGCTACCTTATTATCCCTGGACACTGTTGGAAGGGATAAATGTGGCTTGTGTTTAAGGCAGATGGAAACAGAACAGGTACCTTCCAGTTTCATTTTATTTGTAGTTATGAGCAAATTGGCTTCCAGTGATACGTCAATCACAGTTCCTACTTGGACAGATTGTATTTTTAAAATAGATGTCAATTAATCCCTGGAATGTAAAATAATTCAAACAAATGACAAAGGTGAATTGGTATTTTCTTTATTCTTTGTGAGTTGGAAGTAATAGAATAAAATTGCGTTGCATTGATGGTGTATCAATAAGCATTACATCTATCCCATTTCAAACTGTCGGCAAGTTTTCTACAACACCTCAGAGGAATTCTTCTTCTGTATTTTCTCTCTCTCTCTCTTTATATTATTATTTTTTTAATATTGTGGACTAATAGCTTCAAATTTCTTACTTATGTTGTGAAATAGTTTTTAAATGAACATGACCTTTAGTTAGAAACTTAATGATAGAGATGTTATCATGTGAAAAGACATTCCTTTTCATCATGATTTGTATTCAAATGATGTTCTGATTTAATCAGGTAGCTGATTGATTTTCTCATGCAGTGCTTTCTGTCACTTGGAAATGCGATACATAAACTTGTGCAATTTGATCTTCTTGATTGGTTTGGACGGGTGAAGCTGATTGACTGCATCTGTAATCTTATTTTACTCAATCCTCAATCTGGTCAGGTGATTTTTGACAAATGAAATATTCCTCATCAACACTTGACTGCTATGAAGCACAGATATGGGTTTGAAACCATGACATTGCAAACAAACATGAAGAAGAAAGTTTGATAGATGAGAAAATGGAAGTGACATAGATAATTTATGTTTGTAATCCAAGGGTCAACATATATATTTAATGTAGTATGAATTTTATTGTACTTTGATATTTAATGTAATGAAATTAAGAGTGGTTTTTCATAATTTATGTCATCAGAAAACCCTTCTTCTTTCTTGACAGACAATGATAGAACGGTTGCTTTTGATGCTCCAAGATGTGGACTATCGAGTTAGGTTATTCATGGCAAGAAAGATTGGTGTCCTTTTCCAAACATGGGATGGTCATGAGGAGCTTTTCCATGACATTTGGTGAGTTGCATTAATTTTTTATATTACATATTATATCAATAAATTTAGTTGAGATGTTTGTCATGGCAATATTTTAGTGAAAAAGGATTTCTTTCAAATCTTGTTTATGTTGATTGTCTTTCTTCTTGGTCTAAGTTCTTTGGTATGTTCTTTTGGAGTTTTGTTTATGTTGAAAATTTGGGTAGTTGTTTACTGCTATGCTCTTTATTAGTATTTGTCAGTTTATTTGTTTTGTTATTTACCTACAAGAGATTCCTTATCATCGTTTGGTGGTTTTTCAGTTTGAATTTTGGTGTCCCATTGGTGGTATATTCAAAACAGAAAGTCATCACAGCAAAAGAAGTGCTAGCTGCTGGTCCTCAGCCTCAACCTGCAATGGAAACTGTTCTCATTACTCTTATGCATCTTGCCTTATATAGTGAGAAGATTGAATTGGATGTAAGTTGCTGGTTGTGTTTTTTTTTTTTTTTTTTGGCTTTTTTCCCCTATATCTCATTCGGAGGCCCCTACCCCTTGGGACTGGGTCTTGTTGAAAGTTGTTCTGGCATGTAAAGTAAACATCTTTGCATTTCCTCTTTGTTGGTAAGCCCCCATCACATACTCTGGTGTTTTCAACATGATGCAATCTGGAATTAGGATACACATTCATGGGCGTTATAATGGAGGATTTTGATGCTAATTATTTGGTTATTCTTGGTATGACATGCAGGCTGTGTTCATGATGTGTGTTGTTTCTGCCATTGATCCTTATCATAGGTAAAATTAATATTCCTTTATGACCATGCCATTTTGATTTCTTCATGTTAGTTTCTTATTATCAGCAATGATTTTCAGGGAATTGGTTCGTGCCATAGTTAACAAGCTTTCCAATGAGCTCCAGTATACAACAAGAATGAAGGTAATTGAAGTGTATATTTCTTTAATCTATACATTTTATTTTTCTCTTTTTTCATCTCACATTGTGCAATGACTCTGGCAGAGGTTGTAATTACTGTTTTATTGTCTAACTTTGCTACGCTGAAGTGCTGAGTGCTTGCTTTACTAAATGTTCATCTGTACTGTTTAGCTTGAAAAATTTTCATATGAGAAAGTTTTAGACTGTCGAACAACATTCCTCTTAGGAGCTGCTTAATCAAAACTCAAAAGCTGGATTTGTTAACAAGGGCTAATAATGGTTGATATAACTCTAGCATGGCCCTCGTATAAAAGGTTACTTGACAGGATAAATGGTTAAAGCTATCTTATACTGAAACTAAACACTTGTCAGGAAGGCAAGGCTTGAATCTTGTGCACCTGATGAGCTAGGCTCTGTTTTCATATCAAAGTAACACCTTATCTAAAAGCTTAAGTGGTTAGGCAAGGGGATTTTTTATTTTTATTTTTTATTTTTATGATAGGAGAATTTCTTAACATCTGCATTCTAAGATGAGACTGGTTGTACAAATAAATGATAGCATTATGCATTTAGAAGTCAAAGATTCGAGCAATATGTGTGAATATATCTAACTCAATGGGTGTCTTTGTTTTTTAACTTTCTTCTTTTTGCAGTATTTGGAGCAACTTTTGGGATCACTTATCTTTCGTTGGGTTACTTGTGGTGTAAGCTTAGTTGCGCTTGTTGAGGTAATTTGCTCACTTTTTTTTTAAAGAATATTTTACAGTATGATCTGTATCACTATCTGTGAAAGTTGACGGGGTGTTTGTTCTTTTGGCTGGCATAATAAAGACATCTCTTTTTTTTTAAAAAAAAAAAAAAATTATTGTTATTCTTATTGGGTAAGGACTTGGCTCTGTCTAAGCTAAAAGCCTGTAGTAGTTCTTTCGTCTTTGTTCTTCTTCTGTTCATATATATTGTTTTATCGCTTTCATCCTGTTTTCATACTTGGGCTTTTTTCTGATTTAATATTCTGTTGATTTTTTCTTGGCTAAAATAAATACTATTTTGCAGACAAGACACCTTTTTGTACCAGATGCAGAACCTGGTCATTTCCTTCAGTATTGTTGTCATTGGCTTCTTCCTGCCCTACTACTTCATGAAAATAGTACCTCTGACCTCAACTGGGTTGCCAAGGTATGAGCAGCTCCTAACGTCTGTAGTTTGACTGGGTGCGATGCTGTTAAGCTTTTAGAATTACCATTTGGACATATATTGAACTATCTCTATGATTTATTGTATATTGGGATATAGGACATTAGGACTTACTGCTGATTGTACAAGTTTGTCAACTCTGGATATCAAATCAATTATATTATAGTCATACTCTTTTTTTTTCCTCTGATGATAGGGTTTTCCTTGTGCAGGTCACTTGTCAACCTTTGACAGTTCTTGTAGAAAATTATTTTGCATCAATATTTGCTGTTTGTATGGCTTTGCATTGTGGTAAGAAACCTGGATCAGAGAAGGGAACGCTAGTTCTTCAGAGTTCCATTCTGCATTTTGGTCAGATATCGGAGAATGAACGAGACAAACTGATAAAGAAACACATGGTCTGCTCATCTGCACTAAGATTCTAAGGCTTTCATTTTAAGTTTTATCTCATGTATATTCTGCACTTATATAGTTTACATCTGCTGGTACCTCTTCAAATGTACAAGATGTAGGTATTGGTACCTAGTTCTCATTTTAATTCAATGAATTCCCTAATGGACCATTTCCAACTCCCATTTGGATTAAATTAACGTGTAAACCTGCTGTCTAAGTACCATTTTTGGACACTTATATTTAACAACGTTTATATATTCATATATATATATATGTGTGTGTGTGTGAATATTAACTGAATTTGTTTAAGGAGTCATTTTCTTGTAATATTTCATCCTGTTTATTCTGTGCTTCTAGGTGTCTATTGTGAGTGGCATGTTGTCTCTGTCATCTTGTTCATCAGACCCTGTGGTCCCTTTCTTTCTCAGGGATACAGTGTCACGTGCAGTTCAAACAATTGTTGATGGTTTTTTGGAGATGTGAGTTCCTTTTCTGCCACTGTGTATATCTTCTGTTTCTTTCGGAGCTTATATCTTGATTTGTTTATATATTAATATGCAGGGGTGATAGTCATACAAGTGCTGGTATTGTTGACAAGATCAACATTTTTCGTCCCGATAGAGTTTTCATGGTGATTAATGTTAAAATATAAACCAATTGCATCATTTAAATATCCTGTCACTTCTGATGATTTCCTTTCTGTTGTTGGCTTTATGTATCTAAAATATTCATTGATGCATTATTGGCAGTTTATGGTAGAAATTCATTATAGAATTGCAGCGGCAATTCATTATAGGCATAAGTGCCATCATTTGGCTGGAATTGAGGTGCTTGTTGGGATAATTGGTCATAGAGCTGCTATTCCAAGCACTTCGAAGTAAGTTTTATGGCTTGGTACCTTGCATAATTCATATTTAAAAGAAACCGTACACATGCAATCCAGTCTTGTTTTTTTATTCATATGGTTGTCATTGTATTTTCTATCATTTGCTAGGACAGTGTCCAAAGTGCAACGGTTGCATTTTATTGTATGCCCTATCTAATATTTGTGACCTAAGGATGCTTCTGCGAACCATGTGAGGAACTTGTCTGAAGTAGGTTAGCACATTTATCCTTTTAGTGACTGCATGGTCAGCATGGTCTTTGTCCAGATGTATTACTGAGAAACTTCAGACTATTGGAAACTAAACCATTATGAGATTTTTGAGTGGTACTGTCTAATTGTAAATAATTACCGAGCATAATAATTTGTACTTAGATGGTGGTTAAATGTAGGACAATCTGACTCTTAGCAAATTATTTCATCTAAGTGACAAGAAATCCAACTTCATAATGGAATAATTAGTGATCATGAAACTGTTCCCTTCACCACCAATTGGCATGGATGTGTGAACTAGTGTTACCTTGTATAAGCCTTTGACTTCCCCATCATAATTTGTCTTAGACTAATTTGATCATAAATTTGTCAAAAAAAGAAGTTAATTCAATTTATGATCTCATTATTTGTCATTTACATTGTTTAAATTTTGATTAAATGCAGTTATCTTTTCAACTTGATTGGACCATTGATTGGATGTGATGCTTTACAAGACCAATGCTGTCATATAATTTTGGCACTTTTGATACAATTGAAGAGGAATCTATCAACGGAAATCACCAGTGTGCTTGGGGAACAACTTCAAGTATATATTATTTTACCCATTCATTTGCCCTATTTCCTACTCCACCAAGTGCCCCTTTAACCTATTTTCACTGGTGTTCTCTATTCAGTTTCTGGTTTCAAAGTTGGTGGCTTGCTGTAATTCAGAAGTCAAGGAACAATGTGGTAGCACTGCATCATCACTAATTCTATCACTAGTTCATTCTTTAATTGTGGATTCTGATCCATCTATGTATGATTACATTAGAGTGAGTCTATGACATTCAATTTATCTGTTCTGTTGAACATTTGATATTGCTATCAATGTGGATTAGTGAAAATAACTTCTTGCAGGAATTGGAACCATTCCCTGAATCAGAAATCTTTGGTGAGATAAGGAAGTTCCATGAAGAATTATGCCTTGCTTACTCTATACGGGACCATTTGTTGAAGGCAAATTATTTTTATCTTCCAAAACATTTTTTAGCTGTATGTGAATCAAAGTTACCTGCTAACTCTGTTTATCTGGTGTGGTGTCTATTTTCAGTTTGCAAAGCGTTCTTGCTACCTTCCACCAAGGATACTTTTGTCTGGGTAATTTCCTTTCTTAACAGTCTTTTCTTGTATTTATTATTAAATAATTTTATCCGTAGATATTGCATCGGATTCTTTAAACAGAACTAAATGCAAAATATTGACTTTTGTGGACATATTGGAGAATTCTGTGTATATTGAGTTTGCCTATAGAGAGAGATCGGGAGGGAGTTAAAAAAACGGTCGAAAAGCATTTAAATTTGATGGGTTCTTAATTAAATAATAGTACAGATATGCAATTTGGAAGTGTTTTAAGTTCCCGAGGTGCTTCTTGAATCCGGTACTCTCTTGCAGGCTCCAGGCATTGCACAAGAAGTTATTGAATGTGGAAGCTTTACGGAGAGGAGGGACACTAGTAAACTACATTGAAGACGGAGATTGGCATAGTGATCATGAAATGGTGCATGCAGTCTGGACACTAGTTCGCACGTGTGGCTCAAATGAGGCCAGTGGTGTTAGAGAATTGGTGTCCGATTTCATATCTATGGTATTATTATTGTTTTCACTTGTTTATGTTAGAAATTTCAGATATATCGTTTTCCCATTTCATGTTGACACCCCTCCCTACCTTGAAATTCATCATTGTGGCTGTAGGTCGGTGCAGGGGACCCACACTCTGTTGTTTTCCATCTTCCTGAAGAGGCTGGTCGTATAGATGTTGGTAGATCCAAGAATACCAATAATGTGATCGAAAACTTCGAAATCAGCGTGTCTGAAGAAGTTCTGATTGTCCTTATGAAATTATTGAAGAAGTATTTAATGGATGATTCGGTAAAGATAGTAGATATGGCGTCACAAACTCTTCGAGTAAGTTCTTAAAATCAGAAATTGGCCTTAAGAAAATCATCAACATAGAATACTGATTAATACTGTTGTCACTTCCATTCTTATGCTTCTTTTCAACTTGAAAAAGATGTTTATGTTGTGCTGACGGTTTGAAGTTTGAACATAATAACATGTAGCTCATGTAGCTCTATGCATTTTGGTAAAGCATTTCTGAAATACTTCATTATTTGTATGTCTTGACTCTTGCGCGGATAATTTCTTTTCTATCCTATTCAAATCTATATGCTCTAAAAGATTATTAACTATATTAAATATATACCAAAAAAATACTTTTTTTATAGTATTATTACTATTAAATCTTCCAGTGCCTGCATATCTTCCATGAGGTTAAATCAAATATCATACTCTTGCTTCATACAAAGTTGATTGCCTCTTATGTTTATATCATTGGTTTTATTTCTTGCAAGTTGTCACTTGAAGCATGACATTTGTTATTCCTCTTTAAACAGGGAATACTTTCGACTGAGAGGGGTCAACATACTTTAGATTCATTGGATTCTCATCAGAGGTCTCTGATTGAGGTAATTTTTAATTTCACAACCATATTATTTTCCATGTTATTTTTCTAGTGTCATTTCTCTGTGTGGTGGTCTGTTCATCTCGTTGAGCCATTATTCCTTACTTTCAGTCTTTAACGGTTGGGATTGTCCTTGAGCCATTATTATTCCTTAATTCGGTTAACATGCAAAGGGTTGGAGTCATATTGAGTTAATGTATTTTTCTGTTTGTTGTGCCGTCTCTGTCCGCGGTCCCAACCTTTTTTTGTGTGTCGTTTCGAGATGCGTCTTTTAATGAGCTATTGTTTTTTCGAAGAAGTTAATTTTTCTCTTTTCACTTGATTAAAATTTCTTTCAATGCAAAGGTCCTGTTTGGCATTCGGAATTGAACGAAGAATTGAGATCAGAATTAGAATTCCACCTCTAATTTCCAAATATTTTGGAACTTCTTAAAAATTAGAATTCTAATTCCATCCAAAAAAAAAATCCGTGAAATTGTAATATAACTGGTCACATGGACCTCCCTCCAATTCTGGACAAGACTAGGAATTGTAATTCAAAGTGTAGCAAATAGCCGCGCAATTGTGCGCAATTCCGCAATAACGGAGCGAGGAGGATGAGTGCCGCAACAGAGGTGGTTGGAGCGGGATTTCGCGTCGTGCAATCGCTGCCCGCGGCGCTACCCTGCTCTCTACTCATTGTAAGATGTCCATCAATTTGCCCTTGCCCTCATCACCCTATTAACAATCCAAAAGACCCGACACCTGACTCAGCTACCCGACTTGATTCAACCCATCGAAGCTGGACGAATCAGCCACGGTCAGCTTCGAAGGAGTGGACACAACGGGATTCGCAGAGCATGAGAGAAAGCTCCCGTGCGGAAGATTCCTATGGTTGAATTTTAATGGGCTTCGAGCGGAGGAGAAAGTGCTGGAATCGAGCGTGAGGGATGAGAGACTCATTTTGGTGAGAGGAGGCAGAGGAAGAGGGAACTTATCGGAAAAACAGAGAACACAGTACGAAGTCAATGGGTTATATCAAATGGCGATCGTATATTTAAAGAACCCGAGGCACTCTTTCTTTTCTCCCTCTGTCTATTTGCCCCAAAAGCTTTTCTTTTTCTATTTTTTTGAAGAGTTCATTTTTTATTTTTTTTTTTGCCATGCGACATTTTCACCAAAATAAAAAAATTTCATGTTTCAAACTTCTCATGCAGACAAAAGATTTTTCGATAGTCAATTTTAATAAGATTTTGTAACGTGAGGATTTAATTTAAGAAGTTTAATATTATCTATAAGCCATTTGACTGATGCTACATACATTTTTAGGCTTATAGAATGGATTACACGATATCAAGGAAAAAAAAAAAAAATTACACGATTGATGTAACCCATTTTATAAATAGGGCAGATCCGCAGTTTTAAATTATGATTTTTAAATCTAAATTTAAACATATTTCAAAAAATATTTTAGTACTTAATGATAGGAATTATCGTTACATTAAACCTATATGATTTTAGATTTATAAAATGGATTACATGGTTGATATAACCCATTTTATAAATATGTTAGAAACAAATAGTTTAAATAATTATGAATTTACTTAAAAATTTAAGAAGGTTGTTAAAACTAAAAATAAATTATTTAAGTTTTACTAGAATTTAAATTTAGTTGTTGAAGCTGATGGGGTTTGGGCTAGCAAAGATAAAATTACTTGGTATACAAAGACTTAAGTTTGAAATTCTCCCACCGTAAGCTTTCCCAACATAAAATTATGTCTACGTTTTTTAGCTCCAATTAACCTATTATTTTTGCTTGTTTTTAATATTTTGTGAGTGTTAAGCATATATTATGTGTCTAGGGGTTTTATTTGCTTCTATTTCTCTCTCTAGAGCAGTGGCCCATTTGAGTTATTCTATCTAGCTATAGCAGTTTTGGGACTGGAAGCCAGTCTAACAATATAAAACTTTTGCCTGCCAGTACCCTGGTAGCATTAATTTTTCTCTCTTGACCTTCTCTTGCATTTTTGTGCCATATGTGCAAACTAGCTTCTCTCTGTTATTATCTTAGAATCTCTACGGCTGTAGCACTCTGTAGATATGTTATCTAATAAACTTTATGACGTACTAATGCAGGTTCACTCCAAGGGTGTTAATAATGAGCTTGTAGAGAATTTCCTTTCGGACCTGGAAAGGAAATCAAAAGGTAACTTAAATGTGACACTTACTTTTGAATGGCTTTTACCTTAATATTGTTGTGGATGCCAATAGTACTGGTTGGGTCTGAATTTAAGTTTTGTAGCATTAAGTTGGATGTTATGTTGCTTTCTGTGTTATTTTCTTCTTTGTCTTGATGAAATTTCTTCTGTTATTAAAAAAAATAGAAATTTTGGGATTGGGTTCTCATTTTCACTCTTTCGCCAGGTAGAATTTTGTTTTCCAATCTTCACATCTTAATTCTTTGCTCTTAAGAGACTCTGGGTTATCTTTTCCATTTGGTGGGGGTTTGTAGAGTGAATTTTGGCATAAGAGGCTGCTGAAAGTCCATTTTAGCATTAATTCTTCCAGCTAATCGCCATTAACTGTTCATTTGAACTAGCTTGGGGATTTTTATGGTGGTCTGACATATCACATTGAATCTTCTTGAAACTTATCTGGATGATATATCAAATAATGATGCATTTGTCTTACTTATTTTGTGTCTACTTCTTTTCTCCCACTTTTCTGGGTCGGCAACATATGTTAATTTAGAGTAAGAGACTTTCATCTCTTAATATGGTCTATAACCCCTTACTTATGTGATTAGTTTATTAACTGGGCTGTTAATTCTTTTAATTTCATCAGTTGAAGCATATTCACTTGAGAAGTCTACAGTTTGGGTGACACAAGGCAAATCTTTCGACATGTGGATTTGCCCATTGGTTTATTCGTTGATTGTCTACTGCAATGATGTGATTCTGAGGTATTACAGAAACCTGTTTGTATAGCTAAATGTTGATGGTTAAAAAGTCATTTTTGTTAGTGAGCCTTCGTTACTTGTTTCATTTTTCTCCTTCTCATTTTCCTGGGACTTTCTCTTTCCAGATTGTGTCAAGATATTTCATTGCTTGAAGCTGAAATTGCCGAGCTTCTTTTGCCATGTATTTTTGTCAATCTGGCTGGAAGGAAGGATCTAGATATTGATCTTCAGAAACTAATCTCTCTGCAGGTTATACTCTAGAGCGCATACAACTGGCCCCGCCCCCCCACCCAAACAAAGAAAGGGGAAAAAAAAACTGATTTAGTCTGTCAATTAACGTTATATTGAAAGTGGACCTGATTTATATCTTATCTTCCTACATCCTTGATTATTTGACTTTTTAAGTTAATTGGTTAATAGTTAGAAGCTTCTGCATATATGTACCCTTATAGATTTGGTCAAATTCTTTGTTGATGTTGCAGTTGCAGGAGCATATCTTTACAGAGTCCAACAAGTCTGTAAAATCAATTAAAGTGTTGTTGAATTGCCTTAATGAACTTCGTATCTGTCATGTCTTGGAAAGATCTTCTTTCGTGCCATCAAAGCGTGAAAGTTCCAAGGTGAGTATAATTCAAATTTATAATTCTTATTGATTATATATTATTGAAGTCTTGACCTCCTCAACCTCTTCAGAGTGGATGGTAATTTTTGTTCCCCTTGCTAACCTAAAGTGGTTCTGTCTACTCAGTTGTGGAGCCTACTATATTTTATTTCCCCATCTGATGCTTGTTTCGTTTTAAAAAGATTAAAAATTGAAAAAAGGAAAATAATAGAAGTGTGCTTGACTGTTGTGAACGGGTAATAAGGATGAATTTGAGGTGCAGGCTTAGCAAGTTTTGGTCCAGAGTTTACTTAGCTGTTTTGTTGAATAGAGAGCAAAGAATGATACCTGTGATTTGGTTGCACAGAATTCAAGGCCTTCTAGTTATAGCTCCAAAACTCGATCTACTCCTGCAAAGGCAAGGAGCTCTGTTGTTATGTCAAGTGGATCAGCAAATTCAGCATCATCCTGGGAGAAAGTATCGTCCTCTCTTTATCTTTGGCTGCATAGAGTTCACGTCTGACATAAGATTTTAACCTTAAAATGATACATCAGTCTCTGTCTGAATTTATCTAACTTGTTTTGTGTTTGCATATTTCCAGGTGTATTGGCTTTCCTTAGATTATCTTCTTGTTGCCAAATCAGCAGTTGTAAGTGGGACGTTTCTGTACTTTTTTTTTTCTCCTTAATGTTTTTTTATTGGTTTCTAGTGTTATCTTCCATCTTCTCTTGCCTCATTTTGTTTTAGTGAATTCTGATGATATGCTTTTTTTTTTCTTTGGGTTAGATTTGTGGGTCATATTTTACTTCTCTGATGTATGTGGAATATTGGTGTGAAGAACACTTCAAGGGTATGACACTTGGAGGTCCAGATTTCTCCGAAAATGAATCGGTAAGTTGAATTTAATGTTTATATTTGATATTTGATGCTGCTAATTTCTTTTTCGTTCCCCTAAATATTGGATAAATGGGATATGTTATGTACTTCTAGTCCATTTAGTTTGTAAACAAGTGGGGTGGTCTGTTGACATACATATAGTTTTGTTGATCATGATTATGAAGATTATCTTGCTTCAAATGCCTGGCTATATGCTCGGCTTCTATATAAGGTAGTTTTAACTAATTTTTTGTTTTTTCTTGCTTCCTGGACATCAGTTGCCAGATCATATTGAAGTACTTGTCTCAGCAGTCACTAGTATTAATGAACCTGACAGCTTATATGGAATTCTTCAGTCTCACAAGGTACTAGTATAACCCTTTTCTCTCTTGTAGATATTTACTCTACTTGTGGAAATTGGTGTAATATGTGACCATCAGACATGGGGCAACTGTTAACATTGTTTAAATATTTATTTATGATTATCTTCCCACATTTGACAAAAGAGGTTTAATAGAAATACTGACAGAATTGTGTAAACCCATTGCTCACTAAATCGCCAAATAACTTTAGCTGAAGTTTTCATGTAGCCGAACAACTAGGAATCAATGGGAGTTTTTGAGCTTCCAAAGAACATTACAGAAGCAATGGGATTGGGTGACACATTAGTAGGTATCCCAAAGATGACTCCTCACCAAAGGCTTCACTCTGGTGGGAAGTCTTCTTTGGGATAGGATAGTTTTCACTGCTTCTTTGTTTGGTTCATCTCATGCGTGTGATTTCACTGGTTTAATTTTCTTCATTTTCTTTCTGACTTTCTCCATTTATACTGGTTGATGGAAATAAAAGTTGACTTCCCAAATCATTACCTTCGAGCATGAGGGAAACTGGGGAAAGGCCCTAGAGTACTGTGATTTACAAGTACGATCAAACATCTCAATACAGAAGGATGGCAGGTTTAGAAATATTTTACTGGAACGTAATCAAGTATCAGATCCTTCATCTGTTGCCACCGAAGAAGATGACATAAGGCAGAGGAAGCCTTACAAGGGGCTGGTCAGATCATTGCAGCAGATTGGTTGCTCGCATGTGCTGGAATTGTATTGCCAAGGATTGACATCGAAGGAGGACCAGCTTCAGCATGATTTGGAGTTTGCTGAGTTGCAGTATGAGGCTGCCTGGCGTGCTGGGAACTGGGATTTCTCTTTGCCATGTATAGGAGGAAATTCTCCTCTTTTATCTCAGGATATCAAATGTGATCATTTCAATGAAAATCTGCACAGGTAATCTAGTTTGATATATTCTTATGATGATTGAACTATAAGTCCAATTGTTACTTGTTCATTTTTCCCTTAAAGTTTCGATTTAATATATGCTAAATATTTTCCCCTTCAGTTGAGTATCGAAGTTAATTTTTTTAGAAAAATTACATTAATGAACATCAAGGAGGAAATCTCTTGCAATATACAAAACACTGATTTTAGATCAAATGAGAATTTTTTATCTGAAGTTTCATAAAATGCAAAGGTACATGTGTATGTGTATTTGCACACATGATGGTTGGTCCAATTAATCAATGCAGCACACTCATGAGTGGCTCTGCTTTTCCTGAGTGCTAAAATTTTATATTAGAATAATCTGTAAGCAACTTAGAACTGATTCCAGAATCTAGTGAGGAAATGCACACCTAAGCATGCCAGTAAAGAGTAGAGATGGCGTATTTTTCATGCCTTGCATAAACAGGATAGTTCTCAATATTTAAGCTGTCTAGTTAAGTTCAATTAATACTTCAATATGTTGTTTAATCTACCTTTTTTTGAACAATTTTGCTGCACATATAGTTATCCTCTGTAAGATGATTAAAGCCAATGGGGGTACGAAGAAAACACTGATAGGTCTTGTGCCCTGGACTTGTTATGTTCTCAATCATATTCAAAGGTATAGATGTAAGTGTTTATCTGCCCATTGTCAAGTAGCATTGATCAATTGCTACTAATTTAAGCAGCATATTGACAAACTTTATGTAACTAAGCAGTGTTAAGAAGTTGACTTAGCAGTCTGAACTATAGTCTGTGCCTTTGTAGTTTGTGTTTGTATCTGGTAACATGTTCATCTATGTAGTGCCCTTCTCTAGTCAATAGGAATGTACATCACTTTCTATCATTCAAAAAAGATATCTTTTCTTAGTTGCTTCTAACCATTCTTGTATTCAGTTGTTTGAAGGCACTCCGGGAGGGTGATCTCAGTGATTTCTGCAGAAAATTGAAAGATTCAAAGCAGGTAATGCTTGTTCCTCATTTTCATTGGTATGCCTGCTACTTTATGCCATTATGAATGCTTTATGCTTCTCAGGAGCTTGCGTGGTCCGTTTCTCATACAAGTGAAGAGAGCCCTGAGTACATCTACTTGGCTATTATCAAACTCCAGGTACCAATTTATCCATTATTTTGATCCTTAACATGAAATCTATGGCCTCTAGGTCAGCATTGCATCCCTTGTTTGGAATAAGTTTACAAGACCTCAAAATCTTTTTTCAATACTTGGAACCTCACCTAGATTATGAAGATTTCAAGAATTTGATTGTGCCCGGTAAAGTATTTGTATTTTAGAATCAATGCATGTTGCATTAATGTTACATAAGCATTAAGCACCAAGTGGTTTATTGCTGGTAGATTGGAGTAGTTATTTTGAGCCATATATAGCTTTATCTTCTCAAGTTACCCTTGTGAGACACTAGTGTTGCGAGACTTTTGACTATTTGGTAGTTACTTGATATCTAGATCTTAGAAGGTAGATTGCAGCAGCATTTTTTCAGTAGCAAATAATTTGGTGGCAATTATCTCTTGTGTATTACTATTATGCCTTGATTTCAGTTTTTGATAACCAGTTGAATTTTTTTTAAAAAAAAAAAAATCTATGTAGAATCATGCTCATGTGTTTAAGTAAACAAATAAAAATGGTGAGCTATTTTTCTTCATACGACATACCATGATTGTTTGGGCAGATACTTCATCATCTTGGAATGGCTTGGGATTTACGCTGGATGTCTAAACATAGAAGCTCCAAATTCTGTCTGGAAGAGCCAAATGTATCTTTGGAACCTCTGATTCCTTCCATTGAGCAGGTATATATTATCATCAGTCTGTTGGTTATGTTAAACATTGTTTGGTGATTGATCAGTCCTTAGAATTATGCTATTTCATATAATTTGATGCCTTCCCTGTCTTAATTTTCAACTAGTTGTCACGGCTGAATATGGACTGGTTCTTGATTGTGGAACGGGCACAGCTACATATGAATTTGTTAGAACCATTTATAGCATTTCGGCGAGTTTTACTCCAGATTTTAAGCTGTAGAGATTGGACGTTGCAACATCTTCTGCAATCTGCCTCCATACTTCGCAAGGTATTCTCAAGACTTTATTATAATTAAGTTTTGGTTCAATAACATTTCCTTACATACTATTCTCTACACAGGGGTCTAGGTTCTCTCATGCAGCTGCTGCTTTGCATGAGTTTAAGTTCCTTTCTGTCGAAACCGAAGGGCAACACTCATCCTTGTATTGGCTGGGAAGGGTAATTGGACCATCTTGGGTCTTTCTATTTCTTGAAAAATAAAAATGTCTGTGTATATCTACCTATCATATTCTGGTTATTTTCTGTTTCCATTATTTTTTGGTTTGTCTGTTTTAGGAGGACTTCTTGCCCTTTTCCTTGTACTGTTTTATTTCATCGTCAGAATAAATTTTTATATTATGTTCAAATAATAATTTATTTAAGTAGAACTTGTTTTGGCATTTCTAAGCATACAGCAAATTAACATCTGAGGGCATTACAACTGGACAGGAACCAGAAAAGCACAAAAGAAATAAAAAAAATCATGTTGCAACATCACGTATGAGCAATAGAGAGAGAGAGAGAGAGAATAAAGAGGGTAATTGACAGAAGATTAATTCTATTTCTATGGGCTCTCTTAAGTTGTAAACTACTGCTGCCTGCATCATCGATTGCATTTATTATTCATGTTATTAATTGTTCATTTTACTTTTGTGAATGCCTGAATACTTTAGCATATGTGTGACAAGAATGAGGATAGAAAGTAAAATAATATTCCTTGTGCTTTGCGATGCTTGGTATGATGTCCAAATGGATAGAGAGAGAACAACTAGAAATATGTTAAATGATGTCAAAAGAAGGGTGGTTAACTATCAACATGATTCCTGATTTCCTTTTCATGGTACTTTGTTACTTTTTAATATTTTATTTTCAACTTACTTGTTACTTTTATCAACCCTTTTAGTTTAGAAAGTTCATATCTTTTGCTATTAGTATATGTTTGTTTCCTTTCTTCTTACTGAGAAATTGCTTAAAAGTAGGGCCATCTCTAGTATTACTGTTGTCAACCTAGTTATATCTAAGGTTTGGAGTTTGTGTGATGGCAGCTCGAGGAAGCAAAGTTTTTGCGTGCTCAAGGTCAACATGAGATGGCTATCAGCCTTGCAGAGTATATCTTACAAAATTATAAGTCTAATGACGAGGATGCTTCGGATGTATACCGGTTGATTGGGAAGTGGCTGGCAGAAACCAGATCGAGCAAGTTATAGACCAATCTCAATCTGAGTAACATTATCATAATATGCTGCCTTATTATTCCTGATCTGTTGACATCTTTCTTTCCTGCTCTGGTGTAAAATTTCAGCTCTAGGACAATTTTGGAGAAGTATTTGAAACCTGCCGTCTCAATTGCTGAGGGTGTGAACACTACAAATAAGAAGGCCATAAAAAGGCAATGTCAGACTCGTTTTCATCTTGCACATTATGCTGATGCTCTATTTAGGAGCCATGAAGAAAGACTTAATTCTAACGAGTGGCAAGCAGCAATGCGCTTAAGGAAGCATAAGGTACGATACACACTGATCACAGAAACAACGAAGGTTAATTGTGGAAGAATATGAATCACAGTAGACATCAAATATTATTACTTATGTGCCATGATAATGTTGATTCTGCAGACAGTAGAGTTGGAAGCACTTCTTAGAAGGTTAAGGAGTTCAACAAAGGTAGTTACAAACCAGCTATGTATTCCCTTTCTGATTGTTTCTCTGATGCTCGTACTCATGTTATACAAAACAATTTAGGGGGAGAAGACTGACTATACCTTGAAAATACAAGAACTGCAAAAGCAAGTAGCAATGGACATGGAAGAGGCTCAAAAGTTGCAGGTCTGTATTTATTTATTTATTTTTTTTTTGGATCTGTTACAAAGGCTTATCTGTATTGCCTTGTGTATGACAAAATTACAGACAGGATTGTGACTGTTGTTAAACCTTAAGATTTGTTGTAATATTAGATTATGACTGTTGTACTTGCATAGGTTAATTTCACTTATTTTTTTAAAGGTTTGCAGAATCTTTCAATTATCATAAGGGTTCAATTTGACTCCTTTTAATTTCTCAGGATGACCGAGACAATTTTTTGAGCCTAGCTTTGGAGGGATATAAACGTTGTTTGGTCATAGGTGACAAGTATGATGTGAGAGTGGTATGTAGTTACTCATAATTTTCTTCTTAACTGTTAGAGTAATACCTATGAACTATGTGAAGGCACTGCATGTGTGGTAAGATGGTCTGATTCCTTTTAACAAGCAAGCTTGCTCACTTTCAGGTGTTTCGGCTAGTTTCCTTGTGGTTCAGTCTTTCTTCTAGAAAAGATGTTGTAAATAGCATGCTTAGTACGATTGATGAGGTACATGCTATAAATATGCATTGGCTGTTAATTAGTAAATACCTGTTTGAGGTGTTTTCTTTAAGATTATATTTCTGAGTTTGATTTATTGAGTACGTTTGGATGTATTTCAAGGTTCAATCTTTCAAATTCATACCTTTAGTGTACCAAATTGCTTCTAGAATGGGTAGTTCAAAGGATGTTCAAGGAACTTGCAATTTCCAGGTTTGGGCTATACCAGTACTGAAAGTCTCAAGCAAAGTTTTTCCTTTTTTATTACTTTTTTAAAATATAAATTATGGACCATGCAGCATGCATTGGTTTCTCTTGTCAAGAAAATGGCCATCGATCATCCGTACCATACAATACTTCAAGTATGCAATCTCAACTTTTTCTCGGTCATGCAGCAGTATTTTTTTTCCCTCCATATTGATTCTATCATTTCTTCTTGTTAAAAAAATTGTTTTTCTCATTAGCTTCTGGCGCTGGCAAACGGTGACCGTATTAAGGACAAACAACGTAGCAGAAATTCATTTGTGGTCGATATGGAGAAAAAGCTTGCAGCAGAAAACCTTCTGAAAGAGTTGTCATCTTGTCATGGAGCTATTATACGACAAGTAATTCCTTTTTTCTTGATATACATTATCTTCTTTATAAGGACTAACACTCAGCCGATTATATTCAAACTGTTTCCCTATCTTTCGCATCTATATATATATAGATGAAGCAAATGGTGGAGATTTATATCAAACTTGCTGAGCTGGAAACAAGAAGAGAGGTAACGTGGTTATTTTTTGTATTTCATATTTTGTTCTCTGTTGTTGTCATCAAGTTTTGTCAGGATAGTTCTTCCTTATTACCTTCAAAAAATAAGCTGAAATTTTTTACTTTTGTCAACCTCCTGATTGGATTGTGTGCAGGATACCAATAAAAGGATGACACTACCAAGAGAATTACGTAGCACCCCAACTCTAGAACTTGTAAGCACAAAACTCTGATTGCTAAATTTCTATGTATATGTTAAAGCTGAGTTGATACAATGGTTATATTGGTGGTTTAGGGGTAACATTGGGAACGGGGAGACATGAAAGAATTATATAATAGGTAGACAAATAGCTGGATTGTTGGCGACATGTTGATATCTCTGTTTTTATATTGTCTTTAATTTAACACTAGATATTATTGTTGTGGAGGTGTAAAAATACACATCCTTGAAGCACATATATAGTTTGCTAAGTTCGTCCCATATCATTTAATCAAAGATAATTTAGCAGCCATAAATGGTGGGACAGAAATTGGTTGTCATGGAATCATTGTAGTAGGAGATGCTTACTTGTATCGTTGTCAGCAACAGATGATTAATGGTACTTTTTTCAAATGTGATTTTGCTTTGCTTATCCCTGTAATACCTGTAGAGGGAGAGCGAAATATCAGTGAGCCGTACCCAAATCACAGGTTAGGTATGTGCAGGGTTATGAATTATGGTAACTGAAGGACAAAATACTCTTAATTATGCTAACAATACCATAGAAGGAATTAACTAGAATCGATTATGCTTTAGCATTTCTTGGTGCCCATTGGGAAAACTATGATTTTAGCATTAAATTTTCTTGGTTGTATTGATTATCCATGTCTTGGAAGTCTGATGTGAATGAAGTGTAATTTTGTCCGTCAGTCTAGCTATATCTTGTTTCTTTTATCAAACTATGTTGTTTCTAAACAGTTTTATTTGCACTTTGGACATTCAGGTACCTGTAGTGACGGCTACTGTGCCTATTGACCATAATTGTCAGTATAAGGAAGGCACATTTGCTTATTTCAAAGGATTGGCAGATTCGGTTATGTATGTTTTAATCATTTATGGTAGTCTCAAACAAATTTCTCTAAGCATGCAATAATGGGTGTTTAATCTAGCAATCAATATTATGCTGTTTTGACATACAGGATAATGAATGGTATAAATGCTCCGAAGGTAGTTGAGTGCTTGGGTTCAGATGGTTGTAGATATCGGCAGCTTGCAAAGTCTGGCAATGACGATCTGAGACAAGATGCTGTATGAATCCCAACAGCTTTTGCTTTCTATTCTTCTTGTTCATTTATTGCTGAAGATCGTGATGAAATATTAAGTTTTCAATCTTCAGAGTGAAGTAGAGTCCCAAGCAAGCATATCTGACAAATATATTTCCAAGCCTACAGTTTCTGTTATTTTCTTTTTCTTAGATAAACAAAGAGTTTATTCAGAAGAGGTAGAAGAATACAAAGGAGAGGAGATCCTCCTAAAACAGAACAATAATTACTGTTATTATTAATGCTAGATTAAAATAGCGCTCTAGTTAATGATCTAAACTGTCCTTATCTAGAAACTTGATACCTGCTATCTAGCCAGTCAACTTGGTCAAACTTAAACAAGTCATTCATGCAGAACAAATTGTGATGTCTTCCCTGGATATGTTACCCATGTATGAGTCACTCACTTTAATATCAACTTTCTGGATGACTGACAGGTAATGGAACAATTCTTTGGTTTAGTTAACACATTCCTCAGGAACCACCGTGATACATGGAAAAGGAGGCTAGGAGTACGTACCTACAAGGTAATATTCAGCTTTTTATGAGTGCTGCATTGTGATAATGATGATTGGCTAGTTTCGCTGTCATGCATAGAATCATGATATCTGTTCCAGGAATATGTTTGGAGTTCAAGGAAGCTGGTGTTTAAATGGCGATTTAATTTATTCCTCATTCCTGGTGGCACTTTTCTTTAGGATTGTTTCTCTACTTGATGCTCTTTTTACAGTTTGATAAATTTTTTTATAATACAACTTTTCCTTAGAAATACTCTCTTTTGTGCTAGTGGGAATTCTTGTGGTGTACTCCTAACATCCTATTGTACACAAGTTAGGCTTTCTTTCTGTCTTAGTTGGAATATGACTTGTCAGAAAATGAGTCTTGTGATGGAAAATTGGCTTTATTGCTTTTGTAAGGTTTGTGTATATAATTTAAATGGTATATCAATGAAATCTAATGCAGAAAAAATATTCTAAGAAAATTCATTATTTTTTATGAAATAGGTTGTACCTTTCACTCCAAGTGCTGGTGTTCTTGAGTGGGTTAATGGCACACTTCCTCTGGGTGAATATCTTATAGGGAGGTCAGTCAAAGCAAAGGAAATTGGTATTTTTGGTACAAAAATTCTTATTCTCTTCAACTTCTGAATGATTATTTTGCTTGAACTTCAGCATGAGAAATGGAGGTGCCCATGGTCGCTATGGAATGGGAGATTGGCCATTTCTCAAATGCCGAGAGTATTTGTCCAATGTAAGTTATTAATGTTTTAGTACCTTTGTTACTATGAATATCATCATCTTTGTAGCTCAATAGTAGTCCAGATGCATGAATCATATATTAAATGTTGTTGAAGTATATTGCTTGGTTCTTTAGTTCAAGGTGATGGAACTCCAATATATGATTGTCAAAATATGTACATCAACATTTGAAGTCATATACTTCACAATTCCAATGGTACAATCTCCCTTTAAATGAATTAGTGTTTATGTGGTATATTTGTATGAAGAATTATTAACTAAATATGTGCAATTCATTGAGGAGATCATTGTTAATGGAATAGAACAATAGAGTTATAAGACTGGTTTACTTTCAAATCTGTGAGACAATATTCTTACAGGTTCTTTACATTATTTTTTGGAGTTCCTTACCTTTTTCTGATACTGAGAGAAGTGTGCGACATAACGGAATATCCTCTCAAATAGTGAAAAGTGATCGAGACAACAAATGAAGCATTGATAAGACAAGATCCCCAAACCTTTTGGGTATACGTCAGATAAGATTTAATTTACCCGTCATATGGAAACCTTCAGTTGACCCGCCTTATGGCAACCATAATTATGATCCTAGTTAAACTAATGGAGCTGGCATAATGACAAAGCTATGGAGATATAACGCCATCATATTGTCATTCTTCCAATCTTTGGATATGTAACTATGATTGACATGAATAATAATATCAGAAGAAGTACGGAGACAGCCTCATGTAAGAGTCAATCTTTGTGAAACGCTTTTCTAATCCAATTCTGACAATAAGCCTTATGAAGTGCATAGGAAACAAAATGAAAAGGACTGACTGGCTGACTAGAATTATATTATAAAACTATCTCGTACATAAACACATTTTATTTTTCAATTCTCTGATATATCAAAAAGAAGAGTAGTAAAACATGTGATTTCATTTTAATAGGAAAGGGACAAGCGCAGGGCATTTCTGGAAGTTTGCAAGAACTTCAGGTTTTTGCCATACTTAGTCTGTTCTTCTGAACTGTGAACACATAGTCAACTTCTTAGCTTTGTGACAATATCATGCAGGCCTGTTATGCACTACTTTTTCTTAGAGAGATTCTTACAGCCAGCTGACTGGTTTAAGAAGAGACTTGCTTACACACGAAGTGTGGCTGCTAGTTCGATGGTAAGTACATTCCATTTTCCATGCATTCTTATATTTTTTCTTATATCGGGATTTGGGATCCTCCGGTGCTTAATAGTTTATACTGCCTTGAAGTGATAAAAAATTGTAGCTGACAATAGTGTTTCTCAAAATAGAATTTATGGAGGCTCTTTCAACACTAGCACAAATAGTAGAGGATTAATTCACCTTAAACCATTTCTATTTTGGATTTTTTCTTTTTCTAATTTTTCCCAACTTTTAATAGACTTCGGATTAATTCAACTCTGCATGAATATAGTTGCAGTATTGATTTGTCAAATATTTGCCTATCCTGAGGCCCTTGAATCCACCATTATATTTCATGCTTATTTTCAAGATAGCATGGTTTAAAGATTCTCTATCTGGAAAACAAGTCTGTTCTTGTGATGTCGTCATAAACTTATTCATATTATTTTCCTGAATCCTTCATATGATATATTAATTGATAAATCTTCAGGTTGGCTATATAGTTGGCCTTGGAGATCGACATTCGATGAATATTTTAATTGATCAAGCGACTGCAGAGGTCGTTCACATAGATCTCGGTGTTGCTTTTGAACAAGGTTTGATGCTAAAGACACCAGAACGGGTATGCCTCTGGAAGTCCTTCAAAAATCTTTCTGTCCTCAACTCCTTTCTTTACTTTGTCTGGACTACATTAATTGCTGGTATCATCTGCAACTACTGGTAGGTTCCATTTAGGCTTACAAGAGACGTAATTGATGGAATGGGTGTAACTGGAGTAGAGGGGGTTTTCAGAAGATGTTGTGAGGAAACTCTCTCTGTTATGCGGACAAACAAAGAGGCATTGCTAACGATTATTGAAGTAATTATACTTGCACTCAATTAAATATTGAACTGGTATTTCTTTATTTTCTTCATAATGGATAAATGTGCCCTGCAGGTTTTTATCCACGATCCTCTTTATAAGTGGGCTTTATCTCCACTAAAGGCATTGCAGCGCCAAAAGGTATTTCGGTACTTCGAGATTTATATATATATATATATACACCCCGCAGCATCTTATAAGTTAAAAGGGGGCAGGGATCGGAAACGAGTTAGCTTTGTTTGGATGAGTTACTGAGTTAAGGAGTTATTATGAATTGTGTGAACGAGTATTTATGTGATAAAAAAATTTCAAATAAAGTAATATTTAAGATAACTTGAAACAGTTTAATAGTAGTTCATTCTATAGAACGTACCATCTAAGCTGTTTTTAACTCCTTTTCATGAACTAGAATGTTTAGTTTTTATACTGTTTTTCATAACTTATCCAAATGTGTGTTATAAATACTTAGGGTACTGGTAAGCGCTTTTAAACCAAAAATAAACTCCTAACGATAAACTCTGGTTCTTGGAATGAGGTCCTAAAATATGATTTATAGAGGATAAATGGAAAGTACTGTCTGTGATAATGTGTGACTGTCAATACTGAGTCATCAGTTCTGTATTTGGCTTATATTTAGATTGTTGATTGTTGACTATGGATTTTGGACCAATTCAATAAATCTGTTAAACTTGCATTACTTGATTGATCCACGGCAACTTTGATCCTCTTTCTCAACAGGAGACAGATGATGATTTGGATACAAGTTTGGAGGAAGCCCAAAATGATTATGAAGGAAATAAGGACGCTGCACGTGCACTTTTGCGTGTTAAGCAGAAGCTAGATGGATATGAAGAAGGCGAAATGCGAAGTGTACATGGACAGGTATTTTTTTGATAAATGTATGTGTGACTGTATTTTGTAGATTTCTTGTTCTCCTTTTTTTCTTTTTCTTTTTTCTTTTTTTTTATTTGGTGGATAAATTTGGCATTAGACAGTCATATTATCAAATGGGTGTTAGTGATATCAGGTATAAAGATATGCTTGTAATTTCATCTTCGATATTTCACACTGCACACGACACACTCAGACATCCATCTCATTGGAGAAGAATTAATTTCTAGATACAAAATGAAATGACATATAAAATGAGAAACAGAAAGGAAAGCTAGATTTACGTTTGAATATCACCTGGAAGATTTAAATCTGGAAATCTTTGTATTGTAGGTGCAACAACTTATTCAAGATGCAATTGATCCTGAGCGATTATGTCAATTGTTTCCTGGTTGGGGAGCTTGGTTATGATGAAAATTGCTGCACCTTCACACCGAGTCATCTTGTACAGGCGGTATTTTCTTGTTGATTTATCTTTTCTGTGTTTTTATTACAGGGCCTTTTTTCCCCCCTTGTATATAATCTGTCCATGTTGGATAACGGTACCTATTCGCAAATTAAAAGGGAAGATGCAAAAGGTGGCTAGGCTTCATTTCCCCCGTTTAGTTATTTAAAAAAAAAAAAAAACAAAACAAAATGGTTTTGTGGGGGTTATTTGCCCCTTGCTATCTGGTGATAGCTTGTGTGTGTGTGTGTGTGTGTGTGTGTATATCAACGTTAATAATGGCGTGATGTATATAATTTTATGATTTTACACTTTTAGGTAGAATACTTAAAAAAATTGAGCCTAGAAGTTAAAAATGCTGTGTTTGCACTGGTATTGAATCTTTAAAAGGAAAAAGTATTTAGAGGAGGGTAAACAGCTCCCTTTGAAACATTTTGCCCAAGTATATTGTTTTAGCTCACTTTACCCGTTTTACAAATTACTACTGCAAGTCGATTTGACCAATTTTGGATAGGCTCAACTTCTTCCAACACGTATCCACACACTCAATTGAATAAAGTAACATGCACGTGCAAAGTAATGTTAATAAATGGGCAAATTCGACGTGCTCTTTTCATGTCATCTTAAATAATCACACAAGCTCTTTCTTATTTCAAATTTGTACTACCATATAAAAACAGGAGTTGTGTTATATTGAAGTCAAAACTCACTAATTTGTGTGCCTTCTTTCTTTTATTTCAATGAAATGGAGAAAAAACTAATTTGTATTTAGTTCCACCTTTCTCATGTAAAGGAAATAGTTGAAAAAGCGCAACAAACCGTATTCTTTATGGAAGTATAGATATTTTTAGGTATGAACGTTTATCGTATAAACAGTTAACGTGTAAATGATGTGTGCAAGTCAATTGTTTTTTGAGAGAATAAGATAAATTATAGTTATATCTAATAAAATATGAAAATCGATACTTATCTCGTGGCGTGGAGTCGATCATATTTTATAACCACACTATCTAAATATATAATGGGCTCTTTTTCTTTTTCTTTTTTTGTTTTGACATCCAGCCATTTTGTAAAATCCTTTTCCTTTGTAAAAACACTACTGTCCTGGCAAACTTTGGTTTATTTTTAGGTTGATCTAATTGCTTGTTACGGGGAAATAAATTGGGGAGTTACCACGTTAATAATTATTTGTCATTTACAATTCTTCTTAAACAGATATTAGTTTCAACTTAAGCCACAAGAAAGCATGGCTGTGCATTTACAAAATTTGGCCTTCCATTCCCTTCTTGTATAAGAATCGTATCATCGAAAAATTCTGCTGAAAAGAAAGTGGCCAAAAAGGATGGCTTTAGAGAAAAGGGGCAAAAAAGTGCTAAAACTCGATGAAGGATGGATGGGGCTTTTAATCTGATTATTACATGTCCATACATTATAACTATATATTTGTTAGATATTCCGAGATTTAAAGTAACTTAGGCGTATAGATATAGGAATATTTAAAATAAGATTCTAAACTTATATTTATTTTTCTTAACATTATTTATTAGGAATGCAAACCATACAAAATATCTTCGCCGACCAATAATAGCATTCGAGAAAAGGGATTATTATTATTAATAATTAATTAATTAAGCAATTATTTATTGGATCTGATGAGAGATTTCTCACATCTAAGAGGATAAAATTGTAAATGCTGCAAACCCTTGGGTTCAAAAGTGGACGTTTTATCCCTCGAAATCTAGAGGCCTCAAAACAAGTTGCGCCTCTGCACCGCCCATCGCTTAACGTGTTTTGCTAACGACTCTATTGGCGGTTCCGTTTCTAGTTATATTTTGAATAGATTTCCTCTTCCTCCAACCAACCCTTCTCTTCCCCTGTAACTTCTTGCTCTTCTCCCCAAGAAACACTTTCTTATCATACAATTTCTCATTTTAATGCTCACTCACTCTTCAATCTCACTTACAGTTTTCCTGTTTTCCCTGTGTTTCTAATTCTGGTGTTCGGCATCCTTTCTTTCAGGGCAAGTTTTCTCTCTTATAAATGTATACCCACCACTTTCAGTTTATGTCGGTAGCAGTATAGGTCCTATCCCTATACAACAGATTTTGATTTCTTCTTTTCTTCTTATACGTATGGTTGGTCCTCAATTGTTTGTAGACTTCTTAAATTCGTCGACTATTCGTTGGTTGGTTTCTTTATGAGTTTCACGTTTTCAACAATTTGATTCTAAAATTTCTGGGTTTCATGCCACGTACAAATTCAAATCTGTAAATGCTTCTGATTTTGATTCCCATTCTCTGTTGTTCTACTAAAAATCTCTTCACACGGTTGCATCTTTCTTTCGGGTTGTTTCGGCATTATGGAGCATAGAATTGATCGATGTGGGTTTATTCCAGTGATGAGAGTTGATGAGGTTTTAAGTCGGTGTGGGACTTCAACCCCTCACAACTCGAACAAGCAAGAGTTGGACAATCAGTCCAACCGTATGGATGAGAAATCGGTCCCAGGGACATTAAGCAACGAAGAATCAATGGTTTCCGATTGTGAAAGTGGTGTTTGCGGAGCCAATCGTGTTCAACGCCAGCTGTTCGGTGAAGGGTTTGAAAGACTGGCAGAAGGTGACAGGGTTCATGACCTCATTCAGAGAAGGTTCATTCTGGGTTTGGGCTTAGTTGGTGCAAAAACAGAGGTTGTTGCAATTCATAAGAATACGTGTTCTAGCACTATGGGGCAGGCAAGGGCTCAGTCATTCCAGATTTATATGCAAGCAATGTCAAAGAAGCGTGATGGTAATGCCAACGTTAAGTATGCATGGTATGGCACTTCTGGTAGGGAAGAAGTAGAAGAAATCATTTCGCATGGTTTTGGTCATGCTACTCATTGTGGCAAATCCCACAACAATAATGGGCTCTATGGCTGCGGAGTATATCTGTCTCCAGATGATTCTCCTCTAGAAAGGTACGCGAAATTTTTGTGTTCCTATTGTATCAATTTAATTGAATCTGTTTCTACTTAATATTAACGCTAGAAAATTGTGATGTGTTTGTTTTGTAGTGTGAAAAGCACTGTTGTTGACGAAGGAAGTCTACGACACTTGCTATTGTGTCGGGTTATTTTGGGGAGAGCGGAGCTTGTTCATCCTGGTGCTGAGCAATGTCATCCTAGTTCTGATGATTACGATTCTGGAGTGGACAACATTTTATCTCCTAAGAAGTACATTGTTTGGACTACCCGTATGAACACGCATGTTTTGCCGGAATATATTATAAGTTTCAGAGTTCCTTGCTTGAAAGGTTTGGAGATTTCCTCTTGATTGTGTGTGGGTTTTCCACGTTTCAATAATGGTGCTTGGGATTGCGGAAGTATTATTAATTGAGGAAGTGTTTCTGAATCTCTGTTTTATTCTCAATTTGTAGACCTTATGAAAATTGGAGAAACTTTTAGGAAACCTTCTTCGCCTTGGATACCATTTTCAGCACTGATTTCTGTGCTGTCGAAGGTTTTGCCTCCATCTGCAATTGAGTTGATTTCAAAATATCATAAATATCACAAAGTAAGTACTTCTATGTTGCAACTGGGGTTTGAAACAGTCACTCATTTTTCTTTACCTAATTGTGTTTTTTTTTTTAATCTCTTGATATGACCTCATTTTTTAGCTTCCTCTGTTATTCAGGAAAAGAAGATTTCACGAAATGAACTTACACTGAAAGTAAGACAAGTAGCAGGAGACAAGTTGTTGATTGCAGCCATAAAATCTTTTAGAGCCAAGGTACGACTTGTATCTGCTTGATTTTGATGTTCTTTATTTAAGGATGCGGCCTGTCTACAAAGCGACAAACATCAGTGAGATCTAAATTTACATTATTAGTACTGGTGCTCTGCTTCTACATGTTATTTGGCCAATTATGTCATCATGTTAACATAGCAGCTTAATCCACCTCATGCCTCACACATAGTTTGTGAATCAAAAAAATATGGTTCAAAATATTATTCGGGAATGCTTCCTGTACTACTCTACTATGAACTGATGATATGTGAATTGTGAAACTGTTGGCACAATAAAGTGAAAAAACAGAGCCTGATTCAGAATATTGTGTCCTCGGTGCTTTGATAAGATTTTTTTCAATGGTAGGATGATGAATCGTCATACAGCGGTGTATCATGATTTATTACTGAATCAAGGAGGACATACTAGTGCTTCTATGTCAAATTTATGCTTTCATTGAAGATCTATATTGGGTTTCAATATACTTCTAAGTTCTTCCTATCTCTACATTGCTACCGAAAGAGATACTGCTCAAGTGCAATGGAACACTTGACTTTGTTGCGTGCCAAGCCAAGAAGTCCTTGTGAATGAGAAAAATAGAATTTGACCGGCTTATCTTGGGTTGTGATCTATCGATGGAGTGGGTTATTTGGTGATGGGTGGTAGTCACTTGCCAATAGTGAAGAGTTTTTCTACTCACCTTTTTCAGTTGATTTCATCTCCTCCATTGAACTGATCTAGAAATTGAAGGGTAGTAGAGTACGCCTGGGTCCAGTTCATCTCCTTCAAGTCCGAGTTATGTGGTGGTCAATTAAAAGTGCTAACCTATGTTATGGGCAAGTGGAACTGCGAGTCTCAGAGCAAGATATTCTCCGTGCACAATTTATGTGTTTATGTTATAATATACGATTCAGCCTTTTACAGTCTCGATTTTGTTCTTCATGTATTTTTTATTTTTTATTTTTCCCTAGCATTTGCTCATAATGTATTAAGTATCTACTTTTAACACGGTGGATTTGTTTTTGTCCTCCAGAAGACACCTGCCAGCTTTCGGCAAACAAGGTCAGATAATGAGAGCAGGACAGCTGGGAACATGGATGAAAATTGCTTCTCAAGAGGCTCTACATCGGTGTAGTGAATTTAGTTGACAAGAGGAAGAGGATGATACCCAAGTTGAGATAGTGCCTAACTTTTGTAACCAAAAAAGTTACAGTGAAGACGCTATATAACTGCTGGTGCTGGTGCTGGAGGAGCAGCTTTGCATTTCACCCTGTTTTGACGTTGACTAGTTGTGTAGAGTAGGAATTTAGGAGTAGCAGGTGATGTGTTTGAAGTCACACGCTAATAAGGAGGTTATCATACATGTTCCATTAGTATTACCATCTCTTGAATTTCAAATGTATATTCTTCGTTCCTTTGGATATGGGCGGGCATTTCCCATTGGTTGTTCTCATTTTGGAAGATCTCTGCCATAAAATCTTATGGGGGACTCTTACGACCAAGACAAGGTATACTATAGGCATAGGCATCCAGTGGGGGTGGGGGAGTGAGAGTAAGCATTGGGCTTTAATTTCCTGTTTCCTGCTTAGAAAGTAGAATAACGTAACAAGGAAAAGCCCAAAACTTTTAAAACAGTCCAAAAACGAGATGGACTCGCTGCGCCGTCATGCCGTCACACAATTAACCAAAATAACTAAAATATAATGAATTTATCGATTATTAGCTGGTTTTCCATTATTATTATTATTTTCTGTTTGCACGCCAGGGATTCAATTTTCAGTATGATTTGATTGATTATAAATAAAGGTGGAAAACAGTGACTTCATTTACCAATTCTTCAACAGCGTCATGATTAAATAAACATATCCCGAACCCCAACCCCAACCGCCTCAAGCATTTTTCATTCTTCGTAATCATACGCTGCTTTGATTAACTCCTTGTTGCAATGAAATGACATCAACGAAAATGATAGAGAGATTTTATCCAATCAGATTATGCCAAGTCATCGCCAACTTGGCGGTTAACATCATCATAACGACAGTGCGATCCCACCTCCTCTAGTCTCCACCTTCCTTACTCCATTTTTTGTTTTTTTTGTTCTGTACTTTTCTATTTTCCTCGTGATTGTGAACTAATTAGGCAATTTCTTCGTTTATTCTGGCTTGGCTTTAATTGACGGTGAGAGTTGACTTGTCTTATCTGGAATTAATAATTTTCTGAAGCTTAAAGTGTTGTGTTTCCATTTTAGAATATTCATGGTCTAAGTTCTAGAACTCAACAACTAGTATATTTTCGTGTGTGCGCGTTTATAATTTTCACATATAATACTTGTACCACAAGTTAAATTAATATTATATCTTCGATAGGATAGGATTAGACAGTTGGACCTGGACCCAAGTTTCTTGGAAACTTAAAACACGAGTTTGTCTTATTGTTACGAACCTCTTAAAAATATCTACGGCTAGTTAACATGTTCATATTTGACTGACGGACAGACAATCAGAGTTTTTTGGGTATTGTTATTATGTGATGTTTGTTATTTACATGTATTTCGGTTAATTTGTCTCTGAAATACTTGTAATGATATTAGCCTACTAAAATTAAAAAGAAAGTTTTACACGCTGAAATAAAAGGAATTTTTCATATAAAAATAAATTCCGAAGCAATAAACGATTAACAGAAAAGAAATTTGGAGAAGTGGAACCTTACCTTGTTCATACGTTGATAGTCATTGTCCTATTCAAGGGGTGGAACAGAAAGCAAAGAATGCATGAACTGGCGAGTGCCTTTGTACTTTTGTAGCCACCAATGCTCAAAATCCGTGACCATCTTATCTAATCCTTGATTCTTATATATATATGGTAGAGACTGATTGAGATGGAGACAGACACCGTCCCAAGACGCATTGCCTTATACTCATTCCATGCTCTCTTGGCTAAGCTAAGCTTATTAATTATTGAAAAACATTCCTATGTCCCACCAAACCACACGATTTGATTTCATCTTATGTTTTGTAAATCACATTAACAGGTTAATAGCTTAATGATCGCTGCGGATTTACCGACTACAACTTCTATATTTCCCTTGATTAATTGAATTTGTAAACCCAAATGAACTCCACCGTGTGAACGTTCCTAATCTTCCACGTGGTACGTGTCCACCAAGCAAACCAAATACCCTTTCACAATAATCAACAATTTTTTTTATTAATAAGTGGCCCAAAAAAGAACACCATTATATTATATGAATATGATAAAATATTAATGAAAAGTCAGTCGCAGGCACAGTTTCCACGTCGCACACCTATATATATCAATCCCAAACGCCTCACCCTCTTTTCTTCATTTCAACCAATCTCTCTCTCTCCTTCTGCTTTATCTTTCTCTTGTTGCCAAAGTAACCGAAACGCATACGCCCGGAAAAACAAACCCAACGTGTATGATCGAGACCCAGGCACAAATGATGAAGAGTGCGGAGGATTCACACATGTCGCCATCGCCCAGTTTCAGTAGCTATTCTTCTGAGACACTCGCTGAGATTGCCGCCAGAGTTATAGAGGAACTGCGGAGAGATTCTCATTCCCTATCCGACGATGCGCATTACGCCTCTTGGGAAACACAGGATTTTCTCCACCACAATGATGACCGTAACGAGCTTGACGATGGCGTCGCCGACGACAACGACGATTTTGAGTTCGCATTTGTTTGCAGAGAGCCAGAGTCGTCACCTGTTTCGGCCGATGATATTTTCTACAATGGCCAGATCAAGCCCATGTACCCCCTCTTCGACCGCAATTTGTTCTTCGCCCAATATCCTGACTTTACACCTCGGAACGACAGCGTAGTTTCCACTTCTGCAGCCCCGACAGGGAAAGAAACGGCGCCCTCGCCCGTTCGCCGACATCGTCTTCCTCTGAGGAAGCTCATGTTTGAGGAACGAGAAACAAGTTCCCTTTCGTCTTCAACCTCGGAAGCCGACGACGACGGCCTCAACAACCTGGCTCCCGGAACTTATTGCGTATGGAGTGCGAAATCGGCGACGAAGAAGAGTAATTCGACGGGGTCTACGTCCAAGCGCTGGAAGCTTCGAGACTTACTTCTTAGAAGCCACAGTGAGGGAAAGGCACGGCCGCCTCTCTTTCTGACTTCGAGCAAGAGAACCAACAAAGTGGCTAACGATGTCACCAACACCAAGTCCGATGAAAAGTCCACTTCCGCCGATAAAAATGCCATAGACCACGCAAAAAGCAGAAGCAGAGCCGTAGCCACCGCCGAGGATGGGGACCCAACTAAGAAAAAGTCCTTCTTGCCTTACAGGCAGGAACTGGTTGGGCTTTTTAATAATGTGAATGGACTTGGTAGGAATTTGCACCCATTTTGAATCCTAAACAGTATCTTGCTATTCATATTAATTTAGAATCTCGAGTATTGTTTGGCTTTAGATTATAGCATGACTTTTTTTCCCCGATAAAGTTTGTGTAATTAAATGAGTGGGATGTTTCTTTAATTTCTTTATTTTCTCTTTTGGCTATATTCCTTGTAGAGCAGAAGTAGTAGTGGATTCTATGTAAATTTAGAAGAGGAAGTGTGGGTCACTTCACTTGGCTTCATTTGTTATGTAGTAGTGGGTTTTTGAATTAATTGCAGAGATGGCTGATGAAGCAAGATCACTGTGCTTGATGGCTTTTGCATTTTTGGGTAAGAGAAATTGTGTGGGTCTCACACGGCTTATAGACTTTTGGCCAATATGCCAAACTTAGAACCAGCGGAGCCAGAGGAAATAGACTCACAAATTCTAATACACACCAACCTAAACTCGAGGTTCAGGGAATGAAATTGTCAAGAAAATCCCGCAGTGACCGAACTTGCGAAGGTCAACTGCTATTGAAGTGATACAAATCAATTATCAAACCTAATTCCACCAAAGAAATGTGGCGGAGAGATAACCAACTAAACTTGTTGAGAAATCACAGGACATATCATTGCTTTTGGACTGCAGACATACATGCTTAACAATTTTAAGACATTCAAAATAAATATATTTGGCGTGCAAGTCTTGCAAGCATCGATAAAAGTAATTAATTTATTAGCAGTCAATGATGGTGGTTAGGCTTTTTATGAAAAGAGTATTGTTAGCGGACTTATTATTAGGTTTCTGGAAACCACTAACCAGACCATTATACTTATGGAAGGATACAAATTAAAGTTAGCCCCTAATTTCTTCTTTACAGAGAAAAGAAGACAAGGCGATGCGACTTGGGAAGACTCAGAGTCTCCTCTCTCTGGCCTTTGCGAAAATTTCCATGGCAATCCCAATCCCAGTGCAGAAAGATAAAGTCTTTGAATCGACTTTGGAAAATGCATAAAGTGAAAGCAAAAAGGGGCACGAGAGAGACATTTGGTTTTGCTTTTTGGATAAGAGACCATCGGAACGGGAGCAGTTTTGTCAAACAAATTGGAAGGGAATGATTCCACATCTGAGAACTGGGAACAGTTAATGAAGCTGAACTTTGGATTTGGAGCATATAACAGACAAAACCATGGCAGAGCAAAGTGACAATATTTGTCGGCTTGGTTTAGTTATTCAAACCCATTGCCAAGAATGAAGTTTACAAGAAGAATCCTTTCGATGGATGACTTGGAATCAAAAAATGAAGAGAAAACCTTTTCTAATTCAGCCTTGTGATAGTGATGCAAGGATTTCATAATAATAATAAAAGCAAGACTAACACTAACGGCTTCTTGGTTCAGCAACCAATAACGTGTTTGGTAGAACAAAAATATTTGATATTAATTGTGATCTCTTCATCTCGCTCTCTCGAAATTCTTTATTACTTTTGCATCCATATAATATTTGGTTGATGAAGGCCAAATTTGGAAAAGAGCTATTCTTTCCATCTTTCTGTCTATCTCATCACATTCACAAAATTAAATAAGATGGACTTTTTCTTAGAACCACTAATTCTTTTTTTTTAAAAAAATAAAATCAATTAGACCCACAATATAATAAATTATGAGACATTGAGTTATATGAATAATATTATACTTAAATTAATATTCAAATAGATAAATTCAGAGCCTTATCCATTTCTGTTGCGTGTTTGTTTTGTTTACCTCATTTGAATAATGTCACCAATAGAATAGTGCTAATTTTTATTTTCTTTACTAACCGAGCACCGACTATGAAGTATTTAGTTGGGCAAGTGAGATACAAAGCTTTAATGGGGGGTTTGAGTAGGTGGGGATTACTTCCTTCAAGGAAGTGGTAATATGTACTGTTTTGCTGTAAAATGAATGGCAGACAAAGTCCATGTCCTTGCCTTCATTATTATCTACTTTTTTACCTGCAAATGTATTGATCGTCTCAGCATCCATTAACTCCAGCATACGAATCCCTCCTCCGAGATACTTCCTCTCTACTTTTTGCCATTTCAAGATTTCTTTTGGATTCCTTAATAACAGAGAAATACTTGTGAACATGTAATCAAAGCATGAGCATAGGAAATGATAGTTGTTATTCTATGCCATTCTTGCACCGAGATATATATAGCATTTAATTCTTTTCTGTCTGCGTGTGTATTAGTTTGAATTCAAATGGATTTGTTGGTAGTCTGCAACACAAGATTGCCGAAAAGCTTTATATCTGGGAAGTCATAATAGGCCGGTGTGTATTAACGTTAACCTTGAGGTGTTGATCCTTCCCACTCCCAACATCTGTGTTAACTATAACAGAAAAAACTGGAGTGGGCTCACTATTATGTCTTTTAACACTCGAGTGTTTCCCAGCGCCAGTAATTTGAATTGTGAGCGACTTTCTGACATCTCAGAAGAGAAGAACTGCTATAAACAGAGCAGACACGTTGAAGCCGGTCACTTAAAAGGGAAGGAAAGAAAAAGTTTACAATTATATTTCCACGGCAGCCTTGCATTAATAAAGTGAGAGAGTTAAGTATAGGGTAGTACTCTCCTCTCCTCTAGAGCATACAACAATAATTGAGACGAAGAAGAAGAATATAAGTTGGAGCATTTCCCTTGGTCAGGCAAATTATTTTCACTAAAGTTCCAACCAATCATCTGATATGATGCATACAATAACCATTGTAAAATCAATCTAATATTCCATCAATCAAAAATCTTCCTTCTTATTTTTATTTTTCAATAGCTGGCATTCATAGCATGTTTTTTTTTTATTAAGCTTCAACTTCCTCTACATATCATACAATTGCTCAATGCCAACTGAAATTGTGATGGAATGCAGCAGTAGTTAGCAGTCTCATGCAGGAATACTAGTGAAACTGGAAGAGCTTTGTAAACTATCAGCGTATTTTCGAGCCCACAGGTCATAATGAATAATTTCCTCAAGCGAAGGCGAAGCAACCAGTTCATCTCGATGCTTTTCACATGTTAGCTCCACAACCTTGAATATATCCAGATAACCAATCCTGGAAAAAGCAAAACAAAGGGAGGATTCATGTTGTCAGTCAATAAGCAAAGGCTTGGCCCTGGCTGTCTAATAGGTTCACGTCTTCTATACCCATCTCATCTCATAAGAGCAATTTCCGTTAAGAGAAATCCGTGGAAACATTAACATACTGTGAAATTCTAACTGCAACACTTGGTGGCTAAGATGCTTACTTTTCATCAATAAACAGTTCTACAGCTTTCTCATTTGCTGCACTAAGAACTCCCGTCATAGTGCCTCCTGCACGCCCAGCAGCGTAGGCAAGATTCATGGATGGATATTTCACGTTATCAGGAACTTTAAATGTTAGTGAACCAAGCCTGTTGATCAAATTTGATATATTAATATAGCTGCATAAATAATCTTTGAACGAAAGAAAGCTTAAGGGAGTTCAAACGTGCAGGGGAAAAAGATAGTACTTGCAAAGATCAAGGCGTGGCCAAGTTACTTCAGAGCAATAAATTCTGTCTGGCCAAGACATTGTAAAAAGGATTGGTAGGCGCATGTCAGGCCAACCCAACTGTGCCAGAACAGATGAATCCTGGAAATAACAAAGAAATTAGTACGAGAGAAGGATTAAGGTGAAGCAAGATTTATGATCTTTGTCTCTTTACATCCTTGGACTCGTAGACATGATTGTTCAGCATGTACGCAAGTGTGTGCATGTATATTAATAAGATTAACCAACACAACAATGTGAAGAACTAAACCTGTGTCTCAACCATTGAATGTATGATTGACTGTGGATGAATGACAATCTCAATATCATCGTATTCAGCTCCAAACAAGTAATGAGCCTCGATTACTTCTAGACCCTGCCAACAAGAAGTAGAAAAAATTTATGCTAGTGTTGTGAAATTTAGAACGACAACATTAGAAAGATTCAGGATGCTGCAATTTTTCATCCAAACTATTTTTATAACAGATAGAAAAGAACCTTGTTGAAAAGGGTAGCAGAGTCAACAGTTATCTTTTTTCCCATAGTCCAGTTGGGATGCTTTAATGCGTCAGCAACTTTAACATCTTTAAGTTTATCAACAGGCAAATCTCTGTTAATTACCACAGGAGTAAATAAATTAATGGTTGAATATGTAAAACCTACTACCTAGAAACATCAATAAGATGGAAGAATTTAAACTTTCCAACAATAAGAGAATATTGACTCAAACAGATCCCGTTATAACAAGACAAGTTTACAAACCACAAGTTTAGAGTGTCATTTCTTCCTTAAAATACCCTTCTATTTAGGAAAAAGAAAAAACTTCAAATGTATAACATAAAGAAGGGAAACCATAAACAACTTAATCATGGACAAGTCCAAACACATTTAAGAAAAATAAGTGCATTTTCCATGAAAGAATTCACGCTCCAAAGAGCCTTGATCAGACAACCTTCAATACTCTTCTGAAATTAGGTTTCCTCACCTGAAAGCACCACCAGATGCGGTCAAAATGATCCGCCGAAGTGCACCCTCTGACAATCCCTGGATACACTGCAAAGAGGAAAATCCTTTAAGCTACAGTTTTTATCAGCAACAACAGGTATAATATACAGACAGTAATAAATGAGATGGCCCTATCTAGAATCTGTTGAAGATCGCCGTACATATCGATGGACGATAGGCTTTCATACCTGAAAAATGGCAGAATGTTCTGAATCAGCTGGAAGAATTTTTATATTATGCTTGTGAGCCAGAGGGAGAACAAAAGGACCTCCAGCTATTAGTGTTTCTTTGTTGGCCAAAGCTATGTCTTTCCCGGCTTCTATTGCAGCAACTGTTGGCTAAGAAAATAACCAGAGGAATCTCAGCTGATAGCATTTATACTCATTTTTCCTTATGATCCCTTCTATTTTCTAATTGTGATCTCAAGCATAGAAGTTATAACTGTATAGCGAATGAAATCCATGAACTTTAACATCTAATTGTTATTTTATTCCATCAAACAATTAATTAAGGCCCCAAGTTGCAAAAAAATAAGTCCACCTCCCCATGACGTGTCAGTGCGATCAATTAGGTTACTATAAAAGATAATGCAGTATACCTAAAAGATTGGCTATCAAGAACGGGTAATAATAGCAGGAAGAAAAGTTACCTTTAGTCCTGCACAACCAACTATTCCAGTAACTACAGTGACTGCATCAGGGTGACGAGCAACCTTGAAATATGGAGGAAGGTTAGGAAAAAGAATATCGGCTCCACAAGCCAATTTATACGAAACAAATCAGACGTTCACCTCAATGACTCCTTGCTCTCCAGGGATGATCTCAGGTTTTTGATCAACATCAGCCAAAGCATCCTTGAGTTCATCAAGTAGGGACTCATTTCTAACTGCTACAAGTTGAGGCTTGAATGTCTTTATCTGTCAATTGTTCAATGTAAAAGGTGAGATTTTATCTTTAATGCTGGCTATAATCAGCGAAACAAAGCAACTGCAAACCTCCATTACATGCGTGGAGTGTGATATTTACCTGATCTGCAAGAAGAGTAATGTTTGAACCAGCTGCTAGAGCCACAACTTTAAATTTATCTGGATTCTCAGCCACTATATCTAGAGTCTAAAAATGCACGCAAGGGAAAAGATACATTATATGAAAGAGATTAAGGAAAGCCACGTTATATTTCATCTTGGGAGGAGATTCCAATTATACCTGAGTTCCAATGGAACCAGTAGATCCTACGATTGAGATGGGCTTTGGACCCACCCATGTCTTACGACCTGTCTCAGGAACCGCTCGTCCTGGCCAGGCTGGAGGTGGTGTCTGCACGGAGCAATAAATTCGTCTACCAACTGTTGCTCTGCAATCTTTTCTCTTCAAAGCAAAACCTTCTGCAATCAGAATATAACTACACTTAGCATGTAATTGACAATGAAACACAACCAAATTTTTTTTTTTTCAACACAACATAATAGTGCAATAGCGTAGAGTCAAGAGTTCTCAGTAATCAATATATAGTGGTAGATTACACATGATACAAACACAAAACTATGAAACGCCAAAGGAACATAGATAGGATCAGCATTGAGGTGATTGCTTCTGTAAACAAAAACTAGATGACAGTTTAGTTTATGTAAAACGAAAAAGTAGCAAGAAGGCAAAAAGATGCCCACATAACAAATAGTAAAGTTAAGGTAGAAATAAACCGAAAAAAAAAAAAAAAAAAACTTAATTCAATAGAAATAAATCGGGTGTCTGTAAAGCTGTTGTCTTTTCAACAAAAAAGAAACCACCTTTTACAGCACGATATAAGGAAGCAGAACGGTAACTATGATACGGAGACGAGAACCTGGGAATTTGGCCAGGTTGTTAGATTTGAAGGAATCGAAGAAAAATAGAGAGTTGACTTCAGCTGGAGAAAGCAAATTCAGAGCCATGGGAGAAGAGACGTAGCCAATTGAACCCACTTCAAGCTAAAGATGAAAAGAAGAAATGAAGTGCAGGATGTCGTCGAGGACTGCTATCCGCAGACAAAGTAGCACGAAAGATAGAAAAATGAAAACCAAAATGACAGAATTTGTATAAGGTCGAAGAACTGCAAAGTCAAATATGTGGTCGAAGAACTGCAAAGTCAAATACCCAATGAACCCAGTGAATCAATACGTGGTTTTTAGCATTAGGAAATGTTATTTTATAAATTTTAAAAAATATTTTTAATTCGGGGAAAATGGGAAGTACCAATTATTAATTGTTTAGGGCAATGAATAAGGACGAAATAAACAAGAGACGAGTGAGAGAACTGAGAATCAGCATTTCCTGCTCACCACCTCGATTATTCTTCAATGCTCCTTCCAAAACAATAGAGTTTGTACAAAGTTCGTTGCTTTATGGTCCCAAGTTGGCAAGTTCATTCAATCTTACTGTCTGCTTCAAAATATCAAATTGCGTGCTACACGGAAAAACTCGTGTTCCACGAGGCAGGAAACTACTAGTATATGAGACAATAAATTAAATGGAAAAGCTAAAACCATTGCAGATGCGTGATTCTCATGCAAGATGTAAACCGATCAAAGTTGTTACTTTTCCAATTCATGAATTTGTTCAAATATATCCATCCATCTAGGGAATTTAATTAAATTAGGATTATAATTATGATGTATAATATTAAATCCACCAAACAAATACATGATATACTCGTGGTTGAACTTATATTTGTAAAACAAATTAGGGAAAACTAAAGGGAAATCAGAAACTATTGAGACGAAAATTAGAAACTCGTATATTTTTCTCTTCTTATAAATTCCTAACTTTTATTGAGATGACATTTTGAAAATAAAATATAAATGCTTTTATCATGCACGTAGACTAAATTAGTGCTTTTTCACATATTCCATGAAAATGACAGAATCACTGATCTTTACGGAATATGTTGAATTAAAATATTTGCAGTTGGCTTCGTTGTCGAATGCACTATCATCTCTTAGTGAGCTTCACTGTGCAGATCACTTAACATATAAAGACGAAAGCACTAAGGTATATTAAATGATCGCACGCATCTAATCTAATGGATATACATTAAGAAGTCTTCCTAGTTTAGTTTGGTTTGTATAGTGGACGCTGATTGAAGTGACACGCTTGCTGTTAATCTATAATAATGGAGGCCAACTCTCAGCACTCAAGAAAAATTCAACGTGTAGATGAGAGTGATGTAATTTCAATAATTAGTCAGCATGCTAAGATTAAGCACAACTAGGCTGGGTTTCCTCGTATCGCTACTGGCGATGCTGATCACAAGCAAAATACATGTTCACCATATAGCTTCAATATTTTCTTCTAGTTTCAACATTATTCTCTCAGAGAAGAAGGCACATTTGATGTTTGTCATCATAAACAAATATACAACAACTATTTCAGGCTGCCATTTGGAACTTCACGTATATTACTATGGTGGGTAAAGCTAATTAAGAAAAATGATACGACTTCATTTCTCTTCATTTTTGTTTTCTTGATCTTCTTGTATCTCACCAGAGTTGACGGCGCTGCCCTCTATTGCGCCTTCATGTTCAGATGTTTTAACCGTGACCACCTCATCAGACTTGTCTGAAGACTGAGCTACTGACTGATCAGCTGGAGCTTGTTCCTGCTGGACCTTTGGCTTTTGGCGTCTGATGGCTTCTGCAGCCTCCGCCATTGCTATTGGAGGAGGCTGCGGAGGAACCCAAGCGCGTTGCACAGGTTGTTGACTGGATTGAGCACCATAAGACGCTGCATTATGTTCATTTTCATTATCAATCTCTCTGATTCTTACATTTTTCCTTTCCCACCAGGGCATGGGGGTGTCACCATTTGATTGAATGCTGCCTTGGACATGGTAATTCAAATCTTCACCATTTACTTGATACTGAAGCACTTGGGTAGAGGAGTTCTGCACTTGATTAATGTCCCAAGGCTATATACCCAGGACAAGATGAAGCAGTAATCAGTTTCACAATTCACACGTATTGATACCACCAGGAGTGGAATGTTTAGAATCACGCATAATTCCTACTTTTTACAAGAGATATCATTAATTCTTATAATAAGACTTCTGTTGATTAGAATGCAATTCCCTAAAAAGTTCAAGCAATGTAGCATATTAATACGTTTCAAAGCCTGTTATAGCTTTCAAATCGAATACATGATATGCTGATAACCCTCCTTCCAGCTGAGGCATAATAATACACGACACACATACAAATCATTAATTTTTCATTCGCTTCAAGTCCTTTACCCTATTTCAACTTAAATAAACTTTCATAAAAATGATGATAAATGCAATGAAAAGATATTTCAGACATGTCTAGAGGGAAAAATATTTAGGAATAGGATTTCGTGGCCCGTATAAATATCATAATAATTCCACATGCTCAAGTGGTTTTTCTAAAAACAGAAGGATATGTGAAGACCTATCCCAGAAGTTGAGAGAGAATTGAACTACCCATTTCTGTAAGTTTAAAGGTTATTATCATGGCAAAACATAAACTGGGAACGAAGTTAATCATCAGGTCAACCGTATTTTCCAAGATGGTCCACTTATAGACACTAACTTCCTAGGACATGGTCAGCCATCTCAATGCCAGAACCTAGGAAGCATCATGCTGTGGGTGGGTTCATAAGAAACTCTTCAAAGTTAAACCCAAACGAAGTTCAAAGATCTATAGCTTATGAAGCTCCGCCATAGAGAGAGCAGTTCATAAACCTAAAATATTTAGCAAAATCAAAACAAGATCTTTAAAAACAAACCTTGATTTTAGGAGTTATGCGAGGATTTGATGGTTGCTGATTAGGGTTAGGGGGCGCATCATTTATATCCTGCATTAAAATCCAGGACAATATAAAATTAAAATTACCACATATAAAAGCTAAACATTAAATATAAAGCATTGACATTTACTCTTATGTTAGGAGGCTTCTCTCCTCTTTGGACCATGGCCATGATCTGCAAAACACAATTGTAAGAATCAATCAGATTCTTGTTTAAGTATCAAGAAGGAGATTTGTTCATTAGATTAATAACTTTTAGGCAGTTGCCAAAGCAGAGGTACTGAACACTGAATTTCTTAATACACTATGCATGAGCAGGCATGCATGAGTAAAGTCTACCTGCTGCTTCTAAATGTCTGCTTCCTTACATAATCAACATGACAGACAACACAGATTCATTCAATGTTTCTAACAATCCAAGACCATGTATCAATACGAGAAGAACTATGATTTATGTTGGGAGACGAAGTTTCTAGTACAGAGATAAAAGCTTTGACAAAATCAAAATAGCATATATTTCTACAGTTAGATTGCAATGAAACTCTATGAAACCATTCATACTAAATGAGTATTGAGTAATACTCCACAACTCGTCAATAACCCTTGGGAAGCAAGCATGAAGCAAAAGATTTAACCTGAAAGGAATATTACACATCTTACATCATAATGATAGATCTTTCAATGCTAACAGTTTTTTTTTTTTGTTTTTTGGGCGGGGGGAAGTTGGTGGAGGTTGGAAGCTTGGACCCATTGAATTTGAAGAGTCAATACCCATCCTAAAAATATCTATTCTTATTTTTATTTTTTTTGCAGTGTTTGTTTAACTAGACCACCCATAAATGAAAGGAAGAAAGATAAAGATAAAGACAATACGGAGATCAAGACAATAACTTGCCTCCATATATGACTTTGGATGAGGAGCAGCAGGGGGTTCAAGAGTTGCAGGTGGTGATGAAGATCTCACTGCACATGAAATGCAAATTCTACGTATATATCAAGAAGATTAGATTGAATAAGATGATTAAGATTTAATTACTGTATAACAACCTGAGTGCTGGTCATAATCCACCGTGCCATTAACAATTGGTTGCTGTATATATCCAAAAAAATAATACGGTCGTCAAAAATTAAAACTCATCATGGACAACTCAAATAACAATCGTAAAAGGCTTGTCCAATCCTTGAAGACTCCCCATACATGTATACATATTTCTCACCTTTGAACTTGTTTGAGTGGCTTGGTGCTCTAACTGATAGGCTCCGCTGGAAGCTATTGTTTGTCCTATAATTTGGTAGAAACAAAAGGGTGACTAACACAAACTTAAAAATCCTAACTAATAATTAGTACACAAGGTAGTCAGTGACCACCCTAAAACCGCTTATGAAGGTAGATATCTAGTTAGAGTAATTGAAAAGGACAAATAATTTGTGAAAGCTTCTAGGTCGCCATGCAAATGCCAAAATATTAATACATCCATGACAGGATTTCTATTGGCAAAAGACAAAATCAAACCCCTAAAAAAACAACTCATCTTAGACCACTAGATTAGATAGCATTCCCAAGTACCTTCCAATCTTCTTATTGCATTAGTCATTGACTTCATTTCCTGAATTTGCTTATCTAAAAGGCCTGAAAACTCCTCAAAGTATCTCCTCTCTGCAAAGCATACAACCATACGCAGCAACAAGAAGTCACTACTCAGAACTTTTAAGGTTTCAAGCAGAAGTAGGTGCAGGAAAACAATTTTGAGATTTTTTAACATAAGCAAATTCAATTTCTATCTAACCACCTTCACTTTTTGAAGTCAACATTTCCTGGGTTAATTTGGCCACATCTGTTGCTGCAGCTGCTGCTGCTTTTGCAGCCTGTGCAGCTTCTTCTGCTAATGTTGGTTTTGAGTCTATTTCCTTCAATTGGTCATTTTCTTCTTCTAATACAACCTTGCGTATCCAAGATTTCAATCGAGGGAGAATGGATTTCTAAAACACGGAGAATACTGTTAGATAGTTCAGTGCGCCACAAACCACAATGTACTAGAACTTAAGCATACAGCAACACGTTAAATCAGGTACAGGAAAGGATACAAATACAATAACGAACTGAACAAGGATATGAAGTAATATACATATTTATCTGAATTCTGAAGCCACCATGCAGAGAGGTTAATAGTAGATACCTTAATTAGTACAGCTGTTCCAGCACCTGAAGCAGCCAGTACCCCAATTGCAATGAGGGCATGAGACCAGTGGAATCTGGAGCGTGATAAGGTTCCCAATGCATTTGTGGCACCAGTAGAAGCAGATGCACCCGGCTGCAAAACCTGTTGCTGAATATTTGGTGAAGGCTTCAACTGTTCATCTGTGAACATTACAATAAGCCCCGTAAATATAAAAAGTATACAGGAATCAACCAAACTCTAGTTGAACAGAAAAAGTGTATGGTAATAATAAAAGAAATCTATTCAACTTGAGGATAAAAATAAAAAGACCGACTCCAACTCTACGAGTAAACACTGAACCTTGCTTTGTACCAGCCGTCTGCACAGTTGGAGGAGAATCCTGTGATTTTAAGTCATGTAATGGTTAAAACAGCTGAACAAACAAGAGAGTGATAAGAAATTGAATGGTTTACTTGAAGAAAAAATGAGTAAATTGATCAAACAACTAGCTTACAGGCACACGGCGAAAGGCTTCATCTATCTCCTCCTTTGTAAGGCCCTTCTTCTCCAGAAATGATCGTCTGTACATGACAGGGGAACCTCTAACTCTTGAGTGTGATAAAAATTTCACAGCATTCTGTATCTGTTCCTCTCGCATTGGTTCTGAGTTGACAAAGACTGATGTCGGTGAATTCTGCTTAACAGGCTCCTCCATGTCATTCTGCTGACCCACATTTGTTGGTTGCGCAATTTCGGCAGCTACATCATGAAAAATAGTATCAATAAATTAAACTTGTCATACTCAAAACAGCATATCCAATTGGAAAAGGTAATATTCAGCAGGACAGAGTAGAGCAGAATAACAACAGTCAGCAACTAATGAAAAGAGACTATAAAGCAAAATAAGTTGTCTTTCGTATAGAAACTAAAGCAGCAAGAGAATAAACAAGAGCTTTAAAGGGATTTGACACCTCCTGAGCTGCTAAATAGAAAGCGAAAGCATTCAAATTCATAGAGAGAGAAGGGGGAAATTCACACCTGGGTTTTGAGGTTTTTCGGCCGATTGGGTGGCCATGTTCACCTCCTGGTACTGAATTCCAAAAGAGGGAAAGATTTAATGAAAAGAGATTATAAAAATATATTTACACGCGGACAAAAAAGAAAATGCATATATATCAGTCACCAGTGTCCAGATGATGAATTGACGAGGATGATGATGTCAACAGAGGTGGTGGAGTTGCAGAATAAAAAGAGGTTAACGAGCAAGAGATAGGATTTTGCTCATCTCGAAGCGTTTCCTGTGATTGCTGTCTTTCTGTCTGAGCTAGGAGCCACCACCAAACCGAAGACGCCAAAAACTATGTAAGATAATTCCATATCCGATTCTTCTCTCTTATTTTTCTCTTTCCTTTTCTTTTCCGAGGATATTCACAGACTTGCGGTTGTTTCTATTTGGGCCACTTTTGCGACTATCATTTTTTCCGGGCCCTATAAGTTGATTTTGGGCCTTCTCTCTTGATTCTTATTAAATTAAGTGATTTTTTTCAAAGGGCCCAAATATGAGAATTTCCTAGAGCCCGTTTGCATTTTTAAAAAATATTTTTAATGTATAAAAGTAAAAAAAAAAAAAAAAAATTGATTTATAGAGTTTTTTTTTTTTTTTTAATGATGACTTACTTTTTGATCTACCTTTTTAGAAGTATATTCCCAAATGTTTTTAACAAAAGCATTTTTTCTAAATTTTTTTAAAGTCTTTTTACTTTTTTTTAAAAAAATAATCCAAACAATCAAAAATTTCATAAAAAATATTTTTTCCATTAAAAGCACTTCTAACCAAAAAAAAAAAAATTAATCTAAATGGGCTCTTAGTGTTAGATACAAGAGATGTGACTACTTTTTTTTTTTTTTTTTTTTCTGTAAAAGTGGCGAAGCAGATTGTCTTATATTTGGTTCTCTCCACAAAACAATGGGTATGAAATAATGGAAGAAGAGGCGGATGTTTTTCCGCGGCCACATAATGAAGTAATGGTATCTGGTTTTTCTATAGTTAATGAAGAGTTTTTCACGTGAAAAATGTTAGACAATTAGATCATGCTTAGTCAGCATAACAACTCACCGTGGCAGCCAAATCTTCATAGCCATCCTTATCCACGAGCTCATGCACAATATCAGCAACAATAACAAGAGTTATATTTGAATTCTAATTCTATACTTTTCTTTGGTTTTAGCTTATTTGTTGTAACCTATCACAGCTGTATTATATCTATATATTGTATTCATCAGTAAATCAATAACTTAATAATTTCCATCGTATTACTCTTTTATAAAAAAAAGACAAAAGGAAAAAGAATAAACGACTTTATAGAAAAATAAAGAAAAGTTATTAAAAATAAAATAAAATTATGAGGATCAGCCGTGACCAACGTACAGTAATCAGTTAAGTGAGGAGCATCGTGTTTGTGATAAGCAACTCATCTTCTAATGTATAGTGTTACTGCTGAACTGTGTTCTTCTTCCTGGTCAGTGCTAGCTAGTTTCATTTTCCTAGCTATCTAATCTAATCTAATCTCAATGACAAGAGAAAGAAAGAAACAGGAGAAAAAGGATACCATACAATGCATTTGTGAACCACCTAATAATTTGTCTCTTGTAAAGAAATTCACCTAATTACTCACGGACCAGTCTGTTGTTTCTAACGTAAAACAATGTAGTACTTATTACACGTACATTAATCAATCGTCTCACTTGTTAATTTTTCTACACTTTCTCATATGAAAACAAGAAAATGAACGCAAATGTCTATAATGATATGACGCGTTTAGTTAGAAGCCTATTGGGTAGACATATGTTATGCATGATTCAAATAATGCATACTAACTTTAAATTGTATAATAATTCAAGGTCATATTATTTCAAACTAGCTATAATTTTGGTAAGCATGCACCTGATTCATGAACGTGCTAGTGCGAACGTGGCATTAATTGGTTCGACTTCGAGACTTATCCCTTCACTTGAGTTATTGCATGTAATTATAAGTTGGACCACATGCAGCAAGCATATATATAAATGACAGCAAAGCAGGTACGTACAAGCGAAACGAAAACATTGTGCTTATCAGTTTTCACGTACCCATCAAAATATATAGTGCATCTGCGGTCCGAAGTTAGGTCCAGAGCGAAGGCAGGCAAGAAAACCATCATCACCTCTTGAGAAACTCTTAGCAACTGAGCCAACTAGTCATGTTTTGAACGTGCTTTTTATCAAATATACTAGATTAAATATCCTGTGTGTTCGTGTAAAACATAAAAGAGAAATTCATTAAATAAATAATTAGTGTAACTTAGTATTATTAGGCATTAATTGTTTATGTATATATTAAAAAAATCCTACCAACAACTATAAAAGAAAATAGATGGGAACAACATGTGCGTTGTTAATATATATTGATGTCTTCAATGTTTGACTTATCTCTAGTGGTATATATTTTAATTACTCTAATTAACAAGAAGCTAGCTAGAAAGAAAACAAACGGAGGGCCGGCAATGCATATGTATGTATCGTCGGGTTGTTGATCATGCTATTAATTTTCATCTTGAATGAGACATGCACAAACATGTTACGTAAGCTATGCGTACGACGTGACAAATTGATAATTGAGTGCGGTGCAGCTGGACTACATATTTGTGTAACCATTTACTTTATATCTTCGTGGAAAGTATGTCCGCATTCTAATTAAGAACATTAATTATATCACTCACATGCATATAAAATTAACTAGCTGCAGTAGGTAAGAGTTCTTTGGGCTATAAATAGGATATGCATGCAGGCACTGAGACATGTGCAGGGAGATCGATCACAGCTATCTATCTAGTTTCTGTGTGTGTCTCGAATCGATCCATCCATCAGTACTAGTACTCTAATTAGCCAGCTCGTTTGCATTAAGGGTATCTGTCTGTCTATTCTATTCAGTTTCCCTCCCCATGCTAGAATTAATTAATTGATATGTACTAGCTAGCTTGGATTATTTGACTTGTTAAAATCGTTTTAAGTATCGAGTCCTTCCATTTTACTTCTACTTCTAGTATATTTTGAACTAATTTACTGACAGTACGCACTTCAATTTTCTGAATCCGCATGCAGAAGGCGTAACCATGGCTGGGCAGTCACTTGATTTGGCGATCCAAGGACTGAAGGAGCTTCTCAGGTGATGTATACATATTCTAATTAATCTTGGATCATATATATATATATATATAGAGAGAGAGAGAGAGAGAATATTAGAAGAGAATGCTCTCTCTCTCTCTCCGTGGTCTTTACGTGCTTGATTGGGAAGTTAAAACTGAAAACACATGCAGATATATATATATATATATATAATGAATTTTGTGATTGTGCTGCAGAGAGAAGGAAGAACTGAATGAGGTGGCTGTGGCCAAAATTGAAAAGCTTGTAGATGAGTTGCAGAGAATACGGCCTCCATTTCTCGACCCAGTTGTGATTAACATAAGGAATGGCTTCAATGAGTTCAAGATCAACAAATTCGAGTACCCCTATTAACTATAACCTTGAGAACCTCTTAATTAATTTCATTAGCCAGCCTCGATTGGCCTCTCTCCATTTATTATTATAACTCTTCTACTTGATATTCATTCATGACAGCAAGAACCCTGATCTGTACAACAAACTTGCCGAAGGTCAAAATCCCAAGGTGACAATAAATATATATATATATATATATATATATATATATATATATATATATAGTACCTCCGTAAAGTTAATATTTTGTAGATGTCTTTTCAAAAGAAAATTATGGATTGAATTAATCAATGTTATGCATGGGGTGGGGGTGTAGTATCTGGTATTTGCTTGCTCAGACTCTCGAGTGAGTCCCACTTATACCCTCAACTTCCAACCGGGAGATGCTTTCATGGTCCGCAACATTGCTAACATGGTCCCACAATTTGATCAGGTTTTTTCCTTAATTCCAAATTCATCAATTAATATTTATAATTACTTAATTGAAAATTAAACAATACTACTTATTATATTATCATTAATTTCAAGATATAATAATGAACGATTTTCATTTTGTTCTACTTCATTTCATATATATGCAGATAAGGTACAGCGGAACTGGCGCAGCCATTGAATATGCTATCAATGCTCTTCACGTAATTAATTCATATCCATCAACTCATATAATATCGATTCTTATTTAATTTGCCGCTTCTCTCTTGATTCACATATTAATTATATATCTTCAAGAATCTGTGAATTAAACAATAATTAATTTTAATCACAGGTACCAAACATTCTGGTGATTGGACACAGTAGATGCGGAGGAATAAAAAGGCTTATGGAACTTCCACAGGACGATGCCTTGTACGAATTTTTATTATGATTAACAAAACAAAATGATTCCTTAATTTCGTTATTAGTCCAAGACTCAAATTAAGGATATATATATTATATAAACATGGATTTTTCTTTTTTAATTTTTCAACAATTACCTATATATATATATATATATATATATATATATATATATATATATATATATATGGATCTACTCTTAATAAGTTTGATGATGACATGTATGCATATACCATACGGTGCAGTGACTTCATAGATGACTGGGTAAAAATTGGTTTACCCGCGAAGGTTAAGGTGCTGGATGAATTTCCAAACTATGATTTTTATGAACAATGCAAATTCTGTGAACTGGTAATTTTGCAAATAATTAGTTAGCTCTGCTGTGCATGCATGCATGCCTCCTTCTGTAATTTCTTACTATATGGGACGTGTGGTGTGCATGCAGGTGTCGGTGTATAACTCACTAGAGAACCTCAGGACATATCCGTATGTTGTAAGAGAAGAAAAGGAGAATCGATTAAGGTTGTATGGTGGTTACTATGATTTTGTCAAGGGAGAATTCAGTATCTGGAAGCATGAACGTCCAATAATCCCGAGGCCGCCTATTCTTCCACCTCGTCCTCTTTAATTAATGCATGTTCACATGATCAGAGCAGGACAATCTCATTCTCCGCTTTCTGCATTAATCTATATTTCCAATAAATGTTTTGTACTTGAAAAACTATGTAGTAAGTTTAAAGCCGAGGCCGGGCATGCCATGCAGCCCTTTCCCTTGTGTTTTAGCTTTATGCATTTCTAGTTTTCTGAGCCTTCTGTGGTCCTGGTCCTGCTCCTGCTACGGTAATGAAAGCACTTGGCCCTCCCTGGATTTCCTATGCTATTATATATCTTGTACGTACTCTACTAACTTTTATGCGAATTGTGAGAATATAGCATCAAACACAACTAACGACAAAATAAATGTGTGTGGAGTTGGAATCACGGATGACACCAAGGAGCATGCACTCCATTGCCACTTGCCTGGCAACAAAGTAAGAAAACGAACACTCGACCAATCATTGGATTAATACCAATTTTATCATGGTTTCTTATGGAAATTGGCAAAAGGGACCACCAGTTCTTATATAGTTGAATCCTAATCATCATAATTAACTTGTTAATCATAAATTAAAATCCAGTTAGTCGAAGTTCATATATTATAGATACAAAGGATGACCCAAATTCAAAATTCTAACTCAAATTAAAAGAATAAGGACAATGCATGCATGTGAATGTTAAATAATTTTGTGATTTTCTTTTTTAGAAAATAAATTTAGAGGAATTGGGTTATAATAATTTATTAAAGCTACCGTATATCTCAAAGTTTCATGAGCATTTATAAAAAATAAAAATACTTATAGATTATTTATTAATAAAGTCATTAAATTTTTAATATGAGTTAAACTCACATCTTCAAGAAATATGATTTTCGTGAGTTATATTTCTATATAATCCCTCTTGTAAGTACCATGACTTGAAACAAAATATATATCATTCAATTAAATTCATATTTGCTTCTACATGCAAGTAATGTTGTTGTTCATACATTAGACAATAAAGTGCCAATACATTTACGAAATAATTTAGGAATTTTAGTGACAATAAAAATTAATATCTACAGTTTGTTAGTACGTAGATGAGAATTAATCCCCTGAAATCATTAATATCAATGAAATTTACGAAAGTGGGTGATAATTTTACAAAGCAGGCCAATCAAGGCCATCAAAAGGCTCCGATAGGAATGGGGTGCACAGGTCAAAAGCAGTGTTTGAAAACCAAAGATTGTTCTCAAAATCATCTTCGCCCGTTATCGTATCCTGCATGCTGTCTTTGAAATCCTGGGTCCCTAGAGAGCAAGCTTGGAGAGAGTTGTCAGGCTCCACAGCAACCTCATCACCTGCGCAGCTACTATTACAATCCAAGGGTCCTAAAGATTTAGAGTTTGAGCCCGAGGGGCTATTGGAATTTTCCTTCGGTTCAATATTCGTTAGTGTATTTGGAAAAGCAGAGACTTTGGTCTTGCCTTCTTTCACACCCAGCTTTCTGCTCAAACGAGTGTTCCAATAGTTCTTGACCTGATTGTCTGTCCTCCCTGGTACCCTCCCTGCGATCAGAGACCACCTAGACGCGAAATGGGAATTAACTAAATTTATCCATGTCTCTGTTCATGTTAATTATATATATATATATATATATATATAGCTGAAGTTGAAGAGAAGAAAAAGAACCTGTTTCCAAGTAGACTATGGAGGCGTATAATTAAGTCTTCTTCTTCCGCAGAGAAATCCCCACGCTTAACATTTGGACTAAGATAGTTCATCCACCTCAATCTGCAACTTTTCCCACATCTCTTCAACCCTATTTATACAGATACCATATTATGAACTAGCTGTCTTAATTAACTTGTGCAGTGGCAAAATAGAAAGACTAACCTGAAACTTTGGGTATACGATTCCACCTCCCTATGCCATGCTTCTTTATGTAATCCATTAGAATTTTGTCTTCCTCCACGTTCCACAATCCCTTCTTATATGCATCCCTTCCTTCCATCTGAAGTGGAATTCAGCACTCGCGTGCTTCTGCCTGTGTCTGTGAATGAAACAGCAGAGAGGTTTTGGAGAGGACAATTTGACAAGCAAGGGTGACCTACCTATAATAAATAATGGAAGATTTAGGGTGAGACTTGGTGGGGTTGGCGGTGACCATAATATAGTAGCTGGCCAGGCAAAAGAACAGCAGCAGAGTCCGCAGTACTATGCATTATTGAGACTGTTATTTTATGGCCCATTTGAATAGCAACGCTCCATTTTAATAATCGATCTTCGTCTCCTAATTTTTCTTTTCTGGTTTTACAAATGTGAAGGCGCGAAAGCCCCACAGAGAAAGTGGAGATGGATGGCATTAGATTCGTTTGCAGAAGATGACGCTGAAAGGAGTACATGCGGAGTACGATTTCTCTTGTGTACTGATCTGATTCTTCTGCTCACTGTCCTCTCCTTCAAACATAACATGATGTAATGGAACGTTCGCTGATTTCTTTCACTTTCATAAGGAAGGCTATTAGTCTAAAATCTAGACTCACGGATGAGTGAAACTAATTTCGGGATTGTTCATTCTCATGTAAGTGACTCATACCAGTTTCAGCCCTTTGTTTTTATTCCCATTACCCAGCAAGAATCAGGTAAAAATTTCTTCTTTATTTACCCACGTATTGGTACAAGCAGTAAAAAACATCGCTGCAACACAACTCACTGCTCTCTCTCTGATTCATTTAGAGTTGTACGTATAACAAATTGTCATGTGTGCTAAGATCATACTTAGTACTTGGATGACAGATAAAAATTACTAATTGTCATTGAGAATTCCGTACTTGCAGATAAGCTTTTGGTAACTTTTCTTTGAGTTGATGATGAATTATAAATGAATTGGGCATTGACCCGAAATCTGAAAAAGAGAAATGATTAGAATTCACTAGTGTCCCTTGATTAATCAAGTCAATGGATCAATATATGGCTCTGTCCTGCAGAACTCAGCCACATTTGGAAGAGAGACCTTTTTACCAATTCTTGGGGGCACTTGATCTTAGGTTGTCTTTGCTGATCGTGGTTCACATGCGGGAAAAGTGTCTGTCTTTTGTGATAATGCCACCTTGGTTTTGGCGAATGGAAACTATTTCCGCAGCATTCTATTTTAGCAGTATACACCAGGAAAGGTCAACCGAAAGAAAAATGAAACAGACCAAATATGCAAAGCACACATCCAAAACAATGAAATCATTGTGTTTTTCAGGGAAAACATAAATTCAAAATTACGTTATTACATTTGTATGAGAGAGAGAGGTGATGGAAGTAATTCAAAGCAGAGGCAACAGGACTTTCTGAAGCAGTAGAAAAGAGAGTACTCTGCTCGGCTGGAGGAAGAGGCAGAGGCCCCCCCGGGAAACAGTGAGAAAGGACAATTTCACAAACACAAAGCAAGCAGCTTTTAACATGACGCCCTCCATGCATCATCGCGGGACTGCACGTGTCGTCAACAACTATTGTATTTAATGCATGCATACGAAATTTTTTAACTTTAATCTACCCAACACCATAACGGGGCAATTTGCACACTTCATAATTTTTGGGTTCCCAGCTTCCCATAGTATTACAGGAAATCAAATATTTAACTGAGAGAAATTACACTACTCTAAAACTACAATATGGATTATTACAAACATCAATTAAAAATTATAATACCACCAACAACATAATTCACTTTAGTTTAAACCAAAATTTTAAATTTTTAGATTTAATGTTTAAAAATATAACTATACTAAAATTTAATAGTCTTAGATTCTATATTAAATAAATATTAGTGTAAATTAATTATGAGAATTTTGATCAATCCTCTATCTATCCAACGAAATCAGTGATGAAACTTGTGCTATAGAAGAAAAAGGGGCATGCATGGCAATTTTTTGACACTCTTAAAATTCCAAATCTTCTATTTTGTTTGTTCTATTCAAATATTTACTTCTTGTTTCTTTGTTACGATGGAATATTACTACAAATAGTCTCTTCATCCCCGTAAGACGTAGTAGGGATTCCGTCTGTATCTAAAATTTAGATGAATAAACGGTGAATCATGTTCGTCACCCCACCCCAAAATATAAAAAACAAAGAAGGCCGTAAAAAAATTAAATAATTTAAAAATAAAAAGAACGTATTAAAAATAATAGTTATTTATTTTATTTATGCATATCATAATTTAAAAAAAAAAAAACATTTAAGTATTTTGGCTCCAACTCTAAGTTGAGAACACAAAACTAAGTGTAAATAAACATACTGAGATACGAACAAAAGGTACAACGTATGTATTAACGCCGTATACCATATTTAATTACAAGATATCTTACAAAATAATTAATATAGCTTTGAATGATATTTTAGCATAAGATAAAATAAATCACACTCGGTTACCATTTATTTATTTTTACCCCATAAATTAACACCGTCACAACCTATTCCTTTATCTTTATCCCTTCGACTGCGTAGTAGAGCTTCTGTAATTCCTCTCACTGCCGAGTCCTAGTCAGCAATTCTCATCTGGCCCCAATGAAAATGTTGTTTACGACACGAGGATTGGCATCAAGAAGGTTTTCAAGTGACCTAGCTTTTCTGCTCCGAACTCTACCTGCTTCTTTCAACAATTCGCCCAACCTCCTCTTCTCTTCGTCCACATCAGGATTTGCTGTCCCAAGCTTTTCCTCCCTCATAGCAACAATGTATTCCAGAATTTCAATGGCTTCATCCAGCCTGTAATAAAACATCAAAGCACGTAAAGGGAAAATAAATTTTACCTAACCGTGTCTTGTATAATCCAAAATTCTCGTAAATATGCCATTTTCCCAGTCAGAGGTTTCACAAGGTAAATCAGAGTTACCCCGATCTTTGTTCTTGTCCAAGTTAAAGTTATCAAACCAGTACAGATTAATTCTTCAACACTATGTTAGAATGAAATGAATAGTAGTGCCGTCACTACCAACAAAGTATGTCAAATGCTCAATAATGAAAGAAGAGTCACTGATAGAATAAGGTATAACAAAAGGGAAGGAACTAAAAGGGTGGATGGATATACCTGCCAATAGCATCATATGTGCCAGCAAGATTGCTATAAACTCCAAGCGTTTCAGGGTGATACGGCCCATACTCCTGTTCTAAAATAATCTTTGCTTCTTCAAATAATGTTGCAGCTTCACTTAAAGCATAACGCTGCACACAAGCAAGACCCATTTGATTAAGAGCAATACCAAAGAAGGCTGATTTCTTCTCTCCAATTGCACGAAGCTTTGTGATGGCGTTCTTGAAATTGTTGTAAGATTCAGCATACTTTCCCATCATGTAGTACATGACCCCCATTTGAGCTTCAATACCTGCTATTGTGCTGTGCTGACCAGGAGCATCATTATATATTTGCAATGCTTTCTGCAGTAACTCGAGTGCCTTTTCAAGCTCATTCATTGATTCATAGATAGCTGAAACATCCGTAAGACCACTTGCAATCTCCTCAGGAGGCACTCCAGGCATGGGATGCTCGTAGATTCTGAGTGCACTCTCACAGTATGATTTTGATTCCCTTATCTTCCCTGTCCTGCTATACAGTTCAGCCAAACGTACAAAGACTGAACCAACAGCTGGATGATTCTCTCCTTTGCTAGTCTTGAAAGCTGCAAGCGCTTTTTGATAAGCGAAAATAGCCTCATCATAACGAAGCAAGGATAAGTATGTGTCTCCAATGCTGCAGTCAACAGATGCCACTTCCGCTTCCTGGCCATTTGCTACCATTGCCATGCTGGCTAAAACAAGATGCTCTAAAGCTGCTTCATGGTTTCCCTTTGTTTCACATATAAGACCCATGAGCCTCCTATCTGCCGCCTCTTCAAGAGAATGGGGCGAACCATTTGCTTTATGAATGTCAAGAGCCATTTGGCAGAGCTTCTCAGCTTCATCAAACTGCAATGCTTGAACGTGAGCTTCAGCTACATACCTACAGGTTTCACCAACTCTTGGGTCTGTTTCTCCCAGAACCTGCCTCTGGATTTCCAACCCAGTATTGTAACACATGATTGAATTTTCAAGCTGACCCAGCATTGCATAGGTGTCACCTAGCTGCATGTGACCAGTAAATTTAGCGAGGGCATGGTCTTGGCCTTTCTCAATAACAGGAATCTCAATGGAGTGTTCAAGAATTGGAATTGCCTCATTGTATTGGCCCAAGCTACAATATATTGCTGCAGTAACATGTGAACACATAACCAACCCCAGACTCGGTTTCCCATCAGCATACTTCTCAAACAATGTCATTGCTTGAAGAGCTAACTCAAGAGCTTTTTGTGGATTATCTCCTGATGACATTAAATCCCTTGCTTGCTTTAGTAAAATTGGTGCCTCCTCAGGCTTATCTGATGAGTCAGTTGAATTCTCAGCTCGATTTAGTGACTTCCTTCCTGAAGGAGAAATCTTGGACTTCGTTGTGCGAATAACTCCTGTATTTTGTTTTTGCAGAGGTTTATGGTTCCTCCTACTGATAGGAGGTTTCTCTGGAGGACTTTTGCCCTTGGGTCTTGATTTTGATGATATTTCACGGTCTAACCGTGTGTTTGATGGTTTGTTTGATTTTTTGGAAGAAACAGGACTTGAACTTGCAGATTGAATCTCATTCCGTTTTTCCAACTTCTTGTCATTTGAACTACCCTTTCTAGATCTAGACGATGCTTCACTACTGGATTCACCTCCAGGCTTTTCCTCCACTTCCTCTTCCATGATCTCAACCTCTCTCATCTGTCCTCCAACTAAATGGCGCAATTCTGAATCAATCCTAGACTCCTCACCATCAGATCCAAAACTTTGCCTTGAGGGTGACTGATCAGAACTTTGCATGTCACAGACGTTTTCATAAAGCTGCTCAATCGAGGTGTCAACCACCCCATCAACTGGAAAATTTTGACCACCATCCTGGGGGTTATGTGGACTCGAAGAATTTCTATGAGACTTGACAGGAGATGAGGTACCCTTGGAGGGGTTCTCATTCATTTCATGAGCTCCCCCCTCATCCTTAATACCATTTGCAACAATTCCCGGCATCTTTAATTCTTTAGGAACCAAAGTCACCGGGACAACCAATATCAAACAGGTAACCTACAAAAAAATAATAATAATAATAAAATAAAAAATTACAATAGATCCAGCACCAACAGAACGCAGTTCTCCTTCAAGCTCGTATTTTCAGAAAATTAGAAGTCACAGAAAATATATCGATTCGAAAGCATGGCACCAAGTTCGTGAGTTTTCTTATACAAATGAGAAAGGGATTTGTTAGGAAATATAATGGTTAAGAAGCCAATATCAGTTCAAACAACAAGCAAAGAAACTCAAACGATGATTGCAACACCCATTTCTTCCATATTGATCCAAAAAGTCAAACCTTTTAATCCCGTTCTAGTTCCCTCCCCGTCCGAGATAATCACAGGTTACTCATTGAATCTTCCTTGATAACATACAAGCTAATCAGAACCCAAACAGGAAAACAAAACTAGATATACACATTTCGAAACTCGACTTCATTGATCCGAAACAACGATGCGATAGAAAAAACTAGGATTTTAAAAAAGGGGATGAAATAGGAAAAAGTTAGAAATCGAAGTTGACCGATTCAATAAAAAGCAAATATGGACAGGAACAACAATGATTTCATTAAATTGCGTAGTTACCGTCAATTCATCTTCGTCGGAAGCATAGAAGTTAATGGAATGAAACAAAACAGGAAACCTGGATAAAGAGGAAATAAGAGGGCGACGACTTACCTTAACAATCAATCATACATGGAGATTAAGCAGCGAAGGGTCCCGTCCCGCGAGCGTCACACAGAGACAAGAGGTGTAAAATCAAGCATGTATATAGAATAGGAAGAGGGGAGAGAAAGAAAAATCAAGCTTTTAGGTGGGAAGTATATATTTGCCAGAGGCGACGAATGGAACAGAGAGGGACGGTGGAGAGTTGAAGAGAAGGGCGGGGGCAAAAAAGGGACTTGAGAAAAAGAAATATTTAGAAAAAACAAATCATAGAGAAATAAAAAGGGAAGAATTTTACAGAGTTGGAATGTTAGAAAAGAGAGGGAAAAAGAAGGCGACTTCTCCCCCAACGGAATCATGAAAATGCCCCTATTTATTTATTTATTTATATCTCTCTGTTTTTTCTGCGGGTACCTAATTGCCAGTTTGCCACATGGCATTATTTCCTGGATTGATACTTTTAACTGCATTTTTATGGTTGGAATGTAGGTCGGTCGTCACCCTCATGAATTTACTCACCTCCTTTAAAACCTAACTCTTAAGCTCCTTTGAGTTTGGATTTGTTAATTTACGATATGATATGTAAGTCGAATAATAATAATATCTACGCGTTGCAGGAAAGAAATAATTCCATTCAGTGAGCACATGGGAAGGGCATAAGTGGCCGTCCCCGCCTGCTGTGCTGCTAACAAAAGTCAATGTTTAAATAATATTATCATCAATTTTACATCTTAAATATGTTAAATTCAAATAATGATTTTTAAGTTTTACTAAAACTATTAATCATGTTATCTGCCCATTCAGATAGATATTATTATTATTATGACAACTAATTAAAGGGATATTTTAGAACCTAAGAAAAGTCTCTTTTATCACGAGGCATAGGCTAATTTGAGGAAACGCTACTTTTATGGGAGCAACTGAGTTTACGCTTTCCTATTCTATTGCATGGTATCCAATGATAATTTATGGGAATAAGAAAAGTAAGGAATATTATTGCTTTTTATTTTAGCAATGAGTGTGTACTTAGTTAAAATCCAAAACTCAATTATTCATAACTTTGCTTAAGTGAAGTACATTTGTAAAAAAGCAAGGCCCCATTTGCTTCCCCTTTCAAGAAAGGTGAGGGTCACAAGGGAGCCAAACCGAGTCATCAATGTTTAATTAGTTTGGACCATTTTGTTAGCATTTGCCCCTCTATTGTTGGTTCAACACAACGTGCCTCTATAAAAGAGCCTCTAGATGTGGGATAAAGCTCACTCGCCCAATAACTTTACACCTGTGAAATAATTAAATAAAAAAAATGATGACAGCTGTGGGATTTGAACCCACGCCCTTTCGGACCAGAGCCTAAATCTGGCGCCTTAGACCACTCGGCCAAACTGTCAACGTTTAATAATTTTCTCAATTTAAACTTAATAAAATGCTTCTATTATTTTGTTATTTGGTTGCACATGAACTAAAGTGAAATTATCGTGGCTTTAGACAAAACGGAATGCACAAATCAGGTATCAATAATTGACGAAAGGAACCTTTTTTTAGTTTCCCAATTAAAAAGTTTAACATGGAGGGGAGATTAATTCAGTAGAATAAGACAGCCAGTAGCTATTAATTCAGGGAATATGCGTTCACTGGATTGGATATAGTATAGTTGGGCAAATTATAGAATTGAAAGGGACTCCTAAGCTTTGCATTTGCAGGCATTGGATCTATGGCCAGCAATACATTTCGTCAAGCATCCGAGAAGAACATTAGTGCGTTGTGGTTTGTAAGTTGACAAAAAATCTGGATCCTCCTCAAGGGATTCCCAATAGCTCTCCAGAATGGAAACTATCTCATCAAAATGCGGCCTTTTATCTGGGTTGCTTGACCAGCATCTGTTGATGAGGTGACTAAATGCCAACGGACATCCCGGTGGCAACGGTGGCCTTGCATTCTACACAAAATCAACCAATTTTAAGATTGTGTACATTCGAGCTGAAAAAGGAAGAGGGAGGGTGGCAATCATTTGATGTTGATGAAATGGATTTAGCATATGCCAAATCTTGAATGTGGAAAGTGTTAAGAATTGACTAGATGATAAGCTAAAGTAGGAAAGCCTCTATCCGTGATGCACATGAATATTGTTGATGAGGTGGCTTACTTGAAACTAGCAAAGCAAGTCTATCACAAACATCCCCACATGCTCTTTAAAGATTATAGGCAATGAATGAATGTTGCCCACTCCACCCACAAGTTCGACAAAGATACAGATATGGGCACAATTACCATCAAAAGAACCTATCCAAATGCAATGGATTGAATAAATGAACATGCATACGATGATAAATATATCTATCATCCAACTCCTATGATTATACTATCTTTTGCATTAACTGAGTAGCTTAAAACCGCCTAGCAACTTTCCTGTGTAAATAAATATAATATTTTGATGCCAAAACTATTGGCCGAAGCAGTTCGCAGATAATGGGATAAGCGTATAGCAGCTGGCTAATTGTATTTTACTGCACTGGGTAATCAATTTATTCTACAGCATTTATTCAGGAACCCAAAGGAATATCCCTTCTTCTTGCTTAACAGAAGCAGAAGATCCACTTTAACTGGAACCCACTTCCTGGCCTCCATATCAATGTTCACTCCAATACTTCACTTAGCGTTTCAGCTTTATAAAAGTCCTTTCTGGCATAGAATTTTCATTTAATCTAGCTTAATTAACAGCCCAACGGGTCGATATCTCAAAGCAGTGACGCGACAGGAGAGTTCAATTTTGTGCAGACTAAACATGCATATTATTGTAACACTTGAAAATTTTCATCAGAATAAAAATATATGCCAAAAGAATTAAAATTAATAAAATGTGATGCAATACCTTGTGGGTGACCGCAAATGCAGCCTGCTCCGGCGTCATGTTTTCAAATGGCGTCTGTGCTGTTAGAATCTCCCATAGAACTATGGCGAAACTGTAGACGTCTACCTTCTTGGTATGATGCTTTTCTTTGATCATTTCAGGTGCCATCCAACGGTAAGTTCCAGTGAAGCCTCTGGCACTGTCCCTACTGCACTGAGATTCTAAGCATGAGATTCCAAAGTCTGCTACTTTTACACACATATCTTCCCCCAGAAGTAGATTTTCTGATTTCAGATCCCTATGAAGTATCCCCTGAGAATGAAGATATTGCATCCCCTTTGCAATGTCTAGGGCTAATTTTAGAACAAGTTTATGTGGAACTGAATGTGGTTCTTGCTGTTGCAGGTATTTTCTCAACGAACCCCCAGCCAAATATTCTGTAATTATACAAAAGACAGGAGGTTTCTTGCAAGCTGCAATAAACTGCAGGGCTAACAGGACAAGTCAATAGTTGCTAGGAAATGCTCAATTTCTACCTATATAGCAGTTATATTTTTTACCTGATTGACAGTAATATCTACAAGTCATTGAAAAATCTTAGGTGAGGAATTTGATTGTGTAAGAATTTTAATGATTGAAGAGAGGGAATGAGTGACCAATTAAATCACAATTCGTTATTATGCATGAGGGGATAGGCCAAATCAAAGATGACGCTCAACTTTTTGGTTCCACTTGACAGAATGAAGAAAGTGCAATACGGGAATTGGGTTTGTGTAAGAACCTTTTTCAATTTAAGCTTGATAGCCAGAGTAACTAGTTTTTGGAATCGCATGAATGAAGTAAATTGATAATTTCTTTCATCATATCATAAAGATGGTTGAAGAAAGAAAGCTTACAGTAATAATATTTGGATGGCGCAGTCGAAAGAGCAAGGCAACCTCGGAATTGAATTGGTTCTCGAGCTGAACAGCCAAGTCCGCATCTTCCTCTGGTTGACTTATGAGCTTAATGGCGACATCCCTCTGCTTATAGATGCCTCTATAAATCCTACTATGTCTCCCAGAAGCAAATTTTGAACCAATATATAGCTGAGACATGTCGGCGCTCCATTCTTCTCCATCCCCTTTTATGGCAGCCCCAGATGAGACCAAATACTTGGACCATGACACAGCCCTTTTATATTCCCCGAGGGAAAGCCTTCTACCTGACCTGCCGGGGCCGTTGTTAGAAATTTGTTTTAACCAGTATAAATTATTCATGCCTCAGTCTTATCAAAATCCTCAACTTTCGACCCCTTTATAAAAGCTTCTTCAACTCAATGCACATCCATGGAACCTCCAATTCCCAACCAGCTGGGAAAGCCTGATTTTGATAACTTTTAATAACTCCTCAACTAACTACATTTTGAATGTTTCTTCAATTCATGCACTTGGGTTAAAAAAAAATGGAGAAATCAACTTAAATCTACTTCTATCTCTCCCTCTTTTGCAATCCTATAAACGAGGATGAACCGCAGTGGTCCTTACCATTATACACCGAACAACAACAAAAGAAAAGAAAATTCTTTTCTCCTTTCACTTACTGCCAACCAAAACGATAAAGAGAGAGCCAAACAATAAATTGGTTTTCTTCCTCTTAAAATCCTAAATCTAAAAGCTTCGAGAGAAACTAGGAAAGAGAAAAAACTCAACCTTTAAAGTTCCAATAAATTCAAAAAAAAAAGTTTCTTTGATCCTGGTTCGGAGCCTGATGAGTGAGGAGACAATAAGTAAACTAACTAGGATTTGAAGCTAAGATAGGGAAGAGAGAGATAGAAAGAGGGTGGATTGGGGTTGGGGTTGTAACAGTAGTAGTTGTTGCTGCCTTGTTGGTGTTGATCTTGAGTTTGGAGGATGGAAATGGCGTTTTCTGGTGAGCAGTGCAAGCATATGGCAAGGGAGCTGGCTCCTGTCTAACTACACTGCTCTACCTCTACGTTCGTAACGTGCGAAGATCCACATCTGAGGAGACAAACCGGGTCTCCCTGATTATGACCGCTCCGTATTCATTTCCCTATTTTGACCCTATTAATCTATCACATTACCCACACTGCCATTCGTCTCCTTTCCTTCTAATATATCTTTATTCACGCTGAATTTACCAGAACAGCCCTGCACTCCACTGCTTTATCTTTTTGCCGTACCGGTGCGCCATTGTGTGGTCTCAACTGTCAAACAGTGCCGGTGCTAAAATTTGTTGTGATTCCTATTTTTTTAAAAAAAATTCATTTATCATATATGAATGAGAATAAAAACAGTCAAAAGTAAAATGAGAGGAATTTTTATCATATTCTCTTTTCCCTCTTGCATTGATGCCATTGAATTTAAATTCGATTCAAATAAAATTTTAAAATTACAAATAAACCAGAAAACATTAAAGAATAATCAATTCTTAATTTATTTCAGCTCGCATGCCATTACCATTTTTCAGGGTAAAAATAATAGTGAAATTTAAAAGTGATATCAACATTTTAAGTATATTCTATAAATAAAATCCTTTAATTTATTTAGCAATTTGATTATCTCCTTATTCTTCTCTCCCCTCTGATTCGATTATCTTCCTTTAATTTAAATTTTGGATTTTTCTGTCACTTTAATAATTAAAAAAATCAGTTTCTTCCCACTTTTCGTTGTACACATTTTTTTTATAGCTCAAATAAATTTAATAAAAATAAAACTCAAATAAATTGAGTCAAAACAATCTCCTGTACTTAGTTATTTATCAAACAAATTATAATGTTGCTACTAAAATTAATATCAATTACTTTTCGTTGTACAAATTTGATATTCATTTATTATTTATTTATAGATTATTATAGATATAAAAGACGTGACATTAAACAAGCTTTTTGTTTTTTTTAAAAAAATCTTATCAAAAACAAAAGAAGATATGCGTGAGCGTCAGTTAACGGGACGCTAAAACTTGCTTCGGGTTGTGGCAAGGTCAGTTTGGTCAGAGAAGTGATGAATTATTGAATGAGTGGTGGTGGGGGTAGTTTGGTCAGTTTAGAAACAACGAATTTGGAAATGTTCGGTTAGGCAGTGTTACGAGAAATTGTTACGAGGCGTCACAGCTGCGAAACGAAACGTAGAGAAAGGACGGAAAGGCACGTGGATCCCACGAGCAGAGTTGGAGGTGTGGACCACAACGAAGCGGTATCCGTGGGAGTGTCGGACAAGCCGTATGGTCCTCTTCCGTATACGGTCTCTGACTCTTCTTTTACTCATTTCGATGACCTTTAATTATTATTTTAATTTTAACTCGACCACTATTAAATACTTTGACATTTTCATGTTATTTTATTTATTAATAAAAATAATATTAAACAAAAAATTTAATGTTATAATTTTTTTTAAAAAAAGAATAAAATTAATTAATTTTATTGATTTATGTAATTCAGTTAATTACATTTTATAATAAAAAATACCATTTATAACACCTTTTATTCTGCATAAGTTTTTCTAATATGAAATTTGCATAAATTATAATTTAGTAAGGTTGTGTAATAAAGTACATGATACTTTTTAATAATACAAAAAAAAAAATTATAAATGCATCCTTTTAACTCATATTTTAGTAGCAGTGAGCTCCCGACTCACAAGACTCAAATTTTTATATTTTTAAATTATGATTATCAGTTTCTTTATTCTTCTCGAGAAACTAAAATAATATTAATTGCGCATGAGAACTAAAACTGAAAGCGGTTAAGATGCGGAACATGCAAATGCAATGCAACCAAATCCAAAATATTGGTGATATTATATACTTTTTTTTTTGTTTACCTTAATTTTTCATTTTTATTGTTTTTATATATTTTTATTTTAAATTTATAATTTTTTTCCTATATCATAATTGAAAAGTGAGAGGTGTACTAACAATAGTATATACATAGCTTTTCTGAAAGGCCGACGCGCCAGTGGGAAGGCAGTGAAAGGAAGAGCTATGACGCGACAATGCACCTGGGCAGCACCACGTGTCAATTCGTTCACGGAGACCACAGCTCGATTGGCATGCCTGCTTCCACCACAGCCGGCAACAATTACAGGCCATGTCAATATTACGTTAAATTGCAGTACACCGGCAGATTTGCGGTGCGTATATTAAGGATTTGTATCATCCCTGTCAATCGTCATCTCCTCTCCCCTCCCAATCAATATTTTCATTCTAAAAAATATTATCATCCACTAAAAATACACAGCGCAAGTAAATATTATCCTCCACTTTAAAAGCTCCGATAAAAGGAAAAAAAAGTGGAATGCGTATACTATTATTAAAAATAATAAATCCACCAATACCAATAATCATATCAATTTGGAATTGCAAATATACTGTGATTTTTTCCATACGCTAGGAAAAAAAAAGGCAATCCTGTTGGGATAATAATGTATTTAGGCGACAACTCCCTATCTAAGATTCCATGCCATAGTGACAAGTGACAACTGTTCATTGGTTTTTTTTCAAAAGCTTTCTTAAAAGTGTTTTGATGCGCAAGTCATAATCTTTGACAAAAGGACAGGTGTCGCAATATGATTGGCAAGCATTCAATAATGTAGGTGATACATCGTAGTATATCCCTTGGCCGTACTTAATTATGTGTTGGTGTGTAGTAATGAAATGAATTAATTAAGTGAATCAAGGTTGAGATGTGCTAAACCCAATCATTATTGGTATCAATCCTGATCCTTCAATCCAATTTGCCTTTGCGGAATCGATAGGCAGAGATTTGGTGTTTGCGGAACAAAATTAAAAGATAAATCCACGGTCAGAAGGAATATTTGTCAGTTAGTCTGAAAATGTACATTACGCGAGCGGGGCTGATAGAGGGTACCACATCAAGCATTTCCGATGGAACTTTTTGTCTTTGTATTTACAGTTTAATAAAGTAGGATAAAGTCAATTTAATATAAATCTAATAATATTATATGAGTTTCCCCGTTAAAAAATTATTATGTATTAGTTTCATCTGATTTAACAAAATTTAAATTGTAGAGTCACAAAACTTTTTCCTTTACAACTCAATTTTCTTTTAAAACAAGAAAATCAACTTCTAATCAAAACAGCTTAGACTGCCGACTTGACCCGACCCTTTATCATTGTTATTTTGACATTTATGAAATTCACATGATATGTTGGACAAGTTTTTAAATAGAAAAGGAAAACATACAAAAAAGAAAGCTATAATTGTTGACGCGTCAAGAAAATGGGAGCAAGGAGAAGGCAATTGGGGAATACAATTATTATTTTTCTTTTTAAATTTGTCTGCTTAATTTAATGAAATGCCTAATGATAACAAGGCATTTATAGTTGATGTCATTTTGTTTTTGAAAGAACAAGGCGTGGTTGTTGGATTGAGACATGACCAAACATTTTCATTCTTAATGTCTCCGTAATTTATTTCATAGAACTTGTACACTTAGTTACACATGACCTTAACTGCCCTTCTTTGTATTGTATTCAGAGCAACAGCTGGCAAATTCTTATTAAGGAGCACGCACTTGAAGATTTTGGGCTTGGACTATGAAATGGCCGAGGCGAGGCCCAAGTAGTTGTGGTGAGGTTGTCCAAATCCAACACGGTTGGATCTAGCAAATTATTTTTCCTGACAAGCCGACTTAAGATAACAAGTGCTGTAACTGTATAGTATACAAATACATTTCTGTATGTACAGTACAAAAGAAGAATTGGACCGAAGCTGTTTCCTCAGGCTCAGGTACAGAGGTTGTAGCCAGAGATGAGAGAGCTAAGGGCAAAGGAAATAAAAGCCAGGAAGGAGATTCCAACCGAAGCAGTTGCCATCTCTGTGAACTCGTCTTTTCCCCAATTTGATTGCCAATCGTCGACCCGGGTTGCTGCCGATGACGATGCTGATATCAAAAGATATGCCAGAACCTGCTCATTATGTTCACACACAATTTGTCATTTCATTGGGTGAACTAACTTGCTCGAAACGTAAGCAAGTCAAGTCAGTGACTTGCCTGATCCATGAAGAAATCAAAGTGATAACGGAAGGTTAGACTGATTACGGGTTTTCCTCTGACCAGTTGATAGGCCAGATCACATGCTTGAAATCCAGCGTATACAAATCCAATAACATTCATAGATAAACAATACCTGGCATATCAATAAGCATACTGCGACTCATTAACATGTCGACAGATAAATTGGGAAAATAAACTCAATAGCAAGTAGCACAAATTATTGCTATTGCTCAGGATATCAACAACTACGAAGCAGAGCATCACGAGAGGTTCAACTGATGCTCTGTACTCAATTGCAAGCATGTATGTAGAGGAGACCTTCTATGATGAAAATGGGCGCAGTTTGTAAAATATTTGTCTAAGGACAATAAAGGAAAGACAGGTGCTGATGGGCAGAAAGATATTAATGAAACAGCAGATTCTGTTCAAGACCGTTAACTTGTACGGCTAACTGAATAAGAGCATTAATTGAGAGATAAAAAGCGCAGCTTTTTTCTTTTCAATGGATATGTTATAGGGTGAAATTACAAGTGTGCTGCTAGTTAGAGTTAGAGTCAGAGTTAGAGTACAAATAAAATTAGATACCTGTATTCCTTGTAGCGGTCAAAGGAGTCACCGCTCCAACCTTGGGTCTTATCAGCAGCCATCACCGAAAACGAAATTAGGCACAAAACCAACTCGCTCAACCTAAACCCTAGCGCCGCCTTCCTCAACATCATCTCCCTCTTCGACCGTCCCGTCGCAGCCCTCGACTTTTCGCGATGTTCTCCGCCGCTTGCGGGGCCTACCTTTGTCACGGATGCCGGAGGATCCTCCCTCGTCGACCGGTTAAACTGCATTATCGACGATGGCTGCTTCGCCGGCGACACACTCTCGGGCGTCTTTTGCTGCAGCTCAGAATGAGGGAAAGGGGACCTTGCGGGAGGATATTGAGTACACTTGCCGACGACCACGATAGCTCTGGAGTCGTCGGTTTGCTTTTCCGGAAAGTTTTCCGGCGACTCATATGGAGGTGTCTCCGCTAGGTCACCTTGGTCCGATGGCAAAGGGGAGTGAAAGCGAAGTGGGGAGTGTGGCGACTCCAGAGCCGACGACTCAGAGTTTCTGGACAATGATTTCTTCATGATTGGAGTCTGGCGGTATTGGTACTGCGTTTTTAGTTCAATTCCTCTCAGTATGACGGATTTTAAAAGAAAGAGAAAATTGACGCTAACAAAAGGAGAAAAATAAAGGGGAAAAAAAAAAAAAAAGTGTTTGGTTGCTGAGAAAAAGAAAGTGAGAGAGAGAAAAGTAGGAGGCTTTAACGTAATGTTTTTCAGTGTAGGGCCATGCTACATAGATTCTATTCTATTCTATTCTTCCACCATCGTCAACAATGGTAGCAATCATGTAGTGAAAAATCCAAAAAGCATATTACTTCTTAATGATCCAAACCACTAGTATTTTTCCACGTCAGTTCTACATAAATTGCAGCTTTTATTAAATAGTTTGAATTTCCAGGTGGCGACTTTTTATTTGTTTACTGCAAGCAAGAGAGGAAAACTTTTCCTCGCATGAAATTGTGAACTCCATCAAAGTGATTCAGATTCTGTACCGAGCAAAAATAAATTATACCATGAAACGGGTTTGTCACAAGTATAAATGTCTTTTTCTTTTATTTATATTTGTATTATTTTGGGTACGTGCAAATAAAATTACAGAAAGGGTGTCGCGAAGCAAAAAAGAAAAATGAAATAGAAAGAAAGTAGTTTTCAATTTCAGAAAGAGAATGGAAATGGAAACAATTTGTTCGCTGAGTTTAAAAATTTTCAATCAACGGGAAAAATAAAATGCAAGACAATCCAATCAATCTACGTGGGTCCTTTCAAAATCCTAAGATCTTTATCAGGCTTCTTTTGTGTAGTAAAGGCTCAAGTGCCCTTCATCTTCAACCAATAGTATCTTCTTGCTCGAAAGGTTGAAAGGTCCCGTTCCAATGACTCGTTCATATAAAACATTTTTTTAAAATATCCGCATTTGGAATTCGGAAGACCTCAAAAGAAGCCATGAGAAGCAAGCTACTTAATAATAGAGCACCTTTTGATCTTACCCCACCAACTGCCCTGCAAGATATGTTTACAGGAAGCTAATTGCAAGATCCAAGCAAAGCATATCTTTTTGTACCCAACTTATCCCGAATTACTTTTGTACCCATCACATGATATCTTGACTATATTCAATCTTCTAGATGAGAAGGAATTCACGATGTGCCCGAGTGTAAATGTATTCTCCTAGCAAAAGGTCGTAGCTTTATATCATCAAAATTCATCCTCAGTGACTTCCATTACCAAACATGCAGACAGACTTAGACACGTCACAAAGCACTGCCATCGCGTAAAAGATCCTAGAGTTGCTTTTTAAGTTCCGATAACGCTATTACGTATGTCGGCAAAATTGATATACACAACTAAGCTGGGAAAAATTGAAGAGAAGAATTTGGAAGTCGTGAAGGGGGGGAATGAGGCTAGAAAATTTACAAGCGCCTGTTAAGTTGGGTAAACTACCACTTGAACTCAAAAATGTTACAGATATCTCTCCGCAAGTTGGTGTGACATGTCTCCCCACTTGTGATATGAGTAAATGGCAGGCATTAGTCTGGTAGTTTCAACCGGTTGAATAGTACTAGAAAACTTTGATCGGGTATAACATAGAGGAAACCGAGGTCTGCACCTTTGACGTATGGCCCAATTCCCTGAAAATGACAACGGGATGTCGAAAGAAAGCGCAATGAAACAAGTCTGTCATTAGATACTAAGAATCAAGATTTTGCATTGAACATATGATACGACGCATCTGACCATCCATTTACCTTTCCATTAAGTTGGAGTAATTCGCCATCAACCCATTTTGGATTTCGAAAACCCAATTCTGCTATTCTCCCTTGGCCTTTATAACTTGCAACCTGTTCAAAAACGAAAGCAGGATTCCATATCAGTTGTGTATGTCCAGAAGAACCAAAGTGACATTAACGCAAGAAACGAAAACAGGGAAATTATATAGGATGCGAACTCAAAGCTCAAAACATATACAAATGCATAAGCAATCACCTAAAAGGAATTTGAAATAAAAATGCTTCGATTTATCGGCACAATTGCTTACTATAACAATTTATTTTGTACAATGCGATTGATGACACGAGTTGGTACTGACTAGAGGATGAAACAACCGAGATTGTGTAACGGCGCAAAACCCAATTCTTTCACAGTAATTACTTAAAACATGATATCCATTTCTATAAATTGAATAATCACATAGCATTAAAGGGTATTTTAGTAATTCACATAAGTGGCAGGCACCGAACTGGAATGTACCTCCTTATAGCACCCATTGGACCTTTTATGCCAAGTTCTATCACCACATAATAATAAACTAAGAAATAAATAAACTATGCCATAGATGGAGGGGCAACACGCGTGAGAATAAAGAATGTTAAGCACAACTCCTGCGAGATGGTTTGGGAGAGAAAGTTGCAAGGAAGCTTGTGGGCAACACACACAGACAGATAATCCAATTGTAAAGTGCAATTACCACTCCTAATTCATCTGGATACATCCCACGGTTTGTGTTGCGGTTACCTCTCCCAATTTTAGCACGAAATGTCACCTGAATACCAAAAATAAAGATTCTCAAATACATGGTAAAATATATGATATATGTATCAAAAGATTCAAAATGCTTAAACCTGGCCAGCAGGAACATTAAGATCTCCGGTCAGTTTCACAGCCTCCACATATTCAAAGAACTCCATGTCTAAATCCTTGTTTTCATTATCTACATCATTCCAGTGTCCAAACTTTCGTCTCAGTTGCACTACTTCAGTGCCAAAAGGGCCAAAAGAACCAACATATAGTCCTACATTTCAAAAAACAGTTTCACCTTAGGATATTATATTGTAAAGAACATCAATGAAACAAAAGGCTAAGCAACCTCACCATCAAAAGGATCTAAATCTCCTCTTGAAGTGGTAATACGATTGAAAGTGGTATTTTCAGATAATCTGCTTCTTTTCTGTGCTTGACTAATTGCTAGTTTGACAATTTCACGTACGCTTTTGGAAATCTAAGTCAAAGCATTAGTCAGTTCATTGTCAAGAAAAACATAGTATTGCAGCGGAAAGTTGAGAACAACTTTACCAAAGGGGCACTGGGAGAAACCACAATCTCATCTTCCTAGGTCCTCTTATAATGCACATACTTAGAATCCACGTTATACTAACCACTAACCAAACTCATCATAATGGACCGAGGGATTTCATTTGGCACAGTGCAATTAGCAATGATAACTGAGATATTAAAATTAGAAAATTCTGGAGCACAGAAACAGATAAAAATAATGTAAGACCTTACTCGGAGTTTATTTTGAAAATTCTTGTTTTTAAAATAAAGGACACCGTTTATCAAGGTAATACAATTCTGTCTATTAACAGTAGACCAAAGATTGGTTTAAAAATCTACTGTCAACAATATTTTTATCATCAGTAAAAACCACACTGTATCTCAATCTCACCTTAGGAGAGACTTTCTCAGCAGCCCAAAATGCCTTAGCAACATCAGGAGGCATAAGCTCTGAAATTCCCTGTGCTGCTATAGCAGCTACTTTGATGTTGGACAATTTATGATCTCCTGGGTCATAATCTAGATTTCTCCTAGGAATATGCAAGATAAAAGAATCTCTGTCCATATCTCTTATCTCAGCTGGAAGGCGCACAAATTCATCCTTGGCAGGAGGAGTATCTTCATCATTGTGTACAATCCCACTAATAAAAAGCTTTGTATCTAAATCCTTTTCTTCCTCCGGGGCATTGCTATCTCCTTGTAAGGTGACCCCATCAGGTTCAACAAGATTATTAACTTCCTCTTCAGCATTCTCACTGGAGCTTGTTTTATTACTATCTTCCTGCATTAATTGCTTAATAGAATCATTGTCCTCCACTCCTTCCTCTTCAACATTAATGTTCATAACTTTGATTTTCAATCCAGGAATCTTTTCCTTAAGAAAATTTATCACACTTTTAATGCCCTCCTCAGTTGCTGCCTCAATACTACTGCTTTTCTCCTCATCTTTCTCAACCTTTTCTTCATCTTCCTGCACCTCAACTGAAGATGCATTCTCAACTTCAGGTTTGAATGGGCTTTCAGCAGGTATAGAAGGAGAACTATTCATTGAATTCCCTTTGGATCGTCGCAAGTAAACTACCTGTTAACAGATATGACATTATACATATTTTATGGATACCATCTAAAAATTTTATACAGTGGCAACTGGATACCAAGACAATGGACTTAGGCATGCCAACAAAAAAATGTTAGCATGGAACAAAGCCAGCAATCTTACTTAAAAAATTGTTCCATATATTCATCATGATTTATAGTTTACTTGTTGATTTTTTTACTCCGTTCCCAAAGTATTCCGTAACTCAACTTTTAATGTTGTCTTTGATAAATTTATGGGTCAGGAATAATAAGTTTTCAACCTAAGAGCTCATCTTTCAGCCTTATTCCAGGACAGTCTATGTGATGCCAATACAGCAAAGGCCAAGATCTATAACTCATTATAAACTATCTTAGGAACTTGTAACAATGAGATTTCATTTAACACATTAAGTAAGCATAGTTGAAGGATTTAAATATTACCTGCATATGATAAGTGTCATCAGCATTTTTTACCACATAAATTTCAAATACTGGAGTCCCAGGAGATGCCGTGACCAACTGTCTGTAGAAAACAGATGTAAGTAGTGCTTCCCAATTAACAGAAGGCAAAGCAGAAACTAGAAAGATCATACCTTGGACTGTAGCTCTTGCCAACAAATTTACCCATATTGGGACTTATACGGATTATTTTGCCAATGGGGTTATCTGAATCTTGTGAGTAACCGACCCACCAACCAACCTGCAAATCACAGTAAGAATGGTTAATACAGACCATTAAGTGTTATTCACGTAAAAACATGTCTGATAGGTAGAGCTGCGGCTGCCATCAGTACCACAATCAAAACTCACAAGTCACAACCATTATTACATTAAGATTATTTACAACCATCTTTCCTGATGAGGTATCAGTAAGCTCGCAGACAACTGCATTGATTAGATACAATTGCTTCCTCAATCTAGCGCACTATGTCTATTTTAAGCTTCTTAATCAAGAGAGAGTAGTGCCCAAGCTTGCTTCTCATTACATCGCCTTTCTCAGTGTTTTTCTCAGTATAGAAATGTGTTGAATGATGAGTATGCCAGATTTCTTCCAAGCATATCTCTTCTCAACCCTTTGAAAAAAAGGCTTTAGAAATACTAATCTATTTGATATAAATTCAATTGGTTAGACTGTCAATAGTTAGTTAAATGAAGAGTTATCTATCAGCCAAGAAGCCTTGTAAGGTGTAAAAATCCTGGTACTGAATCACTGATTATATAAGTTAAACAATTAGATCCTAAGATAAGAGTAGTTTCAGAAGCTAAGCAAAAATTGGTGCAGAAAATGTCCAAAAGTCAAGTTTCTTGAAAAAGAAATGATAAGAAAATGAATCCAACTATACAAGTTAATATAGTAGAAGAAAATAATTATTTTAAGCAAAAATCTTTCCCCACTAGCACTTTTGTCTATAATTTACAATTTTTATGAGTAGTAAATAAATATACTTACAGTTACAATGTCCGATTTCTTCTGCTTTTACCTCTTACAAAATATTACCAAACACCGGGGATGATTATCTTAAAAGAAAAGAAATGAAGGAAGCTACACCTTTACAAGAGTAACAAAAAGAAAATATCTAGAAGACAGAAATGCAGTTGGATTGTGGCTCGTGATAACTGAGATACGTACCAGTCCACTTCCAGTATGTCTACATAATCTTGAAGCATCATGGTAGCGTTCTTCGTCTATGGCATTCTGCAACGCGGAGAAAATATGAGATTATATGTCAAAACATAAATAGGAACGATGAAAACTTCATGATTAAAATTTGACCTAACCTTCAACTGAGACATGATTTCAGCAACACTGTCCTTTGATGTTGCTTCTGCTATAGCCCTTTTCAACTTTGCAGCTTCTTGAAAGTCTTCCTTTTCAATTGCATCTTCTAGTTGAAACTGAAAAGCATTAAATAGAAATTACAAGTGAAATCTGGGGATACCTACCATAAAATAATCCAGCTCATTTTGGACGAGTTTGCTAGTCAAGAATACTTGTCACAATCAGCACAAGAATAGTTGTTCAATGTTAACTTGGGTAATGACGAATAGTTCTTAAAATAGTGGCTGCTTTTCTGTCCTTTATAGAATCGATAAACAACGGATAAATAGGTGAACAGTCGCATTACATATCATTACCGAGTAAAACACAGGGCACCAAAGAGAAAAAATCAAAAAAAAAAAAAAAAAAAATGGAAGGAAACTGGCAAATATCCTTGGAAGTGAATCCCGTAGAAGAAATCATTGTTTCACAATGTATAAAGAATGAAAGAAAGTAATTACGGGCGAATTTAAGGGTAGGAATCAAAAACAGGATAAATATAGCAAAACAAGTGGGCATGGTCTCTCTCTGAGCGTGTAAGGGGAAAAGGGTACCTTGAGAACAGAGGCGAAGCTCTCGGTCTGTTCAATCTCAGAGAAATGGCGGCACCATCGATTCCAGTCCCAGTCGAGAGCAGAACCATTAGAATTGTCGTTGTTGTCGTTGGTGATGGCGGTGCAACGGCAACAGAGGTGTGAATTTTTGCGGTACCTTCTGGATAAGATTGATAGCCTGCTTTGAACAGAGCATTCCCAAGGCAGAACAAAGCTCACGCTTACTGATTTCTTGGGGAAGACATCGAAACGACAGAAGGGTCTTTGTTGGGTAATCGAGAAAGATTTTCCCACACCGCAAGCATTCGACGTCGCCACCATCTCTGGCCGTACCAATCTCTTTCAAGCGTCACGGCTTAAACTCCAAAACTTCAATCTTCTTCGGGAGCTGTCCTGGGGAGTGGACTGTAATTTCGTGCAACACAATGCCCCATAGAATACAAGCAACGGAGAATGGGGAGATAAGGGCCTGCTTTCCATTTTCTATTTTCATTTCCTATCTTTATTTTCATATTTTTATTTTTTAAAATATATTTTATATTTTTTAATTTTAATTTTAATTTTAATTTATTTAGTGTTTAATAATTATTATTTTTTATAAATTTCGCTGAGTTATTAATTTTTTGTTAGAAAAATAAGATAAAATATAACAAAATTATCCTAAACATTTTTAAAAATGCTGAAAACAAATTTTTTTATTTTTAAATTTTCACTTATTTCAAAAAATAATTTATCAACCAAATATGTTTTTAAGATGGATTTTCATTTTGATTCGAAAAGGCTAAACTAAACAAGCCGTAAGTTTTTATCTTTGGATTCATTAATTTCATGCAACACATGATACATTAGTATTTTATTATAATATATTCCTATAAAAATCAGCATTTAGATTTTAGACGCATTAGGACTTTACTTGGATTTTAGTTGGACCGGGCTGGAATTGTCTTTTCCTGTTAGGCTTGTATTATCTTTCGGGTCCAATTTGATTGATTACTTTTGCCCTAGCTGTCCAAGAATTTTACTGTGAATCGATTGAGGGATTGAGGAATGGATTAGTGTAGGTGGTGTGGGGACCAAATCTATTGGTATACAATGTCCTAGCACTAGCACTACTATAGAATGGTTAAAAAAATATAGCGAAATATCACAATAATAATTCTTAACTAGATTTATTTATTTACATTTTAGATTTTCACATGACAAAAATAATTATGGAAATAAGCAATATAGAGGAACCACAATAAATTCATTCTAACACTAAACCTAAATGAGTTGAAAGCAACGTGACACTTATCTTATATTAAACAGCAAAATTATCAGTATTCAAACCAGTCATTGTCAAAATATGTGAAGACCAAACATGGGGCGATCTTGAATGAATGGGCGAAATGCAAAACTCATTCTAGACAACTTTCAACCCTTAACACGAACAAGTGGATTAATGACATGAAATTTCAAATGATAACAGCGACATAGCATTCTATTGTGTCAGCCCCTTCTACAGCATCCACCGACAATATCCCAAGGCGTGTTTAATTTAAGCATGGTATGTTTTCAATCTTATTTTATACTGAAAATTCATTCCTATCACCTTCGTGCATATTATTTTGAAAAATAAATAAATTTGATCTCTCAGGAATCAGCAACTACAAAGCTTGGTGGTCAGCTTTATAGGTATTTATGGAACCAGTAAACATAAACTACCTGTATCCATAACCATGCCCCAATATCAAATACCATCTCCAAAACAAGAGAAAAAATTATAAGTAAGGGGAGAACATGCAATTCTGGGAATTTTCAACTGTTTATTTTACTAGAACAAGAAAAATTATTAAACAAACTGCAGTTCTAATCTATGTTAGTGAAGCCAGAAAAATAAAAAGTTATCTTTCCATCTTTCGAGTCCTATTACTACCTGATCAACCAGAGAAAACAGATCCATTGCTTTATGGATCAATAATGAAAATTTCTTGTTAAAATTTAGGCCATTTCTTAAACTCAAAAATCAATGGCCAGATAAGGTGACTCACCCTTAATCTCTTATAATGGGTTAGGAATATAGCAAAAGTTTAGAAACAAGGCAGTAATGAGTCTAGTTTTGTGCATTGGAATGACTGACAGGCGTGCATTCAACCAAAGGGGCATGGTCTCTAGTCGATGCATTCCGAGCCACCACTTGTGCAACGCCATTCTCAGCACTTTCCAAAGCATTGTCAGTGTCACCACCTGGCCCTGCAATTTCAGTACGAACTGGACGAAGAAGGCCCTGCAATCTCAACAGGTATCTCTGACTAGAAGGTTGGCCTCTCACATATCTTGTTGCTGTAACAACACTGGCAGAAGATCGTTCTGAATCAGCACGGAGATTGGACAGAGCGCTAAGGTCGAGATTTGGAAATACTGAGCAACGGCACCGAGGGCATTTCACATTCAGTCGAAGCCATTCATCGATGCATTCAACATGAAAATTGTGAGCGCAAGGCAGGCCACGAACCTGCACCACTTTTAAGTTAGAAACTTATTTTCAATTGCTTTAGATGTGGTCAAATTCCACAATTAGAAAATGGGGTGTGTGAGAATTGATCGGTGGCCTGAACCTCCTTATGATACATATCGCATAGAACCCACAGGAATGATACAAAGAAATTTGAATGAAAGAATATAAAATAATTGATTTTGATTATTGCTCCCATATATAGTCAAGGTTAGTCCATCATCAGCATTCGGAATAACTGAATTAGAATATATTTCAGAGTGATAAATTGCATACAAGATGAAGCATAACCTAGTTTTACACCTTTAATTAGGGGAAAGTATACCTCATTCCCGACATAGAACTCTTCTAAGCAGATGGGGCATTCACTACAATCGGTTGGAACAGCCTTCAACCTGAACTTTGGGAGTTCCTGAATTAGTGCTTCAACTGCTTCTCTCTGTGCCCCAAACACATAAAAGAACTCCAACCATCAGCATGAATCTGATATCAGATAATATATATGTATGTATATATAAGGAAATTCAGAATAAGATATAATGACACAGGACAATCACAATAAGTATATTAAACAAAAATGCCAGAGTCATTATATGCCACATTCATGAGAGAAATCAAACACCAATTATTATATGCAATAATGAAGTTTACTATATTCGACAGAAAAGAACATGAACTACTGCTTAACATGGGTTCGCAATAATCATAAAGACTTACAAAACATAACGAAATGCTTACTTGGGCAGGAGTTAAGTAAAGTCCAGGATGATAGGCAGCAGCATCTTGGCCCATGCCTCTTGTTTCTTGACCTGCAGCCTCAAATGCCCAATCAGGCACTCGGATCATGTCAACCAGGACCTAATAAAAAGCCAAAGGAACTCGTCAACATCTTTATCAGAATAGTTAAAAAGGAAATGATGCTATGGTTCCAAAAACAGAATCAAGACAAAACAAAATGACAGCATGACATAGCAATAATTGCAAGAAAGAGGAAATCAAGAGTTAAACGAAAATTTATAATATTGATATAGAATTATTACCACGTTGAACTAGCAATTATTTCATATCTTAACAGTCAATGGATGGTATGAACAACAAATTCGGGATAATACAAATTAAGGAATTTAGTCTTTCTCTTTTCCTTCAATACCCCCCCACCCCGAATCTGGGCTGTTAATAACTCTGAAAGAAATCCTCCTAAGTGGTATAAAGCCTAGCAGCAGCATGCTACAAAGTGATAGAACTTCCCTGAGACAGGTAAATAACACTGTAGTGCATGACACAGAAAACAAAGAGCTTACTCCATATTCAGATATAGGAATACCCTGTTGAGCACGTAATAAGTGTGCTTGTCTTCGTGTCAACCACTGCAATAAAAGAGATGAAAAACAAGGATGAGAATGGCACAAACCTAAAATAAAAATAGCTAATACAACATTATTCAGCATATATGTGCATTCAATAACAAAGAGAGCTTTTGGTCATGGAACGAAGTACAGCCTTTTCAAGAATCTAATCAGCAAGTTAGAACAGGAAAAGGGCACTACAAACCTTCCCTAGTGACATGCAAGCAATGCAAATAAGCCCACAGTAGCTAAAGAGCAACCAGATGAGAAATCCCCATTTCTGACCCTTTTCAGGTAACTGCAAGTAATTATTTGAACAGTTGAACTACACATGACACATCATATGCCTGTTTAAGAAAATATTATTGAGAATAAAATAAAAATAAAACTCACACAGCTGTTGGCACTGCTGAACCACAGTGTACCGATAATAGTCCAAGCCCAAAGAAATGGATACAGGAGCAAAACAAGGATTGAAAGGACCACTAATCTCCCACAGAAACGAGCATGTCTCTGTTGCCACCCAAAATCTCTACAGGCATATGAATTCAAAGCAGAAAAAAGTATGCGCCGTTAAACATAATAGGAACTGAGCAGCCATAACATCAATTGATTTCATAAGGTCAATCGCATTTTAATGGTCCTGAAATTCTTTAGTGAATATTTATATAATGAAATCCCATAAGTTATCCATGAAAGGAAAAGGAAAATGGATAGATTGACTCTATTCATGCAAAGCAAGGAAAACTATGTGACTTCAACTGTGGAAACATAATAGTCCAAGTTCGAAAATTTTATCAAATAGTCAACAATAACCTCAAAAGTTTAAGATGGAAGGCCTTACAATCCCATCCCAGCAGCAAGTCCATTATCAACAAACATCAACAGTCGGAAAAAAAACACAACAGTGTAGTCAACCTGAACCAGTTAAATCAAAAAAACAAAAAAAAATTATGAAAGAACTTCCTCTTATCAATAAAAGAGAAATAACAATATTCAAAAGCGACATTATAGTTAGGAACCCACCATAATCCATATGTGCAAGGGGTATGTACAAGAATGGTAGCGCTTCCAATTAATTGCGACTATAACTCTAAATCAAATGGTTAAAGAATATATGTAAATTATGTGTATATATAAACAACATCCTCTTTATGATGCAAATTGAAAGATCCGCAAAAAGCAACATATAAAAATGAGAGAGAGGAATTATATTGATGACTGATGTGTTGTGTTACTTGCTTAGTTTGGTTTGCCTAAATTTTGTTTCAAAAGAACAAGAGCTCCTTGCATAAGCAATATAACTATATAACAACGATAAAGTAATGAGCTGGGAGAGAAGAATGAGAAGGCGAGCAAATATAACAAAAGCACGATCAAAAGAATCCAGAGCCTAATTCTTAAATAAAATAAAAGGATACACGCTGGTAGCGAGCATTGACAAGAAAAACCCATCATACCTGCAACCTCCAAATTGGACATCCAACTCAGATACAAGTTGCAGCTGCATGTATAGTAAAACAAAAGTAAACACGGTAATGAAGAAAAGATTGAGACGAACCACTTAAAATCGGCACCTCTCATATCCATGGAGAGCAAACTAAGCAGTCGTGCAAACCCTAGAGTGAGGCCCAGTTCAATTATCCTCGTGTAAAGTAGGCAAATGCATTAACCTGAGAGAGCAGGATCGGTGTCGGATCTTTCATGAATCGGGAAGTTGAAAACACACGCACAGGCGCAGAAACTGAAGGAAGCAGCAGAACGGGGGGGGAGAGCGAACACGGTAAACAGTAGTTACTGGAAGATAAGCTAAACTAGAATTAATACCGGCCGCAGTATTGACTTGTGTATTACGCTCTCGTTACCTCACGGCGTTAAACTTGAAACTACAAAAAAGAGATCATTCTGAGACAATTTACTCATGGATTTTCACCAAATCCCCTTAATTTAGGCTAATTACAATTAAATATATCATGATTATCCTCATTTTACTAACATCACATCCCTAATATTTCATATAAAATTTTTCAACAAGTCTGCTTCTTTTTTCACATAAATATCATTTAATTAAGTTAGCTTTAGTAAAAAAATAAACATGACTTCTGTTTGACATTTGGTCATTCCACACTGACGTTGGCAAGTATTATTATGTCTTCATTTTATTTAATTTTTTTTGTTAATAATAAATGTACTATTACTATTAACATTAATAGAAGTATTACTCATTTTCTTTTTTAAATTCTTTTGCCGGTAGCTTATTCCTATGCTTTAGAGCTTTCGGATGAGATTGTGGCCCCAGTGGGCTTGTTACCTCCCCAGCTATGGGCCGTCTACAGATTCTTATATTTACATGGACTTAAGAAAATCACAATTTCAGCAAATAAAATAAAACAAAATCAAATCCTAATTCATTAAATCAGATAAGCCAATGAACCACAAAAGAAACTGGCATATGTGTCAGATTAGATCCATTAGCGATTACGATGAGCCAATTAAGAAACAAAGAATTACACTAATTATATGAAAACAAGATTCCGAGAGTTTCCTTTGTTGTCCAAAGTATGAGAGTTGATCGAGAAGGTTTTCATTGTCACTGCAATGTTGTTCTGTCATCTTACACGACAGAAAAAAGCTTCCACAATCAAGATGGACAAAGAGAGCTAAGATTATTACTGAAGCATCAAAGTCAGAGACAACACATTTAAAGAAAAAAGGAAGAAAGAAGATATGAATTAGTTACAACTTGGTGGGTTCAAACATTTATATACAGCAGATGCAGGCTGCTTGTAAGTGGGAATGCTATTGGTATCTACAAAACGGACTTCACCAGGGGCAAAAGACAGATCCCTGTGCCTGAAACCCCAAGTTTCCTTTTCAAGAAAAGAAGAGAAAATGGCAAGGACTATGGCATATTTACTTGAAGATTATTAAATCAATGTTTGGTTTAGGCAATTACCTTCGCATATCAAGTCCGACCAAACCAGCCTGGAGGACTGTCAAATTGTCGGAGTCTGGCGAGACTATAACAACAGTGTCACCGGAATACTGAGTTTCAAGTATTGACATGAGTTGTGTTACGCGAACAAAAACATCTGCAACACTCTCATTTGGAGTCCCGTCATCAATGGGAGGAGGTTTGTTGTTTGGAGAAATGCTGTCTGATGCGTATATCTGAAGCATTTTAATGGCATTGGCGCTTAGTTACATCATCTTCTGTATTAATTCCACTAAGCTAGGATAGGATACAGGATGCGACATTCATCGGAACAAGGACGTAAAACACAAGTTATAAATATAATATGTGCTCTAGCACAACTCTTGAATACAAGTAAAAGCACAGTGGAAGAAATCCTACTTCTGAAACGGATTCCAAGCTTTTCCCTTCGTAAGCACCCAAACCACGGGCATCCAGAAAACTGTATTCTGGGACTATTAAACTGAAATCAACGAAATTGACGAGTCTGCTCAGATTATGACCCCCAATTCAAGACGGATAGATGACAACTACAGTTCTACATTGCACTTGAGAATCAAAATCACAAACCATTTCTACTACTTTCATTCATTCACTCTGTCCATCTACTTACATAAGTAACGAAATCAATCGCTTGGAATTTGCTATAGCAATACCAGAAACAAGCATATACAATCCAACAAAAACCACGTAAAATGCGTAATTATGATTCCAATAGAAATCAAAGCTTAATTGCACACCTTCGATTAATTCCATTTACGGATGCAATAATCTCTGCTGTCTGATAAGCTCTCTGAGTTATAGCAGGCCATATCCAACAGCTGTTTTCACAAGCTCCCATTTTTTTCAAATCAAAAGCTGCTCTAATGGACTGCTTCTTCCCTGTTTCGGACAAGCCGCTATCTACAGACGTCTTCGCCACTGGGTTAGTATTAACCACTCCCTTACTTTCGAATTCAGACTCCCCAGCCCTCACCAGAAAATACCTTCCCGCACCAATAACAGTTACCAACAAACTTGCCATAAAGAAAGTAACGCAAGGTTAACATGATAAGATGGTTTGTAGAATTAATTACCGATTGGTAAGCCGAGGTGGGGGCATCTGGAAGAGACCGCGGGCACCGGCGACCGGCTCTGCAATGGGCATTGGGCAAAAGGGCAAAACATTGAAGGAGATGGTAAGAGCAGTGAGGATGTGGCGCCGCCGATGGAGCTTAACGAGCTCAATAAAGGGATCCTTGGGAACGGGGGTTTTAGTCGGAGCAAGAGAAGAAGCTTGTGGTACTGCCACAGAAGCAGATAAAGAAGCCAATGCATTACCAACAACTTGACGGCTGTAATTTGGGGCTTGCATTTTCTCCTAGCTAACAATTCAGAAAATACAATGTTTTTAGTAAACGGCCATGCTAAATTCTGATATTGCCATTCACTTCCATAACTTCTAAGAGACGAGATCACACACACACATTTGAGATAATATATGTTTCACTCCCTATTCCATGGACCACAGTGGGTGAAGTCTGTCACAGTCACAACACCGGCAACTTGGGTTTCACAAAGTCTGATGGAGATACATGTGGTCTGCTGCCCATGTCATATGGACTGACAATGTAGTGATCGGCCCATGATTCCCGACTTGGGCCAGCCCAGATTCGAATCAATTCAATTCAATATTGAATAAAATCTTGATTCTTAAAATTGTACATTTATGAGTGGAAAACTGTTCGCCTGTCCTTGTTCACCAACCCAAATGGACCATCGTACCACTTGGAAAAAGGCACGTACACAGCTCAATCAATAATGGGCCATCATCTACTGGGGTGGCTATTCACTACTACCATTCAGACAAGACATCCGCTGTTCCAGCCCTCCACGCTACCGCTTCTCCTTCAACTTCGACAAATAAGTACATTGTATGATCGTGTAATGTGTGGTTAATTTTAAGATAATAAATTATATATTATTTTTAAAAAAGTTAATTAAATATTAAAATAAATAAATAAAGTTTTGACAGAATAAATAATTTATTATTTTAAAATATATAATTATTATGTAAATATATATTGAATAAATTTAAATAGGTTAAAAAGAGTAAAATATTAAAAAATATAATAATAATATTTTTTACTCATCTCTAAAATATTGTCAAATGATAAAATTCGTTTTTAAATTTAAAAGATAAAATAATTTAACAAAACAATAATTAAAAAAAGTAATATTTTTTATTTTATAATATCTTAATATTTTAAAATTATAATAAGACATTTTTATAATAAATTTATAATATTTTAATAATATATTCATCAACCTTAATATTTATGGTAATAGTAAATGAAAAAAATAAAAATATTGTGAAAATAAATGAAAAGTAAAAAAGTAAGTGGAGAAAAAACAGTCATGAATTTACGTTGTTTACTAAATATAAAACAAAAATAATAATAAAAAATATGATTTGCCAAATTATAATTAAATATAGAACTTATTAATAAAAAATATATATAATTAAAATAAGACAATGGACAAAGCAGAAGCAATGTCCAACAACTTATATATATATATATATATATATATATATATACATAATTTCTTTTTAAAAAAAAAAAAAAGAGAAGTTAAAATTTAACTATTTGAACATCATATGTATACCGTTGAAGAATCATGTAATGGTATTTTTGAATTTAAAAGGGCAGTGCAGTGCAGCCCCTTCATACCGCTTGACCAAAAGCTAGTTAGTATTTGGAGCAGATAAGATCTTAATAATGGCATGTGCGAACCGGTATTCTAGGTATCGCTAATTGCAATTGCATTTCCTAAATATAACTGTAATGCACACTCTACAGAGTGAATGACCTCGCTAAAGTCAAAAACGAAGCATATCTCAGAGTGTTGAGTGTCCCATAATTGGGAATTTATCAACACAGTGGATCCATTTTTTAAGGGCTTAATTAATTGCACGGCCACCCAATCGAATTATCTTATAACCCACTCTCGCTCTGTTCCATATGGACCATTAACTGGATGATGTTGTTTGGTGCACTTGCTGTCCACTAATGTGTAGCCACCAATTAAATAACTGCCTTTGGTTCCCTAAACAGAACCTATGTCAACATGTCCTTGCCATGTTTCACTCTCAGAGGAGCGGGGAGCCAGCCATGAAAGGAGTTGAAAAAAAAACACATTCAATCGCTTTTAACTTTCAATTTTGAAAGCTACTCACTGTAGATCTTCAGGGGTAGACATAAAAGTAAAAGAAAAAGAAAAAAACGAATGACAGTATAAGTAAAAGCAACATTGTTAGTCATCGATGCAAAACTTGCCCACAGAAAAAAAAGAATAATCTGCCTTGAGATTTCAGAAGCCACTTATATATTCTCCCAGATAGCCACTTCTCCCCCCTGTCTTACTCTTCTTTCGGTGACAAAACAGCTCACAATGAGTAATCACTTCATCTTGTTGCTCTTGTCGGCGTTATCACTCTCATTTTTCCATGTAAGAACCAGTAAGGTTTACATGTCCTACGACATTCTTGTTATTTCATAGTATGATGTATGGACCGTTCCGCATGTTTCTTGCATTGCTCTGCGTTTTCACACATTGGTTTGGTTTTTATGAATGCATGCAGGTTTCTGTAGCAGTCGCAACCAGAGGCAGAGGCAAGGAGATTTTACAAAGACCAGGCATTGAAAGCAACCCATTCACTCCTAGAGCATCACTCAATCGGTATTGGAACATACACGTCTCAAACAAGCTCCCAATCCCCCATTTCTTCCTTTCTAAAGCCTCTCCTCTCAGCCCTCACGACTATGCATTCCTCACAAAGCTCGTTGCTCGTAAATCCCTCTCTTCAACTTCAAATTGGAGCTTGGAGTCCTTTTGCTCCTTAGCCAACTTGCACTGCTTCTTTGACTCGTCAACATCATACCCAAATGCACTAGTTAACCGCACCAACGGCGACGCCAACTTCGCTCTGTACACCGACAAACACTTCACAAACTATGGTTCGTCCAGAATCGGTTCAGTTGACTCTTTTAAGAACTACTCGGAGGGGATAAATACCCCCAACGACTCATTCAAGAAGTACAGCCAGGCTTCTATCCGCCACGGTGAGCAGTTCGCAAACTACGCAGAAAACGGCAATGTAGCAGATACTAACTTCACCAGTTACGCTTCCAGAGCTAAACAAGGCTCCGGTAACTTCAACAACTACGACAAAACGGTTAACGTTCCCAATCTTCAGTTCGCTTCCTATGACTCCTCCGCCAACAGTCATGACCTTTCTTTCTCCAGCTATGGCAACGACACCAACTCCGGCACTCAATCATTTGTAAGCTACAGCAAGAATGTCAATGTGGGCCACACAGAGTTCAGCAACTACGCCGATAGCTCCAATATATTGCAATCCGATTTCACGGGTTACGGCGAGTCGGGTCACGGTGCAAACGACTCCTTCAAGGCCTACAGTTTCTCGGGTAATAACCCGCACGCCAATTTCAAAAACTACGGTACCGGGGCCAACTCCGGTACCGATACGTTTATGAGCTACCGGAACCGTGCCAATGTTGGCGAGGATAACTTCCAAACCTACGCTAGGAATTCCAAGTCGGGTTCAGCGTCATTCGCCAACTATGGCCAATCTTTCAACGTGGGTAATGATACATTCAAGGATTACGGTAAAGGATCCGCGGGTGGTACCACAATCGGGTTCAAGTCATACGGATTGGGCCGCACATTCAAAGATTATAATAAGCAGGTTGTGTCATTTTCAGAGTACAACAATTTCAGCGGCCAAAATCGTGATGGTCAGGGCAAAATTGCGAATAGATGGGTAGAGCCGGGCAAATTTTTCAGGGAATCCATTCTGAAGGCAGGGAATGTAATGGCGATGCCCGACATCAGAGACAAGATGCCCTCGAGGTCGTTTTTACCAGGCACAATTTCGTCAAAATTACCCTTCTCGTCCTCACAGTTGTCGCAGATCAAAGAAATGTTTCGCGCACGGGAGAACTCGGCGACGGAGCACGTGATCGCGAATGCATTGGCGGAGTGCGAGCGGGCTCCGAGCCGGGGAGAGACGAAACGGTGCGTAGGATCCGCGGAGGAGATGATACAGTTCGCAGTCTCGGTGCTGGGTCCCAATGTGGTGGTGAGGACAATCGAGAATGCGAAGGGATCAAGCAAGAGCGTGATGATTGGAAGGGTCAAGACGATTAACGGTGGAAAAGTGACTAAATCGGTCTCATGTCATCAGAGTTTGTACCCGTACCTATTGTATTATTGCCACTCTGTCCCTAAAGTGAGGGTGTACGAAGCAGATATACTTGACGTGGACACCAAGCGGAAGATCAATCACGGAGTAGCCATTTGTCATCTGGACACATCAGCATGGGGCCCAGAGCACGGGGCCTTCATAGCACTGGGCTCCACCCCTGGAAAAATTGAAGTGTGCCACTGGATTTTCGAGAACGACATGACTTGGACAAGCGCAGAGTGAGGGGAAAAAAGAAAAGAACTCGTTTTCATAATTTATTTGAGTGACCGAAGCCATTACTATGTTTGAAATTTGATGATCCATTTTATAGAAGGTGCTGGATTTGTTGGTTGACGATTTCTCTTTTGAAGTGGTATGATTTGTTTATTTTCACAATGGAAATATAAATAAATATATTGGGTTGGGTTGAGTTGCCATGCCCATGCCCATGCCGATAACAAAAAGTAAAGAAGGAGCGAGTGGAGATACTGATAATAGTGTCGTGAGTCGAGCAGGCCTGGCCTGAAGAAGAATGAGTGGGTGCGCATGGTTAATGGTATGTTGAGGGGACTGGGGAGAGTAGTCATTGTGTGGCGTAAAGTAAGAGCATAAACGGCATGCCAATTTTGCAGCTTTAAGTGCAACCCAAGAAATGCGACATCAGCCATTATAAATTATCAATAGACATAGCTATCTTCCATTTTATTATAGGTCTTGCAGAAGCAGGGCATGGCCCACCACTCACTCACTCTCGGAGCCAGAAGATTCTTAATGGTTTATATTACCAACATTTTCCCATGTAGTTGGAGTATTAGTATCATCGAGTGATAGACACAAGCAACGTCAATGAATGAATGTCTCCATCTTGGATTCTAAGAAGAGGAAATTAGGATTCAAAAAAGTATTCCAGCAAAATTTAGACAGATTTATTTGAATTGAAATAAATAAATTTAACGATTAGCTGGTATAATAAAACGCAAACAATATATATTGAGGCCGGGCGGCCCCATCAGTATCCTAAGCCCGTAATGGGCATCCCAATCCCGCCGCGTCCTGCTCCTGCTTCGTTCAAATTTCAAATTTCAGGTAACTGACCGCATTGATGACTCTTGTAACTCTTAACCAATTCACATTACATCTAGTATTTCTTCCAGTCCTAATCGTCCACGCAGTCCACGTGCTGCTGCTTTTACCTTTATCTTCCAGCACCAGTATATATATTTTTTCCATCTCTCCTCATATTTCAAAATATACGAAATGATTATTACTTGTAAAATCGTAACTTATTTAGAAAATATAGAGTTAATTATTATCATGGTTCGAGTAAATTTTGTGACTGTATGGTTAACTTCGTTAATAGAATATTAGATAATTAATCTATTAGTATATTTGAGCCTTAAAAATCTATTTCCCTGTTGCGTTCGCGGTGGTGGCGTTCACTTAATAAATGGCAGCTGCTGAGGGTTGACCTTGACAGTGAAGTGTTTTTGATTCGGCGGATATATCAGTCCCATCCCATATGACAAAACTTGGGGTGAATTCCGTAGCGTTAGGCTAGCTATGTTGTGTGCAAACAATATTCTACTTTGGATATGTCATTGATTCCGTTTCAAGTATATACTTTCTGCGTCAAATACTATATCGTCCAAGTTGGGCGGTTTTTGTCACTTTATTGTAAAACCTTTTTTACTTTATATTAAATATAAAATTAATTTTGTTTGACATGAATTTTTAATATTACAAAAAAATTTGTTATTGAGCTACACTTTATTAATGATTTGTTTTATTTAATAATAGTACGTGGTCATTCCTTTTTAAATCTTATAGTTAATTCATATTTTGACGTGGTTTACAACCTTGGCCAAGCTATTGATTCAATTTTTTTTGCACAAAAACGTCATTTTATTTTAGGTGCAAAAAAAAAAAATCATTTTCTTGGACTAAGTCATGATCGCTCATTGTGCCCAGCTACTTAATTCATCCGCAGCTGCAATAACTATTATTATGGCCCCCCGGCCCCCAATTTTGTTTCAGCAATATTAAATATTGCGAACATATATAGCAGAAAGGCATCTTTCGTCCACTTAAATATATCTTTTGATCCATTCTCTCTTTTTCTCAAGATCTCAAGCAGGCTGTTAGAGCACGTTTAGTGTATGGAGTTGAATTGGTAACGGTGCATGGAGTTATAGAAGCCAGTGATGGAACTAGTAATTAAATATGTGGTCAAACTTTTGCTCTAACACATAGAAAAAATTATTTACCACATTTAATCGATGTATTTATTTTTTATTAATGTATAAGTGTTTGCGTACTGAACTGTCCAAGGATCTCAATTTAATTAATGTATATATAATTATATATGTATAAAATATTCTATACAACGTGTTAATTTGGAGAAATTCTAGACCAGTATTAATGAGACGACTTGAGATTTACGTGCTACTGTAGATTTAGACCCGTATTAATAATTTTGTTTTTGTTATAAGTAAAGAAGATATATAAATTTTAATCTATATTTGAGGAAGCGGTCTAAGGTTTAGGAAGAAGTGCATTAACCTTAAATCTAAGAATAGTAAAAAAAAATAAAAAAATCTTGGGCATAAAATGCAAAATTAAACAAGAAATTGATTTGACAATAAAATTGTGAATATGTGGGACAAGAAGATAACTTAGAAGGGAAAACAAGGAGCATTTAATTAAGAATTAGTTAGTACAGGGCACATGGAGAGTGTGTATTTCATGCGCTTATAAAGATTAGCGATTAGACAAAACAGATATATACTAAAATTAAGCATAATTGACTGGTCAAAGTTATCTTCCCGTGTGTTCCTAATTTAATTATTTGACCAAAACCCAAGTTACACTTTCCCTCGGTCAGTGACTTGGACAGACAGTAACATATCGCAAACATCATCTCTTTACATCATCATCTATCGATCATAGGTTGCAATCTCATGTGTGAGCGGCCATTGCCAGGTTGACTTCAAAGGAATCACATAATTAATAAGGGTGATTATTTTTTTAAAAAATATATATTATATTTTATTTAATACTTTTTTTTATTAATAAATAACTAATAACATAAATAATAAAGTATTTATTAAGGATAAATATTCATTTGTATTAATTAAAATGCCTTATATTTTTTAATTTTTATTTGTATTATTACACATAAATTAAGAAATATGATTAATATATTTTAAATTTTTTAATATGTTCATAATTTATTATGAGTAATAATTAAAATAATAATTGATAAATTGTATAAATTAATAAAAAATATAAAAATTAATATTAAATTGAATTTATAAAATGATAGATAAAATAAAAATACAAATTTTCTTTCAAAATGATAATTAAAAAAAAAAAAACTAATGGAGTAATAAAAACTGTTAAAATCTTATAAAATTTGCTTTATAAAAAGAATTAGATGGAGTACTGTTTCATTTATTTTTGGCAGATTGAGCAATACTAGTTGTATATATTAACAGCATAATTAATCAATGACCATATTAGACACATATATCCAGAATGACTATGGAAAATGTGACTTCATTTGAGGTGAGCAGGTGCATGCATGTTCTAGATTAATTACCGATTAGGGGTCGCCGTCGCCGTGGTGGTCACTGTAATAGCAGTAAAATCAATGCAGAGAGAATAGAGCCGGGATACGTTGAACAGGGGCATGCATAGTGTTAACAAATAGGTTGTTGTTTTGTTTTTGGTCAAACTGGTAACTGGTGTGGTCCCTTTTCATTATAAGCGACGACTACTGCTAGAAAAAGACACCAAGTATCTCCTATGACTCCACAATGACAATGTTACTACACATAACATTTCCCATCTCTACGTTTACGCCGGTTTCAGCTTATTAAAAATATTTTCCCGGTTGACCAAGACCGATGAGTGACGTTCCGACATGTTATGCCTATGCCCAAAATTTCTCTCTCTCTCTCTCGCAGCCGCAAATCTAAGCAAACCGGCCACTGTTGTGTTACACACTTGACAGTTGAGATTATTATTATATTCACAAAAATGATACTCAAATATTATATGTTTCCAGAAATTAAATTGATCATTGTTAGAGGGATGAAGTGATGTTGTGATGCAGTAACCGGTGGTCGGAGAAAGCGCGGCGTTTTATTTGAGGGAATCGGTCAAGATGCTTGTTAATATGGTTAGCCCTTGGGGCAACCCAAATTCCAGTATCAAGAGGCAGCCGCAACGTGGAATCTGATGAATTGATTGGTTAAATTATTGGGCCAACGCGCTGGCTGCCACCGGATTCAGATTACGGGTCCCACGTGGGTCCAGTTTTTCTGCCTTCCTCGACGCTTCCATTCCATCGTACTTAACTCAAACATACGGGGCTTAAATTGTCATTTCGTCCCTGGAAGATGAGTTATCTATCTTCCTTCGCTTGTATTGCGCCATTATTCCTATATAAACAGACCACTCTTGCCATTTCCCACTCTCAACTCCCAGACCAGACCAAACCAAATCGAACTGTCAAGTGCAGTGGTTGGCTAGCTTAGCTAAGATGAAGAAATCGAGCAACTCTGAATCCTCCAAACTCGATCGCAAAACCATAGAGAGGAACCGCAGAATTCACATGAAAACACTCTGCTTCAAGCTCGCTTCTCTCATTCCTTCCCACTACATCAAACCCACCAAGGTCCCTACTCTTTCTTCTTCAATTAATCACTTAATTCGTACACACACACACACACACACACACATATATATATATATATATACTGATTAATTTAATTTGTTTCAGGATATGCTATCGCAGCAAGACCAGCTGGACATCGCAGCCGCCTACATAACCCATCTGAAAGAAAGAATAGAGAAATTAGAAGGAAGAAAGAAGCAAGCGGCAAGGTCAAACAGTACCGGTAATGTAACCAAGAACGAAATGTTTATTAACTCGAGACTGCCTGTACTTGAATTGAGAGATATGGGTTCCACCATCGAAGTAATGCTCATAACTGGGTTGAACAAGAACTTCATGCTCTACGAAGTTATCAGTATCCTGGAAGAAGAGGGTGCGGAAGTTGTGAGCGCAAGTTTCTCTACTGTTGGCGATAAGATTTTTCATACTGTTCATGCCCAGGTAACTAAACTAAGCTAGCTACTTCGGACCCAGTTAATGGTCCCCTCCCCCCCCTGTTTTTTCTTTTGATTAGTCCTTCGTCTCAAGCCATACATATTAATTAATGACTACTAATTAATTATATTTTCAGGTTAAAATATCTAGACTGGGCGTAGAGGCTTCCAGAGTACATCAAAGACTTCGAGAGTTAATTGCTTCCTTAGAAAGCTGGGACTACTTATTATGAACTTTCAACTTTAATTGCGCTGGGCTCCGCATAATTACGAGAACAAGGAGCAAAGCAGTGAATGTAGTACTGATAATAATATAATAATTAACTAATATGGAGCTAGTACCTACGTAGCCCTTATTAAAGCATAGTGATTTTTGTGTAAAAATGTTTTTTTTTTTTTTAATCGTAGAAAATAGCTACTTTGTGTTGAAGGGTACGTAGAGGAGAAAATGTTTCCTCTCTCTCTCTCTCTCTCTATATATATATATATATATATATAGAGAGAGAGATATGTTGTTTAATTTGCTTAATTAAAACAATATATATGGTGTAACCCCAGTTTAATTGTTAATTAAAAATTTCAAGTCCATAATTATCTTAATCGTGTAGGCGATAATCCGTGGTGGCTAGCTAGCTGGTAATTACCACGAATTAACTTGAAAACCTAATATTAACCGATAAACATATAATATATGTTAATTAATTATTGGAAAATGATGGCCTAATCAAGTTGTTATTATACAGTATATGAAGTTAATAAATTAAGAGCAGTGATAGTAGGCATGCAGAAGTAGTAGCTAATTAAAGTCAAGGTTTGAATTTGAAATAGTCGCAAGACAGGAAGAGAGAAGGAAAGTGGGGATTGTGGCACGAGGTCAAAGACTACTTGCTTGTCTACGTCCGAAGAGTCAAACGTTGTTGCCGCTTTTTTCTTTATGTTGGATATTTAGATTAGATTCCTTAGGAGAGCAGAGCAAGGGCGTCTCTGTTCAATTTACTTGCCACTTTGTTTTGTATTTGTCAATTCACATATCACGTGCGCCGCAGCGCTCCCGTATCGAACCTTAGCTCCGCAGAAGTATCGAAGGAGTTCACACACTTATTGCCATCCAAACATTTATCGTTGGAAAAATCATTTTTCTAGTCATCAGATGATCTCATTTTCCTATGCGAAAGATTTTCTAACCCTGCCCCACTTAGATGGTCCCGATCCTAAAGCAATCAGAAGGAGAGGCCCACTACCAGTTGAATTTGGGCCCAATCGTAATGGCTGGCACCTGGGCTTGACATGCTAGACCACCTCCCACCACTTGAGCAGCCCAAAACCTAAATCTGGTCGATTTTGAGTTTTGGGAACCATTGAACTAGTCTCGATTGAGTTGAGACCGAGACCGGTCCATCTCTAACTTCTAGAATAGAATAGAATGAATATCCTTCCTTGCCTCGTTGGATAAACGATGGAATTGAATTTTCAATAAAGAGTTAGAGATAGAGATAGAGACGGCCATAAATACAAACAGCCATAATTGAGTGAGTGTGTAAATTATAATGGAATGAAGGGTTAATTACTCAAAACCTTGTGATGTGAAGTTTTTTTTTATAAAAAAAGTAGAGAAGATGTGGACGGGAATGCTTCGTATTCAGATGATATCCTGTGTAGACCCAATTCCAAGAGGTTGGCTTCCGACACGCTCCCATCTCTCTGTGCAAACTTAAGAAACAAAGGAACACTCATAATTGAGAGATGCCACAACAAATGGGATTTTGCTACCCTCGTGTCGCCACCATTAACGTTGACCCCATTAATTCACCCCTCTTCTCTTCTCTTCTCATTTGGTTAAATTAACAGTTAATAATAAAATGCCCTTAATTCGTAGGTATCACAACAGACTCCTTTACGTTAGCACTCTTTGCGATAGCTTATTATTTTGTGATAAGGACGCACCGTTAATTTATTATTTTTTGTAGGAGAACCATGGTTTATTATTATGGTTATGCCATTCATTCTGTTCTATTTTAACTTTATCTCACGTTGTTGTCGTATATCCGGGGTTCTAAGTCATTGATGACTACAAATAATTTCTTAATTACCATTTTTTGTTGTTATCTCTTGCACCAACTTATAAAATACTAGTCGACTCTTTGCGTTTGATTAGGTTGGGTTGACAAAGTCAAATAATTTTTATTTAACCTATCTCTCCAATTTTTTATTTTTTATTGATTAGAGCTAAGCAGACTAGACTAATTAACCCAATAAATGAGGACGCGTGGCAACCAACAGTATTGCGATGGTAAATCAGAAGGAAGGGAAGGACTGAAATTCCCAAAAGCGCGGGGAAGTAAATGATGTATATATATATAAAATTTATAATATATGTGCTTAATTATCTGAAAAGAGTAAATTTTTATTTAAAACTTAAAACAAATATAATAAATAAATAAGGAGAAGGTTATGAAGGCCCAAGTGGGACATAAGCACACGCTATGCGCAGGCAATTCCATGTGCCCACATGGATGATTGGAGAGGGCGTGGCAAATTTGCGGAGAGAAAGAGGAAGAAGAAGAAGAAGCACAACATCGGTGACACCCCCTATCTGGCAAAATAGATAGCTTGCCCGAATTCATTGTTCTCTGCCACACACAGAAAAGCACAGGAGAAGGAGTGAAGAAGAAGAACGGGGAGCAAAGATGAAGGAGGGCAGTGATGGGTTTGTGAGGGCCGATCAGATTGATCTCAAGACCATTGATGAACAGCTCGAGAGGCATCTCAACAAGGTATTGACCATAGACAAGAATAAGAAGAAAGAGGAAGATGCTAATAGTATCATTCCTACTACCATTAAAATTACTGGTAGTGTTGGCGCTACCTTGAAGAAGGAAAGGCAGGAGTGGGAGATTGACCCTTCCAAGTTAATCATCAAGAGTGTTATAGCTCGTGGCACTTTCGGCACTGTCCACCGTGGTGTCTATGATGGCCAAGATGTCGCCGGTCAGTCCCAACTTTTCTTTTCCTATTTTTGGGATAAATTTTCTAAATCTAATGTTCAAGTTCCCCCGCCAAATTAGGAGTTCCTATCTGACATTTTTGTCTTATTAATATCGATTTTCTCGCAATTTCTGACTATTCATTTCTAGTGATGATTTCGCTTCTTCCCATTTTAATTTCTTCTCTTAACTTTCATTTTGACATTGCCACTCATATAGAGCGGAGCCCATTCGGGTTGCAATAAAAAGTATAGCTATTATGCAATTAGCGTTTGGTTGTCAATCTAATTTGCAAATTTTGTTCTATTAGTTTGGTCGGTTCACTATTGGATTTGATGAATAAGGGAGATTCATCCTTATCATCCACCCCCCACTAAAAAAAAAAAAGAACTGGTAGCCAATTTCTTGAAAAGAGTTGACTTTTGTAACGATTTGTTGATGGACCTTCTCGGATTCATTCTGATGCAATCCGTGACTCATACACGGACTCGGGTTGAATTTGTGGTAACAGTGATAACATGAATGATGGTTTACATCTGAAAATTCATGTGATCGCAGTCAGTGGTCCTCATCTTATTGTCTTTCTAACAAAGTGTAAATACGGTTGACAAATTTTTGGTTTCTTTTTTTTTTCTCCCCTTGGTGTCCTAGGTGCTAGTTCGTCATGATCGTTGTCCACATGGAACTTCTTTGTTTCGTTATTTAATTAGAATCAGCGGTTTGTATTAATACATCTGACTGATAGCATTGTTTCGATCGATTTCTTAATCTCAGTTAAAATGCTGGATTGGGGTGAAGAAGGCCACAGGACGGAAGGTGAAATTGCTTCACTAAGGGCGGCCTTTACACAAGAAGTAGCTGTTTGGCATAAACTCAATCATCCCAATGTCACTAAGGTCACTTTCGAGTTCTTCCATTTCAATTTCTTTCATTGTTTGTTGTTGGTATTATTGGACAAGCTTGCGCATTTCAATCTGTTACATACTTAGAGTGCGCGTGCATTTTCAGCTTTCCGTGTTATTCTTTAGAGAAGGCTGTTCAGCCTTCTTCTACGAGTGTACCTTCTCCCAGTAGTTAGCATACTTCAGGAAAAGCTTATGAGATGGATTTTTGTCTCTATATTCCTGCTTTCTGTTATCTGCCTTATTTCCCATTTTATGTAGTCTTGAGGTTTTATGGTAATTCTTTGCTGATTTAGGATACTTAGCATTCAGATAGTGGTTGATATGGAGGGAGATTGTTGTCACAATGTAATTTGAAACAGACTAATCTGTGTTCACTTATAAATAATATCATTACACAATCTTGCAGATTGGTTACATATTTTATTATTATCATAGCATGATATAGAGCTCAAATTCTGAAGTTGTTGGATACCCAACTTGGATTCAACTCAAATTACTCTTTTCTACCATTTGTATTTCTTATGATTTGGTCATGTTAAACTGTTTGGATACTCATTGTTGACATAACAATAAATACTGCCTTGTTTAAAAGTGAGTTATTTTGATTAGTTATATTGCACTCTAGAGTGCACTAAGCGTAGAGTTTTTTTGATGGAGAATGAGGATGGATGCAACGAGTTGCCATTTGCTTTCTGCATCCTCTGTTTTTATTAAACAAATCTTATAATAAACCAACCTATTCACATTTTGTAAGTCTTACCAAGTGAACATCCACCCTTCTCTGACAACAAGTAAAACACCCCTTTTCCTAGTCCATTCACTTATGATGGTGTTCCCTATCCTTGTCCATCTCTTTTAAGGGTAAAAGTTGCAGGCAGGTAGAGGGAAGAAGGCTAACCATAACCGCTGTTCCCCATTTTTTCTTCATCACATTTTCTCTTTCCTGGTCCACCTTGCTAGTTGCAGTTATAGGTTTTCTTAAGAAAGGAAATCATGCTCTTATCTGGAACTTTTGTAGTTGTTTCTTAAACAATTTGCATGTTCAGTTTATAGGGGCAGCAATGGGGTCAACAGAACTACAGATACAAACAGATGGTGGTCTAATTAGCATGCCAAGCAATGTCTGTTGTGTTGTTGTGGAGTATCTCCCTGGCGGTGCTCTGAAATCTTACCTAATAAAAAACAGGAGAAGGAAATTACCATTTCGGGTTGTCATCCAGCTGGCACTTGATCTTGCAAGAGGGTATTTTTCTATTTGAAAATTTTCCCTTAATATAAAAACTCTTCTATGATTTGCTCAGATAACTATTCAAATTGTTGTCACTTTATTTTGTAGGCTGAGTTATCTTCACTCTGAGAAAATTGTCCACAGAGATGTAAAGACAGAGAACATGTTGTTGGATAAGACTCGTACAGTTAAAATTGCTGATTTTGGGGTAGCACGTGTTGAGGCTTCAAATCCTAATGACATGACTGGGGAGACTGGTACTCTTGGTTACATGGCTCCAGAGGTAACTTGTTGGAACTTTCCTATGTTATATTACGTGTGACTGGCTGGAATCCTTTGTGCAAAGCCTTGTCACTTCCAAACCACAGTTCATGTTATGGGGAATATATTTTTCCTATCTCTTAAATAAAGATGCTTGTGTGTGTATTTGATTGGTATCCTAGAAATGGCAAGAAAAAATGTGTTCAAATGATAAAAGAAAAAGTTGAGAAGTTATTTTATTTTATTTTAATTTGAACCGAGAAGGTTCTACATTCAATATTTGCTTACTTGTTTCTGTACAAAAGAAAAAAAAGAAAAGAATTTGCTTATGTTTTGAAATGGGGGATCTGCAGGTTCTAAATGGCAACCCCTACAATAGGAAGTGTGATGTTTACAGTTTTGGCATATGTTTATGGGAGATATATTGTTGTGACATGCCATATCCTGACCTAAGTTTCTCAGAGATTACTTCAGCAGTTGTTCGCCAGGTCAGTGATTTTCTCACTTGAAAACACTGATGGATTCCTTAAAAAGTTTGTGTTTGTGAAAATGAATACATTCTCATGCTATTTTCTATTGAAAACACAGAATCTGAGACCGGATATACCAAGATGTTGTCCTAGTTCTCTAGCAAATGTAATGAAGAGATGTTGGGATGCCAATCCTGATAAACGACCAGAGATGGATGAGGTAGTTTCCATGTTAGAGGCCATTGACACATCAAAAGGTGGAGGTATGATCCCTATCGATCAGTCTCAGGGCTGTCTTTGCTTCCGCAAGTATAAAGGGCCTTGAAGTTGTTTAACCTTGAAAACCAAGATTAAAGGAATACATAGTGGCGCGGGTACAGGAAGTAGGAGGAGATTCACATGTGGATTGGTTGGATAGCTAAAAGCCATATATCTGCTTTTCTATTTACCTTTTTTCTCCCTTGCTTTGGGTTTTCTGGTAACGGGTATTGATATCAGCTTGTCTACCTTGTCAGACTGGCCTTGTAAGTTATAATCTCCTGGTAAGATCCTCCTTATATTGTTGCCACTATCATGAAATTAAGTCCACATATTAAAATTACAATTCTCTTGTACTCTTATGAAACCAAGGCATAATCTTTTTATATGTACGAAAAAAAGTCCAAAATGAACATTTGCCTCTATTTTTGATCAGGCACGTGCAATGAAAAACCCATAGGCACAAGGTCGTAGAAGAAAATAATGAGTGAGGGGAGGAATACTTGACTCGTCGAGTCCTTCTGACTTGAAACTAGCAAGGCCAATTAAAAAGAAAAATGTAATTTAAGCTGAACAATGTTAACATTTCTATTCTATTAACGTTCTAGAGTTATGAAGAAGAGCTACCGTGACTGTGAAAGGTGTGTAACTCACTAACAAAAATCAGATCGATGTGGGAGAGGCACACTTATAGAGTTAGGATTGCCTCCAATAGCAGAAATAGAATTATCTCCGATGAAAAAGTTAGGATTATTGGACTCCCTCCCTGCTGCTAGTCCGTTCACGGGGTATCACCATTGGTCGTTAACAAAGAAAATAGCTTCTTTCAGATTCAATCCCGAGCCATATCGCATGCATAAGAATTAGACAGAGAATTTGAAAACATCGATAGCGATTCAAAAATGAGAAAATGTAATGCAAGTGGAAATTGACCATAATTGCCCCCGGAAAAATAACCGCCCTCCCCACCTGAAAAGCAGATTCCAGAATAATCTGATAGAGCAAGTCAAAAGAGGCCGATGCCAATTTGTGATTCAACTTACGTTCAAAGTCCTACAGCTTTTACGTAGATGCTCATTCTGAAAAATAGGACAATTATGTCTTTTGTTCTCATCTTACATTCCTTGGTATCTAGGCATAGTGTTCAGATGCATAATTCTTTTGCAGGCAAGATTCCAAGAAAACACACTCGAGCTCAAATACATCAATCACATCATAAGGGGTATTTAATATCAAGCAAACAACTAAGGGATTGGTTTAGTTCTTTTCGGTATTGCTCTCCAGCTCCCTCCTGAGCTGAACAGAGAAATCATCGCTAACATCATCATCATCCCAGTCATCTTCCCATTGCTGCGCTACTTCTTTCCCTTCTTCCTTGTCATCCCATTCTGCAAGTTGTGTAACAATAAAGGGAAAAAGAAACAAGAAAAAACATACATGAATGTAAGCACAAAGGCAGAAGTATCCATGCTTCTAATATAAGTTCCAAAACCAATCAATTTGGATAAAGAGTCCAGTGACCCAAAAGAAATCAAATACGTTAATAAAAGCTAATATTCCAATGCAGCAGAACTTGATAAGCATGGAAAAGAAGAATTAAACACCCAAAATAACCAACCATGAACCAATGATTCCTATCATCTGTACAACACAATGAGGAACTAAAATTATTCAGCATCAGTAATCATGATTCATGACAGACAAAAGGACAAAAGAGACAATCTTTGATGAATCATACTAAGTTTGGGATGTATACGAACATGTGATGCAGTTCTTTCATAGCACTAGCAGGCTAAAAAGTTGACTAATAGTGGATCTGTAACGCAAATGTTTGTATGAATTAATTGTCAAATAATTCCTAATGCCTTCTCAATCATGAAATACTTGAATACGTAAATAAGCATTATCTTCCACGGAACCTCTACGACAAAGCCAATGGATGTGCGAGGATCATCCGGTTGGAGAGCAAACCCGCGCTCTTTATTTAAAATAGGCAATAAAGTGAAGCCATTGACGGGTAATGAATAAAGTAACATGCGAATTTGATAATAAGTAGCAGATAGAAATACTCATTCACAAAACTCAGTGCACCAGCGCTCTAGAAGAATTTTGAAAAGAAAATATTTCAAAGATAAGATTGAATAATATAGATTTACCTTCATTGATTTCAAACTCTTCAAATTCGTCATCGTCTTCGAAGAGATCAATTTTGACGTCCTCAGTGGCTGCCTTTGGTTCGGTTGCCATGGCCGAAACTCAATCTGCAGTCAAGATTAATTTCTAAACCATTGAAATCAGAAAGAGTGGATCAAAACCCTAAATTAGAGAATTGCAAAAGTAGATTCGTAGTGCTGCAAGGTATTATCAAATAACGCCCGCTAAATCCAATTTTAATCATGAGAAATACTTACAGGGTAGAACCAGAAACAGAGATGCTAGCGATCGAAGTGAGATGATTAGCTGGGAGCTGGGAACTGGGAAGTGGGAACCTTGTGGCTTGTGCTTTTTGACGGGAGAACACGGGAGTCGGCAAAATGAGAAAGAGCGGAGGAAACGACGTCGTTTTGGATAAGTGAATGGGCCTTGTTCGCACTTGATTCCTCATACGAAACTTCAACCATTAAGCCCAACCAATTTTCTTGAATTTTGCATTACGTGTATAGCAAGTCCTTAATTATTGATCTGACTCTTACGAAACCTTCATTTTATCTTTTTTATTTTGGGGTAAATCTAATTTTAGGTTTCTGAATGTCGAGCAAATTAATTTTGAGCCATTTTGGGAGCTGAAGAGAAAGTCAATGAATGTAACTGAAAAGGATAATGCTAACTTTAAATGTATACCAAAGTTTACTTATTGCTTGGATTAGCTGTATTGGAAAAAATACATGGAGCTAATTCCATAATCTCAAATGCGTGTAACTAAAACAATACTATACTATAGTACTAAGAGTAACTAAAACAATACTACTGTACTAGTCTAATTACAGAGAGATCCAAATTGGAGAAGAGCTTGAAAGTGAAAAAATCACCAAACGTGAAGGGGTCATTCTTGTGCATCTGATGAACCCATGAATCCAGAACTCGTAGTTTGGTTGAATTCAATCAGGATTTTGATGAGGGAACGTGCTTTCTTGGTTGCATGAGAGGTACCATGGGCGAGAAGTGAGTAAAGCCAAGGCATGAGGGAAAGGTCCTTTGCTAGAACACTCGCCACCTCTGCACCAACATTCACGCACAGGGACTGCAAGATTGAAACACAATGCTCTTTCCCTGCCGGGGATGTTAAAGATTGCAAAATCCCAGTGATTAAAGGAAAAGGTGAGGCTTTTAAAATAGCATATGATCCCTCAACGCTCTCAGCCAAGACCGCAAGAACCGCTAAAGAATCGGTGACAAGGTCAGCTTTTTCTGAGGAAGCTAAAATATCAAGTAGCGCAGGAACAATGCCTGCTGCAAGCACCCTCTGATGATTCTTGGGAAGAAAAAGCAGCCCAAAAATGGCAACCACGGCGTTCTTTTTCCCCTGAGTTGTTCCTTCCTTGATCAACTGTACTAAAGCTGGAATCGCTTCAGGGTTTTCCCCTATCGATTTCCTGTACTCTTTCACAGAACAAAGATAGAATACAGTAGCAGCTGCGCTTTTCCTAGCTTCCAAACTTAGCCCACTTTTGAGAACCATTAGGATCGGTGCTAGACCTCCACTTTCCATGATCAATTCCTTGCCATTAGTATGCTTTGTGAGCTCCAACAAAGCAGAGATTGCGTTCTCTTGCATGGATTGATCATCCGTATCCAAGAGATTTAACAGAGGTGACACTGTGCCCACTTGAATCAAACAGGCCCTGTTGAAAATGTTGGCCCTTGCAAGCAAACGAATCTCATAAGCAGCTTTTTTTTGCTGCTCAGTTGTTCCAAACACAAGCTTCCCTGCAAGGAACCAGGAAAGAAATTGCATGGCTTGCGCTGCCGCTGAACTTCCCGGGACGATGGTCCTCGTTATATCACGACTCCGGTTTTCGGACCTTGAGTGGGAAATGCCATTATCAGCACAGAACTGTTGGATTAGGTTCTTGAGTGCTGTGTTTGGGACTAAGTCAGTTTTTGTTAGCTTCTCCCCTGTTTTGGGACATATCGTATTTCCAGCTTCGAGCCATTTCTGAATAGAAGCTCGATCGTAAGTTTGGCCCGTGGATACAGTAACAGGATCAGTCATTAGCTCCAGGGAAATTGGGCACCGAAAATCCTCTGGGTTTATGTAAGTACGAATCTCTGTACTGCAGCTGCTTTCTGATTGATCCGTGTCGTCGCGTAAACTGAAATCAAGAGTATCAAATATCATTCCCCTGCAGTAGCTTAAGAACCCGACTAAATCACTAAAAAATGGAACCTCTCTCTCGCCACAATCAGAGCACTGGAAACTAATTTCATCTTCTAAGAATCTGATCTCTTGGTTACAATCAGTCCAGCTCTTAATCTCAAGGTAATCAAGGATTCGCTTCATTTCATTCGAATTGGGTTCGGTTCCCCTCTCAAACTGATGCAAAAGCAAATCAACCCGTTTTCTAGTTCTCTCGTCATCTGGGTCGAGTTCGAACTTCACTTTCCGAGCTTGCTTGGCTACTAACTCCACTAACTCTTTCACTTCACCGCAAACCTCGATGAAATGCAAAGGCAAAACGTCAAGAGCAGTGGCTACAGAACGAATTAGATGCCGAAACTGGGTCGCAACCAATGGAGATTTCATTAGCATCCAGAAGCGGGCACCTTCCCGAGTACAATCTTCCATTAGCAAGTGAAGTTTTTGTAAGGTCAGGTGGAGCTCCGAGAAACTAAGAACAGTAGAATCCGGGATCATCAAACCGCGCTCTCGAATTTCCTCGAGGAATATAAGAATGATTCCAATCTGGCGTATTGTTTCTCTGGCATTTCGTCTTTGGGTGGGGAACAAGTTGGATTGGAAACTGCATATCTTGTGAGAGAGAGTAATCAAAGAGGCGACAAGGGTGGCCGGAGATATGCTTTCGCAAGGCTGGACAGCCGGAAAAGAAAGAATACGACGATATCTTTGATTGGGTTTATGAGTCCCTGTATTCATTATGATTTCAAGCGAAAAAAAAAAATGTTTGTTTGAGCTTCTCTTCTCTCCTTCCAGTAAGAAGGGATTTTGATTTTGATTAGGATATCATGCGAGCAAGGGAACTCATGCCCCGGCTGGCGGGGAAATCTTTCTTCACACGTGGCAGAAGATCATTACTTGAGGGGCTTCCTGAGTTGACTCGGACGAGTGCATCGGGTTAATTTCATGATTGAACATGGACACGTGGAAACATATACGTGTGTCTAGAACGTATCCGTTTATATTTCCCTCTTTATCATGGACATGGATGGATGGCATGGGTGTAATTTGGATTTTGCTTGGGATCGTACGGATACTGAGTTTGAATAAATTATGTTGTTGGGTCCCATTTTCCGTTTGTTTGTAGGGGAATTTATAGTTGAAAAATTGAGACTCCGTTTTTTGGTTTGTTTACGATTACCCAAATAAGAGCAAAAGGTATAAAAAAAATTTGGTTGATAAAGAATTATAAATCTGTGTAAATATGAATACAGATGATCTTGTTCAACATATTTCATGCAAAAATGAATCCGTTTATACCCAATTCCCACTTTTGTGGTCCAAATTTAATCTAATAATAATGGCCGGAAATGAAAGTACTTTCTCAAATTGTTCCGAGAAACACAACGTCAATTTGTTACATCGGAATATGACTTTGAAAAGAGAAGGGATCACCAACGACACGTCTCAAAGCACGTGCTTTGGATTTCTCCAAGAACTCATGTACAAACGTACGAGACCCAGCACAGCAAAATGCATCAAACATACTCCATCAACATCTTTTTTTACATCTGCATGCATATCAGAGAAATTGAGGGAATGGATTGCTCAAACCTGATTATAGAAGAGAACATAGTGCACAACTTCAACAGCCCTGCCAACATCAGCATCCTCGCACACAATGAAGGGTGATTTCCCCACAAGTTCCAATGTCACAGGCTTAAGATTGCTTCTTGCAGCCAATTCCAGTATCTGTTGATGCAGTGAATGCTAGCTGCAAAAAGTAAAAAGAAAAGGCAAAAATGATTCTTTAAGTAATATTAAGGATCCTCGAGATGAAGCTTGGTTCATCCCTGCTGAGGATGAATATCAAAAGCCCTATATCATATAAAGAGCAATCCAAGATGCTTTGTCACCCAAACTACCTTATCCACATCCATATGACTGGCAAGAGCAGCACCAGCTGTTGGACCATATCCAGAAACTACATTCGGAACACCTGGGCGAAGGCCCATTTACCAAAACACAATACGTGAGAAATATTCTTCAGAATCAGAATTATGGTATCAAGCTCAGCATGTCAACTATAAATAAGATGATTGTGGGCTGACCTCATGAAATAGTTTTGCAGAATAAAGAGCTGTCGGAGAGGAAAATGCCATGGAATAATTTGTCCTGCAACACCAATTGGTTCGCGCAATATTTGCACATGGTAATCTCCATCGGCTGGCACCGTCAGACCATGGATTTTATCCGCCCAACCCGAAGAATATGAGTGATAAGAATATCACTTATGTACTATATAATAAAGGGTTAACATCTAAGTAAACTAGTCTCCCTCGTTTTACAGCGTAGTAGTGAAAGAGACGCACAAATGTTGGTAATTCAGATTTGGCACTCTGTTCAAAAGGCTTCCCATTGTTCCATGTCTCCAAAACAGCAAGCTCATTGCCACGCTTCTCAGCTAAATCAGCAAAGCGCAACAATATCCGACTATTTCTCTGGAGTTAGTCGTAAAAATATCGTTAAAAAAATTAATAATCCCAGCTTGTCCAAGAGAAAAGAGGAAACTCAGGAAAATGCCTACGTTTGCAGTCATCTTTGGCCATGGTCCTTCATCGAAGGCCTTTCGAGCCGCCGATACAGCACAGCACGGTTGATATCTTCTGAATCGCCTTCAGCAACATGAGCAATCACTTCTCCTGTGCGAGGGTCGTATGTTGGAAAAGTTTTCCCTAGTAAAACCAACAGAGTCTCAATTAAGGTCCACTGCATAATTCATCAATTACAACATACTACTGAAACATAGTTGATTGTTGGGTGTGGAAAAGATTCCATTTTTATTTAAAACACACATCAAATACCTGATGCGGCATCCACAAATTGGCTATTTATGAGATCCTGTGTGTAGTTTATCTGTACTTTTGGAATGACTAATTCTTCAGCTGCTGCTGCAGTGCTATTTCCGTTAGTGTTTTTCAACTGGCCAGAGTTTCTTCCTGGGGAAGAAGGGGACAAATATTAAGTATAAGTTTTAAGTAATGAATTAAAAGACTTAAATCTGATGCAATAATTCTAATCACTGCACTAAAATAAACATCTCCACAGTCAGCACACGTACACACAAAATGAAATAAAGTAAAGCAGAGAGAAAAGGGCGAGTGGTCTATCCGAGAGAAGATACTCTAATCTAAAAATTGGGTCTAAAGTAACTTTTCAAATGAATAATAACAATGGGTTTCTTTTGAATATTCTGTGGATAATTCTTTTGATTATATGAGAAATTCAAAGAGCTAAAGCCCATGAAATGAAATAGTCCGTGTTCCCATGTCGGCTCTCCCACAGCCAACAAAAAAATGCTTGTGAGATAGATTCGGAATTATCATGAAAATTTATCAGCTGGATTGGATCGAAAAAGAGAATTGCAACCTAAGAAACACAGAATCATGAACGTTGGGAGGATTAACAATGAAAGAAAAGTGAGACGGTGAAGAAGAAAAAAAAAATGTCAGAAGACGACAAAGAAGATAATGGGTTGGGAACCTAGCGAATGAAGCAGAGAAGTATCTCCAGCTGAAGGGGACGCAGATAGAGAGAGGGAGAGCAGAGAGGAAAGTCTGCGAGCTGCCATAGCCAAGCTGGACTAATTCAAAAACAATGTTATCCGCCTCTTCCTCTTATTGTTGATAAGAGAAGGAGAGTGATCTGTACTAGACTTCCAGGGAAGCGTTACAGATGTTATGGTAAACCATCACTTCTTGTAATAAAGAAAAAAAGAAGAAAAACAATAAAAGACTGTCATTTTGTGGATGCTAAGGCCACTTTGCCAAAAGCTTATGGTTTGAAGGAGGAAAAAATGGTTCATCTAAAAGGAAAAAGGGGGGGAAATGATAAGAAAGGAAGAAAGGAACTGCAATTTTTGGCTTTACCTTGGTGAATATCACTCAAAGACCATACATGATACAACTATGCCTGTGGCTCTTGAGCATGGGTTATGTTATGTATTTTTTTTTTTTTTTTCTGAAAATCGAATTTTGGATATCATGTGGTTTGAAAATGAATCTCTGTTCTTTAGTGGAAAATTGTATTTTCACAGGACATTCAATGTTTGATGTCATATTGAATGGATTCGGTTGATATGAGCATATTTTTTGAGACTGATTCCAAGTTAGAAGTTGCTTCTGAATGGTGGTCACCAGAAATAAGAGTAGAGAACTCGGAAAAATCTCAAGTGAACTATCAAGAGTAGCTCCAAAGTAGATTGATGTTATGTTCTAGTGAAATCCATTTAAGCTGGTGTATGCGGCATGGCTAGATATTCCTCTATGCTCTAATGGTCCTCTTTGCATTCGTCAAAGTTATCCATAATTACCAACAAACTTTAGCTAGTATTTGTAGTGAACCCCCCTGTTAAGTAGTCATGCATTATGATAGGAACTCCCAATATCTGAAAACGCCGAGTGAAATTAATGGAAAAGTCTAATGGACGTGAGAAAACAATTGGCAGGGTGTGAGAAATTTATTTACTAATATCAGCATTAATGTTTTATTGTATTTGGAAAGAGAGACAAATAATTTCTTTGCACTCATATGGTAACATTCAAATTCAATATAATCTTCAAACTAAATCAATTCCAACTCAATGATTTAACTCAAGAAAAAAAAAAAAAAATTCTTTTCTGCATGACTAGTTACAAAGAAATAATCAAGAATGGTACAGAATATACTCTCAAGACTTAAACTACTAATCATCATGGTCTGCTAAGAAATCAGGATCCGATGGTTTAAACAGCTTAGGCATTTTTAAGCTGTTGGAATCAGGGAGTGCGAGTTTCTCGCCAGCCCCCCTTCTAGTGTTTTTAGCAAATCTTGAAGCCAAAACTGTTGCCCCAAGATGTTGAACCTGTACATGGCTTGAACTGTCCCCCTTTGAGCTCTCTCCAGCAGTTGTTTCATCATCTTCTGCATTCATGTCTCTATCTTCCGTTAAGTTTGTATAGTACAAGCTCTCTTTCTCTAACAATTCCAGTGCCATTTTTCTCTTGTGATAACGTCTCCACGCAGCTTGTATATAGCAAGCACCCCAAGTCCTCCACTGGTGGGAATAATACCTGAAAGCATGCTGCAGTTTCTTGCTGTGAAGGCGCTTAAACTGGCCAGCCACAAATTTGAGGTCTTCAGCTCTAAGTGCAAATGCTTCAACTTCACTTAGGCTCTTAACCGTTCGAGTAGAAGATGGAAGGTTGTGTCTAGAGGCAGGCATCAAAGCCCAAGTCAACAGTTCTTCACCACAGAAATCACCAGCTCTCAAAACGATGGAGTTGTAGAACCCTGATCTCCCTCCATTAGTTGTGGAGCTCTCTACTTGTCCTCTGATTATGAAAAACATCTCTTTCACTGGATCACCTTCCCTTGCCAGGTACGTGTCTTTTGTGTTCAAAGATGACACAAGGCGTTCGCATATCGCATCTAACAGCTGATCATCCATTTGTCCAAAAAAGGGAACCTGGAATAAAGTAAACACGTAATATGAACCAAAGTTCCTTGTTAGCTTTAAGAAAATGAACCATGTGAAAGTAAAGAGACTCACCCTACGAACAAGGGCAAGACAGAGATGCCTTTGAATCTGACGTCGAAGGTCCAAAGGCAAAGAGCGCAAGATAGATTCTTCATCAACACCTTTAGTGGCAAGCCATTTGTATCGAAGAAACTGGCGTACACGTTGTTGCAGGTCTGGCGGCAGTTGGCGATGTCTCATCCACTCCTCTGTGTCTCTTTGTTTAACTCTCCATTCTTCAAGTCTTACAGTTGAAGATTGAAGATAATTCTTTGAATAAACAAATAGACACAAGAAAGGAAAATCAGTAATCAACACAACACAGCTAAAGAACTTTTCATCAATAATTCTGTTTCTCTATAATGTGAGAAATACCTGCATGTTACCGATGAGATGTGCAAACAGAACTAGACCTGCTAAGCAGATGAAGCTGCAAAATAATGTTTCACCAAAGAAAGTACTCGTAGTAATATTTTGTCCATATGAACTGCGCATCATCAAATGTTTGAGTACATATATCACATGTTATACAAACTTAAAAAGAGTGACAAGAGCAGCAAAGCATGCCTTAGATTTTTCAAACCCCACCAGAGGCAGTAAAAATATTTTTGAATGAATTTTGATGAAGCAACATTGTCAGCGAAAGCATCAGCAAACATTCCGAATTGAAAGCCGGCTTTGTTATTGGTAGGATCGCACTCAGTGAGCACTTTTGAGCGCCTCAACCAAAATGCCCGTTCAGGATTTGTCGTAGTACTACAATCAAGGAAAGTGGGATTACAAGATGGAGACCTAGTCGAATTCATTTCGTTCCTACAAGTTATTCTCCAGCATTCATACTGCCGCTGAATCGACAACAGGTACCACGCAGCTCCTAAAATCTGCACTCACAATTTGGAACTCAAGTCATGGCATTTACATTTGCAACTTATAACCAAAGATGAAATCTTTACCTTAAAAGAACAAAAGAAAAATAAGTGCTTACATGGCTAGCCAGCATGTAAAATCCAAGATTATATACAGCCCCTGCCCAAGCATTCTGGGTTATGATCCCACTATTTTTTATAATCCGCCGTTGCAGCGGAAAAATCTGAAAGAATCGAGGAATATACTGAACGAGAACAATCAAAGAAAGTGTGTGATTAGTATGAGCTGCTGTTTTACGGGAACCCTTCGTCGCCGGAATCACGAACCAAGTTACAATCTGTCAACAGCAGAACCGTGTCACGTTCAAGTAACTCCAAATCTAAAATACCAAAAAAAAAAAAAAAATTCAAAAGAATTCTAACTACTGGGAGTGACCCGTTGATTCAATTAAAATAATGGATTGCATAAAAAAACAATCTTTCGTTTTAAACCTTGATATTAAGAATGTGGTTGACTGTATCTATAATGCCGCTCGTGATTGTAATTAACCTGAGGGAGAGGAAGGGCACAGAGAACATCAAGGATGAAATCAGACTTGAGATATCGCCTGGCGATTTTGTGAGGGTCCTTCACGGGCACACCGCGGCCGAAAACGCGAGACCTGCGAGAAATGTAGGCTGTACGGAACTTGATGACTATATGGAAGAGGAAGAAGAGATCGGTGACGGTGCGCGAAAAGGTGACGGCGATGCCTAGAATAATATCGTTTCTGATGCAAGCGTCGCCGTCATTCACCGGGTAATAGAAATAGAGAGGGTCAAGAAACAGAGCAGCGAGACAGGCCACAAGGAATGTGCGGTACCATCGGCCGACGAATTCCGATCCTGGATCGAGGATTTCGTACCACCATGGGAATTTCTTTCTGAGATCGAAGGATGACGAAGAAGCTGTGTATTTACGGAAGTCAAACTTATTCATGGTGCTCTTCTTTCGCTTATTCTTCTTGTCCCAAGACAGGTGAAGTGTGACAAATGGGTTCAATGGGAAATCGCCGACACGAAACAGGAGCGGATGGGGTTCGAGTTGGGGATTGAACCGACAGATACGTCAAAGCAGAAAACAGGAGAGAGGCTGCAGAGGTTGTTCGTTAAGCGAGGACAGCGCGCCAAATAAAACTAACCCTGCCTTCAACAATGTTTTAAATCTTTTACTTTTGGCCTTTTTCTATTTTAAAGTTTTACATGAGTTTATTATTTGAGGTACTAGTATTTAATATAGACATTAATTAATAGTATATAAAAAAAATCTTTTTCCATAAAAGAAATATCTTTTAAATAGATTTTTTTTTTAATTGTAGGTATATTCAGTTGCTTTTGCTTTCTTGTAAGAAACAGGAAACGAAAATAAAAAAAGGACCACTTGTTACTTTTTTTTTTTTGGGTAAAGTTTATAAATGAAATTGTCAACAAAAACCTGCCTGTGCTGTGCTGTAAGTTGATAACACAATCAAAGTTGGAAAATGCACTCTATCAATTAAAATATCCAAATTTGAAAGAAATTCTACATGGAATAAATACTAATTAGATAAAGCTATTTATTACTGATGTTTGATGTATAACTATTGATATGTGAAGGCAATTTTTAAGAAAAACCATTATTATTATTTGTTTATTTATTTTAAGAAGCTATTATAAAAGCATTCTCAAGCTTCAGCAACCCATTGCATTTGCAAGAGAGAGAGAGATATCTACAGTTGAAAGAGTATGGTTGAGAGTTGTATGAACTTCTTTGAATGTGTATGTATAATCTTGTTTTGATTTCTCACGCAAAGAAAATGCTTAGGTACGTTCACTTTGATATGCTGAGGTTCAATTTTATAAATCCACCAATTTGGATTTACAATTTTTGTTTCTACAGACTTCTAAATTTGTAACTTCCGGAAACAAAGCAAAACGTCTTCCAACTGGGTGAGATTTGCGACCAAGTGTATGAATTTCTTTGGGTATGTGAAATTCAAGGGGTGTGCGTTTTCCGGCCAGCCAGGGTGCATTTTTCCGACGGGCTGTCCTTTTCCAGCCACAAGGGGTGTGTGTGTTTTTGTTGTGGGCAAGGACATCTTGAAAGAAAAATTTCAGAAGGTAGGTATGAGGTGTGTGGCTAGAATAAATGGAGTGTGCCAAAAAAATTTCAAAACTATTATAGAGTAATCCATATCCAAAACCCATACTAAAGAGAGAAAATAAAGAGGAGGGGAGGGGAGAGAACAAACAGTAGCATATTCATATGATGGCTAAACGCCGTATTATACAAACCTTTGATCTATAGCCATATTTTTCTTTTTTCTTATTTTAAAGTTGTCGCAAAGGCAATGATTTTTTGTTTTTATTCTTGTTTGTTCCGTTGAATACTCGTGGCCTCTCCTTACTGTATTTTTACAAAAAGCGCACTTCACAAACATATTACATGTGAACATGATCAAAGTTGCTTTTAACTTTTTGGCCAAAGAATCAAATATCGGATCCTAGAATTTCTTTTGGTTAGTTAGCAAATAGTTTTGCCGCGTTTCATTTTTCATAGCACTTCAGGGGACGAAGGCATTTTTACACTAGACTAGCCTGTTCTACATAAAGGGCCAATCCACCAACAATCCCAAGAGGGACAAAGAGGAAGCAGCCACTCCAGCAACCATATATAGAGAGTTAATTTCTTGAGAGAAGCCAAACCTCATGGACAGCATCATCAGTTTCATGGTTCCTCATTCTTCATGTTTGACCTATAATGGTAAAAATGGCGTCTCTGCTCTCCCGAACAGAGCTTCACAAGTACTGCATAATGAAGAGCCTGATAGTCATATCCACCCGAAGGTTCCTGGATGGTTTTCTGAGGATTGTCCAATATGGCCAGGTAATTACTCTATATTAGTTTCCTTCATCGTCTTTTAGTTTTTTTGTTTTTATTATTATTATTCAGAAACATGAACATGCCTAAATATCAAAATGAATCCTGGGGAAATTTCTTTTTCCTTTTTTTCTTTGATATATTTAACTTGTCTTCATAATTTCATAGAATGAATCATGTTTGTCCAGCACAATGTCCTTGTTGCATATGCATGCCTTAATCGAGTTGTCCTACCACTCGTCCTTGCTTCAACTTCAAGTGCAAGTGTAATTTATATATTTTTGCATGCATGCCTTCATATATAGTTTTAAATTTCTGAGCCTCATAAGTACTTCATTAATTAATTTGTTTGCAGAAATGAGAAAATGACAATCTTCCTCAATCCTTTCCTCCCCCACGCCTCATTTTCCATAAAGTGCAAGAAAAGATAAACGTGTCACACGTTGAGTTACGTACATGGAACTTTCATTAAAAAAGGAAAAAAAAAAAAAGTTCAAAGCACACGTGGCTGCTTTCCATGCTTTTACTCTTCTATTCTAGTCTAGATTACCTTTGATGATAGGCGATCGGTAGTTATGGGTAGGATGGGATGCATGGTTGGAGTTGATAATGTTTGTAATGGTGGTATTCCAGTGATTATAAGTGGTCCAAAATGGTATTAAAAATTGAGATAAATATGTCTTGCAGGACAAGCACACTTTTTGAGGGTAGAGAAGATTCTGTTCCAAGGGAAGTCTAAATACCAAAGTATGATGGTATTTCAGGTGATAACACCTCACAAAACGACATATATCATTGTAGTATTTGATATTGTATAAGCATGCAGGCATGGTTGGTGAAGATTTTTGAATGTGAATACTTATTGAAGTGCAGTCATCAACCTATGGCAAGGTTTTCGTTCTGGATGGAGCACTCCAGCTCACTGAGAAGGACGAATGTTCTTACCAAGAAATGATGACCCATCTTCCCCTTTGTTCTATTCCAAACCCCAAAAAGGTTTTTTTTTAATACCCTAGTAAGATAATGCGTAAGAAAAAAATCTTGTGTAGATAATTGCCGATAGCGATGATGGTTACAAATTATGAAAATCACTGAACGAAATCATTTCAATGGCAGAATTCCTAACCAAGATTTGGCTGAATTTGAGACTGCTTTACTTGATTCTCTTGTCTTGCATTGCAGGTAATGCTAATTGGTGGTGGGGATGGTGGCATTCTCAGAGAAATATCCCGCCACTCGTCTGTTGAGCAGATTGACATATGTGAAATAGACACTATGCTGATTGATGTAAGCGAAATGTTTGTTTTTGTCCTTTAGTGGAAGAGTCAAACTTTGGTTGTTTTCTGTTTGCTTTCTAACTTTTCATTATCTTTGAAATCCATTGGATACAGTTACCTAGTACTTTTGTATTTTCAGGTTTATAAAGAATTTTTCCCAGACGTAGCCATTGGATACGAGGACTGTCGCGTCAAACTTCACGTTACAGATGGTATGTCCCATTTTTTTATCCTTTTATTGTTGTATTTGTTGCTGGATACTGTTTGGATAAATTTCCTTGTTGAAAATGACAGGAACTCTATTTCTGAATTCTGTTCCAAGTGGCACCTACGATGCAATAATAGTGGACGCCTTTGACCCAATAAGTATCTCTCTCTCTCTATATCTTGTTGAGTGGTTTCTGATATTTAATGGCACATCGTGTCGTGTTTATGCATAAATGGTGCATGGTGCAGGGCCTGATCATGAGCTTTTTGAATCTGAATTCTTTGAATTGGTCTCAAAAGCTCTCCGGCCAGGTGGGGTCCTGTGCATCCAAGCAGAGAGCATATGGTTCAAGTCCCTTGACATCGAACAGCTTCTCACAAAATGTCGTCAAATATTCAAAGGCTGTGTTGATTATGCATGGACAACTGTTCCTGCATATCCAAGGCAAGCAAAACATAACCTTTCCATGTGCTATGTTGCTTAATTCGACACCATCAATCTCTGATATCTCGTTAATTTCATATTCACTCGTTCTGGGTAGTTGGTCAAATGAATCATGTGGAGGATTTACATTACAAAGCTTATTTTTGGGAATGTAAAGGTTGCTTTTTTCTTTCAGTGGGGTCATCGGTTTCTTGCTTTGTTCTACTGATGGCCCATGCGTCGACTTCAGAAATCCAATTAACCCAATAGATCCCCAAAATTATGGCATATCAAAGCAGCCCTTGAAGTTTTACACCACAGAGGTGATTCACTCTAATCCAACCTTGCTTCTTTTTTTTTGTGCTTTTCTTTAATTTTCTTCCTTGCTGGGTGCCCATTTTCAGGTTCATTCAGCTGCATTTTGCTTGCCGTCCTTTGCCAAAAAGTTCACTGACCCCAAAGCCAAGAGCAGCAGTTGCAATGGTTTTGATAGAGAGAGACACTAATCGTATCAGACGTGAAGCAGAAGCCATTTCCGACAACATTGCATGCCACCATTGATGCATATTCCGACAATAAGCTTTGTCAATACCAAGTTTTACGTTATCATTCTGTCTGGATTTTACTGAGAACTTCTGGTGTTTTCTGCCTTAAAAAAGATCATTCTTTTGTATTTATTTTCATATCGGCATTAAGCAAAGCAAAAAAATCAATATTGATCCCAAATTATTCTCTCTTTTATTTTTTTTTAAATCAATACATTTTTTATTGCAATGATACTGAAGCAATGGATGAGACATTATGTTAAGGAGAAACCCCATATAATCGAACCTAACTAACAAGATATTGCTGCAGATCATATGTATCATTGTGCCTGACATGTTCCCTTAGGTTGTGTATTCAAGCATGTTTATTCATTGAACCTATCCCTCTCGTGGCACTTGGATAACCAAATCATTGAACGCAATCTAGTAAACTGTGTTATTGTCTTGGTTGGTGTTAGAATCAACCTCGAACTTCGCTCTGACTGTCCCAACTCACGGGACCACATGTTCCCTTCCCGGAGCCAGAAGGGATTTTGAAGAATGTTATTAGTAGTTTGAAAGCCAGCACAGCACATATTCCCACTTTGTGCGCCTTAAAATGGGTTATCAGAAATTCTAGTGTCCCACAGTTGTAATGGATGTGGATTAGACGCAATCACAATTCACAAATATGGTGCAGTTACGTGATCAATAAACTCTCCACCATTCGATTTTATCCAAAGATTATAAATTGTTGACAGAACATGCACCGTCGTAAAGATCGAAACCAAAAAAAGCATGACGCATGACTACACTTGTGTAAATGGAGTCAATCCATATCCATTTGTAATGAGAGTAAAGGGCAATTTCATTCCCGCCCACAGGATTTTTTTCTTCATCTTTCTTTGGGCTAACAACCGAGTTGAAATAGTCATGTGATTTGATGTAAGGTTCACACGAGTCAACACATTAAGTGATTTACATGCTCAAATTGGATGAACGAAGGATTTACATGACACTGCAGTTAGATTAGTAAGAGGAAATTTAGGGTGTGAAAAAGCTACTAAAAAAAAGAAAATATTTTAACAATTCTTATGAGTTAGATTTGGTGAAAGAATTCGGAGATCTGCCGTAAATAAATAAAGGAAGGATTTATTCTCCAAAAGAGAATGCTTTCTTGATGGATTCATCGACGTACTGCCTCTTTACATTGCCTTTTTCTTTTTTCTTTTGTCTTTTGTTGGACTAATTAAGAAAAAACAGTAGGAATTTGCACAAATTTGACTTGATTTTCATAGAAGGAAAGAGTGGATTGGATAGATAACAATCAACTCCAGGTTCTGCATGCCCCACATGGAAAAAATCTATCGCACTTTTACTTTTTGATTTTTATCAATCATGTATGGCAATGGAGAAACCTTCAAGGTGGGTAGGTTTCTTTCAATCTGAAGTTTAAAACTTTAGATGTAAAGGTAGAAAGAAGGGAGAGGCATTTTTTGACCGCTGAATTAGACCACTTTTATTAGCAAAGCAAAAGAAACACCGTTTCATTAGTCAAAGAAAGCCAGTTCATAATACAAAACCTGCAAAGATGAAAAAGCTGAAACATCAGCGCTTTAATCCCATCAACTTAAAAGGATCTATTTCTTAATTAATAATAATATTACCACCAGCACTAAAAGACAAATAATCAACAGTATGTATTATCAATATCAATAATATTTTTAGAAATGTTGGGATAGCATGTATAAATAAATTCTAACCCACAAAGGTCATGCAGTATAAGAATGACAGAATCCATAATCATAATCAATAGAATAAAAATCACATGAATCCTTCTAATATCTTCTTTTCCTCTTTTCTGTTTCACTCTCTGATTTCTCTAGTGATAAATTTCATTTATTTATTTTGATCAATAAAGGGGAAACCTGATATTTGTAGCATAAGGCAAATTTGACTACCAAGATTTGTTAAGAATCAGGTAATTGAATAACTGTGGTTGGAGTAAATCCTTAGCAAGGATTCAACCAGCATATATATATATATATATATATATATATATGTATGTATGTATGTATATACTACCCGGATTTCAGATTCCATACTTCCGGAAAAATCAAATGCCATAAATAGAAACAGTTCTGGAGTTACAATATAAAGGAATTCAAACTATCAAAGACTGGCCTGCATCAATTCTGTCACTACGTAACAAGATACAGATTCCATTAAACAACGACATATATGTGTATGATGAAGATTACCTAACAGACCAAAGTAGTAAAATCCCAACAAAGAGATGGATGCTTCTAGTCCCATATACTCGACTAGAAAGTCTGTCAGTTACAAATTAAAAACCGAGGCATTAAGCCAAAGTTGTATCTGTGGTTGGCATTATCTCGCAGTGGAAAAAGTACAAGTTACAACAATATCCTTCAAAGTGTCAACAGTAAACACTCAAATGGGAATTTGATCTGCAATTGCATCAGCATCTTTTCGGTTCATGGATATCATACACAAACCATGAGGAAGAAAGAAATATGTGGCTAAAAATACAAGAACACCAAGATCAGCTTCTTCACCAACAGGTGGACGACGGGGATTAGTCCAATATATCTGGCTTGCACACCATAAGCAGTAAAAGATGGCTATCAAAAGGATTAGTTTCAATGATTGGTATGTTTTTTTCTTCATGGAGTTTGAGGCATTTACTCTGCAAGGTTATGGAGGACAAAGAGAACATGTCAAAACGATGCTATGCCTACAATACAAGATAAACAATAGAGAAGATCGCAATAATAATAATAATTAATAAGCACCTGTTGAAGTAAAAGAATCCGCCAATTAAGCAAACACATAAGAAGCCAGTTACAATGACCGCATCTGGGTAAACTGGTGCTCGACTTTCCCACCAACCTGTGCTCAAAATCCAAGTATACATGGTTGACTTCCCATTTTCCTATATATATAGTTTTGAAGAGAAAATATAACCTATTCAGTTAGGAGTAGAACAGAAAGAATTTTCAGGCTGCAACATTTAGCTTCCTTAACATGAACCAAGATAAAAGCTCTTACAGAAACAAATGTAAAGTGAACAGCACGCAACCTGCAAATGAAATGTATCTATTACCTCAAATAAATGATCTAGGAAGAAGTGAGTTAAACTGCCAGCTGATATCAACAAAAAACATTGCCTCGGTGTAAGAGGCACCTGCAACATAAAGTCAATGACATGATCAAACCTTAAGGGCATTTTATAAGCATTATAAGATGTTCCTTTACAAGTTAACCAGTTGAGCTCCCAAATCAAATTTAAAACTAACACAGAGGACGAATTATTTGATGGTTTCATTATTCACATATAACCATAAACCATGGCAACCGCCTGGCTAGCAAGGTGCAACTATTCATACGAGACACATGAACCAAGTTGTATTGTAAACTACGAACTGTTTATGAATATTTTCCTTTCCCTCAATCATTTCCCAAGTTCATAGGAAACTAGGTGGTTTTGGCATCAAGTTTGTAAATTTAACAGACCTAATGAACCCAAAGGAAAATAAATTAAAGGAAACTCTGATCCTCACTTGTTCCGTGTACTGCTTTCCAGGAAGAGGGCAGTCGGATCGATGCAAATCTAGTTGACTTTTTTTTTTTATTTGGTTTTCCTAATCCCATAATTTCCCAATAATTAACAATTTTGAGCTGAGGGAGTGACTCACCCCGGAAACAGAATCAAGAAGGTGTCTTTGAAGAAGAAAGGAGGAAAAACGAGAGTAGAGCAAAGAGAGAGGAAGAGCCAAAATAAAGATGTAATAAAAAGGATGGTGAATCAGATCCGCTAGGCTAGATCCCAATGGATCAGCAAAGCCACCTAGGACAGAGCCTAGCCATTCGGAGAAGGAACCAATATCTGGGCCGAAGAAGGCGTTGAGGGTGTAGGTGAGTGTGTGGTGGGGGCTAAACCTGCCGTTGGAGGTGGTGGTCAAAGCCAACCCCGAACCCATGGCGTACAACAGGTGTGGACCTGGGCCTGGCATCAGGATAGGATGCACCGCACTGCATCTGCCAACCTACTTTCACAGAATAGCTAGGTAGAGTCCCTAGCTGCACCCCCAACTCGGGTTGCTAATGCCGATACCGATGCCAGTGGATGGATCGGTTGCCCGGACCTCGTTTTCTTTTTCTGCAGCTTTTTTTTTGTCGTTTTCTGTTGCAGATCTAGTTATTACCATTACCATAAAATAAATAGAGATTACTAGAAATGGTTAAATTTTAGTTACCGGTTTCAGTTAACGGAACACTCAAATCTAATCTAACTTTCCAAATAAAAGGGTTGGCCAAAACTATGTTATATGGCATTCTGTATATAGATTCGGTTGTACATGTTTTCCATTCTAATAAAGTAAAATTTGTTTGGACAGCGAAACCAACCTTTTGCTATTATGGCTCCAATCCAAAATCTGTTCTGTTTTCTGAATTCGTTGGCCCCGAATGATTTTGGGCTCGGCCGAGAGAAGCTAACAAAGTTGGGCTTTCTCGGTAAGCTATGACAAGATAAAATCCTCTTCTCTTTGTTTTTTAAGTCAAATAGTAAAGAAGGCTTCTTTTTTTCCATGGGAAGATTAATTTTTTTAAAAAAATAAAAAAAAATGGAAGAAGAATCCGGAATGAAGATGAGTAGTGTTTTGGCAAAATGAAGGGAGTAGTGTGATATAGAAAAAGGATACTTAAATAAAATAATAATAATAATGAATGCGTATGAAATGAAAGGCGGTGTTGGTGTTGCCTTTTTCTCCGGGCAGAAGAAAGGCATTGTTTGGTTGTTGGTTTAAGTTGACGTCAAAAGAGAGGAACATTCCAACAAGGCAGAGGGTCCACAGGGTGTGTATTTTCCACGTCCGCTTCTTTCTTCCGTAGTCGACTCCAGTCCACGGTCAGAATGAAGAATCCCTCTTCACTCTTTACATTTTACGCCCTGCACCCACCACAACCTCCCTGAGACACTATTACCGGCGAACATGGCCACCGGATAATGTGGGTCCCACACCCTTTCCGCGGCAGGCCAAAACAATACTACCTGTAATACTATATATTATACTATACGCCAGGTCAATTGTCAACTGCCAAGCGTGTTTCTTTCTTAATAATCACGCGCATCACAAAATTCTACAACTAATTTCATTCACATTTCAACAGTTTTTTTTTTTTTAAAAAAAAAACGAATAATGCTCCTTCAATCACCAAATAGAATATTTTCTAGTTTTCGACAATAATATTTTTGATTGGAACATTATCGAACACTTCATACATCTCTTCACGTTGAATTTTTTTTATAACTTTTGTGATTAATTTATTTTTAATATTCTTTTTCTCTCTGAAATTAATTTGCGAAAATGATTCGTTTGTTAAACAACTGTAGACGCTTTTTAAAGTTTGAATTTGGAACCTTGAAGGAGAGGTTGGTCAAACGTAATAACAACGGGACACGCTCCATAGGGATGACGTGGTGAGTACTAGCCAACGGCGCGAAGCCATGTGGAATGGAACAGAAGGGGCGTCGTTGTTGACAGTTGGATGAGGTGGATCCCACACTGCAGGGATCGTGTGAAAGTTTCGTAAGAGATTGTTTGTGGCGTGTGGAAAAGGGAAGAAACGGGGATAAAAGGAGATAAGGGAAGAATGGAAGCGTCGAAGAAAAGGCCCTCCTGGATCCTCGGCCACTCCCTTTGTCATCCGCATTGAATTGCACAACCCATTATGGGCTTCCCTATCCTCCGTATTACCTTATTGCCATTATCCAAAATTGAACAAAAATTGCAAGTTCGTAAAATCATTTTTTGCATTTAATTAAATATGATGAGTGAATAATTAACATAAAAACACAAATATAAATAAGTACATAATCAACATAGTTTACCTTATTTACTGTGTCTTTTTTTTTTTTCACTTTAATGATTAAATGGTTGGCTCATCAATCATACGTGCAGCACAGGCATATCAAACGGATAACAGAGAGAGACAGGTCAGCATGTCATGGTGGAGCGGCTGCGTGCGTAATCGGTCACGCTTGCTCGCTCTCTGATTCTTATTTGGTTGCTGTTTCCATTAATTGCTCTATCTTTTAAGTAATCAATATGGTAATCTTTATCCTCATTTCCAAAAAAAAAAAAATGAAAAAAGTAAGAAAAAACAAATATCAGTTGCGTGCCAGCACAAATATTTTATCTGAATTTCCCTTTAATTTTTTTAATAATCCAAACATTAATCAAAGTTAATCTTAATTTAAACTTTTGGATGAAATTAAACTTGTTGCGACAATACACGATACTTAAAAAAATGTCATATTCATTGCCATAAAACGAGGGAAACCTATTTACTAAAATACAAGGAAAAAAGGGCATTGAAATATTCTGAACTCCCAGAAGGTTAGTCCAATATTTTGATAAATGCTCTGACTTTAGTTCAGGAGACAAGTCTATGCTTATCTACACAGTGTATGACACGTGGGCAATGCCATGGCTGTAATTTTAAAACTTGTTATAGTAATAGTATGGTCAAAATTATTCAATATTTTTTGTGACTTGACATAGTCAGTCAATTTTCCTTTTATTTTATTTCATGTAATACTATAAACATCAATATATCAAAGTATCTTAAAAAAATCAACAGCAAGCAAAGAATCGGTATAATCAGGTTTTAGTACTCCAAAACCATCCATCCAAACAGTGCCATTAATCCCCTTTTCCAAGAGTTTTCCCTGCAAGATTGAATATGGTTTTCTTTTTAAAAAAAAAAATTAAATGACGATTTTACCTTTACCCTTTCAATTTTTTTGGCTTCCATTGACAAAAAAAAAAAAAAGTTTTAGGTTGGACGGAATTTTCTCAAAGACAGCAGACAGAAATAATGTACAAACACTTTATTCATAAGATTTGTCCATTCGAGTTTATTTCATTTACTTCTTTATGTGACGCTTATTTTTTGAGCATATCTACACTTTATTTTTCAGTAAGTGCACAAAATAATTGAAAAACATGAAAATAAAATTTGAGGCTTTGTAATTGTAAGTAATTAATCGTACTATTTTTTTTTTTCTGAATAGAAATAGTAAAGTTTTCATGTTTAAAGATAGTATAATCTATGTGATTTTAAAAAAAGCATGATGTATAATTGAATAGCTAATTATTCTAATGTGTTTTTCATCATTAAATGTAAAAAAAAAAACCTCAATTTTTGTAGCTAAATATTCCATAATAATACTAAAGAAAACGAAAGGCATTTTTTTCTTATGTGTAGTTGAAGTCACTTAAACTAAATTTTGAATTTTAAGTGGGATGGTTAACATAAAAATCATAGAATTTTTATGTAAGAAATTTTAATATATAAAATTCCAACCATATTTATTTATCGTGGTGTTGTACCCACACTTAACTCATACTAAATCATAAGTTAATAAATATACAAAGGTTATATAGGTAAAATAGACTATATGGGAAGGGCATTATGGGTAGTAACTTTGGCGGGACTGCAACGTAAGACCGACCAGTTTTGTGTCCTTGTATTTCAGGAATTATTATTTTATCCACATAACAGATCATATCAAATTTTTCTCTTTTTTTGACTTTCTTATGTATAAACTGTCTCAGCATCAGCATCCCTTTGTTGAATGAATCGAAAATTTTAGCATACAGAAACACCAAACCAAACGGAACCTCGGAAACAAAAACTCCCCAACGTAGTATTGAAATTAATAAATTTTGTATAAGTCGGTTGTAAACCCAAAACCATCCCACAAATCTCACCGATTTCGAACCTAACACACTCTTAACCACTATATCTAAATATACCTTCTTTTCCTGACAAGAAATTTCCCCTACTTGGGCACTTCTGTTCATACCCACTTTTCAGTTCTCAATTATCCATTTTCATATTTTTTTTTCTCCTATTCTTTCATTTATTTTGTTCATAAAGGTTCTGTTCTCTTCTTCAGAAGGTGAAGAACGAGGTAAGCGACTTGCTGAAATTTCATTGACTTGTTTTGCTTTGAATTAGCTTCACCTATACTGCAGAGTTCTCTTCATTTCTGTTCTGTTAATTTCCCAGCAATCAATGGGAAATGCATTACTGTCACTTGATTTTATTCGTTTTCTTTCCTTTTCTTTTCCCTGCAGAAAATTCTGTACAGTCACTGGAAATCTTTATTGTTGGAAAGTTTCATTCCTTTTAGGTAAATGCCTGCAGTTCCCTGACTTTCTAGTTGTTTTGCTCTTGTGGGTTCTGTTAATATTTGCATTTGGAGCTGTTTGTTTAACTTCGACAGAAAAAATCTTCGTTATGGAGAAATGGAAGCCGGATTATTGCATGCAAGTAAATTTATTGCTACAGTTACTTGGCTTTCTAGTTGTTTGTATTGGAGCTGTTTGTTTAAATTTCAGAGGAAAAATCTTTGGTTATGGAGAAACGGAAGCTAGATTATTTCATGCAAATAAATTTAATAATGCTAGGTATCCCAAGCCCAACCTTGCGGCATGTATGAATTACGTATAAATGGATTCATGAAATTTAGAAAAAGGAATGGAAATTAACATAGCAAATGCAATCTGGAATCTAAATTTTTTGTGCCGAAACAAACAAAACATCTGGACCTGAATAATTTTGATTAGCTGCTATTGGAAGTTACGCGTTTGCACTCCTACTTTCCTTCTATGGTTTGAAGGAGGATGGATTGAACAACCTTTTAAGATAAGGATGAATCTCTTGAGTACTTCCAAGTCTTATCTGTTTGTTTTGTTATTTGGAAATTGTTCCTGATTAATATAATGTTATTTTCTACTTTATTCTGTTGGTACACATGTCCTTCACGCTAGCTAGGCTTGTTGGCTGGATTTATTTCAGTTTCCCTGTGTATTTACGTACAGGGCACAACTCTTTTGGACAGATGAATCCAATTTGATTAATTATGTTGTTAAATTGATAAAAGCAATTTTATGATTCTTGCCAGATTTAAGTGATATAAAGGGTATGTGAATAAGTTCTAGTATACTGCATTTTACCTAGCGAACTTTGAGTATAACGTCTTCTGTTCACAGGCCTCGTATGAGAAGGTGATACGGTGGAGATGTGTTCATGAGATTAGCTGCATGAATTTGAGCTAAAACATTGTATGTATATGTTTGATGTTTCATTTTCTATTTGTTCCCCCTCTAATAATTTCTGTTTTAATTTTTTGATTCAGTGCTTTTGATCAAATCTTGTTAGCTAGGTATATATGTGCATGATTTCATTACATTTCAGTTCCTTTTTTTTTTTTTTTGGTCTCTAATAAGTCCTGTTTTAGCTTTGTGATTCTATGTTTTCAATGAAATCTTATTGTTCCTGCATAGATTTGGATGACTAAATGATTATGTAGAAATTGGCTGGCTCAACCTTTGTAATGCAAAACACGATCTTTAAATCTCTGCTGTTTTCTTCTTCTCCTTGAATCTTTTATGATTTCATTTTGCTTTATTTTAATATTTTTTTTTTTTTTTTTTGGGGGGGGGGGGGGGGGGGAGGGAATAGGTAGATTTATCTGTGTTAGGATCATAATCATGGCATCAATTGATAATTACCCGTGCGCTGTTATGATTTCCCCTTCTTTTGTTTATATAGCCCGACACAGTTTTATGAAAGGTTCATCTGTGACACCCTATATTGTATTCAGTACCTAAGTTAATGAACTTTTTTTTTTTTGCTGACAATAAAATGTTGGTGACTACTTAAAAGAAATTTGTGCAGATGTAATTGTATTCATTTGCTTCTAACCGGCTGCATTATAGCTAATGTGTACTATATTGGTTGTGTTTTCATGCATTCTTACGCTTTACTTTTGTGGCATTAAATGATGTTGGTATTTGTTTGTCTTTAATTTTGTAAATCAATAATGGAGTTAAATATGGTTAAAAGAAAATAAAAAGAAAAAAAGCAAATAGTTCTCTGATCACGAGTAGCACTTGTCTGTTTTCCTATTCCAACAATCTTTCCATGTGGTTGAAGAACATATTTAGAGAAAGCATTAATTGATTTTCTGGCAATGGTTGAATTGCCAAGTAACTTAAGTTGAGGAGTTTGCTTGAGCAATGTACTTGTGTCTTGTAGTCCTGCATATAGTCCTTCATGCTATAGTTATAAAATTTTCTCTTTTATATCTGCAGGTTCTTGTTGTTCAGTGGGTTTTTTCTTTTATCTCCATTCAGTTGTTGATCCAACGTGATTCAGCACTCCTAAAGCTCAGTAGCTGAAAATTACAGTAAAGATGGTGGCAAGATCATGCATGAATTTGTTGGACTTGGTGTCTGGGGACATTTTGGATTTCCCTCCAAGTCCAAGGGCTCTTCCGCGAGTTATGACTGTTCCAGGAGTTATTTCTGATGTAGATGGCAAAGAACGTAGAGATGATGATTTATCCGCTCTCTCATTAGAATACAGTCAAAAGATAATTGTAGTAGCAAATAATCTTCCTCTCAATGCTCAAAAGGATCAAAAATCTGGCAGATGGTGCTTTAGTTATGATGAAGATTCAATTTTTTGGCAGCTAAAGGATGGACTCCCTTCTAAAACTGTTGTCTATGTAGGATCACTGAATGTTGATGTTGATGCAAGTGAACAAGATAAAGTTTCCCTTGAGTTGATGGAGAAATTCAATTGTCTGCCTACTTTTCTACCTTCAGACCTCCAGAAACAGTTTTATAATGGATTCTGCCAGCAAACTTTGTGGCCTTTATTCCATTACATGCTGCCCATGTACCCAGATTGCTCTCGCTTTGATAGGTCACTGTGGCAGGCTTATGTTTCTGCTAACAAAATATTTGCAGATAAAGTCAGTGAAGTTATTAATTCAGAATGTGATTATGTATGGGTACATGATTATCAGCTTATGGTTCTGCCAACATTCCTGAGGAAGCGATACCATCGGGTCAAGTTGGGATTTTTTCTCCATAGTCCATTTCCTTCATCAGAAATTTATCGGACTCTGCCGGTTAGAGATGAGATTTTGAAAGCATTGCTTAATGTAGATTTGATTGGATTTCATACATTTGATTATGCTCGTCATTTTCTATCTTGCTGCGGTCGGATGCTTGGCTTGGAACATGAATCCAAAAGGGGTTACATTGGGCTTGAATACTTTGGCCGCACTGTATACATTAAAATTTTGCCTGTAGGGATTCATATGGGTCGACTTCAATCTGCTTTGGATCATCCTTCTTCTTCTGTCAAAGGCAGAGAAATCTATGAGCAATTTAATGGGAAAAAGCTTATTCTTGGTGTTGATGATATGGACATATTCAAAGGCATCAGTTTGAAGTTCTTGGCCTTGGAAAAACTCCTGGAGCAGCATCCCTCTCTGCAGGGTGAGTTAATACTGGTCCAAATTATAAATCCCCCAAGGAGCAGTGGCAAAGATGTTGAGGAAGCCAAGAAGGACACACATAGTACTGCCAAAAGGATAAATGAAAGGTTTGGATACCCTGGTTATGAGCCTGTGATTATTATTGATCATCCCATTCCTTTTTATGAGAAGACAGCTTATTATGCTTTGGCAGAATGTTGCATAGTAAATGCAGTGAGGGATGGTATGAATTTAGTTCCGTACAAGTACATTGTCTGTAGGCAGGGAAGTCCAAAAATGGACGAAGCCTTGAAAATTGCTTCTGAGTCCCCTCGCACTAGTGCACTTGTTGTCTCTGAGTTTATAGGTTGCTCACCGTCTCTCAGCGGAGCAATAAGGGTGAATCCCTGGAACACTGATGCTGTTTCTGATGCAGTAAATCTGGCCATCACTATGTCCAGTGAAGAGAAGCATTTGCGCCATGAGAAGCACTATCGATACCTTAGCTCTCATGATGTGGCTTACTGGGCCCGGAGTTTTATGCAAGATCTGGAGAGAGCATGCAGGGATCACGATAGTAAACATTACTGGGGCATTGGCTTTGGCATGAATTTCAGGGTCTTGTCTCTTTCTCCTAGTTTTAGGAAGTTATCCATGGAACGCATTGCCTCTGCATATAAGAGGACAAGTCGAAGAGCAATATTTTTGGACTATGATGGTACTATTGTGCCCAAAAATTCCATTGTGAAAAGCCCCAGTCCAGGAGTCATATCTGTTCTAAATAACCTCTGCAGTGATCCTAAGAACACTGTTTTTATAGTAAGTGGCAGGGGGAAGACCTCATTAGGCGAATGGCTCCATCAGTGTAAGGATCTTGGCATAGCAGCTGAGCATGGTTTTTTTATAAGGTATGCATGTGTTTTAAACACTTAGATACTCACCATAGTGTTTACAGTTTTTTCTGCTAGTTTTAACTGCCTCTTATTAATTATACTCCCCTCCCATTGAAAGTAAAGGAGAAAATGAAGAAGGAAGCGACATAGTGCCTCTTATAGTATTATGTGACATAAGCTTTCTGGTGTCATTTTCATGTTATTATCAATTTCTATAAACTTGGTGGAGTAATTTTTCTAGCCTTTTTTTATGGTAGATGGGGCAAACAGTCAAGTTGGGAAACCCGTCATAGAAATACAGATCTTGGTTGGAAAAGGATTGCTGAACCCGTGATGAGACACTACACTGAGGCAACAGACGGGTCCTATATAGAGCCGAAGGAGAGTGCCTTGGTGTGGCACTATTATGATGCTGCTCATGATTTTGGAACTTGGCAGGCCATGGAGTTGTTGGATCACCTCGAAAGTGTCCTTGCAAATGAGCCCGTCGTTGTCAAAAAGGGAAAGCATATTGTTGAAGTTAAGCCACAGGTATATGCGTCTATCTCTTCATCTCAACACTTGGGAATTATGACCGTACTCGAAAGTTCTAATATTGGCTAATTGAATCCCAGGGGATAAACAAAGGATTAGTTGCCGAGCAAGTTCTGTCTACATTAGCCAACGATGGGAAATCACCAGATTTTGTATTGTGCATCGGGGATGATAGATCTGACGAGGATATGTTTGAGAGCATATCAACCAAAGTTTTCCCCGCACCCACAGAAATCTTTGCATGCACAGTCGGGCAAAAGCCAAGCAAAGCTAGGTACTTTCTAGATGATACTGCGGATGTGACGATGTTACTTCATGCGCTCGCTGCTGCTTCAGCACCTAAATCCAAAGGTTGCGCAGAAACCCCTCTTGAAACGGCACAAGTCTATTTCGAAAACATTGCTTGAAGCGCAAACTCTCCCTTCCCCGTCCAAGCACCCGGATAGGTTAGAAATATAGCGACGATAGCTTTGATGGTTCATTTTTCTGGTTCAGGTGTATACAAGGCAAAGTTTTCGGATAGTGATCACCAGGGATTAGATTGGTTTAATCAATCAGATCGACTAATTGGAGGTACCGTTTGCTTTTGGCGGCGGTAGTTGCATGTCTGCTAGCTTTTAGCATCACCATTTGTGAAAAGATAGCGATTATAGTCTCACTCTCAATATGCATCGGGTATTGTTACCTGATATAAATATATATATAGGAAGAATCCATTGTTTGTATATTTTAACTATACAGGAAAGTTTCATATTTTTCCATTTCTCTCACAGAATACTGGGTATGTGCCGTGGATCACTACGTTCCATGAGAACAGAGAAAAAGGGTCCAAGCACGAGTGCCTTCTTTTTCTTTTGTCTAAACGCCCTCTCGTACAAGTTGTACTGTGTCATGACCTGTCGTTAAAACAGCGTAAGTCAGTATTTTGATAAAACGGCGTTTTGTGAATTGCGAACGATCACTGACTGGCGAAAAGCACAAGTGCTTTTGTTTTGGGATGATTTTTATTTTTTCACTGTGAACAGAGATCGCTACTGGCAGAAGGAATCCCAAGCGGCAACCCGAAGAAAAATGCTGTTGAAGTCCAGAAATGTGAAGACGTGGCTTCTCTTTCTTAACGGTTTTACTCATTCCGGTGCTTACCCTTTTCTTCTTCCAGTAACTTGTGTTCTGGGTGATCGGACGCTGAGCAAACACAAATAATTTTTCTTTTTTGTTTCAATATGCTTGGCATTTCTGTCTTGGTTGCTTGAGGGGAAAAATGCATCATGATAAAAGGAAAAATTTTATAAACTAAACCTTCCAAAATTTAGACCATCGGTAATTCCCAGATCGTTGTGTTATGTAGACGGGTTGCCCCCGTTTTTGGTTTATGGTGCATTTGGATGATCAAGTCTTTTGTGCTCCGACGAGGCAAGATTTGCTGGATTGTTCATGGTAGTGGTAGTATCCTGACATGTGTTTTGCTCATATTTCTCCTGATTTGTAAACATCACCATCACCATCACCAGGGAAAACTCATATTTGTGTCCCTATTCTTGAAACATGACATAACATTCCTCCTTGTCGTTGGATGATAACGAGTGAAATTTATGTCATGTTGGTATTCTGTATTCAATTAAGTTGACTTCACTGCTTCAATCACATGTGATGATAGAGCATTCTCCTTTTGAAGTATACCCTATGTTATAGATCATGTAGACAAGGATGAATAATTGAAGTTCAAGCTGACAAGCAAAATGAAATGACTTTATTTGGATATTCATTCTAGCTGCGCATAATTTGTTCCGTGGCAACTTGTCTCAGATTTTTTTTACTTGATAATAATAGACTATGACGTAAGAGTCTAATAATTGACATGTTTGAAAGAGATTGAACTCCTTAATTAATTATTTATTTGGCTTAAATATCATTTTGGGTCCATACAATTGATTCAGGTGCGATCAAAAAAGGAAGTGTCACTCTTAAGTCACTTGATCAAAAAGCAAACATTATTTGCATAGTAAATAGGATAAGATTAAAAAGCAATTGAAAAAATCTTCCTGCACTTGATTATCTGGTTTATTCCTTGCAATTATAAGTTATATTTCAACCAAGCGTATAGTGTATTTATTTATATCTATAATTATTATCTGGTCGTCTAAATTGTTGATCATCGATTGGCAGCCCCGAATAGAAACAATGAATATAACCTTTAATCTATCTGATGGATCACACCTAAGGTGGGGGCTGGCCTGCAGAAGTCGTTGATCCTCTAAAGCACCGAATCATCCCAACCATCACCAAAATATCCTCACCGCATAATCACTACCAATACCATTATGTGAGTTTATAACTTGACGTTGCAGGAGCGTCGGCATGGGTCCGTTTCGGCCTTTTGGTTTCGCTACAACTATATAGCTTAGCCTCTTCGCCGAAACACTTCTTGAGGAGTCCACTCCCACAGTGAGAGCGCGAGAGAGAATTCCCCTCCGTACAAAATTGAAATTCATCTGGTAGCGCTAGCGTCACTCCCCCCTTCGTCTTCTACTCTTTTTAGTCCGAAATAGAAGAAGGCCCTGTTATGCCCCCAATGGAGTTAGAATCAACGGGCGAAGAGAGATCCAACAGTCTCTTAGTTAACGCGCGCTGCTCCTTCTGTTTGTCCTGCTTCGGCGGCCGTGGATCCACAAACGTTGGCGTCGCATGGTGGGAACGCGTTCGAACTTCATCTTGGTCTCAGACGCGTCACCCCGATGACCACTGGTGGTCGCGTGGCTTCAGAGCGCTCAAGAAACTCCGCGAGTGGTCGGAAATTATCGCTGGACCCAGATGGAAAACATTTATTCGGAGATTCAATAGGAACAGAAGCGGTGGTGGTAAGCATGGCAAGTACCAATACGATGCTATGAGTTACGCCTTGAATTTCGACGAGGGCCCCGCTCAGAACGCCGACTTCGAAGAGGGTGACTACGCCGGCTTCCGAAACTTCTCGACCCGGTACGCTGCTGTTCCCGGTTCGGTTTCGGTTTCGGCGGATGCGGTTACGCCGGGTAAGGACGTGGCAGTTTTCGGCTGAGAGTGAGAAGAAGTGCAAGTGCGTCGTGTAAGCTAAAACTGCGCTGGAATGTGTTGATCGTGAGTTGGACAGGACAACCACCCAACTGCGCAGGGTTCGTTGATTACGCGAGGTCAACATGGTCTGGTAGCTCAGTTTCAGCGTCCGCGTGTCTTTTTAATGATTTTAATATTAATGGATATTATTATTATGTGCATATATATTTTTTGTCTGAGTTATGATTTTTAATTAATTTTGGAGCTTGCTTTGCTAAATTTCAAGGGAGAAAATCTGATTATTGTATTGGTTTGGTTAATTATTTACTCTTCCGTTCACAAGCCAACACTAATATATTGTGATCTCAATGTGTGCTGTCGTTTTTATTGAGTTAGAAAAAACAATTTAAAATTAATTTGTTTGGTAATACCCAATTTGACATAAACAATATGAACACGTTGTGCCAAATTGACGTATTGAGAGCGAAGGTGCGAGAGGTAGGCGTGTGAAACAAACTGATACAAGTAAAATGACAAAACACCAAACATTGTATCTACCACACAGTAATCTTATTTGTTCTCTTTTTTGTTTGGTAGTTAACAATTTACAATAATCTAATTGCAAAGCAATATGATTTTTTTATTAAAGTAGATTATACTTTTTTTAATAGGCATATCGAGTCCTATGGCAAATTTTAAGAGTTAACGGAAGTTTTAATAGATTAACCTAGACCAATCTTTGTTAATAAAAAAGTGTTAATTCATATGTTGATTTTGAAATTAAATTTAAATTGTTTCACCAAGAATTCAAGTACATATAAGAATGCAATGCAAAGATTGAAGCTGCTTTCAGCTCTGCATTGATCCACTATTTAAAGACTTTATTTGCAATAAAATGTCGCCTAGAATCCATGGAAAGCTCAAACAGCTAAAGCTTTTGCTGTAAAATCGTGGGTGGTAAGAGACATGGTACCAAGCGGATGCCATCTGCAGACGTTGATGCTGTTGCTGTTGGCAACTAGTTTCGAACCATTCCTTAGCTTCATTTTGCAGATTCTTAACTGATAACACAATCCTATCCTTCATATCTCCGTATCTCCTGTTGTCGCGCTGCAGATACGTATCACGGTTTCTCAAGTTACCCGTCATCATCTCATCCTCAGTCTTGGCCCCATAGAACTTCATCAAACTCACCATTTTCTCTACGTACATCTCTTTGTGACTCTTGGCAATTTCAATAAATGCCTCAAAGCCATCAACTTCAAGATCATAATCGTATGCCGCTGCGGCAACATCCTCTGACCACTCAAACCTTGACCTCATCTGCAGATTTGACTCAATTACAGCTCGGTATAGTTTTCCCAGTACACTAGTAGAGGTATACATTGCTTTGTCCATCCTCTCCATAAAATCTGGATACGCTCTTGGTTTCAAAGTTCTCGGCATTTCGGCCGGTGCTCCGGTCTTTGCAAAATCAACAGCCATGGAGTGAAGCTCTGCCAACTCAAGGCATTTTCGACTCCTGGCCTTTTCTGGTTCACGGTCGGCGAGAACCAAATGAGCAGTTGAGATAGCACCCAAGGTATCGTTGATCATGTAATCGACAAAAAATTGTTGGATCTCCTGCGTAAAAACAAATGAAGAAAGGCAATTTCACATTTTATCAATATTTAGAAAGATACTTGCTGAAATGTCGAAAATTACCTCTAGTGTCACGTCGTGGTCCATTATGCGAGGCCTCCTTCCTGTGTAGTCCATTGGAGTCTCTGTTTGACATGGGATGAGACCTTCGTCCCAGCTTATGAAAAACAAATCTCCATCCAGATCCCCACCGGAGCATTCATTTGGATGAGGCCTGCACATCAATTGAAGCGTTCATTTTCGAAATAAGGATCAAAGAATCACGCATCACTAATATCGATTCTGAGGTCAATGAACTAGACAATAACTAAAACTATCTGCTCTTGAAGAAATCATTATTGAGCAGAAATTGATGCAGATAACAATCCAATACCAAATTTTACAAGTTATAAACTAGAAGCAATTGCCAGACTGTTTACAAATGCAACAGATGAAATGCAATACACAAACCTATGTCCTTTTTGCGGGAAGACAAGGCAATCCCTCAAACCCTTCTCCTCTAATTCAACATCATAGATAGCATCAAGTACTCTGACATCTCCTGGGTGAAGACAAGGGTTTTTGGTCACAACCACCTTCCCCACTAATACGCACGTGTTGTCATCCAGTTTCTTGAACCTTTCATCTCCAAATTGTTGCTTTGCTTTTGTCATGCTCATACGGACATAAACTTGGCCATAGTTTAAAACCCCAGTTTCATCCAAGCAACCTATTAAGACCAGACCCTTGGGGACAAAGATTCGGCATCTACTTTTCAAATCAGATAATTGTGATTCATAATGAGCCTTAATCATCATTGATAAGTAAGGTTCGGCGTTTGGTTCATAACCTTGAAGCAGCATCTTCACCAGAATACATTTTTTTGAATCAGAAGCATTCAAACTTTCAAGAACATTTAATGCTGCTTCTCTATTGATCAACATCTTGCCTAGGAAGGTCATTTGTTCCTGTTGCAATGCCTCAAATACTTCATCTTTTACTCCCAAGGTAGACAGCAAGATTATAATCTCTCGATTGAGAAAGCAAGGCATTGCGTCATTCCATTTAGTGACATTAAGCATCCTGTTTTTGGATTCAAATTTAAGCATACTGCTCCGCAGTGATAACTTCCTAAAGGAATGACGATCAACAGCAATGACACCCTTATATCCACCATATCGAATTTGAAAAGCTGATGGAGTATGATCCAATCCAAGCTTCTGAGCAACTTGCCTTGCAAAAGATTGGGAAATTTTTCCAATGCCATCTGAAAAACAGTACTCTTTACCATCTGTGGTAACTTCAACGTCTGGAATTTGCTCCACATCTTGAACGGGCACTACAAGTGTTTGCATAGAAGAGCTAAACAACTGACCCATCCTTGCTGCACATTTAGAAATACTGCGAATCCTGCTGAAGCATCCCATCCATTCTCTGATATCTTCTGCTTTTACCTTGTCATTAGAAGCAAACATCCAAACAGAACTTGATCGGAGTTGACTAGCTGAAAAGGCCAGAAACTCAAATCTTTTGTTTCCAATTACAATTCCATCTCGAAGAATGGTCAATATTCGCTTATATATTTCAGTTCTGAAAGGCTTTGAAAAAACATTTTTATGAATACTAGTGGACACTGCATTAGCTGGAAGCTTACTCCAATCCTCCTCAACAAAAGTAATCCTCATGAAGTCTGAAGCATACTGTGAAAAATTCTTTACCACATAATTTGAGGTCTCAAGCTCAGGACCAAGGCAATAAATCTTTGTTGGGGTAATCAGGGCTCTATGACAACTCATTATATTATTATTTGTCAGCCTTCTGCGTAATGATGGTGGTGGAAGACCTTTGTAGTTATTCCTTATAACTTGTAATTCAGTCTCAACAAATTCTAGCGGCTCATAACAAGTGAACTGCAGCTTGTGCAACTTCTGAAGAATTATGTTGGCAGTTTCTTCATCTATGTTGCTAAACCAGTCAATCAAATCATCAGCTACTGAAGCAAGACTAAGTTTCTGGGTATGAACAAGTGAATTGAGCTGGAAAAGAATCTCATATGGTAACTTGGAATAAGAACCACACTTTACAAGTGGAACTGTTTCTGATGAAGAACAGTATCCTTCCCCATCTTCTAACATCAGCACTTTTAAATTTTCTCTGTAAAGTGGGAAATTTTGGAAAATATCTGAAGCTAATGGTTCATCTCCAACATGCCAACAGACTGAAGTAGAGTATCCGATGGACTTCATAGCTGTGAAGTCTGTCACGCGCACCCAAGCAAATTCAAATTCCTCCTTACAAAGATGGTACCTGTCAGCACTGAATTTTGACGCAATATTTGGTCCAGCCATTTTCTGATAGATCCTTGGCCCATATTTGAGCTGAAAAGAGAAAACATAAACAAATCTTTTTATTTATTTCAAAGAAATGGCCATTCAGATCAAGAAACCTACGAAAGATAAGTAATCTAAAGTAAAAACCAGCAATGCCGCAGATTGCATCTATAGAATGATTCATAAACCCCTCCATCAAGAAATTGTTTTTATGACATTGGAACATATTTCGCACCTGCAAAACCAGAGCATTCAGTTTCCCTTGTGTTAAACAGAACCCGTTAGCCTCCAAAATGTCCTCAAACATTATTTCGAGTTTATAACACTCTTGACGCCGCCACACCCAGAACTCAACCCTCTTCCTCTCGGGCATGATCCAAGCTCTGACAGGCTTCAATGGTTCTAACGAACACATACAATCATCTTTTATCATAAAACCCACATGCAGGACTGTATCTTCAACCCGGTTCTTGGCTTCGACAGGCCTGAAGATGATGTCCTCATAGCTTTCCGAGATTCTGAGGTAGTGGGATTTAAAGATAAGATTGTTTTGGAGACCCAGAGATTTGGCTCTGGCTTTTGCCTCAAGGGTAGTGAACTGGACACGGCCGAAGCCCCGAGACTTCCAGTTCTTGCGCTCTGTTACGATATCTATGGCGAAGACTGAGTCGCGACCCACCACCGTCTCTAGGTATGCTAATAATTCTTTGGCTATGGCAGATTGTGGAATGTTGTAAACATAAACCGTTGCTGTGTTCGCCATCGTGCCCTTTGCCTCTTTGAAGCAAAACAAAGATCACGAGCACAGTAGCAGAGGAATCCTAGTGAGAATTTCAGGGACAACACTCAAGACGCACACTCATCACTAAACTCAACTTCACTCAGCTCTTTCAAAGCCCTTTGTAGTTCGGACTTCGCACTTCGTAGTGTCCTATTTGGCTTTGACTTCCCACTGACCGTTTTTATTTTATTTTTTTTTTTCCCACTATTGTCGCGTACTTGCGTTAGAAAGACTTTATCACTTCAGTTGGGTCCTTCAACGACGACTATTACTCTGTCGTTTTGCATGTTAAGAAATAAGAATGCTATTTTGTTGGCCTATTATTATCGTGGAGATGAGAAGCTCTTCCTTTTTCTTTTTTCAGAAAAACAGTCAGAGGACTTTGTTGGGGGAAAATCTGATGCCGTATCTCTCTGTATTTCTTGGATCAACATGGAGACACATAAAACAAATATGCTAGGCTTACTCAGATTTGGAAGATGTCAATATGTTGGTCAATTTTATTTATCTTTTGTAAGTCGTCTAATTTAAACTAGATTTCATACTTGTCAAGGGAAAAGAACGAGACTTTAACAAGCACATCAACAAACATATTTGTGAATGCTAATGGTATGAATATGATAACAGAGACAACATTTATTGTCAATAAAATTCTCAATAGAAATTCAGCTTAATGTAATCAAGGGAAAGCGGTATTTGAAGAAGTGTGAAATTTGCTTTTCTTGGACCAAAGCCAGATTTTGGAAACAGAGAAGCTATCACCTCTGCTCCTTCTGCCACCTATTTTCTTTCCATCTACATCCCCATCTTCTGCAATATCAAACAGGTATTTCCTCCTCACGTCACTTTCTTCACCACCTCTGCTTCTGCTATGAGATAGGATCACTTGCAGATTTGAATCACCCATCACATACTGATATGAACCCATGGAATAGCATCTTCTAGCATCCAAATTACAGCTACTGCTCTCTTCCCCTCCTCCTATCTCTCTTTCTCTACCACCCTCTATTCCAATATTTCTGAACTTTCCAAGTCTCACAGAAAGTACCCTTCTTTCACTAACATTTTCCTCTGCAGTTACTGGTATCTGATTGTCCGAACACCCATTCTCTTCATCATCCGTGAATCTGTTTGGCAAAACCCGAGAAACATCAAAATTACAGATTGGATTTTCCATGGGAAAGCCAGAGCTGGAAAGAGTCGCTCTACAAAGAGGGCATGTGGAATTTGAAAGAAGCCATGTGTCTATGCAATGAACATGAAAAGCATGACTGCATATGGGCAACAGTCTCAGCTTGTCCTCTTTAGAAAATTCACAGAGACACACAGCACAATCTAATGGTCCCTCCAAACCCAATACATCGTTGTAGTAGAAAACGGGCAGAGCGTCTAGAATAGCTTGGTCTAGACCCGAGTCATGTAATCGGAAGAGCTGTTGAAGCTGCCTTTGAAGAGCACGGGAGCGCGTGGCTTCAGGGAATCTGTTGGAGTGGTAAAGAGACGAAGAGGATGGCCTTTTCATCAGAAACCAAAGAACTAAATGGATAAGTCCATATATGAAGAAGATAACGGCTAGCACTATAATAACCAATAGAATAAGTGGACTGATTTTGCTAATAGATGGTGACGGTGTTGCTTCTTTCTCATTGCTAATAACATGATAAGGAGTTCTGAATGAATACGAAGGTGACTGAGGAGATGGGTACACCAAATTACCGCCATTGTTCTGCTGAATACTGGGCATTTTGCCAATTGCAGATGAAACTTCTGAGGTGAGATCTTTCTGATTGGTTTTCCCAGTTGCCTCTCAATGCTTCACGGATAGACACCCTGAACTCCTGGAGATCTTTCTTGCATCGAGTTTAGAAATGGGAGTAAAGATCGTGGGAAACTGAAAAATAATAAATGCAGTTGTAATGTAATTGGCTCTTCACAAAATGTTGGCTCCTTGCATACAGAATATATCTATGGTTGGCTTGTTTTACATGAAAAATGAGTCACTGATATCTCGACATCAGAGAGAAGGTGGATTTGAAAGGGAATCAAAGAGATGTGATAGACTGAAAAGCCCATCCTACCTCTTGATATGGAGACCACCAATAGAATTTCAGTCTTTGTGGTTGGTGATGACTTGATGTTGTTTGAATTACTTTTGTGCCACACACAAAGAATGTTTGATTTGTTGGTATAACGTGTGAAATACAAGGACAATGTAGGAAATGGCAAGAATACAGCATTATAGGGCTTATAACTTAGCACATATGTCGCTCTATTTTCTCTGTTTTGAGGACTTACCCGGTCTTGTTTCTATTTGTACACGGACTGTTGTCTTTGATTGAAAATTTGTGCAATACACATCCAATTACATAGATCGAGGCATTATAGATTATCACTGTTTTCATAGACAATAGGAAAAAATGCCAAATGATTAAGATATTGACCTTTCCACAATTTGATTGTCCAAAGCTCTGTCTACTTGTTTGCGTGGCTTTCTTTTTAAAATAGATAATGATCAAAATCATTTCACGGAATAATGACCCTCTATCATGCTTGGCTAATCTAGCCATTTCACGTCAATCTTGGCATAATCACAGCAAACCAAAGATGGGAGACAGTAAAAAGAGGGGAAAGAACAATGTCCTGCATTCATTCCTTTTCAGTTGGGTGTTATTGGTCAACGATGTTTAATTACTCTTTGCTTCCAAAAGAATATATGTACTTAGTTAAAAATGTGTAGTTTTCATTCTAAGTCATGCCCAACTCTGTAAAAAGTACCAAACTTTGAATGCATTAGTGTTTCATAAATAATGTTGTCTCAGAATGTGATAAATCAATGAGCCACCCATTTTGTCAATCTTCCACGCATGCTTGGAGATGGTGACAATACAAGGATCTTAAAGGTGGACAAAACAAGATGGTGGGGTCTCAGATTCCTTTTCCTTGCACGCATGGCATCTAAATGTTCTCTATGATTATGTCTGCCAAACTCCTGTGATGGTTTGCCAGTTCTGTCTGATTGTATTTTCATGTTCAGTCCCCAACCAGCAAGAACTCGGGAAGATAGTTTAGGTTCAAGCATTCAGATGCCATTGCTTGACAGAACAATAGCCAATCCTCTCATTATCTTAATTGATCATCCTTAGAAACAAGCCAAGCATCATTAGCAAACCCTGGCAGCGAAGTCTCGAGTAATGGCGTAGAATTGGATTCTATCACCTTTCGTTTAATTAAAAACAATGAAGAGAAGTAACCTGTGGTCTATATATGATCTGTCCCTAAAGAAAAAAGCAGTATTCTACAGTATTTCACATCGCAGGCTCTTTTAATTTTAATTTTTTTTTTAAACGATATTATAAGTAAAAATTGTGTCTTTCACATACAGTTGAGGACTAATCGTTATCTGCTTGAAACTTAGATAAATTAAAGAAATTTAAATTAACCGTGAGGGCTAGGAGGATTTCAATGACCTGACATGTTATAGAACTATGTAAGATAACCTCTTGCTTATGGTTCAAAGGTTATGGATCTCTCTTCTTCCTCTTTCAACGCAATTGTCATGACAGCAACTTCACACATACTTGGTCTGTCGCTTGGAGAAGGATTTATGCATTTTAGTGCTATCTGCAACAAGCTCACCATCCTCTCTTCACTGGCACCTTCTGAGATTAGGGACTTGTCAAAAACTTCAACAGTCCATTCTTCTCTGACCACTGAATTCACCCATTTAGCCAAATCAAACCCATTATTTTGAACCACTTTTCCTGTCAGTAGCTCTAGAAGGATCACCCCAAAGGCATAGATATCTACCATAAAGGTGCTGTATGCAAGAGCTCCAGTTGAATTTCCGTTTTTTAAACCTTTGCTGTGAGGAAGGGAAGATGGATCTTGATTTTCAACCACCATCAGGCCATATTCGCTGACGCACGGATCCATATTCTTGTCAAACAAAATATTACTAGATTTCAAGTTACCATGAGCTATTCCAGCTTCACAAAGCTCCTCGTGCATATATGCCAAGGCCTCAGCTATGTTAGCAGCAACGTTTAGTCTACTCCCCCAGTCAAACCTTTGGCCATTCTGAGATCCTGAAAAATCATTATTTCGCATGAAAAATGTTTAGTAAGATGTACTTTTGCTGTCTCCATTACAAACTAGGTCCTAATTCTACCATATTGAAACATGTAGTTAGACCATAACTAGAAATATTCAATCCGAACGGGTCCTAAGTTTCTCCAAGTCACCTTTTTTTTTTTTCTTTTTTTCTTTTTGTACAAAACCAATTCCCACTAGAATGTCATATTCCCTTATTATTATGTATGAAAATGAATAAAATGGCACCTGAATATAAAACTTACCAGAGAGCATTTTGAAGAGACTGCCGTTCTGCTGATATTCATAGACCAGGAGCTTCTCTTGTTGGGAGCAATAGTATGCAACAGGTGGTAGTACATATGGATGCTTCACTTGATCTACCTTATGCATTCTCCTCTCAAAATCATGTCTTGAAATTCCCCAATCCTTGATCCTCTTGACAGCAACTATTAACCCATTGTCCAGCATCACCTTGTAGAGGCTTCCGTGCATTCCTCTCCCAACCAATTCAGCAGGAGCTCGAAGCAAGTCCTCAAATCTTAACGATTTTCCCATTGGACTTGAAAGAACAAGGAGAGTTAATGTAGGCATACCGCTTTCAAGAGATGTTACTGAATACTCTGATCTTAGCCCAATGCTTTCCTTATCTTCAATAGAAGCTTCACTAGGCTTGTCACTACTAGTTTCCCTCTCCTTTTCCTTCTTTTCAATATCTACTGCTTTTTCTTTGGTCCTGAATCTCTTTATAATTTGGAAGGTGAAGAAAAGAAAGACAAGCACACCTAGAATTACATAACCTGAATATATAGCAATGCTCTCGCTGATTGATCCTCTCTTTTCCTTGTGAATTAATGGGAGAGAAGGAGGACAGGCATTTCCAAGTGGTGTTCCACATAAATTAGGATTACCAGAAAAGCTGTCAGCATGGAACTTGATCATGGCATCAGGAATTGGGCCAATTAACTTGTTGTTAGAGACATTGAACTCCTCAAGGTTGGAGAATTCAAAACTGGGAATTTCCCCACTGAACATGTTGTCTTGGGCAAGGAAGGAAACCAGCCCTGTAATATGACTCATAGATGGAAGCTGGCCAGCCAAGCGGTTATCTGAAACATCAAGCCTTTTTAAATTTTTTAACTCTCCGAGGGAAACAGGGAGATCCCCGGAGAATTTGTTCCCACTCAAATACAAGTGAGTCAAGGACTTACAATTCCCTATGTCTTCTCCTATCAATCCTTGTAAATTGTTGACCTTCAAGTCAAGAACTTGAAGAGACCCTGTTTGGCAAAGAGAACTGGCGTCTAAAGTCCCCGTGAAATTGAATCCATGAAGAATTATTTGCCTGACAAATTTGGAGTCTCCATCACATCTCACACCAGTCCATCCGTCAGTGCAGGGGTCTGATGCTAGTTTCCAACCCCATCTTTGTGCATTTCCATTTCCAGGAGCAAGTTTTTCCATGAATCTCACCAGAGCTTCCTTGACCACTTCTTCTTCTGAAGTGGCCATTGAAAACAAGAGGAGGATCACAATAAAGAGGACCCAGATGGGAGTTGGACCCATTTTCGGTGCAGAAGAGTTGGGTTTCTCTGGACTGCTTCTATATTTTGGTTTCTTTCTGGGTTCGTGGAATTAAGAGAAGAATGTGCGCGTGATGGTTGAGTTAAAAGAAATCACATTGCCAAATGGCTGATATAACAACAATGCTGAGTAAGATTGCCGACGTCCTTGACGATGAAGACTCAGAAGAGAGCCAAAGGGAACACCAATATCACTTCAAACTTCAACGTTCGGTGCCGGCGGTTTGAAATGGTCCTGTGTCTTCTACCTCAAATGCCTTCTGTCCATTTATTTTAACAGTCCCAGATTTTTTTTTTAATGTTTTTACTCTATACTATAGTTAATTTAAATATAGTTTAGTAAATGAAATGCTTGGATGCTTCTAATGGAGAGTAGTATGTGAGCAAATGCATTTTTTTTTTCTTTTATTTTACTGATGTAAATGTAAATAAATTCACCTGCAAGTGCAACTAGAGCGAGTCACAGTTACCGGTCTTCTGAGTATATAGGATAAGTTCTCTTGAAAATAGCTATTCCCTTTAACGTTTCCATTACAGGAACCCAAATGCCGCATGCAAACAAAAATAGACTGAGATTCGGTGAAACTAGATCCATGCATAAAAAATTAGTACGTTAAAAAGGGAGAGTTCTTTAGCCATATTTGAGTTAAAGGGTTTATTTATTTATTATCTTATCAAATCTTTAATGGACCTCTAGTAGGTGTAAAAATGTGGTAATAAGAATGGTGTAAGAGTATAAATTTTCATTAACATTTAAAATTAAAAAAAATCATTTATATATTTAAATGTAAAGATTTACATCTTAAAATGATCTCCGACTCATCGATATTATGTAATTCAATGGTAAATTTTTATTTTTATTTTTTGTTTATTGTGGGTAGAAATTTTTTTTTAATCTCCATCAGACACCCCCCCCCCCCCCCCCTTGTTATAATGCCGAAGGTAAGGCTCAAACATACCAACAGGTAGCAACCATAAGAACATGAAACAGAAGAAACACGGCTCGGGGACTTAAAACTTACAGATTGTTTTATATTCTCCATAACTGAAATATACCATGATTGATTCAATATAGAATTTTCACTTTTTTGTTTTTACAGGCAGAAAATGTTATAATCCTACTTCTTATAATTGAACAAGTAAAATATGAAATAAGGCTCTCATTACAGCTACATTCAAGTTTGAGAGTTCAAGCTGTGACCACTAGAAACCCTTTTCAAGGGTCAGCATGGCCAGGAATGTCGTCGTCACTTGATGCAACTTCCCCTTCACTGATATCCTCTTCATCATCACTCTCCTCTTCGGCTTTAGAGTTGGTAATGTTTTCCTTCTTCGCATACCTCTCGCAGTACTCTGTCCCCAGAGAGAGCAAAGCAATAATTTACATATCTTTTGTCATTATGAAAAAAAGCTTATCCACTAAAAAAACCAGAACTTGTAAAACAATTTTCTTCCATACAAGAAATATAATACTAGGAGATAATGATATGATTTAACTTCCTGTGTGTTCAGAGAACAGAAAGGAAACATAAAATACGAAGAGTCTTGGGGATAGGCCTAAAGTATAAAATAAACAAGGTCCTCGGTCACCAAGACAAATCACACAACCATAATGTAGCCTACGACATGCAGTTGACTCACCTTTAACTTTTTGATCATATAGCTTTCGGTCCTTCATCATTAATGATGCTGCATCACCATTGAGGGGATCTGAAGGATTTGGATAAAGCAAAAGTTGTGGAAGAAATACTTCAAAGACGTTTAGAAGATCTGAAGAAACAGAAACCATGGTCTGTAAGAACAAATACTATAATTAGAGAAGAACAACAGGATAAGGCGAGAAGAGGCTGTATCAATTTTAAGGTGGACATGCTATATGGTCTACTGGAATTCCTCACAGATGATAATGCATGCACATATGAAATCGTATAACTTCAGCAATTGGATACTTGGAGCCTTTAATATAAACATCGTGTAATTGATAATTACCAAACATTGGACTCCATGACTGGTTAATGACATCCAAGCATACAGACCCAGATCTGCAGATGACAGAATATAAAACAAAGTCAGCCATAATCCATATGGGCACAAACTTAAACCTTTTAAACAGCAAATTGTTGCTGTTCCTTAATAATCTATGCAATTTCATTATTCCCTCTTATACAAAGTCAATATATATATATATATCACAAAAAAAGAGATTGTTGAACATTATATAAGGTGCTCACAACTCGTCGACATTTGGATGGAATATCTTGTTCACAAATCCAATAGAAGGGGATTTGTATGGATATGCGTCAGGAAGCTCAACACGGATTTTCCAGACTCCACCTTCGTAAAGGCCTGCAACCATTAGATTAGTGTCATAAATATTACATATAAAGGAGGAAGCAGATAGGTTTCTTCTCAAAGATGAGTATTTAATCTTTTCACAGCATCACATAGGGAAATCGAATATTTGCCACACTCAATGTTTGAACCACACTTATGGTGTGTGGTGCATAAACCATTAAACCACCTCAGCAAGATCAAGTGTCTATCTAGTCTATAAACTCCCGAAACCATTTAGAGATTTAAAAGAAAATAAATATTTTATGAGTGTAAATTGAACATGACGCAAATAAATGACAATTAACCTACGAAAATGTTCTGCATCTAAGAAGTATTTGATTGGTAATTAATTCTTTGGAAGCATGATAGTGTTATCAAAAGAATGAAGAAATTTTTAGAATGTCAACAGTACTTTCTTTTGGACCATGGAACTCCACATTGAATTCATTGAGCCCGTCATTTATCGTCTCCACAGTGTAATCACTCATCATCCTGTAAGAAAAAAGGAAGAATTATTCAAGAAATATGACTTCGAAGATTCCCAAAGTCTCCCAACAAAAGAAAATAAGAGACAACAACATGCACAAACATGTACCAAGATATCAACATTGCTCCTTTCACGAAAAATGCACATTTTACCATAGCACTCAGTAACCTCACTTAAGGTATGTAAGTCCACAAGATGCCAGATAATGACATTACCACTAGGAGATCAGCATGGTGGCATCACTAAGTCTATTATTGTATTGTAACACTGGTGGACTGGAATCAACTTGCAGCAATCGGATGATATCAAAATCACCACTGCTTAAAGGAAAATTTTGTATTTACACTTGAGAATTCAATGTAGAGCATCAGAAATGAGAAAATCTGGTTCGTATTGAGAGGAAGGAGAGGAAACAAAACAATGGCAGTCGTTTTATAATGAGAAGATTACAGTTCTGAAATGGAACATGGTCAAAGGTGTAATTTCAACCATTCTTTTTTTTTTGCCATAGACAGAAGGGGGAGCAGGATGAGGCGAGAGTTGCAACCTGCAGTGCTGGGGGGATTCAAACTTGGGTGAGAAAGCTCCAAGGACCCTTGGAGGGAGGTGGTTAACCACTAAACCAAACCTCAATGTTGCACTATAAAATAAAACCATCAAATGAAGCAGTGGTGCAAATGGTGGATGAGGAATCTGCCATGATGGTATTGCAGGGGAGGGCAGACTAGAGCCCCCAATATCTCATGGATGAGAGATGTCAGGGTGTGGCACCTTCATCCTGGACGTACCTCATAAAATGAAACAAAAATCACACAGACACAACTCAACAGAGAAAAAGATCCACAATTGCTACAATCACAGGGGCAGAAATTGCAAGGAACCCCTGGATTTTTCACATCCTGAAATGCATAAAGAAACTGCTGAAAGATTCATCTTGGCAGTATCAATCATCTCTAATTCTTTCCTATTTTATTTTGAATTTGAAGTAATGTTATTGACTTCTATGCGTTTTTAATAAGTCTTACATCCTTTTTCTTCTCTCTCTCTAAAACAGCCGTTTATCACTCTGCCACGTCACTTATGGCATTTGATGTCTTGCAGTCTTTTAGGCCACTTTTTGTTATTAACAATTTAGTGTACAGGTGAACTGATAATATTATGCTTCAAACCCAGCTTTGTTTCTTAGACAGGCCCATAAACATGAAGGAATCCCCACATGTACAAACAGGAAATTCTTCATCTCGTTAAATCAAAAATTGCAGGACTTACGACAAAACACTAAAATTTAAAAGATGTAAGAGGATAGCCAACATTATCAACATGCCAAAAATGCCACCTCATCTCAAAACAAGTATCAACTATAACATAATTTGATTAATTTGATAATATATCAATTCCTATCAACTACAGGAAAACCAGTAAAGGTAACTAAAAACTATTTCAGAGGCACACAATACACAATTAAAACAATATACTTACAATTTCATTACATCCATTTCTCTTCTCTTGCTTGGAGATGACATTTTGATTTGAACAAATCAGCAATCACTTATTTTGACCTGCTACAAGGAAATTTGCGAAAAATTGGTACGTCTGCCAAATGTGAACTATGGAAACAGACTTCTATTTCTCCACATCTTCACCACAATTAAAAGGTTAAAAAACAAGAGCTCTTTTCATAGTGCAGCTCTTTTGCAATAATACACCATTAAATTAAGAATGGGGAGGGGATACTTGTTATTATCACTCAGTGTAACAACAACACATAATATGGCCAATAAAAACTCAGAAGATGCAGATGTATTAAATAGAGCAGAGAATCCCAAGTACAAGAAACCTCAGAATTCTTTTGAGGTCAAAACCATGATCAAAAGATTTGTCTCTATTGGTCCATCAAAAGAAACCATATCAGCAAACAAAGACATCATATAACATGACAACTAAACAAAAAGAAAAGAAGGAATCTTTTATATTGATCAAGTTTCATTTTCAAATGGATGGTTTATAATAAAACAATAGTCAATTGACACATTCAGAACATTAGGCAACAAGAGTTAGAATCACAAGACTTTCAATAAAGCATTTTCATTCGCAAATGTGGATCAATGGAATACATATAGGACAGATCAATCGTCAAACAAAGCAAACCAAAGATCTTCATTCGTTAGCATGGATCAATTAAATCATAGGACGAAGTAGAAAAGGAAAACTACTCCAACATTATGCTCAGTGCACTCTTAAGAGGGGAAAAAGATATTTTTCAGATTATAGAAGTAATAATATTGGTGGCGCTCAAAATCTTCACAAACAGATTTAGTCTCGAGACATCACCCACTAACACATCCACATCAGGCGCAAATCAATTAATACTACAGAAAGCTTTAATTTCACCCTTCTTTTTGTAATTTACTATGAATACAAACTGTCAGACAGTATATTAGGGACTGCAAGTACATAACAAGCTTCTTGGAATCTATGAGCAATGAGATTAGGATATCCATTTCTTCTCATCATGGCAGAGTTCTTAGAAGTACATTCACTCCCAAGGAAAATTATGTCATTTACTAAAAGTAACACAGAATGGGGTCATAATTGCGAAGAAATCTTCTTAATTGGAACAACATTATAACACTATTGAACTTTTAAAGGACAAAAAGCCCCAAATTTGTTGATTCTTACTATTAGATGAAGAGACTATCTTTGCTCTCAGAAAAGTGAACCGATAGAAGTGGCTCATGAGCCACATAAACATGCCCCAAAAAGATGAGATACACTGGGCGTGATTCAGGCCACTCATAGCATAACAACATTCTTCATTTGGCAACCAAGAAACCACCGAGTACAAATATGAAAAAAGTCGAAACAATCGCCGGATGGCCACTTCAATTCATAATACAGATGAAAATCCGGATGTTGCTTTCTTGCTTTACTTTCAAGAACTTCCCATAAGCCAAAATTAAGGTAGAGCAGAACATTAACAGGTAAAAATGATTTTTTTTTTTTTTGGCAATTTAACTTCAAGCAATTCAAATACAGAATTTATCATACTTGTCAGAAAAGTTTATATAGATTCTGACGCAAAAGATCCATGGTCCAACACCCAGATAAGCAAAAGCAAAAGAAGCAATCTTATGATGTTTACGCTTTAATTACTGCAAAAACCCAGAGAAAAAAGACAGATAATGTCGATCGGTATCTTACAACTGATACTAAAATTTCCGGAAAAAGAATCCCCGCAACCGTTTGGGCGTTTGATAACTAGCTTCTGATCAGAGAGTCATTGCAGAAAAGACAGAGAAACAGAGGTCAGATAAACAGAATGGTTTACAGGGGTAAGAAGAAAGTAACGGGTAGGGGGTAAAAATTTGTAAAGGGAAAAGGGGACTCAAATGTATAGGGAAGGGAGGGCGGTGAGATAGCAGAGGAGGAGGGGAATGGTGACGTGGGACTAAAGCACGTGTTGTAAAACTAAAGAGTTACTGCAACGTGGGAACTAGTTTTCCCCTTCTCCGACGAGTGGCGATTAAATTATGCATACAATCAATCAAATTAAACCTCAATATTTTAAAGATTTTGCTCTTAATTACTATATGCTAAAAAATGTAACATCATTTACTGACATTTTCTGGTTGAAGCATTTTCCAATATCAAGAATTTAAGTTCGTAAAAAAATATATGATAAAATTATATTAGTGTTACATTTGAAGTAAGATATGAGTTAAAAAAAAAAATAATATGACACCACATTGATGGTCTTATTAACTCTAGGAATTGCAATGTTGTCGTTGGGTAAGTTAGAAATTAGTCACCCGAGGAAGCAATTATTTATACGGGAAAAAAATTTAATCCAATGATAATCTAATAATTTTTATTTTTTTTTTATCAGAATCCAATAATTATTTTTAAGTGTGGCTGAAACTAAAGGTCAAAAATGATAATGTATTTAGACATATTTTGATTTATATAATTTAGAGAATAGAAAGAGAACTTGGTCTCTTTCCCTTAACTTTCTTAGTCTTTTTTTGCCAATTACTGATCAACTTTCTCAAAATCTTAGTACTGCTTTGTCAATTTTCAATTTTATCAAAACAGTAAAAAGAAGCACAAAATAAAGTTGATGGAATTGTTATGGCGTCACAGTTGCTTCATTATAACTATTGATGATTAATGCATAGGATGCTTGAGAGGTGGGGTTAAGATCTAGTGTTTACCCCAATGTTTCAGTTATAATTAAATTATTCAGCGTATGACCATGACCATTTTCCTTGATTAGCAGGAAACAAGTTGAAGAGCAATGTTGTAGGGAGACTAGGATAGATTTTTATCTTTTTTACGTATAAGTAAAAAAGGGAGAAAGGGGAAGGGGAATTACGAGGCATTCATAATTTTAGAACCAATCCCATTGCATTATTCAAAAGTAACCTCCCTTCTCACAATCAATCACCTTTTTCCGCAGCTGCTGCTTTTATAACAATCTCAACGTAATTTCCCACACCTGCCCCATACAATATCATTTCAAGTTTAGGAAGGATGACTTACTGCTGTATAAGCTACGAATACAAGTATATAGCAATAGCACCATTCTTTAAGAGCTATTATGTTATTCGATGAATAAGCATTATGCTTTCCTCAACATGTTTCAAAAGTGTGATATTGTCGCCATGGATTTTGGCCCTTCAGTAGATTACACACAAAAACAAGAATCAAGAAGGAAGAAAGTAAGAAACAAAGAAAGTACAAATTTAACTGGTTCCCCAAGGATTTTCTCCATAATAGTATGCAGTGCCAACCATGAGTGCCACGGTACCACCTTGGGCAACCACACGGGCCCTCATCAACAACTGCCCTAACTGAGAATTGCCTTGTCTAAAACTGATTAAGCCAGCCGTAAGCACACCAGCAGTCACAAGTGCACCTGAAGTTAACTCAGCAAGGTCAGCTAACCAACACTAAATAACGAGTTCGGCAGCAGCTTTTACAAATGAAAAGCATCCGCGTGAACCATCTTAAATTACCTTTCGTAATGCAAACAGATCAATGCTTTATCTCTCATATTAGCATGCAAAATGAAAGAAAGGACAAATTAGATAAATAGTTCAAATGTGGCATCGCCACCATAACCATCCATCAGTATGCCCTTCTCACCCTAGCCCATCACATTCTCAATCTTGTAAACTAGATCATATCCAAAGTTGATAAGATTGGTTATAGGGATTTATTAATTTCTTGCGCCGGTTTCTCATTTTTGTAAATATGATGGCACAAAAACAAGACCTTAAGCAGATTCAGAATCAATAGAATGATCATAATCAAAGCATCGACATGCCAACTTAAAAAGTTAGCAAAGCTGATCAATCTGAAATTTAGATTTTAATCCCCTATCGATAGGAACAAGTTCGTAAGTCACAAATATGCAGTACAACAGAATATTATTTTTTTTCCTCCCACAATTCGACCATGTTCTTATCAAAGAAATCACCATCTTTGTTCGTGTTCTTCATCATCAAAAATCATGATTGCATCCAAGTCCCTTTTCCCCTCCCATCTTTACGTACAACAACAGCGGCAACCCATATAGACTGTGCCCAGCCAAAGACACAAAAATGTGCTTCCCCTAATTATACGACCTCCCACATCATCCATTGTGAATTTTTTCACATCTTTCCCATGACCCTGTAATTATCATTCCACCTTCTTTACCTTTGTCATTGCCGATTAAGGAAAAGAAAGAGATGAAACAAACTGGCATAATATCACCAAATTCCCAAATTAATCAAAATTCAATACAATATGCTATGAAATACTCATACTCAATTTAAAATAAAACCCATATAAATGAAACAGGGCACAACAACTGAACAGATATATCGAAAATTTCATTAGAAACATCAAATCAAAAAATTCAATGAGTGACAACAGACATAAGGATTTTACCAACGGGGACCCAAGGGTTCCTGACGCGCTTCTTCTCCTCAAAAATTTCCAAACTGGGTTCAGCAGTTCCCATCTTCTCAATGTTATAGTTGGTTGATCAATACAACGTTGAGATTAGGCTGAGTCCTAAGGAAAATCTGCAACGAAATGCAATTTTAACCACGAAACCAAACAAACCTATTGAAGGCGCGCCAGCAAGACAAGTCAGCTTCGCTGCACTATATGTATTCAACACGTGGGTCAGGTAAACTTTTCCGTGGGTTTGTGCGGGTAAGTTCCTGACCCGATCCAACATTAGCAATAATATTTTAGGTGGAACATATTTGTTTGGGGGCATAAAAGCCATACGATTAACTTTTTACTCCATCAGAAGTTCCTGACCGGAGGTAGTATTTCTCAGAAAGTCAGAACTCAGAAGCAAGCCACCCAAGTCCCAGACATCTGGGCAAGGCACAGAAAGAGAGAGAGGAAATGGGTTTGAGGAAGTATGTGTTGGAATCGGTTCCATTTGTAGCAATGGTGATGGTGGAATCCCTCGATGTGGGATTGACCACTCTGAGTAAAGCGGCCATGTCCAGAGGAATGAGCCATTTTGTGTTTGTCGTCTACTCGAATGCCCTCGCTACTTTCATACTCCTCCCCTTCTCTTTCATCTTCGAAAGGTTTCGGCTTTTGTTACAGTTGACTATTTTTCTCTTGACTATCAATGACCCTCAACAGTCTCACTTTGTCTTCCACTTGTTTGCAGACATAAAAGACAACCACTTTCTTTCTCGCTTCTTTGTAAATTCTTTCTCCTTAGCCTTGTTGGGTAAGTTGATCTGCATCTATTTTCTCGACCTGCTTAGTTCTAAGTAGGAACTTTGTTTCTTTCTTTCCTCTTCAATTAAAGGCAGGTACATAGAAGTGAAGAATTTTGTCCATTTGCTTTGCAGAATAACTGTGATGCAGAATTGTGTTTTCACCGGTATAAGTTACAGCTCGCCCACTCTTGGATCTGCTATGAGCAACGTGATCCCAGCATTCACTTTTGTACTAGCAGTTATTTTCAGGTAATCAGGTTATTTAACTCTTTCTTTTAACTAGAATTTCGCTGATGTAGATTCTCCAAGCACTCTGTAAGACACAGTTTATTGCTAAAAGCCTAAACATGAAAACTCGTGAACGATTACTTGCAGCCTTAAAGCTAGAATGAAAAATACTTATACATGTTCAAGATGATAATAGAAAAAGTGAATCCATCATATTGGTTTGAAAAGATTAAAATAATACATGAATTGGAATATGTCTTAAAATCATTATAGGATGGAGAAGTTAGATATTAAAAGCTCGAGAAGCCAGATCAAAATATTAGGCACGGTGGTGTCGATCGCAGGAGCATTAATCGTGACCCTTTATAAGGGCAGCCCCATTGGTGGGTCTCAAAGTGCATCTCCTAATACGTTGAAAGAAACTAGTAACTGGGTTATTGGAGGCCTCTTCCTTGCAACTGCAAGTTTATCTCTTGCAGTCTGGAATACTGCTCAGGTAATGACCTAGTGAATTAAGATTACTTCGACATGACATATTCAAGTCTCGGGCTTCCATTTTAGAGAAGGTATACGAGGGTATGGATCTTATTTGGTTGAGCCATGTTTACAGGCAGCAATTCTTAAAGGATATCCGTCACAATCGACCATTGTCGCCTTCTATTGCTTGTTTGGAACCATCCAATGTGCCATACTTTCTCTGATTGTAGTCAGAGATCCAAATGCTTGGAGACTTAAGCCTGATATTGAGCTTGTTGCTATCTTCTATTCAGTAAGCAAAAACAATTCTATTTTGTGACGTAGAGTTTTTCTTGTCAATTTGTTTGTTTTAAAGCTCATGCCCACATATTGCAGGCAATTTTTGGAAGTGTGGTAACGTTTTCTGTGCTTACTTGGTGTATTCATAAGAAAGGGCCAGTCTTTGTTGCTATGTTTAAACCCGTTGGAATTGCCATTGCTGCCTTGATGGGTGTTATCTTCCTTGGTGACACACTCCATGTTGGCAGGTAAGTCTCTCTGCCAAATTAATTACCATCTGCCATGTGATGACAGAACTTGTCCTTCCATCCAACTCCCCTTAACGAACAGTGAATACTTTCATGGAGATGATACTGTTAAAATGCTACTGATTTCAATTAATTGTTACATTATCTTCACCCTTTTTTCATGTTCCGTTCCATTTTGCAGTATCATTGGAGCACTAGTGATTGTTATAGGATTTTACGCAGTATTATGGGCACAATCCAAAGACAAAAATGGGGAGTACCACAAAGTTGATAGACCATCATCCTCCTCCTCGTCGCAAAGGAGCCTTCTACAGAGTCGTCATGAAGAAACGAGTATTTTGGAATAACCAACATCTACTTGATATTGTTTAATAAACAATGTTATATTAAGGCCAAAAGGCACCAGAAATGGAGAGGGGAGGAAAAAAAGGAGAAAAGACCATTTCTCTCATTGAGACTGGGTTTTAGTGATGCACAATTTCGCTCTATAGAGTTCAGTATCGATTTCTCCACGTAAGGTACCCGAAATCCTGGGTTATATTAGCATTTTAAGACTAACTAAATAAAAATAAATTACAAAGGAAACAGACAAGCAAATTCTTTGCTCGGTTCCCGGAAAGAACAGGCGAAGGAAGATAAATCATGTAATATATAATCCTACATTGCTTTCTTACACCCCTAGGAAAGACAGACGTTCTATCAGTTACCAGAGAGGTATTATCACTTAAATGGAAAACTCCATATCTCCAAAACCATGAAGGGAAACAGTCTAACAAGCGGGGAAAAAGAGTTAGCTGGACCAAAAAGACTAAACAAAAAGTGAGCAACTCCACCCTAGACATCTGAATCTTCCATGACCAGATGAAGTAACAAGGGACCAAAACAGGATGCTCCGCAAGAAAATGCATTCTCGATACACATCTAACTACTTTAATTTGAAAACGATCATGACTTAAGATCATCGGAGATTGCTGATGGTATGCAGTGTGTTGTAAGAATATCTAGAGTAGCTGCTTTTGCAGTCTTTGTGTTAAGGACCACTATCTGCACAGGAGAAGATTAGTTAACAAAAGATTATCAGAGGCACTTAAAACAGAAGGATAAGGAGGCACCTGATCGTATTCTAAATCGAATTTTAGATACTCATCATCGCAACTCTCTACCATGCTTGCCAAGCTCTTAAGATTTTTCACAGGTTTACCATTGAAAGCAAGGACCTTATCACATATGCAGATTCAAAGTCAATGAACCATTACGTAGAAGCCATCAGCAAGGGAAGCAAAAATTAAAACATAGCCATTACCAACCTGAGTGTTAACTATATCCTCATAGCCAATATTTATATCAGCTACCAGCACCTGCAATACATTGAACAGATCGTCACGCTTGTTAGGCGTCTTAAGAAAAACAGCACACGAGAGAGAGTACCTGAGAGACTACAACGAGCTGTTCATCTGGTGATTGTGGTAATGAATGCAATAATTTTTCCAAGAGCTTGACTGGAGCTTCATATTCATAATCCTTTCCATACTGTTCATACATGAAAATATGAGTTGGAAAATTATGGTTCTATGTCAAAGCATTGCAAACACAGGTTGCCAAAAGTCAAGTAATTAGAAACCAGTACATGGTAAGTTGTGATATACACCATTTGTACATAAAATAGCCTCAATCCCTACATGTCACGAATTTTATTAAATACATGGAAAGACATAAATGAGTCTGACGCAACACTTCACTTTCCTCCAATCAGCTCAACCACTGATTCCAACTTATACAGAACCACGTCCCAATAGCCCAATTCCCCCAATTACTCTAGCAAGTAAATTTAAGAAGTAGTATCAAACTTCCACATATATGTCTCATCAATAATAAACCTCACTCAAGAGAGTTCTTTGCAAAAAATAATGAATCATCTTCCATCTCAGGCTAATTTATCCAGACACGAATTATCAGGCATTTCCGTACCATTTAGAGAAGCATAAAACTAGGAGCAAGAATCACAAGATATGGAAGCGTGGTAATGTATACTTTTTTGAATTAACCACATGTAACCTAAACAATATGAAAAATCCGACATGTAACCTAAACACATAATACCCCGAATTATGGAAGCGTAGAGATTTTGAATTAACCACATACCTCAGAACGAAGATATGGAACTGACACAGTTGTAAAAACAAATCCGGCAATAATATAGTACGAGGGAGGCCTGCCCTTGCTGTGTGCTGGAATGAGCCTTTTGTGACTACCAAGTTTAATGTCAAATTGGAAAATCTCTGAATTGCGCAATATTTTGATTACTGAATTATCCCCAGTATATTTCTGGGATACGAGATAACTGAATCCAATGCGCTCCCCATGGCGAAATGGAACTGAGGAAAAAATACCAAGAATGTAAAGCAAGAACCGAATCACAAAATAAAGACAGATTAAGGCACATGTTGAAGTAAAAAGTATAAACTCTAGAGAAAAGAGTTGGAAGTATGACATGTTCAATGGCAATGACTACTTCTACTACTCCTTTCTCCTAGCATAGCTGATATCAAATAAAATTTGAGAGATTCTCTTGCAAATGAGCTTCTTACCAGCTAAACAAAGGACACTTAAACAAATATAAACTAAGATAATAAACAAAAATCATTATGGAACTAAGAGATATAGACTCACCGGTTCCGTCATTTGCAATATCAATCCCATCAAAGCTAAGGATAACATCTGATGCTTGCAAAACCTTCGATTCTGGAGCAGTTGGATCAATTCTTCTAATCCGAACGCCCTTCTGATCAGGCTTCATGCCCGTTGCCATGCGCAGATCAGGATTTTCCATTTTCTGCCACTCAACTCCAAGGATAGGGAACCCTAATAATAGATGCAGTAAGACAAGAAGCCAAAATTTTTGCCATGCACATATTACAGTGTGTAAAAGTTAAATCTTCATCTTAGTACATCCAGTCAACAACCATATTACCTGTATATGCTCCATTCTTCTCATAGTCCAGAATGAAATGCTTGATGACTGGTGTTGGGATTACGTAACCTATATTCTCAACATCTTCGTGCTTAAGGGACTGAAATGCAATTCCCACACAATTTCCTTTATGATTAAATGCAGGACCACCAGAATTGCCAGAGTTTATGGCAGCATCTATCTGTAAAAATAATATTGACTGGTAAAAATCAGAAAACCATAAACAAATCATAACTTAATGATGAAGGCGGAGGATAAACTATATCAAGCTTTCAGCCCGACCTGTAAACCTAGAAGTTCAGTTGACCCATGGACATATGATAGGATCTCAATGCGTGATACAACACCACTTGTCACAGAAATAGTGTCTCCGCCAATTGGATAGCCCACAACAGTAACTGCATCTTGAAGCGTAGGCAAATCCCCAAACTTAACGGGTGACATCCCTTGCCAGAATTCATCATCATCAACTGTGAGCATGGCTGCAAGTGCAACACATTATGTATTAATTTGAATCCCTATTGAAATCAATAATAATAATGGCTCCTACTATGCGCATTCCTTAAGCAGGATAACACTGCATTAGCACGAATGCTCAATTCAACAATATTTTCTCTTCGACACAAAGATTGTGCCAATTCAATATATAACAGGAAAAAAAATATGACAAAGTAAACGGGTATACCAATATCACACTCGGTCCCAATGGCAAGCACCTTGGCCAAGTACTTGGTATCAGAGCCGCGTTTCTTAAGCTTGACCTGGGTGTAGTGCTCGACTGAATGCGCATTGGTCAGCACTCTCCTCCCACTAATCACAAATCCACTACTGCTGGAGCTATACTGCCTTTTCCTCTGCCACGGAAGCGAGAAATTAGGTTCCGTGTGCACACAGAACACCTTGACAACGGAGTCCATCGCCGGCACCACCCTGGGCGAAACGCTATCCCACACTGGACCGGCTTCCATGGCCACCGCCAATGCCGTGGGACCCCCTACTTCACCGGGAACCATAAAATCGCCAACATTATCGACGGAGCGAGGCACCCGTCTAGTGGTAGAAATCACAGGAGGCTTCTCGGGCTTGTCGGAGTGCTTGGGCAGCTTCTTGGGTCGACCACGGCGGCGACGGTAGTGGGGAGAAGCTGTGGTATCGATAAGTTCAACATTGCCGACAGAGAAAACCTCATCCATTGAAGAAGGATTATTGTTGTTCGGGGCGGAACTAGTGGCGGGTAAGTCTAGGGCTTCAGGGGAGGTGTTTTTGGGTTTACGTCCTCTTTTTCGTTTATTTTCTCCCATTCTTGCTGATAAATTTTAGGGTTGTCGTGTGCAGAAGAAGAAAGAGAGAGGTTGAGCCGCAAATGACAGAAGAAGAAGAAGAAGAAAGAAAGAGGAGAATGCCGCCAACTGAAAACTGAGCTCACAATTCATGCAGGAGGGAGGGAACCCATTTTTGTCCTAAACATTTGTTTTGTTTATTATTTTAGACGAACTCCGCTTTTATATATATATATATATATATATATATGATTCTTATGACTTAAAATATGATAATTAACATCCGATAAAGAAAAATGATAACACTAAGCATTTTATTCTTAATCATCTCAATATTGTGATAATGTAGTTGAATTGTACAAAAAGCAATATGAGCATGCACATTGTCGAGTTTTATCCTTAAAAAGAATATGAAAAAATAAAACATTTATAGATATTAATTAATTAATACTAATCTACATTCTAACAGATTAAATTGTTTCACAGCAAATGACACGACTATAATCCAATCCGTCCCTGTGGAGACTTGACTAGTCCGTGATGTACCTAGCCTTAAAATATGATGAAAGCATCAACAACAACCATTGAGTAATTCTCCAAAAAAATAGTAAAAGATGGTGAATGAATTTGGTGAAACTTAGTTATTCCTATAAATGTCTTTTTTTATTTACTTTGCTTAGCACTCACTTCACTTCTACATTATGCTTCTAATTCCACTAACACTTTTAATTAATTTCTTTCTACTTCTTTTTCCCCCCTAGTCTGACTCACCCACTTCACGCTTTATTTACCTTGTCTTAAATTAAATTTCACAAGCATACATACTTTAACTGTGTGATAAAATTAATTAATTTAAATCATATATTTTACTTTCTCAAAAAATATCATATCCTAAAACACGCCCAGTGATGAGTTGTATAATATATTTACGGTAAATTTAATTTTATTATCATACTACAAATGGAAATGGAATAAACATTATCTTTTCTCCATCCATTATCTTAAGGTTGAGTTGAGGTTATCAATCTCGAAGCTTTATATTATACGTAAACAAGATTAGATTAGTCTGAAAAAGACAGAAAGGTCAAGGTCAAGGCTACGGTGATCCACCGTCGGTTGCAGCTGTGCGCATTAAAGTTTAAAGCTTTAGCCATCGGTCACAGTCACCGTCCCTCTCTTCGCATCAGAATCGACTGGCTACACACCACGGTATACAAAGCACCCCTCCCTTCCCTTAGTCAGTAGTAAATGCACCACCTTCACTCTTAAATGCCATCAGCATAAAAAAATCTTCATCAACAACTCCAATAGTGGTTAATGGTTCGGGAGGGAGCAAGTGAGGACCCATCATTTTTTTTTTCTTTTAATTTCCTCTAAAGGAGCAAATGGTAAAAGGGGCTCTCAAAAAGAGCAAGACAGAGAAAAAGCAATAATAAGGTGAAATCAAAAAGGAGAAGAAATAAAGAAATTGCCACAGCAAGGAGCTAATGAGTGAGAATCATGTGAACTTCCGCCACTCTGTCTGTCTCTCTTTCTCTCCCAATCAACCAAAAGCTGTAAAATCCAACAAAGCCTCCCCTTCTCTGTCAATTGTTTTCTGTATGCTGTTTTGAAAACTCTCTTTTCTTGCTGGTTCCAATGGCTTCAACTGATTCAAGGTTCATCAAGTGTGTGACGGTTGGAGACGGAGCTGTGGGCAAGACTTGCATGCTAATTTGCTACACTAGCAATAAATTCCCGACAGTATGTTTCTTGGTGTTTTTTGTTTTGTTCTGAAGATCTATTCCAGTCTTTATTTAGCTTTTAGCTGTTGTTTATATATTCGGAATCTGCCTTGTGTGTGTTTGCGTGCGAGTTGGGAAAGAGGGAACAGTCTGACCCAGTAATTCAGATTTCTGTTGTTGTTGCTGATTTTGAATGTTTCCGCGTTTTAGACCCTGATTTTATATTTTATCTCATATGGTTGACCAGGATTACATTCCCACGGTGTTCGATAACTTCAGTGCCAATGTCGTCGTTGAAGGCACAACAGTCAATTTAGGCCTCTGGGACACCGCTGGTATTTCCAGTTCTACCGACATAAGATTATTAGTTGGAATCATCTTATATTTGATTTCTCTTAGTGGCAAAGGTTGCCATGTTCTATTTGATTCTAAACCCGTTTCGCAGGGCAAGAGGATTACAACAGACTGAGGCCTTTGAGCTACAGAGGGGCAGATGTCTTTGTCTTGGCTTTCTCTTTAGTTAGTCGTGCAAGCTATGAGAACGTGCTCAAGAAGGTATTGTGTCTCCGTATAGCTAAGATTTAACTTGTGTTGGAAATTTCTCTTCCAGTCTCTAATTTGCATACTTTGTTCAGTGGATCCCTGAACTCCAGCACTATGCCCCTGGCATCCCTGTGTTACTTGTTGGTACCAAATTGGGTAAGTCATCAAGCATTGATCTTAAAATTTATTTCCAGCCAATGCTATTTCTCTTCCACTATAGCCATGGCAACATGTCTGTACAGGTGGAATCACATAATAGTTACTTTTTTTTTCCTGACATTTTGTTGTATTGAAAAATAAATTTCATTAAATGGCACTGTACAGTGTCTTGCACGATATAATTCATTGAAAATCTGCTTAAGCCTTTTGAGAGAAACCACATGGTATGTCTTTCTCATACATATGGTTTCTCTAGTAAAGAACAAGCATGGCAGTTTAATGCCTTTAAAGGTTATCCTCACAGGGATAATCCTATTTATTAATCACTTATAAGATGATGGATGTAAAAGAATATATTTCCATTAGAAAGGAAGTCGTAGAGATTCCACAAAAGTGTTTAGCAATATAACAGAATATTGAATGGCATGGCAGAAAGGTTTGCCTATCTATAAGCAATGTAATCACAATTGAATGCATCAAGTTACCTGGTTGTGTGCGTCTCTTAAATTGATAGTTGCTTCGTTTGTTGATTTTTAGAGAACTTAATTAATGGAGTTTTTGAACAAATTCACAAGAAAATGTGGGGCCACTGGTAGTCCTTCAACAGTTTGCTGCTTTTGATTTCATTCTGCCCGAGAATGAAGGTTATCTTGTATTGTAACTTTTATTTGTAATATTTCACTTAAAAATTGCCGATTGGTGCGATGGCAAATGAGTATAATGAGCTGCACAAGCTTAAATCTTCTTTCTTTTTTTTTTTGAAAAAAATAAATCAGTTTGATTTGCAATGCTGACATGTTGACTTCCTGCATGTAATAATTTGTTCATGGGCATCTAGATCTCCGAGAAGACAAACATTATTTAGCTGACCATCCTGGTCTGGTGCCAGTGACTGCTGAGCAGGTACAATATGTTTCCTTGTTAGCTATGCACAGAGTTCGAAAGACAATACTCACTGGAACTATTTGCTTCTTTTTCATGACTAGGGTGAGGAACTCCGTAAACAGATTGGAGCAACATATTATATTGAGTGCAGCTCGAAAACTCAGCAGGTGTGTTATACTAGGATTTTATTCTTGTAATAATGGCAGAAAAATAGCTATATTCTAGATTCTATTTGATATTATTTGGTATTTTGATGTTTCTCTGTTTCGCTCCGCAAGATAGTCTGATTATATCAGCAGATGGTTACTTTCTGTTCTATTGTTTCTAAAATTCTGCTGCAAATGACATATTCTCTTGCAACTGCAGAATGTGAAGTCAGTTTTTGATGCTGCCATCAAGGTGGTCATCAAGCCGCCCCAAAAACAGCACGAGAAGAAGAAGAAAAAGCAGCGTCGAGGGTGTCTGCTGTCAGTAAACTCATTCCATGATATAATAATACACTCTGGCTTTTGTTTTTACCATTAGTTGGGCAATGTTCCATTCTATGGGCACCGCAGTCTGCGGTTGGAACCATTCCATAGAATCAGAATAAACTATGGCACTTGTCTATTGTTGTCTTCTTTTGAAATCTTATTCCTAAGTGGGCGGCGCTTTGCTTGTGATTTAATTCATTTCCGCCAGTATACATTTTATGTTTCGTGGGTTTGATCCTGTTTCATTGTACCACTACCTGCAGAAACGTCTTATGTGGAAGGAATCTTGTCCAATCTTAGATGAAAAATCTCACCAGGAAAGGCTACATGCTATGGGCGAAGTCCGTTACCACTCACTATCGGACAGTAGAAACTTTAAAGTTGACATTTTATCATTTGCTCGACAATTGCAGTGTAGGTTCTTGTAACTGGGTGTTCGTTTTCTATAAATAATTAGATTTATATATGTATGTTGAGGGAAAATAGGGCATTTGCATATAGTGAAGAAAGTGTTTCATGGCAAGATACTATCTATATATTGCCCTTAGTTATTCTATCCAGTTACAGTTTACATGTATGTTTGGCAAATTTCCTATCAACACGATATCAAAAATGCAGAAATTCGCCATGGAAGATTAACGATTTGATGAAACTTGTGAACTTCAACTTTTCAATCCTCAAATTGAACAGCTCTCAGTCGCAGAAATAAACAAGAAGTCCATTTAATTTTTTTCTTTTTTAACCAGTGTTTCAATAAAAGAACAACGGAAACTTCAACTTTTCAATCAATTCGCATTGCATTTCTTTCTATATTACCCTTCTTCAGGAGGAACTCTCAAACCACATTTTTTTTTGTTATAAATAAGATGGAGAGACGAGGTTTTTAGCTCTCAAACTACAATTGCGCAGTTCTCGAGTGAATAAATAATAAGTGGGTAAGTCTAGGTATAAGAGACACAGCACCGTAGATTATTAGCATCATAATAGCATATGAAACGTAACATAAATTAAGAATATAGATGTTTGCAAACACAGTTGTTAGTCTTGTGTTCCACCCATTTACACCTTAACAAAGGAAAACTTCAGGTGAAGGATTTAGCCGTATTTGTAATAAGGTTCAAACGGAAAGGAGAATAATTCAGCAAAAAAGCACAGAAAAGGGGCGTCTATTTAAAGCGGTTCTGCAATCCAACCTGAATTATGAAAAGGCTAAAAAGGTTCTTTGAGAACTGGATATCATAGAGTAGACACAAGTATGGGCACCTACCTATGGTTCCAACAATTAAGGTAATTAAAAAGGGAAAACTGATCTTCAGCCACCCAGAGTAGATTGAAGGGTAAAGCAGGTAGATATTCTTCCAAGAAACATTCCAAGGGATTGGGGATCTTAGTCTATGAACATAACACTCAACTAGCGCCCATGAAAGCATTTAAATATAAAAACAGGGAGTTCTCCCCTATTTCTGTTTTAGTGTAATGAATTCATTTTTCTATCTAAAGAAAACAAAGGTAAAACATAGCGAAAGAAGAACGAAAAGAGAGATACATAGAAAGTCCTGAAAAAAAGGCACGGATCTCTCAATTAATAAGAGACAGAAGAAATGAAGAAACTGCAATAGCACTTATTCCTATATCATTTAAATATATATTATATTTTTCAATAAAAAAATCTCTCTCCCTCCCTCCACTGAATTACATCAGCACAATACAGGATACATCTTTACGATATCCTCTTTCTCAAGGGGGCCTACTGTTACGAACAACAGTTGAATATACAAAATAAAACACTTACAAGCATTTCCAGGTAATCAGATTGTACGCTTACACATTGTTATTGCCATGAAGGTTGCTCGTAGCTTTCCCATCCACTATCAGGCTCCTTCCTTTTAGGAATGCTGCCCGCCAGTTGGAACATCCTTGCTTGCTCTTCAGCTAGGGCCTTTGAACCGGCAACAGAAAGTTGCCTTGGGACAAGAGGAGAATTCTCATCTCTCCCCTCTATATCTGGACCTCCAGGCCCAGCGTTAAGATCTAAGCCCTGTCTTCCCCATTTCCTACTGCTCTCAGCACTACTGCTATTGCTACCATCTGTGAGGCTAACAACGTAGGGCCTGGGGTATTGGGAAGAAACTGTACCAGCAGGTCCTATTAACTGAGAATTTACTCCAGGAAAGCAAAGCCTCCCACCCGACATTGAATCTACATAAGTAGTTGACCCACCAGAAAATGACGCTGATGGAAGAGGGAAGCTGGAATTAAAAGGGAAGACAGAATATTGAAATGGCGCAGATGGATATGGCACTGCAGGAGAAGATGATAATACTGGTCCCCTATAAACATCAGGTCCAAATGGGCCGCCACCAGTAGCAGGACCAAGAATTCTCTGAGGCCCATTTGGTGCAACAATTGAAAAGGGTTGATTCCCACTATCAGGCATAATAGAAGAAATTGTGACAGCTGAGTAGGTGTTGCCAGTGGAAGGAAACCACGATAAGTTCCCCAGCTCTGCATTACTCATCCTCAGTCCAGAAACAGGCGGTTGAGATGCCACACTGCTCCTGGCATGCTGTGGGAAAAATGATGACTCGGTGCTGACTTCATCAACCACAGGCCCATTGTTCAAATCAAAGTCCCTACGGACACTCAACTCATTACTTGGGGGACCACCAGATGGTGATTTCACCTGCAAATGCGGTTCGTCCATTTTATGGCCATTGCTTGTGGAGCAATTCCCCACATCGGAAGCTTCATCCACCTGGTTCAAGTCAAGACCAAGTCCTCCAGGGCAGCGAACAGGTGAAGAATCCACCGCCTTATTACATAATGGATCATGACCATCAGCTGCAGGAGGAACACAATCTTTTTGACAAGTGGAACTTGGAGACACGATATCATCTAGTATTCTTTCATCAGCAATATTTAAGTCAATATCCAATGGTGCTCGACTCTGCTTTCCAGCTGCAGCATCAGGAATTGGGGTAGTTGATGTACCCAATGGCATTTCCACATTTTTTCTGGGCTCTGCAGGCCGGAATGCACTGGTGGCTGCTGATCCCTTCCAACCAAGCTCCCCTTTACTTTTCAGTAAGTCTTCTGGAGGCACAAAGGGTCCCTTCGCAGCAGCAGCCACAGTGAATGAGGCAGGAATTCCACCAGGCAAGGATGAAGCAGGAAATGGCACAGGACTGATCAATCGTACAGCAGTTGCACATCCAGGTGTGGGGATGCTATTAAACTCACTGCATTTTCCATCATCTGCGTTGAAACCTTCATTCAGATCAAATTCAACTTTTGCATCCATGTCTGACACAGCAGCAGCAGAAATGGGAGAAGCATCTGCCGTGGTAGATGTGCATTCTTCAGCTTCTTCTGCTTCCACAGGAGTCAATTTAGATCCTTTAGAATCCAAACACTGGTCCATTTCTCTTGAAGGGAAGTTAGGGGAAACTTGATGCAGAATCTGTCCAGCATCATGAACCTCTTTCGCTTCTGAATTTTCCTCCACATACTCAGCAGCATGACCAGTGACGCCTGACCCTAAACTGTTCATACCTCCATTCTCATGCATTGTCAAAGTATCGCTTTCCAATTTGTTTCTTTGCTTTTCAAACTGACTAGCAGGATTCTGGTCAGCCATATCATCAGTCTTTCCAGCTTCCCGTCCATTCAGGTCTTCTGCAAACTTATCAGCAGTAACAGCAGAAGGTTGGTGTACATCTTCATCCAGCCCTTTCTCTGAGTTGGATTGTGTAAGAATAGATGGAGGCTTCTGTGCTGTCTGTCTGCCACTGCTTAATCCATCAATAGTGCAATTGTCAGCCTTAACGTCAACCTCTAAGAAGGGGCATGATGATGCTTTTTCAATTCCTTCCATCTTAATCTCACTTGAAATATCACTGACCTTAACATCAGGATTTCCACTAGCATTTACTCCTAACATTTTCTCGTTGAGCAGTTTGCAACTGTCATTGTTTCTGGCTTCTTGAGTGGTGCTTTCAGGATAGGCAGCCAATGAAGCACTAACGGATTTTTCATCTTGTTTTCCTTTGTTCTCTGAACAGACATCAGTACCCTGTTTCACATCCATAGTGGACGAACTGACATGCTTATTATGTCCTTCTGAAGCTTTCCCTTCAGATGTCAGAATATCAGAATCACTATCATCATTGTTTGCCCCTAAATCACCGGATATACCTTGCTTCTTGTGTTCATCATCAGGACCATCATTAGAGTGACACTCATCTCTAGCAAGGTCTTCTTCAGAAGACTTGACTTTGGAATCACCCGCACAGGACTGTTCAACTGTAACAGTGTTCCTTTCTGGGGATCCAGCTGGTGAGACCAAATCAGATTTAGATATCTCTCCAGCAGCAACACTTGCAAGAAGATTCATTCCAACATCATCTACAATTGACATAGAAGTATTACCTTCAGAGTACTTGACACAACTTTCAATTAATGCATTAATGGAACTGAAAGAAGCATCCTGCAAATTCCCTGATTTATTTTCGTTTCCAGATGACGAGGACGCAGTTTTTGATACTTCTGATATTTTCTTAGAATCGTCACCAGTCCTACAGCATTCTTCATGGGTGACAGCAGCAGGTGAACCATCACCCTCATCAGAACCAGTCAGCATATCTTTGAAATCATTACTCTGCCAGGATTCAGTATTAATATCTGAGCCAATATTAGCTCGATAAGAATCACTCTTTTCCTTTGAACAATGCTCAAACTGATCTTGCTTCTCTGAAAGGACAGGGGATGAAGCCCGACTGTTCATGATTGAAGGATCATCAAAAGACCCTGCACTGGCACTTTGTGCAGGACTGCGACCTCTGTTTGGAATCTTAACAATCAGCTTGTGAGCATTACCATCAAGAGAAGGGCTGTCAAGTGCCTTTTCGCATGCTAATCCAGATTGTGATAATTTTTGTGAAGCTGAATTTTTGTGCAAGGATGAAGTTCTGCTTGACACAGTCTCCCTTTGGCCACCAGATGAACTTGAACCTGGGAATCCATTAATAGACTTCCGATGCCGTGAAGAACTTCCTGATATCCTATTCACACTCATTGCAGTGGAACTCCTAGCATCCTCCTTTCCTGAAAAACCTCCAGTTTTAGCATGATCACTAGAACAAGATTGACTGTTGCTGTGAGATTGACTAGAACTGCTACTTTTTTCATCTCTTGCATTTGCAGTAGGAATATCAGAAGCTCCGCTGGCAGCAGCATCACGGGGCTGTCCATCCTTCATGGTTGCAGATGCAGGGGAGGGCACAGATTTCATAGATCCAGGGGATACGGATGTTGATGCAGATCTTGCAGTCTGTCCCTGGACAATCTTCACAGAAGCAGTTTTGGATGCAGAAACCTGAGTAACTGAGCTCTTCATGGCAACATCAGATGATCCACCTGAATTTCTATTCCCACTTTGAGCCACTTCAGGAAGACGAGGTCTGGCACTCCAGGGAACAGCCTGACCTGAACCAGTCTTTGCATCATTCATATTCCATTCAACCTCAACACGTTTTTTCCATGTGTCAACTAAGCCCCTAGATTTCTTCTGGATTTCCACGTTTTTATTACTTCGCAAGTGATTCACAGATCTGCCAATGTGACATGTCTGCAGAGCCTGAAGATTTACAGGAAGCTTATCAAGTGCTTGAAGTAATATCAAGATAAATTCCTCAGTGGATTTATCAACATCACCAATCTTCCCTTTATGGACCTCTTGAAGCCATTCATCAAATACAGCCAAACCCCTTAACTGCACAAACTGACTAAGACAATCAAATTTATCTGTTGCTGCAATAACAGATGCAAGCATTGACCGGCTAGCCAAATCTTTTTTTTTCTCATTTCTCTCTGGAACCATGAGCTGCACTAATTTTTCAACCCCTTCAATATCTACAAGCCTTCCCTTTTCAGTAATTTTGGCAATCTCACTCTTCAAAGTGCTATCCTGCCTAAAATGACCAGGATCTCCATCCTCAGTTTTTGTTGAACGCACTCGCTTCACAGGCTCAGATCCTTGATCCATTCTCCCCCTTTTCTTGCCTTTAACCTGAGAAGGAAAGGAAGAAGTACTGTTCTGGCCACTATCTGAACCTGATTTTAACTGTGATATTGATGTTGGACTACTCATTGGTTTAGGAGATCGACCACCTGGCTGCACTGTTGCATGCATTTCTATACAAGTACGGTATAATAGTTGATCTACTTCCTCTTGATGTTCCTGAGATGTTGGCAACAAAATAAGGACGCATGAAAAATATAAATTAGGCACAATAAAGTTACCATTTAATAGGGAACTCCAACACATCAGAAACTTACATTAACATAATCTTGATCAGTTAGCCACCATAAACACTTGTTCTTAATGTCATAAACCCTCCGACACACAAATGATGAAATCCCTGATGGAAGTTCGACACCTTTAGGAAGAAATGCAACTTTACAAGGATGAAGAAGTGACGCAGCAGGAATCTCATCCTTATGAAAGGAGTAGAAAACTTCGTTTGGTGCAGTGTCCAGTAGGACACCCTTGCCAAGTTTTACTTCAGCGGGTCGATAGAGCCAATTAACACCTAACTTCAATTTATTCTCTTTACCAATAGTCAGCCAACGAATTATTCCGATAAAAGGAGGGCAATCTTGAGCTGTTCTAAAAAGAGCACAATCACCAACACTAGCTCTGCGACCGTCCTATGAGTTGGAAGAAAAAGAAAATCCTCAGTAAGCCACAAAATTATGGATCAAGTAATATAATATCATCTGTGGTTTCCTTTTGGAACTATAGATTTCAAGCAAGCAGGCAGATTCCAAACCTCATTATAATGTTATATACCAAAGCAGCTATTATCATGCTACAGAAATATAATAACACTGGAAAAAGTAATACCTTACAGAATGAATTAGCCGATGAAGAAGAATAAGAAATCTCGGTAGAAGCGGTTACAACCGGGTTGCCACGTGTGGGGGTTGTCCACATGTGCCGACTCGTTTTCCTCTCCTCACCTCCACGTCCGTGCACAGCCTTGCATTTTCCCCAATTCCAGCCTCGATCCCACTTTGACACCAAACAAGCACCATCAATCTCACCTTAATTCCAAGACGAAGCACAACCCACCTCAAATTTGACCATCTGCAGCTCCGGGAAGCCCTAGATCCAGCAAAAACCCTAATTCCAGCAACATATTTGCCAAAGCTAACGGAACCCTAATGCTTGCAAACCTTCAAATCCCACTGAAATTTCCAGGGCTTCCTATACCGATAAAGCGATCAAATTGAAACTCAGATCCATCCAAGGAAAAAATACATGTGCGAATCGCCTTTCGATCTTAAGAGCAAAAATCAGTACAGAGAAATTTAGAGGGAGAAGCAGACGGCAAAGAGGAATGGTGTACTTGGTACTTGGTACTTGGGTAGCGCAGTGTGGGCAGTAGGGCAGTTCGGGCAAGAGAATGATAACGTCACCCGTAGGTGAGGCAGGGGGGACGACGTGTATGGAATGTGACTAGTGATTGGGTTGGGAATCACAAAAATTGACTGGTCCATCGCTATTTGACTGTCATTTTCTCAGCCTGCATCTCTGATTTCAAAGGGCATCTGATAAGTGATTACTCTCAATTCTGAATCTGACACAAACTGGTCTCTTTGTTTGTTTGTTTTCTTATTTTCCACGCGGGGGTAATTTGGGAAATGTGTAGGTTACCTGGAGGCTTGAGGTGATGGCGACCAGGAATCACCGTGAATTCTTTTGTTTCTTTAAGGGCAAACGAGTAATTCAGCCAGTTAGGATTCACATGAAAGCATGATGGGGAAGTTAAGGTTGTCTACGACTGTCCCAACACAAGTTAAGTTAGTAAATTAAGCGATAAAGGTGACGTGAACTTTATGTTTGTTTCCGGCAAGAAAACGAGGATAAGGTTCCTGCTACAATAGGCTTGGAGTTTCTCCCTACAAAATTTATTCCAACTAAAATCTAATTTAATCTTATATATTATAAAAATATATCACATACTTGATTTACTAGTTAAAAAGATACAAAACATTGGATTAAGTATTTTAATTATTGTTTAATTTTTATATAAACTTATTTAATTATCTAAATTTTATTGAGTAATTATTTGTAAATTAAATGTATATTACTATTTTTAATATTAATTTAAATTATTTATTATGTTATAAGCTTTATGGATTATTATTTGATAATATTATAATCTTTATTTAATTTAATATTTTACACGGAGGATTTTAATACTTTAATTTACTAGTCATGTTAATATTTAGTAAAATCGATGAAATACACACCTTTTCGTAAAAGGACTGATTAACACGCAACCAAACATTCATGCAATTTAGGAGGTACCTTGGGGCAAAAGGTATGCAATTAGCCGGATGCATCAAAAAGCATTTTCGAGTTCTGTAATCGCTTGAGTTGCCATGGAGCCAACATCAAAAAGGGTTAATATTCAATAATATTAAGGACCACGTTTGATTCATCATTGCAGCACGACCACAGTACAGATATTCTGTAAAGGACCTAAGATTCTATGCACCTTTTTCCCCACGAATTTTTGTGCTCTAATTTATGCATCAGCGCCCAAGAGAAAGCCATGATACCCCCGTGACAACAACTCACTCGTACTAACTACCTAGACTAACACTGAATCAAAGACAGATAAAGCCAAACATGAATCTGAAAACAGACTAGGACAAAACCTCTAAACAGTCTTTTCTGATAAACACCGTCGTGCCCATAAAGCACGCCCAGTCAGGAGCAAAGACATTGGAAATCATCAAAGAGCATTTATCATCCTCTTCATCTCAGCAGACCTCCTGGGATCTGGTTCTTCAATTGCTCTCTCGGTCCATACTTGCTTGATGCGGCACATTGACTTTCTTACCTGATTTCACATAGAAGCCCGATGTCAGGAAGATAGATGAAGCGAGAGGAAGCAAGGGAACTCTTTTACACACGTCAATATTCAATATTTTAATTGCCCTTGAATAACAAACTACAGGGAACATGCCTGGTGCCTCAACATAAGCAAGAAAATTCACAGAAATAAATCATGCTTTGGTAAGATTTCCAACGTTATTTTGTTAGCTCAAAAATCAAAGGAACATCATAATCTATTCTATTGCCTCAGTCTCTGTTCTGTCGACAATTTATACATGCTATACGTAATCTTAATTAGCAAGGGCACATGTGCCACAGTAAGGGCTGGCCAATCGGTGAGCGGTGATGCCAATGGTGCATGTTGTGTTAAAACCTGCCTTGACCGAGGAAGGAAGGAGAAGGAGGTTACGAGCAGTAGCAAAGTGCACAGGTCGAGCACGCTTGAAGTAAATAAAAAAGGAATCGTACGTATATCGCACAAAATTTAAAATGAAATACTATATGAATAAATATAAATAATTTAACAAAAAGGAAGCCAAAGCAAGGTGCCAAGATTGGCAGGTTCACCACCAGAGGAAAGAAAAAGTTGCCATAGAATAAGGGTTACGTAAAACTCCAAAGGTCACATATGAGTACGATCAAGGGAACCGTGAAAGATCAGGGAATGGTAGGTATATTAGCGCTACATAATGTTTTGGTACTAATTAGTAATTAATACTTCTCAGCTATTTTTTTCTGGTTACACCATAGAATCATTACATACTATCTAAACCCTTTACCACTAATTAATAGAGTACTTCTCAGTTTTTTATTTTTATTTTTTTTACCTCTCAGCTAAGCTGAAAGTAACCCACACAACTTTTACTAGAAGCATCTACAATAGTCTCAACTGGAGAGATTAGTTTTGGGAACACGAATAGGGAGACACAAGATATTTCTCAGAAATGTTGGATCAAACAAATTCCCAGAGAGAAGGAGAAAAAAAAAATTATCATAAAACAATAAGTGCAAGTGATAGAAAGCTACCTCGAACTTGGTAAAAAACAATCATCCATGCAGCCTAGAGCTACAAGAACAGCGTACATGAAAAAAGCTCAACAAGTGCAAAGAAAATCAGTACCTTGGAAATCCGCTCTGGGTTAAGAAAACGTAGGTTCTGTGCATGAAGCATCTGGCGTTGAGTCATCAACATATTTTTCTCCTTTAACAACACGTACCATAACTTATGAAGGTCATCCCAAGACTTTAGACGCAGTTCAGAGGCCTTCCAACTCCGACCTAATAATGGTAAAGAAACAGTTGTTTAAAATGACTGTTTAATGGATAAGACGGGAAATCACGTTTATCTGACTAACACAAGACAAGCGAACTTGTTTAAAATGACTGTATAATGAATTATAAAGGAGGGCAGGGGGAGAATATAGTTTGATGTGCTTTAAAACTTGCAATAACCCCTCCGAAGGATTTTATGATATCTGAAATCAGAGATTATGGAGTAATTAAGAGGAAGCATCTCACATCATAATAAGCAATACATAATTCCGTCAGTACACTGCCTGTTATATCTCAAGAAAACGAGGATATCAGCTGAGAGATGCATGCATAATGGAGAGCTTCGTGCTGTTTTGTTTCACTTATTTATAGTGACTTCTACTTCTCCAAATAAAAATACTTCTTAACACTCCCGTGGCATGTCATTAACAATTCAACAAGTTTTTTCCATGTTGCCTTTACCGCCATTCTCTTTTACCCTTAAGCCCTATCCATACCTAAAATTAATTATAGGGCAGTATCCTTCGGTCTAAATCATACAGCAATAATATCTTGTATCCGCAAACTAAAGGAGAAGTACGACAAACTAAACCAAAAAACAGGTCCATACCATATACAACAGGTTTGTCATCTTCTGGGCTCCTATCTACCTCAAAAAACTCCTGAAGAGGGTTATGACCTACCCTAGATGCAGCAGCAGAAAAGGCAGAAGCTTCTGATTTAGCAGCGGAAAATAGTGTTCTTCCGAATGCTCTTGACAAAAACATGTCTGTGATCAGATTGCTGCATGATTGTACAAGGTAAGAAACCAGAACTGAAACGGCAGTGGACTTTTACCCTTGCACAACCAAATTTGTCAAAATCTTAACTGGTAACCAGTAGAGAATTCATAAAAATTGAGAAATAATGCAATAAGCTTTCAGGAATCACAGCAAATGAAGTATGAATGTGACAGAATCGCACAATTAGACAGTGTAAAGGAAACCAGCTTCCGAATACTAAAGTAGAAAGACAATACAGATTTTCATGTGTTAACACTTGCTAGAGATAATGCAATAGTGCAATGTGAACAGTTCGGCAACATCAAAATCAGCATACAAGTTAATAATCTACGCATCTCTAGACTTAAACAACCATGTTAACAACAGAGCCCAGATATAGTACGAAAGAGAATTCATTAATTCAATAACCGAACACGATAAAGATAATAAAGGGAAAAAGGAAACCCGGAGACGTGCGGTGCCGGAAATGCTTTACTAGTGTGCTGTTGTTCCAGAACTCTATTCGCTCGAATCAGAGGGAAGGAGGGATCCAGGGTCTGGTAATGAAGACAAGACCCGGGGGCCTCCATCTTGTCCCATTATTATTTGTTTTTCACTCTTGATCTAAGCCCAAAGAAATAAACAAAAAAAAAAACAAATAATGGGCCTTGCCCAAGAATACTAGGACATATGTCAGCTTTAGGCTTAATAGGCCATTGCAGTTGCAGAAACGAGCATGGCCCAGTGAAAACAAAAACACTGGAGAGAAGTGGAACCTTTTTAATGGAAGGCGGAAGGCTAGTGAAGAAACGAAGATGATAGGTTCTCCTATGACCTGCAAAAGGAATAATATAGTCAGAGGAGGCCAGAGCAGAGCCCGAGCATCAGCCCCTCCTTCAATACTCAGCTCGGCTGGACAATGGAAGGAGGCAGCAAGCAGTGTTGAGAGAGTGAGCCACGACTGGTGTCATGTGCCAAGGATATATATGTGCGTAACAATAACCATTAGGCACATCGCGTCTTGTATTCTATCTCACCTGTTATACAATTAAACAAGTGAGACGATAAATAAAACAAAGAATTTTAATCGATAAGGAACAAAATTTGTAAAACATTAATTAGACATTCAAAAGGGGTATATATAATATAAGACTTGCAAGATTAATTCCTACATATATATATATTTAGGCATCGATCCCAATTATAGATGAGTTTGTATAAATTAAATGTCCCAACAAAACCATGTACGAAAAAAGTACAATTTTAAATAAGAAGGTTGTGAATGTGACGAGTGATTAAATTGAATCAAGTGCTAAATAATGAAGGTGGGTAGAGTTCCATGGACCTGTGCCTGCGTATTGTTAGTTGTTACCTCACGAAATATACACCAACACGAGTAGTTGATAGTCCGATGATGGCGAGGCAGTTTATGTTTGGATCATCATAATTATCGCAAGGTTGTGGCTGGTACTGTCTCCGGAACAGCAAAAGCCTAATGCTTGTTTGGTGGGAAAGAAAAAGACAGCGAAAAAAAAATTGTTAAATATACAAATGAAGTTAAAATAGAAAAAAAAATATCAGAGTTAACAAAAAAAAAAAATTAAAACTTGCAAAAGATATATTAGAGACTCGTTAATCTAATTAATTCATCTGTATATTGTTTCACAAGGGGTGTGTTTTCTCCTATGGTTAAGGTTGCTTGTTTCCAATAATTGGTAGGTTTGGGGTTATCTGGTCCCTGTATAATTGAGGTTTGGTTGGGTCACTATAAAGGTGATACATACCAAGAAGCCTAATATATGCATATGATATTATAGCATGTGTGCATGTTTTCCCTTTGCACATGGAGAGAGAGAGAGGGCAGTAGCTAGGCACCAATGGCCAACAGCAAAATCTCCGATTTCGAAGATTGAAAGGTCATAGTGCGATTTGGTCACTCTTGCATAGGAATAGGATGGGCACATTGGGCAGGGATCAGACCACGAGAGAGGTTTGAGTTGAGTTTCTACGGGCAGGGCACCCTGATTGAACCGAAAGCAACACCCAATGTCCCTTGTCTTCTCCCGCCCATAACAAAGTAATCATCACACCCACATACTAATCAATAAACATAATTTATTTTTTACGGCTCAAACTTTTTTACATCAATCAAATGACATTATATTATATAATGTGAAAAAGAAAATATATAATTCTTGACCCACAATGTGATCTTTCAAATCTCAATCATTGTGAGATACTGTGTCCTAATCCACTATCGGCAACCTTTTACCAATACCAATCCATTAAGAATCCAGATTGATTTCACTCAATATTTAAGGTAGTTAATAAGTAACACGATACACAAATCCTTAAATGGATTCAAAAGTTTTTAACTTACTTAGATTTTATAATTTAAAGTTCCAACCATATTATTTAAGATAATACCCATTTTATCCCTTGAAAAAAGAAGGCACCTATATGATTTTGACATGTCTTAAAGTGCAAGATAAGCTGATATGGACAGGTATATATAAGCTTACGATAAGGACAAGCTCATGCAGCTCAAATCCCATATATATTAAGGACGCGTTTGTCCATGGGACCAACTGCAATATGCCCCTAGTAATCTATCTTTCTATAGGACATAATTGAGACAATCATGTGGGATGAGGAATTATAAAGGGAGCACACTGATAGTTTCTTTGAGATCTAAATTAATTACGTCTTAATGTTTTATCTTAATCTAATCAAAACGTGATTAATTTAGATTTACATTTCTGACTATGTAATTAATTTAATATTATACTTATTTTTAGATAATTAGAATCAAATCTCATTACATAATTAAATGGTAGTTATTAATATTGTTGACCTTTTGAAACGAGAGTGCATGCAATAAAATCTTCGGGCCCTTTCGGTTTCGTGATGCATCATTTTGACTTTAACGTCAGTGTTAAACATCATTTCAAATAGTTTAATTATTAGCAATAAAGTGCCACGAAGAAAGGAGCTTTAGTTAAGTGAAATAACCCCATTTTCTATTTGAATATTTCCAATTTCAAATACAATTACTATTTACTTATAATAAATGTTATAGTAATTTTTAATTTAGTATTTCGCCTATTAAATTTACTACCTCAACAATTTTCTTACAAAAATCAATTTCCAAGCTGAATTTGAAAGATTCACAATTAAAAAATAATAATTTTAAAAATAATATAACTTGATAACTTCATCTAAAACATTTTCGTACGTGAATTCATTGGATCAACTCGCATTAGCTTCGTGGCAGCTTCATAGGAGTGGGGTTTGTTCCTCTTCATTATCTTCCCACAGTAGAAATTAATCCATTACGAAGGGTAGGTACTAAATGAGATTTTGCCCTCCTCTCCTTTTTGTATCGTCTCTCTCTCTTTTTTTATCACCACATTTGGCACTTAACCAAAATAGATTCAACATGAAATTGGAGAGGGACTACTTTTGTCACAATTTCATCTTAGTTTTCATTTTAAACGTAAACTTTTATTATAATTTTATCATATGCCTTAATTTATTTTATTTTAAAATCATCTCCAACGTTTGATTTTATGTTCACCTTTAACCTCGTATGTAAAATTAAGAATTATCAACTTTGACTGTACTTTTTAGATATATCATCTTAATTGTGTAATTATTGTTGTTTTCTCATCGTATACGCTCCTATGTATGATTATTCTCTTTTATCCTAAACAAAATCTAAAATCATTTATTAAGAGAAAAAGTGGGAGATTCCATTGAAAACCTAATTCATGTGGTCCACCTCTTGAATCATTGTATGAAAGACTACGTGGAAAAAAAAAAGGAGCTTTATTTTACCACTAAACTTTTGTGAGGTTGCCATCACTTGTCATCATAATGTTAACAACCAAAGATATCGATGCATAGTTTATTCATTCTCTCCTTTTCAAAAAAGGCATATAATGTACAGTATATTATAATCATTATTCTGAATGTTTTCCTTTATATTTGAGAATATTCCAAATCATATAATTATGAGGTGTTTATTATAATCATTAGTTTTTTTATATATATATGTGTTTTCCAAATATTTATCACCCATATACCGCAAATGAAAAACTAATCAGCGACAACAAATAAAGAATATGATATGACTTTAAATTCATCAAGCGAGATGTAATTAATTTAAAATTTTAAAATTTTTTTCTTGTAAAAAATAAAAACTTTAGCTAAAAATTTTAATTTCCCATATATTTGAATGATATTATATTTAAATTAAAGAGATTATTAAGTTTGATTACAAGCAAAGCAACAAAAAAATTTTGGTAGTGTGCCAGTTGTAACCTCCTTCTATCTCTTACTTTCAGCAAAGGCGCCTCAATATTCTTCCTCTGCTACGCCCCGCACCTGATCTTTCTCTGCCAAATACCAACAATGCACACTCCTTCAACTATTGCTTTTAACCTCCAAATTTAAAGGACACCTTCGTCATTTAGGATTCGGTTCAAGAGCGCTTGAAGCTTCCCTTTTGTCAAAACTTGCACGTGATCTTTTTGCTTGTTTCAAAACACGCGGGATCACATTGCCGCCGAGACACAAGGGTTATGTCTTACAGGTGCAGCCAAAATAAACGACGACTTTCGTGACACCGTTTAGAAAACGCCCTACATTTTTTTGTTTTAGAAAAAGTAATAAGTTGAATTGTTGAATAGTATCAATTACCAGAGCTTCTTTTACCGTTAACAATATGTTGGGCCAAAAAAAAAGCCTTACTCTAAAATAAATTCCATATAAGAAAACCTTGCAAATCAATCCTTCCAAAACCAAGCGTACACTATATAAATGAGTCAATTTGCAAAAGAGTTTTTTTTTTTTTGGGGGGGGGGGGGGTGGTGGTCTCTGCATGCATTTCATAAAAAGAAGGAGAAAATGATCGCACAGCATTAGTGAAGAATGAATATGGGTAGTTGCATGCAATGATGCAAAAGATCAGTGTCCCAACGTCAATCTCTTTTATGTAATTAAAGAGTAAAAGATAAAGTGACAGGTGAGACGATGCCGTTTACCTAAGTTCTTTAGCCATGTCGTTTTGGTTAATTAGAGATAGTAGAAGTATTCAGTTACCTTGACGGTAGCCCACCAGTCCATTATAGGACCAGCTTCCCTCCATCGCGCGTAAAACTGAATGAGAAGGTAACACTGAAAAGCACAAACAATTAATGGAAAAGCATATATACATACAAACATAAATGTCAAAAAAATGTTCGTTGGGAATTAAATTAGGGTGGAGAGAGAAATTACATACCTCATTTGAGAGAGAAAAGGACCTCGCTTTTTGATAGTCAGTAGTGAGAACAAGCAGAATAACATTATTTGGTAGAAAGAGAAAATGAACCTAGATAGAAAATCTTAAGTTTCCTGCTCATTCTGTATAGCTCCTTGACGTTTCTCCTGGCATTGGAGTCTTGAGTGTGCTTTACTCCGCACGGGACAAAGCTTGGGTTTTCTTTTCACTCAAACACATTTTTATGGGAGTGGGTGGGATACCTGCATTCTTCACTTTAAAGTCCTTCACTTGATTTTGCTTGCTGAACATTGTTAAAAGGTACTTTTCCTCCCCTCATCTTTTTTATTGAATTCTTCAATTGTTTATGACTATTACTTTCACTCTCCGAACCTCTAGTTACACTGTCATTTTCTCCTCTTAGTGGTGTTCCTTTTCCGTCATTTTCTTCTCTATTTAGTAGCTAGTCATTTAGGTAGCTCACTCTTCTGGGTCTTCTTCTATCTGAATGCATTTCCATTTTGATGCTTGTTTAAGCGCTCTCTGTAAGATTGGGGATCGGGGTTACTCGCAGATTTGGGTTTCTCAGGTCTGCTAGATTCATTGATTTTTGTAATTTATACTTCAGAGTAAAAGCATAAGTAGAGAGCACTATAGAGAGAAGAGAAACATTATGGCAGGAGGAGGTGGAGCACCCAAGGCTGATGAGCCGCAGCCACACCCACCAAAGGATCAGCTTCCCAATATTTCTTACTGCAGTACCAGTCCTCCACCGTGGCGTGAGTTCATTTCATCTTTAGATTCAAAAAATCTTGCCACTTTTGAAGACAAAATTCTTACTTTTTAAGCTTGATTCTTCTTAATTCACATGGTACATTTAAGGCATGTTTTGTTATTCTGACATTATTTGTTGGAACTTTGGAAACGTATATCTTCCTGTTTAATTGCTCAAAAAAGTGGCTTTTTATAAATTCCTTCCTTTCATTTTGCCAGATAGCTGTTGATGCACTCTTTACGGCTTTACGCAAAGCAAGATGATTCTTCTTAGTAGAAAAATAAATCGTTCTTATAAGTTGATTTTTTTGGCTTCTGGTTCTTATGAGTTGATTAGGGCTATAGGCTAGTGGCCAAAATAATATAAATAAATAATAAAAAAAGACTACCTTTCTACTTTCGTTGCTCATTTCATTTACTTTAATTCGTGAGTCATGCTTCTAATTTTTTCTTTCAGAGTATTCGTTCAATTGTCGTAGGAACTTGGATTCTGGTTTTATGCAAGCAGCAATGGAATTTTATGTATAGTCGAAACAAATCCTTGGTCCTATTCCTATCTTTGATTGATTGAAATTACTCAAGTTATATAAACTCTGCAAACCTGTAAATCGAACATATATAGAGAGATTCTTTCCGTTTGTTTTGGAAATTTGGACGGCTAGAGAAATCTTCCTGGACTCTTGAAAACTTTAGTGGGGCTATGCCATCCATTTCGGATTGGGTACCTTTTAAATAATCCAATTACTTCTTAATTTGGCTCCAGCTGTAATTACTGGGCATGAAGTTGTCGGACATTTTGTAACACCAAAGAGGCCACACATCAAGATTTTTATTTTTTTTTTGTTGATGAGCATACATCAAGAACTTTTAATTGATCAGTGTCGCTGAAGACTTTTAAGCAATTTGGATTATTTGGTTAATTAATTAATTTGGCTGGCTTATCCAGTGCCGTTCGAAGTGGTTTGTTAAAATTGTGGAACATATTTGGTGCAGTTTATGCTATAATTACATGAAACTTTAGTAAGGTTGTTCCTTAAGATTGGTTATCGTCTCGCAGTAACATTTAATTTGATTAAGATATCTGCTTCTTCTTTTTTTAATGAAAAATTTGGGGCATTCTGATGCAGCTGAGGCCATACTTCTTGGTTTTCAACATTATCTTGTGATGCTTGGCACAACTGTTCTCATTCCCACTGCTCTTGTTCCTCAGATGGGAGGTGGAAATGTAAGCAATAATTTTTGAGTTAAGCGTGGAGTATTCTTGAAAGGGCTCTCCAACCATGTGATTGAAGTCACATTTTCATCCTAACCAAAATCAATCATAAATAAATAATATTTTATTTTCTGCAGGACGAGAAGGCAAGAGTTATCCAAACGCTACTCTTTGTTGCCGGTATAAACACATTGCTGCAAACACTATTTGGAACTCGACTGCCTGCAGTAATTGGAGGGTCGTATACCTTTGTGCCAACCACTATCTCAATTATTCTTTCTGGTCGATTCAGTGATGTTTCAGATCCTACAGAGGTCTTTTGATCAGAACGCCTCTTGCTTTATTGAATGGTGCATTGTTGATATGCTCGTTAATAGTAATTTACATTGTTGTGAAATGACGTAAACCAATAATCAGAATATAGTATGATTTGTTTTTATATTTTGTCAAATTCGTAGTATTTATAAAACAAATTTTATCAGAAGACTAACAATCATACAGTGCTTAAATCCTTTGGAAACAGAAAAAGCATAAAATTTCATTCAAGCGTTAGGTTAAGACATCAGATGCTAGTGTTTATTCATTGGAAATACTTGATCACGTTCTTTTCTCCTTATTTCTTGAATTCAGAGGTTCAAGAGGATAATGCGTGCAATCCAGGGAGCTCTTATTGTTGCTTCAACTCTTCAAATAGTATTAGGCTTTAGTGGCCTCTGGCGTAATGTTGCAAGGTTGGTCTAAAGTTCTTACTAAGGGACAGGGTTCTTCTTTTTGGTCCCTACATATGCTTTGAAAATATCTCAAATGGAGTTTAAGCCATATTTGTGAAGTACACATTACAAAGATATGTTTGAGTTGTATTAACTATAAAGCCCCAAGAAACAGAAAAGATTCAAAGAAAATGTCAACATTCTTTCAAGTGATACAAGTTCAATTTATTTCTTCAGGTTTTTAAGTCCGCTTTCAGCAGTCCCATTGGTATCTCTGGTTGGTTTTGGGCTATACGAGTTAGGTTTTCCTGGGGTAAGCCATTGCTACATGTATATAATGCTCCTGTTTGTATTAAATTTATGAGAGCATTCAGTATTGATGCCTGCCTTGGGTGTAGGTTGCTAAATGTGTGGAGATTGGACTGCCGGAGCTCATCTTGATAGTATTTGTTTCACAGGTAGAGTTCTTCAAAGTGTGATATGCTTAGTGTCTTCTAACATTTCTAATTCTAAGTATTATGTTCAGTTCATTTTATGATTTCCACATTTTTGGGTTTTATTTTTAATGAGGTTGAGTTTGTAAACTGTTAGTGGTTGCCCTGCAGTACATGCCTCATGTGCTATGCTCAGGAAAACACATCTATCACCGTTTTGCTGTTTTATTTACGATTGTAATTGTGTGGATCTATGCTCATCTACTCACCGTCGGAGGAGCTTACAACAATGCTGCACCTAAAACACAGGCTACCTGCCGCACTGATCGTGCTGGACTTATAGATGCTGCTCCATGGTTTGTTATATGGTTTCATGGACTAGATTGTCTAAGTGGTGTTTCTTTGTTATTTACCCAAATTGTTATGTTCTTGCATATTTATTTTCTTTGATATTTACTGTTTGTATTGGTTATGAATACATAGTTGCATTTGAGCTCTGGATGAGGTGTGCAATAAAGAAATTCCTTGCATCTCATGGTTGCTTCATAAACTTAAAAAATGGTGACCGCATAAGAATGATGTGATGCGACTAATTTGGAGAGATTCCTATTTAGATGATTCACTGAAATTGGGTATCATACTTCAAATTGGGAGGAGCTTATGATACAGTGATTTAGAATATTGCCTTATGATTTGAGTTATCAACACGTCCTTTTGCTACCACTTTTTGCTGCCAAGTTCTGTATGACCTGTTCTTCCTGAACTCCAGCTGTTAAATCCAATGTGTTATCATTTTTAGAAAGAGATAACCTTATTCAACCAGGCTTTTGATTTTTTTTTTTGGAATTTGAAAGTATGAATCAACAATTCATTTTCAGGCCAATAAGTGTATATTTGTCATTCTTGAATGTTTTATGTGATATATTGATCACTATTTTGAATCATTGAGCTTGGGCATAATTGATTAATTTTTGAGTAAGATTTGATTGCATTATGGAGATATTGGTTTTTCTTATTTTCTGGCAGTTTATCATCTATGTTTTGCTGGTTGAAAATTGAAATGAATGGTAAATATTTTATGAATTTGGGTTTTCAGGATAAGAATTCCCTATCCCTTTCAATGGGGAGCGCCTTCGTTTGATGCTGGTGAAGCCTTTGCCATGATGATGGCATCCTTTGTTGCTCTTGTAGAGGTGATTCTTTTCTTCAGTTCTTTCCCGATGAGCTTTTTATTTATTTATGGGTATTCTTTCTCCTACTTGATGATTATTATATGAGCTTTCGTTTCTTCATTTTATTCATGTTCTTTGGCCTTCTTGGAACTCTATCAGCACATAGCGGCTGTACACCTAAGAAAGCTTATTAGACTAATCTTCCTTGCAATTTAGTGAAATTTGTTTGACGTTTTTCACAAATTTGACGACCTGGTGTCTTGTGTGCATGACGAGTTGTGAATGAACTGAGAATTAGTGTTATTTATTCCCAGAAATGCATCTTTTATACGTAGTATTGCTTCACTTGTGTTTAAAGTATATCTCACATTTTTATTTAATTACAAGCAGTCCAGCGGAGCTTTTATGGCTGTTTATAGGTATGCAAGTGCAACTCCATTACCTCCATCTATTCTCAGCCGGGGTATTGGTTGGCAGGTACGCAAAGATGGCTAATGCTTACACATAAAAAATATTTGTGTATAAAAATACATGTATTGATCAATAAAAAATAATAATAGTAATAGAAGTAGCAGTTAGTAATGATGATCATGCAATTAATAGTAAGTGTCACTGTCAAGCATAATGCCTAGAACAGTAACTTTCATCTGTCATTTAAAGCTGCATCTTGCAATCAATAATTTTAGTGAGTTCTAACTTTATATCTATGTTGAATTCTTCTGATTATCTTATTTCTGCCCTCAGGGAGTTGGCATTCTGTTATCGGGATTATTTGGAACTGCCAATGGATCATCTGTATCAGTGTAAGAATGAAATTTTACTATTTGAATTTTCTAACTCAATTCAGAGGAAACACAATTTCCATGTTGATTGAAAGAGTTTGCTTGGTTTCCCTACAGAGAAAATGCAGGTCTTTTGGCTTTGACTCGTGTTGGAAGTAGGAGAGTTGTGCAAATCTCAGCTGGGTTTATGATTTTCTTTTCGATTCTAGGTCAGTTGAAGTATAATCTCTACACAATGCGTGTAACCATCTCCAATTTCTTTCCTTGAATCCCTGCTCATTTATCTTCATTTTATAGGGAAATTTGGAGCAGTCTTTGCTTCAATACCACCACCCATAATTGCTGCACTGTACTGTTTGTTCTTCGCTTATGTCGGTATGTCAGATTTAATAAACTACTTTGTGGGGATTTTGAGACTCTTCATTTATTTGCATATTTGCCAAAAACAGCATGTTCTATCTTGTTCTATCATGCGTAGGTGTTGGAGGTCTTAGTTTCCTTCAGTTCTGCAACCTCAACAGTTTCCGTACAAAGTTCATACTAGGCTTCTCCATCTTCCTGGGGTTGTCTATCCCGCAATACTTCAACGAGTACACTGCAATTAATGGTTTTGGTCCAGTTCACACAAGCGGAAGATGGGTATGGAGACAATAACATAAAAATCAATCTAGAATGTTCATTATTCTTGTATTAGCTCTCTGTACTGACATTTTCTTTTACCTGAACAGTTCAATGACATGGTGAATGTCCCCTTCCAATCAGAAGCATTTGTTGCTGGTATTGTGGCATATTTCTTGGACAACACTTTACACAAGAAAGACAGTAGGAAAGACAGAGGGAAACATTGGTGGGACAAGTTCAGGTCCTTCAAGGGTGACACAAGAAGTGAGGAGTTCTATTCACTGCCTTTCAATCTAAACAAGTATTTCCCATCCGTGTAATTGTGCAGAAAGTCGAAACTACTCAGGTTGTTTCATCAGATCAGATGCTGTTTCACCAAGTCTCTTAAAGATCTTTGTTAGATCATGTTCTAGTTATCTGATTGGACCTTATTACCCTCTATAGCTATATGAGTAGTCTCCTTAACTTGTTATAGAATACTATAAAACATTTATTTTTATTGCTCTTGGTTTTGTAAATCCGACAAGGGATGTGAATGATGGATGTAATGTGTAAGCTTTATTCATTATTCCTTTGGTTTACATAATCATGTTTGCTGTTGGAATATCTCCCAATTGCTGCTGGAATATCTCAGTATTATGGAATTTATAATTTACTGTGTCAGAATGTTCCTTTCGAGTCTAATCAAATGGGAAGTGTTTGAAATGGATTCTAATAAATGATGAGATTTTTTATTGAAATAATAATAATAAAAAATACATATATTACTGTGTTGAAAAATATATTAACATCCCCTCTGTTTTTTCCCTTTGGATAAGATGGAATCAGTTGCAGTTTCTGTAACCAAACTATGAGACTGCGGGTGGTTCACCGTTTTTAGAGGCCGCTGTGGACTAATGATTGGTTATTCTAAGACATGGTTCGGATAAATATGAATATGAATATTTGGTGCAAAAGATATTTTTGCTAACCCGTAAGTATGAAAACGAAATGAGGTTCAAAGAGTGTAGTCGAATCAGAATGGAACTTTCCATTCTATAATTAAGGCTGAATTAGAAATCTTAATCATAAAATGCAAGTAGGAGTAGTGAACTGTAAAGGGCTCGTTAGTGCTTGTTTTTTTATTAGAATAGAATTCTTGTTAGTGGTGCATAGCCCTAAGTAATAATTTTTAGGATAATATTCCACATAATTCAAAAACTTAAATCCTATCTAAATTTAATTTTGCTGCTTAGTACAATTGATAAATACATATAACATTATTTCAGTTGATTCTGCCATAACAAAAAAATATATATATATATAAAAGAAAATGATCCTTTGCCTTTTTGGGAAAGCTTAAATAAATCAAATTAGGATAAAATATACATACATATGAAAGGAATGAAATAGATATGCACCAACAAAAGAATGAATTAGATGGGGAGTTGACAGAATCCGAAAGTGCTTTAGCAAAAGCAGGCAGTTGATGTTTTAGAAGGAATCCTTGGAAGCCTTGAAAGCTTTCTTTGCCTCGCGTTGCCTGCAGTCAGGAAATGAAAGAAGGTGAAAAACAAAGTTGAAGATGATCCAGATCACTTGCAGTCACTGCACCATGCAGTCGACTTGTTAATCATTTAATCTGTTGAAACTACACAGTCAACATAGATCGAATAGCTTGCAAATCGACTCCACGATGCAGATGACAGGTAATTCATTTCTGTTGAAGATAGGCTTGCTTGGTTGAAGCAAGGATTGGTGAGTCCCACAAAAATCCCTGTTTGGTATGGAAGGAAGGTCCAATTAGAAAGGTGATGCCCGCCCCACCCCACCGCCTTCCATTCTCGATAAAGTCACGAAATTGAGTCATATCCGCACAAGAATATGTTGGTTGCTCTGGTTTGTATTATATTTTAAAAACACATGAATTTGAGTTTTATTCTAAATATAAAGATTTTGTTAGTCCATAATTGATAATTTATTTAATAGTGAAATTTATTTTTAAATTTCAAAATTCATAAATTATGAAAACATTAATAAAAAATGAAAGTAAAAAACTAAAATCATAATTCTTCCTGTACATTCTTTTTAATAAAATTTGCATTATAACAAATAAACATATTTTTTAAAAAAATTCATACCAAACATAAAAAAAAAAAAAAAATCCTTCTACTAAACCCCTAAAAGATTCAAATCTAACTTTCAATTAGCACAAGTTAAGAATCAAATCAAGTAATTGGGACACAATTCAGATCCTTCCCATCGGAGATTATATTTGCTCTAATCTTTAATGCTGTAGTCCTTCCTTTCTTTTATATGTATATTTATAGCACAGAAAAGGGGTGAATCATTTATAATTTAAAAGGGATAGATGCTATAATTCCTAATTCTTCACGTGATTGGATACCCGTCCATTGCAGATGCTTAACTCTGTTGTTTAGTAATTTTAACAAATTGTCTGGTTAATTTTTTTTTTATCTTGTTTAATATGTAACTGTTATAAATTAAATATATATAATGAGATACTTTTACTCTTCATAAAAAATAATAGGCACTTTTAAAATTTATGAGTCTTTTATCTTAAATATTGAGAGGATGATTATTGTGCATTATTTGTGAATCTTTAAGACAGAAAATCTGACAAGGTGCTGGCCTTAATCAGTTCAAATAATTTTGTTCCCGATTCCAAATTTCCAACAACCCAGCACTGAACCTTATCATGGTCCCCCACAACATAATAATATAGCCCTCATGCTCTTGATGCATTGTATTGGGAACTCAATATCTTATGGTGGGTGTTCGGCAAATTAACTATTGAAAAAAAAAAAAAAAAACGACAATTATAAGTTCTGACTTGAGTTCTTATTGTTTTTATACATATTCGTGGTAAATAATCAATCTAGCATAAATATATGACTTATTAATGATATAAGATATTATTAAAATAGATAAGAGAAAACGAAAACATGACATAAACAATAAATTTTTGTTGAACGTTTTTTGGTACAATTGGGGAAGAATGAATTTTGTTGAACGTTGAAAACGATTAACAGGAAAGGAAAGGAAAAAAGAAAACAGTTGCACGCAATTTTAAGTAGGTGGGCCCGGAGAGGATGCCCCCTTTTTTAACGTAAACGATAAAAGCAAAGGAGTGCGTGCAATGCAGCGACGCGCACTAATTACTGCTTGTCGTCAGTGAATGCAAGAGTGGAGATAAAATGGTAATTGTTGGGCTGGGCTGAGCCGGGCCGGACGGGCCCACAAACAAACAACATCCTCCTCGTTTTGAGAAAACAGTTTCATCACTCGGTCGGCGTACATTCCCCACCTTGCTTTTCCTTTCACGCGCCACGCACCGTGCTTATCTTAGAAACGGCAGTAGCAGATCCTGGTTTCCTCCCCAAGTCACTCGTTCTACGCCACTCACCTGACCATGACCTTTATGCATAAATACAACATGCTATTCAAGAAGTCAGAAGAAGCAGATGCAGAACCCTTTCTATACTAACTGCCATGTTGTGTTGTGTGGTCCTGTCTCGTTTCGTCTCTAGTGTGGAAATAATGCAGCGCCAACTTGGCCATAATTCCTGAAAGTGAAATCCACTGTTTCTTCTTCTATTTATTATTGTTGATCTGCTTCATCATTACATTATATATATATATATATATATATATATATATTCTGGTTCCAGGAGGCTGTAATGTAATGTTATGACTACATATGATATGATTTATAGAATTAGAAACAACATGGATCGGGCAATCAAACGTTTGACAGTAATCATTGTTTCCGGCTGAATTTTCCAACATCACAGACAGATGCGCCTCGTGCATGCTTCAATATATTTGACCAATAAAACAGAGTCCTCATTGACTGATACACTTGCTATGATTTGGCTATAAGCATGAAAAAAAAAGGACAATGAGATGGGTTAAGGGGCGGTGTGTAATTGGAAATTGGGGTGTGACGTGGCAAAATAACCGCGTGTAACGGGGACATATCAATTACCCAAAGACGGTAGACCAAGAGAATGTAACGTCTGAGAGCTGCACATCACATCTGCTCAGCTGCCGAGGTCCCCTATTCTTTTTTAGTGTGTTTCCTCAACGCTCCAATCCCCTGTTACCACGTCATATCTTGTTGGATAACAGTTTCGCTTCTTTTTCATCTCGACTGCCACATCCCAATTTTGGTTGGCTTCCATCTCTACCCTGCAAATACACCATGCTCCTTTTATTTTATTTTATGCATAATAATAATAATGATAATTTGGGTTTACCATCTTAACATCACCTATTAACCAGTATTTAAGCCTCCCAAAGGATATCTCTATGTCTGTTCAAAACTTGTGGGCGTGAGTGGCTGCTATTGTTTATAAAAACCTTGCTTTGAACTCCTTTAACATTCCCTTCCAATCCAGTCTCTGAGTCTGAGAGAGAGAAAAGAAGAAGAAGAAGAAGGAGATGGGAAACTGCCAAGCCATTGATGCAGCTTCACTAGTGATACAGCACCCAAGTGGGAAGGTAGAGAGGATGTATTGGCCGGTGAGTGCCAGTGACGTTATGAAGACGAACCCTGGCCACCATGTTGCTCTGCTAATCTCCACCGCCACATTGTGTCAATCCAATTCCAAGCCAAATGAAAGTTGCGCAGATAACAGCGACAGCAACGCCGCCAACCCAGTTCGCATAACGCGCATCAAGCTCCTCAAGCCCACAGATACCCTTGTTCTTGGCCAAGTTTATAGACTCATCAATACTCAAGGTTAGTGCAACTTTTACACCTGGGTTTCTTGCTTTTGCTCTTTACTCTTCAAAGTTCTGTGCTTTCTTCGAATTCTATGCCTTATATATGTGCTCTCTGCTTCTTGGGTTCAGAGGTTATGAAGGGTCTGTGGGCAAAGAAACAAGCAAAGATGAAGAAAAACTTGTCAGAATCTGCACAAAAGCCAGATTTGATGAAGGAGAAACCCGGATTGGAAAAGGACAAAGCAGCAAGGAGGACTGAACCAGAAGATAACCAGGTTATTAATCTCAGTCAAAATTTTGTTCTCGCTTTTAATATTTCACTACCAATTAGTATACCATTGATGTTATCAACAGATTTCTGAAATCTTTTGAAAGATGAACGGTTTGATGAACCTGTGTTTGCTCTGCTTACGTCAATCAAGTTTTTGTCAAGCAACATCATTTGTATGAACAGTACCATAATTATAGTGACTGTTTCAAGACTTGGCTTCCAAATTATTCATATACTAGAAATTAACAAAAGGGTTTCTTTATGAAAGGGAATCAGAAGAGAAAGAGAGAGACAGAGAGTGCTTCATTATATGCTTATTAGTTTTTTGCGTGATGTTAATGTGATCTGTTGAATTTTTATAAATTTCAGGTGAACAAAGCTGAAAGACAGAGAGCAAGAACAGCGGCATCAGGTAATGGTGGCAGTGCCCCACCTAAGTCAAGAGCGTGGCAACCTTCTCTACACAGCATCTCAGAGGCAAACAGCTGATCTGTGTGTCAAGTCTTTAGCCACATGTGACCTGAGGGGAGTGACAGAGAAGCAACTCAGCACTCAGATCAAACCAGCACAGAAAATTCCCTCCATGACTGCAAAATAGTATATTTAGAGATGCCAGTAACAACTGAGAGATAAAGTTCTCTTCAATTGAATAACTGGGTCTTGCAGAATTCTGTATAGAAAAGGTTGACATATCCAACATCAATTAATGTAATCAATAACTACTCTCTCTAGTGAAATTAGCTTTCAGCATCACAAATTCACAATCACTGTGACTGATTTTTTTTTTTCTCCTTTTTCTTTTGGTCCAAAATGAACCAATACTTTGATATCTGACAGATTAGTTACCAAAGACCAAAAAATAATGCTATTAATTGGTCAAGCAAAATATATTTCTGATTTAGAGACCAAGGCTTGATCAAATCATACAAACAAGATTTTTGCAGCTTTGCATCCTAACCACCAAAACAAATGAACTGCAGGTGGGTCTCATATTTTATTCCTTTTATTTTCTTTTTTGCTGTCATAAGATATCTTGAGACAAAAAACAAGTTGGCCACTATAATCTTAGGGTAATTTAAATTTTAAGTGAAAAGTATCTGACACTTAAAAACATACAGTAATACTCGATTTCTGCTTTTAAACAATTTTTTTTCTTTAATTAATCATTGCTTCGATTTGCCAGAGACCTGCAACCCCTTTAGCAAATAAAAAAAACAGAAAATGAAGGACGCAAATTATATTATTTATCATGCAAGCAAATTGATCTCTTTACTCAATATCATATCTCTGAAGCACTACGAATGGATGATGCCATTTCTTTATCTCAAGCATCTGCATCTCCTGCTAGTGGCAAGGCCTCTCCTGTTATAAACATTAAACAAAGCACTATATATTGTTTATAGGTAATAAGAGGAGGGATACTCCAGAGATTACAACCTGGTCCAAAAGATACTAAATGCAGGAGTGAAGATTACTAAGTCAATCCGGTTACTCTTAAAAGGATAAAGCTTTAGTAAATTTGAAGGAAAAGGTGGTAACATAATTGGAGTCAAATGAAAAAGAAAAGGGATTAATGAGAAGGAAGATGGGACACAAGGCTCACTTGAAAGTTGAAACAAGCTCAATCAATGTGCCTGTTCATGTATTTTCACTTTAAACATGCATGACACCCAGGGATCTTTTTGTTGCATTTAGAAGGGAAGAAGAATTTTTTTCTATGGCCCATTGCATTATTACACCCTCATCTTTTCTTTCTGTCTATAGCTAGCAAAGCAAAAGCACCCTTTTTCTTTTCTTTCTTTTCTTTGTCTTTGTTTCTTTTTATTTGTTTTAAAATTTTCTTTCCCCTGACTGACATAACAGATGTTGCTCCAAGTCATTGAAAAACATTAGAATAGGACAATTGGAACCAGCTCACCACTCGTGCACTTCCTACGCATGAAAGTTAGTTGCACTGCACGAGGGGTCTCCAGATTCTATTAACTATGTATAAAGGAAAAAAACTTATTATACACTAATTTTTTTAACATTATCTCACATGAAGAGATTAAAAAAAGTTAGAACTGGCTAGTTAAATTTAAATTATATTAATACAAATATAAACAATATACAAGTAAATTAATGTAACTTTACAAAAAATTTATTGATTGATCTTATATTTAAAAGGGTGTAAAGATATTTACATAAAAAAAAATAATGCAGGTGTTAACTAGTATACAACATTACTTGCATAGGCCCACCAAACTTTGGCTTCTTTAACTTTTTCCTCATCAAGTTGCTTTGTGAATATTGTATTGTTTAAAATATCCATAACATGAACCATTTCTTGCTTCCTTTCTTGTCTGTCTATTTTCCTTTTCCTCGTGAAATGAGCAATCATGGAAGATACGCATGGATATTGGAGCAAAGCATACTTTTGTTTTTCGAGATTGTAGCTATCTTTGGTTCAAGAGAAAAAAAAAAAAAAAAGGGAAGAAGGGATGCATCTATCTTAACAAATGAGGTTATCATGGTCCATGTGGTTTACCGCTTCATTCTCCTCATATGCAAGTGCGTTTGGCAGGAATGGAATGAAAAAGAGTAGTAAGTCTTTTTGTTCTTTTTGCTGGGCGCAGAAAAGATGGCCATCTTTATCGAAAGCAAAATTCAACTAGCATTTTGCTTAGGCTAAAAGAACAGAAGCACTGAAAGAGACCAATTGTTTACAAATTACAAACCTTCACGCAACAACCTCAATAAAATTCTGCATATCTTGATAAGGACCTCATATCAAGCCAAGTTTTATTCTTCTCTTGGATAAAGTAAATAACTTGATATTGTGCTGATCCTTGGTATAATGCATTGAACAAAGATGACCCCTGTTCATCCCTATAGTTGTTTATTAAACTCAGAATCATGAAGAAGTTGCTTTTACAGTTGGAAAACCTAAAGTTTGCAACAGAAAGATATCTGCTAAGGCCAACAATATGCAGAAGATCATACATGATTACAGATATTGAGAAAATAGCAAACACAGGATAGATGGGTCTATTGTAAGATTTATTAAAATAATTGGCCAAGCTATCTACTAGCTAAATCTTCATTCTCACCCTCAAAATTTTGGCTCAAAATCAAAGTACTCTGATTACAATTTCGCTTCAATGATATTACACACACAATAAACAAGAGAGAAAAGCAACAACAGTTCAGGTTTACTGTAAAAATTGCATTTGAAGCCAAAAAAGAGCCACCTTCTGGAGTTATATATTGCCCTCTGTAACGCGGAAGTTACATAGTATTATTACTCAACTGCGATGGGTTGTGTCTTCTCAGTTGGTCCGTTCTCAGTCACCCCTTCCACATTTTCATGCTTGTCAAGTTGACTGAAGTTACCCTTCTGCTTGAAGAGCTGAGTATGGTGGTGCCTACAGTAGAGACGATGTTCATGAGCCACATAATTGGAAGGGCTGATTACACAACCTCCATGGGTGCACCTGAAACAAGCCTTATGGTAGGATTTGGCATCCACAGCTACCTGAAAAAGAGCAGTGGTAATTAAGTACCATCAGGCAATTTAAGTCAAAACAGCTCTGTCTCTTCCTCTAATGTTTGCTGCAATAGTATGGGGCATGGCCAAAGAAAGGACTCTATGAGTTGACACTTGAAAGTCATTGTTAGTCTTTCAGACGAATTATTCAGTGATTGATTCTTCCCATATTGAAAATGGCGCCTTAATGAGGCAAGTTTACTTATGGATTAGCTACTTGTTTGTTCTTTCTCTTGCATGATCAGATCAGAAAATGGCGCCTTACTCTCTGCTCCTGGTAGATGTTTCTCGTTTGATCTTAGTGATTCACACTTGGCTGGATTTTGATTTTGTTGTTGATTCTCACTCTGTTAAAGTTCGGGCTCTTTCGCTTTCTTCTATTTCCACCTCCTTTGCTAATAAGTTTGTACTACTTCAATGTTTTGACTAACACAAAATAACAAAACAGGCTGCCTGTGGCAAACCTGAAGCATTATTGACCTTAGTTCAGATTTCCAATATTCTAAGCTATCATTTATCACAGTTTCAATTCGTATTTCCAATTGAAGGTCAAATCATGTCTTTACAGCTGCAGGACCACACTGCAGTGCACTACTTCGGGTTGTCGTCAGCCTTGAAGAGAAACTAATATAATTGTGTAAGATTTTCTTGTTGAATATGATGAATCTGTTATCTTATATCTTCATATATATATAAATAAAGGTCTAATTTGATGAAACCAAACAGAGAATTTTAACTGATGGGTTCTTTATATCTAAAAATTTAAGATTAAATAACTTCAACAGCAAAGTTCACTAACAATATTATGATAAATTGATTATGTTATGTGTATATACCTTTTCAATTGGGTACACTGTTTTATTGCAAGCAACACACTTCTCCTGAGTTCCAGCGAACAAACTTGAAATTTTGCTGTTGGTTTGGACCTGTAGAGTTCTCCGCCAGAGTTATTATGGATATAAAAAAAAACTTAACCAGACAAGTAGCAGAAACCTTCAAGTATACGCTGTATATAATTCCTTAGGATGGAAAGGCAAATTAAGTTAAGAATGTAGAAATACCTTATCAGAAGATCTGTCAACTCTAGCAGTTCTCGGAATACCTACAAGCAAGAAAGGGAGAAGTTAGAAGAAAGAAGAAAAAGTAGGAAAAAAAAAAATGGTCATTATTAACTGTAACTGAGTAAATTTTACAACATAGAAACAGTGAATATGTAATTAAAACAACTAAATGACAGCAAATCACCTTCAAAACTTTTGTCCAAGCTGCCAGTCATCTTAAATAGTTGATCAAAGTGAGGCTTACAATACAAGACACCCTCAAAGGAGCAATAGTTGCTTAGCTGGAGGGATGCATAGGGAAAAAAGAGAATGAGAATATTGTAAAGACCATAAGAAATCTAAAACCAGAGCACAAAGTCCTGGAAAGTACGCAGCGTTTCTGCACTTCAAATATTGTGAGAAACAAATAGAAAGTTGCCATAGAATCCCAAACTCTCATTCACACAGAAAAAAATAGAGCATGTAATTGATTTCTATAACGTATGACTAACTTTCAATTCTAAGTATAAAGGGTTTGACATTAATGAGTGGGTGGACACCATAGAAATGAATCTTGTAAGTTAATATGCATCCCAAACTCAGATATCAATCCTATGCAGGTCCAAATGGAGAATTCTTATATATATATATACAAGTAGAATAAAAATTCAAGCAGCTTAGAGTAGTTCAAGTTGGGTAAGTCACCAACGACCACCTATGCACCATCCACTCACCACTGGATGAAAAAATAAGAGAACACCACTGGGATAATTGGATCTTGCCTAAAGATGATACAAGAATGATAGATTGCAGTATCGTTAAGTGATAGTTTCCTCTTTAGTTATATTTTTATTGCATTTTTCCCATGTTAATCTTCATCTTCCTCTTCCTCTAATTGAATTCTAGAAACTAGCTTCGATTGTTGTTCTAACTCTCGTCCTTAATTCTACCCACTACACTACCTATTCGTTCCGACAATCTGATTCGGTTCATACAACAACTATGGCAAAATTATAGTTGAATAACACAACAGTTTCTTCCTGAGAATCATCATGCCAGAGCAGTACACACACATACAAACACGCATATCATCATCATCATCATCGTGCCAGGGAAAAGGAGAAAAAAATGATGCCCGGGTAACATGAGCATAGAGAAGTAAGGCTAAATGCATCATTCATCAAACAAACAAGAATCAGACCAAAAGCATGCCCTGTGTTTGCTCTTAAGAGTATTTGAAGAAGAAAAAAGTGACCTTGAGAGTACTCTTGCAGTGGTGGCATCTGAAGCAGAATTTGTGGTAGACCTTGTTATCAGCTGTGAGCTGATCCACCAAATAGACAGTCTTCTCACATGCCTTGCACTTCTGGGTAGTCCCTGCAAATGTTGCCATCTCCAAATTGAGAATCAAAAATCTCACTTCTAGTCCAAGTCCAAGGATTGAACGAGAATGAGCAGAGCAGAGCAGTTTTTTTTAGTAAAGGCGATGACTTTTCTTTTTCCTTTCTTTGTTTCAAATTTCAGTGTTACAACTCAGATAAAGTCAGAGAGAGCAGTTAACAAATCGGTGATCCTGGGTCGACGTTTAGGACTCGGAGACAAAAAAATTATAGTTAGCTGTACTCATAATAGACGGTTTGGTGATTTGGCACTTCCTCATGACGGCTCTACTCAAATGACTTTTATGCCCTCCATCAACATACGTGTCCGCTTTTCTATGTTCAGAGATTATGAATTTCATGTTTCGCGCATAAATTCATGCCATTCCGACATATCAACGTATTGCCGTTTTTACCAATGCCTTAAGTTTTAACCAACTCTTTCGCGGAGCGCGTGCCCCCCCATGCTTCCAATACTGATCAACTGTCAAAATATTGAGTGGTTAGTTTATAATAATTTTTAATGTATTCACACGTGATTAAACATTGTAAATTTAAATGTTATTGGATAGTCTGTGTATAAGAATAATGATTTTTTGGTCTTGAATAAATAAATTAATAGTTTGTGAAAAACAAAATTATGCACCATAATAAATAAAAATGAAAAGATTTGTGAGGTACACGCGCCCTGGGATGTATAATTCAAATTTTAAAAATGGTTTGCCATACACGAATTTTGTTGTTTGATTGGTCCCATCGGAATCCCATGAATCATAATGAGGTGTGACTATGAGTGCATGATTCCATTTCGAATTTTGTCATTATTATAAGTTCTTTGACAGATAGATAGGATGGCCCAAAACAAAAGCCAGACAAAGATGTGAAATATTGCACTATCCACGAATTAAAATCCAACTCAATTTCAAATAGCCATGCAACCACTATTCCACCACCACTTGTTCAATTCAATATCACATAATAACTAATTCTTTATAATTTATTCGTTACAAAATTATCGCAAAAAAAGAAGGTTCAATTAAATAAAAAAATGAATTCCTAAAACTAGACAGTGAAACAACGTTGTATAATAATTGAAAATGGACCCTTACTGACAAAGGACATTTAGTAATTGCAGACAGTTAGACAAAGCCATCGTTTTCACAATGTGATTCTCGGTTTCACTCAAATCCGCCGACCGAATTTGAACCTTGTCTTTAGTCCAGCTAAAGTATAGCGCACTCTTTTGTAGCATAAAAGGAAAATCTAGCATCTAACCAGAGAAAATGGCAAATTACGAAAATAGAGAAGACAGATTCAAGCGTTCCATATCTAAAAGCTTGCTAGCAGCATTGCATTCAAATTTCCACAAATGATCAGTTATGTTTCACCAGTTGGATGGCAGCCGTTTGGTTTCAAGGATCATGTACAAGATTTATTTTCAGACCTAAAATATTCAATTTAAATCTTCCAATTAATTTTGATGATCAGGAAGCGTACATATCATAAACTGGAAAAACCAATCCAGGCAGGCAAGAATGGATTCAAATGCATTTTTGTTTATTCGAACAGCCAACAACACAGGTCCACATTGTTGCCAGAAAATTAACTAGAACCTTCAGACTCGTTCTTTTTCCGAGCTTCTTCTCTCATAACTGCTTTCACATATATTTCGTAGCAGCAGCCTGAAGAAACATCATAAAACATACAAGAACTTTCAAATGATGTAACTGGAGAAAAATCAAGAATCGAATCTTTAAATGGTTAGGCATATCCAATCAATTTCAAAACCATCCTCTTCCACTGGAAGAAATTCAAAATAACATAACACAGTGCTAACAAGAAATGGCCAATAGGTAGCCTTTTCATAGAGCACAGGAGGAGGAATAAATAAAAATCAAGTTTACATGGTAGGGGTAGATAAGACATTTAATTCAATAAGGTAGTATATGAAACACAAGCACATGCTCTCACAGTTATCTATGCAATGCAAAATGGTCAAAGCACATATAGTCCCTGTCCACTCGTGAGTTCTTAATCCTTTGAATCTGTTTCCAGTTAAGACATTACCACTTAAGACTGTTGCAAATTTGAACAAGGGAAAACCAGTTCTCACCACACGATAGTGAAGTATGAACAAGACTTTTCCCTTTTCATTTCACCTATATGCTTAAACTTTAGAACGGTATCCCTACTATTTCTTTACTCGATCTGTTTAATTTGGTAAACACCCCTAAGTCAACTGGGTAAGGATAAATTCAACACACATTATTTTAACCATTTTGCTTAACATAGTTAGATCAATGATTCTAAACTACAACCATAAAATTATAGTATAATCATCAATATGGGATCCATCCATTGATCTTGAAACTAAAATTAGGATTTCCAGATACAACCTGAAATGATTACAGGTAGCTACTACCTCTTTCCCTCAAAACAAGCCATCTATCAGGCAAACATAGACTGAAGCTATGAAGTGGGGGCCTTTAACAAGCATGAAAATCTTTCAACTTATGAATAGGTAATTTCAAGTCTCTGGAGATAAATAAACTGTCTACTGAGGTGTCATTTTGACAAGATCAAAGATAAATAAGTAATTCCCACAACTAGTATTGTCATAGCGCAAATGGAGAGGCAAAACTCATGAAACCTATCGTTCAACTTCTGTTCTCTATCAGCTAGCGAAATATCATTGTATTCATCGGGCCATTTATATATGATATAACATAAACAAAGTAAACAGAACAATCCTCTACCCCTCCACCCTTTCAGCATAGAAAGGGATAAAAGATAGCATACCAGCAACAACGACAATGGTAAGCACATCTCCAATTCTTTTCAGACGCTTCACACTCTTCTTGTAGGATTTGAATGGCTTAAGAGATGGATCCTCTGCCAATAACTGCAAGATAATCATAGTTGCACAATTGAAATTGAATGCAGCACAAGCAAATGTAAAAAAAAAAAAAAATCACAAAATGCTGACTACGTGACACGAAGAACACAACTTACACCATTATAGTCAATGATATGCAAGATCAAAATTACGCCATTTTCATACTGTAATGACGAGCAAAATTCAGAATACACTGTATTTATATATGTCACTCTACCATTTCTTGGAGACAGTGCACAAATATTAGCTTCCTCGGATCTGCTATTCAGTAATAAAATGCATGCACTGAGATTTCTAACACCCACTTCGACTAAATTCGAAGCGAAAGTGAAAAGTGCGTCAAGTTGAAGTCAAGTAAATCCGATACCACCAACTCACGCACGTATCAATCATAAATGATCGTAGCTGCTATTTCTTCACCGGATTTTCCATTTGACTGGTGCAAGAATTTTACGTGAAGTTTAGATTTTTTTTAAAAACAAAAATCTAAGGCTTACAGCTTTTTCACGAGCCCCAGGCTCGACGTGGAATCCACGCCGCGAGAGAGAAAGGGAATCCTCCGTCTTCTGCTTTCTCAATAGTCACGAAGGCATAGAAACCGAATCAGAGAGGAAAATAAAAATCCAAAAGGAAATATCTCAAACAAAATTGGCGATCAATAGAGTGATAATAATCATACCTGAGAATGAGCTCGGAAATGCGAGGCAATGCTTGTTTTGTTCAAGAAGAACGCCATTCCGTTGACCTTGCTATGATTTTATGAAATTTGATGTAGCGGTTAACTGAGAAGAAGACCAGAAGCATAGAAAGGGAATGCAGAACCCTCGAGAGTCGAATATAGGGAAAGATCTGAAGGTGGATTTTTTCAGCAGAAAAAAAGATATGTTGGATTTTGCTATGATACCCCAACCTTTTAACATATTTCATGTCTGGCCCTTTACGGCTCTGCCCACTGCCAACTTCGATTTGTCGTTTCAAGATAGTATAGCTTAGGTTTAATTCAATCAATATATAAAATTTTCAAATATTATTAATTTTATTATTGCTGTTTCAGTAGTCATGAATCATGATTACTCCTTTATAAAATAGGAATAAAAAAGTATGATTCATTAAGAATTAATTATTTATTGGCTTTTTAATAAAAAAAATTAATTATTGACATTATTTTTGCAAAAATAAATGATAAAATAAAATATTAAAAATTATTTTTTATAGAAAACTCAAAAATTAATTTATTCAATTAAAAGTATTTAATAAAATTAACTATTCAACTAAATTCACGTAAAATGATATAAAAAAGATACCTTTATATAATTTTTATACAAAATGCATTTTATTTTTATAGACAAAAATATATTTTTAAGTTTAAAGTTTTAAGTTAAATTTTAATTCTTATCATTTTTTAAGATTAAATAGTTTGTTTAAAAAATTAAAATAAACGTGTAATATCCAGAGTAAATAAAGTGAATAGTGTAATATTGAGAGTAAATAATATCGAGGATAATTTTTTTTTTAAAAAAAAAAACTATAGGTTCATACGTTACTTTGAAGCGGAAGAATCTGAAATTGGAGAACCCAGAATGATGAATTTGGGTGTTGGCGAAGTTGCCACGTATCCAAGCTGTAGCGGTTAAGAATGAAGAGCGTGTCTTGCTTCAAGTTTCAACTTGAGGTGTGATCCTCGGAGCAGCAAAAATTGCAAACAGAATTGAAAGGCAAACAAGGTGAATCCCCTTTATCAAAAATGGCTTTGAGAGGGGCAGCCGGTGCTGCAGCTTCAGCATCCTGTAGAAGGCAAAGAAACCCATCCATCTTTTCGATTTCTAACCATCTTACAACCAAATTTCGTAATCCTCCTCCCCACCACCCCAAAACACTTTGGCCATTTCCCCTTTATCAACCTGGTGAATCCCTCTAGCTTTTCCCCTCGAATTTCTCTTATTGTCTTTTCAGAATTCAATGCGTTTTCTTTTCAACTTCTTATATAATATAATGCAAACAAGGTGTATATGTGTGTGTACATGGATTTCATTTTGATTGTTGATCGTCCAATAATTCTTCTTTGCAGTGCTCCAGTCCCCCATTCGTGCTGTTAGTCAGGTACGTTCGGAACCCGTATCTAAGAAACAGGATGAAGAACAATCACCCAAAAATTGGAAAATCAAAATGCTTTATGATGGAGATTGTCCGCTTTGCATGCGCGAGGTTTGTTTTCAAATGCCAATTGTTGCACAGTTGCATTGCATTATATTTCTCTTAGCCTAGCATGTAAATGAATCTTTTGCATGTAATGTTCTTGTTTTGTCAGGTAAATATGCTAAGAGAGAGGAATAAGAGACATGGTACTATTAAATTTGTGGACATAAGTTCAGAAGATTACTCTCCGGAAGAGAATGAAGGCCTGGACTACCAAACTGTAAATTTTGCTTTATGTTTATAGTGGTGTCTACCCTGTTCATCAAAATTGTCCTCCTTTGACATATGTTATCAGGCAGCATTAGTTTTACATCTTAGTTTTTTGACCATATCTATAATCTATTGAAGTTGTGTGTTATTCTGTCGTTCAAACCATTTATTTGTTTCTTTACACTGCTCACTAGCATGATGTTTTATTCTTTCACACATCCCATTTATGGGTTCATATATCAATTAAAAGTTTGTTTTTTGCAAGTAATTGGAATTTATTACAATGGATTATTAATTTCCTTCGCTGCATGTTTTGGTGTACGCTTCAATGATGTGGAGATATACAATGACAAAAATTTCTCCTTTTTAGGTTATGGGAAGAATTCATGCCATTCTCTCAGATGGAACTGTGGTTACAGACGTTGAAGTATGGCTTCTTTCCTAATATTACTGTAATTCTAATCTTGGATCAGTCTTTCTGCTGTTATGATCTCCATAAATAATTTTGATTCTGTAATCTCACGATCCAGAATCCAGATAAGTAAAAACGAGCGCTTTAAATAGTTGCTTAAGTTTCTGTGTGTATTTATTTCATATATGCATGTGTTACATGCCGGTGCTGCAGGCATTTAGGAGGTTATATGAACAAGTGGGTCTTGGTTGGATTTATGCCATTACAAAATACGAACCAGTAAGTCCTCTTAATATGCTCTTCAAATTTGCTTGCTTTCCTACTGTTATCCAACTAGGAGAAGCCTATGTTTTTTATGCTGTTCAGCGGAAAATATGGCCTTTTTATTAATGGAGGAAAATGCCATTCACAGATTGCTACTATTGCCGATAACGTATACGGTGTCTGGGCAAAATACCGTCTCCAAATTACTGGTAAATTGTATAAACAAATTTGTACTAACATTTCCTGGTACTTGATCATTGTTTTGCGGCCAAAATGAACACTTCAAATGACCCTTCACTGCAGTTGGTCATTACTTCAGTTTAAAATATGAAGTGATAGGCAAGCTTCTCATATTAACGTCCGTTTTTTTGGGTTCCAGGGAGGCCACCCATCGAAGATATATTAGAAGCTCGAAAGAAGAAGGTAAGCACATTGCAACTGCAATACACACACGCTGAGAGTTCGGACAGAGTGCATGTGCAAAATAAACCGGAGATAAGTTACGGAAAAAATGAAAATTGAATAGAAATTTTGAAATTGAAGACCCAAGTTATCTATAATTCTTTTGACATCATATGTGAGAATGAACTATAACACATTGTCTAATTGGATGTCTAGATCCATTATTTTTTTAGGTTAAAGAAAAGGTATGCGCATGCCCATGCCGATGCTTCAGAGAAGCAAAATATTGGAGTTCAATTAGAAATTCTCCATAATATTTGGTTTTTTTGGTCCTCATATGTATTTGGTTTTTGTGTTCTTTCCAGGGTGAAGTATGCAGAGACAACAATGCTTGTAAAATGTAAATTTTCAAGACTCATCATGTGATTCATCACCAAATTCTATCCGCATCTTATGAAGTAGTTCTTGGTATGACAGGGAAAAAACATAATAAGAAGCCAATAAAGATAGATCTGTAGCAGCTCGGTTCCTCTTAACCATCATTTGTGTCTAACACAGAACATGTAATTTATCATCCTTATCCAATGTTGTTGGAATAATAATTAGAATGTATATCAAGAAAATATTTTGTATGTAAATCTCATCGTGTTATTCTTTCGTCCCTTTGACCTATAATCTTCAATGAGAATATTATATCTTGCTTGCCTTCAAGCTCCCTTTTGCTTGTTCATCTACAACTCGTTATCAAACTGGCATTTTGACTAATCAACTTGATTTTACATTACATTTATTTATCATAGGCCTTGCTTTTCTTGAGTGTATAGAGATTTGGCCTTCCAAAGAAAATTCAAACTTGGCTCCCTCTGCATTTGAGTTTGGACTTTGGATTAAAAGATTCCAAGAACAGGCACAATTTTCTCACATGGCGACCGTGGGTACCTACTTAATTTCAACCCATCACAAGAAAACGTCTCCAAAGTGGACCCACGCCACATGCTTTGTAAAAAGGAGTTGTTCCAAATTATGTCCTTAGCTGTAGGACATAATTTCAGACAAAAGATTTTGTCCTCTGACCAAGTTGCAAATTTCTCCAACCCATTACCTCCTCTGTTGTCTGCCCATGTTGGACTATATTGCAATAGCTTAATAGAAAAGATTGATTAGAAGATTATTGGATAATACAGTTAAATTTTCTTTTTTGAAAAAAAAAAACAAAAAAACAAAAATAGTCGTGAGTTTATTAGTCGCCGTACGAGGATCGAAGTCTGCTCAAAACATTACTCAGGCATAAAAATCCAGAGAGATTGATTTTATTTGAGAAAGGGAGCTTACAAAATTCTGATCCCAAGAGAAAGGCCATTTGATCTTTGAACATGTTATACCTACTACTACTACCACTATTGGTTTAAGATCTCCCTTAACGGCCAGAGTCCTCTCCTAACTGTAAAATGATAAAATATTTACAATGGATCACCGCTTACAAGCTGTATTTACATGAGAAACCCGCATATTTTACTGTCTAAACTACACAATATTTTTGAGGCAGCACTCCACTCGTGCACACAAATGGATTTTCACCCACTACAGTATATTTCACTTCACCGACGGCGACTTCTTACAGCGACCTTGCTAACTATGAACCATTTTAGAACATTGAAAAGCTTTCTCCATCTCCTCTGAGCCTTACCGGTAGATTGCGCTAGTAGGAAGCCGTCAACAGCACTATGTAAATCTGCTCGGTATTCCAGAATGTGGCTCTCAGACTGAAGATCATTGTCAAAAAATTGTAGATTATCTTCGTCCCCGAAGGTATGGGTCATGGGTTCTGAGTCACAGATCAAAGAGTTGCCAACTTGAACTGGAAAACTAAGAGAAGGGTCATATCTAAGACCCAAGCTGTCAATGTTCTGCAAGCAAAAATCATCCAAGCTACTAGTTGCACCAACAGAATAGATAGATGACATGATATCTGGAGAAGACGGAGTTGCTTGTGTGTAGTCAAGTCCTGCAGTCTTTTGAGGAGCCAAAAGCTTGCTGGCACTAGATCCCTCAGTTCTGGGTGAGGTTGAGGTGTAATGTACATTGGTCAAGTGTGAAAATCCATCCATAAGAGAGGTCTCATCTTCACGCGAGACAACATCCTTCCAATGTTCAAATGCAGAAAATACCAGGTTTTGCGCATCAGCCTGATGATGAACATTGAGATTAAATGACATGACATAAGAACTGGGAAACGGAAGGAAAAAAAGAAAAGGGCAGAGGTGATAAGAGAAGAGTGCCTTTTCAGTTTCAGACAGCTTTCCTACAGGGACATACTCGCATTCGGAGAGTAGTCCTGTAACTTGTCCCACAGCATTGAAAACAACGCCAGTTTTTGGTTCAGATTGAGAAGGGAAGTAGAGGTGCCTCTCGGAATCAAGTACACATGTTCGAGCATGCTCCACTGTTACTTCCCACATCTTTGTGGACATACCTGTGCCCAATATCTGCAAGCACCAAAGCAAATACATTCATTTGCAGGAGAAACTGAATACTTAAAGAAGTTCTTATCAATGATAACTATAAACTAAAGGTCTAATAAGAATATATGTGAAAATGGATTGCCTATGTCCTCTTTGATGTAGCTCCTAAACAACCCGGTCATGCCAGGGGATGAGACACGGTATCATATGAATCTTGAATATGAGAAATATGTCTATACAAATAATTATCAGGGACGTGTCTGAGTTGACAAAGCAGAAGCTAATCTAATATCTTTATTTATGCAGTGGAGTTTTCTAATATGAAAGCATTCTTTGAATTTCTTTAAATGACAAATGCTTAAATGTGAAAGACTAAGTTAAATGGTCAGTAGTTGCAAAAACTTGCACAGATTAAGATAGTAGTCATTTAGTTATTACGCTTCGTAGCTTTGCCGGGTCGAGATTGAGAAGCCTGAGAAAATCCTTCACAGTATGGATCCTTTCCCGACTCAAACGCTTGTGGAAAGCTCCCTCCTTGCCAATCTTTTCCAATCTCCAAACTTCATCAATCAAATTAGGAGGATGATGTTTCTTGTACACTGCAGCAAAAAGGTAGTCGTCACAAATTAATTTCAGCTAAGTGACTTTGAAAAGCTCACATTTGCTCTATTAAAGAGTATACGGGCTTCAAGTGTCGCCAAAAAGTAATAAGTATGCAATGCAAGATAATTAACTATTTACTGCAAGAAGAAAAGATCACAAATGGAATGAGAACTATAAAGTTCAGAACCAATAAACAACAAAGTACAGAATGAATAACTAAGTTCCTTCCAGAATTTCCACAAAAGACCTTGTCAACAAAATCTAATGCTTCTGCGAATGAGATTTGTTTTCTTATGTCCTCATCCCTCCCCTCCTCCTTTCATATTCAAACTCCAACTCTGATATCTACAGACTCCAAAATGGGATACTCGAAAAGCAACTATACATAGGACATACAAATACTACATGCAACTAAGCAGAAAAGTTTCACATATAGGTACTTACATTCTCCTCTGTGGTCCCTGACAATAAATGAATCCGTCTTTGCTTCTCTTATTCTAATTCCATCAAAGTTATCGACAACTCTTGCCCCAAGCCTGAATTTTCGACTCCTTGTCCAGCTAGAATTATCTGTAAATGAAATTTCACTCACAATAGCGATGCCGTCTTTAAGATACAAAATTACATCTCCTGTAAGAAGCGGCTTCTTTCCTTCTCGCTCTCTTACAATATTGTTCCTGAAGTCTTCCAGCTTCCAAATGTCACATTCATCACTATCAAAATCACCCTCAAGAACTACAATTTCTACTTTAGCTGAGGATTCAGGTCCTGAACTAACAACCTGCCCTGTTAGGGCGTCAACTAAAACAATCTTTAAGTTGGTACAGTCCTCTCCATCAATTCGAGCCCCAGTAAAGACTGGAAGAGAGATGCTGCTTTCAAACTGTAGTTGCAAGCTTCTTGATTCAGGAGTATGTACCTCCATTCCACAGGACCTGAAAAATAGAAAAGACGTAAAAATGTATTAGAAAACTACTAGCATGAAGGTAGAATCACTCAAAAACCACTTGATCTTGTTTTTTCTGTTCCTGATCCACTCCTTTTTATTTTACAGCCCCACGTCACTGGCCCTTGGATTTTCCTTGACAGAGTGTTTGGTTGGTGGGGTTTGGAGGGGAGCTTAAACGCATAGGATTGTTTCTTACTGTTTCATGCAGTTTAAATGCTTCTTTAGGGCCAATTCAACTTCCTCCTTTACCTGCAAAAATTTGACATCTATAATTGGAATCTGAATTCAAATATCAATATCAGGTTTCAGTTCAAAGACCACTTTGCAGAATAACTTCTAAAATTAATAATATCGTAAATGAACCAGAAATCGATGTGATTCTGTTGTTTCAAAGAAATAGTATCCACGCATAGAAGAGGAAGGATAAACAGGCAGTCGTTTATATGGGCAAATGATTCAAGGACTAGTTGGAAACTGGCGTACAACCACCCACAAGGAGGAATAATTGCCACCATAGAGTGGGATACCCACATATGTAATCTACAATCTGCGAAGCACAGTGGTGTCTGACAACCCCAATGCAATTCAATGAATACAAGTATTTTTAGATGTATGAAATACTCATTACGCCCATAAAATCTCAAAATTATAAAAGTGTACACTACCATATATTCGTGAAACAGCATGAACAGAGAAAAAGGGACCCAATACCATAACTGTATATAATAACTGTACTGGGGAGTTTCATACCACTTTACGAATCAAGGGCTCCAGAACAGGCTCCAGCGAACGCCGGACTGAATGTAACTTCATCAGCTCAAGCACCACACTGAGCATTATATAAACAAATCAAATTAAAATGTCAAAAGAAAATTTGGATAGTGTTATTAATCAAGCATAGTACAGTACATTACATATTTCCTTCACTTTTCTCCTTCACATATTGCCAATTTTATTTACTCGTAGCAGTTCCACTTTTCAATAATCAATCATATGCATAGGCAAAGCAGCATATAGATGCACAAAAGAAAATGCCTTGAACATATTGTTGTAGTCTTTTTCCTCCCATCTGCTGTATCTCTGTTGAACCATGATTTTCTCCACATAAACAAATGACTTTGCGGTATTTTTAAGAGTAAATACTTATTTCAGTCCTTCACACTTGAAACTCTAATGAATTTAGTCCCTCACATTCCAAACTTATCAATTTAGTCCATCACATCACACTTCGAAATTCCTATCAATTTGATATTTACTCTATTTTTGATTTAACGCAAACTACAATTTACTTCTGTTTAGTGAAGTACAAGCAACACGAACAATCCCTAAGCAACGAGTAAACCTCACCATTTCATGCATTTTTGCACTTGGACCAAATAATCGCAATCCAATTTATGACATACAAAGTGCATTCATCGCTAATTCTCGTTATGAGAGAAAAGTTCTGCTTATATTCATGTACACAATTTGGGTTGGGAATTCCCATCATAGGAAAAACCCACTAAATTAAATACAATGATTGACAGATTTAATTTGAGAAGTTCTGATTTTCCCACTTCATTTCTCAGATATTCTTACAAATTCCCAAAACCACTGCCAATGAACATGAGTAGGAAAAGGAGAATTGCAGAGTATCTTACTTGTGAAAAGCTGTACCCTTTCTACGCTTATCTTCAGGACTGCTAGACTCTGATTTAGCCTTAGCATCTTCGGAGCGCCTCTTGTGCGACATCACCGAAGCGCAGCAAAGCACAAAAATCTATGTGGTGGGCGAAGCTGATGAGCATCCAAATCGAGCAGCATGCGGTTGAAGATCGAGGAAGCCGAAACAAGACAGGAATATATAACACTAGGCCGAAAACGCCAATAAATGACAATAAATGGGTAAACTCCAAAAAGGTTCCAGTTCTTTGTGCGTCACTTTTCTAACCATTATCCGAATTTGTTTGGGTCTGGGATGCTTCTCGGCCCTGAAGCTTACTGGTCATCTACTTCTTGCTCCTTTGGCTTGAAGCAGGCAAAAGCACAACCATGCTCACAAAGACGATTTTCTTTCTTTTCCTTTGATTAGGCCTCAGCTAGAATCAAAATTAATGCAGCGTAAGGAGCAAGAGTTCCTGCTTCTGGAGTGGAGGAGGGGTCTCTCGTGGTTTCCCCCCCTCACTGTGGGGTCCATCAAAGCGCGTACAGAGACTCGGTAAAACTGGGTCCACACTTTGGACGCGCATTCCATGAGCCAATCTAGCGTGCCCCGTGACTCAGCCATCCAAAATTTCAAAATGAAGCATCCTCCCCATACATAAGAATTAAGAAAATCCAACCACAAACATCTTAAATCTTAAAATATTACCTGAAAATTTTACCATTAAACTATACTAGTGACTTTCATAAAGGAACGTAGTACTAGTGACAGCAGGAAATATTTTTATCCGTTACCTTGTGCTAAATCTTGTCTCCTTCATTTCTTACTGGTTAACCTAATGAACTCGTACAGCGTTTATGACCAAAACTAAAAACTCTTCTTGTTACATTCATATAAAGTATAATCTAATGAAATGCTTTAACTCAGTGAAAGTATATATATATATTAGGAATAGTGGAAGTATCTTTTAGTCTGCACGCTTTTTTTTTTTTTACCCACAGAACCTTATATTAAATGTTAAACTATTCACGTTAAGAGAATCGAGCAATTATCATTATTATTATATGTTTTCGTATGAATTCAAACTGGTCGTAAAAATAATTGTGGTTGGATCAAAAATGCATCTAAATCTGCAGCAACCTACCAACTTTATTAGTTGTCCAACCTCCACGATAGTATGAGCAACGTGCATTAACTAGAGAGGGCGGAACTTCATTATCATGCATCAAATCTAACGAAGAAGGCCCTCAAGGACAAGAACACAAGACCAAAATATATACATCTTTTCTCTATAATTTTGTTGATGTTGACGTTTGATCAATCTTAAAATATAGAACTCACTGCAACCTTCATCACGCTGAGACTACAATCACGTAATAATAATAATAATATTTTTATATGATTCTTTAATTATTTGATGAATGAAACAATGGATGTCGCTTTCCCAGACGATGTTTTGGTTTTGAAGGAAGCTAGGAGTACGGTACATATAATAGATGGACACAATTAAAAACATGATGCTCCATAACTATATAAGATACTCCTCCACTTTAATCTATTTCCAGGAATCTTCCTGGATACATCTATCATGCCACCCCTCAAATTAAGGCTGCTAACAGAAACCCAAAATTACCATTTATCTCACTCCATGCTCAATTCAATTCAAAGGGACAGCAATGTCATTGTCTAAATTTGTGTTTTTCGCGTTGATGGTTAATTTCTCAGCCGGAGCAGGAGATATTATTGTAAATAAAAGGTGTTGTGATATGGATTGATTACTGATAGTTGACAAAAGTTTGAAGAAAGGGTGCTAAGTACAATATAGTTCAAAGCATTAACGGAGAGTTAAGAAAAAAGCAGAGTGTGAAGTCTCAGGTGCGAAGCACGTGTTACCAAACTCTACAATGCATACCCAATAATACTAATACTAATACTAATACGATGATTACAACCACAGGATTGGTTTACTTGCTGGTACTGATGGTGTTGTAATAATATGTGTGGTTTCTCCTTTCTCGTACCACTCTGGGTCCATTGCGACTGAGGCAACTACATCACGTGCTAGCCACTTGTCATGTCCCCCATTTAACCTTTCCTATGTACTCGTGTTTCATAAGAACTCCATACGCGCATCCAACACCCAACCAGTCTGATTGCTTCGTTTTACTACTCGGGATGAACTAGGGTTCTTGGGTTTTGGACAAAAGCCCATAACAAATATTTCAGTGTATTACCAGCCCACAAGGTCAGACATGACGATCGATCAACAGCTCATAGGCCCGTTTCCCTTAGGGTGAGCAGTTATAGTTTAGTTGAATTTGCACCATAATCAACTCATTCCACCTTATTTGAAAGTTTTTTTTTTTAAAAAAAAATATCAAATAATTTGATTCACAGGTTAGGCTGGATTGAAAAAAATGAAAAGTAAATTTGAACAAACATAACGTAATTTTATTAAATATTAATTAAAAATTTAAATAAGTCAAAATAAGATAAATACTAACGAGTTAAAAAAAAAAATTTATTACCAATCATTACAAATTAACTTTTAAATATTTTTAAAATTATTTTTAACTGTTAATCCAATTTTAAATCGACCTAAAAATAATCACATGAATTAGGTTGATCGAGTGACTGAACAAAAATGACATAATTTTATTAAATATTAATTAAAAATTTAAATAAATCAAGTTACGAACAAGTACTAATGAGTTGAAAGTGAAAATTTATTATCAATCATTGTAAACTAATTTTTAAATTATTTTTAACCATTGACCCAATTTTAACTCACCCAAAAATAACCACACAAATTAAGTTGGTCAAGTGGTTGGAAAAATTTTGCTTAGCCCTAATCTCCCTCTTTGGCATTTCTATGATAGCATAAATGTTAATTGTCCTTTTTTTATTTTTTAGGCCAGAGGATGCTTGAATCAAACTGAATAAAAATAACAAGATAGCCCAAATTAATTAAATAAAAAGTTTTCTCATTCTTTTTTACATGTGTTTATCTCTACCATTTTTTAGCTAAGCTTTCAGTCACATCACCAAAGAAAAAAAAAAAAGAAAAAAAAAGCCCTCAATATTGTTAAGTTCATTATTTCCCGGAATATTTCATTGTATAACTGTGATGTATTAGCACAGATGAGTGGGGAAATAACGCAACACCATTTAGTATGAATATCTCGATGTCCTCTGCTGGGGTTTCTGAAATTAATTTATGTAGTTCTCAGGAGGTGGATTAAGTTGTGTTTTTTCGGGTTCACATATGGATTATTATTTTTATTAGTAAAAAATTATTTATTAATTAAATTTTTAAACAATAAAAATCAGGAAATTAACTCATCCTCCATTTTTAGTTACACATATAATTGAAATTATTAAATGATTATGATCAAATGACTCTTAAAAACAGTTGAATAAAAAATGACTCTCTACAGTTATTTTCTTAAAAAAAAATCTCAATTAACCATTAGTCATTAACTCAATTGTTATTAAATTTAACAACAGAGTGTCTACTTTCCTTTGAAAAACCATTGTCTAACGTCTGCAACAAAACAAAATAATAATTTCTTCTAGTTTCTTTTACATAATTCTCATCATTCTATAAATTTTTATTTTTCTTTTTCACATGTTCTTACCTTAAAACATTTAAACTTTAATCATAACGTTAACACACTAATCATGACTTCTTACTATGAATATTTTTTTATATAAAAAATGACAAAAATTATACAAAATAAAGGGAAATTAACAAGCTTAACATTTTTTCAATTTTTTTAACATATAAATTTTATAATAATGATTGCAGAGTCAATAAAAAAGTAAGAAATACTACTACATATATTCATGTCAAAAAGTTAATTACAACACACTATTTTTTATTAATTCACTCATCTAAATAAATTTCAAAAAAATTAAGGTAACAGACTTAAATAGCCAAGCTTCAAATCAATAGTATATTAAAAAATGTGTCATTTTAACAAAAATTATTTAGATAATTTTAATAATGAGACATGTGTTAATTAAAAATAAAGAGTGATTAATTTCCTGAAAATCAATGAAAGCAAGTGACAAACACTGGCTGTGGAATAGAAGAAAAAGCAAGACCAAGAGAGAAAAATAGGGACCAACAATTGTGTACGCAAAGTAGACATGATAAGATTATTTTTACACATGATAACAAAGTGGCACAAACTATTACACGACAGAACAAATTACAAAATCAGTGATTCTAGTCGGTGGTTGTACTTTAACTCTGTCCGTGGGACTAAGGACACTTGGTCCTGTTGCCGTGGGTGGTCATATCAGTATAGCAAGTGCCACAGAGTTCCCTGTTCCCAGAGGTGCCAGGAGGCACGCACTTGCACCTAACACAGCAAGTCCCACATGCTCTCTTGCACAAATTAGGTCTCGAGTGAACACTGCACCTCGCCTTGCACAACCCTCCACAGTCTACCTCTTCCATTAGCCTTCTGTTTCCCCCTCTCACTATCACCTGCACCAAACACATAGTTAAAAATTCAGAACAGAACTAATTAACAACGCTAAGCTAAGATATATATATATATATATATATATATATAAAATGGAATAGATACTGGGCGATCAAGAAGGCCAACTTCTTCTTCCTCATCTTCTATCTTGAGATCAGATGAAACCTGCATAACAAAAAGAAAGAGAGCTAATCTGCATCAAATGGCTAAAACAAAGTACTCTTGGCAGGATTAATTACTAAAATGCACCTCAGCAAGGCACACTAGCATCATCGTCCCCAACACAAGAAGCAGGCGTAATGACAATGCCATGGCACCAACCGGCAATAATCTTCCAAACAAGAGATTAAGGTTAGAGTGCAGGGTTTGAACTTGAACAGAGAGCAAGACCGCACTGGCATTTATATAATGGTTCGGTTCGATTGAATTGACCTAAACGACCCCACTGTGTTTGTGTGGATAAGTTCGATTGATGCTTTGGGGTATGGGCAGTTGGACTAATTGGATACAGCTGGATGAAGGCTGTAGCACTGAGCATGAACCAAGCAGTGTCAGCCAGTGTGCTTCAATTCTTAGATCATTTTTAGGGAGGGTTGTATAGAAAAAATAGAAGAGAGAGGGAATGAGTTGGAAGAGAGAGAGGATGAGGTGGAAGAGAGAGAAAGAAGAAGAGTTGTAAGTATAAATGCCTCTATTTATAATGTTTATGGGACTCACAATATTTTTTTTATATTTTTTAAGAAAAAAGAGAAGGTTTTATAAGGTAAAAGAGATAGTTGTGGGACTCATTTAAAATTTTTTTTAGAATTGTATGAATAAAGAAAAAAATTATATAAATTATATAGAGTGATGTATCAGTGTGAGACCCACAAAAAAATTATTAAACAATAATATATGTAACTTAAGTGTGTTGCACCATCATAGATGCTCTTATCCCATAAAGTAAGAGAGAGACTGAGGGGGGAAAGGCGAAAGCAAGATTTTAATAAAAAATTTACAGCCTGTCAGAATAATTGGAGAGAGGAAATCATCATAGCTTCTTCAGTCACATAGGATAAGTATCGTCCGTACAAGGGTTCGACCAAAATCTTTTAAAACACGTTACCTTTTTCGGTTTAATTTATTTATTTCATAAATTTAAAAAATCATGTTAATTTAATTTTTCATGTTCATAAAAAAAAGTTAAATTACTGTAGAAATGAAAGTAAGTTATTTCATTGGCAATTGTGCCAACCTACGTTTAAATAAAGGTTAATTAACGCCCAAATGTTTCTCTTCAAATAATAATAAAAAAAAAAGAAATACGTAAATGATATGATTATTGCTCGCAAATATCTCATGCTTCTTTTACTAAACATATAAATATGTTTTACCTTAATTAAAAATTAAAAATTTATTTTCTAAATATACAGCGATATTAAAATTATTATTAGGTGACGAACATGACATTACTTTAACAAAAAATTAGATTTTGTCCTGTATAAAGATTGTAAGTTGAATTTAGTTAAATCATAAAAAAAAAATTAACACACTTTTCGTGATTTATTCCAATAAATTCATTAATTATAAAGTAAAATTTTACAATATTATTTGTAATTTCTCCAACTCAATATGTGTATATATATAAACAAAATATTTTTAGAATTTTAATAAAATTTGAAAAAAAAAAACAGTTAGATTTCTTTTTTCATGTTTATCAATTTAAATAATAAAATAATATAACTCTCTTCTCTAATTTAATTTTAATTGATTTAAGATGAATAGATAATTACAAAAAACTATAACATGAAACACGTATTAACCAGAAGAGTCTACGCTTTCCCATTCGTCAAAAATACGTATTTTATGAAAACTTATCAATTACCTTCTACAGTACAGGAGAAAATCTGTGCTTCTCGCATCCCTAGAGCTAGAGCCCATCCTAACAAAGGTAAGTGAGCTGACTTGGCAGTACGTTCGTCTTACTGAATCAAAGCCTGATGCTGAGATTCCTGCTATGCTATGCATTTCACTTTCACGACAGCCCTGGCTGCCATTCCAGCTGGCTCCCATATCAAATATCCAATCTAAGCTAAATGGTAGTATTCTTTTTCACTTAAAACCAGCGAGAAATTCCCCTTGACATCCCCTTTTTACCTTGAAGTCACCCGGCGCTCTTATTAAAAAACTATTGTAACAAGAATTATAAACACCGCTTCACTGGAGTCCTGCTATAAAATTTTCTCTTAGTTGCCAAAAGAATTTCTGTTGTACATGATATCATACCAAGAGCCATAATCCACAATAACCAGCCATGCTACATGATCTGCGTCTGCATGAAGTTGAATCAACACCACAATCTTGATCAGTCAAGCACCTGTGGTCACTACGAGCATCGGGAATGTGGCATGCGCTCTCAATACCTTGTCCATTATTTTGGCCTGAATTTAGATTTAAAGCAGGACAAACTTGCAGAGACAATGCACTGATTCGGCTAGCGTGTTGATCCTGCACCAAAACACACCCATGTCAGTATTCATACTCGCTTAATTCTGTTCATGCATGAAGTCCAAAATCCATATACTATTCAAGTTCAACAGTAATAAACAGAACCACTGAAAGCCTTAAATAGCAATTCAATCTGTTAAGCCTGTATGTAAAGATATCCAGGCTGCTAATATGCTAGAAAACAATAATTCACGGCCATATTTGGTAGATAAATTTCGGCGAACAATCACGGCTGCATATTGGTGAATTACCTTCATGCAAGTCCAGTTAGTTGGAATATAAGTTTCTGGAAGCCTTTCATGCCAAGAGCTTAGTACTGGAAGGGGGTGACCTTCGGTAGTAAATATATAATTACGATCAGTTAAGAACGAATCATCAAATAGAAGATACAAGTATTTGCACCTGCAATGGGTAAAAGATCATTGCTCTTAGTACCTTTTTCCTCTTATTAATAAAAAATAATCTAGCATAAAGGAAATGATAAAGCCTTACATTTCAGCAAGGAAAAAACTATGTTGATGATCTTCCAACTGCATAGTTGTCACATCCCTGACGCTTGCAAACCCACCTTCCACTTTGGTGTGTGAATTAAGGGAATTTACCATTGTTTCACCCACTTCAAAGTACCATGGATCTAAAATTAAGGAAATGCACATGTCAAGAAATGAGATGAACATACCAGAATTCGTCGTAGGTCATATTAATGGACTAAATCCAAGATTTGCATATTGTGGCAGACACAATTCTATCCGTTTTCAAGGTAGAGAAATAAATGACAGTGAGGTTCACGCATTCCTCTCCTCCTCAAGCTTTCAGAATATTCAAGTTTGACTTAATATTACTAAATTAGCAACTGACACATTTAACTATCCAGAAATGTCAGTATAAGCGCCCAACTACTTCAAGAGCATAACTTTTTGAAATTGGTAAAAGGTAACACCGTAATAGTAGTTTTTTAATTAAAAAAAAAAAAAAAATAGAAAGAAATATCATACCTTTAGTTGCTTGATATAAGTAGAATGTTGACTCAGCCAATTCAGGGCGCAAAGGATAATATTTCTCAGTAGGATGCAGGATCTGGTGGTCCAGCAAATACCTTTACATGAATTTATAATTCAATGTAATATTTTATATGGTTCTGTAATAACAAAAACCTTACAACAGCTATAAATAATAAGATGGAAATTATAATGAAACTCGTTAAATGCTCAGAATACCTCTCTGGTAGAACTCCGAATTTCTCCCACACATAGAAGAACTCACGGTGCGATGAATTAGCAGCTGCAATATCCCCAATGAGAGCCTGCTTTCCGCAAGATATGAACAAACTTAGAAAGGTATTTGTCAAACTTAAAATTTTAAGCAACTAATCTGCCATGTCTGGCTACTTGCCTGCAAACCAGGCCAAAATGCTTGAAGACTTGTAAGCTGCCAGTAAGTTGCTCTTCCCGTCCTCATGTCAGCTTCATGATACCTAAATCACAAAAACAAGTTATAGATACCAACTTTTGCAGCCTAACCAATTTTAATGCATTAGATAAGAATATCTACAAAATTTGTAAAATATAGGCATTATTTTTACAGTCAATGTAATACCAAGGACCGTGTCTAAAATATTTCTGCACAGCAATATAAGCAGAATGAAACATTCTCCAAAACTCCTCCTTCCCGAAAAGGATATGGGCTTTAAGTAGATACTCGTAGAATGAATCCACCCCTGAAATAATCCAGAAAAATACTCAAGATCTGTCCATCAACAATTGCACTTCTAGTCTACAGCAGCAATGCAAATGACATGGTAGGCAATCCCACAGACCAACAGATAAAGGGTATCCAAGTTTAAGATGAACCCACCAGCTCCAATTCCTGTTGAAAACTCAATCCATTCCCCAGTTGCCACATCCAGTGTTGTTCCAAATAAATTTAACGAACTCCGCATGCTCCATAACTTACGAAGAGCACGTAGAGCTGCTGATTCAAATCGGGGGTCACCAGTCATTTTTGATAAAGCGCCCATTTCAAGAATTAGGGAACCTGCATGCAGATGGATTATTCAAAGGTAGTACATTTATCATTGCATAATAGCCAATTCTTAAAGCACCAAACTAGACCTCTCACCACACCCTGAAGTGCTTGTTTCTGTTGTCTCATTCTCCATCACTCCATACTGTGCACAGAATTTTGCATTGGTGTGGAGTCATATATCCTTCCAAAAGCAGAGAAAATAAAGGAAAGGAAGAAAAACCAGTAGAATATAATTTATACATGTTGAGAATTGAAGCGACTTGGTTCAAATGCAAAGAATGTAGAGACACTAAGGCACTTCAGGATACCCAGATACGAAATATAATAGTTCTGCACCTTTCAGAGAAATGTCAGCTATGGCAAGCAATTCTAAGCCGTACCTTTAAGTTAATCCATGCATATGGCAATCCAGTCGGTGTATTGAAAGCTGGTAGAAAGCGTTTTCCTAAATCTTCAGCCAGTCCCAACAGCTGATTGTTGTAAGCTTCATTAAAAAGGTTGTTTGTAGAATCAGTTGCAAGTAGATGAGCAGAGACAAGTCCACCAAGAACTCTTATGTTACACTACACGATATAATCAAGTAACAAAACATCAGTATAAGAAAAAAGCTAGTTAAAGTTTTGAGCCGGTTCATCTCATTTTATATGAAGCCAACGAATCAAGAATTTCAATGCAATCAAATATTTACCTCAAAGAGATTTATGCGTGCATCCACATCAAAAGTTAGGTTTTCAGAAAGCCAGAGCACAGCCCTCTCAAATTCAGTGTTGTTACCCAGTATAACAAGGCTGAAGGAGAAAGAACAATTGGTGTCAGCTTTCAATTGAGCTATATACTACATTGATTGGGCAAGTGTAACCACGCAGCCTAATCTACATACCTAGACAATGATTCGATCAGTGTAAGGGCAGATCCACTGTATTCTTGAGGCAAGTGTTCAAGCTGAAATTATAAAGAGTTAGCTCTGTTCTCTAACCAAAATTTCTATTTCCCATATTCTTAATGAACATGTGATTTACCTTCAAATTTCCCAGCTCACTTAGAGAGTCTGTGAAAGTTTTGGTGAGCGGCTTTAGCTCATCATGCTGCAAAAATGTAAGAATTTTGACATTGCATAGTAGGTGTGCACTAATAAATAACAACAAGGAGTTACTTTAACTAACCGGAAATGCATGAATCATGTAGTTGTCATACGCATGGTAGAACCTAAAACAGTAGTTTAAGAAAGAAAAAAAAAAAACAGAAGGACCATTAACAATTTGCTGAAAAGCATTGAACACAAAATCCACTTAATTGATTTAAAGTATATGCAACTTTTTACCCAATCAGATTGCCTCCTTGATAAAATTAACAAAAAGAGATGGATATTTTTGTTCCTAATTATATTTCATAAGTAAACTCAGCCGGCATAATTGACAAATGGGAAATGCAAAAGACATACATAATCAATTAACACTAGAAAAAGAACATGTACCTATACTATTTATTGCTTCAGTCATCTCAGTTAAATAATCAAAATCAAAACGTTATATTAATCTCGTAATGAACATTATAGCTCTGCAAGTTCCCTGCATTACCAAAAAAATTCAGATACTTATACACTCTCACTGTGGTCATACTCCAGTGGCTTGGAAACTTATGCCTCATAATATACTCCTACCTAAAGTATATTATCTCATCCACCGAAATTAAGACACAATCAACAGGTTATAAGTAGCTAGTGTCCAATTTAATCACAACACAATTTTGACGAAAAAGCAAGCTAAGGCAAACACATCATTTATGATTTATCACAATGGCCACAAGAGCTAGAATTGCTGAATGAATTGTTAGAACATCAAATATTGGATAGTTATAAACAATCATCTCAGCTAAGGAACAAGTAGGAAACAACTGTGTTAAATCAAAATGAGAGTAATCAAATAACAATCCGAGTTCAATCGATGAAATAGGTCACACAATGACATCGACATACATCTTACGGACTTTCTCTCTCATGCGCTTTCCCTTGGCGGCCCAGCGGGATTCTGAATCGGACATGGAGGGGTGGAAGAAGGTCGAAAGCAGGAACAGGCACATAAGAAGCCATGCCAAATAACTGCGAGGGAACATAGTTCGTAAGGTCGAATGGGATGACCAACGTTATATCCGGATGTTTTAGAGATAGAGCAACAACCGGATTCTGGTTTGGCGGAGAACGAGGAGCGGGTAAGATCTGGGGAATACTTCAACAAATGCTAGATTCTAGAACACACTGTGGGAGCATTAGAAAACGAGATCATGATACAATATTAAGATTATATTTTGTTGCGGATAAGAACAATTCGTGTTAGAGTCACCAGATTTTTATTTTATATCTTCATGAGTTATTATATTAGTAACTTATTAGTAAAACTTATGAATTGATCCCAAAATCTAATGATTTATTTTTATACTGCTATTTATTATTAGAGAATATTTAGTTGCGGAGTGTTGCATATAAATTTATGTAATAATGTATTTATTTAGTTTGTCACTAAAGAGAAGTAAAATGGAAAAGAGAGAGCGGAAAGTCAACAATGTTGCATATAAAAAAAAAAAAAGTTAAATTATACTATTTGATAAAAAAAAATACAAAATTAATAGAAGAAAAAGAAAAAAATATGAAATATATAGAAAAAAAATTATAATACCTTGTGGATTTATTTTTAAAAAATAGAATTGTAGAAGTAAAATAAAAATTGTGTAAGTTGTTTAAAATAAAAAATAATGTGCCATTGAATTGACAAAAATAATATACAAACTGAGATATACAACCCTAGTTAATTACATGAATAAAGATGCTATTATTATTATATTTTTCTGCATTTCAATTTAATTTTCTCTTTTTTATTTATCAATTTAATGTTTTTAATTCAGATAAAAAAATTAAAGTTTTTGATTAACATAGAAGCAACGTGGTTCATTTGAAACATTTTTCAATTTTATTTTTCGCTTTCATTTTCATTAATTTCAAATGTGACTTATTCATGGTTTTTTTTTTTCATAAATAAAAGAGGAACACGCTTTATATACCTGGAAGGGTGAAAAAGTCAGCACCTTAGAATATTGAGAGATGCTTTAACCATTTTAGCTAACTTGACTTCTCTTCAAATCCTTTTTTTATGGATAATTAAATCAACCGCCCAAGTCTTCTCTCTAATCCACTCTCTTCCAAAAAGAAATTCATTCTACGCGCAACTGTGCCTGTGATTTATACAGAATGAAAGAGCAATATCATAAACTTGTTTTACATCTTCGATGCTTCATTCACTTTTGACATTATGCAAAGCAAAACAATCACGTGCCAAATTTCAGGGTTCTCAGCAAAACCGACAAAACAAACCAAAAGGTAAGATCAAACTGGGTCCTTTCCTAGTTCAATAACACAGTGATCTTTCAACTCTGTTCTGCAGAAAATCTACACCGATCACAGTAAACTCAGCGTACCATATTATCACAGTTGCCACCTCCTCGCTATTAAATGCATATAGATGAGGGGATCGAGATTGGAGTCAAAATACAGGAGGGAACACAGACAGCACAGATTTCAATTTCATCAATGGACAAGTCTAGTCTAGCAAATACTCCAAGCATAAATTTGCCTCTGTTCTCAAGCAAGTGTCTTTACACATTCCTAAAAAGTTGGGGTCCGAACTCCACATCAAATGGAGCCAGCATTGAGAACCTTGAACAGACAATAGAACCCCATAAAGCACGTGTTGGTAACACTACAAGAATGTATCAATCTAAGCCTACATCTGAGTAAAGTGCTAAAAGAAATTTCATGTCTGTAAAATGTAATGTTTAACAAAAAGGAAATATAGCTTTACACTAAACTACATAGCTGGTTTTTTCCCAACTAAGTAACCTGTCTTATCTCATGTCTACGTCGTATGCGTTTGACCGTAAAGACAGGAAGGCAAAAACACTTTAGGCAATTGGAAAGTCAATTTCAGCTGTAGTTAGTTAGGTGATGGAAAGAAAACAGAACATGACAAAAGGGGGAGGCAAACAAATGAGGAAAACGTAATGAAAAAGATCGCTTCTAATCTTGCATTAAAATTTTGAGAGCTTGGCATATGACATTTGAATGAACAAGCCAGCCAATCCACGAATACATTGACATCATTCTTTTCTTGTGTACCAAAGTAGACAGAAAGTCTTCTAATTCTGTACACATTCTTCGCATACAACCTTAAAATATACAAAAAAAATAAATGAGAATGGTAATTTGTAACCACGAACATGCCCCGCCAGTAATGTACATCCATCCCAAACCATAAACCGATTAACATCGTCAACTCACTACTGCTAATTACACCCTTCCTAACAAATTGAACTGAACTGAACTGTCCAGGAAAACAAATCTAAAATGTTGTTGTGTTGCTAACTCCAACTCGAAACCGATTTCGATTTAATCCACCAGAATCCAAAATCCCATCGACATTGACTCCGTCTTCGTCTTCTCCTGCTCTCATCATCTGCACTATTCTCTTGGCCTTCTCTCTCGCCCTCTCTGTCCCTCTCTCTTCAATCTCCTTTAACACTTCCACTGCCCTTGCCTCCTTTGCCAATCCTTTGAACCTGAAGCTCCCTTGGCTAAGGGCATACAATGCGGCCACACAGTTCTCCCGAGTCGCCTCTGAGTCTAATTCGTTCCTCCTCAACAACCCCACCAAGCACTCCACCGCATTCCCGTCGAGCATCGACGTACGCCCCTCGTTACACGCTGCAAGGTTACATAGAATTAGCAAAACCCGACTTGCCAAGTTTCCCGATTTCACCATCGTTAGTAGCGTGGGCACCGCCCCGAGTTTTACAAGTTTGACCCGGTTGCTTTGAACTAAGGTCAAATGGTACAAAGCGAGCGCTGAGTCGTGCCGAGTCCTTTCCGATTCGGACCTCAACGCGTGCATGAGTGGCTGCAATGCGCCAAGAACACCGATAGCCATTTTGTTATCGTCATCTAGAGCTAAGCTGAATAGCGCACCCGCAGCGTGTTCCTGCGACTCAGCGAATCCCCCTTTCAAGACATCAATCAAAACGGGGATGAATCCTGACCTTACTATCTTCAGCTTATTGGATTTTTCCAGGGAAAGGTTGACCAATGAAGCGGCGGCGTTTACTTGAACAACAGAGTACCTGGAGACGATCAATGGTCGCAAGGCAGAGATCAACCGAGGGGAGCAGAGGGAAACCCTGGTGTCCTCTCTGCTCTTTGTCATGTTTCTCAGTGAAATTACGGCTTCTTCTTGTTCAAACACTTCCTCGCTCCTGAATTTGGCAACCAATTTCTCCTCTTCTTCTGAAATTGGACCACTAGGGATTTGGATATCGGTCTCTGTGATTTCAGAGGAAGACGTCGACGCAGAGTAAGAGGTGGGACGAATCGTCAAGGGCAGAGGGGTTCCTGGACTAGCCGCAATAATTACCGATTCCTCGGAAGAGCTCGAATTGAAGTGGGTGATCCGGGGACCCAATTCGGTCGCAGCGTGAGAGAAAAGCACCGCTGGATTATCAGCTACGCCCTTGAGCAATTCTGTCTCCGAAAATCTAATTTCGGGCTGGGATGCCATTGCTGCACGGACAATCCTCTCCACAGAGCTGTAATCGGGTGCGCGCGGGTGCTCCGTTCCCGATTGATCGCACCAATGGAGTATCGTTGTTTTGAAGGCGTAATTGGAAATGATCGCAGAGAAATCGGGTCTGGACCCGTCCTCCAGCTTCGGGGTGAAGTTCAAATCTTTGCACACTTGAACAGCAACTCGTTCGAAGGTCTGACCCGAAGCGACAACAACTGGGTCCGACATTAAACTCCCAGAGATTGGGCATATGAACTCCCTCGGTGGTGGCTTCGAATCCAGCTTCGAGTTTGATGAAGAACGATGGAAAGAGATTTTCCACCTGTGCTTGCCACCCATATTTCCTGCAATCTTCAAAACGATTCGCTTGTTTTTCTACCGTTTGTTGAAGAGCTTAATAAAGATTCTGAAATGAAGCGCGTAGATTTACACGAATGTGAGTCGCGCATGTTGAACAAGTGCAACACTTGATCTCTAGATATGAAAGACTGGGTCTGTAGAGTGAGATAAGTACGTACAACTTTAGAATCAAAACTCCTCCGAGGACAAACAAGTGATAGGACTTGGCAACTTTTTTCTTCCGATTTTAGTCTTGCTTGGATGGGATATTTAGTATTTACGAAGGTTGCTGTTGCTCTAGGATTCCCTATGGAGGGTTTTTACGAGATTCAGCTACTTTTCTATTACGGAACCAATATTATAAACCGGTTCTTTAAGTCTTTTCCTTTTATCTGAAAAAAAATAAATAAAAATTCGATTCTTAACCAATGTTAGAAAATAATAATTAAGGCCTTTTGTCTGTTTGAGGTTTTTAATTTTCCCTTTTTTTATCTCTATTTTTTAGGTGGTGGGGTTTGTAATTGATGCTTTGTGGCTCCAAAGGAGACCAGTCAAGTATCAACTACATAAATTAGGAATTTTCCAATTTCCACCCAGTCAGTATGGAAACTTTCTTATAAATTTCAAATAACCTATTCCAAAAAAGGTGCGAATTAAGCGACTTTACATATCCAAAAAGAAAAAAATGAATCTAAAAATATATAGCACTTAAGGATATCATAGTTTAGCAGCTAACTTAATATGTTTATTTTTTAAGTGAATAAGTATAATTTAGTAGTAAAAATTTAGGAAATATGAAAGATATTAGAGATTGAAAACCTCTGCTTTTTATGAAAAGATCAAGTAAACGAAGGTTTTACTTATAGCCAAAAAAAAAAAAGTGCAACTTAAAGGTATTTCTACTGAATCAATTAAAAAAAGAAAAAGAAAGAAGAAGCATATACTACTTTATCAACAAAATCATTGGTCACAGACACGGGCTGTTTCTCTTATGTTGTGATTAGCAGGAGCAAAAAGGTAAAAAATCTCGGTCAATTATAATATCTTTGATTTTATCAGTTTTAGCAATTATTTGTTTTGTCCAACAATATCCTCTGTTTATACTCCAAGTATTAGTGATCTTGTTCATGCTTTGCTTATCTTTTTTTCTTTTTTAACCATTTATTACGGATTTGAAGTAAGTAGAATTTTAATCCTATATCTCTAGTTAGGCTAGAAGAGTTGATTTTGTTACTCATTGAGTTTTGACCATTTCCTTGATTATCATGAGACATGAGATCTTCAGAATATCAAGGCACGTTTGCAAGCAGGCTTGCATATGCGGGGTCCTACTGCCAATATTCCTGCTAGTCATTTGAATACCAATACATTCTTGAATTTATGACTCTATGTTCTGTCTATGATCTCAGACTAAATTGCAACTTGTATTCTAGCTACCATTGACTCAGTTATTGTTACGCACATTTTACAAGCTCAAAAAATAAAAAAAAAATAAAAAAACAGACAATTATTATCAACAGTAGCTTTGTTGAGATTCACTCAAATTGCCTCTTGTTTAGTTTTCCTAATTAATGAGTTGGACAGAATTATTATTGGTATTTTTAACTAATTATTAAATATGATTTACAAGCTAGAGATTCAAATTATTTAAAAAGATCGGGAGTTTAAATCTACATACAATCACAAAATTATTAAATATCTAGATTTAACAAACTATCTTTGTGGAGTTTTGTGTTCAATAATCGGTGCATGATCTTCGTCAATTCGGCTAATAGATAATAAGATAGGTCTAATTTGACAAATGAAACAACTCATAAAATATTTTACAAATGATAACGTGTGATCAAATTTCTCTTTATATTTTATACGTCGGTTATTTTATCTTTTATTAATTACTCTCTTGCATACTTGGATTAGACCGTGTCAAATTGACTTTTAACTTTAAAATGAATAGCTAAATGTCTTCTTGAAGTCAACTGTGCCCAGCTGGCACATTACTCTCGTTTTCATACGTAAAGAAGGATCAGAGTTCTAAGCATTTTATTATTATTATTATTATTTTGGATATAACAGGATGTAATCCCTTCTCCATTCTTTAATGATTTGTGCTCCCTTGTTAAAAAAAAGAGAAAGGAATCAAATAGTATAAGTGCATAATTCTCACATCTACTCCCACTTTTAAGTATTATTGGATGAAAATATTTAAAAATTAAAACGATAAATGATTTTTTTCTAACAATGTTAAGTGAATTAGCATACTTAATATATCGTTCTGCGGATGGTCGGAGAGAACAAATTCTCGGATATTTGGATTGGACTCGGCCCAAATATGTTATGAAACTGTGAGATAGTTGAAAAAGGATAGGATAGGCTCCGTATATAGCCCACCCACTACATGCCCCAATTCATGGATCCAACAGCAAATTGACAATTAGACTCGTGATGCTACCCAGCGGAATAATGCAAGCGAACAGTTTTTAAAGTGCCAATTCAAAATCTCACGAGCCTGGAAATAATAAAAGAAAATTGAAATGGTGACAAAATAAAAATAAAAATGAAGAGACAATTAAAATCATTTTTTCAAAAAATAAAAAATGAAAAAAAAATGGAAGCAGGTGATCTTATGTTCACTGCAGAGGGAAAAATTAAGCTAACTATCTCATATATATATATACATATATTTTCATGAACGACTGTAGGAGTATGGTTCTATCATACTATTTCGATCACCACATCTAATACATATGATTCAACTTGGCTGTGTTTTTGAAGAATGCGATTTTCTAGCAATTAATTACATTTAACCAAAGCATTTTCATACGTCGCACTTATTCTTTGGATTTCTCCTGGATTATCTCGTGCTTAACGCGACTGTATTTCTCTTACACTCGCCGTAAGGGCATGACTTCTTTTTAAGCGTGCTGATCCTTTGAAAAATTTCCCCTTTTTCTCTTTCACACTCATATGTGAAAAGCAGAAATCGTTAATGTCAATATTCACATGGAACATATACTCTAATTAACTTGCTATATGAAATCGTGAAAAAAACGGCACATAAACTTGAGTTGATTAGATAACGTGTACATAGAATCAAGTTGTAAGAAGTTCTTGAATAGCGTTTTCGATTTCAACTTCAGTTTGGCTTGATTAGGGAAGAAAATACAGAAAAGAAAAGAAAAGCGGACAGAAATTGAATTCGAGATGAGGACTGGAAGGGATATATGAGTTTCTTCGTTGACTTTCTACTTTCAGATTATCGCTTCTGAGTCAGCACTGATGGCATTGATACAAACACACACGTCTCTCTCATCTTTCATCCAAACATTCTCACTTCTTAGGCATTTTTAGAAGATTAGGGTGGAAAACCCTAGCTAGACCTAGGAATAAAAAAGAAGTATATAATTAACGCTGTAAGGTGACAAGTCCATGAATGGTTTAGAAAGGAAACTCGTTGATTATCAGAAACAAATCATTCCCTGTGTTTCCGTGAAAGAAGTAATTACCCATTCGTTAACTAGGTGCAATAAATCATGTCTAAACAAATAAGTTCGATCCGCACGCATCAACAGCTAGCTTTAGCAGGAAAATATTGAAAATTATATGGCACCAACAGTACTGTTACAGGACAAATTAAGATTTTTTCAATCATAAAATAGTACTTGCACACTCAGAAGAGAGAAATTAATTAAGGGTGAAGGAGAGGGAAGAAGGGAGACCATGATAAAGAGAGCTTGCTTGCTAGCTAGGTATAGTTACTAGCATCCAACTTTTCATCATGTGCTTCCTTCTTCTTCTGCTTCTGCCGTCTTCTAAAAAAGCAAATCAAACTAGCTAAAATTGGTGCAAAAACTATAACATTAACAACAAAAGAAAAGGATATGCTTAATTAATTAAATCCATGAAATATGATACTTAACCCATATAACCAAAACGGAAAATGGATCGGACCGAGACGCTTGATTCCCCGAGAGAGTGAACAATGAGTTGTTGGATCTTTGTCTCAAAAGACCCCTCTACTCACGAGTGCTTCGAAGCTAGCCAGCTAGGTATGAATATCAAAATAGGGTTTGGGTTTTCTCATACGCAAACCCTCTCTTTCTTCCTTGTCTTGATCTTCTTCTTGTTGCGCTTGTGCTTGACCTTGTGAGAAAGAGAAGTAGCGGTGATGGTGATGATAGGGTAAGGGTTGGTGGATGATGATGATAAAGGAAGAAGAGGTGGTGGGAGCCTTGAGGTTGAGGGGGTAATGATGATGGTCATGGAGGGTCAGAGGAAAGGGGGAGGAGGAGGGCATGATGATTGCTGTTGGGTTCTGCCGTTGAAAGCTCGAAGAAAAATCCAAGGTAGTTCGTGCCATCTCTCTGAGAGAAAGAGAAACAGAAAGAGACTAATTGATGGCTCTCTCTCTTTCTCTCTCTCTTGAGCCCAAGAATTATCACGAAAACCGTGGTGCTAACTTTTTCATGCCCCCCAGCTCTTGTTCTCAAGGAAAAGGAAACTTGACCCCATTTCATTTTCTATACAGAGAAATTATCACCTGCCAATGTTCCTTCATGCCCACTGTCCTACCTGGCCACCTCCAATCACAAATCTCCATCTATTCACTTTGTTCACACTATAGCTCGTTAAAACAACTAATTGCGAGCGAGGGTACTCTAGCCACATGCATGACTACTACTCCTTTGGAATATTGCAGAATCATTGGGTTGGGGTTAAGAATATAGTAATAGCTGAATTCTATATCATTTTTTTTTTAATATCAGACTTAAACTTGTTTAAGTTATTTTATATTCAAAACAGTAAAAGGCTGTTTGTGACTGTATATGAAGTAGATTATAAGGGGTAAGCTTTATAGGGTTTGGTTAAAGAAGGAATAATTTGGCAGAGGCAGCGACATCTATACCCACAATAATAAACAATGACAAATTCATCAAAAACAGCTAAAAATGACAGAGTTTGAATAATGTAATGGCTGGCTGTCCTTCTGCAAAAGCACTTTGTTAAATAGAAATGGGGACAAAAATGTTAGTTACTGTTCAAATAATGGTTAAAATGTTTGGGGCATATTCAGAGGGAAAGATTCCAAGATAAGCATTGTTTGAATACATATGTCAGAAGTAATACCTGGTCTGCTGATACTTCTTGATATCCTCGCACTACTGATCAACCATATGATATGATATATATAGTGTGTAAAACATCTTTTACATCATTCTTTTTGTTTTTGTATTGTCCTTTCTCTCTTGCTTTTCTACCATTTTTCCCGCGCGCCCCACACCCATTCTGCTTTTCTATGTTCACTTTCTTTAACATCTCAGAAAAATTCCTATTACGGATATCATATCACCTCAAACCCTATATTTTAAACACACACACATGTATATATCTTCCTCTTTTGAGTATTTTCCCACGACCAATAAGCTAGTAAGAAAAATTGATGAGACGTAGATTTAGCTTATGGTGTGTTGTTCTTTTTTTGTAAGATCTCTTTTAATTTTTTTATTTATGTTCAAATTTTTTTGAAGATCGCAGGTTCAAAAAGTTCCTTTTTAATTAGTTTCCTCTCTTAACTATAGTTGAAAGAAAAACAAGTAAGAAAAATTCAAGTAGGTAGTGTTAGTTCAATTGGTGAAGTCCCAGAACTTCATTTTCTGGTTCAATTTTTTTCCCCGCAAGATATTGGTTGGGGGGGGGGGGGGGTGTTGTCGTTCTAACCTTGTTGGTATCTGGTTTGAGCATAGAGGACAAGAATAGTCCTGGAAAACAACCCCTTGTATACCTTTATTTATGACTTTATGTTTTGACCCTGAATAAAGTCATTCACGCATGAGGCCAGCCTTTCTTTTTCCACTTTCTCCTGTTATGAGTGGGGGGAAATGTGGCAAACCAAAGTAGTTTGATGCAAAAGTGGAACTCTAGAATAAATGTATAATTCTTTTTTCCAGAGATTCAAATCTTTTTGGCACAAAACAAAGTCTAAATCCAAAGATAAAAAAAAAGTGCACAGTGTACCATGTTCTCATTGTCTTTACTGTAAAGTTTATTAGACATGCAGATACCTCCCTCTGCTACCACTCCAATTCTATCCCCTGGGCCCTGGAAACTGAATATTTCACCATTCATTTTGACTACTGTACTAATGTTTTGGGTTTAATTACCTTATCCACATCTATTGAAAATTTTCAAATTATATAAAAATTGATATTTTTTGGATTCTTAAGCTGACAATTTACAAAAGTAACTTCTAAATTTCAAAACGCTGCGGCTTGCTTCTTCTTTTCCAGGGAAAATCTTTTTCTCTCTTATATTATCACTATATATATCAGCAGCAAGATTAGTATCATATCATGGGTATTTCGTCTTAACTTTTAGTCGATGCAAGAAGCTCATCTGGAAAAAGAGTCAAGCATCCTTTCAACAATTATGCTGATACCGTGGTTTTCAATGAACTCCCTGATCATAAATTGGCATTAGCAAATGCAGGCTTTTTTTTTATAAATTGTGCATTATTTTTTAGTAACGACAATATGGGCCTGTTTAAACCCATTATCACATGTTCTTAGACGTGGTCCTTTTGTAAAATTAAAAGAATTGAGACTAGATTTGGGCCTACATTATAGATGTTACATTGGGTAACATTTCATAATTTGCAGATCTCAGTTAGCCAATCGGGTGGGTCTAAAAACCCACAGAAGTTTAAATTACAACAGAATCGGATAAAACGTGCACGCTTGTGAGGCGGGAGAGAGCAAAGAAAAACGCGCGATTATAATGCTGGTTAGTCGCGGCATGGTTCTCAATTTACAGTTTTCTACTGGGACTTTCTTCAAACACCTTAGGACCTGTAAATCAACTACACTCTGTCAGCACAGAACCCGTATCAAATCCATAAGTACTGTTTCGCATCTCGAAACCCTAACTTCCCGTCAGAAAGATCAGATTCATCTCTATGTAGACGCTCTTCTTCAGTGGAACAAGGTAGTCTCTCACAGTCTCATGCGCGCACACACCCAATAAGTCACTCATTCACTCCCTCATGCAAACATGGACACATAATTATCTCACTGTCTTCATCTTCACCTTCCAATTGCATTTGCAGCATTTATCCCTCTCACTAATTTTAATGATTCCTTAACATTTGCAATTTCAGAAGATGAATCTTACTGCAGTTAAAGATGTAAATGAAGTCATGGAACGGCATGTTGAGGATTCCCTCGCAATTTTAGCGCCTTTAAAGAATTACTATCGCGCACATTGCAGTGCTTCCTATGATAAACTCAACCTAGTCGATGTTGGAACTGGTCCGGGCCTTCCTGGAATAGTTTTAGCTATAGCTTGCCCAGGTGAATTCATATTCCTTGATAGGTTAGTTATATTTTTGTTGATTTTGTGTAACTTGATTTCGTCGTCATTCATAGAATGGGATGTAACATTGTTGGAGTCTATGAATAAGAGATGTGTTTTCTTGGAGCACGTGGTTAGTGTCACTGGTTTGTTGAATATTCAAATAGTCAGAGGAAGAGCAGAGGTAAACTCTTTCTTTTTCTTTACAGCTTCCCCTCCTTTTATTGCAAATTAAATTATTTCATTTCAAGATTTGTATATAAATTTTAAATAAGTAATACTCCTATTGCAAAGTAATAATCTGTTAGAACATTTGTGTTTTTTCAATATATATATGCGGTGTTCCAGTAATATTCCAGATCTTTCTACTTTAAGAGGAATGAAAAAGAAGAAAAATGTTAAATGTAATCTTTTCGAAGTTGTTCAGAGACATGCTGAACATTGAATTTAGTGATGGTACAATTAGTTTGGCAGTTCAATGGTACAATAACATTATAACTGAAAGTAGTAAGAGAATTGACTGAGTGGAATTGTAAATTACAATAGATTGAAGGTTTTCGCAGGAGATATGATTATACGTTTTGGAAGTCATATGATCCGACATTCCCATTTCCAAAATGCAGTCTCCCACTACATCTTATTTCTTAAAAGGAAAAAGAGATGTCATGAAGCCTAATCTTTCTGAAACCTGCAGGAACTTAAACGTAGCATCTTTTCTTTGATTGGCTTTAACAATTAAATACTGAAACGTTGATAATCTTGTTAAAAGCATTTCCACATTGTCCTTTAGTTGGTTATCATTAATGACCAAGATGTGAAACTCACAACCTCTAATTGCTTAATCCTTTCATCTATCGGTACTTGACTCCTATTTTGATACTGAGAAGATAGCCTGAAATACTGGTCTTAATAAAGTAAACATTCGCACAAGCCTCCTCTTTTATTGTTATCTTTTTTGTTTTTCTTTTAGCACTATCAGATTATGTTAATTACCTTGCACCTTCTCGTGGCTGAAAAATATGTCCTGATCTTTGCAAAAGACAGAATTTGGGGCAGAATACGTCATTCAGAGAGCAATTTGACGTAGCAACAGCCAGAGCAGTTGCAGAAATGAGAGTTTTAGGTAATATTGAAGACTTCTGATTTACTGTCTTCAATGCAACAACACTCTAGTGGTTCTTTAATGGTTAAGTGATTGCTTCTTGTTATTGGATTTCCAGCTGAGTTTTGCCTTCCTTTGGTTCGTGTTGGTGGGTTGTTCATTGCTGCGAAGGGTCATGATCCTGAGGTACGTTACTGCTATGACACTCATTTCTTTTTTTTATCATCATCTTTTTCAGATTACTATATTCTTTATTGAATGATGATTTCTTGATTCCGTTGCTGTGGAAAGTTTCAGAAAAGTGGCCCCCTTTTTTTTCCCTCTCAAATCATTCTTTACCTACAGGATTTGTGGCTAAACTTTAGCAGTCAGTTAAGTCCATACGTTTGATTCGAGTTTTATTTTTGTTGGGCAGATAAGAATCGAAACTCGTCCTTGTATGCTACCTTACCTACCGGAGCAAAGTATGATTGAATTACATTTGAGTGCGTCGTTGCAGTTTAAAATGCCTTAAGATGTTTATTTGTTAAGTGTTTATTTTCAAGGGATAGGGAGTAAGAGCATTGAAACATGGCATTTAAGAAAGTGAAAGTTCCATTTGCTGGAAAATTTAGTTGGGTTTTCAGAATTGTTGAATCATGTAAATGGTTTGAGAAAAATATTGCGTCATCATGCCCTTGAACGAAATATTCAGGTATCTTAACCAAAAGATCATAGAAAGGCGAAAAAAATGAAGTGTACCTTGTTTTCTATTCCGATGAATAAAACAGACAATCAACAATATGTATTATTGCCTAAAAATAATGTGGGAATTGGGATATGGTGGAACTTGTAGTCTTAGACGCATTTCTGACTTTTTATATGATTTCTGTCTAAGAATCGTTGGAGTTATAACATTAAATAACTGATGCATTTCAACATTTAAAAGTAAGTCGAAATCATATTTGACTATGTGCGTGAAATACTTTGATATTGTGCACATAAGATATTCAGTTTGGTTCGGTATAATTATATTGAAAATCAAGCCGGATTATTGGATGATTGTTTTCTAAAATTTAAATAATGCTTAGTTGTTAAGGTTGTGAATTGTCAATAATGTTCTGCATGGCGAATTTGAATAGGAGGAAGTTAGGAAAGCTGAAAGAGCAATCCAAGTAATGGGTGCGTCTATATTGCAAGTATGCTCAGGTACAGCTCTCCTCTGATATGATCTACATGTCCATGTACGCATGGATTTTGATTATTTGTGTTTTTCTGGAATTTTGATGCATAATATAACTGCAGACCTCATTTTGTAATTTTCTTTTGGTTGTGCTTGCTAAAGAGAGAGTACTTTTTGGTTGCAAATAATAAAAGATCCTATGGAAAAAGCTAAATTATTAGGTTCTAGAGACGAGGGGACTTAAAGCAGTCTAAATAGCTAATGTTCAAACCTTCAAAAAGGTAAGGATACTGCCAATATGTTTCTTGGTTAGAAAGACTCAAAAGTGTTCCTGTTAACTGCGCAAACCGCAGAGCAGAGTGAGAAAGAAGAGAATACCAAAAAGAAAAGACGAGGAGATGCTAGGAAAATATTATTGTATTACATAGGCAATTCCAAAATGTTTGTCTCTGCAAGAAAAGTGATTAATTCATAAGATGACCGGAAATTCAAAATCCTCAATATAAAACAGTCTTGGTCATTAAAACTGTAAATAACTATAAGCAATAACCACACAATTGTTGCTCTATTCGCCTGAATTCGGGCTTATAAGCCAATATGCACCCTCCCCCTACAAGTTAGCTTTTGGGGGTGAGTTCTACCTAGAAGGTTTATAATGTGGGACTCGGAGAAACTTCCCCAATGAATCATTACAATGCCCTCCGTTGGACCCGGATGGCTGACACTCCAGTTTGGAGGCGGACTATCCCAACCCATTTTCTTGGGTAACCATTTCTCCTGAACCTCAGGATTCCAATACAGGAACAAGGCTCTGATACCACTGTTATAAACCTTCTAGGTAGAACTCACTCCCAAAAGCTAGTTTGTAGGGGGAGGGTGCCTATTGGCTTATAAGCCCCACATCGAGCTCATCCACACACGATGTGAGACTCGGAGAAACCTCCCCAATGATCATTACAATTGGCTATACTGATGTTTCTATTGGGACAGTTTGTATTTATTTCCAATTCATTGCTATAATTTGTGCGGTTAACTTAGCTTTCGTGTTGTCGTGGTCAGTGGAATCGCAAAGTCCATATGGTCAGCGAACTGCTGTCGTATGTTTAAAAGATCGTCCCACCCCAAAAAGGTATCCCCGCGATCCAGGTACGCCAGCTAAAGAACCCTTATGACTGATGCGGACTCTTATTCGGGTTTTATTTATGACCGCCTCTGTCCGTCACGTCTCCTTAACCAACGCGATGCAAGGCCCACCCCTTCCCCTCTCCCCCTTAATGATACATTATTTGCAACCAGGAGAGTGCCCTGTTAGTTGCAAATAATGTGATGTACTCTGGCGGACTGATAACCAGATTTTGAGCTCCTGTGAATGTGAAATAAGCGCATATATTTGTTTGTTATAATATGGTGGAATTTACCGTCCATTAATGCTGCTTTACTTGTACTTTTGAATTGAGGCTGGAAATTGGAGGTAGATGGTTTGTTCACATCGATTGTCAAAGCGTTTATATAAGGATTATACTATGATGGTCCATAGTAGTGGCGCGGATAGATGGTCTTACCTGTATGAACTCAGAAATTTAGATAGTGATTACGATAGTGAGACACATGTAAAGATCACCCGAATGGCAGTGGGCTTTTCTGGAAAAATGAGATGACGTGAGTTCGTGGCGTCATTTGTTGATTTTTCTTGTAGGAAGTGCGTTCTCTCTGGTTTCTCTTGTCAAGTGAGTCCCTGCCTATCATAACATACAGGAGCAGTGTATTGACATACAGGTTGTTAGGTTTTAAGAGGGGGGGAAGGTTATCATAGTAGGTTAGAAATATTGTTTTTGTAAAATGACTGTTACCAAACATCTCATCCACTTTTGATTATTTAATTAGGTCAGATCATTCAAATAGTATAACATAAAGCATCATCTTAAGGTGGGGATTTCTATTATAAAACCTGCTTTTACCACGTTTACCCGTCAACACTTCGATACTTTAAAATGAAAATTCAGTAATGTTATTTAGATACGAGATAATTCTCTGGAGCTATAGTACATTTTTACGTAACCGGTAGATGTTTGAATTTACGATCTTTTATGATTTTTAATGTGTTAATTCCTTTCATACTTTTTATCCTTGAGTCCACATCTTTTTCACTTGTATTATCCCATTTTGATTGAGAAAAATATTTTAATAACTTAATAATTATTATTATAGCATTGATTTATATATTTTTGTCCAAGTGAGTGTAGTATGAAACAAAAGATATGAATCGTTCATCATAATAATTATAATTTATAATGCATACTAAGATTTGGTTTCAAAATAATAATAATTACGTGCTTAGTATTTCCTTAGAATCATTTAGTCGAAGCGCAGTACACTTTTTTTTGTGTTTAAAAGTTAATAATTCAAATGGAAGAACCTGTTCTTGTGTACTATCATATTTGTCAGAAATTAATTAATTTAAAAAGAAAATTAGTAATACTTAGTAGAGATTCATTTTTTTTGTCACACATTGAATGAAATATTTTGCAAATTTATAAGAAATTTTTACTGGAAAATTTACAAGAATAATGTAAAAATGTTTGGGCAGTTTTGAAAGTTATTACGAGTTTGAGCAATTTCACTTTAAAAAAACAAAATTGGAGAAGGAAAGTGCTAGAAGTGTGATAACGTAAAATTTTTGTCAATAGGGAATGGGATACTTGCCTGAAATGCCAAATGGTAATGGCGTTTTGAATTCGTCAATTGCTTTTGGCGGATTTTACTCTCCAAGCTGTCCGCCTAAATGGGTGAATTGTCTTTTCGATTTCTGCTCTCATTATTTTAATAAGAATTGCCCAAACTCAACTGCCCTAAACATGTAAATTATTTTGTTATTTTTCTTGTAAATTTCCCCAAATCAATGGATTTTTTTTTTTGTTTATATGAAAGAATAAAACCCTAAATCTTTTAAATACTGCCAAAGGTTTTCACCATTAGCCCATGTTTACTGACTTAAATCAATGGACTTTTAGTTGAATCAGATGCAATTTTCTCCCCTATCATTAGATATATGGAGTAAATATTTTAATTAGAAATATAAAAAAATTGTGTTTAGAAATTGACAGTTCAATCATTTTGAGAGAATACTGACCTAGTTGTGTTATTTGTGATTATTTAATGAAATACAAACTTTCTTAAGTGCAGAAAAATATCTTTGCAAAAGTTTCACTAGGCATGCTTTTATATCACTAGCCAAAATCTGTACCAAAAAACTAGCACTAGCAAAAATGAATATTAAATTTTGAATTATACCTATTGAATGATATTACTCTTCACATATATAGCTCACCATTTCATATTAAAAAAGAAATTAGGTAAGTATAATCAGTGCAAGTTTAAGTAATCTTCAATTTTTCATGTCTTAAAAATAAAGTAATCTCAAATTTTGACCTATAGTTAATCGTCTATGTCCTCTTTCAACTGAGGATGCGCCTAACCCTTTTAGTTATAAGAGACCTTCTAAATATCCTTTGCCAAAAGTGAGGGGATTTAACTGTGCCTATGGAAAGTATGGAAATTTAATTGGTTAGTGTTACTTTAATAAAAGGTCCTTTACAATAGAAAATTATTTATGCTGTGTCTAAATTTCTATTGGTTTTTTGTGAAGTTGGTTTTGTCTAGTTGTGCTTTACTTGAGACAATCTACTTCAACAACGGGCAAACCTTAATGTTTTGTCGCTTTAATGGAATTAAATCCATCTATACGATTGCAACTTGTGTTGAACCTTGAGAAGACATCCACAAGGTAGCAAGACCATATGATTAAAAGAGGGCGAGAGCAATTACATCTATTCGTAGAATAATAGTAAGCCTGATAAAGATGCATTTAATTTACTTTTAAATTCTCATATTGTTTTGGAAAAAAAATAATATTTGCAAATTGTTATCACAGGGAGCCTGGCAGAGATGTTTGCTGATATTGTAAAATTATAGCTAAATCTAGTACAGTAAGATATCATAGAAGTTCAACTCATCTAAATTTCTTAACCAAAACAGAAAAGAAGATATCCTAGATGCTTGAATAAAGACTTCACACATGAATTATATCATATGTTACAACATGAAAAATTTTGCTGAAAGATGCTGCTTAAACTGAGAGAATTAAACTCTAAACCTCTTACATACTAGAAAAAGCTGAAGAAATACTACTATTTGAAGAACTATGAGAAAGAAATACTCAAATCTTCCCTTTAGGTGCTAAAAATGAAAAGGAAGAAACTATCTTAGAATCTAGATGATAGGAACAAAAATCTGCCAGACCTTGATGTCGCAGTCCAAACTGCCACTATAGACTAGAAAAGATTCTTCAGAGGGGTTATAACGATCAACAGCTGCAGTTAGGCACTTAATCGGACCCCTATGCCCTTCTAAAACAGCTAAACAAGAATACTCTCTATGAACGCCTCTCCAGACTCTAATTGTTTTATCTGCAGAGCCACTACAAACCAAATCCGATACCACGGCCAAGCACAATATGGACTGGCTGTGCCCCCTAAGCGCACCCATCACCACTATTTTGCCATCTTCATCCTTCTCCCAGACCAATATGGATCTGTCACATGCACCTGAATACAACAGGGACCCGTCACTGCTGAGAGCTAAAGCATTAATCCCAGAGTTGTGTTTCTCTAACGTGTCAACCAGAGAATGTTTCTTATCTCCTTCGCCTTTCTTCCACACCTTAATTCTCTTATCTGCTGATCCAGTGTAAATATACCCATCATCGGAAAGTGTAACTGCGTTTATGGCATCATCATGAGCGTTGCTTATGGATTCTAAACAGGTGAAATCTCTGGTTCGCCAAATTTTGATTGTCCTATCCCATGAAACTGAACAGAGCAAGCTCCCGTCCCCGGACAAGGCCAGAGCAGAAACTGTGTCAACGTGATGAACCCAGGTGCATTTTTTGTGCCTTCTAATCTGAACGTGGTTCTTGGGGATCAGAACCTTGCAGGCTCGGTCACCAAATGTTGGAAGGGTGGCTAAACGGGTGTACTTCTGTTGGTCAGGTTCGTAGTTGCTAATCTTCCATACCCTGATTTTGTGATCTTGGTGAGCACTAAAAAGCTTATCAGATTGAACTACCAGGGACTTCACTGCACCCTTTCCAGCCACTACCACGTTTGTGATTGAATGTTCAGAATCAAATTCTGAGTCAAAAGGGGTACGATTCCAGGATCTGATTTCTCTGTCAGATGAACCTGTGTAGAGGAATTTCCCTGAAAGGGTTAGAGAGGATATGTAGGATGTGTGGCCTTTGAGAGTTGTGAGGCACCGGTGATAGGCGTTGGAAGGATGGTTTACTAGCTGGTGATGAGATTGTGAGTTAAGGGAAGGAACTGATGCAAGGCTGCGTTGTGAAGAAAGAGAAGCTAGTGGAGTTTGATGGTGGTTAGAGTGGGATGAAGAGCCTGAGTCACTATAAGATCGATGGTATTCCATGATTTACATGTTAAGGTGAGAAAAAGGGGATACAGAAAGGGAAGTGAGATATGATTTATATATATATATATATATATATATATATATATATATATGTGTGTGTGTGTGTGTGTATTTGTGTGTGTGTAAATGAAGATATAACTTATAGTGGCTATAACAAAGAAATATTGCTCTAGTTGAATGAGGAGACAGGGTAGTGCACCTGCTGGGTGTGCGGGACCTATGAAGAGACAAGGATGTGAAACATGGTTGGTTGGTCCAGTTTAGTTCATCCTAAAACGTGAGATTTACAATGGTGGGCATTATCTATCTTAACTCAAGCCTGGGGGTAAGTCATATTTCCATTGGCCTTTTCGGTCTAGGATTAAAAGGAGTGGTGGCAGGAACCAGGCACCAAGGATCGATTGCAATTTTCATGCACTTATCTTATTGGTAACTTTAAGGAATTTGACCCATACCAACAGCAAAATATGAATAAAATTCCGGTAGATTTGGGGCTTTTGGCTGGAATCCATAAAGATCCTTCCTCCCATAATTTGATTGGTTGTCAGCTTGTGTGATTCATCCTGGGTTTGTTATCTAAATTCCACCGAAAATTCTGCATAGCTGGGACCAAATGGTATTAAACAATGTATTTAGTATATGGTAAATGATCTTGATAGATTGCTCATCAGTATCATACGGCCGTTACTATCTTGAAGAGCTGTTTGTGCTGGTGCACAGTCAAGCAAATAAACACTAGTCACTGCAAGTGAAAGCAACAAAAACCGTGATATTTAAAAAATTTGTAGTTCTAGATCATTGACAGAGACTGATCAATTAGTTAATTTATGGATAAGAAAAACTAGCTAACACAGAGAACCCAAGCCATTCTTTTTTAAAAAAAGAAATCTATAATAATGGAGAGTACTCAATTCTAAAATGCCACAGGTTAAGTAGGCCGACGACATTATCAGAAAGTATTCATTTAATCTGAAAGACATGGCATAATGATGAAAATGTAGATATAAATACAGAAAGTAAAAACATAGTACACTTGCAGCAATAAAGAGAGAGAAGAAAAATAGCGAACAGACATTGGTGTCTAAAGAGCTGCAACAGCAGTGGAGATACTACTCTTGTTATCCTTCTACATATTTTAAAATTAAACCATCACCAACAATACCTCTTATTTTATTAAATAAAGTTGATTATTTAAATTATACAATATTATTAAAAATTAAATTTTAAAAAATATTATTCATGACGAAACTATTTTTATAATTTTATTTTTTTATATATTGTTTATAGGATTAAAGACCCTATGCTATAATCATATTCCATGTTCTGTCCCTTCATGGGTAGATTAGTGTATGTAGACATGGACCGTATAATGAGATTTCTAGCTAGGATTGGTCAAGTTGAATCGTGTATGTGGCTTAGACCAACCCTCGGTTCATATGTATCCATGCTGCTGTGCTGCTCCTGTTTTATGTTCCTCTCGCTTTCCCCAACACGTGAGCTTCCTAGTTTGATACCCCCAAAGTACAATCAGGTGTCATAATATAATAGAGACCTCTGGACCCCATTGAGCAGTGCCAATCGTAATTGCTGCCCTCCATTGAGTTTTCTTGCCTCATATCATTTGAGTTTGAAGGCCATCGAACATTAATTAAATTTGGACCCTCCGTTTCTTCATGCCCCTTCTGTTCGCATACAACAGTTCCATTTTTTTTTTTTTATCTCTACCATCCATTCAGTTTCCTATGTCCCACCATTTTCACTTGGAAAGTCGAATTCGTGGAACGTGTTCCATCTTTCCATGTCTGTCCCTTAGAATTGCAAGAAGGAATGACCTAACCACTGTGTTTGGTTAAGCAACAGTAGGGCCTACTTGCAGATTTATATGTCAACTAGCTTAAGACAAGCGACAATGAGGAAGATGTGTGGGCCTAAGAAAATGAATATGATGCTTTAGTTAAACCTAACGCTTAATGAACCCTAACACCCACCTCTGAATCATCATCACTCTACAATGGTATGCATGCCTACGGAATTGAAAGCCGAGGTTGGTTTGATAGGATGGGCGTGTCTAATGTCTATGTTATCTATCTCTGGCAAAGTTTGGCTCGTTTGTCCTACCTTTTTTCCTTGCGATTGATAATTAGTACATGGAATATTCGTTAATCCACCCTCACCCAGAACACTGAAAGAGAAATGTTCTACTGGGTAATTTCTGGTCCTTTTTCAGCAGATGTAATATGTCTGGCATGCAGTTTTACGATTCTCTTTGCTCTAACCTCGTTGACATTTATGCTACTTGTGATCTCATGCCTTATGTCAAATATTCACATATATGGGGCTTGGATTTCAAAGTTCAAACAGAGCTGTCTTACTCATTCTAGTCAAAAACCGGCAGCTTGTTTAAATCTCTCTGTCTTCTTGATGTTAGGATATTTCAATCTTGAGTTTCTCTTTAGTTTCAGGGTCAAAGTGACAAAACTTGGTAGATAGGAAAGAGCAAGGACATAGGTACATGGACTTCGATAGTAAAAGGAAATTAACAGATTGAAAAGTAAATGTGATAAGTTGGCAAAAAGATGGGTTCGAAAAGCAAATCATTGTTAGGTCTTGGAGTAAATTCTACCCATAAATGACATTTGAAGTGCGATGACAAAAGAATTTGATCCTGAATTCCTCTTATAAACGGAGGCGTTTGTTAGTGGTGTGAATTGTTCGAATGAACAGCCAATACCATTAAAGTATGATGATCATTGGAAAGTGCTGTATCAAATGCACCATGATGACGAAAGCCTGTGATCCCATTGCATGCATATATACATATATTTATAATAATAATAATAGTAATGAAAAATGTGTATTTTAACAAAATCTATCTCATTTCTTCCTCCACAGTACAGGAGAAGTATGGAACTATTGATTTTATAAATGTAAGTGGAGAAAAGTGATTTTCATATTCAATATAGCCTTTTCCCCTACCTTTCTTGCAGCCAGAAACATGCATTTCGTACAAGTTGGGAGGGAGCTTATCCTTTATCTTTGTTGGTCCCATATAAATGACAATGACAGATAGGTCAGAAAACACATGCCTTAATATGAGTCATGCTATACTCATCATTTATTCTTTTTCCATAATTATTATATTTTCTTATTCTTATTCTTTTTAAAGCCTACAGTAGTGGGAAGTGATAAGCTATTTTGGTATCATATGATGCTAGTCTTAGTTTTTAATTAGGAATTCATATACATCTTGATATTGGTGTTACGTACCTGCTAGAAGGTAGTCTCTTTTTTAGATAAATTTGTCCCGAAAACAAACAGGGAAACCATCATCGTGTGAAGTTATGAATGGGTGTTAATAGCCAGATTTTGTCTTTAGCAAAGATCCAATGGTAGGGACCATGGCGATAGTCACGAGAAAGATGCATTAAGTTATAGTAGTTTGTACCTGCTGATCATTTCACATATACATGGCAGTCGTGTCAGTTCATTCCAAATCCAGTTCTTCACAGATGGTGTTTCTTCCTTCTGGACCATCTAATATCTATATTTGCTACTCATCGAATTCTTGTGGTGTTAACATACTACTCTTTTCTTCTTTTTCTCCTATTAGTATTATCCTTTCTCTGCAACTTGTGCTAGCATCACGAAATCTGAGTGAAGTTGAGAGCTGATTTCCTTGGTTTTTGAGACAAGTTGAATAAATACGCACTAGTTGATGATTTGACACAATGTACCATTAAATATTTTAATGATTGGTTACAATATGCCTCTTCATTCAATGTAGCCTTTTCGATCACCGTACTGAGCCCAAAACCCTGTATCATAAGTTCAATCAATTTTAAGCACCGCAGATGGTCGAGCCCATTACCAGGTCATCCGGAATAGTTAGCTTAAAAAATTTAACTTGGGCTTATGGCCCTTTATATGGGCCTACTTGTAGTCCGTGAAAAATAAGCAAAAGTACTCGTTCTCTCAAAGATATATATGTTTGTGGCAAAAAATTAAAACTGCCTCAAAAGAGTCAAAACCATAATAAATTTCCAAATTATCTCGTATACCTTTTTTTTTTCTAATTTTTCTAGTCAATAGTCATTTTTTTTTATGTGCTTCGATTTTATAAGAAGACTAGTTCTCTTCTTTTATATTAAAAAAAATCTTAAAACATTTGAATGTATGAAACAGAAAATGATAAATTGTATAAACGATTTGATTAAGAAAATTTAAAAATATAAGTGAGAATACTATATATTATTTCAATATCCTCACGGAAGATGAGCACTACCGTAATTTGCAAATCCTAAATTTTCTATAAAAGTTTTGTTTATAAGTGATCAAGAGATTATTGTCACACATATTATGTTAAAAGGATTTTAGTTTTATTATATTCATTTGATATTTATGACTAAAGGAGATGTAATTAAAATAACAGATTATGACTTCTTCTTTAGATACTTGAAACTTCTCTATTAATCATTCTTACTCAATGACTTATTAATTTATTAAACTTCAGAAAAAAAAAAGTCAGGACACTAAAGTAAATTCAATAACTTTCTTAACAGTTTTTCTTAAAAATTGCTTAGATGTCATATATAAAAAAAAAAAAAAAAAAATCCTTAGAGGTTTGAATGTCCTTTTCCTCTATTTTGTTATCTTAAAAAACATGATATAAATATGTATCTTCATCGAATAAAGAGTGTAATTTAGATTAAATTAAAATTTTAAAAGAGAAACGGACAAACAAAGTTCCTGAAAGAGGCAAAAACCTCACTTTCTTAGCTCGAAAAGGCCGGCCTTCAAATTTGTCTCCTCCTGATCAAACCCCATTATGGGAGATTCTATTCTTCATCTACTACTTATTTTCCACTGCAGATTCCACCATCGTTGTCCTTCTTCTTTCAGTTTACTTGGTTTCCTGTATTTTCACTTCCAAATCCTACCATGGCGGCACCATTTCCCGCCATTTTTTTGGCATTCATCTTAACGGTCTGTTGCTACATGGCTCGGTCCTCGACCATTGGAGTTGACTCTATCTCCAGGCTTCTTGAAATCCAGGACCGTGAGAGGGCTCCTCCATCAGTTCAGGAAGCCGCAGCTCGCGGCGTTCTTCTCCGCTTGCTTCCTTCCCATTCATCGAGTTTCGACTTCCGAATCATCTCCAAGGTACTTGAATTTACATGTTTATCGATTCATTTACTTTTTATCATTTTCTGGATTAAAAATTAAGTCAAATTAATGAACTGTGTTCATTTGGTCGGTATAATTAAGACGCAAATGATTTCGATTTGGTATTGGCATTATTCATGTCTAATTCATAGTAATTTCCTTAATATTGGCTATCTAAGGAATTCTAATCACACTATTTTTTCTAATTTATTAACAGAAGCAGTGTGGTGGTGGGTATTGTTTCATGATCAAAGACCATCCTTCGTTTCGGAGACACGGGGATCCAGAAATTCTGTATGTTTTACGTTTCTTTACCTTTTCTTTTTAAAATTTTTCACTCCAGTACTACAACTAATAATTACTTGCCTTTTCCGGAATTTTTGTAGCACATTTAAAATTGATAATAATTACATCAACTTTTAGAAGTATTATTCATAGTGTTGCTAGAACTTGGAAATTATTATGAGTCCTCACCAGAATTGCAGGCGCAACTGGAGTGGAGATTGTGGCTGGTCTGCACTGGTATCTGAAGCATTGGTGTGGTTCACATATATCTTGGGACAAAACTGGTGGCACGCAACTGTTTTCGATACCCAAAGCAGGATTGCTCCCACGTGTTCATGATGCTGGAATTTTGATTCGGAGGCCTCTTCCTTGGAGCTATTACCAAAATGCTGTTACATCTAGCTGTAAGCTACGACTTTCATGTCACTCACGCCGGTCTTGGTGTGTGTGAATTGCAATATCATGGTTGCATGCCTGAAGTCTTTATCTTAGATGATCTTATTTTATCTACTTTTTGAAGATTCTTTCGCTTGGTGGGACTGGAAAAGATGGGAAAAGGAAATTGATTGGATGGCTCTCCAGGGTGTCAACCTGCCATTATCATTTACAGGTCAAGAGGCTATCTGGCAGAGAGTGTTCCAGGTGATTTTTCTGCCATATGTCTTCCAGTGTTCTTTGAGACATTGCATATACCTGTACGGCAGTATTTTTAGTCTTGAAGATTGTCTGACTTAAATATGCTTCATTAAGTATTTTTTAGTTTACTGACATTGTATTCATCCTTCAGGAGAAATTTAACATTAGCGTTTCAGATTTGGATGATTTCTTTGGAGGCCCAGCATTTCTTGCATGGTCACGTATGGGAAATTTGCATGGGTAAGTGGTAATAGTTATTGGTTTGGATTTTAAGGTTGGAAACTGAAAGTTATGTGCTAAAATTATTATCAAAGTAATTACATTAATGCATACCTAATTACCTAATTGCAATTAGGCTTATTGCCAAGCTATTTCTCTCTTTCTAGAATTTCATTATCATGGATCCTAAATCTGAAAGCGATAGATTTGAAAACATAAGTAATTTTTATTTCAAATTATCTTGCATTCTCAGATGGGGTGGACCGCTGCCACAGAGCTGGTTTGATCGACAATTAATCCTACAGAAAAAAATTCTTGCCAGAATGTATGAACTTGGAATGACACCAGGTACCAATTATGATTCTATTTTTCCCTTCGTTTCTGGTAGCACTCAAACCAAATGTGGGTAAATACATACACTTGTGTGTACATGACCTTGCGCATATATCAAAAAACCTACGTTGGCTCATCATCTATACCCTTTTCTGGAGGTAACACTTTTGACATAATGATTTATTGCTTTTCAGTCCTTCCAGCCTTTTCTGGCAATGTTCCTGCCGCACTAAAATACAGATTTCCATCAGCAAAAATAACACGCTTGGGAAATTGGTAAGTACTAGTATGTGCCTAGCCTGATTTTCACTTGCATATACTCCACATCTAGGCTGGTATAGGATCTGACCATTTCCTTCTCCCATTGTAGGTTTTCTGTTAAGAGTGACCCCAGGTGGACCCGTACTTATCTTCTTGATGCAACCGATCCCTTGTTCCTTGAGATTGGGAAAGCCTTTGTTGAGCGACAATTGCAAGGTGACATACATGCTTCTTAACGTAGTTGGCTAGCTTATTTACAATGTAGAATTGTACATGCGTCTGTTCTCCAAACAAATATCCAATATCTTCTAATCTAATTATTTTGTATGTTTTGTATTAATCTATTTGCATAGAGTATGGACGGACCAGCCACATATACAACTGGTAAGTTTTTTCTTTATCACCAATTATAAAATTCTAAGAACTATCATTGCTGAACTTTTCTGGAGACAATTTTATTTTGGGTTATGGTAATGTATATGGTTTATTCTGTGCTTTTGCGGATGATGGAGATGTTCTTCCTTTCATTTACAAAGATTATATTGAAACTATTACAGTGATACTTTTGATGAGAACACCCCACCCACTGATGATCCGGAATACATTTCATCATTAGGTGCAGCAGTCTTTAAAGGAATGCAGAGCGGTGATGGTAATGCTGTTTGGCTGATGCAGGTGATGGGAGTTTGTTGGGTTTTTTCTAATTTAGTTTTGAGTTGATGCATGACAAATTTCTTCAGCAATCCAGTATGATACATGATCACAATTTTATATTTAACTGTGCTTTCTATTTATGTATCCGCCGAAAACTTTACGAACCTTTACTTACAGGGCTGGCTATTTTCATATGATCCATTTTGGAGGCCTCCACAAATGAAGGTTTTTACCATAACTTATATCCTCAACTTTATTGCATGTCTTTAAAACCATGCTTGTCTATAATCAAATTTTCATGCATTTGTCTCCTCACTCTTAGAATTGCTTGTGCTTGCAGCAATTCTGTTCTGCCCCCATCAGTATTAATGATAGTTTCATTTTAACAGTTTATGGTTTGTTATAATTTCTATCAATGAAGTAGACTATAAACTAGCATTCTACATGACAATCCCCCCCCATCGGCTGCCCCTTTTCTCTTCTTCCAGTGTCTGTGTAGGATAATGTTTGAAATATGTATATGTATATACATATTTTAAAAAATTCATATATTAGTTGGAATGGAACAACTACTTTGTAGGATTCTGAAATCACTCTAGTTATATAATTTCTTCTATTGAAGTCTATAAGCAGTGTCACGCTTGTAGTACTTATGTGCTTTATTCTTCATGTTTATTTCAGGCCCTTTTACATTCTGTTCCTGTCGGAAAGCTGGTGGTTCTTGACCTGTTTGCTGAAGTAAAGCCTATATGGATTACTTCAGAGCAATTTTATGGCGTTCCCTACATCTGGAAAGTCATTGGCCCTTATTTATAATTAAACAATAATGTCATTTCTTTTATGATTTGAAGTCATTTAGTGGTATCCATTTTCAGTTCTCCAGTATACTCTGATTTCTATGTTTTCGGTAGATATGTCTACTCTGCTTCAATTTGGTGATCTTGTTCTTCCATTAAAAATTATTATTTTGCCAAAAAAAAAAGAAAAAGAAAAAAAGAATAGAGCTGGTGCTTGGCTTAACTCAGTCCAGAGTGGAGCTGCAAAACCAGTCCTTCTATATAGTTGCGCTGCAAAACTATTGCAAGGCAGCTACATCATCTAAATGGAAAATATCCAAGTAACTTGTTTTGGTGGGCCATCATATAAATCATTTAATACCCATGAGAAAGGTTGATAATCTTTGTATCAACAGATTAGGATATTTGAACTCTGAAGTGCTTTAAATTGATATTATATGTTAGCTTATCGATCTGGTACATCAAGTTTATTGAGGGCCCTAGATTCTGCAGTCAGCACTCCCTTGATTCCATCTTTCTGGTTCACTGATAGAATGCCTTATACATGACAGGTGTATGCTGCATAATTTCGCAGGAAACGTGGAAATGTATGGGATATTAGATGCAATAGCATCTGGGCCAGTTGAAGCACGTACAAGTCTTAACTCAACGATGGTAAGTTATCCTTTTTTTTAAAAGAAAAGCAAGTCACTTTCTAATAATCTTTACTTTTACTTGTTTGTTTCGATAATATTAATTATACATCTTACAGTGATCTATTTTATTTCTGAAGGTGGGTGTTGGAATGTCAATGGAGGGTATAGAACAGAATCCCATCGTCTACGACTTGATGAGTGAAATGGCATTTCGGCAAGAGAAAATTGACGTCAAGGTAACCATGCCGAATAGTAGTGCCATTATTTTGTATTTGTTTCACTTATGTTTTAGAAACTGCAACTGCTATCAGGATCTCATATAGACCCCCTTAATCATCGTGTCAGGTTCAAAAATATCTTAGAGAATTCCGTCGTGATCGCTTCACTATAAGTATCTTATGTGATTTCTTGATTTTGATTATCATTTTAAACGATCAAGTAATTGCCTTGATTATGTTACATGTGTGTGTATATAAAATCTGCATAACCAAGTAAACCGTTTAGTCCTTTTTTTGCTTTCTTAGCATACAGTCTCCAACTGTTTGACGGTGGCATAAAATGAATCGTTATTAAAGAATGGGACCATTTGGAGACTCAGCTCATCGAAGACTACGATATGCAGACAATCTGTTTGTTTAATAGTGTCAGAATTTTTATTCTGCAGTGGGACCCAGTTTTTTGTATATGCTCCAGTCTTACAAGAGCTCTGTTCTCCTTGTATTTTTTGTAGTTTCTGCCATTATATACCTGGAATTTAAGCATTCGATGGATCCCTCTAACTTATCTCCTCTGACTGGATTCTTTCATATCTGTTTCACTAGAATGGACCTATAAAACTGGGGATAACACTCATATTGAAATACATCATGGCCATTCCTTTTTCAGGCGTGGGTTGATCAGTATTCAGTAAGACGCTATGGGCGATCAGTTCCTTTGATAAAAGAGGCATGGAATGTATTATATCACACCGTTTACAATTGCACTGATGGTGGTTACGTAAGTGCTTGGCTGATTCCTTTAACCTGCCTCGATTAAAAATTTCTTCCATTTATTTGTTAACTTACACAGCTGCGCGTTTATTGTTATTGTCCCCGTTATTACTGCATTCTTCTTCGTATATGTATTGCTATATATCATTTTCTCCGTGTCATTCAACTTGTAAAAAAAAGAAAGCACATTATATTGCTGAATAATAGTACTCAATCTTCTTCCATCCTTCAATCTGATGTACACAGACGTCAACTTAACTGCATATGTCATACTCAGTTCCAGTCTTGATTAACCAAACATTAATGACTAGAACATATTGCATTTGATTGATCATATATTCTTGGTGCATGTAACAGGATAAAAACAGAGATGTCATTGTATCGTTCCCAGATGTTGATCCTTCCTTGATTTCAGTACAGCATGAACATTCTCTCCATTATGCCATTCCAAACACAAGAACAGTCATAAAGGAAGTAACTGATTCATTTGATCGACCTCATTTATGGTATTCAACTTCTGAAGTAATTAATGCATTGAAGCTTTTCATCGCAAGTGGAGATGTACTCTCAAGTAGTAACGCTTACAGGTAATATGAGATCATCTGCCACATTAAATATCATAAAATTCTCACTTTTTCCCTTCTAGCAACTGTTTCATCGCGCTCAGCAAAAATGTAATCCGTGTTGTCTTATTTTATGCTAAATTTTCATAGTCAGAATGATGCTATTTCTTCTTTACTCAGGTACGACCTTGTTGACCTGACTAGACAAGCCTTGGCAAAATATGCAAACCAGTTGTTCTTAAAGATCATAGAGGCCTACCAATCACGTGATGCTTATGAAGTAGCCTTCCACAGCCAGCGGTTTCTGGACCTAGTGGAAGATATGGACACCCTATTGGCTTGTCATGATGGATTTCTCCTTGGCCCTTGGTTAACAAGTGCAAAGCAACTAGCGCAAAACGAAGAACAGGAGAAACAGGTTTGATTTACTTTCACAGTTTTACTTGCCTAAAATTGGAAAGTTATTCAATTTATTGATGTTATCTAAACATACCCAGTTTGAGTGGAATGCGAGAACACAAATCACCATGTGGTTTGACAACACAGAGCAGGAAGCAAGTCTGCTTCGTGACTATGGTATGAATGAAATACCATCAATGCCTTACTATTTTTGTTCTTTTTCACGATGACTGAACTAATAAACGTTTATTGGCTTTGAATGTTTTGACATATAATGATTTGTCATTATCTCCATAGGGAACAAATACTGGAGCGGGCTTCTACGTGATTACTATGGCCCCAGAGCAGCAATTTATTTGAAGTATTTGGTAGAGAGTTTAGAGAAAGGCGAGGGTTTCAAGCTCAAGGAATGGAGGAGGGAGTGGATAAAGCTTACGAATGATTGGCAAAGCCGTAGGAATATATTTCCAGTGCAAAGCATAGGAGATGCTTTAAGCACCTCTAGGTTGCTCTTCAACAAATATTTCTGAACTCAATAATGGTTCAATGAAACTGTATTTATCTATGCAAACCAGCAACTATTTCTGCAAATTTAACATAGTTCGGGATAATATAGCCGAGTACCGTATAAAAAAATGAAGCTTACTTGAAGAACTCTGTATGATTATGCCAGGCTGATTTGAGAAAAAAATATGGCTTGGGTAGTTATAATTCGTTTGCTTTGTTCATTTTAGAATATTAAATTGTTATAATGAATATCACTATTTAGATAATACATATTTTAAAATCAGATTAAATGAGCGTAGGAGCTCTCGAGTATACAATGGATTTTGGGTGGTCTATTTTGACTTTCCAATTTCTATATTTTGTTCTTTTGACTCTTGAATTTGAAAAATCGGTTGGGCGATCGAAGCTTCCGGTAACGGATGTCAGCCGCCAATGACTTCCAACCTGTACAACTGGGAAATATTGATCTTGACTATCTTTATTATTAGCATATTCTGGAAGGTTCTTGATTGTTGCCTGGGTGAAATTATTCTATAGTCCTTGCGACCTAAATAAAAAAGAAATGATTAGAAGCTTCTATTTATGAAAGAAGAGTATTTATAGTTGATAATAATAATTTTACATGAAGAAAAAAAAATGCGAAGTTATGAATTATTGTTGGATAAATAACTAGAGTCATTTTCCACGCCATTAAAAATATTTGGTAATTAATTTAAACAAATATATTATTTTTATTATTTAGTTTTTTGATTTTTCTAAGTAATATTACTCATAAGATAAGAATAAAATGATAGAAAAAGTGAAAACTTTACAAGCAAGGGGCGCTTTCGTCCAACGGAGAACAAAATGGGGAAGGGAATAAACAGTCTTGTTGGGCACGTGGAAAAGTAGACAATAACTTATCTCAACATTTGCTTGATTCTACGGTAATACTATAAATAAAAGGATTCCACGAGTTTGACATGAAATCAAACCAGCCATCCCCATCCTCGTTTGCAATCTTTTCATTGTTTCCCAAAGATCTTCAGCTCTGTCTCCCTCCCTTTCTCTCGCTGGCTATCTTTGCGTGCCTTCAGATTAAGAACAATAATCCCATCTTTGAAGGAAAAAGGAAAGAAAAATGGAAGGAAACCATGGATCCTACGGTACTTCATGGGCTGATCAGTGGGACGATGGTCCAGACCCCATCACCGTTACCAGCAAAGGCAATAACAGCAGCGGAACTGCAAAATACAAGCAAAAGGTCGGAGAAGGCCTCGGAAAGACCAAAGCAGCGGCATCAAGCGGCATGAAGAAGTTGAAGGAAGGCACCTCCGTTGGCATCAATTGGATCAAGACCAAGTATAATAAAACCACCCACAAACATTAATATAGTAGAGATTTCACTTCACACACACACACACACCTCCTTGTCTTGTCGTTTCACTTTCTCTGTGTGATCTCTTAACTACTGGATTTATTGATTCTTGTCATGTACAATATTGGTTATAGTTATCTCTGTTTATTACTTTGATCAGCTTTTCCTGTTTGGTCCATCAGATACTTGTATATGGGCATATAAGATTTTTCATTTCTCTTGTATTTTTTCTAATATGTGTTCCCTTGAATTCTACTATGGTTCACGATTAAATAAGGATAAGGATAATAGCCAAACAAACTATGTCTAAATAGAACTCCTTTGAAACTTTCAAATTTATTGCGTATATAATGCGATCACGATGAATGCTAAGAGTAAAATAGAATTTGGTTTCGTGTGTGTACTCAGGTGCAATGTTCGGTAGATGAGAATGAGTCAATGAAATGATGCAAAATCTTGGTCTGAATGAGCTTCTGGTCTGGTGGGTCATCAAGGCCTTGGATAACAATAAACTAATGAATATCCACAAGTTGCTGGGGCCTCTAGAAGGAAGCCCCACCAAGCATGCATCAAAAGTTGGCAATTTTCAAAACCATATCTTTATCTCTAAATAGTTTGTGATTTTATCTCGTACGTGTATTCTTTTTGGGAAAGTGGCCATGTGCTCCAATTGGGTTCGCTGACCTAACAACTGAAACTAACATGCCACACCCAAGTAAATTTTGCTATTGGCTGCTTGAGTGTTTAGTTGAACTTCCTTCACAAAAAATTAAAGAGTTGAAACCAGAGAATCTCCGGCTTTGGACCTTTGGGGATTATCAAATTATTATTTTTTTTTAAAAAAAAGCAGCAGGATCGGAAGCAAAAAAACCAAAAATTGAAGAGAAAAAATAGACATACCATTGTTGATAGTGATTATGGAAAGTGGATTTCAACAAAAAAAATTTAAATTTAAATGATAATTAAGATAATTCTTGAAAATTCAGATTTAAGTAAAATTCTGTAAGTGAATTAATAAAAAAAAAGTAGAAAGATGGGAAGCCAAATAATTGTTGAAAAATGAGATTTAAACAACTATTTTTAAAAAATAATAGAAAGATCACAAACCAAAAAATTTAAAAGGAAAGAGACGTGGATTGTGACGGTGGTCATGGATTGCAACAAAATTCTTTAAGTGATAAAATGATAATTAATAAATATATTTTTAAAAAGTAGATAAAAATAAAATAATTGTTAGCCAGGGACAGTGGGATGCCTGATTTGGCGGAGTGGAAGAAATTTATTTAGTATAATATGTAGAATATATAGATAGATAAATAGATACTAAAAATGACACCTAATATGGTGATATTTTTATAAGGAAAAATAATTTTTACACAACCCGGCTTGCAGTGAGAAGCGAATATAAGTACCCCATCTAACCCTGTTCATGGTTTCCTAAAAAGCTGGTAAATAGAAAAGATAGCACAGCAGCAACTAGATTGAGAGAAGACGATGGCGATCCCAATACCAAGTCGGCAACTATTCATCGATGGCGAGTGGAAAGAGCCTGTTCTAAAGAAGCGAATCCCCATCGTCAACCCTACCACTGAACTCATAACCGGTTCACTCTTTTTGCTATCTCGCTCAACCTCTTAACATTTCTCATCATCCTACTCTCATATATTTATATTTCAAATCTCTTTCTTCTTAAAGCCTAAATAAATTATAAGTGTGCTATGTTCCGATTTCGAGTAAATTGATGAAATGCTGTCGATTCGAATTGTAGCTCACTATAATTTGATACACTAACGGAAAACACTTAGATCTTAGCTTAGTTTACTCGGATATTGTAGATTGTGTTTGTTCAGTATTTCTTAGCTCTTATTTTCCAGAAATTATAACTCCCAATCTAATCCTTACTTAGATTGTCTTATTCGTACTGCGGTTAATGCTACCTAAGATAGAAACCTTTCTATTGCTATGGACTATGTCAGATAATTTCCAATTCTATCCGGAACGAATTCTGAGTTGTGGTTGATCTCAATGTGATTTAGGTGATATTCCAGCTGCTACTGCGGAAGATGTTGAGCTCGCAGTGGCTGCTGCTAGGAGAGCACTCGTCCGGAACAAGGGGAGCGATTGGGCATCAGCTTCTGGTTCTGTTCGTGCTAAGTACTTGCGAGCTATTGCTGCTAAGGTGGTTTTTTTCTCCGTATTTATTTTTTATTATATTTGATTCGTTCGGTCGTGAATTTCTTGACCTTTTTTCTACTGATTCTGCCTACAGGTAACAGAGAGAAAGTCTGAACTGGCAAAACTTGAAGCACTTGATTGTGGAAAACCGCTGGACGAAGCAGCATGGGACATGGTAGCTTTTGACATTGGAAAAACACTCTCTGCGCCATGTATATCACTATATTTCCTTATTGTATGTATGTTTAACTTCGTATAGGATGACGTTGCTGGTTGCTTTGAGTATTACGCTGACCTTGCCGAAGGTTTGGATGCAAAGCAAAAGGCTCCTGTATCTCTTCCCATGGAGTCATTCAAGAGTTATGTTCTCAAGGAACCCATTGGGGTTGTTGCGTTAATTACTCCATGGTATCTTCTACTTCTTTTCATTTACCATGGGTGCGTTCTTTTTGAATTAGGTTTGCTGACTCAATGATCATATGAAGCTGTGCGTTAATTATCATCCTAAAGTTTCACATCTTCATTTATCACTCTTAAAATAAAACAGAAGTGGCGTGCCTTTGGTTCTGGTTTCATCTGATAGGAAGATCGTGAACTAGAGTTATTTAACTAGGTTAATTACCAAATTATAAATGCAGTGATCTAGATGCTTTTTGTTTACCTGCACGGGACATTGATGGATATGCATTTTCTGTCTTGTTCACTATAAATTATGTTGTCGGTTTCCATGATATGTTGTCTATGTTTTAGGAACTATCCTCTGTTAATGGCTACATGGAAAGTTGCGCCTGCTTTGGCTGCTGGTTGCACTGCAATACTGAAGCCATCTGAATTGTCATCAGTGTATGTTTCCATAACTCATACAAACTCGCTTCATTTTTATGTTGGTTGTTTAACCAGTATTATTTCAAATTCAGGACGTGTCTGGAGCTGGCTGATATATGTAAAGAAGTGGGCCTTCCTTCAGGTGTCTTAAATATTCTCACTGGATTAGGCCCTGAAGCTGGTGCTCCTTTGGCAGCTCATCCTCAGATAGACAAGGTTCAGTGTAGTTATCTTATGATTCAGTGTAGTTCCAAAGAATTTATGCCATCATAGCTGATATTTAATTTAACAGATTGCCTTTACTGGAAGCTCTGCGACTGGGAGCAAGATTATGACAGCAGCCGCTCAACTGGTCAAGGTACTTACTTTTAAGCAGTATGATCTGAAAATTCTGTGTTGTTTTGTATCATTCTCTCTTTTGATGGTTAAAGGGGAATGAATGACAGGGGAAGGGGCTTGCTAAAGATAGGGATTTTTTTTTTTAATTAAAAAAACAAAAAACATTTTTGCTGTCTTTTCTTCATGTAACAATCAATTTTTGTTAATTGCAGCCTGTCTCTCTAGAGCTAGGGGGGAAAAGCCCAATTGTTGTTTTTGAGGATGTTGACATTGATAAGGGTCAGTGCCTTCTCAACTACTGCTATTCAGTTATGGACAGCCCATATTTGCCTGAATTATGGAATCATTTCCTCAGAGATTAATTGTTCATGTATTAGTTTTTGGGATTTTAAATTCTATTGCTTGATTTAAAAGATGATTATGCAAAATGGAATATTTATTGATCCTTTGTCCATCATTTAAACAGCTGTTGAATGGGCCATCTTTGGCTGCTTCTGGACAAATGGTCAGATATGCAGTGCAACATCCCGTCTTATTTTACATGTAAGTAAAATAGATATACTTAGATGCCGTATTCCATCCATAATGCATGTGCCTATACAAACCATCGTCAGAATTTGTAACCCTCATTACTGATTTTTCTCCTCTTTTCTGCATGAGTTGACTTAGACTAAATTCTTTCCCTAACCGGGGTTTAGATGATGATAGAATTCACTCTTAACAACTTTGAAAGAATTCTTTTGGCTTTCTGAAAATCAATAAGAAGCTAAGATACTCATTGTTTCAGGAAAGTATTGCAGCAGAATTTTTGAGCAAGATGGTAAAATGGATCAAAAACATCAAAATTTCAGATCCCTTGGAAGAAGGTTGTAGGCTGGGCCCTGTTGTCAGCGAAGGACAGGTATGTTTGCTTTTCTCATTTCTAGATAGATTTTTGTAATACATGTCTGGCATGTCCTGAAATTGGTATTCAGGAGGGAAGGTTTGTGACATAGTGTTTCTTGGATGTTGTGAAATAGCCAGAAAAAAAAAAAAAAAAAAAACAAATGCTGAACCTATAGAAAGCACAATTAAAAGCTAAGTCTTGAATATTGTTGATCCAAAAATATGTTCTATTCTATGAATTTTTTTATTTTGTCATAATATAGTTGTCTTTTTGGTTTTGTAAGCCAAAATTATTATTAATGTAAGCTTTTATTTGTCTTCAACTAACATGGTTCAAAATCTAATGTTTGGATTATGTGGTTCAGTACGAGAAAATATTGAAGTTCATCTCAACTGCAAAGAGTGAGGGTGCAACAATTTTGACTGGTGGATGTCGCCCAGCGGTATGATTATTGCCATTTTGTATGTATGCTTAATCATTTATTTCTGCATTTGTCATGAAAATTAAATGATCTTTCAAATGTAATGGCAGCATTTAAAGAAGGGATTCTTTGTTGAGCCAACTGTCATAACTGATGTGAATACCTCTATGCAAATTTGGAGAGAGGAAGTTTTCGGACCTGTTCTCTGTGTAAAAACATTCAGTACCGAGGAAGAAGCTATTGATCTAGCAAACGACACCCAGTAAGTTGATGATTGTCTGGAGGCTGATGTTGATTTCATCAGTGATTTTTTTTTTTTGCCCCTTTTCTCCCGTTATTTGTGGATTGATATTAAAATTTGATCCTTTCAATCTTTCACAGTTATGGCTTAGGTAGTGCTGTCATATCAAATAATCTGGAAAGATGCGAACGCATAACTAAGGTAAGACTGATCCTTCATTGACGTTAAAACAACAAACTAATGGATTCTTTATGTAATTATTTAGTTTTTCTACCTTCTCTGCAGGCTTTTCAGGCTGGAATTGTGTGGATCAATTGCTCTCAACCATGCTTCTGTCAAGCCCCATGGGGAGGCAGTAAACGTAGTGGTTTTGGTCGTGAATTAGGAGAATGGTATGGCCGGCCATATTACCTGAAAAACAAGAAATGCAAAACTGTCGGCATAAGTATATTTTGGATAACATATAACAAGATACCTTAAAACGAAAAATAGAATCATACTATCTCATGGTTTCTGATGCTTTGACTCATTGAATATAAACAATTTTACTACAAGAATACACCACAATTGACAATGGGAAACAACGTGAATGAACACAAGAAAATCACTCCACCTTGTATTATAAATGAAATCTGAAATTAAAGTTGTTTTCAAAGCTTGTTAACCAGTGTATATTATTTACTCTTTAAATTCCTAGCATTATTGGAGCACATCAGTAATGAACTTATCTGAATATTTTCAATTTCAGGGGACTTGATAACTACTTGAGTGTGAAGCAAGTGACTCAGTATATCTCTGATGAACCATGGGGCTGGTACAACTCTCCCTCAAAACTGTGATAGGTAACCATGTAAACTGATGATAAATTGCTGTTATAAAAACGGACAGGGAATAATGTGATGGAAGTGCCCAATTACGAACTGAAAGTTGGGAAGCGGAATATGTACAATAGCAGAACAAGTATATGGCTGTGTTTGTGACGGTTTTTATTTAATTTTATTATGGGTGAATTTCTAATACCTCAGAATATATACGTGACATGGATTCAGAGGCTCGAATGGTTTGTCGCGAGTCTGGGGAATGGATTCTCATACTTGAGCGTCCAAAAGTTAGCCTTGGCTAAGGGTCTTTACAAACACTGAGTATGATGGGTCTGGTGTCATGATTTGTGAAGCTAATTCTGAAGCAAAAATGGCTGACTACCCCGACTTTACACCAAGTAAAGCTCTCGATGATCTTATTCCTTGCGCGTACTGGGTGAGATTCCCATTCATGACCGAATTGTGTCATCAAGCGGCCATAGAAATTATGAAGCTCTTTATGTTGGTGCCTACGCCTAAATCTATTCCCGAAGCTTTCACGAGCTGAACCCACCAACCGACCCAAATAGTACAAAAGCGATACCTCTCCAAATACAAATCACCTCTAAAAATGTTTCAAGTTAAACGTAGCTCGGCTTAAGCTGCTTATCTTGACACCATTTGTGATGGGCCTACACCCACACCTGCACCAACTTAGCTCGTTTGTGTCTTCATTTCTAGTGGTAAGCACTGAATCAATTTTTTAAAATGTCACATCAATATTAATAATTATACATAAATAAGCGTGATGAGATAATTTTTTTAGTTCGAAAGCTCGACTCGTCAATCTTTCGACTTGGGGGGCTTATGTTATGGACCAAATCAGCAAGGCACAAGCAAGCCCACAGCCTATACCTCAAGCTCTATAAAGGATGACCTAGGGCTTGGCAGGACTTCCTATTTGGCTCATTCTCATCCTCCCCTCACAACAAACACCAAAACCGAATTTAGAGCAGTTTGATTGTGTTTTAAATATAATTAAATTATTGGTTTCGAAAATTTTCAAACCAAATTCGATATTGATTCTTTTAAATTTTAATATATTATAGGGAATATGTTATAAATCTAAATTTTGTTGGTAAAATAAATCTAAATAAAAAATTATATATAACAATGTTTTATCTTTAAACAGTCCTCAGACTGCCTAAACCAAAAAAAAAAGTTACAAATGCTAATTGATGTTGAATATTCGAGTTAGTCTTTCATAGCTTTTCTTTCTTTCTGCTGTCGTGATGCGAAAATGCTAACTGATGTGGGAAATGAAAATCACATGGTTGGGCCAACCGATCAATCTTTCTCTCGATTTGGAGTAAATAAGGTTTTATAAAAAAATAAAAAAGATGTAAAAAATAATATACACAGGAAAAAATACCAACTCGTCGATCTTGGCCTTCGTCGAAGTGCGGTCTTATCAGCACGTTTAACTCTTCCAAAATGCGGAGTGGGAGAATGAAAAGCATCACGATGCTATGATTATTTATTTTATTTTAATAATTTTTGGTTTTTAATGAATTACTAATTACCCAGTAATAAAGTAAAATTAAAAATCTCAACCATTTTATATACACTTCTTTATTTATGATGGCGCAGAAAATATACTCCTATTATTTCTTCTTTCTTTATGTTTGAAGAGACAAATGATTACTCTTTCCATTTCCTAATCGTACAAGTTTAGCTGCATAACTTCACTCAGATAAATGTCTCCTAGCGGTAATAAAGTTACAAATCTCGCATTAAAAAAAGAAGCTATAAACCAATTCAGCTGCACCACATGTTTGTGAACGGCAAGATCTATAACATTACTCTTCTTAAACTCAGTTTTCTATCATTATTAGTTTATTGAATAAAAGTGATGAATTGGTACAGAAACAGAGTATGTACTCTGCAACTGTATACATCGAAGTTGAAATTTAAGAGGAAGCTTCTGGGTATTTTCATATATCGTAGGAAGAAACGAGTGGCGAATTAGAATTCCAAGGCTTTGAAAAGCACACAAGAAAAATGCATTTTACCCAAGATTCTTCATATTTCTTGTACCAAGAATATCCAGTAACCAGTTAGTGAAGTCAAATGGTGCCAAACCTTGAAACGGACAAGAGATGTATCATATAATCAGTGACTGATGATTCGGAAGACAGAGAACCACACAAGGAAAGATAGACGGAAACTTCGCTTTTATGGCTGTACTTACGTTACTGAACTAAAGTTTTCTTACCTAAACCTCAGTTGTCAGCTTGTCTACTAATCTATTTGGAAAAACTTGTCGTAAACGTAGTCTAGTGTCGTTTCCTTCGCAACCCAGTAACAAAGAAAAAACAAATTACAGCAAGAGAAGAGGCTTTGATTCAAATTTGGATTAACTGTAGGCGCTGCAGTCGACGTTAGATATGTGCTGGTCGTATTCGCGTGCTTTATTAGCTTTAAAACGATTGGGTCCGCCAAAATTCTTCACTGCCTTAATTACATATATCCAATATATCCAACACCAGCTTCTCTCTTCACGTCTCTCTTTCCGAGCTACCTTGAATATACAAACAGATATCTCCGTCAATCTTTCATTACTGTCATTATATTTATTCTAGTAGCGATCTAGTGTTCATTTGCTGGTGTAAATGAGAAACAATGAGCTCATTATCTATTACTAGTTGCTGAGCCCTTCTCAAACAGTACTGTCGGCTACTTGGGATTAAGTTAGGGGATCTGGGTTTCTGTTCAACAAAATGACAATTGCTGAGGAGAAGGTGGTCGCTGTGATAATGGTTGGAGGACCCACTAAAGGTATTAAACTACTTGGCGATTTTGTATGAGCACTTAGCAATTCAAGTTTTCTCCTTTCATGTTCTGAATCTTGAATCTCTGAATCCCAACACTCTTTCTGCGTCTTTGAGGATGCACAGTTTATTATAGTCAATTTGGTTAGTGGTTTAAACTGAGGGAGATAGTGCTTCTTATGCATGATTTTTGCTGGATACTTCAATTTCACAGGTACTAGATTCCGGCCATTGTCGTTGAATATACCCAAGCCTCTTTTTCCTTTAGCAGGATATCCTATGGTTCATCATCCAATTTCTGCTTGTAAAAGGGTATGTTTTTGAAATTGGAAAACAACTACAACTGTGAACAACAATGTGTTTGTGTATATATATTTGTAATCTCCCAATTGATAAACTGTTATTGGTTTCACAGATTCCAAATTTGGCTCAGATTTATCTTATTGGTTTCTATGAGGAACGTGAATTTTCATTATATGTATCGTCCATCTCAAATGAGCTTAAGGTCCCTGTTAGGTGGGTTTGTGGTTTTATTTTTCGAAGCTTTCTTTTGCTGCTTAACATGACACTGGCCACTTATGTCGTATCGGTGCTGATAGATACTTGAGGGAGGACAAGCCCCATGGTTCAGCTGGTGGTATTTATAATTTCAGAGATCTCATCATGGAGGAGGATCCGGTTTTTTTCTTTACCTATGACTTTGTCTAAAATTGATAATCCTGTGTTTCGTATTCTTTTTTCCTGTCTGATACAGTGCCGTGCTCATGCTTATATAGTAAGTTGACAATGTTGTCTCATTTTGTGTGTAGTCGCATATTTTCTTGCTGAACTGTGATGTTTGCTCCAGTTTTCCACTGCCAGAAATGCTGGGTAGTTTCTTCTTTCTGAGACAGCAGAAACTGATGGCTACTGGTTTCTGTGGATGTCTTTGCAAAACAGAAACTTATTAATTTTCCTTTTTTCCGCTTAGCTTGCACAATGGTTAACCTTTTCATCTCTCTGAATATTTACAGAGGCTCACAAGAGATATGGTGGGATAGGAACAATCCTAGTTGTGAAGGTTGGTCATACAATGTTCTTGAAACCTGAAATTACAGTTTTAGCCTTCATCTTTTGATCTCTGTCCCCCTTCTTGAAGGTTTCTGCAGAGTCAGCCAACCAGTTTGGGGAATTGGTATCTGATCCAGTCACAAATGAGCTATTGCATTACACAGAGAAACCTGAAACTTTTGTATGTTAATTAGCTAATGGGTCCTTGAATTAGTGAATTGGAATTTGAGAAAGATTTGCACCCTTCCCTAATGCTGTTCACTATCTCACTCCGAATGCAGGTAAGTGACAGAATAAATTGTGGCGTGTATGTATTTACACCAGATATCTTTACTGCTATCCAAGGTGTTTCTACTCAGCGGAAAGACAGAGGTCAGTGAAATGTCTTACATAATTAAAAAGCTGAAAACTTTTATCTGAAAATCAGAATTATGTAGCTATTTGTATTCTGGAAGATAAAAAATAAATTTGGTCTTAAAGAAGAATTTGAAGTTGATGCTTAAATTCGTCTTACTGAAGGTTATTTTTCAAATATTAACTAATTAACTTGGCAGCACAGCACAGCACAGCACAGGGATAGAATCACCTTTTCATGCCATTTGTTGGGGATATAGGGTATTGATGATATCTGCAGGTCGTCGTCCAGAATTTTAACGCTTTTTATCTTTCTATATATTTGTAGCTAATCTAAGACGTGTCTCCAGCTTTGAAGCAATGCAACTGGACACCAGGTTTGCGGTTATGCTTATTCAAGACCTTTTTTTTTCTCTTTTCCAGTTGATCTGATAATTAATATCACAAAGGGTGTTTCAACCAGAAATCTGATAAAGATACTTTAGCAGGAATATTCCTACGGATTATGTAAGATTGGATCAAGATATCCTTTCACCTCTAGCAGGAAAAAAACAATTGTACATATATGAAACCACGCACTTCTGGGAACAAATCAAAACTCCAGGGTAAGCCCGACACCTGCAGTGTCATTATTATGAAGGACCGGTCAGCTTAAGAATATCGAATTAATTCATGGTTGCAGGATGTCATTAAAATGTTCTGTCTTGTATCTTTCTCAATTCCGTCACACTACCCCTCACCTATTGGCAACCGGAGATGGTACTAAGAGTGCCGCCATTATCGGTGATGTTTATATTCACCCATCGGCAAAAGTACATCCAACTGCAAAGGTCACTGACTATTCTTAGATTATTATTTACCGAAAAGGGTCTTTTCCCTTTCAAAATTTTCTGGGTTGATTTTTGCAAATATGGTTGGACAGATTGGTCCGGGTGTGTCAATATCTGCAAATGCTCGTATAGGACCTGGTGCAAGGCTTATCAGTTGTATTATTCTAGACGGTGTTGAAATTAAGGTTGGTACAAACGTTGATTGATTTGAAATACATACAAAAGTCTATCTCAAGCTTCTGCAATCTTATATGTTTTGTTTGACAGGAAAATGCCGTTGTTATTCATGCAATTGTTGGCTGGAAATCCTCTATTGGAAAGTGGGCCCGTGTCCAGGCAAGTTTAGAATCTTAATCGTAACGTTGAATGTTCTGCGACTATGAATGCTTTTCTAGATTACATTTTTCGATTTCCATTTTAATCTTCTAATTCATTGTTTTTTACTTTTTAACCGTAATCAACTAAACTCAGGCTAGTGGAGATTACAATGCGAAACTTGGGGTTACAATCCTTGGTATATTCTTGATCTTTTATTTTCTTTTTTTGGCTGAAAAATATGAATGAGCGATGTTGAAACTATCTTATTTAGCTGCAAATCTTGTTCCCATGGTGAATCCAGGTGAATCTGTATCCGTTGAAGATGAGGTAGTGGTTGTCAATAGCATTGTCCTTCCACACAAGACCCTAAATGTTGGCGTTCAAGATGAGATACTTCTATAGACTGCTTAAACAATTGGCTTTCTCATTTCCCTGTAATATTTGCAGTTAAGCCCATCTTTATGTTTAGTTTCTAGATCTGAAGCCCAGTATGTTTTATCATTGAGTTTTATGTATACCTTTGTTGTTTCCCTACTCACAAGTAAAACTGTATCAAATGTATTTCAGGATGGTGAATGGGGAAGCATTATTGTAATAGGGCACGGATATTGTAATATTTTAAACAAAATTTATAATTTAAAATCTAATGACATATCAAGTCAATGAAATAATTTGGCAATTTAAAAAAATTTAACTGTTTCACTCTGTTGTTCGTCAGTGTTGAAACAAGAAAACCAATTTTAGTAATTCATTGCCCAGCAGCATATCACATAAATCGACTAGTCACTAGTGGGTCAACAGCATGCTTTGGGGCAGTGGCTGTACATAGCCGCATACAAGCAGGAGTTAGCCTTTTATAGTACAAGTGCTAACTCGAATATGCACAATCATAAGTGAAACAAAACAGCTGTGGATTTACAGAAACTGTTGCAGGAGCATTTTTTTTTTTTAAAAAAAAAAAAAGGATAAAAGAATCCAGCAATTCCCTGAGTGAATTTAACTTTGCTAAATTTTGTAGACATCGGTCAATAGAATCCTTTGACGGCAGCTCTAAGCTGTAGCATGGAGAACATGCATTCAGCAATGGACTATCTCTTCTGAGGAAGCTGTACTAAGTTATAATTTGCTTCGAAGAAGCAAATTACAGAATTTGTATTCCCCTTTTTCCAGCGACTTCGCAGTACCATGATTGCCATGCTTCCATATAGTGGGAGAATAGGTCTTTCAAGGCTGCATAATGTTTAAATCCAACATAATTAGCAAAACTTTCAGTAGTAATTGAGTAATAAAGTGAACTTAATAATAAAGCTTAAACTCATGGATCAGTCTGCTTAACCAATGAATGGACACCAATGAACTAGATAAGATGGAATGAAACATGCTACGCAATGATGTGTTACTGACTACTAATAGACAGTTAAACATAATCGTCAATAAAACTTGACTAGTGGGCTCCTGGCCAAGTTCATCTTGGGATGAAAAACAGAGCAGAACTTTTGATAAAAATCTGCGCCAAATACTAGATTTGTTACTACATCACAACAAAAGCAACAATGGCAATTATGCTGTTTATAACTACTACTCTAGTCTGTACGGAAATACAACAGACGGAGGGAAAAGCATTAGCTAACGAAATACTGACTTCATGTATGTTATGCAAAGCATGAGATATTACCTTGGTTGTGATACTGTGGACGATAAGCAGTGGCAAGACTATCCCAATCATGCACCTGCTTCGCATTATTCTTCTCGGAGGCACTTGCTTTGGGCACATAAGCTGGAGCAAAAGGACCAAACTGATAACTCCTTGTAGTCTGTTTTGATTCTTGTGTTGAACAGCTTTTACCCGCCTGACCCAGCCAACTACCATTATCCACTTTATTTAGCGTCTTAGGCTTCTGATTTAAGTCCCCGTTGACAAATAAGTCCACTTTATTCCTCTTAAAATTAATGTTTGTGACATCATCTCCAAACATCCTTTTCCTAGACTCAGTGAGATGTGAATTGCAAGCAGATTCATTCTCTGCTTTACCTGTCAATCCTAGCCACCTGAATGCCGGTTTTCTTGTGTCCGATGTATGAGTCTGCATCATTTATAAAATCATCAGGCATCAGTTGTGAGGCTTACTTTAAACAACGGATACATGCAGAGAAAGGAAAACATGAAAAACAGCAAGGAATATCACCTTCTCAATTAGATTCATAGAAGACAGCACATTTGCAATATCATATAGACGTCTGACTTTTGCTGTGAGGTCGAAAGGTTGAGAGAATAAGTGAAAACCTTCCACCAATGTCTCAGTTGGTATAAAAATAAAACAAATGCAGCAAAGTGTAGTATTTCTTACTTCTCATTATTGATGTATTATGCGCATCCCCAAGCAATAATTTTGCAGCATCATCAAGGGAGATCAACTCCACCTGAAAAGAGAGTATAGGAAATATAAATGCATCAACTCATTAGCAAATGAAGAGTACCCACTTAGAAGTTTTCAAAAACTAATGATAATCCTCACATTAGAGCAGACAAATAGCTTGACAAAATTTTGAGTTAGAAGCGCCAGGGATTTTTCCCTTCGGTTTTCTGCAAAACATCATAGAAATAGATATACTCAGACTAAAGTAGTCTCCCAGTCAATGTGTAAGTGAAATATACAGAAAATGAAAGGATTTCCAGTAAAGTTAAAATTTCAAAAATACCGTTTTTCAAGGATTTGAGAAGACCAGAATTAGGATTGGACTTCTCATTCTGACTTCCAGTACTTGGATTGGATAATGTTTCTTCTTCATCCTCGTCATCGGACACCTAATCGATATAGTTCCCATTAGAATTACCATCTACAACCTAGAATTATCCTTCAGTACTAATTTTCATCAGAAAAAATGGAACAGTTGCTGATATTTGCTTTGACACTTACTTTTCCATGGTCGACATCGTTGATACCATCAAATGCATTGGGATTTTCCCTCATACCCTCCTCCTATCGCAATGAGTCAATGACAAACCGAAAATTATTGCCAACCTTTTGAACCATGAATTTAATATCGGGCCCATGCCTGAGACAACTTTGAGGAATAAAATTAAAATTGAGAATACCTTAAGCTCCTGCAAGGCCCCAGGAATTGCCCCAAAGCCTTTCCAAGTGTATTGATTCTTGGCTTTTCTTGCAAGCACCTATAAATTCAACAAACAGCCTAGATTAAATGAGAATCAGTATAGAGGACTAAGAAATACAAAAACAAGCAAAGATTAAGGTAAAAGAAATCAGATCGTACCCCGACACTCTCCAATACGTTAACTATGTCATAGATTCGCCGTCTCTCGACCCCTGAAATTTTCCAAAAAAAATTAGAACGAAATAACTTAGCTCTGACCGAAGTGGAAGCGCACACAGAAAAACTATAACACCATAATCCGATGTATATTAACCTAATCGGGAAGCAGCATCGTCAAGGCCAATCAAGTGAACACCTTCATGATTATACAAGCTCAAGAAACTGCACAATACAAATCAGAAAAATTACAATTAGAGATTGATTAAAAAAAAAAAAAAGACGGGGGGCAAAAAGTCAAATAACGGAGAAGGAAGATACTTGGTGCATAGGAGGCCAAGAGATTTCTGCTTCCGGTTATAGGTGCAGTGCCTAGCAGAGGAAACTTGGTTTGCCGTAGAGGAAGCCATAGATCTGATGGAAGATCTTCAAGTCGAGAAGTGGAATTGTTTACGGTTGAGAGATGGAGGGAAATGAAGAAGGCGAAGAAGAAGAGAGTAAGAGCGCAGTGCTATGAAGAGAGGGGACCGTTAAAGAAATAAGAGGGAGGGTTTATTTGACTCAATTGGCGGGGTCGGAATTTTGAAATTCGCGAATCACGGCTTGGATCTGAAATTGTGAAGCTTTCGTTGGGAGCCTGGGATTATTTGGTCTTTGAATAAGCGGGAATTTGAATTGCCAACGATTATGTGGACGCGCCCCGGGAAAAAACGATAATGCGAAATTACATCTATAACCATGATTTCGTTATTAAATTATGTTCACCTTTACCTAATGCCGAATATGTATTTTGGGCCGTCATTATGGATAGTAGGCTTTCTTTGTTTTCATTGCCCGGCCCGCAAAGGGGAATCTTCGTTTTTCAAAAATGCTGGCGGGTCGCGTCTAGCACAACTCGCTCACTAGGTAGTGTAGCACCACCCCTCTCCCGGTGTATGCACTGCTCAGTTGCTCTTCAGCTTTATGCGCAAAGGTGAACACAGTTCGCTGTTGTGGGTCTCTGGGCGGTAATCGATGAGTTCAAAAGAGAATTGCCGAAGCGAACTTCGCATTGCGATTCATCAACTCAGTGATCGTTGCCTCTACTCCGCCTCCAAATGGTACTCAACCCAGAAACCCTAAAGCGCTAGTCTCTACTCTCTCTATCAATTTTAAGTTCTAACTTTAGATTACGAAGGGAAAATGTTAAATTTCATTTCACTGATAAAATGTTGGATTTTAAGTGCTCCAATCGGGTAGCTATGAAGTTAACTGGATTATAAATAGGAAGAGTACTCTAACGAGAACTAAAACCTTTATATTCTCAGCATTTTAGAAGGAACAAAATAGAATCTAAGATGACTTTTTTCATTTTAATTCATTGTTAATACACACTAATTGGCCTTTTAAGTTTGTAGGGCAGCAGAACAGCTGGTAGGTATTGAGCAAGACCCAGCAAAGTTCACTCCTTCAAACACCAGATTCCAGCGTGGAAGCTCAAGCATAAGAAGGAGATACCGCACTAATGAGATCACTTCCACTCCAATTGCTGGTGTTTCTTACGTAACCACTCCTGTAATGGAGGAAGATGAGCTGGTGGATGGTGACTTTTACCTTTTGGCCAAGTCTTATTTTCAATGCCGAGAGTACAGAAGGGCTGCACATGTGCTCTCTGGTCAAACTGGAAGAAAATCTGTATTCTTGCGCTGTTATGCTTTATATTTGGTCAGTTATATTCTCTCCTATGGCTGTTAAAGCTTATGTTGAGAATTTTGATTTAGTGTTTTAGTTTGATAATGCAGCAGCAATACCATCATGCGTATTATTATAGGCGACTTGGGAGAACTTAATTAGTTGCCAGATCCATGGTGATTTTCTTTTTCAGCGAACATTTATATTATAGGCATTTAGGTCTTATCCTATTGATGGGTTGCTTTCAATAATTAAATTCTGGAAACCTGGCCAGGTCAGGCATGGTTATGTAGAACTTCTTAGATCTTCTGTTGGGAGAAGTACGAGGTCATCACCATTGTAGTTGAAGCTAAGTCTTAGTACATTATTCAAGAACTCTCTCTTCTGTACATGCCATGTGGAGCAGCGAAATTGCAATGTTATTTCTTGGTGTATGAATCCAAATGCAATATTGCATGTAACAATCTCAGCTTTTTACATATTTGTTTCCTGGTAATACCATATGAAATGATAACCTTTCTGTTTTCCCAGTTAGGTTCGGGGTTTTGCTTAACTCATTTATTATGCCTCTGCATCACTTGTTGACATAACTATTAAGCAAGAATTAAATGAAAATGATGCATTCAATAATATTTCATCTTATTAATGCTTTCAAATACCTATGCTCTGATGCATATATTTCCATATAATTCATTTACATGACATCAATTTAAAAAATAAGTGCGGTGGGTATCATAGCTCTAGTGACATTTTGGAATCTTACATTGTCTCTGTAATTACTTGTATCATTGTACAGGCCGGAGAAAAGCGGAAAGAGGAAGAGATGATAGAACTTGAGGGGCCTTTGGGTAAGAGTGATGCTGTGAACCGTGAATTGGTTTCTTTGGAGAGGGAGTTGTCAACACTTCGCAAGAATGGCACAATTGATCCCTTTGGGTTGTACTTATATGGTCTTGTGCTCAAACAGAAAGGCAATGAGAGTCTTGCGCGTACAGTCCTTACAGAGTCTGTGGATAGCTATCCTTGGAACTGGAATGCATGGTCAGAGCTGCAATCCTTATGCACTACAATCGATATCCTTAACAGTCTTAATCTGGATAACCATTGGATGAAGGATTTTTTTCTTGCCAGTGCATACCAAGTATTAAGGATGCACAATGAGTGTTTGGCAAAGTATGAATATCTACAAGGAACTTTTGGTAACAGCAATTATATACAGGCTCAAATAGCAAAAGCCCAGTACAATTTGAGGGAATTTGATCAAGTTGAAGCAATATTTGAAGAACTGCTGAGAAATGATCCTTATAGAGTTGAAGATATGGATATATACTCCAATGTGCTCTATGCTAAGGAGTGCTTTGCTGCTCTGAGTTACCTTGCCCATAGAGTATTCATGACTGATAAATACAAACCTGAATCTTGTTTTATCATTGGGAATTATTATAGTTTAAAGGGGCAACATGAAAAGTCAGTTATGTATTTTCGGAGGGCCCTCAAGTTGAACAAAAATTATATATCTGCTTGGACAGTGATGGGTCATGAGTTTGTCGAGATGAAAAACACTCCTGCTGCCGTAGATGCATATCGTCGAGCCGTAGATATAGACCAATGTGATTATCGTGCCTGGTATGGACTGGGGCAAGCTTATGAGATGATGGGTATGCCATTCTATGCTCTTCATTACTTCCGAAAGTCTGTGTACTTGCAGCCAAACGATTCTCGTTTGTGGATTGCGATGGCTCAGTGTTATGAATCTGAACAGCTTCACATGCTTGATGAAGCAATTAAGTGTTATAGAAGGGCTGCAAATTGTAATGATAGGGAAGCAATTGCTTTGCACCAGCTAGCAAAGCTGCACGCAGAGCTTGGTCGCCGTGAAGAGGCAGCATTTTACTACCAAAAGGATTTAGAGAGAATGGATGCTGAAGAGAGGGAAGGACCTACCATGGTTGAGTCATTACTTTATCTTGCAAAATATTACAAAAACCAGAACAGATTTGAAGACGCAGAGGTTTATTGTACACGTCTTCTGGATTATACTGGTCCGGTAAGTCTAGAATTCTGCACATTTTTCAATTTGAAACTAGTCATTCTAATTTCAAAGGCATAATATTTCAATTCTTTATCTATTATTACAGGAGAGAGAAACTGCAAAGAGTTTACTAAGAGTGATGAGATCGACACAATCCAGTTTCCCTTCAATGGATGTGGAGCACTTCCCTCCCTAACTTCTCAGGATGAAGCACGGTAATCCGCAACACATATTTCAGTTTCTGACTTGTGAACATTGCAACCGAGGGAATACACAGAATAGGTTTGAATATGAGCATGCTGGTACTTGAGTGCTGCAAAACATTTCATTGTTCTTCAATTTTGAACTAAACAGACAGGTAAGCGTCTTAAATATTGTAGTGTAAATGTGGACTCTAGTTTGCAAGCAGTAGCCTGAAGCATGAAACACTCTTTCTTTGCTTCGATAGTTACTTTGCAATCTTAAGGTTTTACTTTGAATATTGTTAATATTAATAGAAACGTGTAGCATCTCTGGAGCTTTGTGAATGATTTACCTTACCATATTGGACATGAAAGCTATTCCCGTCTGTCCTATTTATATTTTATCAAACAATAATATTCGCATCAATGGATTACCTAAAAATAAATAGCCTTCGCTTCGGTGGATTTGATCCCCGCAAGTAATATCTTCATATGGCCAATGTATACAATCGTTTTCGTGCGTGTGGCTATAGACCACGTGTGCAACGCTGCAACTAAGTTTCCAGCACTCGGAAGGCAGAGTCAATGCATTCTCAGCAACAGCAAGTATATTAAGACGATGACAATGATCTGTTTTTGCTCTGAGGTGATATCTGAACATCGAAGACTTTTAGCTGAACCTTCATAACACCTGATGTTCTTACTGACACCCTCAGTTTTACTTTTACACGATGGAAGTTCACATGCGTAATTTCTTAAGTCCACCCAATCGAGATGGAAAACAATTTTAACAGTGCAGGAGAGATGAAGCCCAGTAATGGAAGGAGAATAAACGGATTAAATAACTACATATATAAACAGCCTTTCATGTTTCAGCAAACACACCAAAGCCAACAGACGCAAGTTCATATTATTATCACCCAGAGCTGACATTGCAGTTCAGCCTGAAATGCACCACTTTATAAGTAAATGATATGATATGACACACTCTGTCTTTATTATAACAAAGTGGATATCCCAAATTGACTTTTCCTTATTTAGTTGCGTTTGGGGTCTGAGAAGAAATTGTTGATGGAGGGCATAATCTCTGGTGCTCGGTTGCGGACAAATTTCCTCAAGCCATGTTCGGCATACTTTTCTCCCTCAGCAAAGTTTTCCAACACTCCGGCGGCCCTGCCCTCCTTGTTTACTCTATTCAAAAGTGGAAAAATAAGAATCGTTATTCTCTTTATCCAAATATCAAACAGGAACAGAATCAACACTTGTTGACTCATTGCTTGATGAAAAATCATATTTTTATTTTCCAATTGGTGGTCCTTGAAATGCAGTTCCATTATCTTTTTTTACGTTTCCACTGCACTAGCCAAATATTCCATGTATCTAACCAACCTCCCTCGCCAATGTCACATTCAACTGACATACCAAAAAGACAGACACACTATCCCCCGCCTAATTTTACCTATCAAGGGTGAAGTTCAGCTAAAACATTACATTATTTAAATTTTAATCCTCTGACCTCTGAAGTCCGATCATTCAACTGCTCCACGTTCATCAAACCATACAACAAAGGAAAACCATATATGGCGTCCCAGCTTTTGAACACAGAGGAGAGGACAGGGGCATCAATTATCACGAAAAGAAATATAAAATTTTTTATATCAATTAAAGACAGGGACTATACTCGAAGCACGAGCACACTCTGATGCAAAAACCTCCCATTCCAAATTTCCAAAACTCGGAAAACTAGGATCCTTTACAGGTAACAGAATGGAGAGATGGGGAAAAAAGGAGAGACCTGACTTCAGGGTTGATGAGGATGTTACGAACCAACTGAAACCCACAAATCCCAATAGCAGCTCCAACAGCAGCAAACAGCGGGTAAACCTACATTCAGAGGCAAATTGTAGCCCACAGAATAAAATCACATGATTAAAAGTATAAAGAAGAACAAAATCAGGTTCAAATGAAACCATATAAAGCATAACGTACGTAGGTGAAATAAAAGCAAGGAAACAACCAAATATCAACTATTCGAGCGTCGAAGGGAAAATCTGTGCGAAGATCGGGAATTACCTCAGGTCTCAGCCAACGATTCGCCATAGTAGCGTTGCAAAGGGATCCAAGAGAGAAACAGTTAGAGCACTTGGAATGGTGGAGTTGGACTCTGCAGGTGAGAGCGAGTGAGAAGAACAGCTGAGTAGAACTTTATCTTGACCAGTAGAAAACTTATTCAAATAAAAAAATGCATTTATTTATTCTTGCATGGCCGAACTTCATTGGTTGCCAGAGCCAAAGGGCTACGATATGGTGCAATGCACGATTTCCAACTTCAAATCAAATGACCAATAGTAACACACCTAGCCAACTTGAATTTAATCTTTATTTTTTTCCCGGTTCCATAGTAGTCTCCAACTTAGGCTTGGGCATCTTTTGTCGTTATAATTGGTAGACAAAATTTATAAATCATGGAATGCAATGAATATAATTAAATTATTGATAATATATTATTTCTATAATTTTTAACCAATTAAAAAGATTTAAGGTAAGGAACAAAACAAGAATGTTCACATTAAAGACAAATAACTCGAGGAGAATATTCTTAATCTCACAATCCGTATAAATCTTAATGAAAATGTATTTTAAATAATTTATTAATATCATTCTGATATTTTTAATTAATAAAAATAAAAAAAGATTGTGAATATCAAATATATATTGCAAGTTGAACAAATTTTATTATATCTTAAAGAGGATGGGGCCGATGGGTGCCTTCTGCCTTATCCATAACTGTGAATAACAAAATATAAACTATTGCATAAAATGATGCCATGATAGGAACATTACCTTCTAAGGATAATAATAGTTTATAGATTCTGATGGCACAAATGGGAAAACCGAATTGAGTGATACTACATGGATTTCTTTTTGTCAAATAGGTGATTTCTTTTAAAAACCTTTTTTATTCTTTTCAAACCCCTAACCAAAAAGGTGGGGTGTGGAGAAGAAAAATAAGGTGATAAAAAGAAATGGCCCTACAAGTAGTCCAGTCAAAATATACATTCAGTGCGGAGCGTGCCCAACAGCACTTATATTAGTGCCATGATGCTGAGCCGACATGACCTCAAAAAATTTTCGCATGGGCCTATGCCACAATGGATGAAATATTCGAAGAAAACAAAGGGTAACTCACTTGTTTCCTCTCTTGACTACAAAGTGATTCTTGCATTATTTCTCTTGTACCAAAATTAATTGGAATAAAAATAATGCTAGTATTAGTTCATGAAGTCGGAATAAGATATAATTATTGATATTTGAAATTATTCGGCACATATATTATTCCAGTTATACATATTTTTAAACTTAATGAAAATAATTGATATATACTAGACAATCTACATAGTTATTGTTTGTAAAATAAGGATTTAGAAAACAGAAATAAAAAAAAAAACTTTTTATTACATGATGGAAAATAAAATCGAATTCATAACTTCTTTCATGTTACCAAAATTAAATTTGAATTTAATCTGTAATTTACAATCAATTATTAATTATTCGATTAATATATAATTATATTATCAATAAAATATATATTAATTGAACGACTCACACGATCAATTACTCGTCACAATACCCAAACTTTTATCATTAAAAAAGACATGCAATGACTTCCTTAAAAGACATTCACATTTATTGTGACCAAGTCCTCAAACAAAGTTGTATGAATAGGATGGTGGTCCATATGATATTGTGATGGGATAGTGTTTTTCTTCGATCCATTTAGCTGGGCTCAATAATGTTTGATTCTGTTCCCTCCTTAAAAAATGAGAGGTAACAACGTATTTGTGTATTCCGAGAAAAGAAAGCGAAAAAACGAGTAAAGGGCAAAGGGCTAGACACAGATATAGATGTGGTGGAGCGTAAACATCAAAGCAAATCCACAACACAGAAATAAAACAGATGGCGAATCGGATCGCAATCTATCACAGCCAATCCGAACGAGAATTTTTTAATAATTATTATATATGACCGTTCAGTTCACGCAAACGGAGGAGAAGGAGAGCATATCAGTTTAGAATCTGTCCACTCCACTCCACCACCTGGGCCCTGTCACCGTATCATCCCAAGATATGTTCCTGTACGGTGAAAGTGAAAACAACTCACTGCTCGGATTGGGTGATCCACCAGATTATACCTTTTTTTTTTTTTTTTAAGATTCTCTACTGACAGAAGCATTTATATATATATACAATATAAATGGATCTTTATTTTTAATATATCTTTACGATCATACATTAAAAAACTTAATGATTATAATTATAATAAAAAAATTAATACTAATTATTCTGCATCCTATTTACCCATTTATCTGGCTGCGTTCTCTAAGATGACGCGTAGCTTTAATTGGACAACGCGCTGCCGCCCAAGGACGGCTTTCCTCTTTTGCCGCCGCCTAAGCAATCAAACAATCTCAATTTCTAGGAGGATTCTTTAAACAGTTTTATTTTCGTTTATTAATCTAACTTGTCAGTAGTCAAAAAAAAAATATAATTCGTAAAAAAAGTCAAGACAAAAGTTGTTGGGTTCTAAAATCTTCCAAAGTCAAGATCCGAAGTCTCAACCCGCGGCAACCACAATGAAACAGCTGCCTCCAAACAACCACGGCACAAGCTATACGTTTTGTCTCTAACTATTTATATTTATATCATAAATAAAAGTAGGATTTTTGACACAAGAGAAGAGACAAGTGAAGGTGGGATGATCCTCTGTGGTAGATTTGCAAAGATCTCCCAGATATGGATCCTCCGAATCTCTCACCTTTATTGACCTTTTTCTGCTCAATTAAAGCCAGGCAACCCCACCTCACTCTCTCCCTGTCTCCTGTTTTTCACAGCATCTTCTTTTCTTTTTCCAAGTTAAGTCATTCACCACCCTTTTATTAGCTTTGACCCTCTCCCTCCATCCATCATCCATCTATTCGACTTGTTCATCGTCTAACATTTCCATTTCTTCTATTCTCGCCCACTCCCACTTGAATTAACATGCTAGGGAAAATCCTTTCATCGGAGATGGCTACAGTTGCCAATGTTTTCAGGCCGAATTTTCCGCAAGCACTAGAGAAACCGCCTTCTGGTTCAGGGGAATTGCATGTTCTCGCCGTTGACGATAGTCATGTGGATCGTAAGGTCATAGAACGGTTGCTAAAAATCTCATCTTGTAAAGGTATGAGACACTTAAATCATTGTCTTTCAATTTTTTATTTTTTGTCGCTGTTTTCTGTTTTTTTAGAATGGATTTTGAAGGCGATTGGGTCTGGATTTTTGCAGTGACAGTGGTAGACAGTGGAACCCGAGCTCTACAATATCTGGGGTTGGATGGAGAAAAGAGCTCCATTGGGTTCGATGTAAGGAAATTTAACTTTCACATCCTGAATGGATTCGATAGTACCGTTTCTGGATATTAATTACCTTAAATTGCGGCTAACGTTGTCATTTGATTGCTGTTATGACAGAGTGTGAAGGTTAATCTGATAATGACAGACTATTCCATGCCAGGGATGACAGGATATGAACTTCTAAAGAGGATTAAAGTTAGTAACTACTTTTGTCCTTCCCTTTGTGATCCTTCTTTGAGGCTGTGTTTTGTGGTTCGGCTAATTCTAAGAATTCGATTTGAAATTATAGCGAGAAAAAAATTCTTATCTTTATTCCCTTCTGATGTTTTCTGCAGGAGTCGTCAATTTTTAGAGAGATCCCGGTGGTGATTATGTCCTCTGAGAACATATTGACTCGAATTGATAGGTATACTCTTGCTTAAATGACTTGTTTCATTTGCTTCTTAGTTTAGTTTGAGGAAGGAAAAACTTTTCTTCTTAGCTCTTAAACCAAGTTTCTTAGTGATTTGATAATATCTGTTAGTTTGTAAATTCAAGTTGTTACTGCAATTTTGATATTTTTTATGTGAAAAATACGACTATTTGGATCAAAATCCAGTATTAGCTTGAATTGTTGTTGGTTCTTTGCTGAATCGAGTATGATTTGATCGAGACTTTCCTTTAGTATGTATGTTCAGAATCCCTTGTAAGCGTTTTTGGCACAAATTATACTATAAGACCTCCTGGTCTAGAAATTAGAATGTATACACCTTCAGTCGCAAACTGGTTTGACCAAAATCATATCCGTGAGTTAGAATCGGAATATAACTCCTTGCGTCAGTCCAGAGAACTACTATAATCAGTGTAAACGATCCTATGAGCTGTTAGATTGCTACTTAAGCTTAGGTTGGTGCTGTGCTAGGTATTAAGGCTACTTGGATTTCTTCTTGTGGTTAAAAATTTTCCATGTGTGAATTCTCCATTCTTATGTTTGATGGCATCATTTCTAGACACATTTCTTAACGATTAATTTGCTACCAATTGGCAGTTGCTTGGAGGAAGGAGCGGAAGATTTTCTGTTGAAGCCAGTGAAATTGTCTGACGTGAAACGCTTAAAAGATTGCATTATGAAAGGTGAAGGGAAGAAAAGTGGAGAGAAAGGATCTCAGAAAAGAAGACGATCAGATGACTACAGTCCATCTCGATCAACTCCATTATCGCCTGCATTGTCCTCTAAGAAATCTAGATTATGAGCAGAATTGAAAACTTGCTTTCATGTGTCCAAATGCATTTTTTTGTGATACACTAGCTCATGATGTATACTGCTTTCTATACTAGTTCATAGAATTTTTGACTTGAGTGCTAGGATTAGGAAAGGCGACGAGTATATGACAAATTTTTTGCCCCTACTGATTTTGCCGCTGTACAGAAAAATTTTACGAGAGTAATAAAATTCTGCAGTCTAAGGTTTTTGCTCGAAATAAGGACAAATTTGGTTTGATGTGCCCGTTGATTCATCCATAGAACTAACGCTCACCTAGCGATGATCAACAATTGGTTTTTGTTTACTGTTTACTTGGATGAACTATCAAGAACATAACTCTTCAATTTTCTAAGCTACCTTAAGACAATGCAATCATAATATTATTGTCGTACAAGAGAAAGAGATCCGAAGTCAAGTACCCATTTCAACAAGATAACGGTATAATAAGGGGGGAAAAGGATTTTCTTGTAGTTTTGCTGTTGTCTACCCCTCAAGATTTCCGCTTCCCCTAGGCTTGGTTTTTCAGTCTTAACTGTTCGATGCTGGATTATAATTCAAAGGTGCCAGTAGATAGAGAGTCCCAATTGGGTGACCTTTTCATTGATTTTCGTATCTGTCTGATCCTTGCTGTTATTGCATGGCAACCACCAAAAAGCAACGTATGCATTTCCAAACGATCATCACAACCAACCATGACTACCATAAATAAATAGCTAAAAAACAAAACACAGCTTAAGATGCGTACAGAGTCCCTCCTATGCTGCATCTGGACTACACTGTAATCTTGCACTTGGAGACGGCATTACGTGGGCCAACAAAACAAATCAATGATCAAAGAAACATTACACTTTAGAGAAACATCAGTTTGATGCATAATTTAATAAAAGTTTAGACAGGACGGCTCAACCATTGAACTCTCCAGTCCACAACAAACATGGCAAGTTTATGGTTAAATTGTCTTATCTTAAAAATTGGCCGACCAATGCATGATTCCTTGGGGTCTGTTTGGAATTGCAATTTAAGGACAATTTATGGTCATACGCACCGAGAAGGAGTAAGCCCTAAAGAGAGTAATACAAATCGTACCAACAACCACAACCTTGTTGAAATCGCCAGCAACCATCGCCAGACACATTCAAAGCCTGCTCAAATTCACCAAGAAAAGTCCCTTTCAATTCAATGCCACCTGCAACAAACTCTTCGGCCTGAGAATGCCATGAGTAAATGCCTTGTCACCTTATTATTGTTCTTTTTCTTTATCTTGCATGCGAATCACCTGAAGGTCCAGTAGAATATCTCCAAATAATCTTCAATCTTTCCTCTCCAAGCTTAAGCAATGTCAGCAACTAGTGATGCAGTTGCAAAGGCTATTGCTGCCACAGCTGCAGTTATGTTATTTATTGCTGGGATTTTCTTTTACTTGTTCTACAAATTTGCTATTGCTCGTTACTGCCGGAGAGACAAAGTAGGTGCAAGCTTTCTTCGAGAAGCAGGAGTTAGACACGAGGATATAAAGAAATTTCGTGGCAATTTGAGAGGACTGGTTGTTGAAGAAAATGGGATTGATATTGTTTATCTGATGGAAAGAGAAAGTAGGAAACTGAAGACCATCTTATATCCAAATAGCAGGCTTAATCCTAGTTATGAAGATGATGCAGAAGAAAAGATAATAGATGTAAGGGTTGAAGGATACAGAAGTTCTAAGCCTAAGGGAATTCTGATATGTGAGGCTCCAAGCATGATTGCTCATGGGGATCTTGTTAAACCAGTATCACAATCACCCATTCAGCATTTTTCAGTGTCAGCAACAACACAACAGTTGCCACAAAAACCTCAGCTACCTCCCCCAGCTTCACCCCCATATCTACAACAACCAGCACCAGTGATACTTGAGAAGAAAACTCAACCACCTCCACCTCCTCCTCCTCCGCCACCACCGCCATCTCCTCCAAGAATGGAAGTTCCAAGGGCACCCCCGCCTCCAACTTCAAAGGGCAGTGATTTAATTTCACCTTTGAAACCTCCACTTGCACCGAAAGGGAAATCAGGCTTCAAGAACTCCAAAGGGGCTATGGCAGGGGAGAGCTCAAGAGACAATGGTTCTGGCCAAAGAAAGCTGAAGCCTCTACATTGGGATAAGGTCGCAGCAACTGTTGATCAGTCAACAGTGTGGGATCAGATAAATGATGGCTCTTTCCGGTAATCCCTTCTTCATGTTGAGGCCACTATATTGCTAGTTTTGTTTCCTTCAATCTATGCACTGCTATCTTTATAATCTAAGTGATTTATAACTTGATATTCAGGTTTGATGATCAACTCATGGAGACACTCTTTGGATATTCAGCCAACGATAAGTACCATGAAAGAAATAAGAGTATTTCAACTTTAACTAAGTCCAACTCCAACCTACCTACTCAAATATTCATTCTAGATGCGAAAAAAGCCCAGAACACAGCAATTGTGCTAAAATCTCTTGATATTTCTCGCCAAGGAATTCTGGATGCACTCCTTGATGGCCAGGGACTCAGCGCTGACACACTTGAGAAACTAACCAGAATAGCTCCAACTCAGGAAGAAGCAGCCAAAATCGTGCAGTTCAAGGGAAACCCAGATAAACTTGCATCAGCTGAGTCTTTCCTCTACCACATTCTGAAAGCAGTTCCATCAGCATTCACTCGTTTAAAGGCCATGTATTTCAGATCAAATTATGACTGTGAAGTGCTTCAGCTTAAAGAATACCTACAGACACTTGAGTCGGGGTGTAAGGAGCTGAGAACTAGTGGTCTCTTTTTGAAACTCCTTGAGGGCATTCTCAAAGCTGGAAACAGAATGAATGCTGGAACCTCAAGAGGCAATGCACAAGGATTCAACCTTAGTGCTCTTAGAAAGCTTTCTGATGTGAAAAGCACTGATGGGAAGACTAGTTTGCTTCACTTTATTGTGGAACAAGTGGTTCAGTCAGAAGGTAAACGAAAAGCTATCTATCAAAGCCACAATCTCCACAGAAGCAAAATTTATGGATCAAATACAGATAGCTTGACTCAACAAGAGAGGGATAGAGAGTATCAAATGCTTGGATTAACAGTGTTAGGGAGTCTAAGTGATGAGTTATCTCAAGTAAAGAGAGCAGCCAGCATAGACCATCAGAGTTTCATCAATTCGTTTTCCACTCTCAATGCCCATGTTACTGAAATTCAACAGATTATAACACAGAGTGGCAACAGTGAGAGAGGAGAATTTTTCAAGGAAATAAAAGGATTCCTAGAAGAATGTGAGCATGAGCTTAAGGTGGTAAAAGAGGAGGAAACAAGGATCATGGAGCTTGTGAATAGAACCAACAAGTATTATCTAGCAGGAATGTCCAAAGACCATAAATCAAACCCATTTCAACTGTTTCTTATTGTGAAAGATTTTGTTGACATGGTAGATCAAGCTTGCATGGTCCTTAAAAAGAAGCTAGAAAAGAAGAATGTTGGAGCAGAAGCTTCATCAATACCACCTTTGTCCCCATCGAACAAGGCAACCTTGAGATTCCCTAACTTTGAAATTCATTATCTGTCAAGTATGCCAGATACATCATCTTTCAGTCAATCAGATGATGATTTTTGATGCAGGTTTTCTACATTTGTGTCAATTAGGTTACTGTGAAAAAAATTATTGGAGATTACCTCTTTGTTCTCAGATTTGGTGTGTAAGAAAGTTAATTTTGACTAACTTTGATCATGTACAAGAAAAATATATGGCACTATAGCTGAAAGCAAAGTAAGGGTAACTAATTATCTAATTATTTTTGATATTTTCAAGCTAACTTCACAGGCAACTTCTTAGCACCAAGCCAATAACTTGTCTTACAGCGCAAAGAAGACACTTGATACAATTTCTTTAACCATATCAACTAAGGATTTAGTTTACATGTGCAAACAATAGGAAATTAATTAATTGAATATGGGTTCAGATTATAGAAATTCACAGTATAATTATTTTTAATTTAATTGTAAGAAATATAAATTTAATAACTCATGAATGATTTAATATCTGATTTCATTTAACCTATCTGTAAAATAATTTTACACTTGAAGAACACGCAATAGAAAGGTCTAATTTTCTATTTGTGCTAAAATTCAATTTCTAATTATGAGAAGTGGGTCACAATGATCCATCTTCAATCAGAGAAATTATGTTACAATGTAAAAGAAAGAAGAACTTCTAACAAACGAAACTTAAATGGGAAGAAAAGACTTCCATGACATCTTTAAAAAAAAAAAAAAAGACTTTAATTGCTCAATTACTTGGTGATAAGGTTGTGGATATAATATAGAATGAGAAAGTGTTGGTTTACTTTATTGTTAGTGGGACAGACATAGTAAGAATCGACAGGGAAGAGAAGAAAGAAACTTGCAGTATCCTTCGCGGTTGATGTGTGCTAACGCGGTGAAGCTCACGACTGACAAAGTCTTCGTCAATGGTCTGATAAAAAATTCTTAAACAATTTCACAGCATAACTTTTTCTCTTTTAAATATACGAAGCAAGAAACAGAGAATCAAGCAAGTATAGAGATCAGGTTTTCAAAAGTACAGTACTAGACAGAAGAAGTGAGAAAATGGCAGGTGGGGGGATCTTAGAATTGACAGAAGATGAGATTAAGATGTTATCTGAGAAGGCCTGGAAAGCTCACAAGTCAGCTTCTTACCTTGTTGAAAAGAACTCCAAAGTTATTATTAGCTTTCCTCGATCTGGGTCTATCAAGGATTGGTTTTCTGGAAATGGAAAACCATTTGGGGAAACCGAAATAGACCTTACACGATTTCCCTCAATGAAAAGTGTTGGTAACAACAAAACCGCTTTAGTGAATGAAGCATTTCAGAAGAGATTCCAAGATATGTTGAGCAAGCCAGCATTTAAAACTGAGGTACTTCACTCTTGTGTCTCTTTATGCAAAGGTTGTTTCTTAACTGTTTTTCCAATTTGCCATATTGGGAAAGTGTAAGACCCATTTGCTCCTAGTTTCTGTTACTTTGTGCCTGGATTTGGTTCAAATTTAAAATCTGATCTTCTTTTTTTCTGTTGTTAGTTATTATTCCCTTTATTTTAGGAAAGTATATATTTGAATCTGCAGGTATATGATGCTATAAACAAAAAGAGACAACTAGTGTTTACAGGGCACTCCTCTGGCGCTCCAATGGCCATTCTTGCAACCCTCTGGTTCTTAGAAACATATCCGACAAGCAACCCTAAACCTCTCTGTGTGACTTTTGGGTCACCCTTAATTGGCAATCACATATTTTCTCATGCCATAAGGCGAGAAAAATGGTCTCCCTACTTCATTCATTTTGTCATGAGATATGACATAGTGCCACGAATCTTGCTTGCTCCACGCTCTTCTTTTGAAGAAAAATTTGAAAAGATTTACCAATTCCTCAATTCCAAACCTAAATCTTCGCAGGTTGAATCTATTGGAAGAGACATAGTTTCTGATTTCTACTTTGCCGTGATGTCGAATGCAGCAGCAGTCCAAAGTTATGCTGCCTGTAAACTCATGGGCAACAAAAATGCGTCGCTAGAAACAGTGGCAAGTTTTATTGCTTTAAGCCCTTACAGACCATTTGGAACTTATGTTTTCTGCCATGAAAATAAGAAGTTCATTGTCACAAGTAACCCTGATGTGGCACTGCAAATAATGTTTTTTTCTGCCCAATTAAATACTGAAGCAGAACTTGCTGAAGTTGCTCATAAAAGCCTAACGGAACATCTGATTCATGATTTTCGGAAAAGCTTTCAAGTGCAAAATGTGCTGGAATTAGATGGACATGAGGAGATTCCTTTGTCTGCAGACAATTCAACAATTAACACGGCCTTGAATGACCTTGGCCTGGTAAGTTATTTTTTTCAGCTATGATGCACTTCACTTGTCTTCATAAACTTGAATGTTAAATATAAAATTGGCTGGTTAGAACTTAGAAAGATTAGCCTTTTGCAATTTAGTTTATACATATATATATATATATATATATATATATATATATATATATATATATATATATATATATATATATATATATGTCTTTTTAAATCTGTAATAACTTATTGTCTGGCATCTTTTTAGTGCACAAGAGCAAGGCTGTGTGTTTTGGCAGCTAAAGAGTCGGAGAAACAAAAGCTGAGGAACCAAGACAGAATGAATGCAAAGAAAGACGATATTGAGGGAAAAATAAAAGAAGTGGAGGAGTACAAATCCAAGTGCGAGATTGATGGAGAGGGGTATTATGATTCCTTCAAGCTTCAAACCAAGGATGAAGACTTCAAAGCAAATGTCAAGAGGCTTGAGCTGGAAGCTTTGTGGAATGAGATCATTGACATGCTGTACAAGTATGAACTCCCAGACGAATTTGAAAGCAACGACGAGTGGGTTAAGCTTGGAACCTCGTTTCGCCATATCCTTGAGCCTCTAGACATCGCTAACTATTATCGTCATGCAAGGGACAAAGTAGCAGGACCTTACATGGAAAATGGCAGGCCAAGAAGGTATAAATATGCACAAAATTGGCAGGAGCATAGTTCCAGGAAGAGATTGCCAGGAGTTACTAGCATGGAATCATGCTATTGGGCTGAGTTGGAGGAGCTTATTAGGAACAAGGAAAAAACTGACAAGGAAAAGATTCTTCAGATAGAAACATGGTACGAGAATGAGGAATTACCCAAGGATGTCTTCTTCAAGAAATCAACCTTTGTTAAGTGGCGGGAAACTCTACCTCAACAACTCCGCCAAGCATCCTCCCTTCCAAATGTCATCTAGAAAAAGTGTGGTGTACTTTTATTTTGTAAGTAATAAGTTCTTTATTGACATGTTAAGGAGGTATGAGCTCCCTGATGAGTTTGAAGGAAGTGAAGAATCACAAGTTGAGCGTAAGATCACTAGCAAGATCTTCAGATGAGTTCACAAATCAAAACTGTTTGGCAATCCATTCAAGGATGAGCTACGGCCACCTGCCCGGGACGTCTGCTTAGTTGGTTTGATTTTGTGATAAAATATAATTAGTCAGTTGAAACAAGATTGTGTTGGCCATTGATTAAATATTATTATATAAGTCGTGGTACCGAGGTTGATTTGGAATCTAATGCTGGATATTAAATAGTTTTACAAAATTACTACCATGTTATAAAGAACACGAAGGACAATTTTCCCAGAAAGGCTCCACTTTTGACGCAATATGTGATAAATAACTGCAAGAAATCCAACCAGAAGCCGCCTACCCTTTTTTACATCTGCATTAAATATTTGCCCCAACTACAATTGGCAACTCACAAACCTCTTATCCAACAAAGACTCCTCAACGGAGAACACAATAAACTCTCGCTTTTGGTAGAAAGAACTTTATTGAGAAGCATGCCTAAGAGATACAAGATGCGACATCTCCTGAAAAATGAAAACATAGGAAACAAGGAGACCGCGCTTCAATCCCTCTAAATATACATCTATGAGAACCAATTATATTTAACCATGAACCTAGCTTTTGCTACACCAAAATAAAAATATTCTTCCACAAAAGCTGAATGCTCCAACTGAACAGCTTCATGTTATCTTTACCATCCCTCCTATTTCCAGAACCTGGAAATCAATGTATAGAAGCTCCTGTAAACTCTGAGCAGACCGACTACTCATTAAAACACCACATAACCTGTAACAAATACTACATGCAACAGAACATTGAAAGACAGATCATCATTAATCAACATGCCTAAATCACACAGATTTTAGGAGATAAACCTCGGGGAACTTACTGGTTTGTATTATAAAAATGTAATCTCAACTTAAAGGATAAAAAAGAATTCAAAAACTAAAACCAGCGAAGTAACAAAATCAGTGATATCGATATCTGATTTACTCCAAATGGGTGTGTACAGTTGTACATCCAATTACTGTTTCCAAGATCTTTAATCTCATGTTCCCATTTCCTAATAGTCCAATTGTTGCAACTGTTCTCAGAATAATAGAACAAGCCTAGTCCAGCAACTGTTCTTACCAATTACACTATCCAACGATAAACAAAACAAAGTTTTTAATTATCAGTGTCATGGGGATCTGACTCTTAAGCTCTCATCTTAAAAGGACATCAAACAATGTGTCCACTGCAACATGTAAAGGAAATCGCACTCGCCCAACAATATTTATATTTTTTTTTTTTAAAGCAGTAGAATCATCTGCTTGGTTCCAGTAGTTTGGAACATCACAACCATAAAGGTGTAGTCAAATGCGTACGAAACTACGGTGTAAAGATTCTGTGATGCCTAACAGGCAAACCATGTCAAAATGGGGAATGAGCGTATTCCAAGTGTTCAAAACAAGATTTCGAATCCAACCTATGACCTGAGAGATATATCCAAAAGGCAATGCAAAGACGAATAATCATAAACTACCACCTTTCAAGCGATCAATTCGTTGTCTATACCAATGGAAACCCCAAACTTATAACTGCAGGAGAAACAAGGAAACAAATTCCGAAAAGATTACCCGCTCAACAATCTACCATATACCATTAAACGCTTGATATAGACTGCTAGTAAAAAATGTAATTATAAACACGGCTCTATTTCCTTATTCCCAAATAAATTATGATCAACCTTTTTGTTGGTCTCGAAGCAGGAAAGAAGAAACATTATTACTCATATACCTAGAAATCAGCAGGAGATCACTATTGCATCCACCTTTCAAATTTTTGTCTCAGATGTGCAAACTACAAAAGGTTTGACAAGATAGAAAAGCGAAGTGGGAAGCAAGCCGTAAAAGTAGCATCAGAATTTATTAAGAGCTATTGCAAAAGAAATAGACCATGTCAACCAAACACGATATGTTCCGGATGGAAGTATGTAAGAGTTCGAGTACAGATGATATATACTAAATGTGAAGTATAAGCATAAGGGAAAGAAGCCAGGAGATAATGTAATCATTTTTAATGTATTAAATTTCTATACCACCTTATCTATTCACATACCAACACGAGTCTTCTACATTAACATATGCACCATAAGAATAATATTCAAACTCCAATTTAGAAAAAGCTTGATTCCAGGGTGCTCAAAAACCATAACCCTACAACATCTAGGCCTAAGAAAATTAGATCTAAGAATACAGGCCATGCAAAAGGATTCAAAAAGGAGAGACCCAACATACACAACTCAAGAAAGACTCCCTTAAGACCTTTCAATCATGCTGCAAGCACGGGCCAACCGGAAAGTCAGGCTGCCTCCATGCACACTTGCCTCTGTCTCAATAGGTTCGCACTCATATGATTTCCTGCATCCGGGACAGCGCCCATCTTCCTCAAGAATCCTCTTGTGGCAAAATAGGCAAAGCCGAAACCCACATGAACAAGGTAAAAAACTTGAGTCTGTGACATCCAGATCCTCGTAGCATATTGGACATGATGATGGTACGGCAGTGCAAGCCCAATGCACCCCTCCATAATGCCGGTCAGGATTTGGTAAACTATACTGCTTAGACAGATTGGGTAAACTCTGAGGGCGAAAAGCATCATCAGGCCTCCAAGCTCGGCAATTTCCCGATGCCCTGGGAACTAATCTAGAACTCTCTGGTTTAGAATCCTGCACTCCTAAATTCGACCCATTAGTTATTTCACAAGGAGAAACCATTTGTACTTCATGCGCAGGGGGCGACTCTGAACTCTGGTTTTGATGCTTGTCATCCGCGGCTAATGCATCAGCGACAGCCTCCCAGTCATCCAAGCATCCGTCATCGCCTTCTTCTTCTTCCGTGATATTCCCAGACCAGCACCCGGCACTGCTACTGCTGCTGCTGCTGCTGCTCCCAGTGAAATTTGTTCCAGAATCATTACCACTCAACACACTACTATTAAAACTGGTGAGACTATTGGATAGCGACTCCAAATCGCTATCTTGTTGGATCGATCCGTCATTCTCTTCCCTTCTATGCCTCATCTCCAATTTCTCCAACGAACGTTTGCTCTCTTTCCGCTCTGGCGTTGGCGGCATGTGAACATCATCCAATTCCTGTCCATCTTTGCATCCCTTGTTCTTGAGAATACCTGATGCCCACACCACCAATTGACATAATCGATGAGAAAGAAAAAAAAATGACAAAATAAAAGATCAAATTATGTGTAGACAACATGTAAATAGATGGATGAAAGTTAAAAAAAAAAAAAAAAACAAAACAAAATATTTACATACCTTGAGATAGCCATTGCTCACGACGGGCATCGAACTTACACTGCTTCAATTTGGCGGACCTAGTGGTCTGAAGTCCAACAAGCCATACATGACGCAAAAAACAAATAAGGAAAGTTTCAAGTAAAATATCAAAACATCGTTAGAATACGGACAGAAATCAATTTCTTACCCTCTTCTTCTTGCCCAGGTTCTTAGTGTTCGCGGCAGAGGGAATTGGAGCGGTGGTGGTTGAATCAGAAACCATGGCTGAACAGCTCGATTCAAATTTAAATGATACAAAACCCTAACTTGTGAAGAAGAAGCGAGAAAATCTAGAGAGAGAATGACAATGGATAACGGAAACTCCTCTGCTCCGCTCGCCCTTTTCAGAAAACTATGAAGCAAGAGGTCGAGTTTGATAATATATATAATGCCTAAATTCCCAAATTAACCTTGTGTTTGATTAAATTTTCAAGCGACTCTTAAGATGACAAACGTGAGGTTTTCATTGACATGGAGGGAATAAGGTTGAAGCAAGGCTATATATGTCAAGTGAAAGTGAAAGGGATTTAATTAACACACCAACATATTTAATTAAGACACGTTCTCATTTTCAAAATATCCTTAATGAAATAATCTTATAAAGTTGTTGAATACAAAATTTTACGAGAAGATTCTCTGTGTTTTATTTTCAATTATTTGATGCTATCGAGATGAGTTCATTTCCTCAATTTTAAATATTAGTTAATAATAATGTTTCACTTAATATTTTATATTTTTTTCTTAGATTTTGTTTTATTGGATTAAATCAAAGCTTAGGTATTAAATTATTTGTAATTATAAAGAATTTTATTTTTTATTATATTTGATATTTCTAAAGCAATTGACGTTAACAGAAAATTAGTATTAGAATCCATTAAACACTTTATAATCATCCAACAATTTATTCTTAATCTTGCATGTTAATTTTTTAAGTATTTAGTTATGCTTTGAATATTTTTCTATTAATTTGATGAGAGGAATATTTTATTTTCATGATTAATGTTAAAATTATTAATTTTTTTTACTTAGAAATATCTATAACTTTTCTGAATTTTATTAGCAATAACTCTAAAGGTTGTTTGAGTGAAATTTTTTTATTTAATGACTCTGTAAATTTGTTTTATTTTAAAAATAAATATTATATTAATTAAAAATATGAATGTCTTAATTAATTTCCCAAGTGAAAATAGAGTTGGGGTAAGACAAAACCACATCGCCGGTTTTTGCCTGTGTTATGAATCAATCAATTATTATCCAGTTACTTGTAGCCTGAGATTTGATCATTGATTGAGCTGTAGCATCACTTTGTCACGTATAAGGAAAGTATTGAAAATTCTTTTTTATGATTAGTGTAAAAGTATTAAACCTTTATTTTTTTATTTATAATAATGACTCAAATTATATAAAGTTATATGTTAGTATTTTAAACCTTCAGTATTTTTATGTTATTGTATGGAAAAAATTATTTAGTATGTTATAACAACTGTAGTGAAAATATCTTATTAAAAAAAACACTAACTGTAATAAAAATATTTCTTTATGTGAATAAAAATATAGTTTGATAAAAAAGAGTTAAGTTAATGTCTAAAATATCATAATATCTTTAACAGGATATAAAATATTATATGATAACAAATATAAGATCATTTCAAATTGTATTTGTTGAAAATAATTAATGAATAAATATTTTAGTGCAAACAAAATATAATAAAATGTGCGCTTTACTTTATTTTTTCAACATATTATTGCAAAAAAGAAAAAGCATAATCTTCTCCAATATATATAAAATGAAGTCTAAGACATATGATACTTATAAATTTTGTTTTGTTGTTTTTCAGCGGATAAATTATTTTAAAAATTAAAAGCATCGAGTGTGACTTTTTGGTGTGATCGAAATGAAAATGGAAGGCTCTCACGTAATGAGTTGAATGAGAAAACATATCATCCACCAAACACACGCACGCAATTCATCCTCGTATTCCATAATTTTAGAATAACAACTCGATAAAAAGTTAAGGAAAAATATTGCTGCTTTTTCGTCACTTTTGCACACAAAACGTGTTTCATGGCAGGGTAAATGAATTTGAAAAACAGGAAAATAATAGGTCGGAGATGTAGATCTACTACCTTCAAATTCACATTGGTGCTTCTCCGAAGACACGTGTACGGTTGGATACCAGCTCGCAGAGCCTTGACGTGTGGGAGTGTAGCAAAGACACAAGTCCCCATCATCATACGCCAACGCCAGAGGCAAATAAAATAATAGTAATAATTATAATAAAATGAGATTGAGAATGACAAAGAGCTTCATTCCGAAAATGGCCTTTTTCTCACCACGTGGCGTATTCGCTGGCAAACGACAGCTTTTTCCTCTGCCACTTAATTTGGTCAAACTCAACTACGATCGCATGATTTTTCGTCATGCCCCTCAAAACGACCGTGTCATATATGTCACCGACGCAACGATGTGGATTTTACGCCAGGGAAACGCGAGGCTTGATTTGGTACTTGGTCTGCAAAGCATGGATCAGAAAGAGCTTTTCCAAATGCAAAAGCGCGTTTACTGTGTGCCTTTAGAACTTTTGCTTAGTGTCCAGCGAGGAATTTGTTACATTTTTTTTTTTTTTTCTGGAACAGGTAAGATGAAAAAAAGCCAAAACAAATGTAAAAAAAGGTACGGTTTCGAGAACAACAAAATCTGCAGACTTTATTCCCTTTTCTTAGGACATGTTGAGAAAGGCCAACCTTCATATCCCTGAAAAGAGGCTGGATTTGTTACATCTTTGGAGAAATATAACTTTTTACCACTTTAAGTTAATATACCTCACTCTCTTTTTGACACGTGCATGAAAGGCTGAAAATAAAGAAGAGAGAAATAAAAATGGCACAAAATTGAGCAAAAGAAAGGAGGCTCTTTATTTTTTATTTTTTACTTCTAATGTCTTTCTCAACATAAATTATGAATAGTTTCCTCTTTATTTTCATACATCATTTTTTATGGTTAACTCTTCTTCTACCTATCTAACTCTTAGAAACCTTCTTCTTTTTGCAATAGGAGATTTATGGAAACTTTATCTATATTAATGGAATTCCTTTTTCCTTCATTCTTTTAATTTATAATAATACATTTGCACAAGAGGTTTAATGAGAGTATCTAAAATTCCTTCATTTCGTCTTGTTTCAGACAACACGATTCAATTTTGCTTTTTCTGGTGATTTAGAGCGGATTTGCTATTATCAGCTGAGTGGGCTTGCTCTAATCCAACCAAACAGTCAAATAGTTATATTGTTTGCCGAAGGTCTAGTCCAATAAGATAATACAGTGGGCTATAATAGGTGGTCAAAAGCCTTCGGGCTGCAACCCGGATCCTGCGGGAAATAATTTTTCAAATTAAATTTTGGGTGAATTTCACAATCCCTTCTTGCTTTGATTTTTTGAGTTATTTATATATTTGTAATTGTAATATAATATAATATAATGAGGAATGTCAGAAGACCAGGGCAGCTTGGTTGAAGAAGCACGAACAGACAAGTGCTCGAGGGGTGAGACTTCATGGGGTTCCAAGAAGAAATTGACAAGCAAGGAGGTGCGCGGTAGTGGGCGAGTAGCATAGAAGCTATTGTGAGCTTCTTTCTCAAACGACTAGGGCAGCTGAGTTGAATGAAACGGTAAAGAATGAGTGAAACGATGTAGCTTTGAGCAAGTAGATTCTTGTTCTTTTATTTTTATTATATTAAACCTCAGTTAATGGGCATTTGCCAGCTTGGCACTTAACTGCATACCTCAGTACATTCAGTTAACTAACTGTAACTGGAAGTGGAGGGATCAAAATGGGACTCTTGAGATTTTTTTAAAACAAATAGGAGGTGAGAGAGTAAATTGAAGTTTTACTCTAATTTAATTAGGAAGGAAAGCTTTGTTCATGTTAAAATAAAACACAGGGAATGTCGGTGTAAAGAAATGGTCTAGAAAATATTAAACAAAAGAAGCAAAAGTGAAACGTCATCTAAATCTAATGGTAATGGTTGCTAGACCAACACCAACACCAACACCAGTACTATAGCTTTTAAAAGAATAAGGACGTGGAAAGAAGACATAATATATGAACATAATTACTTGAGCGGAGAAAGTGGAAGCAACAAGTGCAGAAGATGATGAAAAGGGTATTATTCCTTCCAACAAGCGTGAGTTCAAAGGTCCAACGCATAAAGTGGTGCCATCACTATGACCAAATGCCATTCTATTATTTTCATAATACAGAATCATGCTACCTACCTATTTAAATTGTTGCTACCTTATTGGGCATAACATGAAATATAGTAAATATATATATATATATATATATATATATATATATATATATATATATATATATATATATATATATATATATATATATATATATATTATATTTTTTTTTTAAAAAAAAAAAAAAAAAAACTCAAGAGCCCACCACATGATCCCTCATCATGCACATGCGGGAACCCTATATTCTTTCTTTAATTCCAAGTCTTCCTTCTATCAAGTTCTAGAAGAAAAATAATAAAAACTCATAGAAACTATGTACCTTTTTTCTATGATCAAACCAAAACGACATACCTCTTAATTTAAGGGATCGATTAATTTCTGTGTTGGATGGAAATCCAACTAAGTTTCCTCGTCTGTCTTATGAAATTAACTAGTTGTAGATTCAACTTTCAGAAATTAGCCGAGAAAATTTCCATCTCACTAGCAGAAAACTTGTATCGTATAGTAAGCAGTACATGTATATATCATATGTATTACCATTATGGATTGTGGTAAGAGTTTTTTTTTTTTTTTTTTCATGTTTGCTTCAAGGTAAATTCCAGTGAATTTCTGCATATTTTCTTCTTATTGACAATCTTACCAAACCTAAAATCAAGTCAGATCAAGTGGATCATATATTATCAAGTCGAATTATTTAGTAATAACAATGTAGTTACTTATGCCTACAAACTCTAGCTATTAAAAAAATCAAACATTTTATCATACACAAATGACATACTAATTAAATTTACCATTAAGCCAAAAGCGATTGATGCACCAAAACAAATCCCACATATAATCTTGCAGTTAATACATACAATCGTACAATTAAAGTTGCAATTATAATGAAAGACAAAACTATATATCTAACATGGACTGTTCACCAATTCAAAAGGGACGAGACGAGTCATTTTCGACCATTTCTGGCAACAATGATTGTTAAGTGTTATTATATAAACAATATAATAAATTTGTTAATGTTCTCATTAATTAACAACACATAGATATAGCTAGATTATGTTCTGTAAGAAGAAAGCTAGACAAGAATGCATATCCATCAATAGGTAGAATATAGCTTTCAGAAAAATATGGGTTTTGCAATTCTTGCGGCATCAGCTAAGTTCCAAATTTATTTAATTAATGAATATCCCAGACGAGTCAATTTGACACGGGTAATGAAAATTATAAATGCTCTAGTAATAAAAAACGCATTAACTAGATAGAAATGGGATTGATTAATTATGTTCACCAACTTGATTCCAAGAATTGTATTTTGCTATCATCAACTCGATTTGCTTTCAAACCTAATTTGCGTGTGTTTAGTGAAGTGCGTGCATGGCAATTGCTACAGTTGAATAATATTGAAAGCAAAATGAAATGAATGATAGGGTCCATTCCAACCAAACCCAAGTGGGAAAATCGACCTCCTTTTCCCTCCATGGAAGTTCTCTGAAACTGTTGGCGTATATGTTTAATTAGTTGGTGTGGAGGTTGAGACCCCCTCACAATCTCATCCGGTGGCTTCCCCATCTACTTATTTACGTGATAATAAATATACCTCAATTCATTTTTCAAATCTTTCATACATGTAGACTAATTAAGTGGTAATGTTAAATTTCCACCTAAATATGATAGGATTTAACTAACTTATGTTATATAGTCGTTATTTCTTAAGCATGCAAATAACATAAAGGACAACAAGGGGTCCTAACTAATTAATAATGAGATATCACTTACCTTAGACAACATTAATTTAATGATGTAGCCAATGACCTTGACCATAGCACAGTAGTTAATTTAAATACTGTTATTTTCTCCCTTGCCGATGAACTAAAATCAACTCTGAGTATTGGAACAGTGGGTGGTAGTACCGTGCTAAAACCGTTCAACCACTAAACCATAATCGCTTCTCTCTTTCGTAGAATATAAAAAGACTTGATCGTAAGAAAAGCAATGCTAGGAGCCTCTGAGCAGTAAATTTTCTTGAATATCTTCTGTATTTGAATATTTCATAGTAATAAATGTTCTGTCTGTCTCTTTCTTTTGGCTCTCCCATGGGCAATGGATGATGATACTAAACACTACAAAGAAGACACTGTGAAATGTGAATCCACTTTATGGGTGCCTTTAATATCAATACTGGACAACACAAGTAAAACAACACAGCACAAAGAGTTGAGGTACAGGACAATTTGTTGTACTGTCCATTGTTTGTTGTTTAACGTACTGGACAAAAAAAATTATATCATTTTTGTCTAATTTATAATAATACTTTATATTATTATTTTAAAAAATATATATAATATAATTTTAATATTTATAACAATTAAAGTAATTTATAAAAATTTAAAATTTAAAAAAAGGTCATCGGTCGTTGATCATTGTCGGTATCTTACCAGTCACCTATCATTGTGAATACCTTGCCGGTTGATAACTGTTGTTAAGACTTACCGCTATTAATTTGATGAGCCAAGATATAGAGACTTGTAAGATGGTTTGAGAGATAACAATGTTAAAATTTTTGTCCAGTATTCTGGACAAATCCTTATCCCATGGTTTGGTGAGTAACAAAAATTCAAAGATTTGTCCAGTACTATGGACAAATTTTTGTTCAGTACTGTGATCTTTTATAAATCAAATAAGGGACAAAAAAATTTATACTGTCCAGTCTCTTATTTTTTAATAAATCAAACGGACCCTATAATTTTATCTCGGGGGTAGGTTACTACGACAGTGCGAGCATTTAAGAAACAGAGAAATACGTGGCAATATTTGAAAGGGTTGAGCTAAAAACAGGACCTTGAATTGAAGCCACGTCAACTAGTACAATGCACACTTGAGAGAAATAAGGTAAATTTGGATAAAATCTAAGCCTTGTGCATATGAAAAGTGAACCCGACCAGATCTTGAGTAGAGTGGAAAAGTGGGAAAGCCCCAAACAATGAAAACCCAAAAATTCCTAACTCCTCCACAAATCTGTCCTCATATCGTTTAAGCTTATGTTTTGCTAAAATAGCAAAACCACGACCTGCCGTTGCTGTTTTCGCCTTCATAATTTATTGCATCAGTGGTCCCGTTTCCCGTGACCCCATCTCTCCACAGCGGCACTGCTTCCTCTGGTCTGAAGTTTAAAGCGAAAAACACAGCAGAATCCCCTCATTTCCATTGAATGTGAGACCACAATCCACTGCGCTACCGGCGCTCCGGCAATGTTGCCAGAAATTCCAGAAGCCCCATCACCAGGTTTATAACTCCTCCCCCATCAAAATCCGATCTGCTACTGCTTCCAACAACTCCAGCATCATCTGAATCACAATGTCTCCCTCTTCAGCCCCTCCCCAGAACCTGAAACACCGGGTATTCACGTGCCTCACCAAACTCTCCGACCGTGATACCCAGCCGCTTGCCGCCACTGAGCTTGAGTCCATTGCTCGGAGCCTTGATCCAAATTCTGTGCCGGTATTCCTCTCGTGCATATACTCTACTGATGCCTCAGACAAATCCCCAGTTCGCAAACAGTGTGTGCACCTCTTCCACGTACTTTCTGAGATTCATGGCAATTCACTCTCTCCGTACCTTTCCAAAATCCTTGCCAGTATAGTTCGTAGGCTCCGTGACCCGGACTCTTCAGTTCGGTCCGCTTGTGTAAATTCGGTGTCGGCATTGTCGACCCACATCACCAAGCAGCCGTTTTCTTCTTTTCTGAAGCCGTTAACGGAGGCGCTGTTCACTGAGCAGGACCACAATTCACAGATAGGTGCGGCGCTTTGTTTGGCTTCTGTAATTGATGCAGCTCCGGATCCGGACCCGTCGAGATTGGCGAAGCTCTTGCCAAGGTTTGAGAAATTACTCAAATGCGAGGGATTTAAGGCAAAGCCGGCGCTTTTGACACTGATCGGAAGTGCTATTGAGGCTGGTGGGGCGTCGAGTCAAGGGGCTTTGAGAAATTTGGTTCCTTGTGTTGTAGAATTCTTGAGCAGTAACGATTGGGCGGCAAGGAAAGCTGCGGCAGAGGCATTGACCAAGTTAGCAATGGTGGAGAAGGACATGTTGTCGGAATTTAAGGCTGGATGTTTAAAAGTTTTCGAGAATCGGCGATTCGATAAGGTTTTATTTAATACATAAAAATTATAATTATCATTTTCTCGGATCATTAGTTACTTTGTTCTAGTTTGTTTAATGGTAATTTGAAAGAGAATTGTGTCTATGTCTATGTCCTTGTTTGGTTTAGGTAAAGGTTGTTCGGGAAGTTATGAATCAGATGTTAGAGGTGTGGAGGCAGATTCCTGACTTTTCGGATGAATTCTCTCCACCTCCGAAGTCACTAGCTTCCTCTAAAGGTACTATCTTCTGGTTATTTTTGCTACTGGTAATGTGAGATCAGAAGTAGGTGTTAGAACTCTTGATACAGAAACTCGGTGTATATTGTGTTGAGCTATTGATTCTGTGGTGTGCTTGGTAGTGATTCATCTGTTGTATTTAGGAATTGTATTGGATCGTTTTTCTTATACTCTTTCTGGGTTTGGGCAATCTTTCTTTTGCTTCAGAGAATGCTAGTGATGGGCGCTATCCGGCAGTGTCCCAGAATTCATGTAGTCCTGGTTCTGTAATATCTCAATTTCGGAGAAAATCTGGTCCAGTTAGCAGATCATCTCCACTGAAGGGTTCTTCTGATAGCAATGCTAAGAAGATAGGTCCTTTAAATGGTAACAAGAGAATGAATCAAGTTGTGTTGCGAAAGCAAAACCACAAGAATTTGGATGTTCAAATCTCGGTGACAAATGGCTCCTCTGCAACAATGGCTTATCGGGGTAATCTTGAAGAGAGGGATGAAACGCCCCCGGAAAGAAGCAAAAAGGATAAAAGTAGATTTTCAAAGCCAGAGATGAAACGGGCTCTTTTCAGTAAAAATCCTGATGACAAAATGCACACGTTTGGAGGGTCAAAATCTGGATCTCGTGTGGTTCCATGTCATGAAGACAGCGAAAACTCAGTTGCTCTTGGTAATGTCAATAAAGATCTCTATAAGAATAAGAAAGAAGGTGAAGATTTATCTTTGATCCGCAGCCAGTTACTCCAAATTGAAAAGCAGCAGTCAAGTCTACTCGATCTTCTGCAGGTTTGTTCCTAATTCTTGAGCATCAAGTTTTCTTTGAACTATTGGTTATTTGTTTCCTTAGCTTATTGAAAATCCTTGAAACGATGGCTGGTTAATACAAGTGTTAACTTTCTCCCATGCCGATCTCTTATGAAGAACACCTCTGACTAACTTCCTCTATATTCTCCTAACAGAAATTCATGGGAAGCTCACAAAATGGAATGCGTTCTTTGGAGACTCGTGTGCACGGCCTAGAGTTGGCATTGGATGAGATCTCCTATGATCTGGCTGTATCAAGTGGAAGGCTGACTAATTCCGATGTTCATGCTAATGCCAATACTTGTTGCCCCATATTTTGGAGGAAAAGACAGGGTCGGTATTCATCTTCTCGGTTTTCTAAAGCTGGTGGCACTCGAGCATTGGCTGCTACACAGTATAGAGCCGAGAGAAAAGGCAATATTGAAACTTTAACAAGCCACAGGTTTAGGCTTCATGGTAATGGTGGGTTCATCACTAATCCACTGGCAGAGATTCATAGGGATATACCACAGTCCCCGTGACTAGTTCCCGTGTGAACAGCAGGTTTACGGTCTACTTTCATGTTCCGTTCACGGGCAATATTGCCAAAGCCATAAAAGTGTGTGATGCGGTATCCTATACTTAAAAAGTGAGGCAGAGAAGCTGAATAGTTAACAGTATACGCTCTACATCTTGACGCATAATTTCATTTGCATTTTCGTGATATTTCTTGGACAACAGTACCAGATTAGAGTGAAGTCAATGACCGAATACTACTACTGTTTTAATAGAGAGCAGATCTGTATAGAGGAGTAATGGGCTGCTTACCTTTTAGTTGGATGGTTAAGTACGACAGTGGAGTCAAAGATGGTGACAGCCGAAAGCAATGTTTCTCCCCTCCGGTGCTTGCCATTCCCAGCATGAACTCAAGATTGGAGCCCGAAACAGTTAAGGGTCGGGTCCCTTGAGATTCTCATTGTCATAGGTCACCCCATTGAGGCTGTAATTTGAAATTTGTCTTTGATATGAAGAACCATCAATGATCTGAAATTTACATCTACCTGAATATACAAGATTTTCAACGTTGATTCTGAATGAAAAGAATTACGCCTTTAAAATTAAATAGTTAAGCACAATTAGTACATCGATATTCTCCGGGAGAAGAAATTTCTTGGGGCAAGTTTGCCTGTCCCAGATATACCTAACAGCCTCCGGAGTGGAAGAGAAGCATATAAACAATGTTGAGAAAAAAAAAAAAAATTACTTGAGCACTTCTAAGAGGTTTTCCTTAAAAAGTTGGAACAATCATCCTCCTTCCTCGAAAGTACTGAACAAATTGGGGAAAATTATTATCATTCACATCAAGAATCTCTTTGAAATCTTAATATGCTGTTGCATGCCTCTGTTGCAGCGAACCAGATACACCAGTACACAACCAATCTACTAAACACAACTCTATTGAGGTACTTATCCTCGTATAATGTCCAGAAGTAGCTTCCGGAAGGTCTTCAGAAGACAACAAATGTACAAATTACAAGCACAAAAAAGATCAATATCGAGCATATTTGATAGCTAATCTAGTTATTAAGACCTCTCGATGGGGCATTTAATTGTCGGCCATCAACATAAAAATTTAAGAAAAATGCTCACATTATATTTCCACCCTCCTCCAGGATTTCAAATTTAAGTAGACCAAAATGGCCATAGAATCAAGTCATGTAGCTTGCTCACCAGAGTCTTGCTTGTCAAGTTTCTGCAGAAAAATATAAATGTCAGGTCAGAAATCTTGGCTCAAAGGCAATTCGACAGAAATTACACGATAGAATAAATAACTCGTCTCTTCTGCGAATCCTACAAGATACACTCGATAAAAAGTTAAACACATAACTAAAACAAATTGATTGGGGCAGACCCAACCAAAAATGAGATTTCAACTAAATCATTACCAAACTTGTTGCAGAGACACGTAAATGACGGGATAACTTAAAATGGGCAACAGCACAGCATAAAAACCAGCAAAGAAGTACTTATGCTCTTCCGTCATCAGTAGGCTATGACTTCTTAGATACGCATCAGACTTCTAAACTTAGGGGGGGGGGGGGGGGGGGGGGGGGGGGGGGAAGAGAATAAGAAACAAAAATGAAAGAGAAAAGCAAGCATACCATTTAATATTATCACTCCGGAAGTTTGCACTAATGAAACTAGACAATTATATGATCTTGCGCAGCTAACCATGGTAAAGCACAGAATAACAGAAAGGAGACAATAAAGCAACTTTATGGTCCACAAGCTACTAATTGCTTGGACACTATAATTGACAGTTACAGTTGCCTTCATAGGCTGCCAACGAACACTATTGTGAATACTGTTCAGAACCCAACCTAAACTGATTTAACCCCCTTCATACAAATAACAAATTAAAGCTAGTTAAGTCGCCAAAATCTAAATCCAAATAATATTCCCATGATTCCTACCGTATTACTCCAGCAAACCCCTGGAATATCTAACACTAAACCAATATTGGTTACTACTATCCAAGTCCCATGACCAAGCAAGAGATCAAAAAATAAGTTCTAATAACAACCATATCTAGATACAAATTAATTCACCAAACACACTCCTACACCATATCTCCCAAGCACGAGAATTATCTTATCAGAGGATGTAAATGATAGTTCAAAGGAAAGATTTTATAAACGACCTTATAGAATTAAAAACAACTTACATTGGTTACTTCATAATCATCATTTCAACTAACAAAGAGTTCCTGAACCTAAATTTACATTTTCCATTTAACCTATGCAGCACCCACAATCTTCACGGCTATATCCTTCTAACAACTCATTCGAAATATGATTTCAAGGCTAGAGGCCTTTTGCAAACAAGTTAGATATATGGCTCCTAAAACTAATGATAACGGAGTGAGTATATGGGATGTAGCACCACAAGCCTCTACTCATCTCGTGGTTTCGATTTATATAGTTATTCGGCAAATAGAACAAGGGCATAGGATCCAGATATCGGCTGGGGAAGTGGACTTGGAGCGATGGATGAGCTGCTTTTATAACTCGCTAACATCAATTTTTAGCTCTTGCATCAAATAGAATAGACAAATAATCAACAGCGAGAGAGAATACCGATTGAGCATTGTGCCAAGAAAGGCCTCTGTAAACATTGATAGAAAAAGTGGCAGTAAGGTATATGGTTGCGAGTCCTAAACCCGCCGTGAATGCCCTGAAAGCATAATCCCCTGCCTTACTCGCTATTCCCATTTTCTTTCTCTCAATCTTTCCCTCTACTCTAATTCTTCGTTGTCTTCTACCAGTGATCAAGATTGTTGGGAAACCAGCGAGGGCACTTCAACTAAATCTAGGGTTCCAACTTCCCCTAGAAATGCTATTTTAATAAATAATAAATAAGTTAATGCAAGCGAAAAATATCACACAAAATAAATTATTTATTGAATTTTTTGTCCTGAAAAAATATTTGACGTAATTGTAATTTTCTCTTTGGGAGAACAATTAAAACCACGAAGTTGTATTCTTGAAGCAATTTTGGCTCTAGAAGGTATAAAATTATTATGCATTGTTGTGGCATTGTTTTGAGTTATTCATTTTTTTTTTTCCCGGTGGCTTATGATCTAGTTACTTCTTCCATTGAAAAATAAATTAACTGATAATTTTTTAGAAAAAAAATAAAATTATTATTATTATTTACTCTTTCAATCAATCCTGCAAATAATAATATATAAATATATTAAAATAAAACACCAAGAATGATAATATGTGAATAGAAGGTAAACCAATTAACCTACAAGAAATTTTCATTTACATTTTCTGGAAAAGAAAATTTTGATCCAAATATAATATATAAATTAAGCTGATAATTTTTTTTTGTATTTATTGATTTGAATTTTGATAGAATATCCATGGTTTCTGATTCAGTTATTCTGAAATGTGAAATACGTAGCAGCATTGGATAAAAGGAATATAAATAACCAAATTTTGAACTGGCCCAAAGAAAGGACAGCGTGGCTGATGGTCTAAAAAAATGTTAAGCAACTGGTAAATCTGGAATAAATGTAGGAAGGTAAATATATTATGGACAAACTCCACCGCTCTACTAAGGTAAAGCATCCTCAAAACACCACTTCCATAAACAATAGCGCGGTGGCTTGTGCTTGAAATGCTCTCCTGCGGACCCATCTACTGCCACCATTTCTTCTCAGACAAAGATATTAGCTGTGCAACAAAAATGAGCAAATATGTTAGGTTCTTCCTCCTCGTTTTAGACAACTGCCAGCCAACCCTAGTGACCCCCTTTATGATTGTAAGGTCCAAACAAGTCCATTTTAAAATGAAGGATTACACAGTTAAAAGATTAATTTATAAATTAAAGTGTCTTTCTGCAAAAGCCAACTAAAAACTAGGAGTTGAAGCCCTTTCTTTTGGTTGAATGCAAAATTTTCTGATAGAACTCTGTAGGCTGTTAAAATTACCATCAATAGCAACAATCTGTCTATCTCCACCTAAGCATGTAAAGTCATCCAAAGATCCATCAACTCACGTAATAGGTTTTAAAGCCTTCCACCAAATAGGGTAACATAAAACAACATACATGCCTATCCAAACGAGTGAAAGAAGTAAACAAGCATTCATATGCATATGACCAACCTGACGAGCAACCTGTGCAAGCCTACGGCTGTCGCGAGATGACTCAGTAGTCGTGCAAGACTTCTGAGACTCCACATTACCATTTTCCTTCTCTCCACTCCTTTCTTTCAAATTGCTCTTTTCAACAGAGGAATCCACATCAGGGCTGCTCAGAGGCTCCCTCTTGCGTTTTCTTCGGAATGTGTATTTGAGAAACCTATCATTTACAGATTGACAAGAAACCTTCTCATCTAAGTTAGATAATTTTATATCCTGTTTATCCAGTGACCCATCAGCTGTCTCCACACCTTCCCTACCAGCTGCATCCTCCAAACTCTCTTGTCTTGTCAAGTCTGATTTATCCAATAGTTCCTCATCATCACCAATTTTGTTCCAAGCACGGCAAACTTTAAGAAACACTTCCTCCTTTTCAATATGAGTTGGAAATTCTAATGGCTCAATCATAGTAATTGAGTCGTTGGTTACCATTTCAGAAGAAGACATCAGATTCTTCTGACCTTCATTTTTACATGCATCTGAAGAATTCTTCCTTGATGGATCATTGTTTTCAAGTAGATTTGGAGAACTTTTGTCACAAGAAAGATTAGACACTTCATTTATTTCCTTGACCAGGTCAGAATGTACTCCAGGTAGATTGGCCTTGCTTTTCTTACATCTTTTTACTATTTTCTTTTTTCTGCCAACTAGCACCTTCAATGGTTGAAGTGGCTTGAGTTCATGTTGGTTCTCTGCTTCAGAGATATGACCTGTGTTGGTTATAGTAGTTATAGACATCCCTTTACTTTCTTCATCTCCTCTTGCTAATGCTTCATTCTGCAATCTAGATGGAAGAGTCTTACTTTTCCTAACTCTTTTTACTCTTCTCTTTTTTCTGTGAACTGGCGCTTCGAATGCTTGCAGTAGCTTAAAATCACCAGGATCCTTTGCTTCACAGATATTATCAGTTTTGGTATCAGTTGTAGACATCCCTTTACCTTCTCCTATTAATGTTTCATTCTGTGCACCATCCGCATTTTTAGAAAGAGACATATTTCCATCAAAGACACTCCTTTCAAATGCACGTATTCTCTGAGTGCATCCATTTCGGTAGAGCTCAGGTTCTTTCCTCCTAATGACTATTGAAGCAAATTCTGGGTTATGAATGTAGCAGTCGTTCATATGATCATGTGAAACATAGCACTTATTGCTCTCGTTTGTTCTATTTGCAGATGAATTCATAGTGTCATAGACTGAATCAAACTGTGAATCAGGTACAGAATGTGAATGTAAGAGCCCGGAAGGATCAAGTCTGTTCTCCTGTACAATTTTATGCTGAGCAACAATTTGGCCTTCTATGCTTTGTTCAACCGAGAGATGCATTTGGTTGTTTGTCACCTTCTCCAGCTCATCATGTACTTCTCTCAACTCTGCCCTTAGGTCTCTAACTATTTCCTCTGCTTCCTGTAGCTGTGCTTCAAGAACGTCAATCTTCTTCTGCTGACTCAAAGATGTCATCTCGGCTTCACAAACCTTTAAAATTTTAAATTAGATGTGTAGAGGTATAGGTTAGGCAAATAGGAGACAAAGGAAAAAATCTTTGAAATGATTTAACTAAGAGGACCCAAAATTGGATTCAGTTATTGTAAAGACATGGATGGCAAATCAAATCACAAATATGCCAAACAGCCCATCAGAGTCGGTTAAAATTGGAGCCAAAAATCTGAATCAACAAGAAGAAATTTTTTTAACACTTCTAGAACAAGCCTAGCTTGTAAGATGGTTACATTTGTACGAATATGAATCGTATTCAACAATTATATTCAGGCATCCAGGGATACATGATCAAATAAATTCCTTCCTCATTCAACCATAGAGGAGAGAGGGCAGCCGAAAGATCAAATGGTCTTCAGCATCCCACTAGTAGAAATCACCCAAATTGTTAATAAGACCAGTTATAAGCAAAACTTTTACACATACATACAGTTAGGTATTTGCAAAAATGCTAGTTAATCCATCTGGAACTGAGTCAAAAGTATATCATATAATCTCTCGTACAATATATGTTAATGGAATGGAATTACTATGGTTAGAAGAAAGTATCATATACAATAGCACTTCCATTGCAGCTCATACCTTATTTTTGTTTATAATAATCCTTACAGCAATGACTCTGCAATTGATTGACGATAAATATGTAACTATTGCCGAAGATCCCACAACTAAAGTAACCCCTCCATTCGATGAGAAAAATTTTGAAAAACGTAACGTTACTATGTAAGTTTTAGATGCCTAATACATGTTACATTAATAGAACAAGCTGCTAAACTTACATAATACTGCCAGTCAAGCAGAGCCCTTTCAAAGCTAACCCACATTTTACGTAAGGTTAAGGTATTTTAACAACTCAACAAATTATCCCACTCTTAACCCCAAATCCCACCAGGTCTTCTTCTCTTCCTCTTTCTGGAAATTGAGTGCATATCTGTGTTCGAAACCTATTGAAAGTTTTACCCAAAGTCTCCAAAAAGGACGCAAATAATTTGTATAAGTAACCCAATGAAACGGGAAGATCAAAACTTTCATGATCAAGTGAAAACTCACTCGAAACCACTTCAAAAAGAAAAAAACAACAGCAGATTGGCCAAGCCAGTCCTCGAATCACACATCAAACAAAGTAAGCAGAAAAAAGAAAAAAATCCCAGGACCGAAGCAAAACAAAATCAAATGCAATCCCATTTGAGAAAAATCATTATACCTTAGAATCCAACATTTGTTTAAGCTTAAGAAGCATCCGAAGTGCCTCTTCTTTAGTCGAAAGAAGCTCTTGTTGAAACCTTATGGCCTTTCTCTCAGAAATCATGATACGCGATGCCGCCTCTTTTGCTGTATTGAGAATTATATCGGCATAAGCCTTTTTCAAAGCCGTCAATTTCTGTTTCAAACGATAAAACACCGAATATCGAATCAAACCCATAACCCAAACAGATAGAACGCGGTAGAATAAGCATCAGAAAACATCAAAACCATTTCTCACCCAAACATTCCCCGAAACCCAGAGAAAGTAACCAATTTTCACCAAACAGAAACAATAAAAGCAAAGGCATAGTTGGCGATGGAATAAGTAGAACTAGTCAAAGTTCAAAAGAGAGGTTCTAAATTTCTTACCTCAGAATCCTCCATTTTTTCCTAATGCATCAGAAGGGTTGCTGCTTCAGAACAAGTTGTGAAGAAGGGAGTTTGTTTCTGTTTTGCCCTTCTCAGCAGCAGCTGTCTGTTAGGAACCGTAAGTCCTTCCCTGATTTACCAGATTGCCCTACCAACCGATTGATATAATTACGAAATCACCACGTCAGATGACAAACCGCAGCACCGGCGCGGTCTCTGTTTAATTTTTTTTTCGGCATTCTCCGTGGACGCGGGCTGGGAGGGCGGGGCCCACCATGCCCATGAGAAGAGCTGACGTGGATAAATTTGAGGGAGCAACGTGGAGCTTTTGCTAAAGTCGTTTACAGTGTTTGGGGTGAAGGGGCTGCTTAGAGAAGCGTGATTCGACAGTTGGCGGAGATGTCTCGCTCCGTGTGAAAACGGTTTTTCCCATCCTAAGGATCAATGCGAAATTTACAGCTTCGATCATTCACAGGATCACTGATTAAGGATAATCCTTTTTAAAAAAAACATTTAATTCCCTCTTATAATGGGCATGATTTGATTTCTAACAAAATTTAGTAAGAGAGAAAATTATTTTATTACAATTTTATGAGATTATTTTATTACAATGCGGATATCTTAACTCTTTATATAATTTATGTTAATATTTATAAATTATTTATCGGGATAAAAATTCTTTTTAATGGAATTTAAATCAATGTTTTGAAAAAAATTGATTCCATTAGAATTTCACGATTAAACAGGTTTAAATGAAAGTAATACTAACATGAGTAATATTCGCGTAAATTTTTATATTACACCCCTTTTAAAATAAGTCACTTTGTATAGTTCATCAATGAAGAATTTAGGTGTCATATAAAAAGTCTGAGTTTCAATTTATCTCATATAAAAAAATCAATATTAATTGATGAATAAACTTCCTTAGCTATAATTTTATTAAAAACACATATTCAACTATAAGGTGTAATTAATGATTACAATTTTAAATAGTTCATATGAAGTTTTATTTATTTTATTTTTTTATGGGAAGTCTCATATACAATTTTTTGTTCATTGTACAATATCTTTATTATTAAAAAATGAAATGTAAATGCAGATGAATTTCTTAGCATAACTGGAGGCTGAAAGAAAAAAGATGGATTATACAATTTTATATTGTTCTTATCATTTGGACCAAATCACTAAAGAGGCTATTTTGTGACTAAGAAGGACAACAAGAGCAACAGAGAATTAGTGTAAAGTTTATCAATTATGTGTTGAGTTTTACGAAGCACGACTCAAAGGTGTTTAAAAATCCGTTACCGCCAATGATTAGCGGGGACTGGGCTGGGCTGACTCGAATCCAGCCGAAAACCCGATTACTCGCTCCGTTTCCATTGCATTGTCCGTTAGGCCGTTATCCACAATGAACAGTACGTACGTGGCCTTCTCTCAACTCGATTAGGAGTTTACTCTTCCCCATTTTCTTCCAGCTCCTGCTGCAACATTTCTCAGAAAATTCGAGTGGAGAAAGTAGAGAAAGTGAAAACAATGCGAAAATACAGGGAAATTTTCAATTATATTAAGCTGAATTCACAGTTTGCCAACAACCTTTTAGTGCATTGTCGTTTGCTTTCTCCCAAGATTTTTCGTTAATACTTGATGAGAAGCAGGAGAAATCACTGGGAAAAAGCCTTCTCCTTGGTATAATTTACCGCCAACAATATCACCGTCTATAAAACCTTGGTAAAGCACATGCGAACTGGTCGCAACAATGCCCCTTTTACCCTCCCTCTCTGTATCCAACCCTTCACCTTTCTCCACCACGCTTCTCAAACGCAGCCGTAACTTGCAACAATTCCCTTTTGGTCCTCAAACCCAAGGTTTCTTACTCCATTGGAGATTCCTCTCCGGTGACCGGGCATTTCAATTTGAACCCGCCAAAGCCCGAGTGAAGACCAGGGAACTAATCCTTGGTAACCCCAAGGTGACTGTAGAGAAAGGCAAGTATAGCTACGATGTTGAAACACTAATCAACAAGCTTAGCAGCTTGCCTCCCCGAGGTAGCATAGCTCGGTGTCTTGACACCTTCAAGAAGAAACTTTCCTTAAATGATTTTGCGCTAGTCTTCAAGGAGTTCGCTCAGCGGGGTGACTGGCAACGTTCGCTGCGCCTTTTCAAGTACATGCAGCGCCAGATATGGTGTAAGCCTAATGAACAGATATACACCATTATGATTACCTTATTGGGCCGTGAAGGGTTGCTTGACAAATGCAGCGAGATATTCGACGAAATGGCTAGCCAAGGGGTAGCTCGGAGTGTGTTCTCGTACACGGCGATAATCAATGCCTACGGGCGCAATGGTCAGCATGAGACTTCGGTTGAGCTCCTTGATAGAATGAAAAGGGAGAGGGTTTCTCCCAGCATATTAACTTACAATACTGCGATAAATGCTTGTGCTCGGGGTGGGATGGATTGGGAGGATTTATTGGGCTTGTTTGCAGAAATGAGGCATGAAGGGATACAGCCTGATGTTATTACTTACAATACTTTGCTTAGTGCCTGTGCTAACAGAGGTTTAGGTGATGAAGCTGAAATGGTGTTCAGAACCATGAATGAAGGTGGGATAGTTCCTGATACAACAACTTACAATTATCTTGTAGAGACATTTGGAAAATTGAATAAACTTGAGAAGGTTTCAGAGCTTCTAAGAAAAATGGAGCATGGGGGTAATTTGCCAGATGTAACATCTTATAATATATTACTAGGTGCATATGCACAGTCAGGGTCCATCAAAGAAGCGGTGGGTGTGTTTCGGCAGATGCAGACAGCAGGTTGTGTGCCAAATGCACAAACATATAGTATTTTACTGAATTTGTATGGAAGGCATGGAAGGTATGATGATGTCCGTGACCTTTTTCTCGAAATGAAAGTGAGCAATACGGATCCAGATGCTGGTACTTATAATATTCTTATACAGGTCTTTGGAGAAGGTGGATATTTCAAGGAGGTGGTTACTTTGTTTCATGATATGGTGGAAGAGGATATTGAACCAAACATGGAGACGTATGAGGGTCTGATATTTGCTTGTGGAAAGGGAGGGCTCCATGAAGATGCCAAGAAAATTTTACTTCACATGAATGAGAGGGGAATAGTGCCAAGTACCAAGGCTTACACTGGGGTAATTGAAGCATGTGGGCAAGCAGCACTATATGAGGAGGCTCTAGTTGCGTTTAACACAATGAATGAAGTAGGAAGCAAACCAACTGTTGAAACCTATAATTCACTCAATCATGCATTTGGAAGGGGTGGACTGTACAAGGAATCTGAAGCAATTATATTAATGATGGGTGAGTCTGGTGTAACACGGGATGTAAATTCGTTCAATGGTTTGATTGAAGCTTTTCGGCAGGGAGGTCAGTATGAAGACGCTGTAAAAGCTTATGTTGAGATGGGGAAAAAGAACTGTGATTCTAATGAGTTGACACTTGAAGCAGTGTTAAGCGTCTACTGCTCTGCAGGTCTAGTAGAAGAGAGCGAAGAGCTGTTCCAAGAAATTAAAGCTTTGGGAACCCTGCCTAGTGTCATGTGCTACTGCATGATGCTATCTCTCTATGCAAAGAATGAGAGGTTAATATGCCTGTTGCTATTTGAAGTGCTTATTTATTATTTTTAGAAATGTTGCAGTGCTAGTTTTGAACTTTGCATTTGAAATTATCGAACATCCAGTAATCTAATAGGATTCTGAGAATAATTTAACGAGATCAAGAAATATAAGCTCCATTTAGTATTGAAACAAGTGGACACAAACTTAAGCAAGTTGCAGATGAACATGGGTTTTCTCTGTGATGGCGTCTAAGATAAACAGTTTTGTGTCACTTGTCCGTTAGAGTGGACCAAAAATGGTGTTCCAATAATGTGGGTCTGTTTCAAGAAAACATTATGACATGTTAATATTATGAAATCAGGCATGCACATCCAGTTATATTTCAAGATTGAACTGAATGAAGTGATTATGTTATAATATCTATGACTATTGGAACTTTACCTAGAAGCAGGATAGAGGCAGAGTCAAGAAAAAGAGTGCTGCGGAGGAGCCTTTCTAAGTTGATCTAAACATGTTTAGCTATATTGCTCTTGTTATCTGGTTCTTTTGTACGAATCAGTAAAGGCCAACTTCCATATGGTCGTTACTTTTAACTTTGAATCATTTCTGGAGTCCATGTCACTTATGAGGCTATTTTTATGTTTCGTTTTAAGTCTTATCTCTCTGGATTATTTGCGTTCAGGTCAAATGATGCCTATAATCTGCTTGATGAGATGATCGGAACTAGGGTATCAGATATTCATCAAGTGATTGGACAGATGATCAAGGGAGATTTTGATGATGACTCTAATTGGCAGATTGTAGAGTATGTCTTTGACAAACTTTATTCTGAAGGATGTGGATTGGGAATGAAGTTTTATAATTCTCTTTTAGAAGCTCTTTGGTGGATGGGCCAGAAGGAAAGGGCTGCAAGGGTGCTTAATGAAGCATCAAAGCAAGGGCTTTTTCCTGAACTTCTCCGTAAAAATAAACTTGTGTGGTCTGTGGACGTACACAGGTATAGTGGGAAATTATCTTTCTAGAGTTATATACTCTTTTAGTACAACTATTTGAAACCTTTACCGAGACCATCTTGCAGGATGTCAGAAGGTGGTGCGTTAACAGCTCTATCGATTTGGCTGAATAGCATGCAGGAGATGTTCATGACTGGCGAGGATCTTCCTCAGCTAGCAGCTGTTGTTGTAGTGTAAGTGGGTTTAAACACTAAATACCCAAAGTGTTTCTTATATCAAGGAAGGTTTAATGGCTTACATATGGAACATATCGATGTTTCTTTGCTGAATATTCCAAATGATTATAAATGGCGCACTTATTTTTTGCGCTAACTTATACAAACATCTTTTATACTTGATCGAATATACCCTTTTCTACATCTATCTATGTACATACAATATTATAAATCAATGATGTCAAAAGTAAGCTGTAACAGTAGTGCAAAATTAGGTGTATTTCTGATTAGTCATGATTGTATACGGATGGAATTTATTGTAATAGACTTAGTGCTCTACTCTGTCCGAAGATGGCTGCCTGTAGTTCTTTTGCTCAATAAAAAAGTAAAATACGAAAAACTGTTTTCTTTTACTTGAGCTTTCTAACACTGATGTACTTTTCCCCTTTAATCAGGCGTGGTCGAATGGAGAGAAGCACTGATAGCCAAGACTTTCCTATCGCAAAGGCTGCGTTGTCATTCTTGCAGGATAATGTCTCGTCGTCCTTTACATTCCCCGAGTGGAACAAAGGTCGCATTGTATGTCAACCGTCACAGCTGAGGCGAATTCTGTCTGCCACAGAATCATCCTCAACTAGGGCAAAAAATGCTAAGTTAATATCTTTAAGCAACACCCCTTTGACTCTTACAGGAGCAAGAACATCCAAATCTGATATGCATAGTGGTAACGCTAATGGTGTTGATTCTAGAACAGAAAGTAGTACGAGAACAGAGCTTCTAACTGGTGCAGTTTAAAGAAATATAAAAATTACATTCATTACTTTCCATACCTTGTTAGATGTATGTTCCTAAGCAGACTGCCTTTCCGCTTGCCAAATTTTTGGTATATCATATTCTCAAAGTAGGTGAAGAAAGCTCAGTTAGCCGTTGGTGAGAAAATCTTGACTTTGTTTATTGTTGTGTGAAACTGTATATATTTGTGAGTTGTGACATCTGAACCAAAGTCTTCACCGTACTTGACATAAGTAAAATAGAGAAGAAAGGAATCAAAAGCTAGCATAAATTCATCCTTATAAGGTAATAGATAGAATCAATGCCTTGTTTTGTTGAGTCATTGATGTAGAAATCTACAGTACTTGTATGCTACTGACTACTGTGAATGTTTGTCCAAAATAATTAAGATCTACTTAATTATGGCAAAAAGCTTGGTAAGTTTCCTCTCCATCTTTGAGTATTGCCTTTGACTCAATCATCAAAGGTGGAATAGAATATATTCCTGAATGATGGTGATTCGTTATTGAGAGTAACATCCAAGTGATATATAATCTTATCTATTGCTTGATTTCTTCTGTATAATAGACAATGTCTCGTTGTCTCTAGAGCCCACCCCGTGGTGGAAGACAGGGTGTATTTGGCTACTCTTGTCTAATACGGATTTTGTAAAGAGAGAGAGAGAGAGAGACAAAAGGAGAGTTGCAGATAAATTTGGGATGCAAGATATTCATAATGTCTGCCCGATAAAATTTAGAATATCAAGTTTGTTTCAGTGCTTTATACGTAATTACTAATGGAAGACCTATAAATCACTTGGAGAATGAGAATCCAGGTTGAACCATTGTAGCTGTCATTCATTAGCTTTACAGGCTTTTGGTTTGCTTTAATTAACTTAATACACACGAGTAAAGAGAATACAGGAAAAGTTCAAGATACCATTTACTTGTATTTTTTTTGCCAATAGTATAGTAATATTAAGGAAAAAAGGTCATGTAGAAATAGAATAGACATAAGACGAATAAATTTTAATTATATTATAAACTTGGTCACGCTTGAGAATAGTGAGTCCAAGTAGTAAGAAGTTAAAATAGAACCGTTACTTTCAATCCATTCATAAGGACGAGAAAGTAAACATGGCCTTGGTATCTATCTAAATCAAATCAAAATCCATATAATAAAATCTTAACACTTCCATTGAATACCAATCATTCGATAGTCGGAGTTGATACTTTTTTCTGGCATGTGTCTTTCGCAAGCTTCTGCAGATATGATTGGCAGAATGCCATAACTGATTGTGTATCTTATTTATCAAACTGAAGAGAGCTAAAACGTTTATTTCCAGTTCTCTGCTAAAGCTGTAAGCAACAAAAAAGTGAAGCAGAGTTGAGTTTCTCCAGTGTCCTCGGACGCCCATGTGTTGCAATATCACTGTGGTCAAATGATAGCAGACAGCACATTTTCTTTGCTGCTAAGGAATTGCTTTTCTGGATCAACGGATGTATTAGATTTAAATACCCATCTCAGTCTCACAGGCAAAACCAGATTTGTGAGACAACGTGCTTAAAAAAAGCAACCCACTTAAAAAGGGAGATAGTGCTATAGAATTGTGCTTAGTTAAAGAGAGAGATTGAAGTTGATGTTTTTACGTTAAAAGGGTAAGCTTCCTATTAGGTGAGGCCATGCAAAAGGGGAAAAGTCACCAGCAAATGAATTCAAGGATGAAATTGAAAGAATTCAGGATGAATGAATAAAAAATAAGAAATTAAAAGTGATTATTCTCAATCAATGTTCAAGATGTAAAGAGATATTTGCTACTGAGAAGTCGTTGTATAGGGAGTTCTCCAAAGGGAGTTGAATCATTCACTCGAACACCTGGTGTGCTAAAAAAGTCAATAATTGTGGCTGATTTATCAACCAAGAGATAGGAAAAGCACAATGCAAGAGACTGGAACCCCACAGAGCCTTATCTAAGGCTTATCCTTCATTCCCAGTCGCATCCCACCACCAAAGGCAGTTATCATGATATATATATTAAAATGGGTCCACCAATGTCAAGAGATAACAAAAAATATCTTCTGTTTCCTTTCCATGGCCAATCAATACAGTGAACATATATTTGAAGCCAACGCTGCCCATACATATCCACCTCAATTAGTCTCTTTCTTTAAGAGTAATGCTAATTCACATAATAAAAAAATGCAATCAGTTTACATTTTTTTTTAATTAAACTCGTCAATAATTAATACAATACTTCATAATATCATTACACTTAAAAAATGTACTTTTATTGAATTAAAAAAAATTAAGCCGGTGCTTAGTACGGAAACAATCTTATAAAACTAGGGGCAGCAATTAAGTTATTTAAATGCAAGTAGTAATATTCTAATGGGAAATTAGGGTGGAGATCATTGATCAGAGTGTATTAATTTATTTGTGTGGTTAATGCGTAAAAGATAGTTTATGTTTAGTTTAAGGTCAAGTTGACGAAACAATCTAGATTTGACCACTTAATCTGATAGATAAAGATTCAGTTTCAATGCAAAAGCATGTGGTTCTTTGAGTGAGGAGGAGCCCATGTGTTGGGGTTGCAATAGAAATCAAGAGTGTTTGGTGTTGATTAGGGATATAAAAAAGGATAAGTTATTATATTTTATTTTTATTTTTAGTTTAATGAGTTAATGGAATATGATATAATTATTCTATTAGTTTTCATATCTTACTCTTGTAATTAAAATTTTATGTTAAAAACGTTATCAAAAAAAATTATATTAAAAAAAAAAGTTGAGTAAGAGAAGGTATGACAAAAAATATTTATTTTACCTCACTTAATTTTCTTTTATTTCCACCTCTCTGATACCATCCTCACCCATCATCGTCGCTGCTGCCGTCACACTACCACCACTATCCTCACCTACTACCATCGCTGTTATTGTCACACTACCACCCTCATTCACTGTTACTATTACCCTTGTCACTCTCAATCATTACATGATAATTTATAATATATTACATCATTATCAATTTTATTTTAAATTTATAATAAAATTATATAATAGTATTTTAAAAATTATTTAATAATTATCAAATATTAAATAAAATAAAAACTGTATCTTATTCCTATCCAAATTTCTTATTTCATTCATTATTATTTTATTCTTAGACGCCAAGGCACCTAATAATAATTATAATCAGATAATGGATTTGCTGTAAAGTTGTCTCCTCTTCTTAATTTGGTCAATTCAATGTTTACTCAAGTCTTGGGATACCAAATTCCACGGTTCAGCATCTCAGTCCTTACGTCTATTTTTTTATTTTTGTTTTCTTTAAGAATCTGGTAATTTCACATCACATTAATTTTAAATTAAGTCATATAAATTTATAAATACGGTAAAATTCTTGCTAATAGTTCTTAATATAGCTAAAACTTCAAAGTTTGGAGCCACAATCTTTAATTAACTATAAAAGTTTTATACTTGATTTATGTGCTGAGCATTATATCCACGTGAAATTAATAGGAATTAATCAAATATATATCAAATAATAAGATGAATAAGAATATAAAATGTTAAGCCATTAGATGTGAGGAGTTTGATAATGTATTAAAAAAAAATCAATAATTTAATTTTTTTTATCATCATGTAATAACAAAAAATATAAAATATTATTTCACATGTCACTATCTCAAAATAATCTTTTTATAGTAAGACAAGTGGGTTTGGCCACAAATAGTTGGTAATCGTTATATAATAACAAAAAATATAAAATATTATTTTACATGTCACAATCTCAAAATAATATTTTTAATTGAAACAAGAGTAACAATGATGGATTCCCATTGATTTGCTTAAACATTTTACAATTAAAATATAAATAATAAGTTAAGTCATTATTCACCTATGAAGGCTGAAGTTAGAGAGTTCCTCAAATATCATATTGGAAATTTCGAATTCTTTTTTTTTTCCTCTCATAAAACAAAACCTTATACTCATTACTGTTGTAGTTATTCTTTTCTCATAATGTAATATATTTTTACATTTTCATAAAGTAATCAATTTAGAATATATACGCTGCTCAATCATAGTCTATTAAATGTGAAATTATGTTACAAATAAAAAATGGAATTATGTTTAATTAATTGATATTTGTGAAATATAAATTTATTATAAAGTATTTTAATTTATAATTAATTTGACTAATAAGATGATAATGGTAATATTTTTATTTTTTAAAACTAAATTAATATTCGTCTCATTCTATTTTATTACGTGCCTTTTTATTGGAAACTGCAATATTTCTATCCTAGTACTGTTGATTGAAATTGCACCGACTAGCCCAAAGGGATTAAGCACCACTGTTTGTGCTTAAAGGCCTTCATCTGACATAACTTCTAACTTACTCTGCTCATTAATTAAATTGGCTAATAAAATGTTTTTTTTTTAATAAAAAGTCTATTGGTTGACTATATTTTAGTAATGAAAACATGAATTTATTTCTAAGTTATCTAAATCCTAGGTTGTATGTTAACACAATCGACAAGGTTGGTTAAGAATATACTTTTTCTTTTTATTTTTTTGGTCAAATGGATGAAAATAATTGAATCATTAATTTCGCAAAGACATGGTCTCTAATTTTCTAGAAATCAATGCAAGTATTGAAATTTGGGAGAGTTGTAAAACAAAAAAGATTTTTTTTAAAAATAAAATCTATATTAATGTAGGAGTATCTTATCCCAGATTCATGTTATATCTTTGAAATATAGATAAGAAATATTTAATTTTACCTTTGTAGAATGAGACATAAATTTAAGGATGTTTCTAAAAGAAAAATATGTTTATATCCGAAAATAATTTCATCTACTTTATTTTTAGATATACAAATAAAATTAAAAGAATAAGAAAATAAATATAAAACTCTTCATTCAATAATATCTAAAATTCTGATTTATTATAGATTCGATAAAGAGACAAGAGAAAACGCATGATGGTAACAGATAAACCAATGATTAAGTAACACGTATTAAACCTGAAAAATCCTCCAGTCTTTTATTTTCAACATCTCTCGCTCCACATGTTGCCACCTCATCCCTGTCGCATATATAAGGGAGCTCTCTCTATCGGTACACTGCTAACATTTGGGTTTTCTTTCTCTCCAAGACAGAAACTGAGAAAGAATTGTACGGTTTCCCGTTCCTCCGAGTTAAGCCTCAACGGTCCGATCTGAGGATGTCTCACACTAGCTCCGCCGCAGATTCAATCGCATCCAGCGAAGGAGATGGCGCCGCTACCGGCTCCGGAGAGTTCATGCTGTTTGGGGTTAGAGTGGTTGTTGATTCGATGAGAAAGAGTGTCAGCATGAACAATCTCTCGCAGTACGAGCTTCCTCAGGATGCCTCAAACAACAATAACAGCAACAAAGAAGACGCTCTTGCCGCCGGTTACGCTTCCGCCGATGATACCGTTGCTCACAATTCCGGCAGGCATCGCGAGCGTGAGCGTAAGCGAGGTCTGGTTCATATTTTCGATCGATTTTCAACCGTAGATTTCTTTGCTACAGTCTATGATATTAAAATTGATTTTTTTTTTCTCGTTTGGTTGAAGTATAATTGATAAGTCCGCCGAAACTTTCCAATAGTATCAAATTATGTTATTGCTCTTTTTTTTTTCAATCTAAATATTATTTTCTTCTTCTATGCGCTGTGATCTTCGTTGGCGACAAGAAATTTAGCTTTTATGGTAACAAGTGTTTGCGGTAATTGATCAGGGGTTCCATGGACGGAGGAAGAGCACAAGTTGTTCTTGCTGGGATTGCAGAAAGTGGGGAAAGGGGATTGGAGAGGGATCTCCAGGAATTACGTGAAAACCAGGACGCCGACACAGGTTGCTAGCCACGCTCAGAAATACTTTCTCCGACGGTGCAATCTTAATCGGCGACGCCGTAGATCAAGCCTCTTTGACATCACCACCGACACGGTAATTTAATTATCATAGAACTGTCTTTAATTAGTCAGTTAGCTTCTTTTCCCCAAAGACCCTAATTAGTAGTTGATATTGTGTTGCTAGTTTTGAAAAACAAGCTTTCTTGAGTTATTCCCCAGTCTTTTTATTGGTAGTTAAGCTGAAATTACTACTTCCATTTTGGGGAAAAGAAAACTTAGGCCATGAATCATCATATCCTATGTTCCTTGGTTAAATATCTTGGGTGAAAGAAAACAACTAGAAAACGGTGGCGTGATTGTGAATCTAGGTTATGGTTCCCTGAAATTGAAAAAGTTGACTTGTCAATCTGACCTGCATTTTTTAAACGAGGAGGATTGCAGAAACAAAATTTGATGATTCATCAATTTTCGTGTCAGGTCGGGGCGATCCCAATGGAAGAAGAACAGATCCAGCGTCAAGATAACATGTCTCATTCACATCCTATGTGTCCTGTAACCCCTGAAACAAGCAATCTTAATGGATTTCCTATGACGTCAGTATATCCAATGGCTGTTGGTTCTGGCATGATTTCAGTGCCGGTTGGGAATACAGTAAAAAATTTCACTTTTGGACAAGGAAATGTGGAGAACAATGGATCAACCAAGCTAGTCCGTCCAATTCCTGCTGTTCCAAATCCTAAAGCTTCAACAGTCTCTGATATCACCTCCAGCTCGAGTTCAGCTATGGAACCACCAACACTGTCTCTCAGGTTATCTTTGTCATCTGGTCAGAGGGAGACATCGTCAAGGCATTCAGCTTTACATGCAATCCCAAGTTTCAACAATGGAGATAGCATTATAAGTGTTGCTTAAGAAAGATAATATAACTAATCAATCATGGTCCGTATCTAGAGCAACTTGGTTTGGCAGGGATATTTATCTGTAGTCTCTTTCTTTATTTCTCCTGTGGTGGAGAAAGAGAAGGATGTTAAAGGAAAGGACCATGGTTTAGGAAGGTCAGCTAAATAATTAGGTGACTGAAATTGATCCTTCAGTTGGTTGTACAGACCCCATAATGGTCCTCTCTTGTCCCGTTCTTCTTGTTTGCTTATGATATGACCTTATATTCTTGCTCATTTGGATTTACATTCCTAGTTAATGTTACTGAAAACAAATAGTACTCTCCGTTCATTGCCGATGACATCTTTTTCTTAGCCATTATTACTGATGACTACGGATGTGGATATGATTTGCTCAGACAAGAAAGTAACTAGTGGTCTGTATAGCTGTTTGGGTGAAAATATCAAGTTGGATTGACGATTGGCGGTCAGTGTCTTCCTCTTAGCAGAGGGACGCGTTTTTTTTCCTCGTCATTTTGTTGAATACATTTGAATCTGGTCCCCATTAATGAACACTACGGTAGTTGCAGTAGTACCTTAGTTGTCTGTATTTTGGTTTTATGGGTCCGTGCCATTGTAATGCATTATCTTGATTTGCTCGAGGGTGGGGGACCTTGATCTCTTGTCACTCTTGTTGGATATGGTGGGGTGCATTTTGCTCGTGATTGTACAGGAAAATGCTCACCCTCATACAGCTCAGAGTTTGTTCAATATATGTACGTATATAAGCTTAATTTTGATTGTAATAATAGGCTGTCGAAGCAATTGGAACCAAGACTGGTAGGCAAGAAACATGGAGACGATGTTAAAGAATGCTGATAAAGTTCTCATTTGGTTATCGTTTTATAATTGCAATCTAATAAGGAACCCGAACATGTCATACCAACACAAACCAATTTTGTGTATTGATTGAAATAAAATAGATTTAACAAGGTGGATTGAAAGTGTAATGTTGGGATCTTATACAGCGAAAGTCACTTGATCTGATCATGTGGAGACTAATTGATAATTTGAATCGATGCAGAATTATTGTAATGAGAAGGCTCTAGAGATTGTATCCTATCCTATCCACTAGGCCCTATTTGTCTGCGGTTCATGTAACTGAAAACCACTTGAATGATATGATGTCATTTGTGGTCCAATGGAGTTAAGAGGATAGAGAAGAGAAATAATTGAAAATGAAGAGATTTTTGTTTTGGGTGTTTGGATGAGGTGAAAATACAGAGAACGAGAAGTCGCTTTTTATTTTTTTTGGTTAATCAGACAGAAAACAGGCCCAAAAAGAACGAGACAGGCCGAACCACTCAAGTCCACACCCCACCGAAAGCCCTATATCGGTTAAAGATTCCCCAATATGGTTATGGAACAAAGTAAGGTTCTGCCAAGTCAAAAGGCAAGAGTCCAAAACACACATTGATAGAAAGGAACAAGCAATGACAGACAGCATAATCAGCTGGGTGGCGTCATTACTTGACGTAAATCAGAATCCAAATAGTGTCGTCATTGCTATTCAAATTGTTAGTGGAAGATTTGATTCAGCTCGATGCGGAAGTGGTACAGCACCTTCTAAACAAATCCAAATCCTTCGATTCACATTTAAGGGCAATAATATCATATAATGCTATTGCAATTCCATTTCAAGATTTGCCTTTTCACTTGTTCTAGTACACATTTCCAATCCAAAACTTGAGACCAAGATTAGTATATATTCCGACCATCATAGTGTGTAACGAAACACGCCATTGACTTCATTTTTAATATTTTAGCCTAAAGATAAGAAGATAGAGGCCCAGGGGACCTTTTTAACTTAACAACTAAAACAAGTAAAGCAGCCAAATACATATTGATTCTCTGTCTTCACTTTCATGCTTTAATCAATGTGGGTTTGATATAACTTTTTTCTATTTTACAAGAATTAGAATGTTAAACAAAAATAGTATAACTACTGAACTTAAAGCAATGCCTTTCTTCTTGTTGAAAAGCACAAGGCACAAATTGAATCTGGTTTTTTGCAGAAGTAATAGTCTTGTCTTTATTGCCAAATGCTATGTTATGTAGATGGATATAATCTTGACTCTTGAGCCACTTGTTTATAATTGCTAGAACCTTTATCCATATATATATATATGCTCATTTTGTTATTTTTGGTTTTCGTTTAATGAATAAACAAGTACAGCATACTCACATCAAAGTATAAAGCATAATCTTATAATACTTGCCCATTGAGCAAGCTAGGAACATTAAAGAAAGCAACAGCAAAAGAAGGGTCTCTTCAGAAACAGCAAAATCATCAAACAAGACCCATCACCTACGCTTGCCTTATTACATCTTAGTAGATTCTGCCTTATTTCAACCAAAACGGCATAACATAGTACATATATATATATATATATATATATGCTTGGCCAGAATTTAAGCAGATGAAGGCTTCCATGTATCTTGTATCAAACCACAACCAAGCTGCTTACGGATCTTTCTGATATAATCAGTAGCCAAACCGTCAACACTACTGTCTTCTTTCTTTGGCGGAACTGGGATTCTCTCTTTGTGAATGGAATGGAGTCCATTATTCCCAGCTGGCTTAATCACGTATGTGGGGTTGGAGCGGCTCTGTGGCTCCAGCAACCTTCGGCTTCCATGGGATTGAGATGGCACCACTAGTGGTTCCCTCTCAGGGACCTTATCAGACCCCGGAATGTCTTTTGCAGCGCTTCTGCAGGTTCCAAGAGTCTTGTGTGAAAGAGAGAAAGACGACATCCTTATCATGTTTGTCACCACCTTCATCGATTTTTCAGAGAGAGAATTCTGATCGCTCTTGCTACCCATGCCTAACAAAAACTTGTGCTCACTCACACAAGTGTTCTGCTCTCTAATATTTCAAGGTATGGTTGCTTGCGACTGAAAAGGCAAAGAGAGTGGTCTCTATATAAATACAAGCTCAAGACTTGCTTCCAAAGCATATTAATTGTGTAAATGGGTTTTCTAATTTGTTTCTTTGCTTTCGGGTAACTCTCATCCAAAGATATACTAACTTGTTTTAGTGGAAGGAATCAGGATCACTTTCTCATTCAGTTAAATGAAGGGCTTTTATGAAGGGAGCCCACACTAATTATCCCACAGAATCTTGTAGCCTTACTTTAATATCTCTGCATTCTGCTTGACAAATAAGCGCATGTGTTATATCTTCAACAGTGTTAGTTTTCGTTACATGGCCTAAAATGGTGGAAAGATAAGATGTAAGAGGGACTTCCTTATATGCTCAGATCAGTCAACTAAGCCACATGTTGGGAGATGGATTTGTTGTTTAATCTAAAGTGGAGCAGGAATAAGATTCTCTCTTGTGCTGCTTATTTGACTATCTCTATTTTAAGCCACTATTTTAACTTGCTCGATGTTTCCTTTTCTTTTCTTATCTTCACATCACATCAGAGAAATATTTTTCAAGACATCACGTGAACCTGGACCAACAAGAAGCAACATATAACACAAAATCAATTGGGTTAAACAAAAGGTGAGTGTGGGAATCAAGGGAAGAAAATCTGACACATCTATAACATTTCCTGTTGGGAAAGTTACCGAAAAAATAAGATACATTTATTATAAAAATTAAAAATGACCATTAAAAGTTATACAGGGATGCTCATTTTTGTTTTTTAAAACATGTTTTTCTTATTTATTTATTTATTTTTTAACTGCGATAGTATCATCTAATTCTACAGTGGCAAAGGGGGGTAAAAAAATCAAAAAACAGGAAGCTAGAACATAGTGGGTGTATGACTCATGCAAAGTGGATCAAATTATGAATGTGAGTATTGAGAAACCGAAAGCTGCTAAAGATTTGTCGATTGTTTATTTCTTCATTCATGTTTTTCTAATGAAGAACCACAAGAGCGTTTATTCAAGGGAAACTATAAATATTAGCACATAAGACATGAACTACTTACAAAGAAGTAAATTTGTTCGGATCACTCCTTGGTTCATCCATATACATACGTTTCCAGAGGCACAATTGTATACCTGTTTATAAAACTTAGATGCAGTTGCCTGTACAATTATGTCCAGCAAATTTCTGCATCTAAGAATGATTATGGTGCGGTGCTACTAGCATTACTCTAGAAGGACTTGAGTTTAGTTTAGCCAGATGAAAGCCAAGGGTTTGGGGCGACGTAAGTATAGCCCTGAAAATGGTCACCTGCTGTTGGTGTGGGTGCTGGTGAGTCTTCGGCAGGCATTTCCGTCCAGCATCTGTCAAAATTAGCTGTACAATCTTCTCCGTTCACATCTGGTTTGAACTTTGGCTGCACTTCTCTGGCCTCCAATTTCTTCCAGTTGATCGATCGAAACCATTTATGGCGTTTAATCTGTTCATCTCCATGAGCCCCACTACCTAACCTTTTTGCTGGATCCTTTTGCAGCAACTGTATATTCCAATTTCTAATTTATATATCTGGTCAAGTCATGACTTAGTAAAACAAGAATAAATGAATAAACGTCAAACCCAAATACTTTAGATTTATCAAAATGGAATCGAGTAGAATCTCTTCAGGAGCAGAAGACCAACTAAATAATAGAAAAGATTTAGCAACATATATCATGCAATAGCTTAAGCGTTACAAGGAGAAACAAGAAAACCATAGTATTCATCTTGGATTGTGTACTTACTCCTTTGAGCAAAGAGTGAGCTTCACTACTAAGGTACGGAGGAAGTTTCATTTTCTCTTTAATAATCTTCTCCTGAAGTTTCTTTCTGTCAGAGTGTGTATATGGTGGCTGCCAATAGAAAGTTAACAGTCAGGAAAAACTGAATCAGAACATAAGACTTTGGTTACTCAGCAACAGCACTTTGAATTGTTAATAGATCACTGTGCATTCCATGTCTTAGAGGGCTACAGGCTGATATACGTACTATATGTTTTCTTGCCCAAGTAAAGCATTTGAAAAGGAAAAAGTGCCTAAAAGCACAACAAACAGGTTGATCAAGATACCAATTTCTTTTTTCTTTAAATAAGCCAAATGAGATTAACAAAGAAAACTCTGTAGCAACACTCCCTATATTACATCCGAGACTTGATAGTTAAAAACATCATAGATCATAACTATGCATTTTGTAATATATGCTCACTATATAACTCAACTAAGACCTTAGGTATTACCTTCCCTGTTAGCATTTCATACAAAAGTATACCGAGACTCCACCAATCTGCATCCTTGTTGTGGCCCTTACCTAGTAAGATTTCCGGAGCCATATATTCAGTAGTTCCACACATTGAATTTGATCTGCTCAACTGATCAATTTCTTTTGCCAGTCCAAAATCAGTTAACATTACCTGTATGGACAAGTATCGAAGAACATCAATATCTTCAAATAACTCAAAGATGAATTTGATCTTTTCCCAATTCATCAATTTCATTTGGTAGTGCAAAATCAGTTAGCATGCCTGTACGGAAAAACCAAATTTGATGGAAAACTTCAGTATAATTTCATAAAAAAGTTTGCTTTATCAATTCTCAGCACTGCATTAAGACATAAAATGTTGGGTTTTATATAGAAAACTTAAGATCTAAGGATAACTGACAACTTTCATTCGAAATCGTCATACAAAATCAAGTGAGTAGACATGGTTATTACATGCCCATCAGCATCCATAAGTATATTTTCAGGTTTAAGATCCCGATGCACGATGCCGCTCTTGTGAAGGTGAGAAACAGCAGACACTATCTCAGCAGTGTAAATCCTTGCCTGATCCTCACTACTCAAAACATACCAAAGATGGAATCAAAATAGATGAAAGTATATTGCAAATTTAATGTGAGTACACACAATATACCTAAAGATTCCCTGCCGATACAGATGATAAAAGAGATGCCCTCCATTTACAAAGTCCAAGATCAAATATAATTTGGATTTAGTCTGTAAATTTCAATAAAATAAACAGTTGAGTTAAAATTCTTACCTAGAGGAGAAAAAATTAAAAAAAAAGGAAATAAATTATCCTACATTCTAAAACTTAAAGCTTGAGCAGGAATCTGAAATAGGGAAAAAGTACCTGGAAAGAGTACCGGAGTGGGACGATAAAAGGATGAACTACTTTAGTGAGAATATCTCTCTCAGCTTTCATATAATCCACATGATTCTTTTTTATAATCGTTTCCTTCTTCATCACCTTCATTGCAAAAATCCCATCACCATCACCACTAACCCCGTTTTCCAAACGATCTCTCTTTTTTCTCACTAGAAATACCTTCCCGAACGCGCCCTGCCCCACAAGTCTCAAAATCTCAAAATCCTCAGGTCCTATCTGAATGATCACTTTCTCTGTAAGGCTTCTCACACTCACATGCTTTTTGTCGGCTCCGTTATCAGTTTCTAGCCGATTTCCAATATCAGTTTCAGCCTCATCTTCTTCGCTCTCGGAATCGAGTTCATCAAGAAAGGGGAGTTTGTTGGAGGATTGGGCAAAACGAGGGGAGGGACCCACGAAAGAGTGGGACCTACTCAGGATCACTTGTGGGTTCCCATGAATGGCATTGGATGACGATGATGATGAAGGTGATGGAGATGGGTTGGGGTTCTGAGATGTGATAGGGCCAAAGACATCGGAAAAGTCTACATCTTGGTCGGCAGAAGGCGAGGAGGAAGATGGTATGGTGAGCTTACTGAGGTTGGCAGCAAGGAGGGAATGAAGGCTTTTCTTCTGAGTTGTGCTGGGAACCATTTTCCTGTTGCTGTCAGTTAGAGAGGAGAGCAACTACCAGAATGGAAAGCGAGCCAACTGGAAAATGAGAGAGGTGACAATAATTGGTACTTGCAAATTTGCTTCTTTGTAGGATGCTATTGGAAATTAATTAACACAACCTCCATCTTTAATAATCACCATCCTTCACTTAAAAAAAAAATATAAAAATTACCCAAAATATTCTTAGTTTCGTTGGACTCCAAACAGCTCTATTCGTTTAGCGTTCTAAATGGATCTATAAATTTACTTAGACTATCAAACAACTCTATAACAAAATTTCGATACCATTATTACAATTGGACATACACAAAAATATTCAACTGCTAATCTAACATCAAAATTTTAACATACTTCATCAACTAAATTTACATTTATTGTTAAATCTACATTCATTTAGTGTATTTACAATTGAAGTATGAATTTTTACGTATTTTATAAACATAATTAATCACCTTCTAATACATTTACAAAAATAAAATATCAAAATCAATGAATACAATCTTTATAAATAATATAAAAATAAAAAAATAAAATAATATACACAAGAACAAGAAAATTAGAATTTAAACGGCTTTACAGAATTAATATCAAAATGACTCTATAAAAACAATTTTATATAGTCATTTTTTGATGAGAATGATTTTTTTAATTGAAGTTATTTTAATAATTTATCGGAACGAGAATGCCGGAACTTACGAGAAATGCCTCAAAACTTGAAAAGAAAAATTACGAAGCGAAATTGCTTCCTTGTTGGAATACAAGATAGATTTTTTTTTTTTTAAATTTTTGAGTGAGGTGCAAGATATGATCTTAATTCTTATAGAACGGGATGGCTAGGAAAACGAGCTATTTGTGTTCGTAACGTCATACGCAGATGGATCCATTTGTTTACCAATGAATTATGACATTGATAATCGCATCAGAAGGAAGGAATGGTTGGACAGTTTCAGCTGGTTCCGCCCTTTATATTTCATTTCTTGAAGTTTTTTCCTCAATAATTTCATTTAATGTATCTGTCACTCGCTTGAGTTGGTTATTTCAATTTATAATCAATTTCCATTTCTATTAATCAGAGAGAAGGGGCTAAATTATTTCATATTGGTCTATCTTTTTATTTTCAGAAACATTACAACGTAATATATTGTTTTTGCTCGTGTTTTGCTGAAAAAAGAATCAGAATCAAATTGCTACACCTATAAACCATTGTGTTCTAATAATAAAGAATTTGGATAGCGCTAACAAAGGTTAATTTGATTCTCTCACGTAAAAATCAGCCAAGCCACAAATGTATGGATCAATAACATCTCGCCAATGGATTGGACAGGGCAAAAGATCACTTACCCAAATATTGCAAATTTAAAATCGTATTTTTTTTAAAAAAAAATAAAGATTCAAGCAACTTATAATTGTCCTTTTTTCTTTTCCCTTTTATCTGTTTTCATTTGAATTACAATGGTATACCAAGTAACCCCAGCCCCCGAAAAAATACAAGCACGACAAATGGCATGCACTCACCAATCCCACATCTCGCGAATAGATAGAAAACCACCCCATTTAATTTCTGCCAGCCAGCCACAGCATAACAGCCCACGAATTCTCCTAAAAAACTGGAGAATGCTAAATGGATGCACAGAAAATTGCGTATAACAGCTAATGCACAACCAACCTAACCTAACCACAAACAAGGCCTAAACAAAATGGCCCCCCCCTATCTCATCTCATGTCCTCTATGATACATGCACCAAATTCAACTCAAGTGGTCTCAAAGCTTCTTGAACTATTTCCTGAACTGCTCTATTCCGTCGGCAAACATCTGAGAGCTCTTCAACTAGAATAGCCAGCCCATTAGTGTCACCTCCTGATGCTGCATCAGATAATGCTTTTAAGAATCTTGACCGCTCTGCTTCAGTGACTGCTGTTGATGGAAGTAGCGAAACACTCTGTTTTCCCCACTCCAGTGCTTGCATCCCATATACTCGAGTTAACGCTAGTAGCGTATAGGATACCTGAGGAAGGAGACAATCATTCTGTCAACCATGTGAAATTACCATGGGAAGGAAACTCAACTAATAGTTAGGGAAGTTACCACTTCTACTCGAGATTTTGGAAGGGCACCCGCGAGCGAAGCAATCAAAATTCTGGTGATGGTCGCACCTCGAGGGACAATCACCCTGTCCCTAATAGATAAAAATTGTTCCCCCATAGAGGATTTTGCAAGATCAAAAATATCAGCCAAAAAATGCAATATGGAATTGGAAGCCTCCCTGCAGAAGAAGGAAACAGCAAAAGTGTGAATAACCATACTACAAACCCTTGTCTATATATTTAAGAGACTGAACATTGATGGTTTTGATGCATAATCTGCCTACTTATAGGATTATCGTATGGCATAAAGTCATTTAGAATAAGTATTTTTGCATCATAACTATAAAGCAATGATATCTATAATTATGTGTAGAAGAAAGCATAAGATATTTCAGTAACCTTTCAACCACCACAGATCTTTCAGCCCAGGGCACAGTATGGGGTTCGAAATACATTAACTGTATTCTAGGGTAAAAGAAAATGTACTTGGTATTCAACCAACATCTTATCCTTAAGCAATTCTCTTAATTTAGTGAAACATGAGGAACTAAAATTTATGTTCCATTTCAATGTAGATGCATGCATTGCAAGTAAAAATGTGCATGGCTATTTCTCATGCCTCATCAGACCAAAAAAAAAAACATACAATGCATGCTACCTCTACATCATGCCTTAACAATGTATTTGACTATGATAATCAGAAAAATTAACGGACACATAAGCTCCTCAGAAGAATGTAATATGTAGACTCTGTGGGAGAGTGTGCGAGAGAGAGAGAGAGAGAGAGAGAGCCCATACCTGTGCTGTACGGTGATCCCAATCATAGAGCAATCAACTAATGAAGGAAAAACAGACGAGGGGATAAATAGTGGAGGACAATAGCGAATACACCTCGAGGCCAACAAAAAACAATCATCTGCTATATCTGGCCTGGCTGTGAATTCCTGTAGCATAAAATAATAATCAATCACAACATGGTAAATCTGCAAGGAAATGTTACCACAAAGTAACTAAAATTGCACCTGAATATTGGTTAGAAGGTGTGTTGTGTGCTGGAAGAGCGCCTCAATCAAATTCCTTAGGTAGTCAGCACAAGATGGATCGGAACCAAATATCTGAAATGCGAAAGGCACCAACCACCAGTTTATGCAAACAATTTCACATACCATTCCATGTGAAGAAAGAATATTGTAAAATGTCAGATATTTTCACATAAGAAAGTCAATGATATACTGGGAGGAATAGTCAATCAACTAATTATTACAATAAAATATATTTATAACTGCAAAATTTAAGAAATTATTTGCATTTATATTCATTTTCTCGCTATTTCTTTGCATATAAAGGAGGGAACACAATGGCTTTATAAGGCACTTTTAATATCAGTGCATGCAGACTCATAAATTTCATAATCACTTCTGCTAAGAAACTATTTAGCAAACTCCGGTAAACCATGATTCTACTCCAATAATGACATAGAGTAGGAAGCTCATTAAATTACATGCCAAGATATGCGTACCTTTATAACTTCACTGGAGAGATAAAGAAAGCATGGTTGGTGGTGTTGCCTATATAGACTCTGGATCTCTTCAAGCATTGCACCAATTGTGAGTCCCATGAACCTTCCAGAAGTTCTCACCTAGAAACATTTAGTACACCATGACCAGCTGTAATATTTCACTGGGGTATTGGAGAATTCAAGACCCCATAATATCTCATGACAGAAGATTGCCAGAGCGCATTCAACGAGACAAAATAATCTTTTCAATGTTGGACAATGCATAGAACCACAATCAAGCACTTCGGAACAGGCAGACAGCCAACTAAAATCTGGTTTATTACATAAATAACAAATAATACAACTTAACCAGAGTGTGTTGTGATCAGATAAAAATTTAATCATAACACAGCTTAAGACATAACTAGATCTTGCATTACCAAACTGTCAACACACTGCATTCACGTTTTATCGTTATAGGAGTTATTTTCTTCACATCAGATAAGTATAGCAGAGAACATGGTCTATTGTACTCACTGCATATTTGCAAGCTCGGCAAAGAGATTCCATTGTCCGCATGTCCCAAGCACGACTACAACATTATTACAAGTGTCTCAGGCAAAATTAAAAAGAACAGTACATTCCAATACGAATGAAAGATATAAAGAAAATACTTCCACAAAACAAAAAAAAGGAAATGGTCCACTAAGGAAGTAACTTGAGCGTACTCACAGATCAAAAATAGCTTTAAAAATTGGCCAAAGCCTTTGAATAGCATCTGCCACAGCTTGTGGATGATTTACATATCTGGAAAAAGATACAATAACTTGTTCAAGATTCAGCAATAAAGAAGCAGGTGGGGGCAGTGATAGGGATGGATGGGAGCAGATATAAAGATAATGCATATAAAACACACCTAAAGATGTAAGCAAATCGATCAATGTGAATTGTTAACTGACGAGAAGGTCTTTTACTTAAGATCTCTGGACCTTGATTGATAGCATCCTAATGGTAAGCAAAGTAGTATTAAGTATAATCCAAAGAGGACGTCTAACTAAAATATTCCATAATACAGACAATAACCTGTAAAGGAGATATGATTGGTAAGCATAATGCCTCAAGAGCTCTCTTAGCATCATCAGGAGGAAGTTCAGTAACGACCATGCTGTGTGAAATTTAAGATCATCAAATCAACTGGTTCATTTTAAATAGATTCAAAAGTAAAGATCTTACCTCTACCACATTTAAAAGCAACCAATTACCTTAATGCTTCAACAAGATGCAATGAGTCCTCTGCAGGGACTTTGAAACTATCTTGTCCACTGACTGTCTTATTGTAGATGTGGAATAGCCCATCTAAGCATCCACAAAGTTTTTTTCGGCAGTCTGAAATCAGAAACCAATCATTAGATTCACACCTTGAAATTCTTGGGAGAAAATTTTAATGGCATAACCAACTAGTGATGTCTTCAGCAAAAAGAAAAAATGAAAATTTTAGAGGCACAAGTTTTAAGAACATGACGAGATCACTGAGGAGAATATAAGCTTGAAGTTGTCATCTCATGATCAGTCTGATTTTAATTTGTTAAGATTATACATTGATTTCTGAGTGAAAAGGACACAAATTCTGTACATCACTTCCAAAGCGCATTATACAGTGACCAAATTAAAAAAAAATTCACATACCACAACAATTCATTGCTGTCTCCATCCAATATTTTCTGTTTTTTATTAACAGGTCACGTGGAAAGCAATGGAAATTTGATTAAATCAATATATTTTTTATCCTCTTGATTGAATATTTTGTCTTCATTGATCTTCTGAAGTATCTATGAATTACTCTAGAAACTTTTCTTTGGTAAAACATTTGATAGAAAAAAAAAAAAAATCAAAATTACTTTGAAGGACAAATAAAGCTTAAATTAGTCTTGCCCCCTTATATGCAAAGCATAGTGTTTATTTTCCACGAACAATGATTGCAAAAGCCACTAACAAAAATTTAGTTTGAAGATTCATGTAACTACAACTCCAAAAATTGAATCATATTATCCTTGAGAAGACACTCTCATCACTCACATTTGCAAGTTGCACCTAATCATTGTTCAAATTTACTGTTAATTCTTCAGTATCCCTAAATGCACATGTATACTCAAGCAAGATTTGACTTATACCATCACATATGTGCCTAAATGCCAAAGCAGCAGCAGCTGCACAATCTTCTGATGTACCCATGCCATTCATTAGGATATCCAAAACTGTGGGCAGCATGGACAAGCCGCATGATGCAGAATCAAGCCATTTTGAATAAGCACCAATTGTTAAGCACACTGAAAATGTAGCCACAAGCATATGGCATGAATTATAGAGTTAGCTACAAAAATAATTAATAACAAAAAAGTACAGTCTTAATTAAGCATACAAATGAAAAACATCAACTAAGCAGCAAAGTGGCAGTATATGCATTACCCGTCTGAAGTAGTTGGGGTTGATGAGGAAGTTTTGGAAGCAAACCAATGATCTGTATGAAGCAAAAACCAAGAAAGCAAGTATACAGTAATTAATAGCAACTCTGTATAGAGTTACAGAAGAACAAATTAAGAACAACTATCATGTCTTTGTTCACACAAATCAAATAAAGAATAAATCAGAAACCCTAAAATTATGCAAAACAAATAGATAAGAAATTGAAACTCAATACCAAGCATACTACAACTTTCAAGTGCTAAAAGGTTCAGAAATGACCTTGAATAACAGCCTAAAATAGTGTTCTATCAAATTCAGAAATATAAGAAGTTAAACAAGCAACTGTTTTTGAGTAATACATCCAACACGTTGCAGAAAGAAGAAAATAATATTACAAAAAAAAAAATTAAATGTAACCATACCTGAGGCATTACTTCAATTTCAACAGCTGATACATAACTTGATATAGCACGAATACAAAATAAAGCAGCCTCTGATGGGCGCCACTCCTTGTGTTCATCATTTCCACAGCTAGAAAAAGCCTTCAAAACAGGAGGAAATGATTTAGAAACAGTTAAAGGGATTGTTAAATTACAGTCACTTAATCCAGACTACTGACTCAATCATTTTCGTGCATATGCAAAACTTTGGCAAAGCTTACCAGTTATTCAGAAAAAATAGAAATAAAACTATATCAATAGAAAATCTTATCCCCAAAAGTAAACAAAGTAAACAAAAAGATAGAATCAAAAGCTACAGACTTAAAACAAAGCTTATGCAAAAATGGATAGAAAACCAGAATATTAAGCAGCCATGAAAGCATATCCATCATGCAATACACACCTCAAGAAGTTTCATATAAAGAATTTTAAGCGTGGCATCACCACCTAGTACTGACGCTGCATCTGTTAAAACATCTGCAACAGCTGATAACAATAAAATTTCAGTTAGCCAATTAGCAATAGTGCAATTCACTCCACTGGGTTCAGATGAAGATGGAGACGAGCTGTAGCATCCTTAAATCAAAATCTAGCTACATGTAAATCATAAAAGGAGTAGAAAGAGATAGCAACTCAGGAAGGAGAGCGGGAATGCCATTGTGAACCCCAAAGAACAATAAGCATTAGGTTTTACAGCTTCAGGTAAAGAGCAAACTCGAATGCTGAATAGTCATTTGTTCACTTATAAAACATGACATTATTTCATCTTCCTAAGTTACAAGGAAAACTTTGAGGTCGAATTGCTTGTTTTTTACAGGAATTATGCTTCAAGGAATAGTCTTTGGCAAAGAAACTGGATAAAGAAATGAAGTGTGCCCAAAACTCTATAAATGCCATTCAGAGACAATATAGTATATAATAATACATGAAACATGAAATGTAGAAACGAATACATCAGACAAGATCAACCAATTACCATATCTGGTTTGCTTGAATTCCTTAAGATCCTCATATGAAAGATCTTGATAATCTTCAGGATACTGAACTCGGAAGCTAACCTGTAAAACCAGATTCCAGATCCATGATAGTACCAGATAATATAAAACCAACAAGTAATAGAACTAGAGAACACAGTCATATGCTTCAAGAAATGAAAAGTGAAATGCACAATAGAATAACATGTCACACAATCTAAACAACATTGAGAACAAATTTACAACTTATTAAAAGAAGAGGAGTGCCATTTGTCATTGGATCTATACATAACAATGATTTTTAGGCTAGCACACCTGAGCGTTCAAAACCATGTATATAGTAGTTGGGGGATGCTCAACAGTTTAGCTACAAATTTCAATTCCAACCAGGAAGACTCACCAGTGAAACAAGTGACTCATATGCCGGACGAAAAACCTGCAGCCTCCTATTTCTCTCAGCTTCAATGGATGCTTCATTACCATATGAAATATACGACTCCCTGTCAGATTATATAGTTATTATATTTGCAATCTGGTCTAAACAAAACCTGGTAAACTAAGTAGTGTTTTCCAAAAAATCACCTTTTGGTCAAGTTCAACTGAAGATTGTGCCAGAAGTTAAAAGTCATTGAAGCAATATCATATTCTGGATGAGAAGCAACTTCTAACAATGCATGCACTATTAACATTGATTCGTCTGATCCTGGAAAATAACACGTCACAATTTTAGCACAATAGATTGAATATTACTAAAAATCATAAGCAGTCAACAAAACTTCAAAAGTGATTTGCCCAAAAGGGAGAAGCCTATAAAGATTATGTGTATGTATACCTACCAGTTGCAATCAGTTCTACATATGAATCACCCATGTCTGCAAACAATCTAGCAATCGCCTTCACATCCTCCTCATCCTGAAAGCAGATAAAAGGACCAACATATTGCTAAGGTGGTCATTTAACAGCAAATATGAATATATACACATAAAGTGGTCATTACCATGCATAAAAAATAATGAAAAGCAGGGGCTTTGATCCAAGAGTTTCAAAAGAATGCACCACAAACATATGATTAATGTCAGTAATCTTGTGATGTTAAAAATCGTTCAAAGCAACTTGTACTGACCACAGCAAACATTTTCAGAATTCACATAATACTGTAACTAGTACTTCATCAAATGAACCAAATCAGCTCTACTATAAACAAAATTGCCATAGACGCTATGACAAAAACCAACACGTAATTATCAATGGAGTAAACAAATCAATACTATTATAACACACTTTATATTTTGGGTTACTGTTTTATAGAGAGTATCACACCCCAGAATATGCCTATAGTCCTATACTCTAAATGTATACCTTTGTGGAATCACTGAGCTGTGATTTAAGACTCATAACTTGAGGTACTATCACTTGAATTAAGGGCATATGAGCAGAAACACCACCAAAGTTTCCTGCTGCCGTGTAATGTATTAACTCTGAAATCACTGCAAAAAAGTCAATTCATAAAATTAAATTCTCAACAATAACAACACCATTATCGAATGCCAAGAGATAAAAATATAATATCAATAACTACATTGTTAAGAACAAACACAAACTGGTAGCAATTTCAACAGTTGAGAAAATAAAACATCAGCTCGCCAATGAACATATAAAGGCAACTCAGCAGCTCGTGGAGGAAAACGAAGAGTGGAGGCACTTTCAAGGCCAAGATATCTAACACACCTACAACTTGATATTGTTTTCTTATATGCCGAAAAGAAAGCTTCTCCATGTATTTAAGAATTTAATACAGAAAACTTTGACACCAAAACCACACTGCCCAGTCTGCATTTCCTTACATATTACTGAAGTTTCTTACTTGCACCATTGCTTTTGGAGGAGATTCCATTTTATTTCATTTTGAAAACAATTTCACAATGACAACTTGGCAATGATGATTATAAAGTCACATTCAGATTGTAAAACTGTCAACAGTAGGATTTAAAGTCCCCTAATTTTTATTTAACTAATCCAATTCTTATGTAGCACCATTTTTGAAGTTAAATATGGTGGCATGTCAATCTAGCATGCAAAATTAGTAGGCTTCTTGGATCCACAACCTCCAATCCTGCAATTTCATTGGTCCATTCACCAAGTGCTTAAGTCTAAATAAGTGAATTGAACTTTCAAAAAGGTCATGACTTTATTTTAAATCCTTAAGTTTAGAGCCACTTCAACTACCCATATTAAAAAAAAAACTAGTGTCTCTACAACATATTTCTTAATTCAATTTTAGGAGTGCCAGGATCCCAAACATGAAAATGAAAGATTTATTTGAAATGCAGAACAAAACATTTTCTCATCCTGCAGACAGAGTGAGTAGAGATTATGAAAAGCAAAGAAAGAACTATCAATACATAAGAAAATGAACTAGAACCTAAAGTTCATAAATGCAACTTCATCACTCAGAAAAACTGAAAGTGTGCAAACAAAAAGAATTCAAGTAGCTTCCCTGGTTTTATACCATTCACAGATGCCTCTGACAGTAAATCAGAACTCAAGCTAGATAGTGCACTGAGAACTAAAGGATGAGAACAAAGAACAGATCCAGGTATCCTGAAAACAAAAAGTAAAAAGGTTCATTTAAGGCCAGCAGAACTGCATCCCTTATTTTCCACCCGCTATCTCTATTAACAGGCAGAAAGAAACAAAACCAGAAAAATAGGTTGATAAAACCAAATGTTCAAGTGCTTTATATACATTTACTAAATGACATACAGATATAGAGCTAACATGTTAACCGTTTATTCTTTACTCATTTCCCCATGTTATTTTATTAAAAATCAATTTGAAATGTCCCATAAGCCAAAGGGAGCATATCTCTGGTTTCTTCAATGAAACAGTACATGGCTAAGACAAAGAACATAACAATTCAAAAAATAAAAATTGCTATACGGTTGTATTCTTAGTGGCAGACACTCCTGTAACATTAATAAACCTTCCTCCCATCCATTTGACTATTTACTCATCTCTCATGCCCAAATAGTTAATGTTAAGGAAAATATAACACCAGAATCAGTAATGCACATTTGATAAACAACATCAAAAGGATCATATAATTAGGCAATAAACCCAGCAGCTATTCTTTACTTAGAAGGAATTGAAACATAAAAGTCAACAATTTTATGTACCTCTAGTACTAACGATCTGCAAAATTCAAGATTTTGGACAGGATAAGATTCAAATTCAAGATTGATCCTAAACAAAAGAGGAAATTCATACCCATGCTTTAGGCGAAGCCAAGAAGAAAATGCTTCAAGAACCTGACAATGTAATATTATCACAAGACTTTTTAATGTCAAAAATTTAAAACTAAATCCAAAATACAACCACATAATTGAAATATATAACTAAATAAAAAAACAAAAAAAACCACCACCCACCTGCTCCTTAAGTTCAGAAATATTCAAACAAACTGTCAAAATATTAAGAGCAACTTCCATTTGAGAAGTAAGCTCTTTTTCAAATTGACGGCGCCTTTCAGGGCGAGCAGCTATCTTATGGTTTGATACTTCCTGTTTATGAAGACAAAATAAGTAACAACAAATTTAAATTAAATCAGAAAATGAATATATATATATATATACACACACACACACAAAAACAAATAAGCAACCTAATGAAGCAATTAATAAAATTGTTTTAACTGAAAAATATGCCCATGCACATACATAAATATAAAGGTAAGACTTCTATTAGAAGGTGCCCCATAAAAAGCACTACCAGCTTTGGAAGATATAAAAAGAACCCTTCTTGAGGATGTTAAAAAGGGGGTGCAAAAAGTATGCAATAAAGATAACATGGTAATTTATAGTTCTGGTAACCTATTACTTAGGTTTTGTGATGTTTTAAAACGTTGACATTTTATCAAGATATCATATTTGTTTTCTCCCATCAGCTTATATACCTCAGGCAACACAGTAAGGAGCTCCAAAAATCCTGGTATATATTCTGGATGAGAATTCATCTCATCCCTTAACCATGTCACAATACCACCATCACCCCAATCTTCTGTAGGAACGTGCACAGCTAATGCGGCCACTGCAATGCTAATCTGCATGTGCAGACATTTAGAACAATAATTTTTGGCATTTTAGACATGATTACATACATTAGAAAATGAAAAAACGCCCAACAAAAAAAAAAAAAAGGGAAAAATATGTAATGGTGCTCGGAACTTCCAAAAGATACCTGAGTTCTGACTTTAGGAGGACCCTTGTGGAACTTTTTCAGTAAGGTCTGTATAACCATGAAAGTAAATCCTATAAGCAACATATGAAGCATGAAGCATTATACCTATTTACGAATATGAATGGCATGGTTGGACTAGAAAGCAATACAAGCTACATGGAAACAACTTATATTTGCATTCCTCCTAGGAAGGCAACATATATTCAATTGTGGATATAATCCAAAAACGTATATTTGGAATGACAAAATTTACACCTCCCAAATTTCAACAAAAGCACCCCAACAGCTGAAAGGCGAGTGAATTAGATAGATACTCACTCACATTTAAGGAATCACGCAATGGCCGGAAAGCTTCTGAAGGGAGTTCTTCAAAGTCTTTTTGGACCTAAATCATACCAAAAAATAAATGCTGAAAAATGAAAGAATAATGGATGGAAAAGAAAACCTCTCGACCAAGTATACTGCAATCAGAAGAAGTTACCTTGCTTCTTAGGGTCTGAGAACAAAATATCAATGTTTCCAGATTGCTAGTGGCATCGTGAAGTAAATTATCAGCGACCTGCAGACTCAAAAGAAAATTGTTGTTAACAAGTGCAAGGTACATTAGCAATTCGCTCAAAATCATGCTGCCACTTGAAATATGCATTTGCTGCAATGCATTTCAAAAGTGAGCCCAAATTTCAATTGTCTCTTCTGAAACCAACAAAACATAGATGTGTAAGCATGCATCAAACACAACTAAAATAACTTGCTGCGGAGCTTAGGGTTCCAATACCATCAGAAACCAATGACAATCATCAAATCAATCACCGGAAAATCCAGCACAAAAGTATCATCACCGATAAACCAAACTTAATTACCAAAAAGGAAACACAACTGGAAACCAAAGGAAATGAATCCAAACAGCAAAAAGCAGATTGAAGATAGTACCTGCCACGCATCCAAAGTGCGCTGAAAGTCTTGCAGCCATCGATCGGCTTGCATGCGCACTGTATCATCAGGATGATGGTACAGTGCATTTAGGGCGTCTTTCACAGTGTTTTGAAGCTCCATGGTTGAATCGTAGGAGCAACAGAAAATGAAACTTCAGCCCAATCTTGTGAGATTCTCTGATTTATCTGTTGGTTTGATTTTGATTATTTGAAAATAGTGGGGTTTTCTTTTTGGAGTCCTGGCTAAAATGACGAAAGGGTTTTTGGCGCCCTGTGAGGAAAGGGTTCGAGTTTGATAACTTTGATAGGTGATGATGAATTGTGTTATTTTCTGGCCGTCGGATCTGCTTAACGCTTTTATCAATAGCGGCTGCATAGGATGTCTTGGCAGGAGCTCAAACCTCTAATTGGACACGTGGCAATTGATTATTGGTGGGGACAATCCGGGCCCTTTCACAGGTGGTCTCCGTGGAGATCCTCGTTGTTGTTGGACGAAAGGTCCTAAATCCCGGTTTTTTTTTTTTAATTATTTATGGAAATGGTCCCGAAATTATTTAAACATAGGGGCAGGAGGGAGGAGCAGACGTGCATTGCCAATGCATACTTTTTACAATGTTTTGGAACTAAGCAAATATCTTAAATACTTTTATCAAACACGCACTTAATAACTCTTTCACATTTTGAAACTTAAAAACCAAACCCTTTTCCGTTCACCTGTTCGCACAGGCAGCTCCTTCCCACCGAGACTCAAGAAACTCTGAATCCAAAATGAATTTGCTGCAAAAATCTATCCCATTAAATAATCCAAATCCAGCCCTTGGAGTTAATGTAAACTTATTTGACACGAACATACACATGGCATTTCATGCAATGGCAACAAAGATTCACTCACCTTCTTATTGCAACCAACAGATTATCACGGTGGGATGATGAAGCAGTCCATACTCCTACTAATGGAGAAGCTGGCTAATGTTGAAGAAGCGGAAACAATTGAGGATGCAAATACTTAACTAGAGCCTCAGTTTCAGGTTTGTTGGAAATGGACATTAAGGTGAGGCCTATTGGAGAAAAAGAGGACGAGGTTCACAATTACCGGTTGCATGGGTTTAATGCAGGGATTGTTGGACAAACGGAGTGTTAAGTTATAAAATGGAGGAGGAGAGTCATTGTGCTAACTCATTTGTCCACCTCATCGAAACCAGTGTAAGAAATGTACACACGTCAAATATTAACGCCAACTCAACAAGTTTGTACCAAAAAAAAAACTATTTTGCAATTTAGAAGACTATTTAAATTTGAGAGAAATTGTTTTGTGATGTTATATTTAAAAAAATTAAAATAATATTTTAATTAATAATTAAATATTAATTTTATTATTTACACTTTAAAAATTCAATTGACTTTATTTTTATTATTTTAAATTTTTTATTAATTTGATTCATCTAGTAATTTTTTTTATGCTTTAATCTATCACCGACTCCACAAATAATTTTTTATATTAAAATATGTTTAAAAAATAAAATTAATAAATTTAAAACTTGAGATTCGAAATTAATAAAAATTTTAAAGTAATAAAAATTAAATAAATAATAAATTGTAATGTAATGACTCATGTTTTTCGCTCACCAACTGAGCCGCTAGGGCCAACAACGATTTCTTCGTGCTGGCTTATTACGGTTCTGGTCCGCCAGCAGACACCTCCAACGATTCTCTTGAAGCAGCAGAGACACAAACCAACAGCGTCTCCCAAAAGCTGAGAGCTTTAGCATACATAGCTGATAGCACAACTCTTGCATGTTCTACTCACAAAATCCGCGTGTCTCTCTCTGTTTCCACAGTTTTATTAAAGGGCATAACACATACTTATTCAGTGTTCAATTCATTCTGCTGTAAAATCACTGCACATAGATAGATAGACTGATAGATTGAGATTTGATAGAGAGAACATGGCTTCCCCTTCTGAACTGGAGAACCCATCACCGAATATATACATTCCGGAGGAATGGTCCAACGCCGCAGACTCCATTGCATATGATTCAATTACTTCGCCGCCTCCTATTGCTCTTATCTGCGGTGCCAAGAACTGCGGCAAGACAACATTCTCCCGCCATCTCCTCAATGTGCTCCTTCAGAGGTATATTGTAGCTGTGTTCTATCTATTGAAGTCTCTGTTTGGTTTTCATCGCAATTCTGTTATATTCCACGTTATTGATCATACGGGTTTCATTATTTGTATTTTTATGGTAATTAAATTTAACCAGCGTTCTTTCATTGCATGTGGGTGTGTTTCATTGTAGTGAGCTCTTAAGTGTTTGTAGTTGAAATTATTGAATTGCTATGTCACGCGGAGTAAATATTTTTCAATCAATATAACACGTTGAGTTTTATCTTGATGTTAAAATTTTAGAGCGCTTAAATTATTGGACTGGCCTACATTTAAATTGATTTATCACTACTCCTGTAAAGAGATTGGAGGGAGTGTTGGAAAAATATTGTTTCTATTACTGTCATTTCTCTATCTGAAAGTTTATGTCGCCCTCATTTGTTTGCAGATACAGGAAAGTAGCTTATCTTGATACAGATGTTGGGCAGCCTGAGTTCACTCCTCCTGGCTTTCTTTCACTAACCATAGTTGACAAAGTTACTCCAGGTGTTTAACTTTTCAATTATCTGAGGCATTTCTTATTATATCATTGACTTAGTATGTCATTTCTCTTTTGCTATGTCCATTCAGACTTGACTATTCCATGCCTGAAAACACCAGAGAGGTATGAACTACTTTCCCAACTCAGTAATTTTGGAACATAATTAATTTATGCGTGGTCTTAATATACATATGACAGAATTAATTGACGTACCATTTGTTATTTATTCTCAAACAGATGCCTTTACTTTGGTGACGTTTCCTCTAAAAGAGATCCATCAGTATACTTGAATTATATATTTGCAATATATGATTATTACCGAAAGGAGTACTACATGTTTGGTGAGGGTGAAAATCCTAAAAGGGTTGAGTTGCCTCTCATTGTGAATACTCCTGGCTGGGTGAAAGGTTAGCTCAATTATTTTCCTTCTTTTTGTCTGAAACTTTTTTTTTTTTTTTTTGTAGTCTTGTATGTACATTTTATTGCTATATTTTCCGAGAGTAACAACATATCTTCCATGATGACACTCATTCTGTCATGTCATTATCATTACTCTTACATGCAGGTGTTGGTTATGATTTATTAGTGGATATCTTGAAATATGTTAGTCCGACACACGTGGTTAAGATAAACATCTCCGCTGCAAATAAGAATCTACCTGCCGGAGCATTTTGGTTAGATGGGGAATCTGATGGGGTTATTAACTTGATCGAGATAAATTCAGCTTTTCAGGACTCCTTCAATAGATCGTAAGTCAAAATTTGATCAGAAAGTTATGCATTGTAGCTGATAGTTTGCTTCTTTCATTGTTTGGTCATTTTATGGATTATTTTTTATGATTGGGAAAACAGGTTGCATTTGACATATATTATGAATGACTTAATTACCTGCTTTTGCAATGAATATCGTAAAACATACTTGCTTGTTTTCCCAGGGTGCTTGTTCAGAAGGATGCACGTCTCTTGAGGGATTTACGAATAATGGCTTATTTCAGACAATGCTTTCCTAGTGATTGGAATATTACTCAGATTAAGGAACTAGCACATGCCTTGGCCTCTCTCCGTCCATTTGAAGTTCCAATTGCAAGCATCAAGATTCAACATCTTCATTGTCAGGTTGGTCATTTATCTGGAGTTTTGCTGATATTATGCATCTGACTTGTTCCACTTCAAAAATGCTCTTAATTTTAAAATCTTTTGAGCAAATGTTGTTTTCTCATTAAGAACTGCGACTGTATCACTTGTCAAATGTATTCATATTAGAGTGTGAGGTGAGTTTTTATTGCTCTTATTATATTTTTCTAGGTACCAAGCTCCGAGATATTCTACAGTCTGAATGCTAGCATTGTTGGCTTAGCATTTGATTCTGAAGACTCTGAAAAATTACCTTGGTGTGTTGGTCTTGGTAGGTAATTTCCAAAATATGTCTCATTTTTTTCTGGTTCTGCACATAGATGGCCAGTTTATTTTGTCAAATACATTTGCCATCTCTCAATTTCAGATTTGTAAAACAATATAGACAGCAGTAGCATTTCAATTTTAGATTTGCCTTCATCTGTTCTGTTATTCCAATGATGAGCACTGATCATACTGTCATCTAGTCTTCTGTTTGTTTTACATGGACACTTCTATAAGTCTTAACATAACACATGCCTATCTTCACTTCTTATAATTCAGGGCTTGTTAGAGGCATTGACACATTTAAAGGTGTGCTCTATGTCATCACACCTGTGCCACAGAGTTCTCTGGAAAAAGTCAACCTCTTGATGCAGGGTTTTATCCAAATTCCTACCTGTTTATTGCAGGTAAGAGATCCTCTTATATTCTTTTGCTATCTACCCAACATAATCTGATAGAAACAAGATACTTTCACAAAAATACACAAGTATTTTATTCTTAAGATCAACCACGCTCTTTGGTTTTGAAACGTTTTTATGCTTTAGAATAGGGGGCATATTTCCATCACCTGTGTTGTTATTTGTGCCTTTGGGGTTAGTAGAGAGCATTGAAGATATTATTTTCGTGATTTCTATATACTGCATCGAGATTGTTTGCTGCATTTTTTTTTTACTAATTAAAAAAGTAACCTATTTTCAGGTACAGGGATGCATATCACCTTACATGTCTTCAAATGTTTTGACCGCCAGCTGAGCTGCCAGGCCATTTTTTATTCCCTTGTGTAAAAAACTTCGGCAGCTAACTGAGTAGACCATTATAGTAAACATGGCAGTATCTTAATCCTTTATAGTTATTGTAGTCTTTCAAAAGCTTCCTTTCCCGGTTAGAAGCACCTGAGTTGTAATTTGTAAGAGACATATATATGCTTTGACAGTATCTATTCCTGCTAGTAAAATAAAACCTGAAATTCTTGGGGGAAAAATTATGTATATTCCTTTTTGTTATTCAATCTATGTATGCCTAAATTTAGATTGACTTTCAGCCATTGTGTTTGTCCCTGGTTATCACTCTGCCTGGTTGTTTTTCCCTGGTTATCACGCTGCCTGGTTAGAAGCTATGAATTGGATATTTTTAATTCTTGATTTTAAGCTTAACAAAAATACATGTACTTTTCTTCCAGAATTTAGTGTCTAATGCTTGAACTCACCAGAAACGTAGCAGGATTTCCATTAGAATGCGGTATTTGCTCATACGATGCTTGTTGGCCAATCAGGCTACAAAGCAGTTAAGCTTTTCTCAGATTACCCAAATGTCATCGATTGAAATGTATTTATTATAAATGAAAACGTACAGAATAAAGTTTCCTAAGCTTGGGACAAAAGGACACAGATCTATTAATCTGAAAATATGTGGCAAGAACAAATCGAATGAACTAAAATTGAATAGAGACAAAAAGGTATAACAATGTACTTGTGTAATGCTAAATTTTTCAAGTCTAAAGAAAACGAGCAATGTGAAAATAAACATCTACTTCATCTCTCATGCCAATAATCTCCTGTCCTGTTTTCCCTTACCTATAAGACAAAGATGTCCCCCAAGCGAAATTTCCACAACACAAAGAAAGCAAAAGTCCCTCATCATGTAGCTCAAGAAAAGTCCAACCAAAAGAATTATAATGGCGATAGTCTCTTCCTAAGCTTAAAAAAAAAAAAAAAAACGCCTCATCTTGTATACAAATCTAAGTACAACAGGAACTAAGAAATGATAGGCCATTGCAATTTTTGAGGATTACAAAAAATAGTCTGGAGTTCTCCGTGGGGTTTCAGGTTCAATTTGACGAGGTGCTGGATCAAATTGGATAAAGCTCTGCTCCATATTCTCTCCAACCTCAAAAATTGCAGCCATATTACCACAGCGGTAGCAATAATTTGGAGCACTAAACACAGTTACCACATTCTTATCCTAACAGAAGGAACACAAGACAAGTTGAACATTTGAAAGACTAATATTAACTCGTTAACAACAGAGACTGCTATTTACATACCTGGGCCCAATTGTAGCCTTCCATGACAAGCTGATGAGCTCGAGAGATAAGAGTAAGACCATTGGTATGGTTAAACTGTGAGCTGATATCTTGTCCAAATGTGTATCCCGCACCACGAGGAGATATTCCCCACCCACACCGGTCATCAGGATCAGACCACAGGAGATCGCACATCGGGCCTTCATGAGGAATCTATTCTCCAGAAATAGGATAAAGGTTAGACATCAAAACACAAGGAAATATAGATCATAGTTTTACAAGATAATGCCATTACAATTATCTCTGCTACACCATCAGAGAGCAGTGGCCCAAAAGTTTAGCCAGGCAGAAGCAGAAACATACTAGAGAAATCGGAACCTTATTTCTAGAAAAATTGTAACTAGATGAAATATACGCACTTACATGTCTTTGACCATTCCGAACACCTATCAGCTGTAATGTTCTTTGGGCAATATATTTTATGACGGTAATTTAATTATCAAAGATCATAGCAAATCACTAGCATGTCTAACTTCATTTTGGTTGCAGTTGTAATGGTCCGGTCATACACAGGAAAACTGGCGAACATACCTCCTGTATACGGTCCAAAGCACGGATATTTTCTAGTGTATCTAAAGAGGGAGAAAGACCACCATGCAAGCAGAAAATCTGCAATGAAAAATTTAATTACATCAGTTTAATGATGAAAAATATGAATTATCAAGCAAAAAGAACAGACCATGCAGCATCATGTCAAACCTGAGATTCAATCAAGGCTGTAAGTGGTAAGTAATCAAAAAGTTCAGTAAAATACTTCCAGACATTAGCATTGCCATATTTTCTCAAGCATTCATCATAAAATCCATATCTGATAAAGGGAATAAAATCATCAGTAGAAATAACAGAAAATAATATCGAAAATCATTTAAATACCAGAAATTACATTTATCTGCCTAAACTACATGACTCTTTCGACCTTGTTCTGGCTACAATCATTGAAACTTTACGATCTCATGCCTGCTCATAATCAAAAGAGAATGACTACCGCCAAGAACAAGAGTCAATCATTACTTGCACTTTATAACATGTTGGCAGACTACTACACTGTAGCACTTTTGTTTGTTTATCTTCCAAGACGGAAAAAACTATGACTATGTTATACGGTCCAATGGTAAACGTAAAATCTAGCCTTGCATGCTTGTAGCGTAGTAAGAGTTGCAACTCAACTAAGACCACAATTAACGGAGCCTGCATTACTTAGGGACCATCATCAGTACAGCTACTAAAAATAATTAGTTGGAATACAGCTGAGATTGATCTTGCCCACTTTTAGAGAAGAAAAGGAATAAACAACGAAGAAGTTGACTTCAAGAACATAGCATTTAGTTTGGATACATAGATGTTACAATCATAACAATTTGTTTTGTTCTAAACTATTAAATTTTTTGAAAGATTAATAATCTTACACTTGAGTTATTTGCCGACTCTCATGATTTCCTCTTAGAATGGTAATTCTATCTCTATAACGTACTTTCAGAGCCACTAGGAGTGTGACTGTCTCCACAGAATAGTATCCTCGATCTGCACGAATAAAAATAACTATGAACATATAGCTGCATTTTTACCTATCGTCAGCCTTTAAATAAAAAGAAATAAATCACACAAAGTAAACCCTGGCCCCAGTCATATTAGCAATGAACGTAGTACCGGTATTTCAAACTGAATACTCACAAAGGATTCTTCTTCCGGAATGACCCGGGTAAAAAAACTTAATTAAGATGACTAAGGAAAACTAACCGTAAGATCGTATATGAGTCCTTAGTCATACTGCCGATATGTCTCAACATAACCCTTTTAGTAAGGCAATTAGTTCCCCTATAGAGAAATACAACATTCACTGACTCTAAGATGGATATAAATTCATATTGTCAATAACCAAAACACTTTTTTCAGGTAACCGCAAGGTTCCCTTTCTTTTAGTCGACAAAGTAAGTACCTTAACGTAAATAATAAATAAGGATGCTTTCAGCAGACAGTCAAACAATATTAACACTAACTTCTCAAACATAGAATAATGGTTCACAATTTTATTTTATTTTTTTGAGAAACTCTGTACGCTCACGTGCTACATTTGCATAAAAGTGATCTTCATGTACAATCACAAGATAAAACACATTATCCAGGAAGTTACTGAATAGTACTCAAGCCTCAATGAACAATTTCTGGGGTGAACAACAGGAAATTATATTGTTCAGATAAAAACTCAATACGTGAGATTCAAAAAGTTGAACTCTATTAGATTTTCTCTTCACCAAAACAGAATTGAAGACAAGATGAACTCATACTATCGCATTTTGCCTCCCAACTGACCTACGTAATCGCCCATGAAAAGATAATTGGTATCAGGTGCATTTCCTCCAATCCGAAACAGCTCCAAGAGATCGTGGAACTGCCCATGGATATCTCCACACACAGTGACTGGACACTTCACCGGCTGCACATTCCATTCCTCCACCAAAACCGACTTAGCTTGCTCGCATAGCGTTTTCACCTCCGACTCCGATAGAGGCTTGCACTGCATCAAGTGATCGATCTGACGGTCAAGGTCGGAATGGGGTGGCATCGTGACTTGCAGAGATATGATCGTACGAATCGACCGCCGGAATCTGAGCTCAACCGGAATTCAGGTCCAGTCATAGTCACCGGAAATGGTAGAGGCGAGAGTGTAATTGCATTTTAGTTCGAAAAGTTGGGGTTGGAAACAGAGATACGGTATTCAAAGCTCGAATTTTGTTGCAGGCTAGAAAAATGATGCTTTGCTATCAGACTAAGGAGATGATATTATCACTTATCCATAGTCCCTACTTTATTATTATCTATTTATATAATTTATATAGTGATCCTAAAAAATGTGTAACTAATTCGCAAAGATTAAGGCATTTTTGAACAAAACCAAAGTTTACGTAACTATTATATTTTCTTTAACCAAATAGAAATATTAGTTCTTCATCCATAATATACAATTTTTTATTGCTCATAACAAAATCATTTTTGTTCTTTAAACACTCACTTGTTGAATCAAGTATGACTTACAATTTTCTACTTAATATATATATGTAAGATTTACAATTTGTCTTTGGATAATTAACTTTCTTATTTCATATAATGATATAAAAATTTGAATCTCTAGCAAAATAACTCAAACTCTGAACACAAGTAGGAAGTTGATACATTAAAGTCGTACAATTATTACAAAAGAAAAAAAGAGAGAATCCTTTAACCGCAGAATTAAAAAATCGCAGTAGGATTGTTTCTAATTGCTACTAGAACGAGAATGAAGCAGAAGAAGGCCAGTCAGAGTGAGATGGTACACATGGTCATGGAGATTAGAATTATGCACTTCCTATAATTGATATCATACTCACCGAATTGACATAAAGCACAGTAAGTAACCAATCCAATCCCATAGCTATGAAATTTATCGAAGCCACCACCTATCTGCATATGCAGCCATCCTCTGCTTGTTCGTGATCCAAATATCATTACATTACCCAAGTGTTGCTTCACCAGCATTCTATATCAGCATTCTTGTCTAAGCCATTTACAGAACATCTCATATGTTTGCTTGAACAAAACAAGAATTTATATTAATATATTTACTTAACAATTTTCAAGAGACTTACATCTATTGAATGGTAGGGTTCATGTTCAATGTTGAACTTACGGCTTCGAGCTTCATGGATAGGAACTACAGAAATCAATTTACTTTATACAGAATTAGATCCAGTGGTGTAAAAGACATGAACAAATGAAAGTAAAACAAAGACATTTACCTCAACCTGACTCTGGAGAGAGTGGATGTAATTTATTATCTCATCCAGGACAAGTGCTTTGCCAATTACCTGAAGAAACAAGGAATTACAAAGGAACAGTAACAGTAGTAAACAAACAAGATTAGGCAAAAGAGAGCAATAAAGCACAAGTGACAGAACCTTGTTACATCCTGGGACCAAATCTTGCAGAATTTTCATCCGCTCGCTGATTTTTTCTCTCCTTGCCTGTCAAAATGAGATCTAAAACCCTTTAACATGACGGAAGACAGCAAATATAATAAGAATGAAGTGACTTACTCTTTCTGCAAGACTGTGGCTATCGGTAGCTTGGCCCCTTCTTGCTCTCACATGTATATAGTCTTGCTTAGGTGTCTCCGAAGGTTTACTACCTTGACCGCCTGACTTGTTACCACCTCCTGAACTTGTTTCTGCTTCAGCTTTCACTCCACTATTTTCATCCCCGCATCCTCCTAATTTTACCCGTTTATTCCCAGAATCATTCTGTTCCAAAAGTTAAAAATATTCCGTCAAAAATATGTTCACTGATTTTTATTCAGGAAAACTAATCCAGATTGAGGCCTATAGCCTAACAATCTTCATTAGTTTTATACGAAATTCAGTTCAAATAAAAGACAATTAAAGAAATAGGTATTAGTGACAACAATTCCAGCAAATTGAATAAAAAGACTAACTTACCTTAAACTCTAAATTTAATGTTTATATTTTAAAGTTTAAAAATTTATGAAAAAGAAAATAGTATAATAAATATTAATGAAACTTGCAATTAACATTCATAATTAACGAAACTTGTTTTAAAATTTAAATTCTACATATTTAATAAGACTTTATTAATTGCTAATCCTAACAAATTCCAATAATTAAATTAAAAGAAAGGCAATATAAATAATCATTGTATCCAACATAAAAATGAGGAGTCTCCAACAATATAGAATTATTGTTATTTGACAATTTTTAATATTACATAAACTTATATATCTCTAAGATTTTAACTATTTGTCTGATAAAACATTGGCTGTTTATATTCTAATTTTTTAAACTCTCTTTTCTCTGCTTCATCTTCAATTATTTTGAAGTGAATTCTTTTAAATTAATAATCAATACAAGTATTAAATTATATAAAAAATAATATTTTTAATGTATACATTACTTATAGAATATTATATTAACAATCCAGTCACTATGATATAAAGAAGTTCTTCAATTTAGAATTGCCTTAGATCTCGTTTGACATCAATTATTTTAAGATAAATTGAATGGATTAATCATTAATTGATAGTTAATATTAAAATTATTTAATTATAAAATTTTGTAGCTTAAAAAATTAAAAAAACAATCTAATGATTAAATATCTAACATTATGCTAAGTTTATTTAGTAATTTTAGTTAAGGTCCCAAGATTTCTAGACGCCGTCTGCATGTGCTCTAACGAAATTGATGCAAAATTACAACCCAAGTTAATAATATATTTTTCTTCGTATTGAATTACTTATCTGAGCAAGTAAACAGAGAATTAAATCAGCATGTCAAGGGAAGATTTGGTTAAAAAAGGACCAACCAATTCATTGTTGCTACTAGTCGAAACCATCTTTGATGACTCGTCCTCCGAACTGGCATTCTTTCTCTTTCTTGGATTTCCACCGGCACCACCACTCTGCTCCGTGATTGTTGATTCCTCCGCCGACCTATCTCGATGTATTAAAGTGTCAGCAAATCCACCCAAGTTCTGACCCAAATTACCCATTCGGAGGCCCAATCCTCCACTATTCGGTTCGCCATTGAAAGGCCAAATCGCAGCCAAACTGTAAGCAGATGGGTTAGCGGGAGAGAATATAGACTCGTTGATGAGTGGAGGATCCATTTGAAGGACCCAAATTGAGATTTGAGTGAAGAGGCGAGTAAAAAGTGTGTTTGGAATATGAGCTTGCACGGAGAGTTTAGTGAAATGACACTTGTAATTAGAAGGGAGAGAATGGCAATTCAAAGATAGAGACTGTCAATGGATGAAGACGACGGGGAAAGAGAGTCATTGTGAAGGCAGGGCAAGCAAAGTCTCATCTTTTGGCTAGAATGGCTTGGCAGGAAAGGCCTGGATTGCGCAACCGGCTTTTTATCCATCCCATGATCGCGAAATCTACAGTCTACAAACTACGAAGCTCTAGTAAGAAAAGGGAAGAAAAAAAATAAAAAATAAAAAACAAAAAACTCCAACTTTGAGAAATTAAAAAGAATGAATATATTTGATAAAACAAAAATGTATACTTTTAAAACATAAGTACTTTTTTACCCTCTTTGGTTTTAATACTTTAATTTCTCACGTAAAAATACTTTAGTTCCTATAATTTATTCAATTTTAAGATAGATTTGTGCTATTAAAAATAAGTTGAAGAACTACACCCAAAAAAAAATATTATTTTTAGAATATAATTATGTTATACATGTCTTTAAAATTTTTCCATAATTTATTAACTTTTAATATATTATGATTTATTTAGAATCATTTATTTCTTACCCTATTATTGTTTATCTTGAAACAAAGTCTTTAAAAATAACAAAGAACTGCTCCATGTTTAAAATTTGAAAGATGGGAACCTTGAAATATAGCAGAGACTACTCTAGAAATCCTTTATTTAAATTGTAATTCAAGGTGTAGGTCTATAATTCTGGGTTCTTCCCCATCCATTCCATTCCACGAATACTGTTAAGACAAAGGAAAATGTTATTATACATATTGAATTACAGTACCTAGTACTGTTTTACCCCATTAATGTTTTACTGAATATCTCTTACAAGAAAAATAGAAAGAATAGCAGGGGCAACCAGAGGATATATATATATGCAGTTATCCTCTCCTCTCTCTTGTCTGAGAAAATGGTCAAACCCTTTTAGATTCCCTTCTACCACAAACCAGGTGCATGTTCATTTGATGGCACAAAACAAGCTCGTTAATTTTCCAACTTCTTGTGTGAGAAAAGACTCAAGTTGATTCTTTTTGCTCGATATCAAGGGTGAAGAGATTGGTGCCTCATGCACCCAACCAACTCTATATATCTTACGGATAACAGCAACCAATATTAAAAAGAAAAAGAACTATGGATATGGATATGGATATGGATATGGATATGGATATAGTCTCCATCGTAACAAATCCTCACTGTGTGAGAGTTGGTGTATATGTGAATATACAGAAACTCAATGTAAAGTCAACGCACAAAACTAGAAAGGTCAAAAGTGTCACGTAGTGTATTGGCTGTCCCACATCCTGTTTGGTTCTCTGTTTTACTTTACTCCTTTTAAACTTATCTTAATCTGTATAGGTGTGAATGAAAGTTCACTGCAAACACTATTCTTTCGGAAAAAAACATACGTGTAAATTGTCCCAGCAGACAATATTGTTTTTTTTTTTTTTTTTCCAGCTATAATAATATTAGTGTGGTTGGAAATCATTAATGTTATATGGCCTATAATGATGTTTGGGTCCTCAAGTTTATTGCAATTTGCCGGAACCATGATATCCCGCTTCTACCTTTAGTTTTACCTAACACTTGTTAAGGGTAATCAAAACTCTTTTAATTTTACCCTCTTTGGTTTTCTCTATTGATACTGTGAGAGCTGGAAGAATATATAGGACAACTCCTTATAGTTGCGCTGAATTCACAGAGTATAGTCATAATCATTAACCAGTAAAAATTAAAGAACCCCACAACAGACCCAAGTTGAATCCTCAAAATCCAACTCTCCTATCCTATGGCTATACTCATCAATTATTGTAAAATATCTCTATCGAAAGCTTTGTAATATTGTGTATCCTCTTTATGGTGAACAAATCTGCAACCTCCATCGAATTAGATTCTATAACAAATTTTCTTCATCACTTGTCCTAAATCTCATCTACTTCGATTCTAAGCAGCAAAGCTAAGAGGAATAAAAAAAACCACCACTGCTTATAGTGCTTTGCCTAATTGCCTTTGCTTTAACCATCAAATCCAGCTTTGTCTCAATTCCTCACACCAAACTTCCATTTACTAGTTGTTAAATATGCTGATAAGTTTGATCCTTAGCTGTAGATATAACAAAGATTTTATTTGAAGAAATATATTTGTTTTGATGATTTTTATATCTCGAAAGAGTTTAATCTCTGAGCATTCGCTAAAGATAAAAATGATTTCATTTATTAATATCTGTATAGAATATGGAGTTATTAACATCGCTCAGGAATATTTCGCCAACGTCATGTCATGTTCTCAAGCAAGAAAAAGTACCAGAACCTATATTCGACGTACAGTGACAGATATATGTTCCTAAGATAATTAACCATCTTATTCCTCACTCTTAAATTTGTCAAAGAGACAAAACATCCTGTGGGCACTTCAGAGTTGGTGGCAGTGATAAATGCAGGCCCCAGTGCACAGTTGAAGATGAGCTAGCCAGCCAGTTATTCATTTTCAGCACAGCATTAATGCCTAACTAGTCCATTATGAAAAAATTTCACCCACATAACCAGTACTCATCATTGCCTAACTTGTGTTAGCAAGAAAATGATAATCAGCCAAGCAAAATGAATTAATCCCTAGAAAGTCTCTGCTTGCTATGCCCAAATATGGCTTTCCAAGTGCATGTGCTTTAGTTATTTTGACTTCTCAATAGACAGACTAGGCAAGGCAATGAATACTTGTATATGTTTCCTTTGGTTGTTGTTCAAGGAGGTTTTGTAAACGTGCTTGAAATCAAGTTGGGTTTGGACTTAAGCCGTTTAAATCCTACTGTCAAGCTCACAGCTTATCCTTTTAGCACATGTCTTGACACAAAAAGTGGCATGCTTAAAGGAAACTTTCCACTGTAACATCGAACTAGCAAAGTTTGGTATTATGTACTGCAAAATGCTTATACTACTGTCAAAGGTAAGAAAAAAGTAGTAAAATTTTTGGAATGGGCGTGAAAAATAATGAGGTAACTTCATTGTGAAACACATGTCAGAGCTCCATGGCTTAAATAGACATGTGTCGGAATTTTGACATTTCCTATAAGCAATTGTGCACACGTTGGTCTAAGTAGCTAGCTAGGTAAAAATGTGCCTCAAATGAATGAGTTGTGAGAATTAATTTTGACATTTGATGACAGACCATTTAACCAAGTTGTCCAGTAGAAGAGAAAGGCATACAATTATGAGCCTACATCAAAAGGAGGAGTTTGTCCCCATTTACGACAGAGGGATGTGACTATCAATGTTGATGTTCAGGGTTGGTGGCCCTAACCCAAAATTTAAAGCGTCTGAGTAGTACTATGCGTGCATTATAGCTATTCTAATTTACTTTTATACCTTTTTCTTTTAAATATTTTCTCTTTTTTTTTTTTTAATAATTTTATCCCTTGCAAATATTTATTTTTTAAGAAAGTTTTTTTTTTTAAAATTAATTTATTCTATAAAGGGATGTATTAAAAAATAAAACAATACTGATAATTACTCTACGGCGTGAATTTGGAAGAGAATCAATAGCCGAGTCAGAAAGTTACTGAGAGAGATGCAATGGGTCTCTTTTCTTATTAAGAAAGCCCAGCAGAAGTAAGCCCAATAGAAAAAGACATTGAGATCCAGCTAGCTTCATGATCTGTCAGGAAGAAAATACTCAGAAAGTTGGCCCAAGACGGCCCACCTACTTTTTTTTCAAAAAAAAAAATAAATAAATAAAAGAAAGTTTTCCTATGTGCGGGGCACTTGCTTTTCTGAAGCACGAGGCCCTAACTGTCCTCACAAATGTATATAAAATTTAAGTGGGGCCCCTAGAAGAAAAGGGAAGGGCTGTCCTAGAACTAGGAAGTGGCAAAGGGGTATTTGATTGTAGGGAAAGGTGCATTGCATAGTCATTAACAAAAATGAGAGATCAATTTTGTTATGAGGAACACAAACATTTAGGAAATCTGTGTGACCCTATTTGATTCTTGGCTCTCTTCATAGAAAAGTGGCCGTTCCAAGTACAAATAGGTCCCTTTTGCATTATAGATCAATCAGATGTGTTAGCTGTTAATGGAATGAATCCAAATTTCATGCTTCAACCATGTCAATCCCCACACACTCATCGAAGTCCTATTATGGTTTATAATATGTCTAGTCTACTTGACAGCCACAGCCACATTACTGCACACTTGGAAGACTTTACAGCAAGTGAAGCGGCAGCACTTTCCCAAAAGCCTAGAAAGAGAGAGAACATGTATTCAAACCTCAAATTTAATGTGATGGACCCCAATTCTATTTGAATCTAACTGATAATTGAAGACAGGAAACGAGCAATGCGCAATGAGGAGAAGGTGAGAGAGACGTGAGGACATTCAACTAACCTGAAATAGCATGCTTAACATGGCCTTCGCGTCTAATGACTCCATGCCATATCAGATTCTTTTTCCTTCCTTGCCTAATTGCCTGATCTGGTTTTTTCTATTATTCTTTTTTATACTGAAAAGATTTCATTGCTGGCCTATCACATTTCATTTAAAGAAACGTCCACGCAATGATTCTTGCACTCATTCAATTGTCAGCGGCAAAAATAGTCCCACAATTCCCACACTTCACAATAATATGGAGTGACAACACCTCGACTTAAAAAGGCTCCTCCATAAGTTATTATACACTCAGATCAGACATGGAGTCTCATCTTCCATGACATTTAAAAGAGAGAAAAGCACAGGAAGAATCTTGACCATGTTGGTTGATTCAGTAAATAAAACAAAACACATAGATAAGGATTGTATAAACAACAATGGTTGCACTAACATCGTCACACCCACTTAAAAAGGGTCCTGGAAGATTCGTGAGGGTCGGAATCAGTGGAGAACAGAGGGAGAGATGAGATAATACCCAATCCTCTCAAAAGTGCATTTTTTTTTTTTTTGAAGCAGAAGTAATGTACAATGGATGTTGCTGCAGCATGCTGCTACTACAATGGAGCTTTACTTACTTTTTCTATATCAAAACTATTGTGATTGATTCAGAAAATCACTCTCTTCAATCTGCCTTTTGTACTGTGGTCTTAAACAAGAGGATATATAGCTTTTGATCCATCGAGAAATAAAGAAATCCACCGACCGAATGTGTTACAAAAGATCCAAAACTCGTCCCCACAATACAGTGCCATGCTGGCCCATAAACACAATCAAATTCCTGCATAATTGAACCACCCAACCAAATCCATTGACCAATCAATCGCAGAAACAGAGACTCAAATTTAAAATAACACAGTAGAAATAATCAAACACAAATCTAATCTTAAACAAAGTATCGAAATTGAACATGATTACGTTATGGTTGCTAACCTTCTTAAGGGTTAAGGCAAGAGTCTTGGATGTGAACTTTTCCATACTATCGAAGGTCTTTCTTGCACAATCCACAGCATGGATCTGCATAAATGGTGGCATATCAGCTGAAACCACTTTCACACCGTTGATGGCAAAGAAGTCTCCTAACTCAGCATGGGAACCACAGAAGGATCTCCTTCTACCACTGGTGAGAGCCAGTGTAACAGTGGGTCTCTTAATATCATGCTCTGCTGCAACAGGATTCCTTGATTTTTCAAGTTTCTCTTCCCCAAATACACTCCTCCTATCGAGTCCTCCATTAGAATCCTTCGTCTCATTCTTTGTCGTCCCCTCAAGTTTCCACCTTTGTAATTCCGAAGTGGACATTTGATCTCGCGGCTTCTCTTTGCTGGGTTTCTTTGCTGCCTTAGCATCTTTTTCCTGCTTTAGTATAACTCTTGCGTTGTGGGTAATGGGTTTGAGGAGTGAATACTTGGAAGAATCAGCTATGGCGGAGAGTGTCATGGCTTTGGCCTGCAAATGGGTGTCTACAAGAGGAGGGTGTGGGTGTGGGTGTGGGTGTGGGTGATTGGAATCTTTGCGGGATGAACGAGGTTTGTGATTCAAGTCTAGCCTTGCCAAGTGGTTTACCATAGAAGAGGATTTACGGGGTTGGGTGAGATCTAGGTTTGGTGTTGGGTGTTGGGGAGAAGGGGAAGCGATGAAAGTGGTGGATTTCGGGTGCTTCATGGTCAGAGTGGAATCCATGGAAGATGATGAATTGGGTTCTGGAGCTGCTAGGTTGCGCCGTTGTCTGGTCCGGTGCGCCATGTTGGATTAGTGGAGTAGGGGAGGAAAAAGGAGAAGAAATAGAAAGTAGAAATGGGTGCTTTTTGTTTTTTCCTCGGAAAGAAAGATAGGGCGTTCCACTAGTTCTGATTCGAAACTAAAAACTATAACCCCGTGGAAAAGAGATGTCACTCATTATGCTTTGGCTTCATACTTGATACTGTGCACGGATGTGTGGTAAGATCTACTGACCCAAGTGCCGTTGGATTCTATCATGCGCCGATGGCGGAGGGCTTGCGGAATTGTTGACCGTTGACTCATCTCTACATTGCTCCATCTATCTATCTGCCGTGGGCATTGGGCAGCTAGGACTTGGGACAATATAATTTGGAATTTCTTAAGTGTAGGAAATTAATTCGACATTTTATATAATTATTTCTTTTGGTAATCGTGTTTTAAATTATCAAATAGTGACACACATGTGGTGGGGTCAAACATATTGCTCTTTAATAACATTTTTACGTATGATAATGTTTTCTGTAGTCTACAGCTTAAACCTACTGGTACAACACAAAAACATTGATTTCCAAAGGAACAAATACACAAGTGGAACTAGAACAAGATATATCCACAGAAAGTCTATAATTTTCTTCCTAACTCTCCCAGGCGATGGTATTGGTAGATTGTTGAAAGAAAATGGGTGTTACTAGTTTAGTTCCATGGACTAGGGTGCCGAGCATCCCTGAAAACTGAAGTACCACCAGATGCTGCTGGGGAAGGGGAAGGGGAAGGGGAAAGGGATGATGCAATGTAACTTGTTCCTGATACAGATACTGAAGGCGGGTTCGTAGGATTCCCCTGATGTCCCGAAAGGGCAAAGCGTGACGGAGATGGACTGCCAGTGATCCCCACACTTGCTCGAGGAGGGCGTGAAACCTTCATAGAAATTTTTTAAAAGATCATATAACATTATCTTTCAACAGCGTAACTCAATGCAACCTGTATTTATGGGTTTAAATTGGCCGCTGCCTCCCAGCTTGACATCAATCATTATATTCAACACAACAGAACTATAATCAAGTTGATTAGATGATCTCAAATATGGTTTAAACCACTGAAAACTTTAACGGATTTTACAATTACATACTTTTTGATACTCGATTCAGGCTGGTCAGGACTAAGCCTAAGGCACACCATTTAATGATCGTGGGAAATTTGATTGAGCATCTATACGCATAAATTCCATTATCTTTTTTCTATAGTTGCAACTCAAACACGCAGCCTAAAATTCACATTTTCATAAATTTATGCCTGAAATCCCATTTTAAAAGACCATAAACGTGAAGAATTTAACCACCAGATAGCCAAATTTAAGCAACTGACAGAATAAGCAGCATGTTAACTTACCATGATCTGTTGAGCACTAGGGGTCCTCCTAAGAGGGGACTCTGAGGAGTGAACATTATGATTCGACAAATCATCGGCTTCACCGCCTTCCACATCACCCACAAGATTTGCCTCTGATCCTGATCCTGTCCTTGGTGTCATGTGCCTAATCATTGAACCAGTATCATTTGTCCCATCTGTTTGGAGTGGAACAGAAGGGCGAATAGCAATCCCTTGCGCTTGCATACTATTTCTTCTCTTCAATTCTTCCTCTGCATTCAATATCTGTCAACCATCACAGACAATCTTTCATTTGTAACTTGCAAGCAAAGAAAAACGAAAACCAGAGTCTCACAACAAAGCAGAGTCACATAGAACAGGAACATCTCAATGTCAGGCTTACCTGCTTCAACACTAACACTAGATTATGTTTCTTCGCATTCAAAACTTGTAACTTAACCTCAACTGCCCTTTTCCTTTTAGCTTTTTCATTTGGCAGACCTACTTTGTCCCTGATCTGCGAGAGATGCATTAGAATGATAAACAAATTATGCTGCAACAGATTGGAAAAGAAAAGAATAAGATAAAGCACATTTTTTCATAATCACTTGATCAGGCATGTAATATCAGATAGAATAAAACGAACTATTGGTACTTGAACGACAACCCAAAATGTGAAACCTCTTACAATCATTCCCAAGAAAGCCAGTTCAAGTGAAAAGAGGTTGATTCTCATAATCTCTGAATCAGAGGCTCACCAACTCATTTTGCCTGTCCTTTGAAGTGTCGCCGCCACGGCCTTCGCCATCGCCATTGATAGGATCAGGTGCTTTCTCTAAAACATCAGTCTTGGAATCTATAAAAGAACCAAACTCATCAACTGGTTTCCTTACTGAACTACTATTGACTTCCGGTTCCCTTTGATATTCCTCCTGCCGCGAGGGCCCTTCTCCATTATCGCTGACCTTGACTGGTTCTAATTGAATCTCAAGGGAGGAAGCATTAACTGTTGGAACCTCATTTTTTCCATTAGGCAAAGAGCTAGGATTACAATTAGGACTAGGGTTAGGGTTGGACAACTTGGCAGTGGTGGTGGTGGTGGTGGTTGTGGTAGCACGAAGGCGAGAGAGGGCCTTGGAGCGTCGTGCTAGAAGCGATTTGAAATCTTTGAGAGAAAGTTTGGGATTTGGCATCAGCCATCGACGAGGAACGTCCGGAACTCTGTGGAAATTCCCTCTGTAAAGCGAAATGGCCACCATCTTCAACGATCTTCTCTTGTCTCCATGACAACCCAAAACAGGAAGGTTTATAAAGGTTTCCGACGCCCAAAAAAAAAACAAAAAACTTATATAACAATTTTTTAGCCAAAAATACATATTTGATTATTTTAATTAGCATATATATTTTGACATTATAATAATCCACTCTTGTATCCTATGACAAAGTCTAGTCTAACTTACCGTGATGTACATTAATTAAGAAGTAATCCTATGATTTTCCCTGTAATGCAATTTGCCTAAAAAGGAAAAAGGAACAAGATAATGATGCTGCTACACTGAAATATCCGAAGGAAAAGAAAAGTTTATTAGACCCAAGTAGTTCCGTTACCAAACATAAATGGTGACCATATTTCAAAAAGGAACTTAATAGTTGGATGGTTCCTCCATAAGGTGCGGAAAATTTAGAAACATTATATACCATTCTCTTGTTTTAACATGGCTTCTAAGAATGAAAATTCAGAGGATGATGAAATCTGCTTTGACCCGAACTCTTTCTTATCCTCACTTTGTTGTGTCACATTCTCTATTTGGCTGACAGATTCCTTTGACAGGAACGCAGGCATAGTTTCTTGTTCTTGGTTATCAGCAGCTAGTGGAAAGGTATCTTCAAGAAGAAATTAAGTCATTCCAACTCAAGGACGATATAAAGGTAAATTTTCTTCTTGTGCTGCAGTCGAAGATGATGATGGTGATGGAGCTGATGACAAGCAACCTTCACCAAATTTGGGAACTTGCAACTGAGGAAGCTCTATGGAGAGGTTATCAGCGTAATCTTTGTTATAAAGGAAGCTACTTTCAGTTGGTTCCATTTTGGGTGATAATACTGATGGTTTCTTTGTTTGGCTATTCATATTTCCTAGTCCCTGTGGTGGGGTTGGATAAGGATCTGATTTCAAGAGATTCTTCGAGTCTTTACCGAGAGACCCAGTTCTTGTGCTTGGTTTCTGGATACCACCAATGTCTCCACAGTCAGCAAGAAGCTCAGAGAAAGGCTTATGGGTAACATGATCTATTCCCATTTCAGAAAGCTTCTTTTTCAGCCTAGTGTTCTTCACATCATTATTTGTCCTCCCCGGAAGCTGTTGGGCTATTATAGACCACCTGAACCTCAGCAATTAACAGAACCATCATTTCAATTCCAAAGGAACACTGTATAGAAAGACTAAGCCAAGAAGTAATTAAGGGAAATAAGGGTTAATGACCTGCTACCTATATAGCTGCATGAAGCTTAACGATTAGACTAAGCCTGCAACTTTTTCCACACTTTGTAAGACCTGAGAAATGAACTCAAATAAATGCAGAATATTGCAAAAGGAAAGATAGCTGATTTCCGAACTTAATTGGTTAGTTAATAATACAAGTTCCACGTATCAGAATATTTGAAAACATTCTATTCTGCCAAGTCCTGACCTGCTTTTTTGGGAATAGCAGTCCAGTTACCTGATCCACGCTTTAAGACAAATGCCAACATCTTTGAATCTTCTTCAAGCTTTTCAGGGCATGGAGGTCTCATCATTATCTCATCCCTTAATCCAAGAGCACGAGAATGGCTCTGAAAAAGCAAACATCTTTGAAGGGAAAGAGAGAAAGGAGAGATGGGTTTAAAGGTATCACAGGCGTGGAAGCAAGAAACGAGTGGGACTTATTCTGATTTAATTACTCTTTGAAATATAAAGATTTTTTAATACATACAGTTAGTTTAGTGGCAATGGCACCTCTAATTCCAAATTTAACGACCAAGAAAAATATTTATTGGTTAGCCCAACATAACGTCAATGAAGCCCAGTTTGAAAATGACACGGCTCGGAACATTCTTGGTCCAATTCCTCTCTAGGTCCAGATGAAGCGTTCTAACACGGCGGCAACTGCCAACTATAAATCAAGATAGTAAATAAATAATTCTATGGAAATTATTTTATAAATTCAAAATAACTAATAGCCCGACTCATTAAATTTAAACAACCTTTGTTTTTTAATAAAAATACAATATTCACATTATAATATATCTAATTTACTAATAATACTATCCCAATAAAGCCAACAAAACACTATATATACTAAGATTTGATTCCAAATTTTAAGAATCTTTCCAAAGATATGATTCCATAATTTATTTGTATGAATATTTATTAATTTTATTGAAGATTTCAAAGAATATATTTAATATAAACAGCACTGTACATATATATATATATATATATATTTACTAACAGTGCCCAGTATCCTTATTTATTTGCATCTCTAAAAATGTGATAAAGTGACTATCATTGTCACGACGCCAAATGCTTACGGGGTCAACAAATTTCTCGAGTTAAAATTGAATACAGGATTAGGGTACATTTTTGTAAATAAAACGAGTGATTGCCACGTGACACACGTTTAGACTTTTCTTCGCGGCGAAGGTAGTCAACCTTTCATTAGTGTAGATTTTACCTTTCTTTGTAAATGAAGTCTTCTTATCAAGTTTAATTTAATTTTTGTTGTAAGTATAAGATTTTATAATGATAGTTTAAAGGTTTTGTTAGATCCACGTAAAAATAAAAAATAAAAAAATGTAATGATATAATACGATTGACAGGTCAAGAATACTATGTTTACAACACAGGCCAACTATTCGTTGATATCAATTTGAGAGATTCCATTAAGAATTATTAATTAATTAGTATAATGAAATGTGTGAGAATAATAAGAATGAATCAGACACATGTCTTTGTTGCGTTCGAAACTTCGACCTGGCACACACACTCATGTCCAAATATTAAAATTCCCATTTCCATCCTCAAGTCGGATAATCCAATGATCGCTCCAACATGCCAATTGTTTTGAGGTTAGGGATATTTTTAGTTAATTTGTATCGTCGTTTTTTTCCAGGAAAGGAAGGAAGGCAAAATGCGTCGTATCGTATATATATTTTGATTTTATTGATTTTTTTTAAAGATATGCGATAAAATTATAATAAAATCATTAAATGCGAGGACTTATGGACATAATGTTATCTCATACCCTTTATTTGAATGGATATTTTTATTTAAAAAAAAAAATCTCACGCCAAAATTTTTAGGTCAGTAATAATTGACTCATTTGATAAAATACAGTTGAGTTGACAAATATTCATAATTGGAATTGTGTACCTAGTAAATAGAATAGTAACAAATTGTAATTTAGACTTTGTTCTAACTTGTTTCCAATGTTTGTATGGGTTGAGTAGCAGTTACTATCGACAATGTATTCGATGTAAACAATTAAAAATTGGCAGATGATTGCTCTTAGTCATCCCCATTTAGCAGCAGTAAAATGGTTAATTTATTCCATTGACTGACTCCAAAGCCGTCGATTTCAGCAAGGTAAATGGCCAAATTGGATTGATCTAGTCAGTAGTCACAGTGGTTTGTCTGCTTTTGTAATCGCTCATTTTTCTCTTTACATTACTTTGTTGATGTTGATCTGGAATTATTAACGTTAAGAACCCGTTGTCAACTAAACTCTTGATTGATGGCCACCCAACCGAGCACGACGAAATCTATTCCATTATTTTTTTCCTTTTCAAACTTTTCAATTCCATCGCCGTTCCACCTATTATTCTTGTATTAATATTAATATTAATTTTATTGTTTTTTCCCGTTCGGTAATGGAAAATTCTCACACTTTTCCCGGAAAATGCTAACATCACCGACCTGCATCAACACAAATTTTTTATTCAGAAAACTCAACTCTAAACCGTTCAACATCTCTTTTAAACCCCCCTCTCTCTCACGCGTTCCCTTTCAAATTTGTTGTTGCTGACCGAACTCGGTTTCTTCATTCTCCTCTCTCTCCCCTTTCCTATATACATCTTCTGAGGGTGAGAGTTTTCTTTTGTTTTCCTTCGAGCTCGTAGTACTGAAACTTTAAAATTTCAATCAAACATTGAATCGTCAGTCAGGGTTTTGTTTTCTTTGGGGCATTTTGTGCTGGGGAGATGAAGAGAGGTAGATTAGAAAAATTAGATACCTTTATGTCATTAACCAGGCAAAGATCGGTTCAGATACTGATCGGAGTTGGAGTTTTGTATATATTATTAGTTACGCTGGAAATTCCTTTTGTTTTCACAACTGGGTTTAGTGCTGTGTCTCAGGAGTTCTTGACTAGGCCTTCTAGGCTTGAGAGCGAGGTGGACTTGGAAGAAAGAGAAGCCCCAACTCGCCCGGTGGAAAAAATTACTTTTCACGCTAATCAACCCACTCAGAGCCATCCAACTGAGTACAAGATCATATCGGGCTTGATCTTCGATAAAAACACATTTGATTTGAGTGGCAAAGATGGGTCCTTGGAGCTTTACAAATCAGCAAAGCAAGCTTGGGAGGTAGGGAAGACGTTTTGGGAAGAGCTGGAATCGGGGAAGTTACGAACCGCTGGTGATAAGTCCGAGAACCGATCAGAATCATGCCAGCGTTCGATTTCGCTGTCTGGTTCTGAGTTTTTAGCTCGTGGAAGAGTTGTGGTCCTTCCTTGTGGACTGACATTGGGGTCCCACATAACGGTCGTCGGAAAGCCGACGCCGGCGCACCCTGACTACGAACCCAGCATATCTCTGGTCAAGGATGATGATGAACCGGTGATGGTATCACAGTTCATGATGGAGTTGCAAGGGCTGAAGACCGTTGACGGTGAGGACCCCCCTAGGATTTTGCATTTTAATCCCAGATTGAAAGGAGATTGGAGTGGGAGGCCTGTAATTGAGCAAAACACTTGTTACAGAATGCAGTGGGGTTCCGCGCAGCGGTGTGATAGTTGGAAATCGAAGGCAGATGAAGAGACCGGTAAGTGATATATGATATTCACTGATGCTATGGTCAAATGCACTATGGCAATTGTGCTTTGGTAGTTTATAGTATGTCGTTCATACTCACCGTGGTGCATAGTGCGGCGTATTTTCCTTCCTTTGCATTGTTATAGGCGAAATAGATGCTATCATGTGACATAGTTGAACATGAACTTATGTAGTCTAGCATAAAGCTAAGACTGAAGGAGGGCAAGGATTGGTGTCTGGGTGTGATCTCCCAATACTAGGAATGAGCTGTAGTTTGTAATAACTAGTAAGTAGTCATACCTTTCTCTATCAAAGAAAAGAAAAGACAAGATTATAAAAGCGAACATCTCACTCGATTTATAAGAAGAAATTATTTCTTAGTTGAACTCAAACGAGTTTGTCCATGGATAGATTCATGTTATGTCTATTCACCTGCGACAAATGTTAGGAAGACGTGCGAATAGTCTACTAGGTACGTTAAACTGCTGGTTCTTTTCCCAGTTTCAAGGTTTTAGGTTGTCTTTATGATATTTCTGGTAGTTTACATGTAGGATTTTAGTCTTTAGGAATGCCTTTTTATTTGAAATTGCTAACTTTCTCAGAAAGTAACTTGTGTCATTGTTCACATTCTTTGATGAGTTTTCCAATTATATATTCATTTCCTTAGCGATTGTATCGAATTGAGTAATTTCTTATGTTGACCACAGTTGATGGACTGGTGAAGTGTGAGAAATGGATTCGAGATGAAGACAATCATGCAGAGGAGTCTAAGGCAACATGGTGGTTAAATAGACTTATTGGCCGGACAAAAAAAGTAACAGTTGACTGGCCTTTCCCATTTTCTGAGGGCAAGTTATTTGTTCTTACCCTTAGTGCTGGATTAGAGGGCTATCATGTTAATGTAGATGGGAGGCATGTGACTTCTTTTCCTTATCGCACTGTGAGTAAATATCCTTGAACTTATCAACCTTGGGAAGGATTTGGATAATTTTTTAATGTTGTTTGTTCTTATCCTTAGGGGTTTACTCTTGAGGATGCCACTGGGATTTCTTTGAGTGGAGACATTGATGTCCACTCTGTATTTGCTGCCTCTTTGCCTTCGTCGCATCCTAGTTTCGCCCCACAGAGGCATCTTGAATGGTCAGGCAGATGGCGAGCGCCACCACTTCCTGACTTCGAGGTAGAGATGTTTATCGGTATCCTTTCTGCTGGAAACCATTTTGCTGAGCGGATGGCGGTAAGGAGGTCATGGATGCAGCATAGGCTTATAAAATCTTCAAGAGTGGTGGCTCGTTTCTTTGTAGCACTGGTGAGTGATTTTATCTTCTTTTGTTTTGATGGTTATGATTTTATTTCTGATTATCCGGTTAGGGATTCTTATCATTTGAATTTAATTTTTTGACAGCACCCTAGAAAAGAAGTGGACATAGAGTTGAAGAAGGAAGCAGAATTTTTTGGTGATGTCGTTATAGTGCCTTACATGGACAACTATGACCTTGTTGTTCTGAAAACTGTTGCTATATGTGAATATGGGGTAAGTTTATTGAATGAGAAATTGTTGACGTCAAATGATAACAATACTAATGTTTGGAATGTGTTACATTGTTCACAGGTTCACGCAGTTTCTGCTAAGTATATCATGAAGGGTGATGATGACACTTTCGTAAGAGTGGATGCTGTTTTAGATACAGCTAGGAAGGTTCCCGCTGGTAGAAGCTTTTATATTGGGAACATAAATTACTACCACCAACCCTTGCGGCATGGTAAATGGGCTGTGACCTATGAGGTACTGAAGACCGCTTTTCTTACGCTCTTTAAGAATTTCATGGAATGAACATGGATTTCAGTTTAGGGCTGCGAGAATTCATTGTAATATATAACTTTTTTGAGTTGAGGACACATTTTCTACACTGTTGAAACGTTGAACTTTCAAAGACTGTATCCAGTGTTTTAAGTACTGATATTTTATTGGCTTGTGTTGTTTTAGGAGTGGCCAGAAGAGGATTATCCACCTTATGCTAATGGACCGGGTTATATTTTATCCTCTGACGTTGCGCGCTACATTACATCTGAATTTCAGAAGAATAAATTAAGGGTCAGTGACTTCATTTATTGTTTCGGATTTTTCTCTGTTTTGCTTCTATAGGTCTTTCATTGAGTGAAGATTTTTCTCTTGGCTTAAATGTTTTGGTTTGTTTATGCAGTTGTTTAAGATGGAAGATGTGAGTATGGGAATGTGGGTAGAGCAATTTAACAGCTCAAAACCAGTGCATTATTCGCACAGCTTACAGTTCTGCCAGTTTGGTTGCATAGAAGACTATCTCACAGCTCATTACCAATCACCAAGGCAGATGATGTGCCTGTGGGATAAAATGCAAAGGCAATCAAAGCCTCAATGCTGCAACATGAGATGACACGTTGAGGGGTGTAGCCATAGATTATTATCATTACCTTTGAATGAATACGATGATGAGGAAAAGAACACAGGACAAGAAACAAGTTTTGCAGTCATAGCATCGAATATTGTATATACTGTGGAGCTTGAATAATTAAACGTTCCCTTGTATAAAAATATAACCTTTTCAATTCATTTCATTATTTATTGCTTCTTTGTTCTCTCTCGTCGACTTCTGTTGAATTTTTGGTGGGGGGCAATTATAAATACAGTTCTGGCTCGGGATTGGTAGATGAACGGGAAAAATGGTTTTGGGTTGGGGGAGGGGACACGTTTGATACAATTTCAAGTTGTGCTAAGTAATTATCATCCACAGAAGAAATAGACATTTGCTCCGTTATTTTGTTCTTTCTATTCAAACTCAAAAAATAAGAGTAGGTGTGCAACATCTTGTCAATAGAATTATAAGCCCAAAAAATTAGTTATTGATTTATTTTTAATTAGTGTGAACTTTATATTATTCTTATTATTGAGATGTGATTAAAAGAAACATACGTAAGTATTTTAATTTATTAGGAAAAATGTGAACATCCAAGACATGGATATATCTTGTAGGACAAAGTAATACAACATCATAAGAGAAATGCTACGCCATCTGAGTTGTTTTGGTATAATTAAAATAATTTTTGTTAAATTAATATTTGGGTTATTTTTTATTTTTTTAAAAAAAAGCATTAAATGAAATTAGAGTTATCATAACTTAAGGTCAGAGATCCCACTGCTAGTCAAAGGCGACATCAATAATCACATGGGAATTACTGTGTGTACTGAAATACTGATTTCATTTTCACAATTATGCATTGCTATGAGTAGCACTGATTCTGTTACCACTTACCAAACCAAACCATGTGAACTTTTTCAAGAATGTGAAGAATACATAACGCTAACAGGGGAAGCTATAGAATTTGAAGCATTCAAAACTGGATCGTGTTCTCACTTTGTTCTGTTCCATGTTGTTTCCTTTTCTTGTGCATGCTTCTGCAATTTGCTCTATCATTTGACCATTTGGAGAGGGAGAAGGAGAGGGTATGGTCAAGTCACGGAAAGAAAATACTAACTTGTAGATATCATAGTCTTAAGATAAGAGGCATCACAGTAGAATAACTCTGACCAGAATTATCCATAATACTTTTGCATTAGTCGTTTACAATACAGTGGGAAAGTGAAGAAACAAAGACATCTGTGAGAAATGACATTAGTGGTATAACTTAATCTTTACTTAATTATCATTGTCTTGTCTTGTGTCATTGTTTTTCAACTAGTTGTGGAAAATAAGCTCAGATGAAACCATGAGGAGTAGACAGACGTACTTGAAATGAAGTGAGGATGAGAAATCTGTCCATGTTAGGAAATGAATATTGCCTTAACCGTGTCCCTCCCGTGTCTAACCGTGTTCCTGCCGTGTCTATCAGCTTAATCAACACTAACTTATCCTAAATGTTAGTTTGTTATGTATCTGAATCTGATCACTCACTTCGTCCGCTCAATCTCGTATGTATATCTCTCTGTGTACACAGTTTACATTTATCTCTTGTAACAACATCGTATATCTTGTATTATAGTCCTGTCCTGCAGAAGATACACGCTGCTGCCATTTGCACTCGAAATCAGATTCCATTACTGTAACTACAACGGGAACATGGCTGAGGAATATTTATTCCCTAAAAGTCGAGAACTTGCACCATCTCCATCTCCATCCACATCCAAAGCTTGCCAACTTCACCACCCCGTTGGCATGTCCAACGACTCATAATAATGTTGTCAATGTACAAAGAAACGGTACATATTTGTTCTGTGTAGGACCACTGTCCACACATACTTAGTCCCACGAAATCGAAAAATTACTGGAACCTAATATTCTATCTGAATTGTCTTTTTCTCCTTTAAACGTCTGCTGTTACTTGACTCATTTTGCTTATAAAAATTGGGCCTTTCTCATTCCCATCCTGACCCTCCCACACGCACTCTTGCTTTTTTCCTTTTCTTCTCTAGCGACTGAAAGCAGAGCACCCAAGGGTATCCTGGATCCCATCGTAAACAGAAGGCACTATGGAGGCCATAAAGATGGCCGAGATGTGGGCGACAATGGGGTCTACTCTTGCTAGCATCATGTTCTTGTGGGCAATCATTCGCCAGTATTGTCCCGTCGAGGTACGCCGTTTCTTCGAGAAGTACACTCACAGGGTTATGGGCTACTTGTACCCCTATATCCGAATCTCTTTCCATGAATTTTTGGGTGAGAGACTCAGGCGCAGTGAAGCATATAGTGCTGTGGAGGCATACCTTAGTGCCAACACATCAAAGAGCGCTAAAAGGTTGAAAGCAGAGATGGGAAAAGATTGCAGCAATTTGGTGTTGACCATGAATGAATATGAGAGGGTAACTGATGAGTTTGAGGGTGTAACGGTTTGGTGGGTCTCCAGCAAGGTTGTGTCTCCGGCAAGTTCCATGTCGAACTATCCAGGACAGGAGAAGAGGCTCTATAAGCTAAAATTTCATAAGAAATACAGAGAGGTAGTAACTGGGTCATATTTGGAGCATGTGATCAGAGAGGGGAAGGAGATTCGTATCAGAAATAGGCAGAGGAAGCTATACACAAACGGTACTGGGTATAAGTGGCCCAGTTATAAGCATTCCATGTGGAGCCACATTGTGTTTGAGCACCCAGCCACATTTGACACTTTGGCCATGGAACCAGAGAAGAAGCAAGAGATCATTGAGGATTTGCTCACTTTCAGTAAAAGCAAGGATTTTTATGCAAGAATTGGGAAGGCTTGGAAAAGGGGTTATCTTCTTTACGGCCCTCCTGGTACTGGGAAATCGACGATGATTGCAGCGATGGCCAATTTTTTGGGCTATGATGTCTATGATCTTGAGCTCACGGCAGTGAAAGATAACACAGAGCTGAGGAAGCTGTTGATTGAGACCACGAGTAAGTCTATAATTGTAATTGAAGACATTGATTGCTCACTTGATTTCACAGGGAAAAGGAAGAAGAAAGGAGAGAAATTTTCAGATGATGAGAATGAGAAGTTGAACGCAGAAGCTGGAAGGAAAGAAGCAAAGGAAGAAGGTAGCAGCAGCAACAAAGTGACCCTTTCAGGACTGTTGAATTTCATAGATGGGATATGGTCTGCCAGTGGAGGAGAGAGATTGATTATGTTTACTACTAACTATGTGGAGAAGCTTGATCCAGCACTTATCAGAAGGGGTCGAATGGACAAGCACATACAGCTATCTTACTGCAGTTTTGAAGGATTTAAAGTGCTTGCTAAGAATTATTTGAAGCTTGAAACGCATCCACTGTTTCACACAATTCAGACGCTAATCGGGGAGATTAAGATCACCCCAGCTGATGTTGCTGAGAATCTTATGCCCAAGTCGACAGTGGATGATGCAGAAAAATGTCTTTCAAGGTTGATCGAAGCGCTTAAGGAAGCAAAAGAAGCAGAAGCAGCTATTATTGAGGCTGAGAAGCTGAAACAGAGTGCTAGTCCCGTTAAGGAAGACGGTGGATTTTGTGATGGTGACAGAGAAACTGCGGAACCAGAAAACCAATGCCAGCGATAATGCATTAGTTTATTGATAATAATATGTAAAATGATTCTGGCAAAAGTTTGTCATGATATAGCGAGTAGTACGTAAGTAAGTAATATTTTATCTTTGCTAGAAGTCCACCAAGAAAGAAGAAAAAGATAGGATTGAATTGAACATACCTTAGTGCGATGCCATGCTTCGATATTTTAATGAGCTTCGGTGTTAGTTTTTCGAATGGCCGTGTTAAAATTGAGATGAAAAGTCACTTTCTATGTTTCCAATTAGATGACTCTGACATCAAGATTCAAGAATAGTATAACCTGTAATATGAGCAACTCGAATACAGCAACGGATAAAATGATTCCTCGAGGACCCAAATGCTGACCACTATCAATATGTCAAATAAAAATTAAAAAACTAAAACTAGAGGAGAGGGCTTTGATCATCTAGAAGCCATATCATTTTTAGAGTTACAATACTAGTTAACAGTTATTGTACATGGATTGGATGGGCCAAATAATGCCCAACAAATTCCCAGCCATTTTCGTAGACCCTTTTGAATGTAGACATACTAAAAAATGACTATCTAATCTACATAACTCGGTATCATGCTGCTTGCTTGTCACGTACCAACTTAGCTTTTCTTAAGATCATGCCATAGGAAGACAACTGATGATAACTTCCTCTGGGCTTATACCAAAATTTATGGTTCTACTATCATACAGATTGGCTTCCCTGATTAAAAAAGAAAAGAAAAAACTACAATCCCTGCCTGCCTTGGTGTAGAAGGGGAAGCTTCAGTAATCATCTTTGTCTTCGTCTTTCATTATCGTATTTGGACCATCGTCAAAACCAGAACTCGGGGCAAGCTCATTCAAATCGAGGAAACGTCTTTTTCCCATGCCCTCCACCTCCTCCTGACCAGGACTACTTGAATTTTCAGGAGGCTGGTTTTCCTCTTTCTCTTGAATTTCTGGATGAGTAACATGATTTTCTACTTTCATTTCCTGATCCTGATGACGATCATAATGGCCATCTGAATCTTCACTTTCCATCATATATTCTCCTCCATTCTCACTGGCTTCTGAGTGTTCGTCTGTTCCATTAGATTTCTCAGGCTTCATAGATTCGTTTTCGGATTCAGAATCCATCTCATATTGTCGGTAATTTATCCGATTTCTGGTGGCCCTCTTACTCCGTCTTAGACCTGATTGAATCTCACCTACAGACCTGAGTTTAGTTTCCCTTCTAGTACGGCCAGGCAACTTCTTTAATTTCCGGGGTTCATCACTATCCTCACTGATACTCAAGGAATCTTCATCATCATCATCTTCTTCTTCTTCGACATTTTCTTCATCCCACTGATACTCTTCATCTCCTTCAGAGCTACTAGAAAGCTTCCTCCTCTGCTTCCGTTTCCTTAGATATTCCTCATCATATACGGCTTCTCCAACAATATCATCATCGCTGTCAAAGTCCGCGTCATTATCTGACATTACTTCCACAAACTCTTTCTCTGAGTACCGCTGAGGCCTCTGTCTCCGTCGATTGCTGTTTTGAATAATACATCATTGATTAGTCAAACGCTAAGACAAAGCACCACAATAAATTTGAAAAAACCTTGCCCACCTTCGATCCAATTCTTCATTTCTGTGATCTTCCTCCTCCTCCTCACCATCATCATAATCGGGTGATTTTGGAGACGACATATGAAAGCTCGTATTTTGATTTTGAGGGGCAATCGAAGACCCATTCCATTTACCATTAGTTAAAGCTTCAGGTTTAGCTACCGCTTCCCTCCTAGGTATAGGTTCTGGGGATGGTTGTTTCTTTCTGAAAAGGAAGAAAAAAATATATTTTAAATGATTCCCATTCATTACCCCCAGCTCCTCCAAAATAAAATAAAATTTAACATAGACACTAACACACAAAGAACAATCAGAGAGAAGATCGTATATAAACTACTAAAAGTTCTATACTTGGTTATCTTGATTGCCTCATTGATTGACCGATCATAATCATCTGCAAAACATTCACATAAAAGGTTAGTTAGGTTTGCGCCCCATTAGCACATAACAGTACTCGAGCAGAGCAGTGTGATGTCTCCCATCCAACCAAAATATATTAAAAACAATGAAGTTTCAGGTTTTCACAAAATTAATAAATAATGAATGGCTCAAATTGTCTTGCTTTGTTCATACCAAACGTGTAGGTTACAGGTTTCCTATCACGAAGTGAACGCCCAGGAGCAAGCCCATCAACACCCAAGAAATTATCAAGAAGAAGAGCTTGTCTATGTTGCTTTTTCAGCAATCTCTCTTTCCTCTGTGCAAGTAGAACAAACCGGTTTTGTATCAGTTAACAATGCACTAAGACTCCCCAAGGACCAAAATTCCAGAGAAAAAGAGGAAAGGAAATATACATCCACAAGAAGTATTAAGTACCTTATGAACTTTCTCAATCTCAGGAAGCATGTCATTCTTCAGCTTTTTCCCCAGAGAAGCCTCTGTTCTGTTTTTACTTGAGAAAAGCTTCTCCTGTGTGGGCAGATGAATAAATTCCAATAAGGAGGAACTCAAAGTAATTGCAATACATATAAACGGGACAGGAATGATTCTTCTTTTAATTATTCTATTTTAAATTAAGAAAATAATCATGCAATCTGAACAGATCAGCAGTTTATGTAACAGCAGAATTAAGCATACAATTAAGTAACTGTGGCAGCTAATATCAGTTTAACATGTTTCTCTTCCTGTCTTGAGAAAAGGGGTTGTCTTTTGCATGAAGAATGGTGATGTTTTCCATCCCTGCTACTGCAGTCCAAACCGTTGGGACACAATTATGTGCGAAGAAATAAGATTAATATTAATAATATCTGTAAGCATAGAAACGTTTCTAATGAAGTGAGTCTAATCATTGGGGTTATCATTTTCATGAAGATTAGGGTCTAATCAATAATTTGCATATCTAGAGTTCTAGTAATTTAGGGACATGTAATTAGGATCTCCCACTAAATTACATTTTTCAACTGGAATAACAGAGTGGAATTTAAGTTAGAGCATACAAAAATAATAAGATCAGGATTAACTTATTGGTAAATTGACCAGTTAGTTCTACCTTCTCTCCACCTACTTTCTCTCTATATAAATTCTCTTCAAAATTTTAATAGGGTTATTTAATGCATGAATGTATGCCAGCAACATCTAAACTCCAAATGAGCCACCCAACAATCAGTACTGCAAGTCCCACTATTGGAATATTTACAAAAACACAAACATCAAAAGGGCAGCTTAAGGAACTTACAGAAACATCTTGAAATTCATCAAAATTAGTAGCAACTGCTTCCCACTGGTATGTTGTACAGGGAAGGACCTGGGAACCTTTTGTTTTCCCTTTCTTAACTTCCTTCACTTCAGTTTTCCTAATTTCCCGATACAACCTATGACCAATAATTGGATCATCTTCACACCTGTGCTGATCAAATTTCAATGAGTAAAACAGACAACAAAAATTTACAATAACGTTCCAACAGAATATTTCAAGTTTTTCACAAGTGAAAATTCAGTTTTTGAGTCAGTACATTACCAGTAAGAAATCCCCTGTGAATCACCACCTATACGCTCTTTACGGAATGTTGAAAATTGAACACCATGTTTGAGTGAGTTGTCAATATAGCTTCGTATATCTTCTTGCTGCAAAATGTGGTTCAAACTTAATAATCCTGTCACTGAAAGGCTTGCACAAGGAAGGTCAAAAAGGGATCACATCAAGTCATATAGCCTTAAATACACGATTTGGGGAAACCAACATTGTCCTTTCCATATCATAGGTAAGTCTGATGGGCTTTGATCATGGGGTCTGACTACTACTACACCCTACCCCACCACCCCCCCAAAAAAAAAACTGAAAAAAATGTTGAAAAAGTGGAGGCCCAGTTAACCAGAGGGATCACTGACAAACAATAATAGTAGTACCTCAACACGAATGTCACATAATGCTTTCAAGATAACCACACGGACCCCTGGATCAAGCGATCTATATGCTTCAATCTCCGCCCTGTCGTGTCAGCATAGCTTGAGACCTTGGAAATTCTACAGACTACAACTTGAAAATATTCAGTGTTTCATGCCTACTTACCCATGTGAAGCAACAATTGGAAGATCCCCTTCAGCAACCTGCATTTAAATTCCAACCTCATATTAACTTTGCAAATAACATATTTCAAATCATTCTCAATATTAACTTGCTGAGTAAAATGCTGTCATTACCCACTGCCACCAATCTCTCAATTTTCTGCATAATACAGTGATCCAAGTATCACGGGTGAGTGCCATTCGCGTAATGGGAGGGATTGCCTATCAAGAGATTTATAATATTTGTTAGAAGAGCTAGCTCCAGTCTGGCAAGAATTTGGCAAGGTAACTAAAAATTATTAATTTCAAGTCATGTAGATAGTGCAAGTGACAGAAGGTGAATGCAGTTGAACTAAAACACACCATCAAACATGCCTTTAGAAGAGTTGCAAATGTAAGGCCAGTTACATTAAACAACCCTAATTTCAGTCAATCTACCCATCAATAACATGCTCAATCCAATAATCCACTGTTTAAATTAGCCCATCTCTGTATGCAATTCATCTCATCATGCATCCACAGTCCATCCTGCCTCTAATATAAAATATTTACAAATTGAAGCTTTGGAATTCCAGCAGAAGGCTAAATCCTCAAACTCTCACTGCATAGCTTCAAGCTTGTCATAAGAAAAACAAGAATTAGAAAGAGAGAAAACTGTTGACCCTAAAAGTGTAGGGAATATCTATATATTTGGTTTTCCCTTTTTGGTAATTTATTCCAGTAGATATTCAACTTCTTCTGTCACCTCTCTAGCATCTATGTACAATAACAACAAGTCTTATTTCACTAAGTGAGATCAGCTACATGGATTACATAATAGTAATTTGTGCTCCAAGCTTAGGAATAGGGCAGAGACATGGCCAAAACCCAGGACTATTAAAAATGTATGGAGCTCCTTCTGGAACTCATAATCAATTGACACAGCATATCATATAATTTCTGTTCTCAAAACCATAATGAATAAATAACAAATTCTGGTTACACTATTCTTTGCATGAATGAGACTTTAAACCTGCGCACACATAAAAACAATGCTAATCCCAAATGTAACACTTATGCAGGTTAAAGGCAGAACAAACAAATCACATTTATCTCTTTCTTAACAAGACTATCATATTTTTCATCAAGAATATGGTGTAGTCTAGAGTCTGTCAATTGATACATAATGACAAACTATAAAATTGCAACCCTTCAGTTTTGTTTCCTTCCATCGACTTCAGACCCCCAAAACCTACCTCATTGAATAAAGTTTCAGTTTCAGCCCAACTTTTTGGTATTCCTCAAATTTTTCATCTGGATTGATCCATTCATTAAAAATTTATACAAGTTCTTGACTTTATCTTTGAGTTTTCCCAAAACGTGCATAGATCTATGTTTCTGTAAAGATTCCATATAGAACAATGCAATTGTATCTTCGAGCTACTCTAGTTTAAGTCAAGCACAATAGCTCAAATGAGCATATATTTACAAAGAACTAACCTTGCAACACCACAAAATTTGCCGCTTAAAATTTAGAAGCCTGCCTAACAAGCATAAAACTATAATTTGCAATTTCGCGTGCAAAGCCATGAGCACTGCAACATTAGTAAATTTAACCTAAAGAGAAAGAGGCATAACATGTAACGATGATTAAACTTCTCATGAGTACATATAACAACAATATGCTTTAAACAACACACTCTATAAAGATTCGGGTCTACATTCATTAGAGAGAAGAATTCCTGTAAAAACAATGAAGAAAAAAACAACCTTTAGCAAGGGCATATGTATATCACTCAATGTATCATTGGGCGTGAGGAGAGCTGTCTCGAACTCCTCAGCCGAGAATTCTACTGAGATATTCAAAAGAGGCCTAAATACCTGCAATAAGGTACAGAAAATAAATAAGCGCCAAAACACTGAATATCCAAGAACCCCATAAGTGCAGCCAATCACAAAGATCACAGCTTTCCAGCTCACATGCAAGAAATTGAGTACGGAAGCTAACTCCCACATGGACCGCAGGTTCCATCGAGGCAACTGTGCAGGTGGGGGCGGTTCCACAAGCGGCGTGATGATCTTGCTGCATTGCTGCTGCTGTGGCGACTCGTCCTGCCGCTTTTCCTTCTTTGCAGCTTTTGGCTTCCGTTCGATCGCCGGCTGCCCTGTTGAATAGAGACGAGAAGCAGCGCGAATGGTGCACGCGCGAGAGGGGCGGTTGCTCCTTGTGGTGGTGGGGGCGGGCGCGGGAGCTGTAGTAGTCTCCTCTTTGGGAGTGGGGGTTTTGTTAGCGGAATCGGGGACGTGGTTTTGGGAATTGGGTTCAGGTGAGGATCGTTCGCCGGAAATCGGATGAGGAGGGGAAGATCCTTCGGACATGGTTAAAGAGATCAAAAAGCTTTAGGCAAGTTATGGCGGGATTACGTGTGTAGGATCATGGGTTAGCATTGGAGAGAGAAATCAAGGAAAGGGATTATAGATAGACGCATAGATATGATATATATACAGAGAGAGAAGGAGAAATACAGAGACTTTGTTGTTAAGGGCGAGAACAGAAACAATGTCAAATAGAAGAGGATGGGAAGGACCAAAGGGTCCAAACCCTCAAACGCAAAGGTACTCTTCTTCTTCTTCTTTTTCTTTTTTTCCTTTTTTGTTGCTTGTGTGACTGCAAATAGGAAACTGAGGAGCAAGAGTAGAGAGAGAAGGAGGCGAAGAAGAGGAAGGAGGACAATTCCTGGGATTTGTTGGGGAGTTGGATTTGTTTTAAGTTCGGGTTATTTGGTAAAACTAGTCTTTTTGCCCTACGTGATCTTGTGTTGAGATTTGAGAATGTGTTGTTTGCTTTTGGGATTGACTTGCTAATTAATTCATATGTATTTACATTGTTTTTTCCCCCATTCCCTTTAAATAGTTCAAGTTTCTGTTCACCAAATTAAAAAAAAAAAAAAATTCTAATTTCTATACCTCCAATCCCAGAATACTTCTGTTTATGCAACCCGATTAACCTTAATGAAAAAAAAAAATGGGAAAGTAAATTACTTCTGCTGGTTTCTGTCAATTTTTTTTTTAAAAAAAAATCCAATAAGATTATTTGTAATTGTATTTGTTTATCATTTATTTTATTTCCTGAACTCTGCTTAATTTAACCTGTGCTGCTGATTGGATTCTGATATTTATGTTGTATAATTTTTTTTTTTCCTGGTGTATGAGCTCCAGAGAATAGCAGGACCATTATTCTTAGTGAAGCTGAATATAATCTCCGCAATCATCACAACAGATTTAAACCAAGAAACGCAATTGATCTTTATTTTTATATGAAATCTTTCAGATTCTTAAATGAACTGTAAAGAATATCACAACTTAAAGTCATGCAAATAACTTCTAATATGTTGATTGGATTATTTAGTCTAACCATTAAAACAAGTAGTTTTAGATTCAATCTTTAATATAAATTGAAAGCAAAGGTTTTAGACTGAATCTTTCATATATTTAATCAATATGATGCCAAAAGAATATGTAGTTTAATATAATAAACTGCAGATGAATTCCTATTACATTACAATTTCATTTGTTCAAGTTAGGGTCAATTCTTTATAAATGCTGATTAATATAACCAATTTACTCTCCTACACATGCAAGCAGAATTTCGCTAGCTTCTATAAAAATAACAGACCATAGTATCTTGGGAAGCCTAGTGAAGAAAGAAACATTCTGAAGTTGTCCAATTCTGTTTGACATTGCATATTTTGATAAAATTATTGTATTTCTGCACTGGTAGAAAGCTACTAGTCCGTGGAGTCAGTCCATCGTAACCTGTTCTGAACTTCGTTTCATATAATATTAATGGATGATAGAATCAAAACCTTAACAGATTCATTTTATTAATAGCATATAGAAAGAGAAAAACATAGACAGTAAGAAAAAAAAGAACAGGTTTCATAGACAGCAAAGTAACCCTCTTTCAAGTTAACTGTACAAAATATACGAAGATCAGAGAAAAGTGAGCAAAAGCAACAAGAAAAATGAGAAGTGCAGCATGAGATTGTGACAGAAGTTACTCCAACGGCTGGCATGAGATGAAACTGGAGAAGGACTTGGGTTTGCAGCTGCTGTTGCATTTTCCTTTGAGCAAACGTAATTGCAGCGAGTTGCACGAACAACTCGGTAAACACCAGTACTTGCAAGAATATAGATATCCTTATTATTATCTTCCCCAAATGAATAGATGTAGCCTAGAGATGGAAGTGAACTTCCAGGTACAGAGTCACATTTAATAGGCGAATCATTGGAACAACTGAAAGGAATTTTGCTTGTGGTGAAATTTCCACTATTTTCTGGGTCTTCATCACCTGCCCATATTGCACCTGCATAAAGATCTCCATACAAGTACCTGAAAACCCATTTACTGATGATCAGCAACAGATAGCTGATAACATTACAAAGGAAAGTGCTATTAGTTCCAATGGAATAGCTTATCCTAGGTGATGAAAGATTTTTTTACCTTCCAAACATGCAAGGATCAGTGGTAGAGCGATAGAAGTAGCCTCCAATGATGGAGGCTGACCCTTCTTTCTTGTTAACTTCAGAGTGGTTGTATCCTAATACTGGGAAAATTGGATTTGAGGTACTCAAAGTGTTATTGCTTCTGGTCAACCCATTAATGTAGAACAGAAGGGGACCCTCATAAACACTCCAGCCATAGTTTCCACCCTTGGTGATGAGATCTACCTCCTCGTAAAGGTCCTGCAAATCATCAGGAGCTATTTTTTATAAACTGCAATAATAGTGGTTGTGTAACTACTAGATTATCTAAACACAGACATTCACAGACCTGTCCCGTATCTGCACACACGAAATAGGAAGCTCTTTCTGAATCAAAACTGCAGCGCCAAGGATTTCTTAACCCCAAAGCCCATATTTCAGGCTGCAGATCTTTATCTTCGCTATAGGGATTATCCTTGGGTATAGAGTAATTACCCCAGAAATCAAGTTTGGCAATGTCTGCTGCACCTGAATATTTGAGATACATGCCATAAACAATGGTGAGAAAGAAATATAAGTATCTGAATATAGTCCTAAATGGAAACAGAACAATGAAAATTGAAAAGCAAAAGAAATCAATTTCCTTCTTGCCAGTATTCAATAGGGTAACTGATGTGTCAATTTGATTTCATGGCATCAAGTAGCCAGTTATTTAGAATTAGGAGCAAGACAGTAGCACCAGAACAAGAAAACCGGAATTAGAGAATTTAATTTGGTGACACGAATAGTTATAGGACATGGCAGAAGGCTGATGAAAGTAATATATCTGGTATGCAGGTAGGTTAGTTGTGTGGAAACTTACTTGGAATGTTGTCAACATCGAGTCTCATAATCTTTCCAAGCAGTGACTTCTTGTTTTGGGAGAAATTGAATGGATCACCAGTACCTCCACCATCTCCCATCATAAAGTATAAATACCCATCATCAGGTCCAAAGAGTATTTGGCCTCCATGATTACCTGTAAATGGGAGTCCCATGGTAAATATTCTTCTCACTTCAGTTGGTTTAGCACTTTCTGCCTGGAAAAATGACAATAATTCAGTTCAATTCACTCAATATCAAGCTAATTACATAAAGATAAAATATTTTTTTGGATTTGAGTAGAGGTCTGTACCGAGGAAGGTTGAGATGCGGTACCATTTGCTGTGTATTCTGCAATAACAGTCTGATACTGGCATGGCTGTTTACCACTATCAGTAACTATCTTCGATGGATCACAGTTAACATCTGAATTACATGAACATCTTCCTGTACATCCTGCCCACTCAGATTTATCACAATTAAATGAAGCAAAGAATCGACCATTTTTTGCGAAGTCAGGATGAAATGCCATGCCCATCATTCCAAATGCAGGGTCAAAATGAACTTGATCAGTTAGATCAACAAAGGGACTGGATTCATCAAACTCCATGGCTCCTCCAGAGCCCTGATCCGGAAGAGTGGCCAACCAAACCTTACCCTTTTGATTGGAGAAGAATGCGCGGTTAGAGCCATCAGGATGAGCAACCATGTTGAGATAAGATCCATTCCCAATTTTCTCAAGGCACAAGCCATGAGGGGGGATAATGGGAGTCAAAGTTTTATTTAGTTTCACAAGTTCTCCAGCATAGCATACTGATTCATTAGTGGAGGCTCCACCAAATGCATTACAAAAATCAATTTTGGACTGCCACTGTTCGGTGAGTTTAGCTGCCTCGTTATTAAACGGTGATCTAGCTTCACCTTGCAATGATGGAGCAAATGGAGAATTTGTTATAGATACATTGTAGCATGTATCCCAAACCTGCGAGCAGAAGTTCTCTGCTACTACTGTCTTTGATTGGGTAGAATTTGTTGGAATTGCGGAATTGCAAAGTACAGGAACGGTTCTGGTTGAGGATTCAACTGTAAATAACTGTGCTGAAAATGGGTCGCATCTCTACAAACAAAGAAAGAAAATATCCTGTATCAATGAAGTGCGTAATTTGTTCCCACACGTTGATGACTTTATGCCACAAAAATGTTAACCTCTAACCAGAAGGGTTTTTTCAACTTCAAGTTTGAAATTTGTAGTCATGGGTTTTCAGCTTCGCACATGAATAGTTGATTGTTAGTAAAAACTTAAGAAGCTAGGTTTTCGCTTTCACGGTTTCACCACATGTTCACGAAGTAAAGTAGAGATGAAGCTTGGTCCTTTATGCAACATTCTGATGTGTCAATCAATCTAGGACTACCCCATGCCTTATCAAAATTCGTGAAGAACTTTAATGTCTGTAAGAAAAAAAAATAAAAATTGTTACCGCACAGATTATTGATTTCAAAAGTGAGGCACAGCCAGAATCAGATATATTCATCGCTTGGAATTGCTTCTGTATTTGTGCATCTTCTGTGGAGTTGCAACATGTGCTTCCATTGTATGGGCAAAAACTGTTTGTCGTACTATTCAGAGTAAAGGGTGCTCCTGCAACAAATGAATCCGACCAAAAAAATTAAACGAATTCAGAATTGAGCCTTGCCGGGAAACGTGAGACTCTGAAATCTATAATCTATAATAATAATTAAAAACCAAAAGAAGAAGAGCAAAGACCCACTTGAATCAATACATAAAGGAAGCGAAACGGAGTAATCCAAAAGCAGTAGCAAGAAGCAAAGCAAGAAACTACTAGAAACAGCACCCTTCATCGCACCCAACCAACCAGTTGAAACTCTTCTACAACCAGTATCTGAACTCTACTTCAAATAAATCCCACAGCCACAGGGCCATCAGAAAAAGCAGCTATAGTAGAGGATTGACTTGATGCGCACAAAAAAAAAGAGAGTCAAAAAACATAAATTTTTCTGGGAGTTGAAGTTGAACATCCTCCGTATTCGCAACTGCTCTGCTCTGTACCACCTTCCGTGTTTGACCAGTTGTTCCATGTGATCTAAATGCTCTCTTTTGTCAAATATTTTTGCTCCCAACTTGAGCTTTTTTTTAATCTTCTAGAAACGCAAACACTTTCAATCGCTTTCCCCTTTTTTTTTTTTCTGTTCTTTCATTCACATATCAATGCCAAATTAAGTCAGCTCTGATGGTTCCTTTCTTTCTTTGTATTTCACGGATTAAAAGACTGGGGCATCAAGTTGAAAGTTTCCGCTGTTGACTTGGCTTGAATTCTTAAATGCGTTAGTTGAGACATTAGAGAAAACAAGCACCTAGAAAACCAAAAGCATCACTGCATTCGATGACAGGGGAATCCACTTGGGATTAACATTGAATGAAAAGTTAAAAACAACTACAGACAGCGGGGAGAGAGAGTAAGTGAGGCGTTCAACACTAACAAAGTGGCCAATCCCTGACGTCTATAATTGAAGAAACAAAGATTATGATATGATGAGTGACATGTTAAAGCTCAGGCTAATTATAGACTTGTTTATGGATAAAATCACAGGTCATCACATGCTCATTATTGATGTCACAAACAATGTCTTTGCGACAAGGACAATAAAATAAAATACTCTCGAGGGGTAAGTACCCACGTTTTAGCCAAGTGGCAACGGAGATGCAATAATTTATGGTCGTTTGAATAAAAATCATAACTTTTTTAGGTGTTTGTTTAATAGGTGAAACGAGGAATGTTTACGTGGTTTAAAATTCAGAGTTCACGTGTGAAAGAAAAAATAAAGAAAAAAAAAATCAGAACTACCCTCACAGAACAAACTTACTTGTCTAAGACAATTCTTAATCTTGTTAAATGATTTGTTAACAGAGATTTGAACGTTCTAGAGCATTTATACATGATGATTATTTTTAATATTTATAATAAAAATGAAAAATAATTATATATGATCAAAATAATCATATAACACTAAAAATTGTTTTAAATATATGGGAGATTGAATAGAATATAGAGGAAAAAAAGGGTGAAATGTGCGACCAGGTAACGAGAAACAAAAGTTACATTATTAGTAGAACTTCAAATTCAATGTTAGTACAATTTTTCAATCTGCTACGTACTGTCTATTTTTTGGCCCTCGAGAACACAAACTGAATCAAATATTATAAGGTAAGTCTTCCCGTGGCTCATTGCATCAGGTCCATCTAAGAGCAAGTGCGCTTTTCTTTGTCCTCGCTGAGCATGACCTACCTCCTTTAATTCAATGTTACTTCCCCGACTCCTGCAGTAACCTCAACTATCAAGTGCGCCAAGGGCTTTCATGTCCTCTAAGAAAGCCATGTATGAGTCATCAATGCTCTGCTTTTTAGGTGCCGATGACGAGCTTAATGACTCAGGCTTTACAACAGTTGGCCCCGATGATGCAGTCACCACCGTCGTAGTAGAGGTCGACGGCGATGGTTTTGGTTTTGGTTTGGGTAATGCAGCCTCTCTTCTAACCCGAACAGATGCAGGAACCTAGTAAAGTAACGTAAATCATCTTTGTAAATATGCTAGCAAAGTAACTTGCTCTGGAATAGAAGCGGACTCTTTTAGACCAAAAATAAAATTACTACTCTCATGCCAAGCACAAACAATGGACTAGAAGGTAAGGAGATTGAATCAAGAGAAAATCAAATTACCATAGCTGTAAGCTCTGGAGTGTGCTGAGCTAGTGGTCTTTTAACAACAGTAGAAGCAGCAGATTTAACATATGATGGTTTCTGAGGAGGAGGGGGAGGCGGCCTAGCTATATGGTTCTCTTCCCGTAAGTTAGGAGGAGGACCAGGTGGAAGTGGAGGTCTCATCATTGGAGGAGGTCCAGGTGGAGGACCATATGGTGGCCGAGGAATCATTGGGACCATCATTCCAGGAGGCGGTGTTTGACCTGGGAGTCCTGGTGCAGCTAAAGGAAGTCTCATATCTGGAGGCGGTGGGGGTGGTGGGAAAAGAGAGATTCCAGGGGGTAATAAATCAGGCTGTAAAGTTGGAACTAGAGCAGGTCCCGGAAGTGCAGGCTGCTGTCTTGGAGGAGGTGGTCCAGGCACCACTTTTGGGATCTCCTGCCCTGTCACAAGATTCTTGTTGTCAGCAGTAACCAGAGCACCATCTGACTGACTAGTAGCAGATTTTGGTGGCACCCCACTTGGTGGAGGAGGTGGAGGAAGAGGCACCTACATTTTAGAGAATATGTTACTGTCTTTAAAGGAACAGTTTAGGCTAATTGTAGCATGTCCCAGTTTTTAAATCTAGACAAATAAAGTGTAAACAATTTCCCACTTAGCAACCACAATAAACTATCCACTGACCTCCCGGGTATCATAAAAATTAGAATTCTGTTTATCAATGCCCTTACCCTCGTATTGTCAATTTTCTCCCGGACAGATAAAGCATAAGCCAATCAAACTAGAGTACAAACTTACCTGACCAGGCTCCTTGGAAGATGAATCATCCAATAATGCTGACTGATTTCTTTCCCTTTCACCACCACCGGTGCCAGGTGGAGGTGGCTGAGATTGCTGGAGGGGCGGAGGTGGAGGGGCTATGGGACGGTTTGCAACTTGGTCTTTAGGTGGGGGACCAGGAGGCGGAGGTGGCAAAGGAGGTGGTGGTAATGACGAAGGTAAATTGGTTGTAGCAGGCTTTGGAGGCATAGGAGGTGGAGGAGGTAGAGGCAACGATGTAGGCAAAACAGAGCCATCTGCTGAGTTCACACTGCCAGTATCAGGCAGAGGCGGTGGCGGCGGAGGTGGGGGAGGAGGAGGCACGGCTAATACATCATCCTCTGCCTCTGTCATTGACGATGATGCAGCACCACTTGATGAAGCACCAGACAAGGGAATTCTTGGTCCTGCAGTTTAACAGAAATGTTGACTGAATAAGACAGAATGAATGAATAATACATCATATCTTGATCCATGCTTTTATTCAGACAACTAGTGAGAGAAGCTTAGCATACCTATTGATGATTTAAACATGGGCGGTTTCCCTGGTGGCGGAGCCCCAGTGGGGTTCAGTGTTGGATGATAGTAAACAGAGTCCTGTAAAAAAAAGGGTAAAATGCTAAGGATACGTCAAAAACATTTATGACAGCTTAGACAAGTCTAATTTTTTATTTTCTCAATAATGGAAAAAAAGAAAAAGAAAAATACACAACTCAAATTCTACCTCAGGCTTTGGGTGCTTAACTCTCTCTTCTTCCTCTGCAGTTGTTCTTCTTCGAGGAGGCCCTAAATGACTGCCAAAAGAACATACTAAAATTTGTAAACTAAATAAACTGAATAAGAATTAAATTACTCTTGAAAATATCCGATGAGGCATCCTCACCTGAACATAACAGGGGTCTCCCCCTTCTCCTTCATTTTTTCTTCATATTCCTGTCCAAGAAAGAGGAGAATTAGACCATCAAAAAATAACTGCTTGAAGAAACTATTAAACCAAACAGTTATAGCATGCAATGGAGGGTCTAGAGACTAAAGTATAATAAAAGTCCCTTGCTAACTACTAAGAGATTATGATACAAAAGAAAGAGAATATCCAGGCAGCTTCTGCTTGACTATTAGCAATAGTATTTCGAGATTATCCCAAATAATTATTGCCCTTCCTTTTACCATTGAAGGCTTAAAATCACTGTCAAGAGTGGGTGCATTTAGGTCTAATCTATGAAGTCTGACTCTGAATCAAGTGTCACATTAAGTCAACCCATGCAAAGCCCATGATGAAATAATTAGATTTGGGGCTCCCATCTCGCAAGTTTTATATTGGCCAGAAAAAGATAAACTAATAGTACAACTTACAGATTGTAAAAGCCCCCAAGAAGGCACTTCAGCTACAATGAATAGTACATTCGACCAATGTGCTTGTTACAACTGGTTTTCAGTGGCATGAAAGCAGCAACCACTCTATACATGACAATACAATATGATTTTTAATCACAAAGAAGAAGAGACTAGAGAAGATAAAGAACCAAAAAAGTGTCTTGCATCATAACAGGCACATTGGTCGCTGCTCCTCTGAGTTACAATGTAATGACTACTTCCATTCATTGACAGTATTCCGTTTCTGCATGCTCTTTAGTACACTCAATCCTCTGAGCATTGGCATACATTTTCCTTTTCTTCTTATTTCTTCTTCTATGGGAAAGGAATTTGATAATAAGTCTTACCAAAAGTCTTTCCATTATCTAAGATAAGTCATAGAGACAAAACAATGTAGAACCTAGAAATCTATTAATTACTTCTCAACTTTTGTGAGAAAAGACACTGCATAACAGCAATAAGTGAAGTGATTATGGATTAACAGAGTTAGTAAAGTGGTCCAACAATAAGAAAACAAATAATATATTGTTATTACCTTCCTCTTCTTTAGAACAAGGTTAAGTGTGTCTTGTAGCTGTCTCTTCTTGTGCTTTCTGGCTTTATCCAAAGCACCATCAGCCTCTGCCATAACCAACAATGAACAGTAAATATAGAAAGGTAAAAGTTTCGAAAAGACATAATACTTAAGTTATGTTAACATGTACACCAGGGAAACAAATTTGGTAAGCTAACTGCTCCATATCATCAGCAATAAGACACCCTACGAGTAACAAAGTTATCCTACTACACATGTTCCATTATCTCCAAGTACTCAACCATTAGATACAAAATCTTGTCAAAGCATGACTTACTCATCATCTCCAAGTTCTCTATTTGCTTCATAAGTTGTTCAGGGTCCTTCTTCAAAATCCCCACTTCCCTCACCTTCTTTCTCTCTTTCTTATTCTGTCAAGTAGAAGAAAAGGATACAGGCATGAGTTAAACTATTCAAGAATACACGGAAGACATAAAACAGAAATAAAAAGCTAATAGAAAAAGGAAAAGAAGGGAAAAACAAAAGGCATGCAAACGCAGTAATGTATAACATGTTTGTAATAACGTTAATAAAACCAAAATGTCTATTTCTGAAGGCAAGTCACAAAGCAAAAGTATAACCTCATCTTTTTAAAAGGAGGCATCTCACGTAACCGGAAAAATATCACTAATTCACTACATATCACAGATAACCATCCATGACCAGCTGCAACCACCCACAGATAACGGAATAAGGCAGTAACTACTATCATCTACTGGAGTCATCAGCCACCACTCACCAATCATCATTTTCATGTGTATAACGTGCAGCAAAAAAAAAAAAAAAAAAATTATATCAAACCCAGATCATATAGATTTCTGAGATCTTCTCTAAAAGTTACTTTCCCCTTCACGTTTTAAACCAACAGAACATATTGTTTGCAAATATATATACATATATGAACAAGCTTACATGTAGTGAATATAAAACTAGCTTTCATGTAGTGAAAAAGCGAAAGAGGGTCAGAGAAAATGTGCAGCAATGCTAGCTTCCTAAGAACGACTAAGGCAATTAAGGCTATTATTTCTTTTTATAAACATTGTCGGTACTTGAAAACTTCCTGAAACATAAATTAGGGATTAGGGATAAGTTCATCAAAACTCTTAGAAAGATAACGTAACAAAAAAAAGAAAAAGAAAAAGAAAGAGGCACGATTAAAAGGCAAGAGAGAAAAACGTAGCAGCCAAGAGTAATTACCCTTTTTAATTCCTTCTTACGAAGCTCCTTTCGGTAAGCATCGGTGGGGTTCATCACCTTGCCTCCCTTCGTCGTCTTCATTTTGAAGAGTAAAGTTCTATCTCTCGGAAGGTCCTTCTTCTATGTTCTGTTCGCTTATTAGTATTTATCCAATTACCTTTCCCGTTTCGTTTTTCCTCCCTCTTCTTCTTCCTCCTCTTCTTATACTCCGATTTCTATTAGCGCAGAAAAGAGAGTCACAGAGGTAGACAAAGACGAAACGAAACAATGGTCGAACTCGAAGCCCAACAACAACACCAGCCTATAATACATTCACGGTGATCGCATAATGCTTAATCTCGAATTGTCTGGCCTTTTTTTTTTCCTGTAAAATTCTGATTGTCTCCCTTATATTTGATGGATTAGTGCAAGGTCTTTCCTAGTTACGATAAAATTGAACCGGCCCAAAGAACGCCTTTAACTCTTATTGGGCCTAAACCTAGGCCCATATATAGCATTTATGATTTATCCGACTCAAACACGGCCTTTATCTCTCGTTGGGCCTAAATCTAGGCCCACACGTAGCATTTGTAGTTTCTTCAGGTGAATTCTTTTGGTGCAAATAGAGAAATGGGTGTGGTTAGAAAACATAGGATGTGACAAATGAATTATTCACAGAAAACGTTGTTTGAGCACAAAATATTCATGTCCAGCATCATTATCATAACCTAACGGAAAAATGTATTGGTTTCACGATCTAAGAAATTTTAATCCAGAAATTTTATTGGATTAGAGTAAAAAAAAGTAAATAAAATTAAGAAAAAGATGGTAGCCTGCCCGCCCAGATCATGAGAGCGGAAGGCGCAACGCTAATTAGGAAATGTTAGTCTGGGTTCAGGTAAATTCTCCCTTCGCCATCAAGTTTTCTCTGGGAAATAGTACAACTATACTATGTTCTTCTAATTCCATCAATAAATCTTTCTTTTTCTTTCTCCTCTTTCATCACTCAGTAATAAATTGTAGCGCATATGCACAAGAAGAGACATAATCAACAGCAAACGCAATTATTTCTAAGACAGGATACCCCAGTACCTCTACAGAAAGGAACCTCCTGAAGTACAAACATAAGCAGGAAAATTTCTATTCAATATCAACAGAACAGGGCATATAAGTACACAAAGCTGAAACAAATCAACCTTTGTTTCCTAATGATGTATATATATAGGCTCAAATACAGCACGTGCTTTTGTAGACATGTTCTATTTGGCAACCTTCAAAAGTTCACCACATAATTTTTACAAGAAAGGTTATTCACAGCATTATACCTACTTCTCGCCATATCCCACCTATTCAAACAGCGTCACCACTTATCAGCGGCTGTTGACAGAAAGCACAGAAAGCCTCTACAGAAAAGTCTGATTGTATGTGATCAAGACGATACAAACTAAACTTGCAGGTTCCAAGCGGTATAAATGAGCTTTCACCAGATTTCTTTGCCAATGTACAAAGAGTTTCTCCAACCTTGCACAGAAGCAAAGATCGTACCAGAAAAGATTGTGTGCTGCCTCATTCAAATAGTGATCAGACTGGGAGTAAGAGAGCAAATTAGTACAGACTGATGTAAATAGAGGAAAAGAGAAAGGCAAAGAAATTACTTTCAACTCTCTGAACAGCAACAAGTTCACTGTTCCATCGCGGCACACTGGTGTCTCGTATGTATCTTTATATTCTTCTGTGTATAACCTGACCATAGAAGGCTTTTGTTCGGAAAAACAAAACCGAAGCTGTCAAGGAACCCAAAATGGTAGCAGATGCCATTATGAGGAAAGATAACATAAAACAATGAGTTCCGGTGCATGTATTCATTTCTGATGCTTCTTTGTCATATATATATCCAACCACTCTTACAGAGAATATATACGATCCAACAGGACTTGCTAAACAAATGGCGTTGAATATGCTGCCCAAATGTCTAACGCCAAATATTTCAGAAGTGATTGTGGGCATTAGGGACCACTGAGAGCCATAACAAACTCCGACTAATATTAAACCAGCATAGACAGCACCAGGCAGACCAGAAGCAATCACCACATGGCCAATGCTCATGATCATTAGAGTGATAACCATAAATGAAGGTCTAGCCCACCCTCCTCTGTGTAAGAAATAATCTGATACATAACCAGCTCCAAAACGACCAAGAAAATTCCATATGCTCCATAAAGAAACCATGGTACCTGTCTCATGGCTCGTATAACCGAGAGAGGCTCCAACTTGACCAATATTATTAACTGTTGCAAGTCCTGATCCCATACCACATGCCATCGAAACAAACAAAATCCAAAAGTTCATAGTTTGCATGGCTTGGAACAGATTATGGTTTGCTCCCAGTCGCAAATCCCTTCGATTGTTAGCGTCCATCTCCGGATCTGTATCACTGAGAATAGGGTTTTCACCAGAATCTTGTCTTACATCCATCTTCTCAGTATCCTGGTGGCCTGGTTCAACAATTAGTCGGGACCCCTCATCAAGTAAACTCTGCGAAGTACTTTTGGAGCTCCTTTTCTTCGCTTCAAATGCAATGTAAAGAGGAGAGGCTAGCAAAAATATAAGCACGACAAATACAAAGACGCGGACCAATAATTGCAGACTAAGGATGTTCTCAAGGATTATAATAGCCATAAGATATACAGCTATAAGTAGAGTTACAAATGAAAAGATATTTAGATACTTCCCCTCATCTCCCTCAGGAGTGTTGTGGATTCTGAGAAACCACATAAACAACAAAGTATTTATAGTTGGTAACAGGGCTAACATCAGAAGATATCTTGTAGGTTTGTTGTTGAATATTGTCCGATAGGCTTGGATCATTATTGCTCCGCTGAGACCAACAAATCCCTAGCAAGACACAGAGAAATGCTGACGGCAAAGTTGAGCATCACACAAAGAGATACCAAGTGATAAAACAGAAGGATACGGTCAAGTAATTGTGGGAGTGGGATATTATAACTCAATCCCAATACTTGTTCAGTAAAAACCAGATAGCAAAATTTGGGAAGGCCAATGAAAGAAAATTGCTTTCTGGTATCCACAGTCTTTGATCACAATTCTCTGAACAGGAAGCAGAGAAGTGATAAAACATATGAACTTGTTTACAATTCATCTACAAAGTTCAAACATTATTTGATCCCATAAGCTAAAGTACAATATTTTACAACTTCGGAGAAGTCCGCAGAGCATTATACCGTTCCTTAAGATGCATGCTCATATTAGAAAACAACCACATCTTAATTATGGAAAAAAAAATCCATACAACATACTTCCTAGCGAAAAATCTTGCAAACGAAAGAATAGGGGGAAAAAATAGAAAGTTACCTTCATAATGCCCACAATTGTCCCAGTATAATTAGGGAAGTTCCTTACACCAGTGACAACGTTGGAAGTGTTGAAGTAGGTCTGAGCATGAGCAGTCACGAGCATGAACAAGCACATTAGAGGCACCGGCGGTCGAGGGATGACGCCGGCGACAGCCGTCCACATGAAGAAATAGCCCAAGAAGTTTAGTGCTGCACCGACGAGGTGGACCACCCAAGGCCCAGTTCGTCTGTGTTGGAAAACAAAATCATAAAGAAAACCAGCGAAGACGCCGGAATTGCCTCCGATATCCTTGAAAACGGAGACGAAGTCGAGAGTTGATTGGTCGTAGTGCTGGGTGGACTTGAGGGTTTGTGAGTAGATGGAGAAAGTGTAAAGAGAGCCACTCGTACACTGAATCCATATGCTGGCCACCGTTGAGAACCATTTGGAATTGAGATCGAAATTGAAGTCAATGACCTCCATTTTTGCTCGTTGCTGCACTGCTCTGTTGTGCGTGTCGCCATCGTAGGAATCTGGTTTTTTTTTTATTATTATTGGTAATATTTTTAAATATTTTTTATTCGATCAGGCGAATAGTGATGACACCTGGAGAATCCTGCAGTGACTTAGTAGCCACCTAAGCCGCTCTCCCTCTCCCCGCCGCTTCGGGCGCGATTAATTGGTGACAACTTATTACCGGTTTGCCTGTCGCCTGTTTCAGTATCTACATCAAACATGACCAAACCTCTTATGATGTTTTTTTCACAGAATTCCTGAGGAAAGGAAGCGCGCTACGCGACCATATAATACAAAGATATTAATAATAATCAAAGATTTAATATTGGCAGATCTTGTCCTCAGTGGACGCAGCCTGCTGTTTTATATTCACGTAGTATATTCATGAGAAAAGTACGACATGATTTTTATTGTTATTCTGTCTTGCTTTGTGTCTAGTGCGGCGGATTCTCTGCTGCGCAATATCAAGTTTAAATCCGCGAATTAAGGAAAGGGTTCCAACCTGTGCAACGGATTGGCTCGCACTTGATCAAATCCATCGGAATTCGAAATTTCTGTCAAATGCTGTGAACAAAAACGCAATACCTCTTTTTCCGGAGTTCTACAGTTTCTCCAACGCTGTTGTCTGAGGTTAATCCAGTGAAAGAGATAGTGTCACAGTGTGGAAAGAGGAAACCGAGAAAACGAAAGAGAGGGAAAGAACCAACGCTGTTCCGACAAACTGTGAGGCTTCTCCGGTTCTGATTGCAGGCGGTGCCCGGGATGATCCTTATTCCCGTTTCAATTGATAAATTTTATAAATTTAAAAATTTAAATTTATTAGAGTTTTAAGTGTTAATTTATTAAAATTTTAAGTGTGAGAGATTAAATTAATAAAAATTTTAAAAATAAAAAATTAAATTAATAAACTTGTGAAGGACCAAAATATTTACTCTATAATTTTTATTTTTTTTTATGGATTCTAGTACAAAAGATGCAGCCTTATTTTGGCCCATTTTTGTTTGAGCTTTCTCCAGATAACCCCATCTAAAATTAGTGTTTCCTTTTTGCAGGGGCAAAGGTTAGGTTTTTTTTTTTTTATTATTAGTCTTCTCAATTACTAATAAAATAATTTAATTGCTAAGTAATTTGAGTATAATAATTAAAAAAAATTGTAATGTAAAAAACATATATTAAAAAATAATTATAATTGTTTAATTTTTTGAATATAAAATTGAATTCGGACAAATATTAAGCCAATATAATAATCTAATTATATATTTAAATAATATACAGGTTCAACCCTTTACCAAATATGTGGGCCTCTGTGTGTGATACTAAGAACGATCACTTAATCGAACTGCGAAACTTGTTTTAGTGGGGGAACTTCATGGACAACAACTCAACTCATCCTTACAGGTAAATTCATCATTTTGATGGCAAAAGGAAGAAAACAAGGGGTGATTACCTCAGCCAATTATCTTGTGCTCAAATGATGGTGAATATATTCTACATTAGCTGGAACTCGAAGAATGTTGTAATCTTCTTAGCACGACATTCTTATAGAACCTTCTTGTCCGGAAATACAATGCCACACCAAACAAAAATGCCAGAAAAGCCACCCCTGCTAGAATCAGAAAAGACGACATGAAACAGTGGGGGCCGTAGCATGAGTTATCTTCTTCGTTGGCTTCCATGTCATAAATATACCCAACAACTCTGACTGATAGCAAATAAGATCCAAGGGGACTTGCTGCAGCAATGGTGTTGAAAATGGTACCCATATGCTTTACACCAAATATCTCAGAAGTAATTGTGGGCATTAAGGACCAATTAGCACCATAACCGATGCCCACCAGAACAGGACCCAAATATAGATTACCATGGAAACCAGAAGCTATAATTACATGACCTAGAATCATGATTCCCAGAGTTACAGCCATCAACAAGGGCCTTGACAAACCTTTCCTGTGCATGATATAATCTGATACATAGCCTCCTCCGAAACGGCCAAGAAAATTCCACATACTCCATAAAGACACTAAATTATTGATCTCTACAGTAGTATAGCCTAGTGATTGCCCTATTTGGCCCATGTTATTTATTGTTGCCAGCCCAGAGCCCAACCCAGATACCATAATTGTAAATAACATCCAAAACTCGACTGTACTCATGGCTTGCAAGAGGTTCATTTCTTCTTCATGGGGCAATACGCTGTCATCTGAAGTTGCCTGTACTCTCTCCTCTTCACTAGGAAGCTCATGATATTCCAAGTTTTCTCCTGCCGAAGACTTACTGGAAGATGCAATTAACTTGGGGTTGTTTGTTAAAGGGTTTCTCTCAATGGAAAAGGCTTTTGGATATCTTCGGGACTCCTCACACTGGGCTCTGATAGCAAATCCAAAAGGTGATGTTAAGAGAATCATGAGGACAAAAAATGTGAAGACACGCAGCCAAGATGAAAAGCTGAGGATGTTTTGTAAAATTATTACGAGCATGAGATAAGCAACAATAATCATAGTGGCCGTAGAGAAACCATCCAAATGTTTCTTGGAATCACCATCCTGCACTTCATAGATTCTCACTAGAAACATAAGAGATAGACAGATGAGTGTTGGCAAGAAAGCAAGCATCAGCAGGTAAGTGGTTGGCTCTCCATCACAAAATGTATGATACAGTTGTATCAGGATTGCTCCACTCAGTCCAAGAAAGCCCTTGTCAAGAATAAAAGGCAGAATGGTTTATAAGATGCCGATGGAGTCGACAAGTAGGAAAATTGCTGAAATTCATAATATGATCCAGACCCGTGATCCTCAAATTCAATCATTAAACAATCAAATTCAAACTGAAACAGCTAAAATGCATTCCAGTACTAAACAATCGTTAACCGTTAAAATTGGCAAGACTGAATTAAACCCAGACCACAAATCTCCAATACAAACAGAGTAAAATGGCATTGAAGCAGGTAGATAGATACCTTCATTATGCCCACAATGGTACCGCTATACTCCGGGAAATTGCGCAAGCCTGTGACCACGTTGGTGGTGTTCAAGAAAGTTTGACCGTTTGATCCCAACCATGCAAAGAAGCACACAACAGCCACCGGCGGCCGGTGAATCAATCCGACAATGGAAGCCCACATGAAAAAGAAGCCGAGGAAACACTGAACCGCCCCCGCCGCAAGCACCACCCATGGCCCACCCAAAGATTTCCATTTGGACTTGGTGGGAGAGGGCGGCGGGCCGCGACGGTCGTTGAAGGGAGTGACGGCGGAGTAGAGCAAACCGGAGAGGATGCCGAAGTTGGCGCCAATATCTTTGAAGACAGAGACGGTGTCCAAGGTGGATTGGTCATAGCCCTGACTGGATTTGAGGACAGGGGAGTAGATGCTGAAGGTATAGGATGAACCGCAGCTCCACTGAATCCATATGCCAGCAGCGGCGGCGACCCATCTGTTGGCGAGCCACTCCATTTTCGGAATCGATCGAGTTTGTCTTGTCCTGGTCCCCCTTCCTTCGCCTTCGTTATGATTCCGATTGGTCGGGGGAGTTTGTCGTTGGAGCTTCACTGGCGTTCTCCCATTTTCCTTAATATATACAGTATACCAAGTTTTCTTCTTCGGAAAAGGTTTTAATTAACACGCTAAATTAATTAAAACCTAATTATTAATGCTGTGTTGTTGGGATATTAAACATAATCATGGAAATTAATTAAATTGGGCCCAACTTAAAATAGTAGTTTCTCTTTCTCTTTTAAAATGCGTGTGTTGACACCCTACCTATTTCGAGAGACGTGCCGTGCCGCCAATATCAAAAGGTTAATGACAGGTGGAAACCATGCCACGCAGAACCCACCATTTTAGTCTCATTTGGATCCACAGGCCCAACAAAACAAACCCAAACTAATTTCACAAACAAAAAATGAGTTATTAAAAATAATAATAATAATAAATCAATATAAGAAGCATAAAAATGTGAGTCATTATAAATTAGTAGAGCATTAAAAAATTTGTAATTTGACCAAAATTAAAATAATTATATTAATTTGAAATTTGAATAATTTTTAATTTATTAAAAATTGAATTAAACTACACATTTAATATTTAATATAATTTTACAAATATATTATATCCTAAACGTAGATAATCGTCATTCCTGAGAGTAAGTCATTAAATATAATTTAATAATGAAAATATTAAATGTTGAATCCTCTGGTATAACAAAAGTCACTGACAGTGACTTAACAATGTCGTTCAATCAACGGCCTACTATATTTAGTTTGAGACCCTTGAAGAGCTGATGATAGAAACCTGTGTTGCATCAAAATAACTGACTTTATATTTTAATACATACTTTGTTGCAGTCCAGAACTTGTCGGTCCCCTCCTCATAGCTAGCTTGTCTTGGAACATGCATGCAAGTGGCCGAACACGTGTCCATCCAACACTTTATTAGGTGGAACTTGTTGACCAAACTTATTATTTAGAAGATTTTCTCTTTCAATTATAGACATACATATATCATATCACATTAATAATCATAGGCATTACATTTTTTTTTGAGCATATTAATGCAGATATATCATATCATGTAAAAAATTACGAAGAACTTAGTCTCTTTTTTTTTTTTTTTCTTTTTCTTATTGTTGCATTTAAGGGATATCCCTGGCCATACGTGGCATGTCAATATTCAAGATAAGATAGAAGCTTTAGAACCAAAAAAAAAAAAAGAAAAGAAAAGGACATGTGCGGATGAGATTATTCGAGAAATAAATTTTAAAAAAATGTATGAAAGTCTATGATGGTTAGACTGAAATTATTTATAATAAGCTATATATTCTCGAAAATGAGTCTTAGGTATGAAAAGCTAGTATGATACAAATAGAAAAAGAAACTAGTCATTAGTAGAATATTCATAATCGTTTTCTGTTGACATGCAGGCTAAGAATGGTCAAACATATGATATAGATCGAAAAAGTAGCCACTCTTTACTTTATTCTTTAACTCTACATATTTATCCATTCAATTTCATAGACACTGAAAATAATCTGCTTCTGTTTAAATTGCTTATAAAGCAACGGATTAAATTTTTTTTAAGAAAAAAAAACTCAAGGTGTAACCAAAAATCTCTATAGATTTCCTTTGTGGGCATTGGCCGGGAATGGGTCGCTGATCAGCTAACGCTGGTAAGGCTGAAGCAGGCGGCGGCACTCTTCAATTCATTCTCACCCACATGCTCAATGCACTTTCTTGTATCTTTCATTGATTCTTCTGAAGTACTGCATGCACGCAGACAATCAATATTAACCGCCAATTCAAATTGATTGACAATATTAATCATTAATTGTTACAAATGTTGAATGATTATGTTCCAAATGATAATAATATATGTACCTTGATTCATGAGCCTCCTTAGAATAAACGTATGATTGTCTATCGTCAATTGTGTCGAAAATTGGATGCATCTCATCATAATCTTCAAGTCCTTTTTGGCCAATGGAGGGAACCAATTGAGACTGCATTGCCGTCGCATTGACATTGTTATTTCCGTATGGGTGTTGAACCCACAAAGGGTTTGAGATATTAACATCCTTGGAATCCATGTAAATGGAGTTGTAAGCCACACTTTCAACACTGGAATCATAAGAATATTGCTGCAGTGATACAGGCAAAGCAGCAGCCATTGCAGGGTAACCCTGTGGGCTTGGACCATGATTGAAGAGTGGAAGTGTGACATCATCAGTGATTGATGATCCCGCAGGTTGCTGGTGATAATGTTGTCGATAAATCTCAAGTTGTTGCTGAACAATATGAAGCTCTTCTTCCAGCTGTCGTATCTGGTAACGCAGTCGACAGATTTCCTCGCAGCATCCATGGACAGGATATTTGTCCCTGATGTTTGCTTGACAAATGAGAGAGTCCATTGCTATTTTCCTCTGGCTAGGCTCCATAGCCCTTAATATCTTTACGATGTTGCTGACCCCAAATAGCTTGTGGACATTCTGAAACACCTTTGGTTGGTCAGAAGGGAAGTATGGAGCCAGAAGGCATTCGGGAGTGCACTTTCTTCTCTGGAATTTGCAGGCAGCACAGGCCTGGGTTGTGCCACCCTTAAGGGTCATATTTCTGCCAACTCAACGGTCAAAACTCATTCTATAAACCAATCCCAGGATGAGGAAGAAACAGAGGAGCATGTGTATGGAGAAATTTTGGGTAAGAGTGAAATACCAATGATACTGAGATGGGCTGCATTTTAATATGCGGATCCGATGGGGAGTGGAAAGACTGAGTAAAACAAGAGAGAAGCGAAATGAATGGAGTTAGTTCATTCTGGTGTTAGACCGTTAGGGACAGATGTTGAGAGTTCTAATTTTGGGGGCTACTTTATGGTCATTGCTAGTTTACAATAAGGTACAAGTTCAGTCTAATAGGTAGAAACAAATTGTTTCGAACATGTCAAGGTCAACCCTATCTTTATTATGAATGTGAGCAAGCACCCAAAAATAAAAAGGAACCAACATTATCAATTCTTTCTTTCAAGGCTACCAAGATGTTACAAATCGGTCTACATATGATTGAACTCAGGGCGCAAACAACATTGCTAGCCAATCGAGACTTAACATTGTCATCTTAACAATAAAGATAATATCATTCATACATTTTCTTGTTTATCAAAAAAATAAAATAAAAAGTCTGATAAATATTAAAAATATATATATTATTGTTCAAAATAAATTTTATAAAAACATTTTATGCCTAGCTTAATTCAAATTAATCCATGGATGTGCAAGGGACTGAAGTCTAAATCATGGAAGTTTCGACACAAATAAAGAAGAATAAAGTATATTCCTTCCAGCCATAAAAGTCAAAAAGATGACATTTAATTAAGTAAATCCAATTGGGTGTAAGCTATACAGGGCCTCCCTAAAACAAAAAATAAATTTCCCTCCCACAAATGCTATTGGCTTATGTTCCCGACGATAATTAGCACAGCAACCACATAGCCGGGCAGTCTCCCTCAATTCGGTTGCTTCTTCCCAAAACCAAAATCTGGGCTCTCCAATATACAGCTACTATAGAATCCTCTGATACACAATTCTTCCCCCCACGAGAACCAGTTGTTCCTATGAAACCCCGAATCTTATCAAAAATTTTAAATGCTATATGGCAACTGAGGTATCTATATCAAAAGCATCTCCAAAACTCTCAACCTTATTTGCTTAAACCGGTTCCGGGTAAGTAGCAAAGCATCTAAAACACGGCCTCGCTATAGACACCAGTTGATTGCCGAACCATGTCAAAAGTTAATCTTCTTCCACCAGAAAACTAGTTTACAGCTTCAAAGAAAAGAACCTGAGGTTGTAAATGCCCTTTTTCACACAATGTGAGAACATCTGACCATCCACCAATTTCCTGGACATTGAAATATGTTAAACATACCAACAATGGCAAAACTTTAAATATATTCTTATGTTAAAAACAGTTAACTCACCTTGACTGTCTTGTCGTCATACATAATCCATCTGTCTTGGTCATGGCTATAGGCAAAGCAATGGTAATGTTGCCCATAGTAGCAAACCTGAAAAAGTATAAATAACATGAATTAGGCCAATACATAACGCAAAAAAATGCATTGCAGATTACCATCAAACCGGTATTGATATAATGAGTTAATGTAGAACTAATACCCTGTAATATTGAGTCGTATGGGCATAAGGCAGATACATACCACTGAAACCAAGCGATGGGTGTTTTTTGGATCTAAACCACGATAAAGGACACTGATATCTATCTCAGTGTTGAGTGCTGCAAGAGTAGCTGTTATATCATCAACACTCTCACAGGTATTCTGCCAACCTAGAACTGTAAGTATCAAATAAATATAAGACACAATGCCAAAGATGTTATATAGAGAAAAATAATGACAATCCACGAGCAACAAGCGACCCACCTGTCATAAAAACATGGGGAGGACTTGAAAGAAAGTGATGGATGTAGTTGAGCTTGCCACATCCACCTGTCTCTGGATCACAAGCCAACTGATGATTCATCTCCACAAGATTCAAAAGCTCATCAAAGGAGCTTTCAGCACACATAATCTGAAGAAGAATGTGATCAAGCTATGGTACTCAACAAGCATAATTGTTTACTAAATTTACCACCAGCAGAAATAAGAAACTACATGAACAATTAAAAAGAAAGACTGAAGTACCTTCATCGTGCGGAGGGCATTGGCATTTATGTTGTGAAAAAAGGAAGTATACTTCAAATGTCTGGACTCGAGACCGCAATGATAACAGTTCATTCGCTCAAAAATATCCATTCCAAAGAGTGAATGTGCTATACAAGTGCTATGCGCACAATCCCAAGATCCCGCGCAGTTGCTCTCCACTGATTCTGTATCAGAAGCACTTGAACCACGAGTGAATGATCGGTGAAGACAGTCAAATATCACGGCCAGTACTTCAGAAGCATCATTCATTTGGGCCTGGAAAATGTCAGTATATCAATCACGTTTTCCAGACATGAAGATTTTTTTCATCCCATACAATAAATGAATAAACTGAAAAAAATCAAGTCCCTAAGTGTTTTTTTTTTCTTATCAAGAAAAAAAAATCCGTTAAATTACCTCCTCGAAGAAGTTACTATCTGGATATAGGTTGCTCAGAGCTATCCTCAAGGAAGTAGGGGCTACTGCTTCTCCACTGGAATCCTTTGATGCAGCATCCATGGCATTAAAGATTTCATACAATGCACAGACAACACAAGGATTACCCACATGATCATGCTCTGAACTTGATCTGCGAAGAAAATCCTCTTGAAACCGTCTTAAATGCCATAAGGACTGAGCTCATACGGAAAGAAATTATTAAAAAAAGAAAAGATTTAGGCCATGGAAAACACTGCATTGAGGACATAATAAGTGCACAAACAAATATCACAAATTAAAAAATTGATTTGCAAAACACCTACCTGTATAATAACATTGAGAAAGCAATTATATTCACCCACTTCATTCTTCAGCCCAGCACCCAGCAAATTAGCACCACCCACTTTGTTAGTTATGTTCTCCTCCAGTGGAGTACCCGAATTATCTAAATGTGAAGCTCTATGGGGCTTCGAATCTCTGGGCAATGTTTGATGTGCTTGATATGTGTCTGATGCGCAGGAACTCTTACAAGGTTAATAATTCAAAAAGAATAAACCAGGAACTTTATTGAGCAGATGAAAGCATTTATAAGAGCTAAGGTAACATAAACAAAACTACTTTCCTGACTGTCAGAAATTGGTCAATGGGTCTCCCATGCATCTTGAATGCTTCGTCAGTAAGGAAATTGTACCATTCTATGCAATGAATGCACCTACTTTTATCAACTAGCAGATGATATGAAATTTAATCATCAAACCACGGCTTAGTCGGAAATGTGAGTTTTCCGGGAAGTGCAAAATAATTAGCTTCCTTATAACTCAGCACAGATTGACATACTGCATGTAGACAAGCAGCCAAATGCTGGAGTAGATAAACATAGCCAAACATACAATTGACTCAAGCTATTCATATTACGTACATGTGTGCTATTTGTAAATGAAAATCAGATTAAATTATTTTTATATATGGACAACCTCTTTTTCTTGGTTTGTTTAATTAAGAAGAATAATAGTGAACGCTTAAGCATGTTATCTATGAACTTTCTCGAAGACTGTACCCTACCAAATGCATGCCACATGCTACCACTGGAACCCAGCAAAGATATTAACTTGACAGAGTCACAGCATGATTCTCTTTTACAACTTCAGATTGAAGAAAATGAATCCAACTGATGCAGAAAGCTGTGTTAACAGACTTCTTTTTCCATTTTTAAGTTGTTTACAGCGTAATGGATCTTATGAGAAATTAGCAATAAATGGGAGGAAGAATAAGAACAACACATTATAATTATATGCATAAGATAATAGTAAGAAAAATACATATATAATGAGTACAAGAATTATACCCAGGCTCTGGCGTACAGCTTTTTTAAGATCAGCTTGGAATCTTTCCTCGTCATCATCCTCTGCTTTCAATTCCTTCAGGGACTTTGGTCCATTGACTCCCAACGCTGATGGCACATAAAAGCATCACAATATTAGTTATTTTAAAAGAAAAAAAAAAAAAAAAAAATGTTGCAGAAGATGCCTTTTGCAGAAAGAACCTATATAAATAAAGATTTAAACTAGGCTGACAAACTGAAATAACATTGCTAGATGCGTAAACATCTTTGAACATGCATGTTAACAGAGTTTCTCACAGAAAAGAGACACAATTGATGCTAACGAATATTTTAAATCACCATCAAATCTCAGAGTGAATATAATTATAGCACCATTTTCGGTAATTAATTCCCATAAACAAATCAGACATTAGAAAATCAGGAATAAATTTATTCAAATAGAAAACAACAAAGCTACACACACAGAAGAAAGAGCAGACATGGCACAGCTGTAAATAAACATGGTCACAAGTTTTTAATATAAAAAGAAGAAGAAAAAAAAAAAAACATTGTGGAATAAGACGAATGATATGCCCTAGACAACAGAAAAAGATGAAAAACAATCAACTGGGCTTGGATGGATTATTTGCCATGATGATCCCAGTAAAATAAAAACTTCCTCAAAGTATCTTTCTATGCCAACGTATATAGTGCATAAAACTAGCAACCCGGAGATAACTGAGTCAAAATCAAATATAATTACTGCTATCAAAGCCCATTCAATCAGTAAGTAATATCTACCAGAATTACAGGGGAATCAATCCTTGGGCAAGGTTAAACTAACCATTGTTAGAATCTTGAATATTATGGAATTTGACCTGCCCTCTATAGTGACTGTCACTATGTCTAACCTCAATATTCTCCTTTTCCAATGGGACGGCTTCAGACTTTCCGTCAACCAATCTGGAAGAATTCTTATTATGCCGCTTACCCTTTTTTCCTGTATGCCAATCAAGCAACTGTAGACCATTCTCTGGAACTCCTCCATTAGGCGGATCTGTTAGGGAATGAAGAAACTCGTGAGAACCAAAAAAAAACAAAAAAGTAATCGTTTCCATTTGTGAGAATCTTAAAAAAGGATGTCCAACCTTGCCTAACTTTTGGCTGACGCATTTGTGCTGTTTTACTTGGCACTATGGAACCATTCACTGTGGTAATAAGCGCACTATCCTGATTGCTTGAATATCCATTCTCCTTTGCTGACTGCTCCTGAAAAAAGTGAGTTCAGAGGTGTGTCCATCAATACAAAATTCGTATCTAAAACTTTTTCCTTAACTAGGACATTTTCCTTACAGGTCCAAATTTCCATGCAACAGTAACTCAACGACTAAGTAAACAGAAATCCCGTCCCCTTACACGTAATGATAAATACTCAAACAAGAGATTCCTACCAGAATAGACGGTCTCATTAGTACATCAACATCTAAACCATTAGTAAGAACCTTCAACGGAGCATCCTGAAGCTTGTCTATCACTTTCTCGAAATATATTCCAGAGGACTTCTTCTGTTGCTCAGCAAGGTGCTTCAATTTAGCCTCATTTTCTATCCGCCGCTGAAACTCCAATGTTTCTTCCAGCTTTTTTTCCTCCTCTTCCAGCTCAATTTTACGTTTAAACTCCTCTTCCTGTTGTTCCAATTCGTCATCATTCATAGGAACAATCTCAGAATCCTCATTGTCATTATCAGGTTCAACTGGATAGCAACTGCAGCAGAGGCACATCAAAAGAATTTATAAGAAGGGTCACCATATCTCGAAAAACATTAATTTTAGCAAGCGCGAATGCAGATAAATAAGAAAAGCATACACTGAATCAGGAATTGTGGCTTGAAGCAAGAGCTGCTCATGACCACCTGTAGTCTGTAAGAGAAAGAAACATTAGACAAATGTCATGGACTATAACCGAATATATTAACAAATCTCAATACATATGATCATTACCTTTGAATTTCTTGTTTTCTTGTGCTCTTTATTCTTTTTCTTGTCTTTCTTCTCCAAGTGTCTAGGGTTCTCACTACCCCCTTTAACAACCTTCTTTGAATCAAGAGCAAGTTCCGCCAAAAATGCTTCCCTTGCAGCATCAGACTTCTCTCTGGCATCTTTCTCAGCCAAATCTTCCAGGTGTGCCTGGAAAGAGCAAAACAAAGGCACAAATAGTCAACTGAAATTTGAGGTAAGCATGTGCAAATTTTGGAAATTTAAATACATACACTCAGGTATGCCTTCACTATAGGCAATAATATTGCTCGATAATCATAAGCAGAAACAGACTCAAGTTTGAGTTCCAATTGCTGCATCCCAGTAACACTCCTCATGATTCTTGCATCAATTTTGCTTAGCTGCATGGTAAAAAGAAGGTAAGAACATAAAGGAGCAAGGTTAACCTTACCGTTATCCTAGTAAAAATGTGACCAAAGCCAACAATCTAACCTCTATAGATAAATGTTCTTTCATTTTCTGAATAGCAATTTCTATACAACTATCCATTTGATGAAAATAGTCCTTCATTCTCCATTCATCATCTTCACCAGATTCTAAATCACATAGCTGAGAAGTGACACCAGCATAGTTTTCCTCATAGCCAAAATGATTAACATTCATCGATTCTGCTTCTTGCAGAACATTTGATATAGCATCCAACTCGAACCTATTGCCAACATACATCACATCATTCTCACTCTCAGTGAGCTCTTCTCTCCGCTTTCTTAGCACAGACTCATAGCTTCGCTGGACAAATTCACTGACATTTTCCCTCTTTTTACCTTCTTCAAGACAAAGATCCTCTACCGCTTGCAGTGCTTCCTCAGAATTCATATACTCACACTTCTTCTCGCAAAGGCTCTGTAGGTGATAAAATTCCTTCTCAAGCATCTGGATGATTTCCATTCCTTGATGCTTATTATCTTCTTTTGTGCGCATCCATGATGTCAGTTGATCCCCACTAGACAAACCTGAAAATATCCAGGATAGCAAAGCATCGGTATTGTGTAAAACCCTTTCAGGGGAAGTTGGGGCAGTCACATCATCTGAAGCAGCACTCTGAGCTGTACTGGCAGTGACTTCTGTTGGCAATAAACACTCATCCAGAAGGAGGCATGATGCATCTCCATTAAGAATGATCTTCTCTTTGATCTCAGGACCTTGGATGGCATTATGCAAATCATCCATAGGTTTACTACTTTTGTCAGCATATCTACCCAAGCCACAAGCATGAGACAGTTCTTGCAAAAATTTGAGAATTTTCTTAAGTTGAGAAGCTCCCAGAAAGCATATGCACATCGGTGTTTGCTCAACACCATGGTTTAAAAGCTGAGAACAAGCAGCAAGACCCTGTATCTCATCCATAGTAAATTGTATGACTTTGTTAAGATGACTAGCAGAGAAATATTTGTTTCTGATGAGCATCTCTAGTATGTCATGAATTTTCTCAAGAAGCTTTGAGCGCTCAGGGTCATCAGATATTGGCCAACTATCAACATTGGGATATGCTATAGATCCTTGGACCTCATCACGTCCTATAGTATCATTTTCTGCAATCTTACAATAGTTACTGCTTTCTGTTGCACAATCATGGAGATCACACCCTGAACTTTCCCTCTCAGAATAAGATTCGTTTGCATCTTTAAAACAATCCTCGTATTCCTCAGTGTGGTGAACCCCCAGGTAGGAGTCCTCAGGGAATCTAGAATTCTTCCATTTTGCTTGCTTTTCAAGCATTTTGACTGAAGCTGAGACTTCCAGAGGCTTCCAAGAGCAATTATGAATCATATCAGTCCATTCATTGTCAACATTTTGAGGCAAAAGTCTCTGCATTTTAGGCAAGAGATTTCCCATGTGTTCCTGCACTACATGCTGCATATGAGATTCTGAATCTGAATATTTCTCATTGCAACGGCAGCAAAGCCAAAATCTCCAAGTTCTATTGACCTCAGCATAGGACAAAGCTTCTGATAGAAGCTCATTCAGCGAAGCATCCTTGGAAGACCCAATGTGGGACTTGAGATCACAAACCTTGATTCTAAGTAAGTCCTTCTTCATATCAAGACTCATTGAATTCCAATATGAGCGAACCCAATCCTTCCTTTCTGCTGTAGAGCCATTTTTCCGCATATTTCCATACCTGCGTCTGTCACCTATTCTCTGACCAGTTCCTGAGGACGAATCCATTCTGTCATCTCTATCTGTGTCATTATGAGATTGGGGTGACTCTGACTTCTGCTGCAGCAGCCTTGCAGCAGCCACCCGAACTTCAATTTCTTTTCTTCTTTCTTCAGGGGTTTTGGTCACCTTCTTGATCTCATTTGGCCTTCTAGTTTGGACCAACCTCACCTCCATTGGGTCTTCTATACCCCTCCTTATCGGAATCAACCGGAATTTCTCCTCACCACTACCCAGATTTTTCATCCAAGTCGATATAGAAGATATGTTGGATTTCTGAATTAGCTGCCGCAACTCATTCTGTAAATGTGCTATCCGAGCTTCCACTGTTGATATTTTTTGCTGGCTTTCTTCTTGCAAGCTCTCCTTCGCAGGATCAATTGGATTTTCAATCGAAAGCGCTCTCTCACACTCCCGCATGACTTCATCGTATTCTTTCCCCTCATTTGCTGCCTCGTATAGCAAATTTGCATAAAAATGTGCAAACTCAATAGAATTTGGTGACAGCTCAACTGCTTTTCGTGCTGACTCAATCGCATTTTTCAAATGCCGCTGCTTCGCACCAGGGTCATCAATTATCGACGCTACTTTGACAAACACAGTACCATGAACTCGATGAATTAATGCCAAATAACCCGAGTTCTCATTTCGGGAGCATGATTCCTTCATTAGCCTCAGTGCTTTGGTGTGATTACCCCGCCTAAGCGCAGTTAGGGCCCGCTCGCATTCAAGCTTGATTGTGGAGTAAGCAGAACCATCAGATTGAATTGGCACATCGACCTTAGTTGGGCTATGAAGAGTGTGATTAGAATTGGCGCACAACTCGGGTTCTACTGAAGTAGGACCATTGGTGGCTCCGCCGATGGCAGATTGCGTCACCGGAGAAGCCGCCCCGGACTGTTTAGAACGCGGAGCAGGGTTCCTCTTTTTATGCCCCATCAATTGAGTTCAAATTAATCCGATTCACATGCATATATACGTAGAAACACCTGCGAGAGTGTGTAAATACACACATAAGCGTGTGTCAAGAGAAAGAAACCACGGATAATAAGCGGAATGGTTAAGAGCAAAGACAGAAGCGAGAAAGTTTACAGAAAACAAAGGGGAAGGAAAGTCTTACTTAGGATTCTAGAGACAGGCCTTAAAGAGTGTAAAAATGGATTGGCAGAGAGCGAATACGATAGAAAAGTTTGAATAAAAAACGACCGGTGCCCAAAGACGGTGATCGATCGGCGGAAAAATCTAGAACGATAGTGAAAGTCAGGCTAATCAGTAATCTCTGTTTGCAGCAACACACGCGCACCTACCCACAGCAGGGGGTGAGGTCTGATGAAGAAGAGAGACTGGAGAAAAGGATTATTTATAAGCACTGAAATTAGTTAAGCCCAAATACTTTAATTTATAAACACTGAAATTAGTTAAGCCAAAATACTTTTATTTTTTTTTTTATGATCAAATATTTTAAGTATTTTATTTTTTAAAATAAGTATTATTAATTTTTTATATTTTTCAATGTCCTATCGTTAAATGTATTCTTAATTAAAAAGGAGAAATTTCCTTTCCTCTAAAACATAGAAGACTTTGAACTTTAAATTTTAGTAAATAAATTTTTTCAAAAAAAAAAAAAAAAGCAGTTTAAATCTTAAAATAAATGTAAAGTAAATTAATTTTTTTTGGTAACTAGAATAAATCAAATTTTTAATTTTGGGTTCAACTATTAAATTAAATTTCAATCATAAAATAAAGAACTTAAATCTAGTATTCTTTCCAACAAAATTTTGAAAACCATAATATACTTAAAATTATTATATTAATTGAATCGTGTTTAACCGAAAACTAGTATGAGTAATTACAAATGATTAATTCAGTCTGATAGTGATATTCTATTAAAATTACTTGAAATAGTTAACTTAAGTTTAACAGGTAAAAAATAATTAAACTCAGATTATATGCCAACTTCTCTGATACGAATGGAATAGCTTAGCGATAACTAATAACGAAGGAGCACCATATCTATCTATTCGGAAAGTACGGAGTTTAGCACGTTCCTGGGTCTTATAAAGTTAAGTACTCTTTCGATTTTCTTGGGCCAATTCAAAACCAAAACATTGTTCGCACCAAGTCAGGACAATGACCGAAACCACATTTTTCGTAATTTTTATTCATCTGACTTTCTTTTTCAGGGGATTTTTGACCCTTCAATCGCGTGAAATGGTTTTGAATAAATTTCATATTTCAAGGTTATGAAGTCACTCTGTGAATAATTCAAGGCAATTCAAGCCCATCTCTCATGCATAATATATAGCACTTTTTCAATATGATTATTGACACAGGAGGAATTTTCCTTTGTGCCACCTGTCTTCAATTTCACTCGCGACCGCTGATAATCTAAATTTGTAGCAAGTTACACTTTCAGATTTTGAAAATTCCAAGATGCTAAAAAAAAAAAAAAAATGAAACAACTACATAGAAGTAGAAATGCTGAACATCCATTTTACAATTTTACCATATGTAAAGTGAGAGATTCGTACAGCTTTTTTTTGTTTCTTGTTTTGCTAATAATGCAGCTTTACATCCTTGGTAATTTGTTTCATACAGATGTGAAAAGAAAGCTGTCATAATCCATCACACAGAGTAGGATTATTGTCATTGTCGAGTACCGTTCAGTTTGTCTATCTGTTCGTTGAGGGAATCCCAAAATCTGTGGATATGAATTCTGCACATGGGAACTAAAATTTTTCACAATTCGATTTGAATTTCTCGTTCTCTGTGGTTGGATCTGGGATCATGATTATCAAAAGGAATACTTGATGGCATCACCGACTCATCTGTCCCAGAAGAAGTAACATGCTTTCAGCCTTTAGCTAAATTTGATTTACCACCCTTTCCTTTTGTACTGGTTGACCCTGAATCAGCAGGAGCATATGGTTTTCGATGAACACTGGAAAAGTCCTTGTAGGGAGCTGGTGGCATCAACCATAAAAAGCTTATAATCAACTAAATCAGAAAGAAAATTGACGGCTGCAATACCAACTGCTCAGCATTAAGAGATGAGTACACTGCATGACTTTCAACACCATCAATATCACAAGCATATGTTACAGGATCTGATTTTCTGGATGGATTTGTGAGAACAAAGACCATTTACCGAGTCTCTTGAAACCAAGGCTCTAGGAGTAATCGTGGATACTAAGGTGGATGGGCTTTTGAGCAAGTAAAACTTCATTTTTGGCATGCTGTCTTCTTGACACACACGTTTCATCCTTGGAGCAAGTGCTTGTACTTCCATTCCCATCTGCTCCGTTGCATCGCGAACCACCGAGGAGAAAGGTCCTAGCACTACTAGAAAGGGTATCAACCTGCTTTGCTCGTAGCATACTCCGCAGATACCACAGTAAAAATCAGAATTACAGAAGTTTACCAATAAAAAGAAAGACTCAACACCTATAGCATCGGCAGAAAGAGGCCAATTGTTCATAAACTATCTACACATTTTATACCAATCATAGCCGCAAACAAACTACATATCAACCACTGCAGTCCGCACTGCAATTGTGATTCTAATCTTCCTGACATTATAAAATCAACTAAAAAAGTGGAATTTGAAAAAGAGGACAGTGCGAAAAATCAAGACACAAACACTACATATGATATGACCCGTCTAAGTTGATATGAACTCTAAATTCTCGTGCCAAATCATTGACGTTGAAGTAAACAATTTCAGGACAAAGCCCCATAAACACGACCAACTCATAGCTGTTTCACATATTTCCATTAATACACCCTATGAGCGTCTTCCGGAAAGTATCTTTAGCAATCAGAAAACTCTTGCATTTCTTCTATAATGCCAAACAACACATCGCTGGCTGATTTCCAAAAGCTAAAAGCTGGCCTGTCCAAACGGTAATTTCCAACAAACCAAAGGAATTTTTGACGTTTGAATTGTTAACTAAACGTCAAGGTACTTAAAACCCACGATCCATTACTCCATTTCATAGACTACTTACTTGCAACGCCACCAGAAAGTTAAAACAGAGTACTATCACTGAAATTTGATACTTTTTACGACAAATAAAAACTACGCGTATCAAAGTCGCGAACGAACACTCGTCAAAGAAAGCAATGAGCTAACCCAATAACCTTAAAAACTACTAATTCCACCTGCAGTACAAGAAAACAATGCAGCTAATGAGGGGAAAAAACAACTAGAAAACATCAAAAGAATCACGATAGGTACCTGAATCGGTGAGTAATTTCCTAGGACTACGGAAGAACTAAGAGAGAAAGTACAGAGAAGAAGGGAAAGGAAAGAGGGAGGGAAGCGGCTCTCCTCTTTCGGGCGTTGAGTGTAGGGCTTTTTTCCAAGCTAGTGGGGGTAGAGCGACTATCAGATGAGCCTTGCCGTACTGGCACTGCCCGTGCCCTTCTACTTTCTACTCTGATTTTTCCGGGTCGGCCCAGATGATGCTTTGGTAAGGATCTGGATTGTGATTGGGAATCAGGTAAGAGCCTAGCAAAAGTTCAGTTGACGCCCAAGGGCAGAGACCATAAACATTAGGCCCATACTTGAAAATTTTATGTATTTTAAGAGAAACAACAGCTCTGGATCATGTCTAAGATTCTAGTCACAATTCAATCTTTAATATTTAAGATTCCTGTCCAAATCCAATAGAGTAGGAAGGGCATGCCCCGAAACAGAACCTGCATAATGAAAGAAAGATGCCTTTCCTTCTTCTTCTTTTTATTTTTTTTTTTAACTGATAAAAATAATATAAACTAGTGTATCAACTAATCAAAAAGTGTACTACCAAAAGCGAATAATGATATTCACCAGCACAAGCTAATGAATAGTGGGGGTCTGTTTTCCTTTCTTCAATCTTTTATATGTATATATTGTTAGGATGGGGGGAATTTTGTTCAATGGGAGAAACATTATACAAACTAACTTATCGGATAATATATTAATGAGTTAATATTATATACAAACCCAAAATCTTATTACATAATTTTTTTTTCCCTTGTCATACATATCTCACAATTCTTAGTTCATGTAATTGAGAGATTGTTACCAACTTTTATCAACTCCGCTTGCAAACTTGACCTTAACCTTAATCTAATAACCATTGCATTTCCATTTCAAGCCAAACCATTTGCTTTGATATCACTTGTCAAGATCGATGGAGACTTATACATTGAGAAGAAGCATTGTGTAAACTAATTTATAATACAAGCATTAAGTTAATTAATCCTTTTAAATTTATATTTCTATTACAATAATTTTTTTAATATATATTTTTTTATTTTAACTAACATTTGTATTTTTAAAATATTTTTTTAAAAAAATTATGAGATATAAAAGAAAATAAATTATTAAAAAAAAAAAAAAAAGAGAAAAGGGGAGTTTGAGCAATTAGCGTGGGGTATAAGCCGTGGAAAACAATTGAGATATCCAACACAATGATGAGCATCGACATGGACTTTTCACTTTGGCACTCTTCCCCCAAAAAAAAAATGGTCTAACTGGAAAGCCTTCTAGTTTCCAGTGCATAAAGAAATCGTTCTACGTGAAATGGGGCTCTCTCTTCCTTCATCGTCATCATTCTATCTATCTATCTGCCTTTCAAGATGATATTATATATATTATATTATATCATGCTCTCTCTCTCAAAACATTCAAAAAGTCTCCATCTAACCCATTTTTCTCTTCAGTTGAGGTCAGGGCCGTCCCTCAGCCTAGTTTTGGTTCGCTTGGCTAGGCCCGGGCATTGTGTTATAAAACCCCACTTTAATAAATACAGTTTTTTTTTTTTTAAACGGTTCTGTAAATTTAAAAATAAGACTAAAACAGTTTTTTATAGTTATTTTAATTCTACTTTTGAACTCAAAGAATCATTTATGTAAGTATATGTGTTTTTATTTTTTTATTCACAAAAATAATTTTATTTTTTCACATTCAAGGAGTTACATTGAGTTAAAACAGAGCTACATAACACAATACTCCTAGGGCCACTGGTCCATTTTTTAAGTAAATTATTTTGTTATATATATATATATATATATATATATATAAAAGTAATTTTATTTAATAATAATGATCAAATTTTAAAAAATTCAAAAATAATAACCAATAAATATTCAATTTTATGAATGGAGTATTTATTTTTATCTATAGAATGGTCTATTTTAATCTCTGAGTCTTAGTAATTAAAATACATAAAGACATTTCTATTGACAATTGATAAATATAACCTTTAATTTTTTTAAAAAAAAAAATGTTGAAAGAAAAAGATAACCTTGACTCCTCAACTTCTTATTTCATTCCCAAAATTAAAAATATACTTGAAATTATTAGTATCACACCAAAAAAAATATTGAATGATCTAACGATTTTATATATTAAACAAATACGTTAAAAAATATTAATATTGATATTGATATAAATGTTAATAATTTTACATTTATAAATACCAAAACGAATTACTTTTTATATTCATCGAGTGTTTGTTTATTTTTGTAAATGATAAATAACAACTATATAATTATTTTAGATACAATTAAGACCTTCATCTTTTACTTTAGCTCAGGGCCATAAAATGCCAGTAGCGGCCCTAGTTGAGGTGGTCCTCTTGTTATGTCGTCCAACTGTTTCGAATGCAACATGCTGTGATGCCATGACATCCTCTGCCTTCATTTCATTTATAGTTAATTGGACAATAATCACACAAGTTTCATCTTAAACAATACCACTTTATAATTCAAGCTGATAGATTGATTGATATTAAGAAAAGGTAGCAGATCTGTAATTGCATGCGGATATGGAAGTGAATTAACTTGTTCTTTGCGTTAAAGAAAAGGTGGGTAGAGAAAGCAGTCTACTGCTAATCACTTTAATTATAACCTTTTCGGTGAAGGGGAAAAAAAAAAAGAAAAAGAAAAAAAAGAGGAGAAAGCTAATTTTTAAACATTTAAAAAAATAATGAAACATCATATTTGTTGACCTTTTCATCCACGAATCTTCAAAATTTCCCCTTGTGGGTCACTCATACTTCATTACGAGCTCATATATAATAGCCATCTAGCTTTGCTTTTGTAAACAACACTCTTTTGGCTTTTGGGACTTTCCGCTTATCATCCAATTGTTGACCAAGTCAACTTTACAAGCATTCTAAGACGAAAAAAAAAAAGTCTAATAAAGTGATAGGTGGAAATCTCAAAATAAGTTTATATTTTAATGAATTTCATTCAAATTAATATATCTTACTATATGAATGAATGATACCAATTTAATTATGACTGCATCGATCCATTCTACTTCACTTGGATACTAAACTTGTGTTTGATACGAGACCCATCTAATAATTAACCCTTCATCATTTGGGGTTATTATTTCTTTATACTGAACTTTGAAGACATCCAATTATTAATGATTATAATAATAATTTTTTTTAGATTTTTCCCTTTTGGTTTAACAACAAATAAATCATAACGCTCCAAAAAATTATATTCCGTGCGGTGATTATTAAGTCAACATATTCATAACGTCAGCCCTCCACAGCTGAACAACTTCAACAACTAAAGTCTAGAAGATTTCCGCGTCGGAGACTTGGTATGTAAATTGTATGAAAATGAAACGGTCAAATTTTATTGGTCGGCCTCGTCGTTTTGCATTTGCAGCTGCCCAAGCACCTTCCTTGTGGAAACACGTACAAAATTCAAGCCAGTTATTCTTCTGAGTGGTTGGTTGGTAGCAACTGGCAAAAATCAAAACAAAATCAAAGACAGCAAAGAAAAATCTTCAGCAAATTTTTAAGTTGAAGAAAAATGAATTATCTTTAGAAAATCAAATGATACAAGAACATAAATAATTAATAACAGTTATCAAAATTATCACAAAAACATAATTTTCATAATTACATATTATTATTATTATTTTATTTTATCTAAAAATCACTCAAATTTTATAAAATTCTGAATTTTTGTTTACTTGCAGTCCCAGTGTCCCCTCATGCACCCGATGATGTCTTTTTTATTCAACTTAAAATAAAAAAGTAATATCCAAGTGTCAAAGCCCCACGCAAGGATCCAAGGTCCAACCCATGGGGGTTTTCAACTGCTCATAATCGTCATTTGTAGAAATCTAACAGGATTATAACATTCGGATAGCAGCGACATAAAAACCGTGTGTATTTACCAGTTTTCCAACTTGTTAATTATGATAAAGTAAGATTGATATCAAACACACACAAAAAAAAAATATATATATATATTGATATCTACATAATAAATAATAAATTAATAAAGGTTCTTACTAAATTTCAAAAAGAAGAATTTTTTCTCAGCTGACCTCGCGTTCTCTCTCTCCTTGCTCTCTCTCCCTCTCTCTCCCTCTCCTTCCCTCCCTCCTCTGCGCCTGAGGACCTACCGGCGGCACCATCACGACAACACCATAAGAGACCATAAACCCCTGTTTTGTTGTTTTGAACAAAGAACTGAGAGGCTGTTCTATTCCGTTCTGTGCTGTGAAGCTTCAAGAACAGCATGGGAAACTGTAACGTTTGTATGAAAGCCGAGGCCGTAGAAGACAACACCAACCACTCTGCCCAAGGGAAGAAGAAGAACAAGGATAGAAAACCAAATCCTTTTGCAGAGGAAGCAATTCATTCACCGGCTCCGATCCGGGTCCTGAAGGATGTGATTCCACTGAGTCACCGAACCCGAATCAGCGACAAGTACATACTGGGTCGCGAGCTGGGTCGTGGAGAATTTGGAATCACCTACCTTTGTACGGACAGAGAGACAAAGGAAGCGCTTGCTTGTAAGTCAATTTCGAAAAGGAAGCTAAGAACGGCGGTGGATATAGAAGATGTAAGGCGCGAGGTTGCTATAATGTCCACACTACCTGAGCACCCAAACATCGTGAAGCTCAAGGCAACCTACGAGGACAACGAAAATGTGCACCTTGTGATGGAGCTCTGTGAGGGTGGTGAACTGTTTGACCGCATCGTGGCTAGAGGGCATTACAGTGAGCGAGCTGCGGCAAACGTTGCCAGAACAATAGCAGAGGTTGTAAGGATGTGTCATGCTAACGGGGTTATGCATAGGGATCTAAAGCCTGAAAATTTTCTCTATGCAAACAAAAAAGAGAATTCGCCCCTTAAGGCCATAGATTTTGGGCTCTCTGTGTTTTTCAAGCCTGGTATGTTGATGATGATTTTTGGGTGTAGCTCAATAAAGTTACATGCTTTTTCTCTTACCGTTACATTAAAAAATTATCTTTTGGATTGATTTCTTTCCTTCCTCCGGTTGTGTAGGAGAGAAATTTTCAGAGATTGTTGGGAGTCCTTATTATATGGCACCTGAGGTTTTGAAAAGGAATTATGGACCGGAGGTTGACGTATGGAGCGCGGGCGTGATTCTTTATATCTTGTTATGTGGGGTTCCTCCATTTTGGGCAGGTAAAGTATATGTAATTGTCTTGTGGAGTGGGTGCATATGATTATGAAAAATCAAAATTTATTGAGACTTTACATTGCATCCATTTTATGGCAGAGACTGAGCAGGGTGTTGCTTTGGCGATTTTGAGGGGCGTTATTGATTTTAAGAGGGAACCTTGGCCTCAGATATCGGATAATGCAAAGAGCCTAGTGCGCCAGATGTTGGAGCCGGATCCTAAAAAGCGCTTGACAGCTCAACAGGTGCTTGGTGAGTCACTTGCGCTTCGCGGTAGAGTAGGATACACTGATTGGGTGACAACTGATAGTCTGAAAATGACAAAGAATGCTGAAGTTTCATAGATACACACACGGAATTTTCTGATTTTGGATACCATTGACACCTTTTACTTCTAAGCAATATCAAAAGTAGAGTTTCAGACCTTTGAATCGAAGGTTTGTTATGGGTAGAGTCACTTTCATTTTGTGTATGTTGTCATCGGAATAAGTATTAACACAAAACTATGCTAATCTTTAAATGTGAGATATTGATACCCTTTCAAGATTTTAATTAATAATGTTTCAGATATCAGTATAACATAGCAGTAAAATATATCAGAAACCATAAAATATGCTTCATGTATTAAGCTCTTCCTTTGTGCCAGTGTCTTAGAACATGAATTATGATTTTAAAACGTAGGGATGAAGAAATTCTTAACCTGGTAGCATCAAACAGAAGAGGGAAATATGAAATACCTTAAAAAAGTTATCGATAATACCCGCTTCAATCAATTCACCTTTTATACATAATATTTTTTCGAAAAGTAGTAAAAAAAAAAAGCGCTTGAGAAAATTTATTTATTTATTGACTTAGGATTAGAGGGGAAGGAGAGGGAAATGTTAGGTTCAGGAGACTTTCTAACTACGTAAGATGTTTATAGGCCCAATTTCAATGAATGTTTGGACCCCATAGCGATATTAATCAATTCAACCATCTTTGCTGACTCTGAGACACGACTGAGTTCAACTATCCTTCATAAGCTGGACTAGGTTTATTTTATGCTTGTTCTGGATTTTACACTATAAATGCACTTTGTCCAAGTAAAAGAGTGATATGGACGCTGAGCACAGAATTTTTGGTTTGTCCTTGGGGGTTGAATAGTGGTATTTGTGTTTCATTTTGTTTCCTATGTTGAGAAAGGTTATGTAATAGCTGTATTGCCTTAGTCACAAGAATTAAGTTTGTGGAACTATCTTCCCAGGAAGGTTGTCTTGTGATAACTGATTAAGGCGATGTTGTGGGCTCCAACATTATCAGAATGTATAAGCAGTTAAAAATAACCATGCATGTCATATGACTTTTTCCATATTCAAGGGGAAATTCTCTTTCTCAATTGGATCCCTTCGCCCCATTATCCCTCCAACACCCCCCAACAAAACAAGTTACATATCTATTGTCTAATCTAGTAGTCTGAACATCAGGAGGAATTCCTCTAGTATGGGAAGTGATTCCGACTACTTGGAAAATGGAAATTCAAGAGGAATTCATAGTAGTCTGAACTTCTGCACCATATCTGTCTAATCTAGAAAGTGATTCCGAATGTTTGCAGAGCATCCGTGGCTACAGAATGCGAAAAAAGCTCCAAATGTTCCATTGGGAGATATTGTGAGGTCAAGGCTCAAGCAGTTCTCTGTGATGAATAGATTCAAAAAGAGAGCCCTTCGGGTGAGCATCTATTTTGGTTTATGCGTAGTTATTGATTCAAGTTCTGTCTATGATGGCAATATTAAGAAACTTGAATATGTGTTGATGTTTTGGGTTTCTTGCAGGTAATTGCGGAACATTTATCTGTTGAAGAGGTAGAAATAATCAAAGATATGTTTACATTAATGGATAGTGACAGAGATGGCAAAGTAACATTTGAGGAATTAAAGACTGGGTTGAGGAAGGTTGGCTCACAATTGGCGGAGCCAGAAATAAAAATGCTGATGGAAGTGGTAAGCTTAAAAGTTTATACCCCATGTAAAATTAAATTGCTCCTAAGATTTCAGTTTTTTCATTGTTACTGTGTTTGCATCAAAGAGACATAACTCTTTGGAACCATCTCCCTGGACTTCTGGTGCATAATTCCTGAGTAGAGCGTTTACTGATGACTGAACAATGAATTTTATGTGTTCTCTAGTGATGAAGGTTTTCTAGTTCCCTTTTACCCCGTTGCCTGGTTGGCATATGCTAGTCAAATATGTCTTATACAAAAGATGCCACATGTGGTATGCTTATGGTGTAGCATAAATAATGCCTCAAATGAACTTCTATATGCCAGGTTTTGTGTTGGTATTCAAAAATGAGTTAGAAGTTCTTTCAAAATATATATGAAGTTGCTTTTTGTTTCTTCTGCTGAGAGGATATTAGTTTCTCAGCCAGAGTTAAGTGACACCTATTTCTAGAAACACACAATACATTTCTCTAAAAGCCAGTATAACCTCTTAGTACTATTTGAATGTTACAGCTGCATATATACCAACTTTCTTTTTGAGCAAACTTCATATATATGTTGAAGGAAACATATTGATTGTCATTAATGTCCAAAGTTTGTACTTGTGAAGCATATTTTGTAATAACATGTGTCATTCATGAACGGTTGTGTCTGCCATGAATTACTCAGGCCGACGTGGATGGGAATGGAGTGCTTGACTATGGAGAATTTGTAGCCGTGACAATTCACTTGCAAAAAATGGAGAATGATGAGCATTTCCACAAAGCCTTCAAGTTTTTTGACAAAGATGGAAGTGGGTATATTGAGTTAGGTGAGCTACGAGAAGCATTAGCAGATGAATCAGGTGAAGCTGACCCCGATGTAGTAAATGACATTATGCGTGAGGTTGACACCGATAAGGTTTGATTCTTATGCCTATGACTTATTATTTCTCTTTCTCAAGCTTTCTTTTCTGCAGTTGTTTATAGTGAATTCTAAAGTAACACCGGAAAAGATATGCCACCGTTTCTCGTAACTCATTAAAACTTCACATGTATCACAATTATGTCCTTCATATAATCTACCAGGATGGGTGCATTAGTTATGATGAGTTCGTGGCCATGATGAAGACTGGAACTGACTGGAGAAAGGCATCTAGGCAGTATTCAAGGGAAAGATTCAAGAGTTTGAGCCTAAATTTGATGAAGGACGGTTCACTTCAGCTTCAAGATGGGATCAGTGGTCAAGCTGTTGTGGTTTGAGTGCAAAGTTATTTCTTTTTGTAACCTTGGCGCTTTCTCACTTCTCGGTTTCCTTGGTTTTCTTCACCACTCTATGGCTTGTGGAAGTTCTCCGTGAGAACAAGTTTTAGGCAGGCCCGGGCATAAGCACGCTGATTAGTTTATTTTTGGGTTGGTTTTTAGAGGCCGGAAGCATGCATCAATGGAGGATTGCATAGTAAAGAATGGTTCATAGGGTGTCAGCAGAGAATGTGGGGGGCACGTGCTGATGCTGCAGGCCTCAGAATTGTGATATATTCTTTGTATATCTTTGTCCTTTTATCTTGGGTTTGATAATTTCATTGGTTAATGTGATTTTTCTAACTTACGCGCAAAAGACCAGAAGGGTTTGTCTCCACTCACTGGCGACGTAAACTTCTGAGGAAGCTCAAAAAGTTTAGTTTATTTGTCTATGTAATGTAAAATTTGTCCAAAAATATAGCTATCTATCATTTGCTCCAATCATTTTCTTTTCCCACTTCTAAACATAGCCCATTTGTAAGGGCGACTCCATTCATTTGTTCTTTCTTTGAATTCTATCCTTAAGCAGATCTAAATCAATCTTGCTTCTAGAAGCATACTTACTGGCCCTTCGCCGATGTCATTTTAAAAGGGTTTTCACCTTGCAAAATTACAATAAAAAGAATTATAAATATAAATAGAATGACTAAAACTATATATAACTAATAAGGATGAGATCTTTAAGTTTGAATTTATTTATTTTCAATTTTGTTTTATATATTTGATGAATAAAAAATGGTTTGCATACAAAAAAAAAACTTTTGAAGTTAAGTTGAGTTAAAAAGAGTTTTTTTTTTTTTTTTTCATATAAGTAAAATGAATTTTATATTTTAGTGGTTTCAATTTTCAAAAGCCACTTTGTTTTTCTAAATTTTTGTTTTCCATTAAATGACATGTTTGAGAGAATATCAAAATTGCGACATCTGATGCTATATCATTGTCGCTAATGTCTCTATATATACAAGAGTCTTGAAATTTTTAAAAGAAAATAAAGCCAAGAGAATAATTTTATTCATAGACTATTTTGAATACATTCTTAATTTGACGTTGTCAAACTTCTAGAACTTTCTTTCCCTGAATCCCGCTGCCAATAAGCTAAAACTAAAAATAATATGTAGTTCATATAATGAGAATAATTTTCATGGAAATAGTAATAATATTTGGTTCTTTTTTTTGTGTTAATATCAACACATCGGCCCTTTTAATAAAGTCTTGTATGAAATATGAAATATAAATAAAATCTTGTCCCCCTGCCAATGAGTATTGTATCCGAACCCATGCCCGAAATGAAAAACAGATCGAACCCGAATGAGTTGAAGCCCAAAATCTGTGATCCGACCAATCAAGGGTTGGGCGATTCCTCTTGGAGTTGTTTGCACGCACGTTCATGTTGTGCAGTGTGAACTAAATTATTCCGGGTCGAGCGGGGGACCTTCGTACGATTGTCTTCAGTCGCATATCGTAACCGTCGGATCCAGACCTGGATCCTCCTTTCCGTTATCACCCTTAACGGTCCCAATTTTTTTGTTCTAGTTCCATATATCTCCGGCGGCCACCAACGCTCTCTCAAAGAAAGGCCGGAGCTTTACACGTTTTCACAGATTAAGCTTTACCCAATAACACAGTTTATAAAGGGAGAGGGGGAGAAAAAGGGTGTGAGAGAGAGATGGGTATGGATTACTATAATATACTGAAAGTGAATCGAAATGCCAGTGACGACGATTTGAAGAAAGCGTACAGGAGGCTCGCAATGATATGGCATCCTGACAAGAACCCAGTAAACAAAAGTGAAGCTGAGGCCAAATTCAAGCAAATTTCCGAAGCTTATGACGTTTTGAGCGACCCCCAGAAGCGTCAGATCTACGATCTCTACGGCGAGGAGGCCCTCAAATCTGGTCAATTACCACCATCCTCTTCTTCGTCATCGTCTTCTCGTGCTTACCAGCATTTCCCACACCAGCAGCGCCAGCATCCCACATCGTTCCGCTTCAATCCCCGGGACGCCGATGACATTTACGCCGAGTTTTTTGGGTCGGAAAGTACGAGTAGCGGTGCTGGCAGCAGCGGTGCGAGAAACGGAGGGCATAGAGATGGATTCTTTAGGACATCTAATGGTTCGGCCTTTGGAGGAACGGGCAGGAAGGCGCCGGCGGTGGAGAGTATTTTGCCCTGTAGCTTAGAAGAGCTTTACAAAGGTGTGAAGAAAAAGATGAAGATCTCAAGGATTGTCTATGACGCTTTTGGGTATGCAATTTGATGTGGAAGATATTTTTTAAGCTATTTCATACCCTAACCTAGCATTTGCGCCACCCTTCTAGTTTTGGGTCTTTCTCGCTTATGGTCAAATTGCATTTTACAATATGTTTGCATGTAATTTTAATCGTTTAGGAATTTATTATAACCGGATTATCAACATTAGAAATTTAGATGGAATTGTTTGTGACCTTTTGCAGCGCCAAGGTAGAAGTAAATTTATCTACATTTTTTAGGTGTTTTGGTAAGCTGAATTTTTATTAATCCTAGTTTCAACTACTTCCAGACTTTTATGGAGAAATTTTGCGACTTTTAAGGTTATTATAAGCTACGGTATGTTCATGGATTCTGCATCCTGTGTAGCTATTATCTCAGAAGCAATTAGTGTAATTGTTAGTCTGCTTGATATTACGTGTTAACCTGCCAGAAAGGTGCCTGAACAGTAAGATTCAGTTATGAAGATCACATACTGATTAGCAGAGAGATTTAAAAGTAAGATTAGTTTAAATGTTAGTCTGTTTGTTGAAGATTATCTCATCTCTATAATTTTCAATTTGGCCAATGGCCTGTGGGGGTGTGGAATAAGGCAAGGGTTCAACCTTTACCCTAAACCTAATTATATGATATCAGCTTCATATAAAGTTTATACGGCTAAGGTTAAGTGATTGAAGCATATAGTGCAGATAGATAGTAGAATTGATGCAGGACACAGGCTCTAGGATATGGTAATCTTTTTTTCTTTTTCTTCTTCTTATTATTTTTTTTAATGTACATGGATGGGGTAAGGCACTCTTATTTGCCAGGTGAGTGAGTGTATGCAGGATGCTGTAATTTGCATTAACCTATTTCTTGAACCGTTCAATGGTTTCCTTGCCCCATTGTGTTTGAGATAGTAATGTTTTATTATGTCGAAAAATTCTTCAAAGGTATATATTGGTTTGTTTGCTTTACATATATTGGTGTTAACATGGAGGTATTTCAAAATCCGAACTTGAAAATTTCTCAGATTATCTCGAGAGCCGTAACCTGTTTGTTAACACCATATAACATTTAAGGAACAGGAAGAAAATACCTTTTCATATTTGATGCTTTGAGTTTGGTTCTATTATACCTGGAGAAAGGATGCTGTCTATTTGTTTATGACGTTTAATGAATATGCAATGCCTTTGCAGTAAGTCACGTAACGTGGAGGAGATATTGACCATTGACATAAAACCTGGTTGGAAGAAAGGAACAAAGATTACATTCCCCGAGAAGGGTAACCAGGAGCCGGGTGTTACGCCAGCAGATCTTATCTTTGTGGTAGACGAGAAGCCACATGCTGTTTATAGGAGGGAAGGCAACGACCTGGTGATCAACCAGGAGATAACTCTTCTGGAAGCTCTCACAGGTAAAACCCTTGACCTCACTAGTTTGGATGGAAGAAGTCTCATGATCCCGTTGACAGATATCGTCAAACCTGGTGCCGAGGTTGTCGTCCCTAATGAAGGAATGCCCATCTCAAAAGAGCCTGGAAGGAAGGGGAATTTGAGAATCAAGTTTGACGTAAAGTATCCATCGAGATTAACTCCAGATCAGAAATCTGATCTGAGGAGAGTTTTGGGTGGAATCTCATGACTGTCTGAGTTTGTCATCGGGGTTGAATCTACGTTACGCTGTAAATAAACCATACCATGTGCGTGCCGTTGACGAATGTGAATACAATAACAAAAGTATACGAATCCGCAGTTGGAAGTGAATATTATGGGTGGGCATATAGTGATCCGAGATTTTTTGATGGGGGTAGGAACCATAAATAGATATGATATTTTGCAAATTGGTGGAGACCTTAGCGAAACATATAGTTGGGTGAATTCTGCCTGAGTTTCCACCATTTTTGCACAATGCATAACGTTATTTTACGTTTTGCTTTGCTTTGCTTTGATTTGATTTGATTCAATAGACGTATGAATCTTAATAGAATGATGACAAACGTACATATTGAAGATTTTATTTAACGATTTGCTGCACTTTAATTTAAAGTACAATATGGAAAACGGGGCAGCAAAAATTTAGATTTTGATAGCATTGTTTTCACTTCTCGTGCCTTTATCCGTCATCAGATACGTTTGACTCCTTATCGCAGAAAAATGTAGAGGCGAGGCGAGGGTATTAAAATTTGAACACGGAATTTGAAAGATATACATAGACCAATCAATCGTATTATTGATGCGTTTGTTGAGTTTTTCCTATATCTCATACAGCGCCTGCATAACTTGGGCTACAAAAATCAAGAAAGTGGGTGAGTCTCATGCCCTTTACCTATCACAAGTTGAGTTGGGTTTTGTATCTTAGAAACTAAAAAAATTGCAGTGCGTGATTGGGAACCAGGACCCATTTTGGTTGGTTCACATAGTTAAATTCATATCAAGGCTTGGTTGGGCTTTGACCCGGTTGCTTTCGAGCAACATAGACAATGGAATCTCTGACTTACTAGGCGCTAAGCTCCTGCCGTTGTGTTTGTTTTTGGTAATTCATAGTGCTCTGCTCTACTTTCCAATTGGTAACAAGCAGAGAAGAGCAGTCAAGGCTTAGGTAGAATCTGGAACTTACTGGTCTGAGTCTCAGCAAATCCAACCAATATAGATCAAGCAGAAGCAGAAGCAGTAGCGACAAATTCCAAATCTGCTAAAAAATTAGCGGTCACAACAAACAAGCTAGTCTCTCTCTGTCGTTAAAACCCAAAGAAAAGTAGCGACAATTGATGATAAGCACAGTTGCTTCCTACGTTTGAACTCGTCATTTCGCAATGTGAAATAGCAGAATGACACATCTTTCGTACACACACCAAAAAGAAAAGAAAAACTCTTACCCGTGGATTTCTGTACTGTCAGTCTGTGCTTTTGATGTGATTTGATCTTTGTCCTTCAACTTGGGCAGCAGCCAGCAAATCCAGAGATGATTCTCCTAACGTGGTACCAAATACTAGATTTCCACAGACAATTAAATCAACCTTTACATTACAACAACTGTGATTGTCTCTCGCAAAGGAATTAATTAATAATAATGATTCATCAATATTCCTATTAACAGTCAATCTAATACGGCGGCAATTCAATTATTATTTATTTTTTTTCGACTGTGATAACTCAATCTTCTTACTTTTTTTACACTTGCAAAATCATATCATACATAGTGCTCAATAGTGTGATATGGAAAACGAAAGCAAACAAGGAATCTAACTGACACAGAAAGAAAGCCACTCGCGTAATGCCTTTTTTCCTGGTTGTCATATCTCTCTCCAATCCAATCATTCTGCCGTGGATGTCTGATTTATATTATAAAGACAAAAGTTACTAAACTTGGTAGCTTGAGCAAAATTCAAATAATAAATCATTTAAATTAATATTAATTATTGGATGATTAACCGTGGCAAATACAATGAGATTACGATGATAGCATATAATATTACAGCCATGAGTCCAAAAAGGTCATAGAATGGAACCCCATCATTTAATGGGTAAATGACCACTGGCGAGGCAGCAGATATTCAGATTCAGTATGTGGTAGAGATGCCGACTATTAATTGCTTGATGCTAAGATCAATTAAATCCCAGGGCCCCATTTTTTACAGATGAGAGATCCCTATGCCTATCATATCCGTTTGCTATATTTTATTATTTTCTTGAAAGAAAATTGCTAGTTATTTATTATTATAAATGTAAGTGCAGACTTCAGTTCATACGCCTTGTGCGTTTGGCTCACACAAAGTTTGCCTTTTAAGTAAAACGCAAAGCAGGAAACGCTATCTCAAATTTGGGGAGGTTACGGCATAGTACGGATTGTACCTTGTTTGGAGGGGGACAAATGTCATGTGTTTTCATAATTATTTTTTTTTTAAAAAAAATTTGTTTGCATTAACGGGGCTGTTTGGGTGTGGCATCAAAGTTTCCCATCAGATGCAGCCAAACAAACAAACATGTTTGATTGCCCCATAGGGCATATGCCACATGTATTGGTGTCCCTCCGCTGTCAGTTCTCACATGGGCATCCAATCATCAAACTCGGTTCATTCTCCGTCACCGCATACTGACCTTACCATATAAAGCCTTTATGTAAAGTACTTTAAAAATTGTAAAAATTATATTATACATTAATATCATTTAGATTCATTCAATAAAAAATATCATTTAGTTTGATTAATGATGCAGTGTAGCACATTTCAGAAACGGTATATATAAATTAAGTTTCAAAAATGCTGATTTTAATTGTTGATAAACAAAATAAGTTTAGAACTTTCACAATATCAAAAGTTTCAATAAGTTATTATCAACCAACACTAATTCCAATAATAAAAATTAATTTTATTTAAATATAATAACTCAAGTTCAAATTTATATGTAAATATAAATTATCTTTGGGATATAATTAGTTAAAGACTAAAAAAAATTAGACATAATTTAATAGTCACGAATTTAAGTGGTATACACCAAAAATTAGAACTATTTTCTTTTAGTTTATACAGTATTTTACAATCATGGTCAAGTTAGAGGAATGTATATACATTCAGTTGAACACAAATTTGGTGTGACATTTTAATAATTGTGTTTTATTCATTTGCTCAAGCTTGGTTGCATTTAAATTGATTGATGAGAGAGTAAAAAATGTATAGTTTACAAATCCCACATATTTAGTTAACTTATTATAAGTATTAATAACTAATATAAATTTTCACAATAAATCTGATTTTATTACAAATTAGTCTAATTTTTGTTTTTCAAGTTTCTATTGGTCGCATTTTTTTTATCACTTCATTTTTTCTTCTGCCATCCTTTCCGACCTTTTGTATTTTTCTTTTTAATTTCATTTTCCCTCCCTCGTCCTTTGTCACCTTTTATTTTACCTCCCATTTGTTTTGCTGTTATTTGTAATGAAATTTAAATTAATATTTAACTAATCTGTTTAACTCTCCCTGATTTTTGTTTTTAATAATTTTTTATACTTATATTGTATATTGTTCTACTTAAGTAATACTAATAAAATATAACTTATTCTTAATGTTACCCATAAACGAGACACTGTGTAAAGACTTAAAATTATTTTTTTAAAAAAATTATTTTATTAATTATGATAATTTAAAACATACTTAAGTAATTTTTATATTGTTTATTAATTTTTGATTCAAAATTTTTAAATATATATTTTGATAATATTATATTCGTAAAAGTTAAAACATATATTATAATCTCTCACAAAGAACATATATTCAAATTCTAATTAGTTAATATAAAATTTAAAAAGATATATTATCTTATATTTAATGCTTTTTTGATAAATCATTCGTAAAAGGTAAAGATTGAAGATAAACTTTAAAAGAAAATATACATTTTATAATAATAAAAAAATGATACATTGCCTATGTTTAATGCTTATATATATCCTAAATCTAAGAGGGGACTTTTAAATAATAAAAATATACTTTTAGTATATTTTTTAATTAACATATTTATTTTTTAAAAGATATTTTTTTTTCATTATATTTGTGACATTATTTTCTTTCTATAATAACCAAGTCTACAGTTATATATCTTTTTCTTAAATATTATTCTCACTTTTTTTCTCATAATTATGCAGTGATAAATTTACAAATATGTTATTTCATGAGTTACTAGATAGTATTACAGCAGACGCGATGGAATCTTAATGGCATCGAATTTCAGGTTGAGCCAATATAAAAAATGTTTTAAACCATAACCTGTTTTTAAGAATTGTTGTTAAAGATAAAAAAAGAGATATGTAAATAATTATTTGGGTGAGAAATAAAAATAATTTTTTTATTTTCTATTAAAAATAAGATATTTTTGTTGAAAAAAAATAATGAGAGACATATAGCGAAAGAGAAAATCGGAGGAGAGAGAAATAAAATTGAGGAGTACAAGAATAAATAAAAAAACTAAAAATATGATTTTATATATAAATTTTAGTAATTATAATGGTTAACTTAAAAAAAAAAAAAAAAAAAATTGACTCTTCAAATTCCCCGATTCTTGAGATGTAAAATCAAAACCAATGGTTGTTGTTTTGCTGGTAACCAACGAGAATTAATGCAGTCCGTACCAGTCAACAACAAAAATGTGAAAAGCTCAGTGACACAGTGTCTTTTTCATTATTACAAGTAAAGTACATTAAAAGTAGTAAAAGATTAAGAAAAAGAACAAAGCACGTGTTACTGAAAACCATCACTCTTTTATTTACTACTGCACATGGGATGTTGCAGTATGAACTAATGTATGAATTATTGGAGTTTAGGGAAATTAGCATTGTAATTTTTTTAACATAAGAAAATCCAACTCTAATTTGTTTTGATTTTCTCCAAAAGAACCTTTAATTTATTGATTAATATTAATAGTACTCTGATTCCTTGTTCTGTTGGGCACACAATCAAGTTCACTTAAGTTTGAAATGTATGTGTAATGAATAGATTAAGATACAATTTATATATAATATAAATTCCATACAAGAGTGAAACAGACAATTTACCAAAAAAAAAAAAAGAGTGAGAGAGACAAACATAAATAGAAATATCAATAAAATAACAAGTTTTGTACTATGGAAAGGGAAAAGGGTGAAAAAAAAAAATTAATTACTTGTACAATAAACACACCATACAATCAATTATGGGTCATCTAATTTATTTATTATTATAGTTAATTATGTTGAATATATAATAATAAATAAATTGAATGACTCACGATTAATTATACAGTATAATTTATTACGAATAACCTAAATAAAAATAAAATATAATCACTTGCTCTTGTCGCTTTTTAAGATGCCATAAGTTTGAATCAATTTTATTTCTCAAAAAATATGTCTTTTAGGGATGATGAAATAAAAGATAAACAATGAAAAAAAAAAGAGAGTTTCTTTTAGCTGTACGTTTCTTTAACAATGTTTTTTTTTTGATTTATTACATTTTTAATATAAAATTAATCTTATTCGTAACCAGAGCGGAACCGAAATGGATAATCAAAGTCGCGTCCCGCAAGGTACACTCTCATCGGTGATACCTGCTATTAATTCATAAAATAAAATATTTCATGAAATTTAATAATTTTAAATTCAAAGTTGAAATTTTTATATTTTATTTTAACAAAATAAAAAATTATGGCAAAAACTCAAATAACCAAAATATCTAAAGCAAAATTATCTCGACTCGAAGCGAAGGGCCGCGTCGTAGAAGATCGGTCTCCTCCGGAAGCGAGTACGTTTAATCTGCACTCGAGCGAAACTTTATTAATATTGGAAATTGGAAAAAGCAAATCAGAGTAGGAGTGAGGTGCATGTGCGTGCGGCTTATGGTCCAGACTCCACTGCACACCTCATTCCCATCCTTAATTAAATAATAATAATTTCTCGCAAAAATACAGGTAACGTCAAATTACCTTTCTACCCCGATTGGTATGGTGCACCGTGCACGTATCTAAAATACTACCAACTGCATGTTATATCTCAAAATCAATACAAAATCCTCTTTGGCTCATTGCCTCAAAAATTATGATTGATCAAATTGATATGGTAAATTGTATTAATTTATTCAAAATTTTTTTTAATCAATTACAATTTTTTAATACAAATTTTGATATATTTAATAAAATAATTTTTTTTATCTTTCTTAAATTATAGTAATTTGTTTAATAATAATGATACATATAAGTATCAACTAGGATATAAATTTTTGTTAAGAGGAATATTCACACTTTAGCTAGAATAATATTTCAAATAAATTTGGCTCTAATGGAAGGATAGACGTTGAAAACAAATAAGAAATAATAGTAATACAGATAGGTGCCGGTTTAAGAATAAGGGCCTTTTATTTGAGGAATCCCAATTTCCCATTTCTAGAAAAGAAACAGATGTTATGTTAATAATTCATAAATGTAAATAAAAAAAGAAAATGAAAAATGAAGGAATAAAATCTAGAAAAGAAAGCGGATCAAATTGTAACTGCTACTGACTCTAGTGTTTCTACTACTCTGGACCCCCTACTTGTATAGCGGTTTCTCCTCTGGGCTGTGTAGGTTCGTTGTATTTGTTGTTGTTTGGTTGCACTCATTTCTATCCTCGAACTCAAATTTGCGGTGAGGATTAGGTTCTTCGTCTGATATTCTTGTGCAATTATCCAGTTTTATCAGCTTTCTCATTTTGTGCACCCTCTTTTATCTCATTTCTGAATGGTTTTGCAGTGAGAGAAAGTTGGAGAAGAAGATGGGGGACAAGCCAGAAGTACTGGACGCTGTGTTGAAGGAAACTGTGGATTTAGTAATAGATCTGAAATACTTGAAGCCTCTGTTGGTTGCCTTTGTTTCGTTAATGGGTCATTTGATTATGTCTTTTTCAATTTGTAAATGCAGGAGAACATCCCTCTTGAGGAGGTTTTTGAGAATCTGAGATGTAGCAGAGAAGGTCTCAGCAGTGAGGCTGCTGAGGAGAGACTACGTATTTTTGGGCATAACAAACTCGAAGAGAAAAAGGTTTTGTTTATTTTCACTTATTATCTTTCCCCTCCTCCTTCCTCGGGCTATCTCTCATTAAGTCACAACATGTGGCAACTTGTGTTTTCTGCTAAGCTAATGTCTTGTGGGTTATTTTCAGGAGAGAAAATTTCTCAAGTTCTTGGGATTTATGTGGAATCCTCTGTCTTGGGTTATGGAGGCTGCTGCTATAATGGCAATTGCACTTGCTAATGGAGGGGTGAGTACAATCAACTTTGTCAGTTCTTTTCTGCAAGTTTGAAACATCTGTGTCTTGGATGTTGAATAATTGTATTGTTCCTTAAAAATTGTATATGCAGGGGAAGCCTCCGGACTGGCAAGATTTTGTAGGTATCATCACCCTGCTTCTCATCAATTCAACTATCAGTTTCATTGAGGAGAACAATGCAGGTAACGCTGCAGCTGCTCTGATGGCTCGTCTCGCTCCAAAAGCAAAGGTGTCAAATTCACCACCCTTTTCATTTTTCACTTGTTATTTCCTCATATCAAATGTTTCTTGCTTTAGGCTCTTTGAGCTGAATATCTATGTGAATTCTGTGTTGGTGTGGTAAATTTTTTTCTCTGGTATTCGTTTTGTTCTTTCCCCCTGCATTCCTTTTGCTTATAGTTTCTATTTTCATGTCTATGTTTTAAAGGTTCTTCGAGATGGTAGGTGGAGTGAACAAGATGCTGCGGTACTGGTTCCCGGTGACATAGTCAGTGTCAAACTCGGAGATATTATACCTGCTGATTCTCGTCTTCTTGAAGGGGATCCATTGAAAATTGATCAGGTGGACTATCACATCTCTGTTATGTGTTTGTTTTTCATGTGACATCACTTCTGGTGATTTTACAATCTATCCATCATATGCCAAGTGACTTAATTGCAACTGTTCTTCCTTTCCTCCTGTGATTTGTGGCTTTTCAGTCTGCACTTACTGGAGAGTCCCTGCCAGTGACGAAGGGCCCAGGTGACGGTGTATATTCTGGTTCTACCTGCAAACAAGGAGAGATTGAAGCTGTAGTCATCGCTACTGGCGTTCATACCTTCTTTGGAAAAGCTGCTCACCTTGTAGACACCACGAATCAAGTGGGCCACTTCCAAAAGGTAACTTGATGGCCTCGCCTTTTTCTGCATGCAAAATGCTGTTCCCTATTTTGGATTTCATTTTGTTCTCTTATTTGCTGTCATGTAGGTCTTGACTGCAATTGGGAACTTTTGCATATGTTCAATTGCTGTGGGGATGATTGTAGAGATTATTGTTATGTATCCCATCCAAGACCGAGAATATCGCCCTGGAATTGATAATCTTCTTGTACTTCTTATCGGGGGAATTCCCATTGCCATGCCTACGGTCCTCTCAGTGACCATGGCCATTGGCTCTCATAGGCTATCTCAGCAGGTTTGTTAGGTTCCTTCTAAGTTGAGCTGGTTTGGTAGATATATTTAAGTGATAGATTAAAGGGTATCATGTTTTCAGGGAGCTATCACAAAGAGGATGACGGCTATAGAAGAGATGGCAGGCATGGATGTGCTTTGCAGTGATAAGACTGGAACTTTAACATTGAACAAGCTTAGTGTTGACAAAAATCTTATCGAGGTAGGACAAGTTATGCTGCTGCTTCCTGCTTTTTTTAGGTGGAGGGTGTTTCCTATCCATTTTTTCTGAATGAATATTCTTTCTATTTTCCCAATAAGGTTTTTGCAAAAGGAGTGGATCCAGATACGGTTGTTTTGATGGCTGCTAGAGCCTCAAGAACTGAGAATCAAGATGCAATTGATTCTGCCATAGTTGGGATGCTGGCTGATCCGAAGGAGGTAGGTCGTTAATCTATATTTTGCCATCTCAATAGATTTAGTGACGGCAGCCATAACTTGTACAATTTCATTTTTTATTCTGTATTAAATTTCATAATAATAATTTTCTTTTCTAATTTTCTGCTACCAAAGGCACGTGCTGGTATTCGAGAAGTACATTTTCTGCCTTTCAATCCTACTGACAAGCGGACAGCATTGACTTATATTGACAGTGATGGTAAAATGCATAGAGTAAGCAAAGGTGCACCGGAGCAGGTAACTTACATTTCCTATCTTTGTTTACTTTTAGCTGTTACCTCTGTATCTTATTCTGATTATGGTCTGTACTGTAACATGATTGTTAGATTCTTAATCTTGCGCACAATAAGTCAGACATCGAGCGTAGAGTGCATGCAGTTATAGATAAATTTGCAGAGCGAGGTTTGCGATCTCTTGCTGTAGCATACCAGGTAACTTTATGATTGCATTCCTGATCATGCTATAATGTATGCCTATGCTTTATGTTAGAAATGCTTACTGTTAGGCTTATCTATTTTTTTATACAGGAGGTTCCAGAGGGAACAAAAGAGAGTCCTGGAGGTCCATGGCAGTTTGTTGGTCTTATGCCTCTCTTTGACCCACCTAGGCATGATAGTGCAGAAACAATCCGCAGGGCACTTAACCTTGGAGTGAATGTGAAAATGATTACAGGTTTGCATCTGATAGTTAAAAGCCTTTCACTTCTATTTTACTGAAACCGTTGTTCTCTCTCCCAGTGAAGGGTACTGCTTTACATGGTTTCCATTGGAAATTGACTTTTCTTGTGCATTTAAATGTAACTTGTTCTCCAATTAGTGTAATTTACTGTTCTGATCTTTTATTACCCCGTATGGCAGCAGAACTCATGTTAGATGCCATTTTTTATTTTTATTTTTTCATAATTTTTTTTAACTCATTTTCCATCTTATCAGGGGATCAGCTAGCTATTGGAAAAGAAACAGGCCGTCGCTTGGGAATGGGTACCAACATGTATCCCTCATCTGCATTACTTGGGCAGGATAAGGATGAGTCCATTGCTGCCTTGCCTATTGATGAACTGATAGAAAAAGCTGACGGATTTGCTGGTGTTTTTCCTGGTACACTTCTGCCGTTCATTGTTGTTGAACTTGTTTATTTCTCGAGTTTGATATGTAATGGACGGAAGATCAATAATTAAATTTGATAGTTGATTATTCTATGCTTTCTTGCTAATCTTAATTGGTTTATATGATTGGTCAGAGCACAAGTATGAGATTGTTAAACGCTTGCAAGCTAGGAAACATATCTGTGGAATGACTGGTGATGGAGTGAATGATGCGCCTGCTCTTAAAAAGGCGGACATTGGTATAGCTGTTGCTGATGCGACTGATGCAGCTCGTAGTGCGTCTGACATTGTTTTGACAGAACCTGGCCTCAGTGTTATCATTAGTGCTGTGTTGACTAGTCGGGCTATCTTCCAGAGAATGAAAAACTATACAGTGAGCAATTGAATTGAACTATTACTAGTCTATTCTCAACATTTTCCTGTTACTTATTTCATTGTGCTTCTGCCTTTATAATGTTCCATCATATTTATACAATTGTACTTGTATCAGTTAGCTAATTTGTATCCTCTCTCATGCAGATCTATGCAGTATCAATTACAATTCGTATTGTGGTATGTTAATTAATTTCTAACTTTGTTTTCTATTTTTTACCTTGGCCTTGTGAACAATATATTTGGTCAGATTGGTCTGTATGTTTTCTTACCCTATTCTCCATGTTTGAAATGGTTACAGCTTGGTTTCATGTTGCTTGCTCTCATATGGAAGTTTGACTTTCCACCTTTTATGGTCCTCATTATTGCTATCCTAAATGATGGTCTGTTTTTTTAATCATTGTTTCCCTCTATGCTTTTCTCCCATAGCATGCATCTGTGTGATCCAGAGTTTTATTGGCAACTAACAAGGTGTATGATATTTTAGGTACTATAATGACAATTTCGAAAGATCGGGTAAAACCTTCTCCCCTGCCAGATAGCTGGAAGCTTGCAGAGATATTTACCACTGGCATTGTACTGGGAAGTTACTTGGCAATGATGACAGTCATATTCTTTTGGGCAGCATACAAGACAGATTTCTTCCCGGTATATCACTTTTCTATGATTCTAATTCCAGAATTTTCTCTAGTTTTGTCAATTATATGTTTCAAATTCTTTTATTTAATTTCCGTATTTAGCCTCATCCTAGAATTTTTTTGGTGCTGCTTTTGATTGTTTTGGATCGTTTGTTGATTTATCTTGCCTGCTAATTTTTCAGAGAGTATTTGGGGTCTCAACTCTTGAAAAAACTGCTCATGATGATTTCCGAAAACTTGCATCTGCCATCTATCTGCAAGTGAGCACTATTAGTCAGGCCCTTATATTTGTTACTCGGTCCCGAGGCTGGTCTTATGTTGAGCGACCTGGTTTTTTGCTGGTGGCTGCTTTTGTTGTTGCTCAGCTGGTAAGTCAAACGGCCATTTATTCTTATTTCAATTCTTTCTTAGTTGCATTGATGATGCTCTTTTTATTTGCAGATTGCCACTTTGATCGCAGTCTATGCAAACTGGAGCTTTGCAGCAATTGAAGGAATTGGTTGGGGTTGGGCTGGTGTCATATGGCTATATAATATAATATTCTATATCCCCCTTGATTTCGTTAAGTTCTTCATTCGATATGCTTTGAGTGGTAGGGCTTGGGATCTTGTCATTGAGCAAAGGGTACGTAGATTTCATTGATTTTATTTTATTTTATTTTTTGGGATCGTCAATATCTCCATGCTTTGTCAACGGGGGCTTTATTTTGGCTAATGGATGTCGTTGACATGTAGATTGCATTCACAAGGCAAAAGGACTTTGGAAAGGAGCAACGGGAACTTCAATGGGCACATGCACAAAGAACATTACATGGATTGCAACCACCTGACACCAAGATGTTCACTGAGCGTACCCATTACACTGAACTGAATCAAATGGCTGAAGAAGCTAAAAGAAGAGCTGAAATTGCAAGGTAAGCTACCAACTTAGACTAGTTGTTGTTTGACAAAGAATTAGGTTAGAGGTACCCTCTGACACGTAGACCACAATTATGTTTTCTGCTGATAATTTCATGCAGGTTACGGGAATTGCACACACTAAAAGGTCATGTAGAATCAGTTGTGAGATTGAAGGGGCTCGACATAGACACAATTCAGCAAGCATACACAGTCTGAGGATGCTTATTCATTTGCTCACTCATAATGTAAAGGGCCACATTCTAATGATGCTGAGAGGAATAGAATGTAATCACCGCACTTCGTTTTACCTTCATTATCTCTTGGGGTTTCTCTGTTTTGGGCACTTGAAAAAGGAGTGCTTTGTTAGCTATATCTATGAATTTTGTTCCTGTCTTCAAATAAACACTTTTTAGTTTCCACGGTTCCATATTATTCTTTCTCAACTAGGGAATTTTACATTGGTTTGAGTAAAAAACTTTAAAGAGAAGCAACTTCAGTCTTGAAATTATATCTTGTTTGTCTTAGCTAGGCTTGTGTAGAAAATTATATCTAGGAGCAAACTCAGACAAAGCCCCAAGGTGAGTGTTCTTTTTATATTCTTCAAATGCTCGTTGAAAACGGAAACAAGTTCAAATATTAGGAAAAAAAAAAAAAAAGAGCTTATTTTTTATGATAAAAAAAGTTTATTCAAACCGTATTTAACGTGTATTAAAGGTTAGAGGATAAACGTCCATATATATCGTTTATGTAACATTACTCAAACCATGATTTTATGTTAATGTTATAACTATAACATAATTATTAGAAATAGTTTTAAAGATAAAATTGTTATTTTTATAGGTTGAAATTAAATATAATTTTTTGAAAAAATTTAAGTTGATATTTAAAAATTTATTTTATCATTTTATTTTTTTTTTAAAATTATTACATAATTGACTAACCCCCGTAAGATGACGCAAGAAAATCGGACATTGACAAGGAAAGAGCAGCGAATGAATGAAGAGGAGAAAAATCGGACATGGCAAGAAAACTTAATCAATCAATTGGCCACTCCAAGTCCACACCTAGTTGTTCTAGACGACATTTTATCCTCACATGCAACTCTGACATAGACGACGATTTTGTCTGTCCCTTTTAAAGTCATTTGGTGCTGAAAGGCACATTTCTCAATGATCTTCCTTCCCCACTGGTTTTGTAGAAACCCTTGAAGACAAGACAAACATTCTCACTCAATCCTTCTCTTAAATTGATAATCCGTCAAAATACAACTATTATAACACTATCTTTGCCGGTAAATTTTCAAGAGTTGCACTAGTGTGTACAAAATTTTAATTTTAGTTCCACTGCTAAAGGAAAATGAGGCGGAGGAAAGGGAAAAAAAAATTCTATAATCATGAAATGGTGCACAGTTAAAAAAGTGAAAGATGCACAACTAAAAAGATAAGAAAAAAAAAATTACAGGCTAATTTGAGCAGAGATAAAAAAATATAGAATAATTTGTAAAATTTATATAAATCTTTTTTAGAGTTGTATAAATAAATAAAATTATTTAAAATAATAAACAATAATATGTCATATAAAATCAATAAAAAATAATAAAAATATAAAACTCTATTAAATTTCATGAATAAAAGACGCTTTAACGAAACTAACACTATTTTTGTATGAAAATTTGTGATTGAATACTTTTGTAAAATAGCTTCGAGCTTAATAGTTAAACACCGTTAGCAGTTGCTGTTTCGGATTGTTTTGAAGACTTCTCGAGTTCAAGGCCTGTGCTGCTATTTCCTTTGTACTTGTACCATTTTGCACACAAAAGAAAGTATCCCAAATTCATGGCTTCTAGAGCAGTAATCATGTAATAGAAGTAATCTAATCTGCCCTTGTTTAGATCCTCTGGTAACCAATTCCCTGTTGAAGATTTAGCTGTGAAATGGTGGATAACTGAGATGAGTGCAGTATTCAGATAATTAGACCCTGCCATGGCACAGTAGAATAGAGAGCCTTCAATGCTTCTCATGTTCTCTGGGAACTGTTTGAAGTAGAATTCAACATGTCCAACAGAAGTAAATGCTTCTGCTACTCCAGCAAGCGCTAGCTGGGGAATGAACCAGAAACCTGACATTGATGAAATGGCACCTTTTCTTGGTTGAACTCCTATAGGGTTTGTCAGTGCCAGAGTTCTTCTGCGCTCTTCCACCACAGCTGATAGTAGTATGCTCAGTGTAGCCAGAACCAGGCCAATTCCCATCCTCTGAAGGATTGTGATTCCAGTCTCTTTTCCTGTGAGCCTTCGGAGAAAGGGGACAACTTTCCTGTCATAAATAGGTAACCAAAGGGTCATACTCAACATCTGGAATACAAAGTAAGATGCTCCTGGGATCTTGAAATTGCCGTGTCCAAATCTTCTGTCTGATTGAAGGGCTTGGAACACTAAAAGAGTGTGCTGTTGGACAATGACTAGGTGATATATAATGGCTGAAACCCATATGGGTATCACTCTCACCAAGCACTTCACCTCTTCCACTTGCTGCACACTGCAAAGATTCCAGGGATCTCTTGGAGATCCATCTGGGTTTATTTGATCTTTTGGAGCCACAATTGCTGCTTTGTCTAGGCACCGGTTAATGAATTATAACCATATCAATCCAGTGAGAAAATTTTCACAAATGAAAGATATCTATCAAAAAGTAGAAAACTTGTTAATTGTTACCTAAATTGATATGTATAAGGTAGCCTTGAGTTCATAGACTTGGGAGGCACATAATTGAAGAGGGAGAGAGATTGATATTTTGCAGGTAGTTTCAGTTTTCTTTTCTTTATAGCTACCACTATCACTTGCACTACACTTGTCATGGGGCTACCGCTCGGTTTAACTTTGACATACATTTTGGCACCCATGAAGAAGACTGCACATGATATGAGCATCAAAGCTGCTGGAATTGCCAAACCCACTGCCCAACTCACGTTTGATTGGATATAGACAATTAATGTTGAGGATATCATCTGGCCAAAGGTGAAGGTAAAAAAGTACCAATTGAAAAAACTGTTTATTCCCTTCTTCCCAGATTCTGTGTTGGGATTGAACTGATCAGCTCCGAATGCCAAGTTACAGGGTCGGACCCCTGCAGCTCCAACCAACAGTGACCCCAATCCTAGCAAAAGGAATCCCATTTGCCCTACCGTTGGCCCTTTGCATGTGCTGCTTTCCCTTCCGCAGTGAGGCGGATGCAGATTCTTAAACGCTGCGGTAAGTTGTATGATTTGCAACCCCTGTTTGGATGGCAGGGAAAATACAAGAAAATCAATTATAATTTGTCAAACCTTCCTTGAGAGATTCCTCTTTTATAACATGAGATTCTTTTATAATTCATGGTAAACAAATTGAAAGAGTTTAATAGAGGAATGGTGGCAGCAACATCAGTACCACAAAGGAAGCGACTGTGGAGAATCCGAGTGTCTTGTAACGACCAAAATATGTGTCCGAGAAAAATGCTCCAAGCAAGGTAGCAAAGTTGGTGCTGCCATTGAAGATGGTTATAATGTTAGTGGCTGTAATGTTCTCGAGGTTGAAGACAGTCGTAAGATACACCAAGAGGTTGGATAAGGTGCCAATGGCACCCAGCTTCTCAAAAGTTTCATTTCCTGCAATCCCAGGTACAGAGACGAGCCACATTCACTAAATATTCTTGGAAAAAGAAAAAAAGGACATTGTCGGTTACCTATGATGAAGGGCATGACCTTCCATCCTCTGTAGTTAATCTTAGGATCATCGTACTTCTCATGATTCTTCTCCATTTCCATGGCTGATATTCTTGTCTCTCTTTCCCTCCTCTGCTCCATGATTTTAGCCCTAATTACAGCCACAGCCTTACCAACAAGTTTATAACTGAGGTTTGAGAGATAGAATTTGAAAAGCAGTCCACCTGCCAATGAAAATCATTTATGTGCTCGCATTTCTTGTTTAGCACATCACGTACGGTCTTTATCTTCTCTACATTGTCTCGATTTGGTGGACCCCACTACAACGTCATTGCTGAACTAGAATGTGTTGCTGCATTATTAGTAGGGGTGGGCACGGGCTGGACGCCCGGTAAAATGGTCCAATCCGAAGGGTTAGGGACACGTTTGGGATAAGACAAATTAGAATTCAGGATAGGATTGAGGTATAATTTTTGTGTCACAATAAATTTTTTAGGCGGGACTTAGACAAGCAAAATTATGTTCTGGTCCAGTCTCGAATTTTCTATAAGTATGTCCCATTTCGTCTCGAAATTGTCTAAATATAAAAATTTGTCCTGTTTATTACTGTTCACACACATATTTTTACTATTCACATCCATTTTCTTCTTTTTCAGCATGTTTTCAACACCACTCTTATTACTTTTTACACCATTTTTTTTTTTTCAAAATTTAACTAGAAAGGGACGGGACAAATAGATCAGGACGGGAATCGAGACGAAACCAGGACAAAGTTATATAAATTCGGGTCGGGACGGGACGAGACAAAATTATTTTTTTTTTTTTGAGATGGGACCGGGACAGCCCAATTCCCGGCCCATCCCAGCCTGTGCCCACCCCTAATTATTAGTTCTAGAGAATTAAACATGCACAATGTACGGCATTTACATGAAATTTATATTTAGGTAACTATACTTATTAGACGTGTTGCAATGGCAGCCTGTGATGAATTTGGACTATTTCTGAGAGACATAGGATAGGAGTCCATCTTTGCAAAACCCAATTCCTAAACGCCTCTGAGTCTGACTTCAATTACCACTACGGTTAAGGCAGAAAAACCAGTGGGGACTCAGGAGGATATGTATGCACCTTGGCCATAAGCCATATTCCGAACCACGATTTTGAGTTGGACATGTTTGTTAAAATCAAACATTGACAAGGAAAGACCAGCGAATCAATGAAGAAAACTTGATCCATCACTCACTCCACAACCTCTTGTTCTAGAGACAACTTTTGATCTTCAGTGGCAAGCCATGTATCCATATAATTATATTGTCATTTGTTTAGAAAAAAACATAGAATTCAATAATTTAGATACTTCTTAGATAAATACGTCTTGGTATCTAAAAATATGGGATAGTGATACTGATCCCACAAGCAATCTAAAGTATGAATTCTTCATAGCTGACCAGTATAACATTGATCGTCTTCCCACTTGTTCAATAGAAACCCTCGAAGACAAGACACAAATTCACAATCAATCATGGGTGGACACAGACACCCTTCTGTTCAATTTCCTTATGACATAATATATGAAACTACATCTATAATAACCTAGTAAGACTTGATTTTCTGTTTTATTTTCTAAAACTAAAATGTACATCTGGTTTAGCTGGCGACTAGGTATGGAAAATGAAAATTTTATGGTTGCATACATCCGCATAATAACTACCTGCTTGATAGTTAAACACCGTTAGCAGTTCCTGTTTCGGACTGTTCTGAAGCCTTCTCGAGTTCAAGGCTTGTGCCGCTGTTTCCTTTGTACTTGTACCATTTTGCACACAAAAGAAAGTAGCCCAAATTCACAGCTTCTAGAACAGCAATCCCGTAATAGAAGTAGTCTAATCTGCCCTTGTTAAGATCCTGTGGCAACCAATTGCCGGTTGAAGATTTAGCGGTGGCATGGTGGATAACTGAGATGAGTGCAGTACTCAGATAACTAGACACCGCCATTGCACAGAAGAACAGAGAGCCTGCAAAGCTTCTCATGTTCTCAGGGAACTGTTTGTAGTAGAATTCGATATGTCCAACAGAAGCAAATGCTTCTGTTAGTCCAGCAAGTGCTAGCTGTGGAATGAGCCAAAAACCTGACATTGATGAAATAGCACCTTTTCTTAGTTCAATTCCTATAGGGTTGGTCAGTGCCAGAGTTCTTCTGCGCTCTTCAACCACAGCTGATGTTACCATGCAGAGTGTAGCCAGAACCATGCCAATTCCCATCCTCTGAAGGATTGTGATTCCAGACTCTTTTCCTGTGAGCTTTCGGAGAAAGGGGACAACTTTCCTGTCATAAATTGGTAACCAAAGGGACATGCTCAACATCATAAATACATAGTAAGATGCTCCTGGGATCTTGAAATTGCTGTGTCCAACCCTTCTGTCTGATTGAAGGGCTTGGAACACTGAAATAGTGTACTGTTGGACAAGAGCTAAGTAATATATAATGGCTGAAACCCATATGGGCATCACTCTCACCAAGCACTTCACCTCTTCGACTTGCTGCATACTGCAAAGATTCCATGGATCGACTGGAGATCCATCTGGGTTTATTTCATCTTTTGGACCCATAATTGCTGCTTGGTCCAGGCACCTGTTAATGAATTATAGTCATAATCAATCCAGTGAGAAAATTTTCACAAATAAGGGTATTAATGAAAAGTAGAAACTTGGTAGTTGTTACCTGAATTGATTTGTATGTGGTAGCTTAGAGTTCATGGACTTGGGAGGCACATACTTGAAGAGGTAGAGAGATGGATCTTCTGCAGGTAGTTTCAGTTTTCTTTTCTTTATAGCCACCACTATTACTTGCACCATACTTGTCATGGGGCTACCACTCGGTTCAACTTTGACATACATATTGGTACCCATGAAGAAGACTGCACATGATAAGAGCATCAAAACTGCTGGAATTGCCAAGCCCACTGCCCAACTCAGGTTTGACTGAATGTAGACGATCAATGTTGAGGATATCATCATGGCAAAGGTGAAGGTAAAGAAGTACCAATTGAAGAAGCTGTTTATTCCCTTCTTTCCAGATTCTGTGTTGGGATTGAACTGATCAGCTCCGAAAGCCAAGTTACATGGTCGGATCCCTGCACCTCCAACCAGCAGTGACCCTAATCCAAGCACAAAAAATCCCATTTGCCATGCCGTTGGTCCTTTGCATGTGTTGGCCTCCTTTCCACAGTGAGGTGGATGCAGATCCTTAACCGCTGCAGTAAGTTGTATGATAAGCAACCCCTGTTTGGATGTAGGGAAAAACAGGAAAAATGAATTATGATTGGTCACCAAGGTGAAACCTTTCATTGATAGATTCCTTTTTTATAACATGAGATTCTTGTATTTAATAGATGAACTCGAATCTTTAAATATCTAATTTATGGTCAAAAAATTGAAAGAGTTTGACTTAGGTATGGTGGCAGCAACACTAATACCACAAAGGAAGCGACTGTGGAGAATCCGAGTGTCTTGTAACGACCAAAATATGTGTCTGAAAAAAATGCTCCAAGCAAGGTAGCAAAGTTGGTAGTGCCATGGAAGATGGTTATAATATTATTGGCTGTAATATTCTCGAGGTTGAATACAGTTGTAAGATACACCAAGAGGTTGGATAAAGTACCAATGGTTCCCAGCTTCTCAAAAGTTTCATTTCCTACAATCCCAAGTACAGAGATGAGCCACATTCACTAAAATTTCTTCGGGAAAAAAAAAAGCATGCAAGATATAAAAAGAGAACAGGGTTGGTTACCTATGATGAAGGGCATGACCTTCCATCCTCTGTAGTTAATCTTAGGATCATCGTATTTCTCATTATTGTTCTCCATCTGCATGGCTGCTGTCCTCGTCTCTCTTTCCCTCCTTGGCTCCATGATTTAAGCTCTAAATTACTGCCTTACCAAGAAGTTAATATATAATTGAGGTTTGAGCGAAAGAATTTCGGAGGCAATTTCACCCGCCAATGACCGTCATTTATGTAAGCACTTGCTCTTCATGTTTATCACATCATGTATATATAGTCTTATCTTCTGTTTTTGGATTTGCTGGACCCACTACAACGTCATTGCTGATCTAGATTGCTGCATTATTAGATCACATATTTCTCCAACATTTACACTCATCATCCAAATTTTAACTGCACCTCAAACTCTATTTCATCTGTCTGCTTCCAAGTTTAGTAAAAAAGTCATAAGATTCTCTTACAAGAAAAACCACTTAATCCTCAATTTTCTTTTCTCCATTAAAAAATCTGTAGCAGGTAATGTTAGCCTTTCCTTACAATGGTTGCCTCCATTGCAAAATCAGTTTTTAGGTAAGATATCTAAACATTATAGATTCTGAACTAGATATTCTTGTTATTACTCTTTTTTCCCCGGAAGAAGCATATAATATAATATCCCCGTTGTGGAAAGGGATAGAAGTGCTTAAGCATTATAAATTTAACAGGTCAATTTCACTTGAAGAAGCTTTTTTAATACTAGTTGGTGAAACAATTCCTCCAGTGATGCAGATGAGTCACTCACATATCAGAATCCATTTAATTTAATGTATAATATTTTATGGAAAAGATGCAAGAAAGAACTAAGCATGCAGAACGTACAACGTAAGTGGAATACATATTTTGATATTTGATATGTTACTGGACATTTCGTCCCATTCCTCTTTTCCCCTCTTCTGCCTCTGTTCTGTAGAATTTATCTGAAATTTTGTTACTTGAACTGCACATGCAGATTGATAACCCTTTAGGAGCAGTAAAAAACGAAGTGGTAAAGTTGCGATTTTTTATTAAATGCGTAACTATAGTTCTGGAGGGCGAAAATTGACTCTTTCATTATCTCGTAGGGTTAGCCCATGATTCGACACTTCAGAGAGCATGACTCCTCAAAATAAATGGATTGGTCCTTGGTTCGTTCCGTCATCCCATCAAATGAATCATTAAGATTCGACTTAAAGAGAATCTTATGTAACCTCGATGATAATTAGATATATCACAGTGGCAGATAGTGATGAATTTGGACCATAAATTTTGAGAGACCCAATTCTGAAACGCCTCTGACTTGAACAACTACAGCTACCAGTCCAAGCACGGTTAAGCCATAGAAATCAAGTGAAAGTGGCATAACCATGTTTCACTGGTTAAGTCAAATAGAGTTAGCTGTTTGAATCATTGCAGCAAGATGCGAACTGGGTGAGTGAACCAGAAGAAAAGTCCAACTTTTGTTGCTAAATGCATAGTGCGTGTTATCGTTGTTAGTCGGTATGCAAGTGTAACCCGTACACGTCTTTAAAATGTTTGTTTGTATCTTCTGCGAAATGACAGAAAGATAGAAACGCCAATCTAACAGTCATATCATGTTTCGCTGTTGGACCAAATGGTCACACAAAATACCAAAAAATCATTGTGAGGAAGTGAATACTTTTCCATGCATGCAATCAGTCACGCGGGACAGTGGGGACTCATCGTAGGAAGGAAGTGGCTTTTACACCATAAATAATTACTACGTAGAGTCTATTCACTCTGATATTGCGTAGATCTGAAAGAGAGAAGAAGTGGGCCAAGTGAAAGGTATCTACTTATACTTTTCATATTTTTACTCATACAATTCAAATTCCATTTATACATTACGTTGTCTAATGGTGACAATAGACAAAAACAACTGGACAGACTACAAATCATTTTTAGAGCTCAACATGTAAGAGTTCTATTTTGGAGGCCTGTGTATAAGGAAACTCTACTAGTGCTAAATCTTTTATATCGACCCTTCTCTTGGGTAGCTTACAAAATAACGCACCCGAATTTGTTGTCAATTTTCGTCAGCATTGATAGAAATAACTGATATCAAGGCAATGAGGATATCGACATGATCAGCCAAATTAGCAGGGTAGAAAACATGCATCTCGTGATAGAAATATCAACAGAAACACCATTTTAGATATAATATAAGCTAAGGTAAAATAGAAGAAATAAAGCAATGGAAACATCACGGAACCAAAGCTGGACTGCCTACGTATCTTTTAGGGGAAAAAAACAAAATAAAATAAAAACAAAGAAATTTTGTGGGAACATAACTTCCTAGAATATGCAGTCTAGAGCGGGGAAGTACCAGCGCTTTGCCTTTTATTTGTACCTAATCCCCTCTCCTCATCTTGTGGTTCAGATAACTCTGCTCCCGTGCAAGGAGTTGAATTCTCCAGCTGAACCTCTTTTGTCTCATCATCCTTGCTGTTTGTCAAATAACGGCTGGCAAAGAAATTGAAGTAGACGAAATTCAATGCTGCCAGGCCAGCAACGAGGAAATAGTAGTTCTCAAGCCTATTCTTGTTCAGATCATGACCACCTAGCCATGGTGTTCTTCCATTATGTGCTGTTGTTTTGTGGACCACATTGACAATCAAGGAACCCATGTAGTCTGCAATGGACAAGCTCAGGAAGAAGATTGCCCCTGCAACAGTCCTCATGCTCTCTGGCATTTGCATAGTAAGGAATTCCATTATTGCAACGATAGCAAAAACTTCCATAAAACCTAAGAGTGCAAATTGAGGCAAGAGCCATGCAAAGCCTGTGGGTGAAATAAATGAACCATGCATTAAAGCTGAGTTACGGCGCTTCTTCTCAACAATTGCTGCTACCAACATGGATAGGACCGATAACAAAATGCCAATATTAATTCTCATTCCCACGGTTAATCTTCTAGGCTTTTGAAAGATTTTCCTTGTCAGAGGAATACAGATGCACTCATAAATGAATATCCAAATTGAAAGGGCTATCATTGCTACGAGGTTCAGCCATCCAGGTGGGACTTTGAAATGAGGCCCAATAGTTGTGTTCATCTGTACAACTTGAAGGATCCCAAGAGTATTTCCCTGCCCCATTACAATGAAACAACAAATTCCTGTTACCCATACCGGAAGAACTCCAAGCAAGCATTTAAAGCGCTCCACTTGTTGCAAACTACAAAGTCTCCAGCGATTCCTTCCCATGCCCTGGTTGTCCAATTCACTGGGGTCATCAATTAAAGCAGCCTTATCAAGGAACTTGAACTTGTCAGTGTGAGCAAGCCTTTTGTAGTCAAACTCTGATTCTTGCAGTGGAGGCACAGGATCATAGAAGGGTTTCCCTGAGGCCTTCACCTTACGTTTTCTGCAGGCAGCTGTAATCACCTTGGCGATGTCTGTAAAGACGCTCCCTTCAGGCTTCTTGCAAATGTAAGTGTGGCGGCCGAGCAAGAAAATGGCGATTGAGAATACCAGACAAACAGTTGGTATGGCAAATCCCAAAGTCCAGCTTACATTAGTTTGAATATAAACAACACCAGTGATTGCCACAAGAAGTGCAATGTTAAAAGAGAGGTACCACCAATTGAAAAAGCTTTCCAATTGTGCCCTGCCCTTTTCTGTCCTCGAATCAAATTGATCAGCACCAAAAGCAATGTTGCAGGGCCTAATGCCACCGGCGCCTACGGATAACAGTCCAAGACTGATAAAGAGGACAGCGAGCTGCCACCCTTGGGCTTGCTGGCACCGTGATGGGTCCTCGCAGGAAGGAGGTCTCAGTTGATGTATGCCTGCTGTTAAGGTCATGGTGAATATACCCTGTCAAGTATTCACAAGTGTGATTAAATTGATTGATTAATTTTGAGGTGAGTTATTGGGGGGGTGAGATGTTTCCTTACCAGAAGAGATGCAATGCAGCCGTAGAAGAGTGTGCGGAACCTACCCAGATAAGAATCAGAAATAAAAGCACCGACTAAGGATGCAACATTGGATGATCCATTCCAAATTTGTTTCACATTAACCACGGAAATGGAGCTCATGTTGTATTCCTTGAGCAAGTACAATGTTAAGTTCAACGTCAAACTCATGGAGGCCAGTTTCTCGAACGACTCATTACCTTGAAACGCAAAGAAACAGAGGATCAACAAACAATGCTATATACATATACACATGTGAGAATGAATAAGCGAGGTACCAATTATATATTTAATGGCTTTCCATCCTCCAGCTTGTTTAGTAGCAGAATGAGGAGTTTCAGAGTTTTGCTCAACAGCAACAGCAACAGGTTTAGGGACTTGTGGAGCACTACTCGTCACCACTTCCATTATATTATCTTCTTTACTGTGTCTTAGCTTCAGAGCTTCATCTAACATATTCTCGAAGCTTAATGTTCTTCAATGTCACGTGCCTGGATTAAGATTACATTAGATTTGATGAGATTAAATAGGCTTAAATCATTCGGTTACCCAAGTCAGAGAATATCTATCTATTCAGTTAGCATTTTCAGAGAAGCGTTGCGACTTGCCAGCTCCGATCCAAATTTTACGTACTAGTATATATCCCATTCAAAGATATTTTTATTTTTCATTAAAGACTTAGACATTTGTTTTCGGCTAGGGTAACATTGGATAAATTCCATTGGACTCTTGATGGGCCAAGAAGGGGATTTCTTTTGTCACCCATTCCATTTCTTCTTTTTACACCCTACTTTATTAAAAGAATGTGACCCAAATCTGCGCAACTTTGTGGGGCCTTTGTATTTCCTGTACTGTTGGGGGCTATTATTTAATTAGGCATAGTTTAAGTCGCAAACATACAACAACGAAACTAAAGATAATCATAAATTAACGATTTAACATCAACTCCTGATATTAAAAAAAAAATAGTATGCTATATTAGCTAATTTATGTTCATAATCGAAAATTATTAGAAGAAATAATTTTTATTTTTTTAAGACCTATGAGTAAAAAACATAAGTCAAACATAAATAAATACTTATCGCATTACATAAAAAAAAAAAAAAACCTTATCTGCCTCCTCTGACATGGCCTCGCAGATTGGCTGGTTCTGGATTTATTTATGACATGTTTAGCGAGTATCCTTGATGAGGGAGTGGAGGGAAAGGTTCCCTTTTGAATTTCCCGCCGTCGACGGCTTCTCCACTCTGCACCACTTTTTCATTTCCTTCAGAGAGTGTCTGTTCACAAAATATTGTAGTTTTAAAAAATACTTTTTTGTTCTCTCTCTTCATGCTTCAAAATATTATAATTAGTTTAATCATTGTAATGCTCACACGTCTACATTGTCATCACAGCTCTCCCCGCTTTACTTACTTGAATGAATCACCACTGTTTCACTCACTCTTTACCCCTCGGCGAGTGCACTCGGTGATTGAGTCAGACAGCAGAGGAGAGAATGGAAATGGCTACTGTAGCATCGATCTTCTTATTGATTTCTGCAACAGTTTTGTACCCTTCGTCTCTTGCTCTCACTCAGGATGGTAATACCCCTTTTTCCTTTTTTGGTTAAATCTCTTTAATACTGTGCTTATTTTTCTTCTTGCTTCCTTTTCATTTGTGTAAAACTTAAATGTTTGGTTGTCAATCAAGCAGAATAAATTGGCGATTAAGAATGCAACCTCTGATCTTTTTATATGCTAGGTTATTTATTTAGGCGGAATTTTTGCATTCTGGCTCTGGATAGTATCCACTTGTCTTTTCTTGATTTTAGCATTAAAATTTCTTTTATCTTGCTTCATTCTTCTTCCAGAATGTAAGCATATGAAAGTTCCAAACATTAAAGTGATTTTTTTTTTTTTTATCATGTATTTATAGGTCTCGCGATGTCGGAAAGTTCCGAACTAAACTCGGGTTTTAAAAATAATTTTTGATTTTTTGTATCTGGGCGGAATAGTTGCATTCTTAGTAGTATTCTCCAGCCTTTTTATTGTATAGGTAAGGTTTGAAGTGATTTTTCGTCCTCTAGGTCTCGCGTTGTTGGAGATCAAAAGCACTTTGAATGATACGAGGAACGTTCTTAGCAATTGGCAGGAGTCTGATGACTCTCCCTGTGCGTGGACTGGTATCGCTTGTCATCCGGGCAATGAACACGTTCGGTCAATGTACGTAAGCAGCACATACTCGTCATTTCTCTACTTTCTCTAATTTCCGCCGTCACAATGAAGCTTTTGTTTTTCTTGTCTCCTTCAGAAATTTGCCTTTCATGCAACTGGGAGGGATTGTATCTCCCAGCATTGGTAAACTCAGTAGATTGCAGAGACTGTGAGTAGATATTTTCCTCCTTGCTCCCATTCCCATTCACTCCTCAAATTTGAGAGCCCTAACATCTCTGACTCTGTCCTTCTTAATCTATTCTATTAAATCCATTCAATTGGTTCCCAATGAACCAGGGCACTTCATCAGAACAGCTTACGTGGAATTATTCCCAATGAAATTACCAATTGCACTGAGCTCAGAGCACTGTAAGTGGAATAGCCCATTGCTTCTGTTAGAAAGTTGCTATGTCTACTAATTTAATTGTAATTTCTGTTCGTCATTTCCTTTTCTTTTTAAAATCTACCGAATGGTTGATGTGCTTCAATTGATTATAATGCAAGGTACTTGAGAGCCAATTATTTCCAATCTGGCATACCATCGGATATTGGCAATCTTTCATATTTGAATATACTGTAAGACCCTTTCTTCTCCTTTGATTTGTCACTGCTCCGTTGAGGGGTGTTAATCAACATAGTTTGTTCTGTTTGGGATGCTTTTATGCTTCTAACCGTTTCCTAGCTTTTTCTGCGATTATCTGCTTAGGATTTATGTTCAGTTCTGGTCATGATTTTATTTTTCAATTTTGATTTGATGTGCATTTGGGATTTTAATTCGAAGTTTTGACACAGGGACTTATCAAGCAACTTATTGAAGGGTGCTATACCTTCATCTATTGGCCGTCTCTCAAATTTGCGAGTTCTGTAAGTTTATTTAGCCAATAATTCCATGCATAATGATAATCTTGGATATGCTTTCTTGAGGAAAAATTGCATGGCGTATCAATGTTATATGATGATCCTGTTTGTCTTAGGAACTTGTCGACCAACTTCTTTTCTGGTGAAATCCCGGACATTGGAGTGCTAAGCACATTTGGAAAAGACTCGTAAGTACTCTTGCTCAATAAATAGAATATCTTGGATGATGCATAATAGCCTATAGGCTATGAGATTTTCAAATGACCATCTTTATTGTGTTATCCTTGCTCATGCTACTACTGACAGCATGTAGATTATATAACCATCATTTGTAAGGAGAGTGTGAAAAATATTCTGGTTTTTTAGTTCATTGGCCCTAAAGTTAGTTTTGTGATCGTAGGAAGTTTTAGTTATGATATAATGGGTACTTGGAACTCACTACTTCTTATGGTAACAAAAAGAATGTTTTTTGCTACATGCTTATTGTATGACTTAAAACTATTGTATACATTTCACTGTTTCATGGTTCATGTTTGTGCTTCTACTTAAAAGTCCATTGCATATGAATAGGTTTATTGGCAATTCAGATCTTTGCGGCCGGCAAGTTCAGAAACCATGTCGGACCTCACTAGGTTTCCCTGTGGTGCTGCCCCATGCTGAAAGCGATGAAGCAGCAGGCAAGTCAGATACTTAAAATCCTATATGATTGTTTACATAATTTGGTGATGTATTTACCCATTGAGCAATTGCTGTAGTTTGTATGATAACTACAATATATTCATATCTGCAGTCCCTACTAAAAGATCATCACATTACATTAAGGGACTTCTGATTGGTGCAATATCCACGATGGGCATTGCACTTGTCATAGTCCTTTCACTCCTATGGATTTGTTTGCTATCGAAGAAGGAAAAAGCTGTCAGAAAATATGCAGAAGTCAAGAAGCAAGTCGATCCAGAAGCAAGTAAGAAGGGTGGTGATTTGAATTTGATAAAATCTCCTCTTCTTTTTTTAATTGCTACTGCTAACCTCATCTTCTAACAGGCACAAAACTTATTACCTTCCATGGTGATCTGCCATACCCATCATCTGAGATCATAGAAAAGCTAGAGGCACTTGATGAAGAGGATGTAGTAGGATCAGGTGGATTTGGCACTGTTTATCGAATGGTCATGAATGATTGTGGAACATTTGCTGTTAAGCGGATTGATAGAGATCACGAAGGATCTGATAAGGCGTTTGAAAGGGAACTAGAGATTTTGGGTAGCATCAAGCACATAAATTTAGTTAATCTGCGTGGCTACTGCAGGATCCCTACTTCAAAACTACTTATCTATGATTATTTAGCCATGGGCAGCTTAGATGATCTCTTGCATGGTATGATTCTCTGGTTCACTTCGTAGGCGTTGGTTATTCTTGTGTCTAAATTGACCTATACCGTGTTCTTGAAGGTCTTCTAATGAATGAGAAAAAATATGCAAGATGTGTGAAACTGCAAAGTTCAGCTGAAAAACATTGAGATTTTTAGATGTTATAATCTCTCCCAGACCACCAAACTTTATCATCTCAGTGCAATATTTTAGGAAGGGAAATAATATAACTGAACCCCTATTCCTTGCTCTATTTTATTGTCACGACAATTAATATGGATCTTTTGGTTCCACAGTTTTCTGATTCTTTTATTTATCTTTTCTGCTTCAGAAAATAGCGAACAAGAATCATTAAATTGGGATGCTCGCCTAAAAATAGTCCTTGGTTCTGCCCGGGGTTTGGCATACTTGCACCATGACTGCAGCCCAAAAATTGTGCATCGAGACATAAAATCCAGCAATATCCTCCTTGATGAAAATTTAGAGCCTCGTGTGGCAGATTTTGGTCTTGCTAAGCTTTTGGTTGATGAAGAAGCTCACGTTACAACTGTGGTTGCTGGCACATTTGGCTACTTGGCACCAGGTATGTTTTTTTTTTGGCTATATTCAGGAATTGCTAAAATTGTAACTGTGAAGTGTTCTACCAATCTCCGAAGATTATTGCTTGCATTGCATGTCATTCAGAGTATCTACAAAGTGGAAGAGCAACAGTGAAATCAGATGTATATAGCTTTGGAGTTTTATTGCTAGAAATTGTGACTGGAAAGAGACCTACAGATCTTTCCTTTGTAAAGAGAGGCTTAAATGTTGTTGGTTGGGTAAGTTCCTTAAACTCGTTCAAGGCACATCACATGGACCTTTTCCCTCTCGTGTTTGAGAACATAATTAATTAATTAACAAGACTGAATTTTTGGGCATGATTTGCAGATGAACACATTGCTTAAAGAGAATAGATTGGAAGACGTGGTAGACAAGAGATGCAGTGATGCAGATTTAGGAAGTGTTGAGGCTGTTCTTGAGTTGGCAGCAAGATGTACTGATGCAAACCCAGATGAGCGTCCATCAATGAACCAGGTGTTACAGTTGCTAGAACAAGAGGTCATGTCTCCTTGCCCAAGTGATTTTTACGAGACCCATTCAGATCACTGCTAAATGTCCGACAAGCAATCAGAGGTTTTGCAAATGCCAAGTGCTCTGCCCCTTTCTGTGGGGTATGTAGATTATTTTTTTAACGGTACTTTCTTTGTGAATAGGCAGTCTTCTCTGAATGGAAAACATGACCTCCGTTCTTGCTATACTATAGCATCGATTTATGAGAAAAAATCTATATGTTTGAATTGTTTCCCACGCAACAAATCCCGACTACGAATACATCTTAGAAAACCTATTATTAATTAACCTTTCTCCTGCTTCCATTATCTGCTTTCCGTCAATAGTAAGGCATAAAGAGAGAAGACGAACCGCGGAGGAATTGCCACCCTCAAATTAAAGATTACTCGGCCTGTCCATCACATCGATTGGGAGTCACATGTGCTGCTATGCGATGTGCACTGTGACGTGGCAGATGAAGAACAAGTGAAACGCCTGGTGTAATCGACGGTCAATATTCACGGACAAGTCCCAGTAGATCTTTCTTGAGTCTTGACCTCAATCTGTCCGAATTTGGCCGGTACTGTCTTGTTTCTTTCTTCCAATGACTCCCACCGGACACGATCTTGTTGTCGACGGTAGTTTTCTCGCTCTATTGAACTCTCGCCATTGATCAATTAATAAAAGTTAAAACACAATTTAAGATCTCGATCAAACACAGTCCAGATAAAATAAGAGGAGGGCAGTGACCGGAGGAAAACTGGATAAGATTAATACTTTTTTTCATTGAAAATTAATAAAGCGTTTGAAACTTTAAACTCTAGGATCAAATTTTTCTCCAAAAAAAATAAAAATGAAGGTGTCCTTTAGCCCTCACGAAAGGCCTACTCTCACTGGGCCACTTCCAACGCCCAACAGTCGTTTCTCTTTCTCTATCAATCATACGCGGATGTCAATGGACTGAGGGAGAGAGATAGAGAAGAGGAAGAATTTGTGGTGGCTGCTGAATCAAGCTTCAAGACTTGAGAAATGGGCCTGCAAATCGCTGCTACAACTGGTTGTCGTAGCAGTGGTTTCAACTATATGCTGCCAACATCATCCTGTGCTCGCCTGCGTTTACTTTCTTCTCCTGCTTCATTGTCGTTCAATAACAATCTCATCAAACGCAAGCAAATCGTTTTGCGCGGCTATAATTCTAGCAAAGGAAGAAGAAGAGGAGGATGTGGGATCGTAGCATCAAGCGACGTCGCTACACCTTCTGTCTGGGATGATTGGAAACCTGCCAAAGCATCTTCCACTCCTTCTCTCAGCGACATTCTCTGGCCTTCTGCGGGTTACCTTTCTTCATATTAAATTAATTGATCACTTTCTCTTTCTGTTTAGACATCGAATTCAATATAGATCGTAATGGAAGGGGCTTTATTAGGAAAATCCTTGACAATAATGTACTAAAATCTCAGATATTTTCCCATTTGACAGGGGCATTTGCAGCAATGGCATTATTAGGGAAAATGGATCAGATACTGGCACTTAAAGGACTTTCAATGACAATAGCACCACTAGGGGCGGTTTCTGCTGTCCTCTTCGCCACGCCCTCCTCCCCTGCTGCTCGGGTACTACTGTTTCTTCAAGACTTTTTTTTTTTTGGGATAGTTGGTCCATTTTAGTTCGTAAGCTTTGGGTTCGTATATGGTTTGGAAATGTAGGAATGGGCCTTAGTAGGCTAGGTGTACTTGAATAATTTGACAGAGCCCAAGAAAGCCCAGTAAAAAGTTTACCATTTGATTCGCGTGGTTTATGCAGAAGTACAATATGTTCATTTCCCAAATAGGTTGTGCAGCGATTGGTGTATTGGCATTCACAATATTTGGGCCAGGGTGGGTTGCAAGGGCTGCTGGTCTGGCTGCATGCATTGCTTACATGATCTACACTGGCTCTATTCATCCACCCGGTAATTCATTCTTGTTTCCCTTTTGTCACTCTCACTCAACTATAACTAACACCATGCTGACTTATGCAGCTGCAAGCCTCCCATTATTGTTCATCGATGGTGTTAAGTTGCACCACTTAAACTTCTGGTATGCTTTGTTCCCTGGCGCAGCTGGATGTATCCTTCTCAGTTTGATCGTAAGTAATATAATCAATTTCTTTATGGTGAAAATATATTGTCCTTGGAGATTTACTGATCAAAATAAAATAACCCCAAATTGTTTGTTTGTTCAGCAAGAGGTGGTGGTATACTTGAAGGAGAATTTTAAATTCTGATCTCTGGAAAAGTGTCATATGCATACATCATTCCTCATGGCAGAGGTTATCCTTCCAATCTGTTCAAGTGTAAAGGAGGTCACTCTTTGACCAGAAACTGTTAGTGGTGAGCTTTGCTTTCGAGACCGAGTCCCCACCAAAAAAATAGAAGGTGGTCATGCATTTTTCTTCCTCAAGCAAAGCTTGAATGGAACATGGGTCAGCATTTGGCACCACCAATACCAACAGTTTGAAGTACCAACACTGTCTTTTTATTCATTTGTAATAATTGACAATAATGACTTTAGAAGTTGTATATCACTGTTTGCCCACTTCGATAAATATTTGACTTTCCTAAGAAGAGAAGAAAGTCAACCTTTGGAACATCAAGGTACAACAACACTAACACGATCCTAATAATGTCTTGTCATTTTTAGTCCAAATTGCTTATACACAAAAGTAGCAAATAAAAACCCAAGTGCGTGTCTCTGGAGGTCCACTGAATCACATTCGCGTTAGTGCATAAGCATGGAACTGATTCTAATTGGCATATCAGGTTGCACATGTATGTAGTTTTTGGAACCGGTGGATTTTGGAAGATCTTACTGAACTGGGCTCCAACTCTAAGAAGAAGATACTATTCTAGATTCTCATGTGACTCGGTTTCATAAAGCCAACCAAAGATAAAAAGTTGTAAGTAGAAGGAGGTCAAGCTATAATTAATGCATGCAAGTATCTGATCTTGTCTTGAATTGGGTAATGCCCAATTGGAAGTGGCAAATCAATCTATGTGCATTCTTTTATAAAAAATGTTGTTTTTCTTCTCATAAAAAGGCAAAAAAAGAAATGGTGTTTTTCTTAAAACGTCTCTTTATATACTTTAAAAAAAAAAATTAACATCTACAGATTTTTCTAAAAATTAATTTAAACATTAAAAATTATACAGAGAATTTTGAAAAAAAAAATCCAAATAAGGTATAGCAATAAATAGCTTTTATTTATCGGGATTGTGAAAAGAAAATGGGGTTGTTGAATCTTGTGCACAAAACGGGTGGATTTGTGATACGGGATATTTTCTGTCTGATGTTACGTCACTAATATTAAACACGAAACACCAATTCTTCACTTGTTTGTTCTTATTTTAATCGAAAACATCTTTGCTTAGTGGTTGGTTCATATGCTAAGTCAAAAAATCCAATCATGTTCCATCTTTTCATTTCCCAAGTGAATTATGTTTCTTTCGCACAAGTCTTTTATTTTATTTGCCTATACGATACGATAGCCTTTTTCCAAAGTTCCTTTCTTAAGCCTTTTCTGTTTTTTCCCTCTTTATTTATTTAACCTTTGGCTAAGGTGCATGTTCTTTTCTAAAAGTTTCAGACTGGGATGCATGCTCTTCTTAAAAAAGACTTTCTTTTTAAGAAGCTAATATCGGTAAATTTAAACCACAGTTGCACACTACAATACTTTACATTCTATTTTTCTCTATAATTAACGCCCAATAAATAATTTTGACTAAGCTATTTCTCAACTGTAAGTTGTAAGTATTATAATAAAATTTAAGAATAAAAAAATCAAAATAAAGACAAGGGATCAGCACCGTTGATTAAGAGGGTGTTGTGATAATCAGCACAGGACAGGGCAGGAAGGAATTCGGATGTGCGTTAGCTTATCCCTTTTCATCCCAGTCGTCCATCCATATCGCGTGTTTAATGAGATTTGTCTCTTAATCTTGGCATAGACGACTGGGATGAAGAGGGCAGGCTAAGACGCAACGACAGTCATCAAATGCTGATTATAAGGGTTGATTGCAAACACCCGACTACAAAAAACCCAAGTCCGGCGATAAGATAGTAAACAAGGCTCGGGTGGGTCCAACGAAAGCGACCTCACACGTTTACATCATCTTAGTGGGAAGACGTGGACAGCTGCGATCTGTCCTCACCCACGCTCCATGTCTCCGTCCATGCTTATCTGGTTCAACACCTCATCCACACTAGCTTACAAATCCTTTTATTTCTTTATTTTTGAATTAAAAATAAAAAAAATATAATATTCTAAGTGGTGGCGCCGTGTCCTATGCCTTGACCCCACTCTCCACCCAATAAGGTCACAGATCTGACGCCACGTAGCTCCAATACGTCGACATCAGTGGGGACCACGGTGATTTTGAGACCCCAATGGGTGGGGGAAGTTGAGTTTGCTTGCAGTGGATGCTCTTGAATCCCGATTCCTTGTTTCGTTTGACATTAACATTACTGGTTAAAAAGACGAATGCGACGTCGTTGCCAATCCTGACGATACACGTGAAGCCCATTCAAGTGGCATTGACCCGGTCGGTAGGAAACCACAAAAAGACGCTTCGACTTTCGAGAAGACAGAACACCTGTCAGCTTATCAGTGGATGTATCCAAAAGAATGGGTGAAAAAATTCGGCTGGTCTTTCATCCATGGGACTCCCATGTTCCCGAGCACCACCTGTTACTTACTGTTTCTCAGAAGTTAAGCAGAACGGACCAGAGATAAGCATTAAAATATTTTAATTTATTTTCTTTGTTACGTCACGCAATTTTCGGTTATATTATTATATTTATATTTTTTGTCCCGGTGCCGGTGGTGAATAAAGTTGACCTTATTGATAATTTGCATTCTCAGCCACATATATTTATACTGGGATAATAAGAATAATAATGATTATATCACCGTCAAGTAGAACACACGTAATGTGCAATTATCATGGGATTAGATTTTCAAAGCAGTACGTAATGTTACTTTCTATGTATCATTTGACATGTTTACAGTATGCTATGCTAGTACCTAGTGTCATTCGTTAGGATATAAAGATTTGGGACAAATTAACCACTCGACACACAAAAGATAAAAGCACTTTTTAGATAATTTATGGCAAACTTCTGGATTGAAACCCCAATCCCCCCTCAAGTTACATTAAGAAAGTTAGCTCAACCAAAAAGCAAATAATAGCTAGATGGCTTCTACTAAAATTATATAATGCCTTGAAATAACAAATATGAAAGGAAGCCTGTACAAGAATAAGTAGCCAAAAACAAATACCATCCAATAAGGTAAAAAAAAAAAATTATTGCTGTTACTGACATAATAATTTCACATATTATGGGAGCGAAAATTATGAATGCTGAACTTGAGTTGGAGAGCACGTCGATGAATGTCATACTCTCTAGTCTCAAGGGGAGTATCCATGATTTTCTTGGTTGAAAAGCCACAAGGGATAGTTTTGAAGTTTGGACAACTTAAACTTATTACCAGAGTCACGCAAGGAGGACCTTCCTCTTCCTCTTCCTCTTTCAATGCTCTCAACTCGGAAGTACTCCACTTGCAACTAATTTCCAAGACAAACTCTCTCATTAATGTCTGCTCACCAACTGATTTTTTTTTTTTTTTCTTTTTACAAGGACGAAAATACAAACTTTTAGTATTGGTTTTAAATGTTTAATAAGAAAACTGAATTTAATTTAAAAATGTAAAAACAACACAAATATTAAGAATGGACCAAATCCCACTTTATTACTAACTAATAGTTGAACGTTGAAACACAAGGACCCATAATCCAAATGGAGCATTGCCTTTTGTCATATCAACTTGTCTACTTTCTCATTTGTGAATTCAATTCAGAGAATATGATTGATCTGATCTGATCAGCTCAGCTCTCACTAAAGTTTTGAGAGTAAAAAACAATCCACAAGCTACATGCTCAACGAGGATGTTTGTTATTTAATTACATTTGAACCGAAAGTTTGATTGGCGCAAAAGACCACCATTTCTGAACCAGTCTGTGCCACTGCTTGGATTTTATTACTTACCCACATCCTCGACATGCTCAAAACAGAACGGACAAAGAAATGTACAGAAGAGAAAAAAAGAAAATTTAAAACTTCAGTAAGACCATGACCAAAAGGCATGATCTTCCACTGGAAATCCAAAATTACATGAACTCTCAGGCGGGTCGGAGTAATCAACATCTTCAAGTTTGGGGAAGACGTATGGGGGCAATAGGGTCTTGCTCAAGTTATCATCTTCGTCTTGAGATAGATCAGATTGATCGGGTTCAAAAATATAAGAAGAATCACCAGGCTCCAGCAGTGCAGAGTGAACTCCATCCGTGTAATGAGGGCTATCTGAATCGAATATGTCACTCTTGGCAGAGCTAATGTCTTCCTGTTTAGATGCCCCAATAGATGCTTTCGATCCTTCACCATCAGAAGCTGCTGAATCAGATAAAGGCTTTTGCTGTGGTTCCTGCAATCTGTTTGTTTCAGCTTGTTCAAAGTTTCCCCCCTGTTTCTCTCTGAGAAGAACCTTTTCTGTGAGGTTTGCAACCTGTGATCAGAATTCATGAACATTTTCATAAGTAAACAATTCAATGAGACATTTACAATTCTCAATATGTAAAGAGAGACAGTTACCTCGGATTTTAGTTTCTCTTTCTCCTTGAGGAGGCTCTCATAGTCTGCCTTAAGGCTATTGTAGCTAGCTTGGAGAGAATCATAATCTTTCTCTAGCTGTTTGCTCTTCCAACGTGCTCTACGATTCTGAAACCAGATTGCAACTTGTCGAGGCTGCAAACCGAGGTCTTTAGCTAGCTGAATTTTCCTTTCTGGTTCAAGCTTGTTCTCCACCTCGAAGCTTTTCTCAAGAAAGTGGACTTGGTCAGCAGTGAGCCGCCTCTTCTTCTCAGGTTGATGAAAGTATTCGTCCATGTCATCGTCTCCATTTTCATCATGATCAAAAGACCGGAAAAAGGACCTATTACACCCCTTTCCTCGTTGAACATCTTCAAAGCTCACCATAGATCTAGAACCTGAACAGACAATACAATAATTTAGCAAGATCACGTAGCTAAACCATATTACCTAATTTAACCAATCCGAGCAGCAATAATTGCAAGTTTGTCTCTTGATTCTTTTATTGATCTTTTACGTGTTGCTTAATTGTATTGATTGTCGCAGAATCGGTTTGTTTTTGCAAAGGCTGAATAATAGTTCAAAAATTTAAACTTTATCACATAAAATCAACCGCTTAAGAATTTGTAATTATGGAACAACAACTCATAACACAAAACACAAAACACAAAACGATCAAACAGTTACAAGCAGAGACGCCCTGTAAACCATAATTGAAGTAAAACCTGAATCAGCTACAAGCAGTCTAGTAGAAAACTCAACATAAAGTACACAAAACAGAACAGACGGCATTAACAAAATCAAAACAATTGAGAGTACACAAAAGAAATTACAAGTAAATAGAGCAAGAGAGAGTACCGAGAAAAGGAGAAGAAGACCCGGAAAGGAAAAAGGTATCAAGTGACTCAGAAGCACAAGGAGGGGTTTGATTCTGAAGTAAAATATTCAAATTGGATGTATTAGTACGAGCACTGCTAAAGACCCTCCCATCCGCCATGTGAGGAAGCCTCCAAAACAGGTTCTTAAGAAGCCATCAGTACTGGTTTAGATAATTCAGCAACAATGAATTCACGCAGAGATCTAAAGCTTGTGGCGGAAGAAGCTGGTGATGATGATCTCGGTGATGTGCGAGGTATGAGAACAACGGCAGCTCATACCCATCACTCAGAATAAGACAAAATGGGTGTTTTCGCAACGTGGTGTGGCAAGGAGAGCAAGACTAAGAAAATGAACGAAGAAGGCGCCTCAGCGCGGAGAGAGAGACTGCGAGCGAGACAGAGAAAGAGTGACCTTTCTAATACGAGAGGCGACTTTGATCGATTTATATAATAAGCTCATTTTGGGGAGGGGGTGTCCACTTACAATCTTGCCCCTTCATTTTTCTCTCGGTTTTTTTTCTCTCCTTATTTTTGGCTATTTTTAAATACTCTCCACATCAATTTTCCTAACCAAAAAATTATCCTTTTTTTGTTAATTGATCCAAAATCCTTTCAACATAAAATTATCAGCAATAGAAGTATGTTATATTTTATTTTACATCAAATTCAATCATCGAGTATTTTACATTAAACTTCCAATATTACAGTGAGAAAAAAAAAAAAAAAAAAGAGAAGAGAGACACTTCAAAAAATAAGAAAAGGCTATCCTTTGATGAAAATGAAAAAAAGGGAAAATCACACCTCTCAAATTAACATGCGTATTATTATTATTTTGAATTTTAAATACTAATTACGTATTTTCACATTTGACTATGTTTAAATTTAACTAAGTTAATTAAAATAATATAGGACAATTTAAAACGTCAATCATGCAAAACGAAGAGGCTAAAAAGTGTATATTTGCCTAATTGGTAAGCAGTGTCGTTCGCTATCTGCTGTTGCCCTGTCCATAATTGGAAAACTCTGCTTTACAGTCAGGTCGACACTCCCAAAACGCTGGCTTTTTTTTCTAAAATGAAATTAGAAAAAGAAAATTAAAGATAGAAAGTTGTGCTGAAATGCACGTGCATTAACCGGGGGCGAAAATGATAGGGGTATAATGGAGAGTATAGGGGGAGATCTATCATCTATTATAAGAGATAATAACGAGGCCAGGGAAGGAAAGAAAACAAGGAATCCCGATTTCGTGTCCAATCAGTTGCTTTCAAATTTCAATGGCGAGGGAAAAAGAAAAAGACAAGAGCAAAATGAGGTGGCACTTGCAGACTGGGCATCTCGAATCTGAGACTCAGTAAGAGCCGACACTGACGTAATAATCTATCTATTTTGTTTTTCGCTTCCTGTACATTCTTGATTGGCTACATCCACGGCCCATGGACCCACTATGTCGCTTCTTTTGTTTTTTTAATCTTGGTATCTCTGGTCCATGATAATTGGAAGGCCCGTGGACCCACTATATCATCATATTACATAGGACGGTTAGGGACGAATATAACTAGAAGGCCCAAATTTAGCATTCAAACTAGTTTACCGCTTCCCTTGATGACACAAGACGGGCTTAAGCCCAATGGGCTAGTGATATCCGGTGAAAGAAAAGCTGAAGAGAAAGGGACAAAATAGGGAGTTGATTTTCACACCACCCCTCCAGTAGTGTAAAACTTGGTGCAAATATTAGTGTGGGTGGTGTAAAAGGTAATTAATCCCCACAAAATATTCACTTCTTTCTCATTCTATGCTAAATGATGATGAAGTCAAGGGTGGAGGATCGATCTCTAAACTGATTGCAATATTTTTCTTTATTTTTTAAATACGAAACGCCTAAGGTACTTATAATTTTGATTTGATTTCTGATTCTTCTCTCCATTCCTGTGCTTTGCAGTACAACGTCCACACTAGAACATTCAAAATTTAGATTTGCCGAGGTTCAACCATTGCAGTCAACGAGAATTTGAATTTGCAGAGCAATATGGCTGTAGATGTAAATCTAACGAATCCAAAATTACGTGACTTGCATTTGCTAAAATAGTTAAGCACTATTCATGATTCAAACTAAAAAGCACACCTTGTGACATCCAATTTTTGTCCCGCAAAGATTGAATTGATGTATCTCCAACTCCATAACATAAGAAGTTTCTAGGCTTATCTTGGACACCCTCAACTCACACTCCCAATCCCAAGGTAGACGATTGCAAATTCACTTTTTTCTTTCTTGCCAACTTGTATATTAACATTACGTACACTTATCCATCCAGGTAAATATATTTATTTACTTAACCAACAAAAGTAAGCAACTTGTTTTGTTCACAAAACAGGACCATCCAATTCCAACACGCACAGGCAGTAGCACTAGTTTAGGTCATCCAATTCTGACAACGCGAATTTATTCATTGGGTTTATGATAGGTGATGGATATGAAACGGAGTTCAGAATAGAATATATACCATGTCCACCTGAAAACAGCCAGAGAGCGAGCTGAGTCTGTCTAACTCGCTAGTCTAATACCAAGTGGGTTCGTGTGGACGACATGGGACATTGGCAACCGACAAAAATAAACTAGGATACTGTACGATAATTTGCATGATTCATTTGCGATGAAATTCTGTCTATTCCCTAAACATACATACAATGTTCATCCACGGACCACGGTAAAATAGCTACTCCAAATAATTGGCACAAAGAACACGTTAAAGATTCCCATTCAGTTCATATTCGAAATCCTAATGGAACATTAGCTATTAGCCACCACAAAGACAGGATATTAGTATCTACCCTAATGCTGAGTTCTCAAGTTCAACAAGGTGGGGTCTAGAATTTCAAGAATGAATAATTGTAAGTCGGGTCTATACCTGTCTTGCTTGAGACACAATCTTATAAGGCTAGCAATAATTGGTTGATACTTTTTTCAGCTCAAAAACCATTGGGATTTGATTATGGTGCATGGAATAGGAATCACCAGCAAAGAAACTTCAGCTAGATAAGTATCATCCTTTTAAAAGATATATTCACTCTGCACTTACCAGCTTGATCTCTTGAACCAGCTAATCCCAAAAGAAAATACCAGAGCCGCCACCACCACAACATATAAGACGCAGACAGACTCAATGACAGGTGGTAGCTTCATCGGCTCTCAGATAAAAAAGCTATAGAATGACAACAGTTGCACGCTATTCATCCCTTTCCGTGTTCTTTTGTCTTCCACAAAATACTCCAATATCTTCTTGGGGTCAAAAGATTAGTTATTCAAATTCAACAAGGAGAAGCTATCACATACTGGCAATTCATGCAAGTAATTGGTGGGGAGAGATGGCAGGATCCATTATTTAGAGACTTCTAGCCACATAACTTGGAGATCTCAAAGATATATCATCCACTCGCAATGCCCTGCTAAGCTACATCCACATATTCTTATGATCAAGGATAGATGGACTCACAGGTGACCAGAAAAGAAACTCTTGCTGACAGGGAATACCATAGAAAGAACAAGTACTGCTCATGGAATATGCAGTCCTATTCAAAGTTGAAAGCTGTGTAAGAATCTGAAAAGAGACAAAATTCACATGGCCTGGGAAGATTTGTAAGGCTCTAACGGCTAAATATCATAGTCACCATCAAATTTACGTACCCAAATTCAAACTACTAGAATTATGAGGATTATATTTCGAAGATGGCTTTTTTTTTTTTTTTTTCTTTCCATTGAGCATATGCTAAAGACAAGGCATTGATATGTCGAGATTAGGCATAATGACACAGTAGAGTTACCACCACAAAGGCGATTGGGCGAGTAGAAGTGGGGCATACACGAAAAGCTACTCTCTAACTTTACCTTCACGCTCAACATCACGCAATTATGACCACTCCCAATTATGTTGCCCACTTGCTCTTTAAGTTTGTGTCTCATCTTGTGATGCTCTAATATTCATTCCCCGATAAATATGATGACAGATGCACAATGCATGGTTACTATTCAACGCCACCTTTATTCCCAGTGTGCATATCATCCGGAAACACCTGTATGCAGAACTTCAATTTTTGGTCAAATTAGGATTATGATTATGATTAGCATTTCCATTCATGGTAACCATATCTCATGAAAAAGCAACAATTAATCATCAATTGGAAGAAATGAGAACACCCAAAGAAATATTTGTGGAAGATTTAGTTCCAAATCTTACTATTTTTAACCTTACAGATTGCTGATCTTGTTTCTCTATATCGCCTTCTTCCCCCTCAAAAAGACAAAAGAAGAAGAATCAACGAAGGTGCAGCACGCATAGAGAGGAAGCAGTAGAAAATGTCAACAACAAAGAGGTAACTAAAGTAAAAAGGTCCAGGAGAATGAATGGTCGTTTTCATAAAGTCTAGACCTTTCCGTTCAGTTGATAGTTCCCTTTCCTCAGCCTATATATACGATTATGTTTAACAATTCCTGTCGGATAAAACAAACTCCTGATCAGCTCTTCTGCCACCAGCATCCCAACCTCTCATCCAACCGAAGTAAAAGAACAAGCTATCGTAGGGGACTATAAGTAGATATGGTAAAGTTTTTAATTTCCATTTACTCTATTATATCCCAGTTGCCCGTTTACTACTAATTAATTCTGAAACTCACTGAGAAACTGTTACTGGATGAAGCGCAGATGAATGTATGGGAAGGGTATGTGGATTGCAGGAACAGGCCTGCCCTGAGGGGACGTCATGGCGGCATGCTTGCTGCCTCCTTTATTTTGGGTCAGTAAAGTCTAAGCACATTTCCTACGTTTCTCTCATCTGGTAACCTAACATCAATATTAAGAAGTCTATCATATATATATATATATATATATATATATATATATATATATATATATATATATATATATATTCCACAAGACTTCTAATACTATATCTACTGAGTATGCATAAATAAACCTAATTTTCCAATATTGCAAACCGCAGCTGTGGAGGTATTGGAGAACCTAGCATATCTTGCCAATGCAAGCAACCTCGTTTTATATCTGGCCAAGTTCATGCACTTTTCGCCATCCAGTTCTGCCAACATTGTCACCAATTTCATGGGAACAGCCTTCCTCCTTTCTGTTCTTGGAGGTTTTCTAGCAGATGCTTTTTCCACCACTTATAACATATATCTTGCAAGTGCTGCAATAGAATTCACGGTAAGTTTCTTAAGAAATTAAATTTCTACAACTTTTTTTTTTTCTTAAGTCCAAATATGTACTTAAATATTATCAATGATAGGCCCCATAAGTGGCAAAACCCAGTACAACTGTTTAACCCCTCCTCTAGGAATATCTTTGACATAAATTCTAGAAGAAAGAACGAAGGGATGAAACATCATATCAGGCATGTGACAATCATAAGGTAAAGGATTGATGGGCGAAAGCGTAATGCAAAGCTTTCCTGAGCTGGTGACACACCACTTCAATCCTAACCCAACGCAAATATAAACATAGAAATGACAGAAGAGAAAGCTGGCCAAAATATTCATGTTCCCACTAGAACCAAGGTCCAATCAAAACTCAAACTTGATATTGCTAGTTTCTCTGAGCTACATCATTACCACTAATCTGCTGTGTGAAAAAATGAAATAGGCCAAGCTCTGAATGCCTAATGAATCGACTTCCAAAAAATGCTAGTCTATCATGTGATGACTTCTCAAAGAAAAAGCAAACTTAAGCAACTTAATTACCATGACATCAAATCAGAAAAATTAAATGCTAGATTCAAACTCTTGCTTCAATCGCAAGGTTGATATACCTTCCAGAATAACCCCTCTTTTTTTTGGGCCATTTCCAGAATACAGTTATCTATTATGTTAGATTGAACAAAGTTCTTTAACAATTGAAGTACATTCTGATATAACTGAATATTATATTAATATTCCTGCAATTATCAAGATTATAAATATACAAATTTAACATGAAGTCAAATCTTTTAAGGATGTACTTACCTGATCGGAACAGGGTCTGTTAATACTCACAATACAAGCTCAGATACCATCACTGAAACCACCAAGCTGTGTTATGGAAAATACCAACACCATATGCCAGAAAGTTCATGGTGGGGAAGCAGTTATGCTATTTGCAGGACTGTATCTGGTGGCACTGGGCGTGGGGGGAATAAAAGGTTCACTTCCTCCTCATGGGGCAGAGCAGTTTGATGAGACTACCCCCGAAGGCAGGAAGCAGAGATCTTCATTCTTCAATTATTTTGTCTTTAGCCTGTCATGTGGGGCATTGATTGCAGTAACTTTTGTGGTATGGATTGAAGATAACAAAGGATGGCAGTGGGGTTTTGGCATCTCAACTGCAGCAATACTGATCTCCGTTCCAGTTTTCCTCCTTGGTTCAGGAACATATAGAACCAAGATTCCCACAGGAAGCCCCATCACGACCATGTTCAAGGTATTTTTTAAATAAGTATTAGTAGATAGCACCCAAACAATATGGCACGCTGAGTAGTCAAAACAAATTAAAGAAGATGCTTTGATTTTGCTGACAGGTCCTTGCAGCAGCAATTTACAACAACTGTACTAGGAATTCTACCAATGCTATAATGAACATGGCCACAAGTCCATCCTATACAACTGAAATGAGTGAGGGAGAAGAAAGTAATGATAAAAGAAAGGTGGTCAGTCAAACTCAAACTCCAACAGAAAGCCTCAATTTCCTTAACAAAGCACTGATGGATTCAGTCCACCCAAAATTTCGATGCACGGTAAAGGAAGTAGAAGAGGTCAAGATAGTAATAAGCATTCTTCCCATATTTATGTCCACCATAATGCCAAACTGTTGCCTTGCTCAGCTTTCTACCTTTTCAGTCCAACAGTCAGCCACTATGAATACCAAGCTCGGTTCCTTCAAGGTCCCACCAGCTTCTCTCCCCATATTCCCTGTCCTCTTCATTCTGATCCTTGCCCCACTCTATAACCATATTATTGTTCCATTTGCTAGAAAGGCGACCAAAACTGAGATGGGGATCACCCATTTACAACGAATTGGGATAGGGCTATTTCTCTCTATTGTGGCAATGGCTGTGGCAGCTTTAGTTGAAATCAAGCGGAAGAATGTTGCCATCGAACTTGGTTTATTAGATTCTACAAAACCTCTACCCATCACATTCCTGTGGGTAGCTTTACAATACTTATTTCTCGGTTCAGCAGATCTTTTCACATTGGCTGGCATGATGGAGTTCTTTTTTACAGAGGCACCATTAAGCATGAGGTCATTAGCCACAGCTCTCTCCTGGGCGTCACTAGCCATGGGATACTTCCTCAGCACGGTTATTGTGTCAGTTATCAATAAGGTCACTGGGCTCTCTGGACACACACCATGGCTCTTTGGTAGCAACTTGAATCATTATCACCTTGACAGGTTTTACTGGTTGATGTGTGTACTCAGTGGGCTAAACTTTTTCCATTATCTCTTCTGGGCCAGTTCTTACAAGTACAGATCAACAAGGCCAGGATACTAGGAGAAAGCCGAAATCATTCCTTGAAGGGCCTAATGCCCAAGTTTACCAGATATAACTACTTTTCTTGTAATCTAGGGGTATAACTTGTGCTTCCCTCTCAAAATATGGAAGACACACACACAGAAAGGGAGTGGTAATCCATCTTTCGTGGTCAATTACCTGAACTACATAAAGCAATCAATATCCTTGCGTCAAAATTCATACTTTTTTGTGATCCTATTCCTTAGTCCTTAGCTAATTTTTAACAGTATGGACCAATATTAATGTTGTTACATACTAGTCTGACGATGATCCTGTCAGCATATTGTGTTCATCTATACAATTTTAGTTTGAAAATTATCCATTTTCCCTTACAATGTCCTACGAAATAAAATTGGTAACCTTTTTTTTTTTGACGAATAAAAAAAATCGTTAATTGTCATAAAATTTATAACCTATAATTGGCATAGCACTAGTATGATGAATGATGATAAGTTGTTTCACTTAGTAAGTAGTTAACACCACTATGATAGCGGATTAACATTTTGTTAGCTCTTCGATGAAAGACAAAGCAATAAGACTCACGAACTACCATTTACCAGCCACTCTCTACTCTACTTAAGAAAAGAACAAATACTATCAAACTTCTAGAAGGATCACATTCAACTGCAAAAAGAACAAGCTATAACTAAATGATCAAATCATTGACCAGGGAAAACTCGATCTTTAAAAAAAAAAAAAAGAGAAAGAGGAGGAGAATCACCTTAAAGAATTTCTCAAAATATCAAGGAGGAGTAGGTAAGATATATTGCTTTTTCTACGTATACAGAAGTTAGCAAGATGGAAGTGGAGAAACGATTGGAGTTGAATGATAGCTGCATCACTGATAGTTGGAGGCCGAAAGAAAAACAGCCGAAAGAGTGACCAATGGAAGGAAACCATGCCATTCACATTATGTGGGAAAAGAAATAGCATTGTGGTCCATTGAGTAAGATGGCCGGAACGATGAACACCATAAAAGCTGTTTTAATCTTCTTGTCCAGAAAGTACTTGAAAGTTTACGGTGGAGCTACAGTAAGGAATAGTTATTTACTAAAATTTAGTCACATAACGGGGATGTAGCTCAGATGGTAGAGCGCTCGCTTAGCATGCGAGAGGTACGGGGATCGATACCCCGCTTCTCCATTTTGTTGTAATAACTCTACTTCTTTTTAACCAGCCAACTAATTATAGTAGTGATAAAAAACAAGAAAAAAAAAAAAAAAAAAACATAATAATCATTAATGTTATATTAGTATACCACCCGTTCTATGCATAGGTCACATGGGTTGTCTCATTATATCTAATTTGATTATAAATTAGAAGTTAAATAATTAATAAATTTTTAAAGTAAAAATAAAAGTAATTATATATTAATAGTTTTTTCCTTATACTTTAATTTTAATTTTAAGAATTAACCATTATGACAAATTATTTATTATTTTTATAACTAATATATTATTGAAAAACTTATCAAATTTAGTAGATAAAAATATCTATGTCCTCAAATAGACTTGACGTAAAGAAAAAGCATACAAAATAAAATAAAATGTAATAAATCATTAATTTAATATTTAATATTTAATTATAATTAAACAAAAAAGTATAAATAATACTAAATAAAATAATAAATTTCCTATTGTCTAACATAACATTCTTACAAATACCTCTATTTTGATATAACATATTTCAATGCCTCTTTCAACTCCATAATGTACACATGAATGGGTCCAAATGCTCTAGACCCAGAATCAAAATGAATGACCATGATAAATGCTTGAGCTTTAAGATTAGAATTTTGCAACCAAAAGTTGAATGTCCATTTGCATACAAATAATACCATATAGAAAGATATAAGATAAAGAATATCGAGTAATACATTCAATAAACATAATTAAATTGCGACAAAAAAGATAAAACTATGGGGAAAAACAACGACGTTATGATTAAGTAACTATGATAGTAAGTAAGTGAAAAAAACTTATCTAAATCTTACTATTTCACTATTACCAGTCTAACTCGAAATTGAAGATGAGGTGGAGAACAAAAATAGAAAGTGGAAGAAAAACTCAATAATCGAACACTTTTAAGCTAATTCTAGAACTATAAAATTATTTAATATGATTTACAATAAATTCAAATGATTATGCTTTACATGTTCATTAATACAATTTCAGGTAATGGGAAAACTATCAACATTTTTATGAGACAATAATAAAAAATGCTCAAGTTTGTTCTAACCTTGCTTTTTATTTTCTGTCATACAATGAATAAAGAAGATCTTCACATGCTTAAGTAACATTTAATCAATAATTAATTCTCACAAAGGAATTAAAATACAGATACAAATTATAATTTTGCAACAAATTAGAATTAACTCATTTAAGATATCCGTGTGAAGATTAAAATTAACTGATTTAAAAGCAAATGTGCATGGTTAATGGTACACGCACAAAAAATGGTGAACCATTAATAAGATGCATACACTTTTTGGCAATTATAAATAAGAATAGATTAAATTTTCATGTAAGCCAATTTTAGTTTTTCCTTAGCCAGTAACAAATTTATATATCCTAACATAACATTTTATTTTAGATACAAAAAGTCTAGAATAATCACATAATAAATATTAATTTATTTTGAATTATAATAATCCACAACTGTGCAATTGTTTTATTTGCCTTTTTCTTAGTGAATCAACCATTGTCATTATCATTTTACGATAGACCCTAAAAAACACTAAAAAAGTAAAAATAAAAACAAAAACAAAAACAAAAATAGAGAATTTCATTCAATCAGCCTCTTGCAACCCGCCAAGTACAACCGATCCAACCAACAAGCCCACAGCCCCAACCCCAAGAGCAGCTGCTATAACTGCCTGAGCCGCCACCAGCCCCACTGAGTCATCGGGAATCAAAACAATCGCCGCCACGGCAGCCACCAACGCCGGAAGTGCAGCCGAGGCCAACACCGACGGAGAGAAGCTGGCTGCTTTCTCCAACAAGCTGAGCAAGCCGAGCTCCTCCGCCTTGGAAAACACCCCCAACTTCTCAAGGGAAGAGAGCGTAAATCCAAGTTCCTCCGCCTTGGACAGCAATCCTGCTTTCTCCACATTGCTCAGAACCTTTCTCTTCTCCAGCTTCTTGAACACGTCCACTTCTACCTCTTCGCTTCCTTCGTAGAAGATTCCCGGGCCAAACCATTCTTTCTTCCAATTCTCGTCGTACTTGTTCACCTACCATTCCATAAAAATGCAACTTTGATTCCAAAGTTTCCTTCTTGGAGGCTCAGAGAATTAAAGGAAAAACTTACATAAAATCGAAAAACTCCAGCGTCCAATAACATATTTGTGAAATTTCCTGATAAATTCTCATCGGGCTAAAAAGGCTATGGAATTTCTTAGGGATTTCTTGACAGACAAACATTGATAAAACAAAATTTCAGTTCAGACGGTAAAAATGAAGTACCTTCCTTTGGGGAGCCATGGCGACGATAGTTAGGGATTTCTGGGCGGGGAATAAGCGGTGGTGGCGGAATTTAGATGCGAGGCTGTGATTGCAACCTAGGTCTCGAAGATAAGGAGCTGAAGATAGTGCAGCGACCGCCATTGAAGGAACTTTCGTTCAGTGCCACAGAGCGAAAGGGAATTTTTCTGGAGGAGATCTCGACTGCCACGTGGGACGGGGAAGAGAGAGACTCAAAGATCATTTTTTTTTTCAATAATAATAATAATCTTATTTTTCGAATGACGTAATCTTGTTGTGTGATTTCCACCAATCATATTGGTGGTAGCTTTATCCTCTGATGGAAAAGTGAATTTGCAGTCTTATAAACTTAGCAACACAAAGGACCCAAATCCAAGGCCACGTCTTTCTTCGGATAAATCACTGTCCTGCTTAATATTGCAGAGACACGCAATTAGTGATTTATAAGTATAATTAATAATTAATATGCTAAGATTAATTTGTCTTTCTCATTGCAGTAATTAGAACTAGTGTTCCAAAGCTCAATCTGGATTATGCTTTTGAGCAGAAAAATTAAACTGCCAAAGCTGTGGAAGAAGAACTTGAGAATGTTATTTTCTTATGTTTTTTTTTTACTTACTGTGAACTGCAGAATTGTTTAAATGCAATTCCGATGCTTTTGGCCTTTAATATCTCAATAGGCTATGTCAGCTTATATGTATGAAATTGTTCGAACAGCACTGATTATTGATGCATAGCCAGATGAGCATTCAAAGCGGGCTATGAATGAAATCAACGCCGCTTCCTCTCCATCCCTCCAACAATACTTAACAACCCATTTGCTGTCTAAAATTTTTGCTAAGAAAACCTTTATAAACAACAACGCCGCCCTAAAGTCCATCTCTCCAGCAAAAGTTATAAACAACCTTTGCCACAGTTGTTGCTGAATAACAGCACCTACCTTGCCATAAGTGTCAAGTCGAGCCTTGAGCAAGGTAAAAGGAAGTAGTGCATGCGGAGCGCCAATGGTGACACCAGTCTCATTGATTGAAAAGCTATACTTCACCTCTGCTGCTATGGCGGTATTAGTTAGAGGGTTCACCGCATGATAACAAGGAGCTTTTAGAGTGCCAAACTTGTCATGCCTGCACAACACCAGAAACTTGATAATCTCAGTCCTCTTGAGATCAAAACTCTGAAGTAGTTTTAGCTGGTTAGCTAAGTTTACATGGTCAAGGAAGCAATAAGAAAGGCACTGTTGAAGCTCAAACCAGCATTAAATTTGTTGAATGTCCTTGTTGACATGTTGAAGGCAAGATTTGTCCCCAGAGAAAGAATACTAGTGCCTATTAGACCTGAGAGGTTTAAAACAGGATCATATCCTTTTTCGGGGTGCCCTAATAATCCAATGCATCCAGTAATCCCAGTATAGTCATTCAAGTATTGCAGTTCCACCTGTTATCACATTGATTTTGATTCTCAAATCACAAGTCACCATCAGAATCAGGTATGGTAAATTTGCCAAGGCTCCTTAACCCAGGCACAATTTCTTCCACTGTAACACAATAACAGGACTTACAACAACCAAGGAACTGTAATCAAACATAAAGTCTATTGCTTTTCTATTCATGTTTAAGTAAAGCTTTTGGATGACAGCTTCTACTATTTCATAAAAGCTGGTGTTTGCTATGCATATGATATAAGTTAACCTCTTTTTTCAGTAAACTAAGATTGTATTTAAATGAACAAGAAGTATATTTAGAGTACCTTGAGAAGAGAAATCTAAATTCCAGTCCATGAATTGGTAGTGAAAGTGAATAGGTGGTTGTTGAGCATAGTCCCTGTGAAGAACTTCTGCCGAGAGAAAGTAAAGCAACTTTACTTTTGAAGATCATGATCCATTCTAGGAAAAGAAAATTTAAGTTAAAAGAAACTAAAGAAAGGAGGAAAATGCAGAAAGAAGAGAAGATGATAAAACCTCTGGCCTTTTTCCCAATATCAAAATATAAGCCGGGACATCTGCTCATTTTGTTATAATTACTGAATGCTTGGAGATCAAAACCACTCTTTTTTCTTTTAGTGTTTCACCTTGTTTTCATTTCCTGAGACGAGAATTTATTGGGGAGCAAAAAAAGGGGAAAGAGGAACTTTCCCTTTTGTACTGAAGGACGTTTAATTGAATCCTCTAATCTACAAAACGAAATTTCCATGAATAAGACTTAAGTTAGCAACAATGCTGATGCTGATTCTGTGTGTAAACTTCTCTGGATGTTTGCTCTTGTAACAGTTCTGTGAATTTGGAGTTTACAAATGATATTTGTGTCATGAAATCATTTTTGCTTCGCTCATAAGCTGACTTTATTTCATGACTCTAGTAATATTAATATCCATCGTCGGCTTTCTCTTGTTTGCATTGCACAGAGGCTCCAGTAGAGTACTGATCCCAATCTTCTCAAATTTTTCTTGTAATTCCTTTTTAACTACCAGGCCATTAAAGGCGAAGCTTCTCATAAATCAATCATAGCCCATCCAAGTGCTCAAAGATTAAAACGACGCCGCTTAGCTTATTCTAGGAATGTAAAATTAAATCAAGGCTTTATTTAATTAACATAGAGCATGGAGTGCAGACTTGAGGGACCCATTTCACACTGGCGAAATGTGGTAACCCAAATTGGCATTGGGTCTATATATGAAGTCAAAATATATTCTGAGCACGTAAACTGAAAACTGCGAAAAGCAGGACTTGGTTTGAATTTTGTGATGCACTCCACTCCAGTTTGCTTGCAAATAACTTTCTAAAAGTTGTTCAGATTAATTTGAGACTCTATCTGCCAGCATGCATTGCAAGTGATACTTTATTCAATTTGCACGGTGAAGTATGAAAGTTGCAGGAAGCATTAGGAAACTCCTTCCATGATCATGACACAGACTGTCTTGGTAAACTTAAAAAGAATAAATAAGTGATAAAAGGAAGCAACGTGATTCAAACATGGAGAGACAATAAAGTAAATATGATGATAATGCAACTTTTTTTTTTAATGTGTCAAGATCATTCAAGGTTTATTATGCCTTTTCAAAGAGGAACAGATCGCGGAAAACTATCCCCTCTGCGCCATTAAAGAACCAGTATCCAAAATTTCCTCTATCTTTTGTTCCCACTTCCACCTTCCTTTCTCTTATTCCAAGTTAGCACAATCAATGTGATTACAACAAAAAAGAACAAAATGATGACAACTAGACACTTTCCCTTCCCCATCTCTAACAATACAATACATCAAGACAACTTTTTCAAAGCAAAATACTTGTTTGTTGTCTTGTCCTTCATCCCCTTTCCCACCATACTGAAAAAAATTGTCATTGAAGTTACGGTGAGTAGAAGGGGAAAAAAGAAAAAATAAGAACACTTAATCTCTGAATCTACATTAATCGATCAGACAAGCTCGGAAGTCGCCGGAAAAAGTTTAAGCTTGCTGCCGGCATCGGGTCTCTGAACATTGGATGCCGCAAGTAGTAGAATCCTAAAGCCACTGCCACCATTTTTGGTGGCACGGCATAGAGTATTATTGTGACTGCCGTGCATAATCCTATGAACAACTTCGTGGCTCTTGGGTCCCTCCAACTTACCAACGCTTGCACCCTCTCCCCTTGGGTTGCAAAATCACCCAAAACTGTCTGGACCCGGGCTGCCAACATCCTTAACCTGTCATACCGGATCCGGATTATATCGGGTGGTCTTGAACTTGGCATTGTGTCAAACTCTTCATCAAGCTCATCTGGGTCAACCGTTTCAGCTTGTGACAATCGGATATCCATTCCAGCTGGTATCTTGGGCCTGAACCGGTAATACCATATCCCAATCAGAACCACGTATAAGAACCCAGTTGGGACTATCAAATCTGGGTACCAAACAAGTACCAAATATAGAATATGAACAAGCACCGTCGTCGCGGGGTTCCTCCACCTTCTGATATCGTCCAACCATTTTGCTAACCAGACAATCCATGCCAGAACCGCCACGATCCGAAACCAATTAGCTTTGCTCTTCCTCATGCTCCAACTATGTGAATCCGCATCCAGCATGTACCGAACCACCTCGTGCCCCAGTGGTGGCTCAGACCGTGCCAGCCACTGGGCCACCATCTTCGTCGCAGCCCCACGGAGCGCCTCCTGCTGGGCTACCCCAAGTGGCCGGAGATAGTGCATTCTAGGAAGTAATGGCTGGCCATAAACTGCACAAGTATCAGGCAGCAATGATGGGCAAGCAAACCGAACCGCCAATTCAATCTCTCCCATTTTCTTCAACCCGCTTCTTAGCAACACCAACAAAGGATACGAATTCGTATACACTTTGTTGCTCTCCAAAGTAGACACTCGAATTCGTACTTTCCCGATACGACAATCCGGCTTCTCACCCGACATGTCAGCAAACATACGCCAGTTGTCAAACACGCCGATGGTCAAAACGGTGCAGGGATCATACACTTGCCACGTGTACTGCTCATTCCAACGAGGATCAAAGCTGTCAGTGATGGTTCGGGTGCGGACCCACTTCTTTCCGTATTTAGCTACGCAGTAAGGATCGGTGGATCCCTTTCCACAGCCTTTGCTTTTCATAGGAAGAAGGCCGCGAGCTCCGAGAATGCCCAGCTCCAGAATTCCAACGGCTGGCTTCCACAGCTGCTTAGCCGTCGGTCGGAAGTCACTGCACACGTGCGCAGCTTCGTCGAGCACGTGATAGCCAGCTTCCAAGCAAAGCCGCAGATGGACTCGCCCACAGTAGGACCCTCCTTCGCTGCCACTGCCACCCTCTAAGGGGAACCATTTCGAAGGCACGCTGCGCTCGTCGATCCGCTGCTCGATAGAGCAAAGAGGAATTACGATGTGCCCCAGCAGCATAGCTTCCTTGGACGTACGGTCTTCTGCGAGCAGAATCATGGAGTCTTCTAGAGGCTCGCAGGCAACGAAGAGGAGGTCTTCGTTCCAATGGAATGAAAGGCTATGGTTATTCATGGAGCCTCTCCTAGTTCGAGCCGATTGAAACCCTAACTGCACCTTAATTCGAACATCTGGTGCCGTCAGTGGAGGTAAATTCGGAGCAATGTTGAGATCTTGAGCTTCGATTATAGTGGCTCGCAAGTACCATAATTTGGGCGATTGGTAAACTTTGGCGCGAGTGTGTGCCACGTAAGGCGCGTCGGAGCTCCAGGCCTCTGGGAATGCGTCATCAGATTGAGTGCCAATCCAAACGGAAAGTTGAATGTCACCAGAAACCCTGCCAGGATTTTGATCGGTGGCACCGCCCTCAAGGCGGTACCACTGCGGAGCCAAGGGACTGTCAGGTGGGTCTCGTACAGGCACATCAGAAAGATCAAAGCAAACGCCGCCGAGAAACTGCTCTGTTGGGTAATCCCAAACTGAAATTTCTAGAGTGGCGCTGTTAGTATCAGTCTTGTTGTGTCCCAGCGCAAACACCTGGTTCCACTCCGGGGAGTTATTGGGCTCATTGGGTCGGTAACTTGCAGGCTTTGATCTAACGGAGTGATTGGATGTTCGAATCTTCACGTAAGGACTCTCATTCTGAGCAAGCTCACGAGCCTTCAAGATTCTGACAAAAAGGTACTGCATCGGCTCGACCAAATCGTAGGGGTGAACCCTCTCAGACTCGCCGCCGGCTACCCTGCCAGAGATAACTCTAGGAGAGTAATCTCCATTTGGTCTCTTCAAAATTCTGATTCTCTCCCCACCTGGTATTCTCCCCGAATGCATTTTTCTGACCTCTGGAGGATAGTGCATTTCCGATCCCGGTGGTGGTCCTCCTTCTGCCATATGATCAGGAAATTGTTGATCCTGCATTACATGGACCACCGGAGGCGGTGATTCTTCAATAACTACAACATGGGGCGAGTGAGGTACTTGGGGTACACATGTCTCCATTGGCGCCGGAATCTCTAAAACGCGTCCTTCCTCAACCCCGAGAACGGCTGGAGGTTTGGGCCTTTCCTGCTCGGGAATTTGCTGCTGCTGGTGTGGTTCCTCCGACTGCTGGGGTGGCTTCTCTTCCTCGAGCAACTCATCAAAGTAATAAATCTTAAGGCCAATCTCGCCCGTAATCCAGCTGAATACGCGCTTCTTCTCCAAAGTAAAATAGACCAAACCTTCTTCTCCTCTCTGGGCAAATTGCGTACCGTACAACTTAACCCTTCCCAGGAAGTGATTCTTACGGCCACTCCCATTGCCAAACTTCTTGTCGTTGTAGACCTCGATCTCCAGCTCTTCAAACTCCATGTTCTCAGGGTCAGACACTATGAAGTCAAGGGCCTCATTCCAAACAGGGTTCAACTCCTTGTACCTGGTGGAGGTCCTTTTCCTCTGCCCATCGAATTCTGCGACGATGTAGGGGCTTGAGCTTCCCTGTCCATCTTTGGGAACAAGATTACGTGCATCCACTACTTCAACAATAAGTCTTCTGATGGTCCTTGGCGGAAGCGGTGGCTGCTGAAACGGCGTCGTCATGTTCTCATCTTTGGGTTTACGCCGATGAGCGTAGAATTCCAGCGAAGAATATTGGATATGGTTCTGGGACAAAAACAGTGGCGGCCGTTGATAGCGGCCACCGTGAAAGTGAGTAAGTAGACAAATAGAGACAGAGATAGAGAGAGACTCAGATCGATTCTGGGGTTTGCATTTTCAAGTTTATTTATTTTCTCAATTAATGGGTGAGAAATGGAATGGAATGAAATTCAGGTTTGTTGGAGTGATAGTTGGCGGATCAGATTCCATGCTCTCTCGCGAAGGTTTTCTTTCCAACTTTTTGTTTCCCTCACTATGGGTTCGTTATCCACGTCATCTTTTTTCTATATTTTAAATTTATTATTTAATCAAAATTTTATTTATTTGTTTCCACTGTCCCTTCTGCACTAAACACACACACACTGACAGAAAGGCCTGATTATAATCTGTAGCCATCAACACAGCACATTCATTTGTACTTACTAGAATTAGATTAGATTTTGATTTTGATTTTGGTTTAGATTACACAATCAGAATATCATCATAAATCAAATCATCAACTCGCGTTTGAGAAGAGATATGCTTATTTTTAATTATGTTTTCTTTTAATTAACAAAATATATTATAATTAATGTTATTTTCATCTTGTATTGCTAGAATTATAAGACCACAATGGAAATGTGTTATTTATGGAGAAAAGGGGTAGCTTTTGTAATTTAAGCATTCCATTGTTGTGTGTTGGCATTCTCACCCGGTTGGATCCTTTGCAGGACCATATTGAAATCTGAGGTAATTCCACCCCATGTATGGGACCAAAAACAAGAAAGTGTTATTTCTGATTCTAAGTTTGCCGTGAATGTAAAAGTCATCTACCCAAAAGAAATACATGGTCATTGGATTGGGCTTTGGGGATGGTACCTAGGGACACATGACAAAGGTAGGTAAGGTAAAGCTGTGTAAGTGAGAATTAAATTAAGTAAAGGCAATGTAATTGTAATCTGTAAACTAAAAGGATGAATAAGCAAGCAGGGAAGGCACATGATTCTGTGGGCCATCCCCTTTTTGTCAAAAGCACCTACGTTTTGAATAAAGTTAGACCACAAAGCATCATCTTTTATCTCTCCTTTGCTTCCCTGATTCTTCTTCCTCTTACACTGCTCGCTTGTCAACATCCATGTCTCAAACTTGAATCCCTTTTTCCTTTTCCTGTTTCATTTCAAGCAACTAACAATTATAATGTGTTCACGAAGCTAGATATCTCACATGTGTTTAAGAAGCTCTTCCTATTTAAGTATTTTGCAGTAAACCCATCATGCAGTATCTATGTATCTGTCATCTTTGAACGCTTCATCTATCTTTCAACGAGAAATGAATTTGGGAAGAAAAACAGTTGATGTGGTAGAAAGAGGAATTCACACAGTTTTAGTTTCGCAAGCAAATTGCCAGCATTAAGCTTGATATCGAAATTATATCTTGTTTGTATTCTATACACATTCATTTAGGCCACAACTTTATGCATGGCACAGATGCCAAAGAAGCTTCTCTCTCCCGCATCAATCCTCTGAGATATTATGCCCTTTTTAAATTGGTGGACTGGTTGTGGAATCTGATCCTGTATGATAAAAGTAAATTCTGATGTGCGTGTTGCTTCTCTGATTCAGCAGGTTATAGATAGATTGAGGTTTGTGAAGAAGAACACTGTTGTTCAAAGAATCATATGCAAAAGTGTGCGTTAAAGAAAAAATTGACGTCATCTGGTTTCTAACTTTATTTCTTTGAGGTTTCATCAAAAGGCAGAAGCCACCGTAAGATTATTCATACATGTTAGATAGAGCTGATCATTTGAGGAAGCAAGTAGTAGGAAGTTTCAAGAGCCTGCTAACCCTATTTTCTTCCCCAAATATGCATGTAACAGTATCTTGCTTAAGAGATTAGATGCCAACCTGGGATGCTGAGATGAAGCAATCTGAATTTTGAGATTCATTTAGAATATCTAAAAGTTGAATTATATATGTTTGTTTTGATTAGAAATGAAAAGCAAAGTCTTTGATCAGTTAGATTGTTACTGTATTCTGGTCATAAGGTGAATGTAATGATTATCCTATCTATTGTAAAATGTAAAGGGCCTTCTACTATGACAATTTCAGAACAGACACAGGTTATGGCCTTTAGTTTTTCTCAATCTTGTTTACCAATACGTGTAAATTACAGCAATTCTGCATACAGATTTAATCCAATAGAGAAATCAAGTCGAGTTTGCAGAATTTAAAATGGAAAGAAAGAAAAAGAAGGATGAGTTCCAGCTTTTATTGTTTGAAAATATCTACAAGGCACTTCATTCTTCATATTTAAAAACATCATGTAAAGTATAACCACGAGCTAATATATAAAATTTCTTATTTGTTCACATTCACACACACGAGGGTAGAATATATATATACACACACACACTTAATCTATGGTGCTGTTGAGGATTGAAACTTACGAGATACTAGCAAACCCAAGGAAAAGGCTAAGACAGCAGTTACAACAATTCGCTTGTTTTTTCTCAGAATCTTCACAGCACTTCTCAAAATGTTGGGTTCTTGCTCCCATTTCCTCACCAACTCTTCAGGAAAACCACCCATATAGGCATTTCCATTTCTTCTTTCTTCCTTCTTTCTGTGGTAGCCATGTTGAGTACTGTAATCTCTCCCTCCATTAATATCTGCAGCATTATCATTTCTTGTTTCTTCCTGCTCTCTTTGGTAGCCATGTTGAATTTGATCTCTCCCTTCACTGTCAGCATTATCATTTCCTGTTTCTTCCTTCTCTCTTGGGTAGCCATCTTGAGTCTCATCTCTCCCTTCCATGTCAGATTTTTCATTTCTTGCTTCTTCCTGCTCTGTGTGGCTCACATGCTGACTGTAATCTCTCCCATCACTATCAATATTTTGTTTCTCCTCCCTTTTGTTTTCTTCTGCTCTTCCAACATGGTCACTTGCAGCTTTCTCAGCTCCACTTTCTTTGGTCTCTTGCACATTTCGCTTGGGGATAGTCACATAAAGGATTTCACCATCAAATTTCCCTGCTATATTATTCACATCTGAATTTATTGGCGCTGGAAAGCTCAGCACAAAACGAACACGTTTCTCCTTACTCACTTGTTTTTCTCCTCTTGTAGTTATTTTCCCTGAACTATCAACCAGGAGTTTCACTTCCTCCTTCTTGAACCCTGTAAAACAAGATGGAAAAATGTTCATGTGTCATCAATTGACTCATTCTTGCTCTCTGTACATGAAAGAAAACGACGTTTTTAAAGTTCTTAGAGAAGATTCTATAAGGAAATAAACTGAAAAGCAAGCCAAAGACAATATCGAACAATCAAATAGAACAAAGTTGTATATGCATATATATATATATATATATATATATATATATATATATATATATATATATATATATATATATATATATTCTGGTTCTTGTTTTGATTGAAAGACAAGGTGTTTGATGTAATACCAGGAAGATCGACTATAAGATAATGGCCCGTGGAATCCTCTGACCATGCAGAACTGGGTACAATATCTTCGACAGCTGGGGTTCGTGAGCTTATTCTACCTCTAAGAGTAGCCATTGGTGATGAGCAATTAATGAAACCTTTAGATTGCAATTGATGAAATGGGTGTTTGGATTACTAGTGCTTAAAGCCAACGCTTCATGAGTTATATATCATTGTGTGCATTACATTTCCTTGAAGACGAAATTGAATAGCTTGCTTTCCTTGCTCAAACATTCTTCATTATTCCAAACTTATGCTGCAGGTTGCATGAGCGTGTAAGTTTGCCTGTTAATTCTTACGTAGTTTTCTAATATCGTGGGAAAGCACAGTATTCCTTACTTAGCTTATTTCCACACTTTCGGCCGAGATTTTCCCACCCGATAAAGATTGTAGTTTTAATATTAAATAACTTTGTTTGAACGTTTAATTGTATAATTTCATTTTTAATATATTTTGCTTAATTACCTTTACTTAATATTAAATAATGTTTATTTACGCATTTACCATTTCAGAAGTTCTCTATAATTTATGCACATAAGGCGTGGTGTCAGTCGTCCTCTTCATATAAAATAATTCTAAAATTTGCTTCACCATTAAATTTGCCTGCTTAAAGTTTAGCCAACTTCCTTTTTACCACAGCATAAACTTGAATATCCATTAAAACAAGGTTCAGAATCTTCATCTTCCTCTACTTTTTCATCACACATTAGTGCAAATTCTACACTTAGAAGTATCTAATTAAATCTGTTCTCTATAAATGGGATATCCTATGTCCACATTATGCAAATATTAATCTCGTACACAAATAGATTGTAAAAAAGAAAAATCTATTTTAACTGCTGTTACAGAGGAAATGTTCTCTATATTCCCTCACGACGCTTCACTAAATAAATTCTAAATCTTTTCTTCACTAGATATCTGTTTGTGCTATATATATTTAATCTTCCCTCTGCAAGATTACAGAGTAAAAGTAAAAGACAATTTTTTTTTTCTTTTTTTAAAAAAAAAAGAGGAATGGAAGCAAACAAGTGTAGGCTGCTATTCTTATGTGTATCATATCTTGTTACATTTCCAACACTTAGAGCCAACATAGGCCATTTTGACGAATACTGGAAGAAGCAATCTGAGGATGCCCAACATGCTGCTCGCAAGGCTTTCCACTCCAACCCCCAAGCTGTAATTCAAGATTTCAGCCAGACAGCCTCACCCATAACTCCTTTATTTTATTTAGTTAAACATTACTATTTTAAGAATCAATAACTTTTTTTTTTTTTGTATTGTTTTTGCTTTTCTTATTATAATGCAGGGCTGTGAATGGTGTCAATAACACGAGGAGAGTTCTAAGGGGAAAGTTGAACAAAGGTCCATGCTCTGTCACTAACCCAATAGACAGTTGTTGGAGGTGTGATCCATTGCGCCATGCTGTGATCCAACCAGTGCCAGTATGGATTACCTTCGCTCGTAGCATGATTATCAGACTAAGTGAAGAGCTTTTAGTCACTTCTGATAAGACAATAGATGGTCGTGGTGCCAATGTCCATATTAGCGGTGGTGCTCAAATTACGTTGCAGTTTGTGAGAAATGTGATCATTCATGGGATGTGCGTGCATGATAGCAAAAGGGGGAATGGTGGGATGATCAGAGACACAACGAGTCACTATGGATATCGCACGCAAAGTGACGGCGATGGAATCTCATTGTTTGGAGCCACAAATGTGTGGATAGACCACATTTCTATGTGGAATTGCTATGATAGGTTAATTGATGGAGTCATGGCATCCACAGCCATTACCGTTTCCAATTGCCATTTTACCAGACACAATGACGTAATTAACAGATATGATTTGAAATTGCTAATATTTCTGCAGAAAGTTAATTTTTTGTTTAAAGGGGTTCATTGATTTGTAAGTTGTGATGCAATTTCAGGTCATATTATTTGGTGCGAGTGATTGGTAATCTGATGATAAAGTGATGCAAGTAACCGTGGCTTTCAACCATTTTGGGAGAGGTGCAGGTGGGGATTCTTTCATATTGTAAACAATGACTACACTCATTGGCTCATGTATGCAATTGGTGGTAGCAAAAATCCCACCATCATCAGCCAGGGTAACCGGTTTGTTGCTCCTGATAAGAGAGAATGCAAAGAGGTATATATATATATATATGCAAATCGTCGTTCAAGTATAATTGGTTCTATTCTTGAAGTATTTCAAACGGGTGTATGTGTATGCATGATATAGGTGACCAAGAGGGATTATGCAAGTCAAAGTGAGTGGAAGAATTGGAATTGGAGATCAGAGGGAGATTTATTGGCGAATGGAGCCTTCTTTGTTCAGTCTGGAAAAGAAGTTGCACTTCCCAAGAAGGAAATGACCGCAAGGCCTGCCTCAACTGTGGCCTCTCTCACTCGTTATGCAGGTGCTCTAAACTGCCTAGTCAATAAGCCATGTTGAAAAGCAAAAATACAGTTCAAACACACAGGTTTTAGCAGTAGCAAACAAAATATCAGACCCGAAGGCATGACATAGGAACTAGATTTATGCATAATAAACAAAAATGTTAACCTAAGGCATATGTACAGGTAAATGGATCCACTGACCATCTTGTATATATAAGAATAATATTATGCATGGTAGCGTTTCTTGCAAATGTTTTTTTTCTTCCAAGCAGCTCCACTTAGCCTATTGGGTGCCTAAAACATAATTAATGAGGTAATTCTATAACAGATTGCCACACACGTACTAAAATCGGAATGTCAATTGTGTTTGGATTAACTTATTTAAGAATTTATTATAAAGAATTACTTCAAAATTGATTATGGAATAATTCACTCAGAAAAATATGCCACAACTTGCTTAACAGAACACCAAAAATAAATTATAGAGTAACGTTTATTTATTTACACGATAGCTAACTCCACCTCATAATTTATAAATGAACACAACCCAACCAAACATCCCTTTTTCAATGCTCGCCTGCAGAAGTAGATGGTTAGATGCTAGATAGCATAACACAGTGGGGGAATGCCCAAGAAACTGGAAATGCAAAAAAGATTGTTGACCATGTTTGACTTAGCGAGGGTGCAGGAGATGATTTCTTCGGGCATTTAAAAAGTGAATGAGTACGTCAAAGAACTTAGAAACATACTCTGACATGATTCTCTACTTTCTTTCTATGCAAACTCAATTCTCATAAAGAGAATAGAAAACAGTAAAGCCCTGGGGATATCAATTTCTCACCACCATATGAGCAACAATCTTGCTATTTTACGTTGGCCAGTCCATGACAAGAGGAAATGAAAATGGAAAAATTGAGCGCGTCAACGATAAGAATCGCGTCAAGAAATACAGGATCTTACTCCTCTGAATCAAGTCCACCAATACGTCGTCGTCTCCTGTCAAAAACAGCTTTGAAGGATTCACGCTCAGCCCGAATACGCTCTTGGAATATGCTATGCTTCTTTGGTTCCACATTACTAAGGGTTGTTGGACTCTCCTCTTCAGGTAAAGGGTTAGACTTCTGCACATCAATGCAAAACAAAATGGCCTTTTACGAGGGTTTCTCCCCACATAGAAAAGTATAGGATCTTTCCTGATAGTTTAACAAAGGAAATCCGAACACCAGCAAGTAGAATTCTTAAAACCAAACATCTTGCTCAAATAAATGATTATCCCCAAAGTCAATAATAACACCAAAGAGGAAAAGGGGAATTAGAAAACAAGAAACCAAAAGCTTCCTGAGATTTAACAAGCATGATAACGATAATCAATCAACTGACCAGGTTGTAACCGGCACCAGGTCCAATTACTAAAGACAAAACATTCGCCTTCCTTGCGGCACTAATAGAAAATCCTTTATTGCCCACCTGAAAAGAAATAATAACCAAGGGGAGAAAACAGAACCTTAAGATTCAATTCTACTTGGAAGGTAAAAGTTTGTATTATAGGAACAACAAACAGGTTCTACCGCTCTTTTTATTAAAAAAATAATCATGATAAACCTGTTACGATTTTGATGGGTTAAAGTCATTTCCTTTTCTTTTTTTTCATTTTAGTGCCTTCAAACAAACAAACAAAGAGACGAGGAAAAGGATGGGGAAAAAATGGCCTAGAAGATGTAAGATGTATGTGATTGCTTTTCAAGCAAAAAGAAGCCATTTTGCTACCAAGGTATAAATTGGAACATATTTTTCAAACGCATATGATACCTGGTCACCCCAATGTACAGATTTCCCTTCCTTGCTGTACGCATGAATTAGCCCAGAAAGAGCATTTATATTGCCCTTCAAACCATCAACTTGAACGTTGTCATCTTCATCGAAATCTTCTGACCATTTGCTCTTACCCAATTCCCTGACTTCTTCTGCTTGGTTTTCTCCTTCAGCATCCCATCTCTTCCCATCCTTTGAGGAACCTAAATTTCAATCAGTGAATCACATTGAAGAAACAAAGTAGATGCAGAATTAAAACACCAAAGATAATTCAGATAAAATTGTATTCCAGTAATGACTTTTCTATTTTTGCATGGAAAGTACCAATTAATATTAAGCAAATACATTTAGCAGTTGAATATAATTAATGGGGGCAAGAAGCAGGATGCAGTAAGCTGGTAAGAACATAATTTTACAATATTAGAAATGGTCAAACCTAAATAACCCAACACAAGAAAGTTAACCTTGAAAATATCAAGCTTAAAGATTGGATGAATTGAGAAATCATATGAACATGAGAGTGGGTACAGTTAAGATATGAATTGGATGAAAGTTAAACACAGTGAACTATGGGTAAAGTTATTAGTGTACCATCATGTGAATCGTCCCGGATGTGAGGTTCCACAACTTTCTCAGCCTCTCTTCCTTGTACTGCAGGTACAGCATCACTAAGATCTTCATCTTCCATATCCATGTCTACCTGGAGCATATGACATACAAAAGCAGAAGCTCTGAAGAATCACCATAAAAATATGTAAACAAGTGTATATATCAGAATGAAAATCATAAAATTGTACTTGAGAAATTGAGATCCAAGAAAAGAATTAATTTCTAGCAATTCAAATTAAAAATAATAAGAAATGCAAAAAATTCTGCATAAAAGATCAGAACGAAAATATATGCTGGTGTTACACCAACCTCCTGGATTTTGCTTTCCTTCAATTCATCTCCATGAAATAATGACTGCAAATCACAAAATAGATATAATGAAGACCCAAGTAGAAGAAATTACAATTTGAATATAAATTCTAAAATCTAAAGCCATTTTAGCTTTTAGAATTTATGTTGTGGCCTAGCTGTAACAAGATTTCAACCCAATCCAAGTCCACATTTTATTTTACAAACCAGACAATAAGTGGGACATAAAATCAATTTACAGAAAACCTTCACATCCAACTGCAGGTATAAGGACGGAGCTTCCTCCCAATGGCCAGCCATCTTTTCTATGTCCTCTTGCGTAAATCCATGCACATTCCTCGCTGCACAACCCTGAAAGAACATTTGCTCAGTAGAGGAACATGGAACTCAGTAATCAAGTAGCAAGAAAACAAAAGTTAGAAATCCAAAATCAGAGGAGCCAATTCCCTATTTTGACATGATGACATGAAAGAAGGAAAATTTTGCTATCACCCTTAAATTATTCACCACTAATAAGCAGGCAATGAAATCACTAATTAATAATATTATCAGCTAGTAGCAGGACCGAATGAAAAACATAATGACACTCAACATTGCTAGGTAGCTAGAACATATAAACGCACCGCAGGGTCCCTGTAAGTTGCTTCTAAGATGTAAACTTCATAACCCAATCTCTGAAAAGAAAAGAAGAAATCAGAAGAAGAGAAAATCTATTTACTAAAAAAATCTCAAGACCTTGCTCTTTCATTTTATACATCAATTTTGGCATGAAAAGAGGTACATTCATGCATACACTTAGAGACAAAAAAAGTCTTGCACTTGTGTATAGGCAACCAGACCCACATAAATGAACAGTAGCATCAGTAGTCTCGACCTTACCAATTTTCAGTTAAGACTTTGATATCTATAACTTCACACATGACACAGAATATACAAAGCTTTAATAGTGGCAAGCACAAACAGCTAAGAATTAAATGAAAACATAGTCTTTCCAACAATTCAGCCTAATTACTTGCAATTACTAATGTTAAAAAAAATAAAATAACTGCTGAAGTGACTTCTCATGGGTGATTCTACAATCCATACAGTAAAGAACATTGCTATGCACAAAACCAACAAGCCCTGATAGTACAAAAAAAAAAAAAATTGCCAAAGAAATATTCTGGTCCATATTTTAATCTAAGGAAACTTCTTGTCAACCAAAACATTACAAATATCATTCCATTACATAACAAATATGAGTGCAAGTACACTAGCTAGAAGCTAAATTACTTGCTTGAGTAGAAGAATATAAGTGTTTATTGCCATAAATGCAAACATGGAAATTCAAATGTAAATGAGACAATTTGTATACAGCATTGCTACTATCTCTACCTAGGATAATATTGGCTTTCCCTGCACAGCATTATCTAAGTCTCACCAAATTACGAAGTTTTTTAGCTTTTCCCCTCTAAAGACATTTCCTTTTTCTTTTACCATTTTCCATATAAAGAAAGTATATGCACGGTTTTAAAAAGTCAACGCATGAAGGTATTTTAAGTCTGCACCTATTCCTGAGGGAAAATGTATAGAGGATTTCAAAGATATTGTGAGTCGTCTTGAGTACACATGGCAGAGCTTGCAAGAAAAAAAGAATTAAGGGTATACCTTTGCAGTTGCCCAAAATTGAGCAAAATCAGCTACCCGCAGATTGCGGTCATCCACTAAGACGAGGCACAAATACCACCAAGAAAAGGGTCAATTGCCGAACAAAACTGCAACTGTAGTTAGTGGAAAAGTAGGCAGTGCATGGCACTGCACCACCACTTAGTCTAAAACGAAACTACATAACTGAACTTATTAAATTCCGTAACAGGCCAGCACAGAGCCTTCAACAACGTTATCTGACTAGTGTGCTTAATATTTCAAAATTAACCTAAAGAATAATACGTCCGTTCCTTTTAGTTTTCTGAATGCAGAACTATTTGGGTAGGTTCACATGAAAATGTCCGCTAGAAGAGTTAAGGCCAGGCCATGAGTTGGTCTCAATACTATTAACAAGGAACAAACAAAGAACAACATCACCAAAATAAGTAAAGAGGTTGCCACAAAATGCAAAATTTTCCATCTTGAACAAATCAAGGAACTCAATAATATCAATGACCAGAAAGTAAATATAATCTATCGAAACTAATTTAGTGATTGTATTTTTGGTAATGCATACCGATTATGAAGGTGAAAACTCCCTCCTCTACGGTCTTCTTGAATGCCTTCAACATGCTTGACCGGTAAGCCTGCATGCAGACAAAACAGTATAATCAAATATGAAAACTAAGGGCATATCATAGTTAAATTGTATTGACAGAGAATAAGAACTGAAAACCCATGTATTACAAGCAAGAGGAAACCGCATTAGGACATAGGATACTACAATCTAAATATATTTCTCCAACACTAGCATGTTTACAGTTGAAAAGTGCTACAAGACCTAGCAATCACACTGCATTAGCCAAATGACTGCTAGCATAAGATTTGGCCATGAAATAGAAAATGACAGCAACAAAGAGCTCAAACACAAGTGTATTAATATGATCCTAATACTCAAGCAGATTAACGAGATCCTAAAATAGCATTCATTAATCATTACCTCCTCCATTTCAGGTTCATAACAATACTCCATCACCTTCTTTGTTACAGCCTTCTTGCCTCTGCCTGAACTCAAAGATTTTGAAGTGTCACTATCCTCGACCTTCAAAATAGAAGGCAAAATGTCATTAATTTAGCATAAGCAAGATCTCACAAAATTAATCAAGACCAGATATGGGACAGAATGCATGATAAGAATTCTTATCCAAAAAAAAAAAAAAAGTAAAGCATGAAGGATGATGTTAATTAACCTTTTCAACCTCAGTCATGAAATAATCATCTATAGAATGAATTCTCGGAGCATCATCACCATTTTCCAGTTCAAGATCACGCAACATCTTTGCCAAGTAACTCTTACCACTACCTGAAAGTGACATGACACAGACAGTAAAGTTTCCAACACGAAGGAAATAACAAAGCTACTTGCAAGATGATCCAGAAAAAATCACCACCAGTGCAATGCAAACACACAAAAATAAGTAGAACAGAAGCCAATTACCCTCTTGAAATTAGGTGCTTCTACAAGATGAGCAGCACAAGTACTCTTGAAATTACTGTAACTTCCATAAAATTCTAAGCTTCAAAATTATGTCATTACATGCTCACCGTAATGAATTTTCTTCCAGACTATTCTTGCACCCCTATATAAATACTACCACAAAAAATTGTTCAAAAGATAGGGATTATTAAATGGACAACATCTTACTGAATAAGCATTTGATATGGTCACCTTACCATTTTATATTTACACTACAGATATTCAGGGACTCTACAATACAAACACTAGTTAATAGCAAAAAAAAAAAAAAAAGAGACAAATCAGTGAAACGAAAACACAGCTCACCTGGAAGCCCTCTAAGGATAATCACAATATGATCAGGACGAGTAGCTCGATGTGGATGCCTAAATAAGTTGGAAGCATCAATAATTTTTGGTTTATCAGCAGATAACTGCCAAGGTTGGGCATCTCTGTATTGCTGAGAAGGTTCCTGCAAAAAATTCACCAGAGTATTACATGCTAAATAGAAAATTGCGATGACTCAAAACTAAAATTCTGACAGCAGTACCATACTAATAACAAGCCTACCTCCAGATATAAGCCATTAGAAGCTTGTAGAAGGGGTTTGCTATGGAAATAGCCATGGGGCAAGGGATGAGCTTCAGGAACTGGCGGATACGATGAAGAAGCTGCGGCAGAGGAACTGACAGCAACAGGAAAGAGCGAAGCAGATGCCTTGGGTGGAGAAAAGAAGGTTTTCAAATCAGAAGATGTATTAATGGGCGGATCCACTGGAAGAGGAGGTGGTGGGGTAGAAGGAAGAGGAGGCTTGGCACTGAAGAAACCAGAAGCCTCCGTTTGACCTATACTCTTAGAAAAACTGCTGCTACCAGTAGGGTAAGGATAAGGATGGTACACTCCTCTTGCATTCAGATTTGATGTGCCACGTTGAGACACCGCTGACATATCATGCTGCCCATGTTGAGTTTGATTTCCTTCCTGAGATGCAAAATTCACCTCATGTCTCATATGAACAGGATTCTGGGTTCCATAGGGTTGAGCTAGCAGTTTACCGGGATCAGCATTGAAGTGCTGCGGGAAAGGCCCACTCATGCCCAGCCCACTATCCCTCTGAGAGTATCGTGATCCATGCTGAGATATATGTTGCTGTGTATCTACGTTATTAATTCCAGAATTCTGGAAAGGATAGGAAGAGGTTTTGATAAACCCGTTTTGATTATGTTGTTTATATTGTTGTCCGGAAGATAAATTACGTTCATATCCGTGTAAAGGATCAATGTTCCCCGCTGCTGTATTTCCACTGCCTGACAAGTTATCATATCCTCTACACTCCTCAAACCCAGGCCTACAATAACGCTGCTCTTCTGGCGGCTTACTTAAAGCAACTCCATGATCGCGAATCAACTTCAATCTCCGCTCATCCTCAGACAAAATTCTTGCCGGGTTTTTATCATAACCAGTGAAAGAGCCCGGACCAGAATCATCAATCCTCGGCCTCTTCAAGTTTCTATCACCTTCAGCAACGTGTTCATACAGTGGCGGACTAGGATGATGCAACGGTAATTGCCCATACGAGTGCGATTCTCTGTTCCAATTAGGGATCCTATGCCACATATTGGGATCGGCAAAGCCATCATTCCGGTTTTCCTCAGACGGCCCCTGCGTGCCCAGGGGCGGGGACGCTGTATAAGGATTGAAACCTGGCCTTTGAAAGGAGTAATCGGGTTCGAATGGAAATCGAGGGTGCTGATAATATGCCGAGGGTGGAGGGCAAAATGGCAAGTGAGAGACTAAGCAGGTAGGGCACACATTACCTTGGACTGGTCTAGAACGCCATTGATGCTCCATTGAGGAGCTTCACCTTCAAACCCTAAACACAATAATGGCCCAGGTCAGGCGTCTATCCAAAAGTGTCTCAGTCTTTGTTTCCTCATTTTCTTGGTGCGTGTTTTTCTCACCCACATCATGGGGTCAAAACTGTCAATACAATAGAACTGGTAAATTTCAAGGCGGGAAGCCGAGAACTGGGTAGGGACGTGGGCCGACCTGGACAAGTGTTTTTATTTTTTTTTAATTTTAATTTTAGAATGTGATTTGTGCTGTTTAGGATGACAATTTTACCCATATTCAGGGCGGGTCATTTTTACTGGGAGTGGAACATAAAATTCAGGTCTAAGGTGGAAATAGAAATTAAGTGTGTTTTTTGATATCAAAATACATAATGGAGACACCTCGTACTTCAGATGAAGTAAATTCTTTATCCTCAATCTTAATGTATCAAATGATGTAATCTTGTAAAAACTTGAAACTCAGTCATAAGGTGTACATTTAATTGATGTACATAGTAACTGTGTAAAAATCTCACTCACCATATTCATTTACCCCTTTTTCTGGGTAAAGTATCTTGGATTTGTCTTTAAAATTAAGATAAAATTAAAACCATGGTCGCTGACAGCAGGTCTTCGATCATTACACTCATCCATATTGCCATGCTTACAAAATGACTACATCTACATGGGGGAAATTTTGAACACATTTGGGTGTACCTTTCATGTTTCCCCGTTATCAAAGGAAGCATTTGACAAATGTTCTCTTAAACAGAAGACAGTGTTACAACCTCAGGGCAAAGGATTTCCCTGCCCTCCTCTCTGTATCTCTCTAAAATGAAAAATAGAAAAGCATGACAATAAAAGGTGAAAATTCATTTCAAAAGTAAACATTAGACCCAACTAGTAAGGAAATAATATCAAAATCACTTATGAATCGTCGGGGGGGGGAGGGGGGGGGGGGGGGGGGGAGGGGGAGGAGAATTTTACTTCATACCACCTTTAACCTCCACCTTTAATTTGTCAACTGCATCTGCCATCAAACAAGACAGTTTAGCTTCAGCAGTTAAAGAACTAACCACTCCTGCTATTGATCTCAGTTCCTCGTGAAATTCTGGATGTAAAACCAATGAAGAGAAGTTCTCATCAAGCACCAAACCAAGACATTTCACAACATCTTCAAGTCTAGGAATCCAATCGCATGCCTTCAAACCCAAAACAGTCGAAGCGTTAGGACATGGACCTGCCTGAGGAAACCTCTCATACTTCTTCAACCATTTCGCCAAATACCTAATCAATTTTATCATCTCTTTACCATTCAACTTACTGATTGAAGGTGATAACATCACTTCATTAGTGTTTGATGACGCAATCAGATAATGCAAGCAAAGCTCGGGTGCAGAGAAACCATCATATGCAATCATAAGCAAAATAGAAGCCTCCTTTGCCACCAGCAATTTCTTCTCCTTAAGGTTGTTATCACCTGCTATCTCAATGGCTAAGAGTGCTTGGCTCTCCCACTCCTTCCTTACAGTCACCATAGTATCATAAGCATCTTTGGACGGAGAAAGAAAATACTTCCAAATGCAGAGTATTTCGGATGACCCAAGATCTAAAGCATGCTTAATACACAAAATGAGCAAGTCAGACCTCTTCTTCTCTACTAGTCTAGAAACCAAGTTCGAATAACAAGAATGCTCAACAATACCATTAACAATCAAAGCCTCAACCAGTTCCCACAAATCCAAAGAAACGCACCCTTCCAAAATCAATCCACTGACATTCTTATCCATGAGAAATCCAAGTCTGTCAATCAAGATCCTAGCATAATCACTGCTAGATGACGGTGAAGCAATCCCCAATGAAACTCCAACTTTGTCCCTAATGTTTTCCAGATAGCAATTCAAAATACCAATGAACTCATTCTTCTCAAAACGATTGGTGTTCTTGAGCTTTTCCTTTAGATTTGCAAAGAACTCTTTGCCAAATTCAATGAGTTCAGCATCAGTTTGCGAGATTCTCCATCCAGTGAGTGGTTTTACAAGGGATGATGGGCATATTTCTTCTTGCTCAGACTTTAAATTGGCTATGACATAATCTGGGTTAAGAACAACAGGGTAGTCTGGTGGTGAATCAAGTGGTTTCCTATTGACGGAAGCATTCTTAACGACGTCCAGTAAAGTCATGATAGCTAGCAAGAAAGACTGAAATACCTGCAAAGCAAACACAAGGATATACCTCAAAATCAGACTCATAACTAACATGAAAGGGTAAATATCAACCATATTAGTAAGGAGTTTTCTCAACGCTAGCGGAAGGCAAAACCAATATGTAACTACCTCTAATAATCAAAGGTCTGCAGTTCGTGTCCCTTAAAAGTATGAGTTCAATGTACATCTACTATTTATTTGTTACTTAAAATCAAATACAGCCAATGGTCTGTTTGAATAAAAAATTTTCATCCATGAGAGCTTTTCCAATGCTTAAGAGGTAAACCCTAATCATCTTCGTCGCTGTTTGGTTGATTTCTCTCTGTAATTTTGAGAACATAGTTACAGCAAAAAAAAAAAAAAAATATGGCCTATAAATGGACATGGGATTCTCACACAAGCCAAAGGGAAATAATTCGTCCACTAACACAGAAATCAATCAGTATATTTATACATAAAAGCTAGAGAAATAATACAATCTTAGTTACAAACAGAGAGAGACAGAGTACCAGAGAGAAGGCAGAGAAATCGGAGCCCAGGTCACCGTCCGCGGCGGGACTGGTGTGAGGGTAGCTGAGAAATTAATAGCTCAAAATGAACCGTGAAGGTGACTAGGTAAGACTAGAGAAAACCAGACTGCGCGCGGCTGCCAGGCTAAACCCTGGAGAGTGTGAGTCAAGACCAAAAGAAAAACCCTGAAACTCTATAGACTGGAAGAGTTAGAAGAGAATAACGAGAAAAAAAATCCTCTTGATATTTTCATTTTTTATTTATAAGCTTGTTCATCGGTTTTTTTTTTTATCAAGATATTTTCATAACTCATGTTAGTTGCGCTTGTAGAAAAAAAAATCCTGAAAAATTCAATTAAATGGCATTTGTTTTTCTTCCTAAAATAAATTCTTTTTTTTTTTTTGTAATTACAAGTAATTTCTAGTGTGTTGAATTATTTATACTTTTTAGAATTTTAATGATCTTATTGATAAATTGTAATATAGTATTATATTCAATTATTTATAGAGAGAATGATCATTTAGTTGTGAGAGTTGACAAAATAAGGGGAAAATTTAATTGGATTCTTATAAAAAGATCTTTGATCTTATGTAATTATTCTCTTTATAATTAAAACAATTGGGTTGCAAACAATTCCTTTGACTCTGGTTTCATGTAACTATTTGAACTGCAATATTTATAAACGCAACTCAACTCGAAGAAACATGATTCATCTGATTCACATAAAACCATTTTGACGAGACTTTGTCAACTAATTCATAAAAACATATTGTTTATTTCTTCTAAACTTCTCTCTTCAAAGATTCATTAACATCGTTTTCTCTTTAGCCCTCATCAATGCTGGTATTAAACATAGATGTTGATCGTCTGCAACTCATCGTGGCTCTAGTGCAATCTTTGAACGAGCATTAATCTAGTTTCCCAAATCAGTGCCATCTACGTTTTTTTTAAAAAAATATTCAAGTTTATTTTTGGTGTAAAAAAAATTATGTCTATATCATTAAACACACAATATAATTATAAATATAAATAAAAACTACATAATAAAAAATTATGAAATAGCCACATAATATTAAGAATTATTTTAATTGTTTTATGAGATGCCTAGACTTCTATATTCTTCCTCTCAAGTTCTAAAATTTGAAAATAATTTTCCATATAATTTTTATGTCTTTTATCATCCGAGAATGGACAACAAGAAGATGAACTGCGGATAAATATCAGCTAAAAAGTTACCAAGTTTTTTTTTTTTTTTTTTAAGAAAAAATACTACTACTAATAATAGTACTCAGATAGCATCCCTCAATTTATTCTCAATCCCAGACAAGATAGGGAGGAATAACACAAACTATGCTCATACATACTGCCTATCTGTCTACAATGTTAACCTCAATAACCTGCTTATCTCCTATCCTAGGCTACTTAGGACTTTTCAGGTTGATGGTGGAATTTCCCAATGTCTTGGCACTGGACCAAAATCATAGATGATTTCTCTGTGGCAAGACCAGACAAGCTTTATTGCCTCTGGGGTTCCAATTCCTGCACCCCTAGGATCGCCAGCAGGCCCAAACCTACAGTAGCATATTGTTTTTGAAATGTTAAGCATCTTCAGTATCGTGTGCAAGTAAAACACACACATAAAATTTGCACTCACCAGTGGTTCTGTGGAGCTCCAGTTGTTCTAGCTCTCAGGCCAGCATAAGTAGTCCCATTCACTGATTTGCCAATGACTTCCTGAAAATTTCACAATTGACCAGAAAGTACTAACCGCAGTAAAACACAGTTTCTACAGATATTTCAGAAGATTCCTCGGGTAATTGATCTTATGTGAAAAAAAGAAAAGAAATTACTGACAATCTGAGTTATTAAATCTTGCCTGTAAAAAGAGAGGATCATTTGAAACTACAGCAGCCGTTAAATGCGCATGCATTCTTTCCAAAGCATCCAACACCATCGGAAGTTGATCTCCCTTGTAGTCAGTAATAATCTAGGAACATACATAAAAGTTATTCATCTCTCACGCGAAGAGCAGAGTGATATTACAAATGACGACATCTAAAAATATTTATTGCCATGTTCCAAGTATCCCTTTCCATACCTGGAATGGTCCAAAAATTTCTTTTGTTACAAGTTCATAATTTTTCTCCTTCATGATTTCCTCAAGAGGTATATAAATGGCTGTCGGTTTCAGAGCACCATAAATGGATGGAATTGAGTGGTTCTCTAAAGGCTGACCCCCAAAGAGCAGCTCTGAACCTGATATCTCAAGTAATTTATTCATGTGTTCCAGCATTGAATCAGTTGTAAACTGCAACAAATGAGCAAAGCAAATCAAAAATCTGAATGAACTGAACAAGTTATCAGTGTACTATGGTACCAGAAACAAGACGTGCAAACAAGAAATTGGAGTAAATTTATTTTGTGGGAGACGAACTAACAATATTCAAAGATTCCGAACTTCAGCAGACATGTCATTCATTAAGAACAGGGTGGTGTAAATGACCAGGGGCTAATTTACTGTGACGCCCAGTAAAAGGTTCGTTTTGAATTTCAGCATTTTATATTAAAAAAAGAATGCCAAGAAAATTAATTGATTGTTAAGTCCTAGGTTAATATAGACTAAAACAACTAAATATAATCACAAAAGAAAACAGCTAAATATGAAAAGAACATAATACTTACAGTCAAGACTGGGCCAATTGTCAAGTCTTCCAACTTTCTTCTCTCAGCAAGATCTTTCAACTTGGATATCAAGGAAGTATTAGACCAATTCTGGACAGTGGCAATATGAAACCCGCTTGAGTTAGTATTATCATACTTTATTGGAAAATCTCCAATAATGATGAAAGATACAATACATTACGTACTACAGAACTGCATATTCAGCCAAGATCTTAAAGTATTTTAATTAAAGTGACTGACCTCATGAATAAACAACATTGATTGCGCCGAGCACTTCTGACCACTGCATGCATATGCATCCTGATCGCAGACCCAAGCAACGTAATCTTCCTGTGATTAAGAAAAAAAAAAGACAGTAAGAATTATCTCATGGCACATGGAGTTTACATATTCTGAAATCTAAAAGCATTTATAAACAACCTCTTGAACATCAGGGCCTAGTATTTTCCAGTCAAAGCCAGCATCTTCCAATTTTATGCGACCCTTCAAATCAACAGCTAACTTTTCTGCCACTCTTGAACTACCAGTAAAAAGGGTCATCCGTGGATTTGCCTGTAAATATTAATATAACTGCATATTAAATATCATTAAATAAAAATAAACGTAGCCAGAAGCAGACTCCGCGTAGAACATACTTTTTTTCTCAAGTTAAGGCAGTTTTTAGCATAGTATAAAAATGACACACTTGGTTCCTTAATTAAACATTCAATAAAAAGAAACATCACCTCATGTATTGCAAACCCCAAAAAAAAATATAGCAGTAACATAGATAAGGCTATTTTAAAAACAAAGGAGCTCAAAAGATAAGAAGATCCAATAAAAGGAGCCCAAATGAGAAGTCAATTTAAGTTACTGATTCACTGAATGGTTATATGTAGACAGGTCATGTAACCATAAAAGAGTTACTGTATTGAAGTGATTGAGAATTATTTCAAAGATAATAATCGGCTCTGCAACAGAAAGAATCAAATGCTGGATATACAAAACGGTCCTCAACAACCCACCTCCAGCAGCAGCTTGTTCATTGTCTTTCCATCTGAATTTATGAAATCTACATCTTCCGCAGGTAACCCGCAGCAATGAAGAAGGCGCAACATTTGATCCATAACAATGCTCACCTAAAACAAATTCAGTCAATAATTCAAAAACACAACTATCAACATAACGAACAACAAAAAGACACAGCACTCTCTTTAAAGGAATTAATATTAGATACTAGTCTACTACTCAACGGAAAAGGCAACAGCTCAAAATACACCCTATGGGCTATGGCTAAGATGCCCATCACATCCCCCCTCCCCCACAAAAAAAATAAAAAAAGAGAGGGAAATATTTTTCCTGCAACTATTTACAATCAATTTCCATGTGTTTCTTAAACTGTCCTGATTGTTTAAACTAATAGAAATGTTATAGTATACAAATCATGGGAAATCAAAGCCAAACATACTAACCTTGGAATCAACTTTAAGAAGAGGTTTATTGCCCATATAAAGTGCACCCATCAACTGAAGGACTGGAATCTCCAATGGAAAATTGAAAGGAGTAATAATAGCCACCTGTAGAAGCATACTTACAATTTTGAGAATCACAGAACGGAAAAGGGGAAATTTATCTTGTGGAGAAAAAACTTGAAATTCACTTATTTAACTAAAATCTCTTAGTTAAACCACACGACATTCCCACATGACACCCCTACGAGAGAGAAAGAGCAAGACTTCTTTTTCCCTCCAAAACAGTATATATATATATATTTTTTTTTTTAAAAAAAAAAATCCTTACCGGACCATATGGCCAACGAAAACCATGACTTTGCTGCCCAAGATGATTTCCAGGTACTGCAAAAGACCTTGCCAAGAAACGAACCTACCAAGTGCCAAGATTCGTAGAAATGAAGAATTTCAACATCTACCGCTCAAACCGGAACAATTTCAATGAATGTTAATTCAGGCCATTCCAAATCAGAAAATGCCATATTCCTACTTAGTACTTAGGGTTTTTACACCAACACCTCATATTGTTATCTACCTGGTCTCCTGTGAAATTCTCTAGAAACTTCCGTGTCACGTAAACTTCCCCAAAGGCCTGCTGATAACTCTTTGGAGAAACCCGTTGTATTAACCTTGTGAAGAAATCTGAAACCTGAAGATCATGCAAGACAAATATATTAGACTAGTAGTGATTTAAATGTTAAAATCAAAGAAGAAAAATTTAAATATTAAAACAACAGGTGCAAATACACAATACATAGAAAGAAAGACTTTTAAAAAAAAAAAAAAATGTTTAAAATACATCTGGAAGTGATAACATGTGAGCTGCCTTAACAGATACATCTGCAAGCATGAGATACCTGCAAAAAGATTAATAATTACACAATTTTGACTCCACTGAGATAGCCAAGTAAAAGAACACAGTTGCATGTAATATTACATTGGACAAGACATATAGAAGTTTTGCGTCAAATGATAAAGTTCCCGTTGAAGTTATGTTTATTGGACTTTGGCAGCAATTATCAGAAAGGAAAAAAAAAAAAAAATAAGGACAGGTTGGACATACCTCTCTGGTGATTTAAAGGGATTGTGTAGACCATGTTTGGGGCAGTTGGACAGGCTTTCCACGAAAGGCTGAGAATGCCAGCAGATTGAAATATTCTAGTTTTAGTGCTGTGTTCAGACATATCTATAGAATTTCAACTAACTTATCTATAGCTTTATCTAATAAAGAAAAACGTTTTCCCTATCTTTTCTACGTAAATAATGAGAATCCTCTCGCATACACTGAAGTTGGGGCCTTAAGCTTAACCGTTCTTTTCAAAGTACACTGGTACTGATTAGGCCATGCCTAAGTCACTTAAACTTAATATTTCAAACTTTGAAGGGTGGGGAAATGGCAAAAGCATACAGCCTTTGACATATGAAGGCATACTACACTCAGTACCAGTTATTTCTGTACATAACAAACTTACATGACAAGTTCTTAAACACAAATATGCACCTGAATGCCTGTTACATCAACATCAGCAACTTTAATGAATGGTTCTCCGTTTAAAGGATCCACAATTGTATTCCATTTTGCCGATCCTGTCCATTTACCCTGCACTGAAAGTGGAGTAAATACATAAAAGAATGATCATTATGGCAGCAGACAACAGAGACTTCTGTCTAAGAAATAGTTTCCCCTTTTTCCGACATCCAAAGTCCGGGGAATTGAATTAAAGTTTCCTTGTATTGCCCAAAATAGCAAACCTAATCATGTTATATTTTTCTATAGTCCTAACAAAATGCCATTGGTTGCAAATATATGGAGCTAGGAAAAAAAAAAAGTCTACCAGCTAGAAGAAAGGTAAAATAAAACCGGAGAAAAAAACCATTCAGATCCTTGCAAATGCAATCCTCTTTCTTCTTTATTCACCAATTTTATATATAAACTTTGTAAGGGGAAAAACTTATGAACAACACATGATCCTGAGGTTCCAGCACCTACCCAAGTTGTGAACTTCAGCAGGTTTAGAACCTGATATCTCTTCAGCTTCGAGAGTTGCAAATGGCAATGAGCTAAAAGACCTGCTAAATGCTAATCATTGTAAGCACAGATTAAGGGTAGTAAAGAATAAACAATTGCTTAAATAAACCGAGTCGAAAATGCCAAACCCAGCAAAGATGTCAATAAAATAATCTTTCTGATTCTCCAAACGTTAGTGCTACTGCGGAAACAGATTTGATACACTTCCTTAGAGCTAAGCAATAGCTAGTTCAAACAAATCATGATTTGATTATTCTCACATTTTTAAATGCACTCGCTCTCTCTCTCTCTCTGTCGCTTTTGTTTTTTTTGGCTGTTGTGACAGAATTATGTTTTGAAACAGTAGCTTTAATCCTCAACGCTCAACTTTTAGGAGAGATATAGACATATCAGGGATGAAATAGGACCCCAGGGGCAACTATGAAATACGATGAAACACACCAATGTTGAATGATCAGAAGTCCCAACAAGAACACATCAAAGACGTTGGATAAACAACAGGAGTAACCGGCGTTGCCATACGAATTGTTGATTATTGAAAAGGAACCGGCTATTATGTCAGGGAGCTAACAGTCAACTAAATCCAAAGCGAAAAGAACAGATTACCGTGCGATGTTGAAAGAAGAGAAAGCTTTACGGTGAGCGGTAGTTGCAGCCCCGACACCTCTGATCACGAGAAACCTAAACATGGTGATCGATTTCGATAAGCAAGCAAGAGTAATCGTTATTCACTGAGAGGAGTCAAGTGTGTTTAGTTCGGGTGCGCCCCATAAAATCTCCGGCTGCGCTTATTTATCCTGAATGGAAGGGGGCAGCTCAGTGATTGACGTCCTTTTCATATGGTTCCCATTTTGTTAGCTTCTGATTCTGCGCTAACTATCACGTAGACCGCGTATTCAGCAATCCTCCTCACCAACATTTTGGCATAGACACACACTTTTCGATTATTCCGATACAGCCCAGCAATTCTCTTCAATCCCACTTATTCTGTCTTTTTCGATTGTCCCATATGTAAGGTCTATTACTCATGATGGACCTTATTTGCACGATCTGTAACTTTATCGTTAGGTGAGGATTTCGTTCTTTATAAGTTGGCCTGGTCAGCTGGACGCGGAAAAACGATGCTGTTCCGTTTTTTTTGGAGATATCTGATAATAATAATAATAATTATTATTATTATTATTATTATTGATATAACATTTTTGTTTTTGGTAGATGAAAGTTAACAAACATCTTTGACAATGGCCCGAGGCTCAACCAGAAAATAGACTAATGTTCACTTTTTTGGTTATAAATAAGCCCATTATTATTTGGGCTTTCTAACTTTGATTGCCCAAAATAACAGCGTCCGGGCTCCCATCCGCAGGTTTACGAAGTGAAGGTATTAAACACTCATCGTATATTCAGATAAAAAAAACAGTCCTCGTATATATTAAAAATATTTCATGGGGCACACATTTACATAGGTCTGCTCCACCAGGCATTTGATTGGGTTTAATGTGGTAGACTAAGAGTTATTCCACACGTATGCATTCTTAGTATATTCTGTTAATTAATGTCATGGTCCATCCAAAATAAACACATTTGAAACATAGAGGGAATTAAAATAATTCAAATTGTAGTAAATTAGACAATATCCAAGTTGAGTAGTTTTCAACAATTTACTCAGCTAAATTATTCCGCCACGCCACCCCATCCCATCCAAAATAGATTACATAAAGTTTCTTTCCCTCTTTTTTAATTTCACTACAATTTGAATCAATGTATGACCCGTAATCAAATTAATTTTCACCCACCACAGATTAAACAATCAAAGTCAATGTTATAAATGTCTACGATTTGAAATTAACTTCTTCTTCTTTTTTATATCTGAAGAAAGTGTCTTTAATTCAATTCCATTTTTGAGTATGCATTCTCGAGTCGACGTTTGACAACATAGTACAAAATATTGGCATCCACTGTTAAAAAGGACACATATATTAAGCATAAGCTCCTTTTTAGACTTTCACAAGAGATTAAAAAAGATTATATATTTAGTGTTGATTTGTTCTAGCCAGAGAGTTTGAAGGCATCGCTTTGGAGGCACATGTTAAAATAGAAAGTTTTGGTCTATGAAAATCAGCCCACTGCTATCATCAAAGTCGTTAATTAAATTATATATACTTCAATGGAATCGAAAAAATTAAAAACGTTGTAAGCCTTTGATTGAGAATTTTGACTTCTTAACGATATATATAAATAAATAAGTCAATGTTCGTGGCAATTCATATATATTTATATTGGTTATTGGTTTTGAACTCTTAAATTTTATGTTTAAATTAAACTGAAAAATATTTTAGTTATTGGTTTTATTCATCATATTCCTAAACTCTGAATTTATATATCTTTTTATAAATCGAGAAATATTTGTACCGTTAATAATATTGGATGGTATTATCTACGGGCTTAAACTTGTTTAGCAAAAATGGTGTTTCCTAATTATCGTGCATGCATTTGTATATAGTTTTTCAGAATCATTTTTTAGATGAACCAAACCATAGGAAAGAGATGGTCAACTTTGTCCCAGTATTTGTGGAGAAATATAAGTAGACTAAAATTATTGGCTAGGTCGGATTTTTTTTTTTTTTGGAAATTAATATATTTTTTTAATTAACACAAGAAGAAAGAGTCTTTCTTTTTTTTTTTTGATATAAGAAGAAAGAGTCACTTTTGGAGTAATGGTTTGTTTTGTGGATCACCCTCCACTGGTGTTAGGTTGCCTTTCTCGAAGAGTGGTTTTGTTTCGTATTCGTCTCTCTAAAAACAAGAAATAATCAAATTTGGAGGAGTTAGAAATAATCATTAGATTTGTTAAAGTTACTGCGAACCTTCAGATCTAAAAAATTAAGGTCCTCTCATAACCAAAAGAAAAAGTCCCAAAGTTAATTTAAATCTTTATTCTTTCATTTTAAACCTTAAGATTTTTATAAATTACCCATTTTTTTTCATAATAAATCAACGATATTCAATGTTGCTTATATCATATATATATATATATATATATGATAAAATGTAATAAAAGAAATTTGTTAATTTTATAATTTTATCGACTTAAATTTATATTAGTTAGTGTTGAATGTTTAATAAATTAAAAAAAAAAGTCCTATTTATCCTGTGACAGTAACGGGAAACTAATTTCATTTGGTTACGTAATGTGGCGAGGGTTGACAATGAAACAAAATTGCAAATTGCATGGCCCAGCCCCAGACTCGTTGCAGACGAGCCCCAACGGTCTTATTAGTAGTTTGCGGATGGAGGATAGTTGGGTTATGGCGTTGCTCTTGCTCAGATGACTTGTTCCTTAGTTTATCTCTTTTATTTTCCTCTTTCCTTCTCCGGTGTTCACAAAAAGATAAAAATAAAAATACCAATAGACTATATGTTATAATAATTAAATAAGTGTTCGAGGCTTAGCGAAAGATAATGCTAATATAATCATTGTGATTTTAGTGATTTCATAAAAAAAAAAAAATGTCTATCTAATAATTAAAAGCAAATTTCGTCTGCCATTTAACATTTACGTAATTTAAAATTGCAGCATATGACTAATAATAATTGAATGTATGATCATAATCATTGACCTAGTTGAATATAATAATAATGCTGAGAATCTAACAGAAGCAAATACTAGTTTGTACGAAGTTTTAAATTTTCAAGTCCTCTTCAATCCAACGCATCAATGCCGTACAATTTTGAATAGCAAACATTTTTTTTATTTCCTGGAGCTTGTGAGACCAGTGGAGAAACCTAGTCCTCCACTCAAACCTAAAATATATAATTAAGAGAAAATATAACAAGAGAATTATATGCACTTATAAACTTTCACAAGCAAGCTAGATTGATATTAATAGTTGACCTAATGCATATGCATGTGCTTAATCATTGACCTAATGGACTATACGCTATGTTTGTTAAGGAAAAAAATGGAAAGGAAATACCATCATGAATACATATAACTCATAGATTTAACCCATACATAAATGATTTTTATTTAGCCTTGAAATGTATGTATATATATAGATTTTAATGAATATGAATTAAGTTGACAATACCGATTAAAAGATAAGCAAAATACCGGCCAAATTACTCACTATTAAATCACATTTAATGTGGATGCGTTGGTAAAGCTGTTTTTGCTACAGGAATCACATCGTTGAAACTTTTTTCCTTCTCGGCTTGATGCTAATAATATATATCGTTGAAACAAGATAGTGGCCCTTTGAAGGAAATATATTGACATTATGACCTTTTTAATTTAATCTTTTATTTATTTTGTTCATGTGGGCTACATGCTCCACTTGTCTCTTTTCTTTTTGACATATTTTCTCTCCCGAGGAAACCAGTTAGTAAAAACAATGATTGTGCGTCAAGTTGAAAAAATAAAATAATAATTAAACGAACAGAATTCAGAGAACGATACCATTGACTTCCCAATATAATGGCGTTAACTTGTAAATTAAACTTAATATATTTGTTCACATTTAAATGAGAGAGTTGAAAAAAATTAAGGAATACTTTTTTATAGTTTCATTAATTCTAACGAACTAATTATTAATTATAACTTAAATCAGCATTCATGACTTTTTCTTTTAACATAGTTACATAATGAATGTCCAAAAAATCAGAGTCATGCATTTCGAAGCTTAGAAAAACGGGTTTTATCTCAAAGTGGTACGAAAGAGCTAAGAGATTCCGAATATTAATTGAATCGCATATATATATATATATATATATATATATATATATATATATATATATAAAAGGTAGGCTGTGCCATAAGAAAGGGAAAAACTAACCTAAATTTTTTAAGGGGAGACGTCAACGGAACTGATCCCTAGACTGTCTCTATACATTTGCTAAGGTTACATTAATTCACCAAGTCTTAATATAATAGTTTATACTATTATAACTATAACAAGTGGATAAGTAATACTTATTTGATGAGTAATATAATAACAATAGTATACACAAATAAGGGCATGAAAGATTATTCCAAAAGTCCAAACCCAACTCGTCCTTTTTCATTTGCTTTGCCCCTCACATGTATATATGATCCAATATTATACCTAGTGGGAATAAATAAATATGTGACACATGGCATATTCCTCAATAGTATATTTAATAATTATTATAATTATAATATAATATATGCATGATATTAATTGAATACAATATATTTGACGTTAAGTTTGAGTTTATAAATTATAACTTGAAAAAATATCTAGTAATTTGAATTTTGAATTATTTTCTTATTTAAAACTTCATTAGCTTGCTTTTTATGCATATATATTGGATGTATTATCAATACTTACCGCCTTATTTTAATGGAAAAATATCTTAATTAATCTCTAAAATTTTATTGATTAATACTCCTTACTTCTTGAACTAAAATTAATTAAGCACGTTAGGCATTGAATATCTTCTAACACAAAATTTAACCTATCTCTACATATATATACATATATAATTCTTGGTTTTTAATTAAAACAAGTGGTCAACATCTCACTTCTAACTATATATATTATGCAAAAGAGACGTATTTTCTCTCTAACACCTTGTTCATTCTGATAAATTAATTTTTCATATTTTAATTTTATTAATTTAATTTTTAATATTTTAAAATAATTATAAAAAATTTGTAAAATATAAATATATAAAACCTAATACATAACATCCTGTCATATTATTTTTTTTTTATATTTTATGAATAATGCACACTAAAATATGTGAAAAAAGTTGTATTACTTATAAATATAAAATGGGAATAACTAATTTGACATTAAAGTGTTAGAGACTAAATTAATATTATTTTAAATTGTAGATTAAATTAACATCTTTTTAAATTGTTAGGAACAAAAATAGAATATTCTTAAAGTGTCAGAGATTAAATTAACACTTATAATAGATGAAATGACTAATTTATCAAGATTTTAAAATAATAGAAACTAAATTAATATAACTAAAATATGAATGACTAATTTATCAAAGTAGATAAGTATTAAGAAGAAAAATTGAGCTTTTTCTCTTAAGCAAAATCAAAATCAGAGTGGCTACATTAATGTATAATATTTTGACACAAAAATCCAAACTTAGTCATAATTATATATATGTTTCTACGAGAATACATATATTTATTTTGACATTATGGTGATGCTGAGGATATTATATATTTTAGTGATAATTTTTGTGATGTATATAGCTAGATTTTTATCTTTTTTATCGGTCTTATTATTGAGGTCACGGTGATCGGATAACATTTAAATATCATCGGCATAATTGATAGATCTTCGTCATGACAAAGTATGTATACGTACATATATACATGATATATAGTTTATATTCCCAGTCACAATTGATGATGTGGTATACACACTCATATACATTTTAAGTGAAGATGTCCATTTCTATCTCTTCAACAAATAACACGAAAGGTTTCAAATCTCCCAAAAGCTTTTGGTAGCAAATGGGATTATTTCATTGATCTTTCTTTTTTCTTCCTGTTCTTAAAAAAAAAAAAAAAAATTGCACGCCGCAATTACTAACAACGTAAAGTTCATGGAAATGAAAATCTTAAAATCAAGGGTTTATATTGATTAGATATTTTTGTTTGGGCATTTTGGGATCTCCTGTTAGTTTCCTTTCTCTGAGCTCACTTTGGCCGAAAAATGAAAGAGTTTATTTTAAAATGAATTGAAACGCGCAAATTAGACCAAACCCTAGTCTCCTTTAGTATTTTTAAAAGAGAGTCATCTGCATGGAACATGGACTAATCAGAAAGTAGTATTCTGTCAGCCTTAGTGCCCTGTTTGACCTCTCTCTCTCTCTCTAGACGATGGCTGGTTGGATCTTATATGCAAGAAGATAAAAGACAACTGGATATATAATAATGACAGGCGACGGTGTAATCTGAGTAGGTTAAACTTGACTCGATGCCAATGATCAAGAGAGGAAGAAAAAATCTAAAGGCTCCGGTGACTCCAAGGTGGCAAAATGTTTGACCCTAATAAACCATTGGCCCATGTGAGAATGTGACTTTTGTAATAATCTACGAAACTTCAAAGATGCCACGCTTGGACCATATATATATATATATTATATCATATGCTAGTTTTCTAATGTATGCGAGGTCCGACCATTGCGGCTTTAGCCCCTCTCTCTCTCTCTAACGTTGAACTTGAATTTTTCTACCTTTTTATTCTTCTTTGCACAATTTACATTTATATTATAATAATAAAATAATAATAATAATAATATATGATATTATTAATGAATAGTCAGCATATAGCGCGAGTGCAATTGGATTGGGCATGTTGACATTTAGTACGGTGCGTAATCCGTGTTGGAGGGTAACGTTACCTCTCTAGTTAACAAATATCCTTTTTTCCGTTTTAGTTTGTTCATTTTCTTTTAAAGAGTCAAATACTTCATGCAACTTCTGATCTCTTTCTATATATTGTTAGATTAGAATAGGAACTTTGAAGTCTCGAACGCAGAAAGCTAGCAAACAAGCAAGAGAGAGAGAGAGAGTCGACGTCAGAGCTATGGAGTTTGGTGCAGCTTCGGGAAGATCTGGCGGTGGTCATGGAGGTGGAGTAGTTAAGGACGAGAAGAGAAACGAATCTAGTGGTGGTGGTGATGATGAAAGTCGTCGTCAAGACGAGGCTGTTGATCATAATAAGGTGAAGATGAATTCTCTCTCTCTCATATTGTTTATATCTTAAGTTCAATCAGTTCTAAATGATATATATTTCAGATTTGGTGTTTCTAATTTGAAGGAATCAAGCCAAACTCTCTCTGGTTCTCTTTTGATTTCTTATTTTACCCCCTTTCATCATCTACAATATTTTCCAAGTTCTTTTTCTTTGATTATGAACAATCAAATTTCATACCAAACAGCTTAAAGATTCTTCGTATGCAGAGAAGCTAGCTTTAGCTATGTCTTGAATTTGAAGAAAACTCTCTCTCTATATATTTCTTCAAATAGTTTTCTTTTTCTCTTTTTTACTTCCATATAATAATAGAGATGCGAACTTCCTCTCTTTTGATAATCTTGAATTTTTATTTTCCTTTTAGATTTAAATAAAAACAAGTGGATGGAATTGAACATCAGATGCATTAATGGTCAGATAACACCAAAAAGTCTCCACGCATATAATTTTCAATCATTTTCAAGTGAATGATTTTTCTATCTCTCCTCTCTAACACTTTTCTCCCCTTATATTCACTGATTCGATATAATTGTTTCACAAAATTTAAATTTAGAATAATTATAAGTTTTTTATATAATTTTGTCTTACTAATCCAGAAATTGGCATTCTGCTAGCATGCCAGTTTTGAACTGAAAGTGATAAAAAAAAGAAAAAATGATAGGTTGCAATATATAAACTTAATTGCTACATGAGGGGTTTAATTAACTGCTACATGAGGGGTTTAATTAACCTATGCCTTTGATTAGAGTTGACCTATGCATGTGCAGAAGAAGCTAGTGATGTCTAAAATTATAATTTGATAATTCGCAAGACACATGCAAAACCAAAAGGGGAAAAAAATCACTCCTCATTGTTAATGTTGCTCACCGCATACACCCTCTCAAATTGTGATCTAGTTTTGATTTCACTCGCTATTGCATTCTCATTTAGTTTCCATTATCCGGTTGCCAATTACTTTCTATTCCTGTAGGATGATAAGAAGTACATATATTAATTGAGGGTTGTAATTGGCAAAACCCTAGGGATAGAAGTAAATATATTAATTAAGTATATATTTTTTTTTAATTTTATGCGAGACTTTTAATTTGTTTTTTCAGTAAATTTGGCTGTGTTATGATTAAGCATTTTAATTCGATGTTCTTGTGGGCGATGCCTCTCGCAGGTTGCTGATCCAGTGACTATTACTGCAACATCCATGGTGGAGACTACTGCATCAATAGCATCAACCAAAAATGAAAAGGTTAGTTTTAATTAATTCTTGAAGCTGCAGATAATCAAAATGACAAATATATTTATTTCCACAATATAATAATATTGAACTAATAAAGCCAATATTTTTTTAATGCATGGTCGTAGGTGGGTGAGCTTGAGTCTGCTATGGCAGAAATGAGTGAGGTGAGAGAAGAGAATCAAAGGTTAAAGACGTGTTTGGATCGGATATTGAAGGATTATCGATCACTGCAGATGCAATTCCAAGACATAGTTCAAGCTCAACAAGAAACAAAAAGGTCTCCTGATAAAGAAAATAATGACATTAATGATCAAGAACTAACTGAGGAATCCGAGCTAGTTTCTCTCAGCCTTGGAAGGGTTCCACGTAATCCAAAAAGCGAAGATCAAACTCGAGTATCAAAAGAATTGAAGGGAGAGGAATTTAAAGAAGAGTTGTCTCTAGGACTGGACTGCAAATTTGAAACAACAAAATCAGGTGGAACTGGGAGCACGACTGAAAATTTGCCAATTCCTAGCCCAACCAATTGCTCTGAAGTACCAAAGGAAGAAGCCGGGGAGACTTGGCCACCAAGTAACGTACTCAAAACGTTGAGAGATAATAATGGAGATGCCGATGAAGTTTCCAAACAAAATCCTGCAAAGAGAGCTAGAGTTTGTGTGAGAGCAAGATGTGACACCCCAACTGTAAGTATCACTCCCTCTCTATTCAAACTAGTTAATTTAAAATCAAACGTAGTCATCAATTAACTCTTTTTGAGTTTCTCAAACTGAACAGATGAACGATGGATGCCAATGGAGGAAATATGGACAAAAGATTGCGAAGGGAAATCCTTGTCCTCGGGCTTACTATCGTTGCACAGTTGCACCATCATGCCCAGTCAGAAAACAGGTAATACAATCTAGCTAGGCGCCTCTTTTGAGCGTAATTTAAATTTCAGTTTGCCTCTTTCAGATAGACTATCCTTGTTGGTTCATGGATTGGATTTCAGTTTTCTTAACGTTGAAATCTTTTTATGATATTAATGTCTGTATGCATGCATTTCAGGTGCAAAGATGGGTTGAAGACATGTCCATTTTAATAACAACATATGAAGGGACCCACAACCACCCTCTTCCTCTTTCGGCCACTGCTATAGCTTCCACAACTTCGGCAGCAGCTTCCATGCTTTTGTCTGGCTCATCAACCTCTCGTTCAACAGATCTCAATGGCCTCAACTTTTATCTATCAGATAACGGCTCCAAAGCACAGCAATACTACCTCTCCAATCCTGCACTATCATCTCCATCGCCTTCACACCCAACTATCACTCTTGACCTCACTTCAAACCCAGCCGTTTCCCAGTTTGGCAGATTAATCAATCCAAACTACAATCCTTCAAGATTCTCTTCTTCCTCCACCACAAGCCTGAACTTTAGCACTTCCTCTCAATCCAATGGACTGTCTTGGAGCAATGGATTCCTCAGCTACGGAACTCAACCTCAATCATATAATAACAATAACAGGAACATTCTGAGCAACATAAACCTTGGAAAATCACAGCAACCGATAATGGAAATCAATAATATCTTCCAATCCTACCTGCAGAAGAACATTACCTCAACTCCTTCTTCTCAAGCTCAAGTTCAAGCTCAAGCTCAAGCTCAACATTCTCTGCCAGATCATACCATAGCCGCTGCAACGAAAGCGATCACAGCTGACCCCACGTTTCAGTCTGCATTGGCTGCTGCTCTTACTTCTATTATTGGTAATGGAAGTAGTGGGATTGGTGGAACCTTATCAGGGAATCAAGGACAGGTTGGTGTTGGAGAAAATTTGAGTCAAAATATGAAATGGGGAGAGCTGTTTCCACCGCCGACGTCAACTTCTAAAGTCAATGGTTGTGGGTCAAGCTTCTTGAGCAAAACCTCAACAACTGCACCGTCGACGTCAAGTTTGATGTTTCATCCGCCGTCTTTGCCATTTGCTAGCTCCAAAAGCGCATCTGCATCTCCAGATAATAATAGAGACAACACCAACTAATGCCGTTATTTAATTTCTCTACTTGTTTATTTTTACTTGGCCTGCAATGATGGATGTAAGATATAGAACAAGAAATAATATTGTTTTTGAGCATGAACATATAAATACTAAAATATCTAGAGATTTTTTTTTTTTCTTCACATTACATATAGTAAACTCCATTTATTTCTTAAATCAAAACTTCACCCTAATTTGACTATGGGCTGAATAAAAAGATTAATGAACATTCGAAGGAAATATATCCCTATTCGCTAAAGAGAAGCTTTAAAACATTTAACTTCTTTTATATATATAGCAGTACATTAATCTGGTTAATAGCGGAAGAGACTTTGGTGTAGTAGAATTGTTTCCATCCTTGCTGTTAATGATGCTTTCTGTACTTATAAGCCAACAAAAAACATAAAAAAAAAATCTTTGGCCATGCCTTTAAGTACTCTACTAGTCAATTTAAGAAATATTAGATGTAAAATATAACTTCCTTTTTTATTTTTTTTTAAACTGAACTGTTGGGCGTTTTCTGGAAAGAAGAGTTGTCAAAATAGTGAAAAGTTATATCTCTATAAGTTTGAAGTTTAGTTTAATTTTGAGAGTGGTGAGAAATAACATTTCTCCATTTTGACAATTATTATATTATTTTATACCAATTAATTATGTTTTTAATAGAGGAAATATGTATTAATTAAGTCTTGCGCACTTTATTTTAGTTCAATTTTGCTTAGAGTAGCAATCGCATAATTGAACATTCTAATATACACATCGGAAAGAAATAGATAGATCCTATCTATAATGGTAATTATACAAAATCTTATGAACTCATGCTATAATGAGGGTGTGAGGATCATGTTATGGGGATTAAGATATATTGTCTTTGTTTGATTTAAGAGCAAACCATATACATATAGAGATTGATGCAGACCTTAACTTGAAGGGAACTGAAAATGCTTAATATTGAAAGGAACATTGGAAAGAATCGTCTTGTTCTTTATAATCCTTGAAAGTTGCTTGGTTTCATACTTGCAATGTATCATTTTATTCCTCAAACTGATGCTGATAGTAAAGGAGGACTTGGCTAAGATACTTTTTTACTGGTCTCTCATTTATCCAATTTTATACATAAAAGATATTAGTCGCTTTTATTAAATAACATGCCATTTTGGTTGTATTTATCTCTGTCCAGAAAGATTGCCTCTTAATTAAATTTACAATAATATTAATAAGAAACCTCCTCTCAACATCGGGGATGTAGCTCAAATGGTAGAGCGCCCGCTTTGCATGCGGGAGGTACAGGGTTCGATCCCCTGCATCTCCAACGAAATTCTTTTAATTTAAAACTTTGAATATATAATTGTATTATCAAGAACAATGATCAATAATCACTCTGCAGAGGTTATTAACTTATCAATTTGATTTTTTTTTTTTATGGACTCTCTTGAGCAATTATTGGTTCTTATTCATTTGTGTGTCATCATTTTCTGATCATTGGCAATAATTCCCCCTCATTTTTTTGTTACAATTTGGCCGATCTTTTTTCAACGTATCCTCTCTGTCTATCTCAATAATTCAATATTTCTATAATTTTTTCACCTTTCCCAGGCCCTTTCCTTCGTTTTGTTTTTTGAGGCTGAAACGAAAAAATGAAAACAAAAAAAGATATTTTCGGTGAAATTAGTATAAATTGAAGATATATATATATTTGAAAAAAGACAGCAATTTACAAACAAAAAAAATCATGTATAAACTATACATTACATTCACAATAATAATAATAATATTAAAAGTTAGGAACAGACATCGATTGTCATCATGTGGGCTGCGTACGGTGATTCACTAAAACGGAACCGCCCTAAATATGCAAAGATATAAAAGTTGTATATAAAGAAAAAGAGAAAAACCAATCAAGGGTGGCGCGGAGTGGGGACAACTGATTAGACCCAACGCAACCCAACAACATTACATTACAGCCCCTATTTTGTTTTCTCTATCAAACAAACAAATTCATTCTCTCTTTCGATCCCGTAGAATTCCCTTGGATGATCCTGCTCCTTTAGCTCTCAATCTCCACTATTAAGCTCTCTACTCGCACCATACCTTTTTCAATTCTGGAGTTTCCCTTGGCATCCGCTTCCAGGTGACCGAATTCTTCTTTAATTTTCCGTTAAATTAATTATTGGTTTCCTCTTTATTTATTTATTTTCTGGCTAGTTTCTTTTGGATGATGATGATAAATGAAAGAGAGGGAGGACCTGGATCAAAGCCCTAACCTTTCTGACTAGTTTGGGTTTCCCGGAAATTGATAACGTTGTTAGGATTACGGGATTTTGTGCATGCCGTCTTTATTAAGCTTGTCGTATGAGATTGGTGACAAAAATTCTGTCTATCTGTTGCCTGAGTTGTCCCTGGAGGAACAAAGGGGAATTTCCGACTTAAACCTAATATTTTCAGCGCACATTCAACGTCCTTTTTTCAAAAATACCTTTGTGTTTGCCTGTCTGTGTTCTCCTCATATATGATCCTTGTAGTTTTAATGCTAGTTCTCTTGTTTTGGTGGATGCAGGAGAGGTGTAATTCAATTTTCTTACTCGTATAAAACTTTATTCAGTATTTGCTTGTATTGATTAAACGGATTATGATTCTTCATCAGTAAATACGGAATTGCTCGTTTATGTTTAGGCATAATTTAGTTTGCAGCTCAAAGCTGATATTCTGATCCCCTATGTATTACTTACAGTGAACTGTTATTGATGTTGAAGCCTGTTTTTTCAATGGATGTTGTTTGATCTTTGCTGTTGGTTTTTCTAGGTGGTGACAATGTCGACTCCTGCTAGGAAGAGGCTGATGAGAGATTTTAAGAGGCTCCAACTAGATCCCCCTGCAGGAATCAGTGGTGCGCCTCAGGACAATAATATAATGCTTTGGAATGCTGTCATTTTTGGGTGAGTTGGAATGAATTTGGATGAACATTCATAATTGTTTTTGGTCATACGATGTAGTCTCTTCATTTTATTCCTCGCTTTCTTTAAGTATGGATGGATAAGCAATTTCTGCTTTCTTGTCTGCTTTGGATTGCAGTCCTGATGATACTCCATGGGATGGAGGTAAGTCGATATTTGCACTACAGCTCTTATCTGGATATGCTTTTGGTACATCTATCAATTAGGTTCCATCTTATTTCCTTCTACTTTTCCTGTTTATTTATTTTCTAAGCAATTGGCCGTAACGTTTGGGAACTCGTATTGTGCATCACCTGAAATTTAATGATTCTATTATATGTGATAAGGTTATTTAAGTTTAGATTAAGATATTAGAATAATGTTGCTAAGGGTTTCTATAGCTTTCTCATTATCTAAACGATTTTGAGCATCTCTATAGATGTCTAGGCTGTTTGTCTTGGAGTTAAAACAAAAAAAAATAGTTAGAAGGCGTTTTGTGACTATCTTCTGCTCTCTTGATATTGTATTACTATTTATATTCATATAACTACATCTTTTGAGTTATTCAGGAACGTTTAAGTTGACTCTCCAATTTACAGAAGATTATCCAAACAAACCACCAACTGTACGATTTGTCTCCAGAATGTTTCATCCCAATAGTAAGTTTGAGCTGGAAGTGTCTTTAAATTTTGCTCAATCATGAATAGGTCGTTCAGCTATTAATGTTGTTTTTCTTTTCTTCTCTGAGATACTAATATATTCCAACTTTGGTCAGTTTATGCAGATGGAAGTATTTGTTTGGATATCTTACAAAATCAATGGAGTCCTATATATGATGTAGCTGCTATACTCACCTCCATCCAGGCATGTACTAGTAATTTACTCTCGATAATGTCTCCAATTTATTTAGTGATGTTTTGCAAGCGAAGAAAGCAGGAACATATATATCTTCTGTTCAGGTTAATCACATTGCTAGATAATAGCGTTATATGTTGAAAGCAGTAACATTATTCTGATATCTTAATCTAAACTCGAATGACCTTATCAAATATATCAGAACCAATAATATCTAGCTCTCAGAGCGATAGAGTTCGAGTAACCCGCATAGTTATTAATATGGCACTATTGTGCGTACCCTTGGCACACATGACCTATGATATCTTAGCTCCTTTCCCCTGTTGCATTGTGACTTTTATACTGTACCTATGTGGTGCATGCAGCATTGGCCATTGTCCTTCGTGTTGCACTCGCAAGTCTCAATACATGCAAATATAGTAATTGCACCCAAGTTGACCTGGCGCAACTTTAAGATCTGCATCCTCTGACTTCACCAGCAACCATTGGGTGTGTCTAGAGATGGTCGGAGAAAGCGGGATCTGGTCAATAATTTTTTTTATATCCTTCAGTTAAATTTAGAATTGAAGGTTGAGCAAATTAAGAAATAATGGCGAAGAAATGGTCTATTAATAAAGAAATCATTATGAAACTATGAATAGTTTAGAAGAAAAATGTAATTGGATAAATAGTTAGGAAAGATATAAATCAAATTAGGGAATGAAAGACAAAAGAAAGAAGTGAAGTGATAGTGGAACTCTAGTTGAACAAGTTTATCTTTTACTGTGCAATTGACATTCAGCATGTTATGTCTTAAACTCTGAAATGTGATTTATTGATTTTTGGCAGTCGCTGCTCTGTGATCCAAACCCCAATTCTCCTGCAAACTCTGAAGCAGCTAGGATGTTTAGTGAGAACAAGCGCGAGTACAACCGAAGAGTGAGGGAAATTGTGGAGCAGAGCTGGACAGCTGACTAATCCTCGGATGCTAGGGTCATAGACTCAGGCCAATTCAGCCTGACTCAAGCTTTCAAGGCCTGATTCGCCTGAATTAAGCTGCATTACTATCTTTAAGAATCATTGTGTAAACTTTATCAACTCTTATGCTGTACTCCTTGCTTTTATGGATAGTAGGGTCTTCTTTATCTTTATTGTAGTTTTTGGATTGCCAGTGTCAGTATATGTAAAATATAGTTCTTTGTCAATTCGCATTGGAATGTCATAAACACAGTTCAATTCAGAAGTTGTAGCTTGCTGAATTGGTTTATATCATCTGAACGTGAAAACTTGATATTCCAAGGCATGGATTCTTGTATGATTACTCGTTAGTTAGCCTTTTCTCCTTTTGGTTGCTATTACAGTCTCTTGACTGAAATAGTGTAGACCTACTTTCAAGACTTCTCATAGTTGTCTGTCTGAACGGTGATATAACTATATGAATTTACTGACGGCAATTTGTGAGAAAAAGTAATCGGAATGAGGATCTTGCAGGATTTAACTTGGAAAATTGATGAGGACGAGCGTTTCTAATCCCTTTTCAAATATTTTAAGGTTTGAGAAGAGCCACCAGAAAGGGGGGGAAAAGTGAGTCTCTAGTTGCAAGCAAATTTGAAAACCAAGGGAGAAAGAAGCAAAGGAGCTTCCAAGGAGGGTGGACGTGGGTAAACGGCCATCAGGTCAGGATCAAGCTAAGCTTTCTACATATTATGATATATGGGGGAATATATATTTAAGTAGTTCTTGCATTAAGCTCTTTTATTATGCCTTTTTCCTACATTCTTATCGTGAAGTTATCATCTAATTAGATTCATCCATTTCGATACTAACATCATATAACACGAAAATAGGATATACACGAAGGAGAAGGGTCGGCATAAAAATTTAAAGAGATTAAACAATAGATTCACATAAAAAGATTCGGTTTTATATCAAAGAAATCTCTTTCCTTCACAAAATAATGTTTAGCCACCTCACCTATCAACAAACCATAAGAAATTCAATACAATTTGGTTTGATCAGCAACTGTATGATAGACAAACAAACTTTGCCAAAGACGCCCCATGCAGCCTTTGTCGATAACTAAAAACACAAAATTTCACCAAAAGTCCTACACAAGAGCTACAGCTCCACACACAGAACAACGAAGACAAACTTCATGTCGGAGAACGACGAAATTCAGGTGTGCATGCACAGATGCTTTGATTACACGACTTCTGTCAAACTAGTCTCTTCAATGGGCTGGGCATCCTACAAAAAGGAAGTTACAATTAGTAATATTTTTCTCAAAAGTAACTTGCAAAAATTACACTTGATCGCATAGTAGGGCCTTTACCATGTTTTCTTTGTTGCCTTGTAGTTTTGCTTCAGCAAGCGAAGGGCTGATAGGGGCTGTGAGTACCAAAAAATAAATAAATAAATAAATAAAATTGTCAAAAACACTTAAACCTAATATGGCATAGATGTCGTAGAAGAGATATTGCCGCACACTTGCCTTGTATATCAGATTTTTTCTCCTGCTTTTTGATCTTTCCCTTTTCTTTAGTAGGTTCTTGCTTACTCGGCTTCTCAGTTTTTCTAACTGATTTGCGATTCCCACTGTCCAAAACAGGTCTTGAATTTGCAGAATTCTTGCTGAAATTACCTCGTACCCTGGATCCAGTACTTTTCTTTTGACCAGTCTCCTTCTGGGTTGATTCCGTTACAGGAGAAGGTTGAGTAGAGCCAATGTTTAAGCACTTCGGTTTCAGTTTCCCAACACCCATGGTAGAAGAAGAGCTCTGCACGTCATCATCAGATGATCGATTTCCCTCTTCTGGCACCGGAGAAATAGTTTCAGAGACCTGCAACTGCTCTGTGTTTTCTGTAATGTTATACCCTTCAAACAATTCTTTCACAATATCATCGAATTCAGCAAGTTGATGTCGGTGCACATAAGATTTTAGCTCATCTTGCATTCGCTGCAGATGTATAGCCTTAGAAACAAAATTACCCGCAAAGTGTCAGGGAAAAAAAGCATCGCTAAATTAAACCAGAATAAAAAAAAAGAAAAGAAAAGAAAAAAAGACGAGAGCCAATAGACAACTCTTGGTTATAAATAATAAATAGCAATAATTATAGAAACATTTCAGTGTCCAAATTGAGGTTAGTTTATAGATGTATGACATGTACCTCACATCCTGCCTCCAGAGCTAATTTGAAGAATCCAAGTGAAATTTTGTGCTTGGCATCAGATTCAGAGAGCTTAATCTGTTGTAACCAATACGAAGCTGAAGTCAGAGTATTGAACTTCTTCCGGTTCGATGGTCTGGAAATGTCAGAAATGGGTGTTTCATTTCTGCCATGACCATTAGCGGACCTTCTACTTCTGGTCTCTGAGATTGGAGTGATGTTGCTAAGCAGCTTTTGGCCTGGAGTGGCAGATGATTTGGCAGGAATGGAGAGCCTTCTTGGTGGTTTAGCACTCTTCTCCTTGCCAGAGAGATTAAGGACACCCACACTTTTACTTACACTCGAAGTAAGTCTCCCTCTGAACCAAAAAAAGGTAATTTTTTTGGAGTTATGGTTGCCGAAACAAACGATTAATTTACTTGGTCCTAGGTTAACAGTGCCGACGACAAAGCAATTAAAAAGTAGTGCAAATGGTACTAGAAGTAAAATTAAAAGCAGAATTGGATTTAATACACAGTTAGACGCAATCTACATACAGCCACTAAAAAGTCAACTTATGCCAAATGCTTTATGAACCGTCAAATTAAAATAAGCCTTCCACTGTCAGAGGATGCAAGTTTCCAAAATATTGCAACTTTACCCACAAAACATATCGGCATGTTCTTTGTTCAGTGCCGTGGCTCCACATCCGTTTTATATTAAATCAGCTTCGTACCTTATTTTCTTTTGTTGATTCAAACAAGAAAAAGTATGACTAAATCTATGTCTGATCCTTTGTTGAACTATTTCTAAGATTCACAAATAGATCATAAAACAGCCTTTTCCTAAGTTTAGACAAGAAGAAGAAAATGATAAGCGCTTGTGAATATGAATTCCCAATATCCGAAACCGAACCAGTGTTTGTGGATGGTTAGAGGTCAAATTCAGATCAACTGTTGCGTTTTGAAAACAATTTCGTAAAATTAATGACCTTTGAAATTCTAAATTGATGGTTATCTTCTTCACATCATCAATTATTAAGAAAAAAATCACCTCTTAATTGAAGCAGAATTTGACAAATCAGGTGCATCGGGCTTGTCTTCCTTCGGTTTCAGCGACGAACGCAGCGTGTATCTTTGAAGCTTTGGTCTTGCCGAGTTCCCTAAACGACAACGGAACCCAGTTAATATTTTCCCAAATACAGATGCATAAATCTTTGTTTGGGTGAGAAATGTACCAGAAACACCGGCAGACGGCTGCTCCTTGAAGGGCTCCTCCATCGGACTTTATCTGAGTCTGAATTCACTTGCAGATGCAGTAGAAAACTGAATCGGGATTGAGATGATGTCCAGAGTTCAGACACTTGAAACAGATTTATAGAAGGCTTTCTTGTTTGGACGAATCTCTTTTTGAGCGGGAAAAAGAATAAACCACCCCAAACTCAAATTTTATGGACCCATTCACGAGAGGAATGATCTCGGACACTCTGTCTCATCTGAACTTGTTTACGTGGATACCCCCAGAAGGTCTTTTCAGATAATCAGGGTTATCCAACTGAACTAGAAAGCACACGTGGCACGTTAGAGAGGGTTCGTTGCCATGCGACAAAATGAAACCATAATATTCGCGTTGGAAACAGATCATAGAAAATGGGCAAAAAGAAAAAGAAAAGGAAAAAAAAAAAAACTCCTAAATCTAAAAAAATAAAGATGGGTGTGTATGATGATGATAACGATGTTTGGTGGGTTTGAACGGGTGGGAGGCGAAGGGACCCAGACATGACCTTACACAGGCTCCACCGTATCGTCTGTTCGAATTTCAAATTTCAAAACATTAGAGCCGACGAGCCGTTAAAACTGCTTTATGGTTTTTATTCTTGTTTTACGGTTAGGAATTAGGAATAGGAAAGTGTTTATCTGTCTGCGGGCTTTGCCCACATGATTCAATGCCAGGCCCAATCTTTTAAATGGCTAACCTCCCCAACGAGATATATTGCAGCATGAGAGTCGTGTAGCTTTCAAATTGTAGATTTGACTTAAAAATTTCAAATTCAATATATTTTACTTGATTTGGTGGGGATGGTTTCGAGTTAAGCGTAAGTTTTGCTTATTTTAGTTAGGTGCATATTGATTTATTATCAAATTCATTTTATATAAATAGATTAACATATGAAAAAGTGTCGTATTCAACTTCGTGCTTGTCTTGTTTAGATTTACTTGATCCAAAAATGATTATAATCTTCTGATAAAAAATAATTATTATAACGTTGCTTATTAATGAAAAAAATAAAAAGAAAACACATATTAAAAAACTCAAATAAAAATTGTATTGTAAATACTAACTAACATTGATAATAAAAATTCATAATTTTATTGATAAATGATTTATAAATATATTTATAAGTGTTTTATAAATTTTAACGTATGTTTTGATTTTAATGAAATTTAAAGTGGTTTACAGTAACTTTCTTAAAATAAAATTTGCCATGCATCATGACCACCTCGTGCCCGGGACAGTTACCAATGTCCACAACACAAGTTATCCAACCTCTATTTGTCCCACGCTAATGTTATTGTTAGGTCCCTCCCTGCAGCGTGCGAACTCCTTACGTCCATTTCACCATTTCACTGAAACTCACGCGCTCCCGATGTTCAGCTCTGTGACCTGCCGCACATATCCACGGTCCTGATTCATCAACTCGTGTACGTGAGCGTGAGATCCAACTCGATATATGAGGGCGTAAGAGTAATTACGTAATGCTTCGAAATAAAGAAGGTGGAACCCTTGATTCCGAAGTAACTCCACTGGGACTCCCCAACGTATCCTCTTTCAATAACACGTCATTTATAATCTGTTTCCATCTGTATCAAAGACTCGTATATTAACCGTCTGATTAAATCGTTCCGCCAGATCAAGGTTTCAAAGAGCTAGATTTTTACCAAGTCATGGCATCGAGCAGCGAGGATGAAACTCGCCGCTTTCGCTTTCTATACAGTGAGCGTTAACTACGCGTGGTCTATTTTCCAACAAATTATCCAAGCTTTTCAATTTTCAGACATTGTTTTTCACTCCTTCAGCAGGGAGTTCCCAGAGAGCAACAGACAAAGCAAGCAAGCTAGAGTAAAACAATGAAGCTTTGAGCCGCATCTTTTCCTTCGTTTTCAAGTTCTATTTCTGTCCTTCATGGTACATTCCTTCCCTTTCATTCTCTCTTGTCTTCTTCTGTATATATATTTCTCTTATATTCCTCGTTATAGCAATGACCAGTTTCTGCAAATTCTGTGTTCTCATGGTTTAGTTGTGGTTTCCAGGAATGGTAGTTTTGGTGTGAAGAGGTTCCACATTTGTCAGGTAATTGTCAGATCTAGCATGACACGAGCTCCACAGCTGCAATTTCAGTGACCAATTGATGAACCAGTGTTTGAGTCTTCTACTTCTTGCCTGTAGCAGATCTTGTCGGTTCTAGTGATTCTTGCTGTGTCTCTGATTAATAATTCAGTTTCCGCGTGTGGTTTTCCTCTTTTCTTATCTACGAATTTAGAAATTTGTGTAGCTACTTATTGCATGTCGGTGCTTTGGCATTTCGTCGAACGTTGTTCAGTTGCCTTAGGGTAGCTTATTTCCGTTAAATGATCATTTGTGCTTGTTTCTACTTGGTTATTTCCTAGCTAATTGTTAGATTACAGGTGAAATTTGTTTGTTGGACATGAATTCCGGCAAGTTAATCCTGGAGCTCAGGAGATCAAACATAATTTGCTTGTGGCTTGTTTGTTTAAGTAGATCATCTTGGTAAAGTTGTCGTTGATAACATTTACTGTTAGCAGTGAAGATTGCGATCACGGCAATGAGTGACAGCGCGTCACATCATAACTAAACTATACGGATTAAAAGTATATGTCGTTTGTTGTAGTATTATTGCATGCGAGAAAAGATGCTGCTGGAATTAATTGTGCATTGTCATTATGTCTCTTCACTGTTGATAGTTGATTGGTCATTGTTTTCCTTCGCAGCTTTTCAAAGGACTACGTTGTTGATTGTTACTTGAATAAGCATTCTCTTGTTATTTACACTGCAATCTTCTTTCTAGAAAAAGGTTATCCACGGATAGGGTTTTTCCTTCTTTCTAATTAATTAATTATTGATTATTGATGACATGTCATTTTCGGAAACACTTGGTCAACTAGACTTCACTGGACTAATTGATTTGGTAAACTTGTTTAGTATGAATCTTGCGTGTTGTGGGATTAAATGTACCATTTTTTAAGTTTTTTTTTTTTTTCCTATTTAGTAATTTGAAGCTGTGATCACTGGTTTTTATGTTACAGGTCCCAATCTCGCAATGGGGAAGTCACCAGGAAAATGGATAAAACATGTGCTGTTCGGTAAAAAGTCATCCAAATCTAACTTTTCTAAAGAAAGAGAGGTAATATTACAATCTAGACTGTAAAATCTCAGTTCCATTCCACGCTTGGACTATATTACATATTGCACTTATGCATCAACTTTTTAAGATGACATAATCGTGACATGACATAAATAGTCAACTCTGGATTTAACCTTTCTTTCTTTACATTTTAAACTAAATGGGGATATAAGAATTCACGTTCAAATGTGTCAATATAGAGAGACTGAAGGCAGAAAAAGAGAATACAAACTTTTTTCTCAAGTAAGAGATAGTAGTCACGTTGGTCCCAGAGACATCTGGCATCGTTGTAAAAGCATATTCTGCTTTGGTACTACTGCCCTGGAAGTTGGGACTTAACTTTTGCTTATAATACTTGTGTTCATCTACTCCTAAGTTTATACTCGGAAATGTGGCTAGGGTATATAGCTGCTTTCCTGCAGCATAACTATTAAGTTTATATTTTCTCTCTTAAGTAAATGTTGTTTGATATGGGCTCTCCCTTCTCTATTTAGAGTCCTCATTTCATTTATAATCATTCTGTGTAGAAACATGTTAATGAAAAATTCGTCACTTCCAAGGCATCGGAAACTGGTTTGGCTTTAGATCCAACCCCCAATACAATTGTCAGAAATGAGCCGAACTTAGAACTGGAGCATAAAGAAGCAGAAAATATTTCCCCTGAGAATCAGGAAATAGATGTTGTCGAACCTGTTCATCAAGATGATGCACCACTTGATCCAGAGAAAATCAGGAAGGAGGAGGCTGCAACGAAGGCACAGGCTGCTTTTAGGGGTTATTTGGTAATTTTATCATCTCTGATAAATCATAGATGTCTCAGTGATACCAAAGGGCATGTGGCCGAATGATATTGAGATTGTCCTTAGGGGCTGTTATGGTGTTATTGAACATATTTGTGTGGGTCTTTTTGCACGAGTTCTTGTAATTTCTGATGTAATAAGTTTACTAATGAAATCACCTTGTGTGAAGGCTCGCAGAGCTTTTAGGGCTCTAAAAGGCATAATAAGGTTGCAAGCGCTTATCCGTGGACACTTAGTTAGAAGACAAGCTGTTGCTACTTTCTGCTGTATGTATGGAATTGTCAAGTTACAAGCACTTGTTCGTGGAGGAAGAGTTAGACAATATGTTGTTGGATTTAAAATCCATGATAAGTGCAATCTAGTGAAGCGTCAGGTAATACACTATAGTTTTTGTCATGAATCAGTTGTTCTTGATGTATCGGATTTCCTAGTCAGTGCAACTACTAACATTTTTATTTTGAATGTGATGTGCCTCAGGATGGCAAACTTGTCAATGCAATTGGTATAACCCCTAAAATTGCAAGACTGTCAACAAATGCTTTCATCTGTGAGGTAACTTTGCATTCTGTCATGGATGTGATTAAGTTATTTTGTATGAGTGACTACTTATTCTTAGTCCGTTTTGTTTTTGAAGGTAAGATGATAGCATTATTTGCTTACAAAAAATGGCATAATCGATTAATCAATATATCCCTACGTATTCTGCTAATGTAGTTGAATAATTTTCTCTGCTCTTTTGTTTTGAGTCCTGAACTTGATGATTTCACTCACACGCTTTGGAGAAAGAGACTCATGATTGTAAAATTAATATGATATTGAAGCTGTGCACGGTCTTTAATTCTGACTGCTTGGGCAGCCATCCATTATCTGCTGTGTTTGTTATCAGAAATGTTTGGGAATTGGGACTATTTACTAAGAGTAATAATGGGTTCAGATAATACACTATAGTTTAATTTGGAAATACAGGGGTTTCCCCCTGTAATTAGATGCTGCTTCAGATACAGTAAGCCATACTTGGATTGGAATTTGTCTTTGATCTTTCTTGGTCTAATTGTGCATGTGAAAACTCTCTGTTGATTCAGCGTCTTGCTTCTTCAACGACAATTATGGCGCTGCGCCTCCAATATGTTCCTGGGGATCCAAATTCAGTTCTAAGTTGGTTGGAACGGTGGTCTGTATCTCACTTCTGGAAGCCAGTTCCCCAACCCAAGAAAATTCCATACTCTAAATCTCACAGAAAACAGGGTGGTAATAATGCAGTTGGGGAAACTCTTCTGAGCAAGTCAAAACGTACCAACAGGAAGCCTTCGAATGCAAATTTTGACTCAGTCTCTGCACAAACCAATACTGAACTTGAGAAACCAAAACGAAACATAAGAAAAGTTTCAAGCCAACAGTCCACCGATCCAGTGCAGGAAAATCCACAGAGTGAACTTGAAAAAGTTAAGCGTAGCTTGAGAAAGGTTCATAACCCTGTTGTTGAGCATACTGCCCAGTCAGAAGTTGAATCTGAGGCTCCAAAGCAGCATTTCGCAAAGGTAACAGTTACCTCAGGTCAGGGTGTCTCAGAACCTGGGATCACTCCTGATGAGAAGACAAAGAAGGAAAAGGTAACAGTTACCGCAGGTCAGGGTGTTCCAGAACCTGGGCTCACTCCTGATGAGAAGACAGAGAAGGAAAAGGTAACAGTTCCCTCAGGTCAGGATATTCCAGAACCTGGGCTCACTTCTGATGAGAAGACAAAGAAGGAAAAGGTAACAGTTACCTCAAGTCAGGGTGCTTCAGAATCTGGGGTCACTCCTAAAGAGAAGACTAAGAAGGAAGCAACGTTGACCACATCCAATGTGCCAGATGCAGAAATTACCCCAAGACTTTCGGTTAGTAAAGAGGTATCTGAGATACCAACCAATTATCAAGTGACATTGGATTCAAAGCCCTTGATCGAGAGTACAAATACAGAAAAGAACATCTCTGGTGATGAGGCTATAAATGAGCCTAAAGATCTCCCAGAGAATTTTAAAGATGAGAATTCTCCCTTGACAAATGGAGCCTTGAGTCATAAGGAGGACCTAATGGGCAATGAAAACCAGAAACCCGCCCGGAAAAGTGCCAGTCTCGCAAAGCAGGAACGTGCAGAGAATGGTTTACAGAACAGTCCAACACTACCTAGCTATATGGCAGCAACTGAATCTGCCAAGGCAAAGTTGAGAGCACAAGGGTCCCCAAGGTTTGGACAAGATGGAGTTGAGAGAAACAACCTTGCCCGGCGACATTCTCTGCCATCCTCAACTAACAGCAAAGTTAGTTCGCATTCACCAAGGACGCAGAGACCAGTTCATGCAGGCGGCAAAGGAGGGAACAGAACTGTGCCATCTTCTAGAGATGCCAACGGTATGATAAATTTTTTTTTCATTCGTGTAACATGTATTGATTTCAGAATAAATCAAATAGGATAATTTAATATTTATTTTGGTATCAAGAGAGAGCACTGCTCTCGGGAAGGGGGCAGCCTCAAATGAGGTCATTTGCGGTTAGATCTTGTGACACCTTGTTCCCAACGTCGCTAATGGCATAGAATGGAAACTACTCACGTTTCCCTGTCTAATCTAATTTCTGTAACAAGGTACTTGTCTGTGATTTTGCAGGAAAGGCAATTCAAGCAGAATGGAGAAGGTGAGAGTTTAACATGAAGCTCGTTTCTGTGTCACTAATTGTTGAACTGCATAGGAACACTAGGAGAGGGTTGTTGGACCAGGTTCCGTCTTTGTTTGCTGCATTTTGGGCGATTGAGGGTGATTTGTACATTATAGGTTTAAGTTTCGCATGCTGCAACAATACCCAAATTTCATTTCTGCTTGTTTTTGGCATGATTTCTGGGCTGTGCATATTGTATTTTTTCTTTCAGGTGTGTATGCATTTTAACGTGTACCCTCATTCATATTACCAAGAACAACATATCTTCTGTTTGCGCATGGTTGAAATATTCTATTAAAGATATATATAATGGAAAAATCCTATCCAAAGTGTGTCGACGAGCTAAGATTGTGGCAAAAACATATACACGGCTTACGATATTATCACTGAAAATTGACTCTGCTAACTTGATCGGGATCGATGACAATCCCATGAACTGGTCCTGCTCTACCTAGATTTCTTCGAGTTGAGGTTGAAGAAGCTGACAATTGAACGCTATCAGGTACTGGAACTTTTTGCGAGTGCCCAGCAATGCAGAGGGCACCGCTGTCGTCTAGCTCCCAATATACTTCAACCATATTCCCTCGGGAATTTTCTGCAGATTCTGTTCCCGGAATAGCCACAAACCTAGCTCCTATAGGTATCTGCATTATTTTGAAGATGGCTCAGCGAAAACTCGTAATAATATTGTATAGGTTTTGAGTAAGCAAAAGATGCATGCACTTGCACTACTTACCTGGGCAGATTCTCCTGACGGTAAAGTCAAAGTTACTAAGCTCCCTTCAGCTGCAGCGCTTTCTAGTTCTGCTTGCTTTGCGATGTTTAAGAAAACTTCTTCAAGTGTTGTAAGACCGAGCTGGATATCAGATATGCCAAATTCATCTTTTTTATCTTGCAACTCATCAAAAAAATCCTGTTTGGGTCGCAATAAGAAAATAAACATTAAACTCGTCATTTAAGAATTGACGTCTATAGAGTTAACAATCACTGAGTTGAACAAGTTCAACATAGATTCAAGATTCAAACTTCACAACTCCATCAGCATAACCCACAGTAATTATTGAGACTCAAGTCTGAAAATTCTACCAGAAAAAGGAAACTTACCGTCAAGAGCCTCTCTCTGTCATGAGGGATCACAAAAGTTAGAAAGCCATTGTTCTCCTCTTTAGGTACTACATCTAAATGCTGCCAAAATATTCCAAGGGTCAAAAACCAATCCTTTGCAAGTCATATAAGTATTCAAATAATAATTTTATTCATCTTACATTCTTGAAGAATTGTTTGACAGCCTCACGATATGTTGTAGAAACTGCATCTTCATTGGCAGGAGGACTTGGTCCAGTATTGTTTCCATAAAAGCTGATATTTGCTATAAAACCAGTACCAAAGCGTGATTTCAACCGGATTGAGGTGCCAATGCAACGAAGCCTTCCCTTTGCCATGATTCCTACGCGGTCACTTAGAATGTCAGCTTCTTCCATAGAGTGTGTTGTAAGTACAATAGCACGTCCTTGCTTGGCATTTTCAATTATGTCCCACACATGTCTCCTCGTAATTGGATCCATACCAGTTGTCTAAGGATAAAATGACACAAAAATCTCGTCAGCATATCAACACAACATAAACCTATGATAGCAAAATATCCTAATCTGCATACCGGTTCGTCCAAAATGACTAACTTAGGATCACCAATAAGGGCAATTGCAACACTTAGACGACGTTTCATTCCTCCACTGTAACTTCCAGCTCTCACTTTGGCCGCTTCCACGAGTCTTACCTCTGCCAAAGACTTCTCAGTAATCTGCATTTTGCAGGAGAATGGAGAGAAACGCAAAGTCAGAAAAAATCTTCAGCTAGAAAGAACAATTACAGAATTGGGGCATAGATACCGTATTAATTTTAGTTGGGGATATGCCCTTAATGCTAGCAAAGAGCTGGAGGTGTTCTTGACCAGACAACGTGTCCCATAGAATATCAAACTGTAATCCAATAAATGGTTAGCCAGTCTTTTAAAGAATCATATTCATCCATATAAACTTGCGAATGTAGGAAAAACACAAGAACATGGACAGTGACAGCGAGAGAGAGAGAGAGACGCGATCACCTGAGGACACACTCCTATAAACTTGCGAATGTTTGACATGCCAGTGGAGCTTTTGATGGAATATCCATAAACCAATGCTGCAATTAAGGCAGTTGAAAAAATCGTTAATATAATCTTCTTGACTACATATTATTATATTTAACATTTTGATTCAGTAACAGAGGACAAGGTTATCACCATCTCCACCAGTTACTGGAGTAATTCCTGTCAAACAATTAATCACAGTAGTTTTTCCAGCGCCATTAGGTCCTAGAAGACAAAATAACTGGTCTTTTGCAAAGTTAACCCATAAGCCCTGCCAGTTGTAGAGTATTAATCATCATAGTATGGGTCACCCATCAAGAAACATATTATCATTTCTATTGTGTTGTCGTATAGAAATATGCGAGGCATTTAAATAACAATAATTAAAAAAAAAAAAAACGCAGAGAAATGTCAAATTGAAGGTTCTCTTTTTGATTGTCCAGACTTGCCAGAAAAATATTTGGCTGGAAATCCTGTACCTTAACAGCAGTGTAAGGAGTTATTTTTTTGCATTTACAGCAGCCGCACTTCCACGCACCAGGATATGTCTTTGCAAGGCCCCGTATCTGAACAGCAACGTCTGAATCAAGCACACCTTCTCTCATTTTCTGTTTTACAGTGTTTTCCTCTTCAAGCACGTCCTCATCATCTGGTGTAATATTCCCTTGTGGCGGAACTGAATCCATGCAACTACAAATCCCACCCTCTACAATTTTTTTTTTAACAAAAAAGGAAAACAAAAGGGGAAAAGTCAGTCGTAAAGAATGAACAAGATAAAATAACAAACACACACTAGATCACAAATCAGTCACCTTTGACTCTATCTCCTCCTTTTCCTATCCAATAACTGGGTTTTAGAAAGTAGATCACTGATTTCCTTACACCAGATGCATTTGGGATTATGTTATCGAAGTAAATAGCCAAAACAAACCACACAATGAATGTGGCCAGAAGCCATTTATAAATATCGTTCTGTCAATGAAAGAAGAAATACAAAGAAGATGTTAAAGTAGCAACACAATTAAGGCACAAGGAACGGGAGGAAACAAGGCAAATAAACAACGACAGCATGGAAAAATAGTAAAGCAAGACAACGGCTGTTTAATTCAAGTGGTGCTGGGATTTGGAGGTCAGATTGTTGCTTACAATTGTTATCACACATTCATCTTCGCTTGGACCACATTGTCCCCGTTGACTCCAGCTAATACCATCATATTGACCTGTTGTTGCTTCCGAGAGCACACTCAGAGCTTGAGCAAAAGGATCTGGTGGGAATATTGAAAAGATAGTTCGGATTGTCTTGGAGGTGCTTTTTCTATAGATATATCCACCTCCAATGATGAGCTGGAATCAGATAAGGAACAATCAGAAATCAGATGGATATCCTTTCTTTCAATCTAGTCTAATAATCCTTTAGAAAGTTAGCAAAGGAACCATGCCTGAGTCACAAAGCCAATAATAAATGTTGAGAAGCCCACCGTTGTGGCTGAAGATGATTTACTAACGAAGGCCGATAACATAAAAGCAAAGCTAGTCTGAAATCAAAATTGACAGACAATAACACAAATTGTCATGTACAACAAAAACTCCCACAACATAATACGGAAAGTATCGATAAAGAATTAGCAGAATTCCTGAGTATATTCTTACCATATTGAGTTCAAAAAGGAAAAACAAAAGAAATATGACTCCGAAACTGTTCTTCAAGAAAAAATCAAACTGAAACATCATTCCGAAAAGAACTAGGAAAAGTGATGATATGAATGTAATAATTCCCTCCCAGATGAACCAGGATAACCAATAAGCAGAATCATAGAGGCCCATTATAGTCATTGCCTGTTCCAATAAAAAGACAACAAAATGAACAGTGAATATGATTTTCACAAGAGGCAAGTTCAATGAAATAATAACTTTAGTTTGCAGAATGTCCACACCTGGCGAAGTTTAAGCTCTTTTTCTGTTACCAAAGAGCCAATCTGAAGCACAAAGTTAAACATGGCAATTGCGAGGAAAAATGTTGGACCTATTGTACCAATTGTAGAGAACACTTCCATGGCAGGGTGAGCAAATTCCTTAAAACTAACCTCCCAGCTGAAGTTTGGGACTGAATTTGTACCAAGTCATCAGATAGCCATAATTTAGTAAAATATAGAATAGAAAATGAGTTAGATGATCATTCAAGGAAGATCAAAAGTTCAACTATCAATAATTGTCATACCTCCAATCAGGTGTCTAGCAATTTCACGCTCAGCAGCAAGCTGAAGTGGAATTTGAAATTTGAATGTCGGATCTTCATATTTTCCTCGCCATTGGACAGAAGTTGAGTTTGTCTGTATACCATAGCTAATTACGGTCTCGTTTCTTTCAAAGAAATGTAGAGCACCTGGACAGTGCATCGGATTTTGGAAAAGCCATGCATCCACATCGGTATCAGTTTTGAAGGACTTAACCTGCACAGAATAAAGGCATGGTGAGTGGTAGTATGATATTATTCATTTTGTTTGCAGTACGAATTCACAGAATTGGAACTCTTGTACGATGTGCTTTCATAAACTCAGAAATTAATATTATAGGATATGATACTGCTATTAGCTGAAACATTTGAATCAGAATCTCAGATAGCATAATACTTAAAGAAAGAAAAAAGACAATAATAACATTCAAAAGAACAGATTCCACGTGAAATTGAAATGCACAAGCAAAGAGGCTTCAAAATAGAGCCCAATTCCAAAGAAATAACTCAAACAGTAACAACACCTCAGAAATTGAGTAGAACAAGGATGATGAGTATAATGAGACAAACAAAGCAGAAAATTACCGACTAAAAGTTGTGAAGGAATATTTCGTACCTTAGTAGAAGGTATAGGCCTGCCAGGATTGTTGGACATAATACGATCAACAATGGTTTGAAATTTGGGGTTATCATTTCCGCTCCAAACAAAATCATAGCAAGGAAGCTTAATGAAGAATTTATCCTCGCAGGGAGTTATGGGATCATTGCCAAATGATTTAGGATCGGTGATGCTCTTGTTGGCAGTGGATGACGAAATCTGAGCGTTAATTGCCTTATCAATGGCGAAGATGAGGAATATGAAGAAGAGAGAAGAGAAGAGTTGGAGGAACGAGGCTCTCTTGTTCCGCCATGAGAGGAGGGTATTCTTCTTCAGAAGCGCTGTGAATTGTTGCAGGAGCAGCGGGAAACCGCTACGCAAATCCATGGTTTCAACGTTGTATTAGCCTTTCCTTTTTTGCCGCTCTCTGCGTTTGCTATGAAATTTAGAGTGGTAAGCTTCTGTTGATATTTAAGATTAAGGATTATTGTTCAAGGCGGTCTGTTATCAAACCAAAAGCGCGGTTTGGCAATCCAGTACGGGGCAGTGTGGTGTGATACGGTAATAGTCGGCACTGCCACTGGGTTTCCTTAAATTTACGTGTTATGCCATTGGGTTGATACTGAGTTCAACTGGAATAAAAGTCAAATTAGTTATTAAATTTAGAGCAGCGCGTATTTCTTTCCCGGCGGAATAAATGAGGATACACAATGGTGGGTGATTTCCGTACACCTTCTCTTTTATTTTATTTTATTTTTTCTTTTTTGATTGGATTTTGATTGTCTTTTAAAATTTTGACATAGGAGCTAAAAAAAACTACTAATAAATAATTTAATAACTGATATAGTTTTATAAAATTGTTTTTAATGATAAATATTCTCGTTATTTCTTTTTAATTTTTTTAAAATTACACATTAATTATTTATTATATATAAAAGTACACCAATCAAAAAATATAAAAGTAAAAATTTTAATTGTGTATTACTATTGTAAAAAATACTTAAAATGAGACAAAAATATAGTATTTGTTAAATGGAGGGAGTATAGCTTATATTCAATTACATGAGGTCCCCATAAGTATATTGTTTGGTCCAAATTCGACAATTAAAAAAAAATATAAAAAAACGAGAGGCCAAAAATCCATAGAATGAGAAAAAAAAAATAGTGACTGGTGAGCATGCTCAAAACTAGAAAATTAGTAAAATTATGATAAAAAAATTAAAAGATAACGTGGTTTTCGATTTTTTTCCGTATGCTCGTATTTCTTTTAGAGATGTTAGTGGAATTTTAAACCATGTAGTATTAAAATTCTTCCATTAACTCCTACCCACAAAAAATGAAAGAAATAAAATCTTCCATTAAGCAATTACACCTTTCCTTGATCGATTTTTTGGGTATGAAAATGATTTTATGGATCAAAATAACTTTTCTTCTTCTTGGCCAAAAAGAAACCTCCATTCATACATAGGCAGTGATTCATTTCCAACAATACACGTCATTTTCTTACAGAATTATATAAAAAAAAATTAAAAAAAAAATCATAAAGTATAAGGTATAATTAATTTGAACCTCTATTGCATTGGCTAAAGTAATGTATCATTTTTTAATCTGAGAAACTCATGCTAAGTAATTCCATTTTTGTTTTTGCTTTTGCCTTGTGACCTTCACGAAAGGTCATAAAAGCTGTATAACTACTGCTTCTTCAAAATGTAAATTTTATGTCGATATTCTTTTTAAAGTTTATTTTGTAAAATTTTAAATTTAGCATTACGAGTTAAGACACCCGCTTAACTTATGTATGAAGGAAAGCTTATTAAGAAAAAAATTAAAAAAAAGGAAAATTACAGGAATCTACCTCGGGTTGCGTTGACAAATCTAGTTGGAACATTACAGAGAGAAGGTTAAGTTTGAAATTTGACGATCAGACATTTTATATTCACATGTCCCAAATCCGATTGCTTGTTCCGCGAGAAAACATGTTCAGTCGCCAACCGTGTTGTGGTTCATTTTGAGACTCAGTTATTATAAGCATAAAATCCACGTCTCATATCATTATCAATTAATTTTATTTTCTTAAAGTGGCTTGAAAGTCAGATATCGCACGCATGAAATCTACTTCAAATATTATCAATTAATTTTACTTCTTAAAGTCGTTGAAAATTCTGAGAAAAATTCCAACTGGCATTTCAGTTGAAATTTACACAATTAGTTTGACAGAGACAATTTATTATGTCCCATAAATTTATTATTAGTTCAAAAAATAAATTAATTCACTTGCAAATTTTTTATTAATTTTAGATTAATGCCAAACTTATGAAATAAAAGAACAATTTGTCTCAGTTATAACTTGTGAAATTTTTACGTGAATATATAACATCAAAATGTACACTTTTTTCGAGGAAACTACGGTTTTCTAAAGTTGAATGGGAATCGATTCAATTATTTCCTGTTATCAAATAATTTATGTGATTTTGTAGTCAATGGATATCTTATTTTGATATGCACTAAAATATGTCACAGCAAAGATGATTATTAAAGTATATATATCTCCTTAAAAAAATATTCATACAGTATCACAAATCTCTTTAAGAAAATTATCTATTACACTTTGATTGCATAAACACAGAAACAGTCAATCTAAGTTGAGAAGCGCTTACGAGATCACCACTCATATGATCTGACCAATATTTTTTAAGAACATAGTCAAAATCGCGTTTTTCATTGAAAAGGGATCCCTTTTCTATGGCCTTGCTATTTAAAATATATACAGTCTCTGTCCTGGCGATATCTCTGTGTACTACATAACGGTAACTTGTTTTTAACAGACAATAGACTGGAGATTGATTAATTATTGGTATTACGTTGAATCAATCCATGGTAGTACGTTCCCGGTAGTGTTGTATTTTATCTGTACTAATTTTTTTGTTATTTAAAATTGTTATGTAAAGAATAAAAATTTATTAATTAATATATTTAAAATTATTTATAGTGTAATTAAATAAGAGTATACAGAAAGTTTGATATTATTTTAAAATTTTAAAATATAATAATTTAGAAAAAAAAAACAAACAATAGAAAGGAGGGAGTACTAATCAAAGCACGTCTATGACCAATGGGAACATTGACTCTTTCCCACAAATTTCATGGACAGTTGTTGCCTCTTGGAAATGAATCATGTGTGCCGGCAAAATCAAGGTACTTTTTCGTTGGTTCAGTGGAAAAAGACGAGCAAAATGTCACTCTCTACTAATATATATACATGTTTAACTATAAACATTGAAAACTTCAATGGCTATTTTAACACAAAGGTCAAAGATTTACAAAATATCCTTTGCACATTACATAATATTGATACTGACTTATATAAGAAATTAATTAATATAATATGTTTGATATTAGATAACTTGAAAAAATATATTACTCCAAAAAAATTAAGTGAATTTCAATTATTATAAATAAGTAATTTGAATTCAATCAGTGTATAAGGAACATACTATACTAGTAAAACGTTTTGTCTGTTCGACGAGGCCTGATGTAAACAAACAAAAGAGAGGGGCAAGAATGTAATTCCAGTTGGCACAGACTAACGTTTTTCTTTTCGCAGTTGGTAGGATGATCCCTCGAAATTTCCGGTTTGGAAAGTCAAACGTGAATTCCCAACGGACGGGTCCATTCCATTTGATAAAACTCAACGATTTAACCATTATCGAAAATAAAGAGAGAGATCAGGGATACTTTGGTCATCTAGCAAACATCCATGTATGATGATGTATTAGCTCGCCACGTGAAGTGAGGTGAGGTTCTTAAAATCCGACGAAGCGTGATTGGATTCGATAAATTGAAAGTGGTTGCTTTGGTTATATATACTCAAATCCCAATCCCAAATTCCAGACCGAATCGACAGAAGTTTGTCCTGTCGGCTTTACTCTCAGCCACAGTAGCTGATATTTGGCGGGAAATTTGGAAAGTCCGTTGCCGGTTCAATTTGCCGTCTAGAAGCCTATGGCGAATTCGCCCCATGGTCCTGCGAGCTTCTGGACTCAGGCAAATGCTCTCCTTAGGAAAAATTTAACTTTCCAGGTTATCTCTCCCTCCCCCAAATTTTTCTCTGAATAATTTATCATTCGTGTTGATGTTCCAGTCCTTTTGTGCACTAAAAAATTGCGGCAATGGTAATATGAAACTAGGACTATTTCCCATATATATCATAATTAGACTTTGGAACGTGTGTGCGCTCTTTAATTAGGACGAATGTTGTTTTGTGGGTTTGTCTGATCTGATGATAAGCATATACTTCTCTGCAGAAACGGAACATCGGGACTAATATCAGGCTCATTTTATTCCCATTAGTCTTGTGTTTGTTGCTAGCTATCATTCAAGTTTTAATAGATCGTGAGTTGGATAAGCCTGAAAATAAGTGTGGCTGTACTTGTACTAGAACACAAGGCGGTCAATGTCAAGAACGGGTCTGTGGGATAGAGTACTCAGATGTGGATCAAGCTCCAACTTGTCCAATTCCTAACCCTCCAGAATGGCCTCCATTGTTACAAGTCCCAGCTCCTCAATATCGAGCTGTGCAAACTGATGTTTTCCCATTTTCAGAATTTCCAAATGAGTCCTGCAGGAGGACAGGCTCATGTCCCGTAACTATGCTCTTCACAGGGAATAATCAGACTTTTGGAGAAAGTATATGTCTCTTTTCTGCCTGTGCCTCAAGTTGCTCTATTTCTTTTTTTCCCCTTTTAAGACACATGTCTGTTTTTCTTTTGATTTCTTATATTTAGATTGCAGTACCTGATGGAATGATAAATATTACTGTTTCAGATGTCTCATCTGTATTTCATTTTTGCAGTTTTATCTGGAAATATGTTCACAAATACCTTTAGTATCAATAATTCTGATATTGTGGGTAGTGTGGCAAGTAATGTCGTGGTGAGTTGGTATATTTTGTTTAGATTTACCAAGTAATTTTTTTAAATAATTTGTAAATTATTCAGTCACCAAATTTCTTTCTAGTTGTATTATTGTTGCTCGTTTCTTTCTAATGATCTTATCAACGCTTTTTGCTGGTGGCTAACATCAAACGGATTTAGGGATCAGAGTCGGCGACTGAGTTGACCAATTTTCTTGAACCTGCTTTCTTTTCGGGTCTTCCAATCTACAATCTGCAAAACCAGTGCACACAGAACTCTACTATTTCTATTCCTATCCAGCGATCAAATATCACTTCGCCGCAAGGTATGAAACATCCTCCTCTTCACATCCGCAAAAGCAATGCACCTAGAATCTAATGATTGAATCTTTTCCTCATCTTTTGCTTGCTGTGTTATTCAGATAGTTATTCCACTTGATCAGATGGCTAATCAACTAAAACTCTAACCGCAAATACAATATGCTTACAATCTTGGGAATTGTCATTGATGTTTTGTAAACTTGGAAACCATCAAATGGGAGAGACCATTTCTTTGAAGATTTTCAAAAAATCTCAACTGAAAAAATATTTTGCATTGGAAACACTTGTACAACCATAGCTATTTATGGACAGTTGTAGCTGATAAATTATCTCACAAAATATTTGCATATTTTTACAAGGAGTATACTGATCTTTTATACAGTGCTCTTGTTTTCAGGTTAGATAGGCTCTAATCTTGCATTTGATGTATAGATTTTGTTGCTAATTTTCCTTTAATCTAGAGGTTAGATGTGCTCAAGTTTTAAACATATGGCGCAATAGTTCTTCTGAGGTGAACAATGAGCTCTATCAAGGTTATCGAAGAGCGAACACAGAGAGACAGATCAATGAGATAGTTGCAGGTTGGTACTTAATTGAATAATTTTAAATGTGGTAAATGGGGAGGATAATACTTATTTTATATTCTTTTGACAGCCTATGATTTGCTGGATTCAAATCGGAATAATTTAAATGTCAGCATATGGTACAACTCAACACAAGCGAATGACACAGGCTTCGGTTCTATTGGTTTGGTGCGGGTTCCCCGTTCTGTGAATCTGGTACATATTTATTGTAATTATTGCATCCTTCTTGTTGATATCCTAGTAACTAATTTGACATTATACACAAAAAGTTTTCAGCATATAAAACAGCTGCTTGCTAGCCCAGGACTTGAATTCATTATGATCTTCATATTACTGAAATTCAGAGAAAAAAAAAACATATACTTGACTCATGATCTTCTTATGGTAAAAATTTGCTTAATCTACAGTTTCCACTTTCCAATGGAAGAAGCAAGTAATGAGTATGTTTATGATGCATATATAGACTGTAGCATTTGGTTGCTGTTGTTCGAATTCTAGAACTCATGGCATCAGGAAAATTGGTCTCTATAAATATGAAGATATATGACAGTAATTATGCATTCATATTTTCACTCTCAGGTCTAATAACTTTGTGTGTGTGTGTGTTTTTTTAAATCTAGAGCTGATAAATTATGATAGCTTCTGACATCAACTATCTGTATCCTTGCAGGTGTCAAGTGCTTTCCTTCAGTTTCTGCTGGGGCCTGGTACAAAAATGATATTTGAATTTGTAAAGGAAATGCCAAAACCCGAGACCCCAATCAATTTCGATTTGTCTTCTGTTCTGGGCGCTCTCTTCTTTTCATGGGTCATCCTACAGCTTTTTACGGTAACTACATAAACAATTAAGCAATTGCATTGGTAATCAACAAAGTTGTTTGTGTAAAAAAGCATTTAACAGCAACCAGAGGAAAATACTGACACCATGTTTTAGAAACGTTCCTAATAGCTAATTGAGGAAATTTTCTTTCCTCAGACTTGGCCTTTTTAAGATCCAAGATAATAAAAGATTTTATTAGGAATTTCTTCCATTAAGACTTTTAAATAGGTTCCCCATTCTTTCTTTTCACCCAAAAGTATCTTTACATCCTAATTGTATATGGTCACTCAGGGATTCTGTTTTCCCTGCCTTCTTTACATGAGCGAACATGCTATACTTATAACTGCCACGTAAAGAGTAAACCCTCTTTTAATAGAAGAGAAATGCTATGCTAGTAGTTTTACTGTTCAGAGTGTATAATCTCTCTATGTATTTTTTATGAAGGTCGTCTTGACATCACTGGTATATGAGAAACAAGAGAAACTAAGAATCATGATGAAAATGCACGGTCTTGGTGATGGGCCATATTGGATAATTTCGTATGGTTATTTTCTTGCGGTATCAGCAATCTACATGCTATGTTTTGTGATATTTGGCTCTCTCATAGGTAAGAACCTAAATAGTGATTGATTTCCTTTTTTGGCCTTTTCAAAGTCACTTTAACGCGCCTGATCTCCTTTCCTTTTCAGGATTGAAATTCTTCACATTGAATGACTACAGCATCCAATTCGTGTTTTATTTCATCTATATAAACTTACAAATTTCGCTGGCCTTTCTGTCTGCTTCCATGTTCTCAAATGTTAAGACTGCAACAGGTTTGAAATGGCTACTTTGTTTTGTTCTAGATAATGGATTATTGTTGTATCACTAATTTGCTTTCGTTTGATATGATAACTGACTCATGTTGTTTTCGCTATTATAGTAATTGCAAATATTGGTGTATTTGGAACTGGACTATTGGGTGGCTTCCTTTTCCAATATTTTGTTCAAGATACATCATTTCCTGGTAAGTAAATTGACTGAGAGATTAATGATAGTCATCCTGTGTTGTGATATGGTTTCCATTTTTCACATGCAATTAATTTGTGATCGTCCATATGTGATCAGAATTTGTATTGCCTGTTTTTGCTAACTTTTCTCCTGGGCTCTCAGTTGCCTTTGCTAACCTGTGCCGTTTTTATGCCATCACATCATGTGTAATATCAATATATTCATTATATAAACTTTTCGGTTTCTTCAGGAGCCTGGATCGTTGTTATGGAGTTATATCCTGGGTTTGCTTTATATCGTGGGTTATATGAGTTTGCACAATCTTCCTTCAATGGGGATACTTTGGGGACTAACGGGATGCGGTGGGGAGATCTGAATGATAGCACCAATGGCATGAAAGAGGTCTTGATTATCATGTTAGTCGAGTGGGTGATGGTGCTTTTTGTTGCTTATTATGTTGATCAAGTTTTGTCATCAGGAAAAAGTCCTCTTTTTTTCCTAAAAGGATTTCAGAGAAAGTCTTCTTCCTCTTTCCGGAAGCCCAGTATCCAAAGGCAGGGATCAAAAGTTTTTGTTCAGATGGAGAAACCTGATGTCATTCAGGAGGTGAATTTTAGTTTTAAATGTATTTATTCATTTTATGTCTTGGCCTGTTGATGTATGTATTGCAACCTTTGTATAATTTTCATCTTGCTAAATAAAGGTTCGTAGTTAAATGCACAATTTGTTTACTTTTTCTTCCTTTTTCCTTTCAGAGAGAGAAGGTTGAGCAGCTGCTGCTTGAACCAACTACTAGTCATGCAATCATATGTGACGACCTTAAAAAGGTCTATCCAGGAAGGGATGGAAACCCAGAAAAGTTTGCCGTGAGAGGCTTGTCTCTTGCTTTGCCTCGAGGGGAATGCTTTGGCATGCTTGGTCCCAATGGCGCTGGGAAGACCTCTTTTATCAATATGGTCAGTTAAAATTTTATCTTCTCCGGGCAGTATACAAAAATTGTGGCTTCACCTGTATATATCATTAGACCTCACTAGATGCCCTGAATCTTTTTAAGCCTTGAAGTTTCCCCTCTCAAATTAAAAGCACATTAGTTTGGGCTTCTTTTTTTCTCCCATATATTAATTTTTTGAGCCCTATATGTTTGCAGATGATTGGTCTGACGAAGCCAACCTCTGGTACTGCATTTGTTCAAGGCCTGGACATAAGAAATGATATGGATGGAATATATACAAGCATGGGTGTATGCCCACAGCATGAGTGAGCTTAGTCATTTTTTTTTTAAATTTTTTTTCTGATATAAAGATTATGTTGCCAAAAAGTATTTTAAACTATTGTTTTCTTTTCTTTTTATTTTTTATCTTAGCTTGCTGTGGGGAACCCTGACAGGAAGAGAGCACCTACTCTTCTATGGAAGACTTAAAAATCTTAAAGGTTCTGCCTTAACACAAGTAAGTTGAGTTAATCAAGATTGGTTCGCATTTGAGAGAAAATCTCGGTTTAGCAATTATTTGGCAGACATGATTCTCAGTAACATTTTTCATCCCCATTTAATTGCTGCAGGCAGTGGAAGAGTCTCTGAAAAATGTAAACCTTTTCCATGGAGGAGTTGCTGATAAACAAGCTAAAAAATACAGTGGAGGAATGAAGAGGAGGCTTAGTGTTGCGATTTCATTGATAGGGGACCCCAGTGTATGTTCTAATCTCTGTTTTATGAATCTGGCCTTACAAAATCGTCTTTCAGAAGTTTCCAGTTTATGTTACTTATTCCGTAAATACTGGAAATTTTGTAAGGTTGTTTATATGGATGAGCCAAGCACTGGGTTAGATCCTGCGTCGAGAAAAAGCTTATGGAATGTTGTCAGGCGTGCAAAGCAAGACCGTGCAATCATTCTCACCAGTACTCTCTCTCCCCCTCTCCCACTCCCTCTCTTACAAACACAGACGCAAGTTGTAGTGCTATTTTATCTTGCCTCTTGGTTCTTGTCAATAATCTAGATATCTCTGCGTTTGTTTATTTGGTTCCATAGCAGTATGTTCGTGTATTTTCTCTGTATATATAATGGATAAATGTTATTTGCATGCTTTCAGCACATTCCATGGAAGAGGCAGAGATTTTATGTGATCGATTAGGAATTTTTGTAGATGGAAGCTTGCAGTGCATAGGGAATCCAACGGAGGTAATATTGCCCAAGGTTTTGAAAGACCATTTTCTTTTCATTCTTCATTATGGCCTTGAACTGAATCCTTTCTGGTCATTCACTTAAACTATGCTTTGATTTATTTCCAAGTTGAACTTGATTTAATCCATCTTGACTTGACACTTGGCAAAACCTTCTACTTGCATTGGTATATCACAGCTGAAAGCCAGATATGGGGGATCTTTTGTGTTTACAATGACAACATCTTCGGATAATGAGAGTGAAGTGGAGAAATTGGTGCGACAGCTCTCCCCAAATGCTAAGAAGGTGTACCATATCTCTGGTACCCAGAAGTTTGAGCTACCAAAAGATGAGATTAGAATTGCAGACGTGTTCCGAACTGTTGGCACTGCAAAAAGCAACTTTCCGGTTTTTGCATGGGGTTTAGTTAACACCACATTGGAAGATGTCTTCATTAAGGTAGCACAAGGAGCTCAAGCGTTCAACACATTATCATAATTCCCTTGCATATTATATTTTTGTATGACTCTAAGTATAGAGGTGAAGCATTATTATGTATAGTTTTATAGGTTCGTATATGTTCTAACAATGGCTTTTTAATAAGTTTATATAATTTTGTTCATTAGCCCTATTATCATTTCTTATTGAGGTTGTGCGCCGTGTCTCTGCAAATTAATAAATATTATTTCGGAGGATACTTTTCTAAGAAGTGTTTCTTTCAATGCCGATGGATTTGGATCGTCTGCAATGACTGCATGTGTGCAGTCGGCTGACTGCATGCGTGCAGTCGGTTGCAGACTGTTCGATCTCTGTTGACTGCACAGTTAACACAGATCGAACGGTATACAACCGACTGTACGACTGTAGAGGCGTGAATCGATTGCAAACGATCCAAATCCCAAATCCATTGCGGATTGCCAATATATATAAAGCACAGGTTAGTTTTTTAACGTTTTTGCATGACACTGGCAGACTACCATTTTCTGCGTTTGGGTCAGATCATCAGCATATACTTTTTCACCACGTGATTGGGTGGATTAGTAAATATTATTTTATCAAATTTCCTAAACACGCCAAAAGTTTTCGATATTGGGTGGACATGCTTACACTTTTTTAAATTTAAAAAAAAAATTAATAAAATCAAAGAATTATACGAGTTCAAGTTTAAATTCATAACTCTGTATAATACGGTTTACCAGATAAACACAAAAAGGTATGAAATAATAATAAGCAAAATAATGGTCACAGCTTGGGGTATGGAAGAAGCACCATTTTTAGGGTTATTTCAATTATCAATTCTGTCAAATGAAAATAGATCTCCGGGTAATTGCGTATATGGGATGAATAAGAGAAAAAAGGAAGAACCGAATTTCTTTTACATATAGGCAAACGGAAGGAACCTATCTATCTAAAATTGCATGATTAAGAATTTGATTGTGTTTATCTTTTGGCCCATTTTTAGGTTTCTTTGATATTACAAGCAAAAGAAACTGAGGTTGTCATTGCAGCCACATTTGTTAATTTCATTTTGAGTTAAACTATGCAGGCTTTTCATCTATATCTTTATATTTTTTCTTTTTCAATTGATTCAATCAGAATGCAAAAACAAATAAATCTTAAGGAATCGATTATGGAATAATAGATTTTGAGATTTTGGTGTCTTATCTATTTTAGCATGTGACAAAAAATGAAGGTTGAAGACTGAATAATTTGAGGTTTCTGTGCATTTATTATTATATTTTTTTATGAATTTATTATTATAAAATTAGAAAATATGCATATCCAAATAAATGAAAAGGGTACAATATACAACTCAAAAATTATATATCTGTATTCAGATAATAATAAAATATATATCTGTATAAATTTAATAAAGGATATCATAAATTTTAATCTCCATTAAAAAAAAAAAAACACTCTATACACCGTTACAATGAGCATTAGTCACAATAAAATTCCTCCATATTAAATTTTAACATACCTCTATTTCTACAATTCAAATCCAAGATATTTAGTTTAGAATAATTTTTTTACCCATTAATCTACATACCCAATATTAATTTTGATCTGCTTTGATTGCTGAATCCACGGATCATACAACAGTAATACAATTTTTTAAGGTGTATCGTAGCCATATAATAATGAAAATTAAGACTGAAAATTGGATTTTGAGGCCTTTATTCATTTACTATTCTAAAATTAAAAAATTACATATATATCAACAGAAAGGATCAAAGTAATGAGAGAATTTTTTTGGTTGTCAATATTCTTAATTGAAAATTTGTCTAAGTTTAACTAGAATACCATGTATATCACTTTAATCTTAGCCTGTTTTTTCTTTATATATTTGCATGATTTGGGTCCAATTAAAGAGGGCAAAAAAAAAATCTAAAAAAAATTAAAAAAGGAGCAGCTGAAATTCCCTTTCCGTGATGACAAAGATATTGTTGATGAACTCCAAACTCTTAGACTCGGATTTTCTGTAGTCGACGGGCTATCTGATATGTTGAAGTTGCACAACCAATATAAATTAAACGGCTTGCAGTTGACTGCACGACTGCAGCGACGGCAGGAAATCTAAATTTAAATTCTTGGGGATAAGAATATTAGAATTTATGAACTAAAGAAAGGAAATTTCAGGCTAAAACTCACCAACTATGGGGTAACAATTATGTCTGTTATAAATTAGTTGAAATAAACTTTCTAAACACACTCTAAATCCAAAACTTAACGTAAATAGAGAGATGTATGAATATTATTATGTATTATTTTAATGTGTAATGATTGTAGCCATATACTGAAAAATTAAGACTGAATATTGGATTTTGAGGCATCCGTGGATTTACTATTTTAAAATTAGTAAATATACATATATATCCAAACAAAAACAGTCAAAATAATTCTCCGTAAAAGTCTGGTTATCAATATTGTTAATTGAAGATTTGTCTAAGTTTAACCAGAATACTATGTTTATTCCATTAATCTTCTCCACTTTCTCCCTTTTATATATTTGCATGATTTGGGTCCAATAGAAGCGAAACCAAAAAGAAAAAAGAAGCAACTGAAATTTCCTTTCAAGATGTCAAAGATATTGTTGATATGCTCGATACTCCTGGGGCTTCTGCTCATTTCCCAGGCCTCATCAGCTGATGAGAAAATTGGATTTTATGAGCTGAAGAAAGGGAATCTCCACCTTAAACTCACTAACTATGGTGCAACAATTATCTCTCTCATGGTTCCTGATAAACACGGTGTGTTTTTTTTCTTTTTAATTTCTTTGAATATATGCTTGTTTGAGATCTTGCTTTTAGTCAATAATGACACAAATATGTTGTATTGATGTGTTGTTTCAGGAAATGCTGCTGATATTGTCCTTGGCTACGATGACATAGAATCTTATAAAGTATAACTAATCACTTTTTTATTCTTTAAGAATTTATAAAGAAAAGCTTGTTTAATTTGCATTTCTAGCTTTCTCTCTTTTCTACATTGTTCCATTCTTTCTCATTTGTTCATATTTAGGATAAATAACTCAATTTAAATAACATTATGAATGAGAAAAGAAAAATCATAGTCAAACTCTCATTCAATGGGATATTAATTTACTGAACGATTAGATAGATGAATCAATTTCAATATTATCCGAAATGATTTACAAATCATGACTTGGGTAAATTCGGCCAAATCCATAGTATCCCCTTTAGTTTTTCTAGAGCCAAAATTTTTCACATAAAATTCGTATGAGTATTGCACCCTTGCATGAATGATGCAACCATAGTAATTATAAAAGAGTCGAGTCGAGGCCTTGAAATTTGACACTGAGAATAATCTTTGATATTTGCAGAATGATAAAGTTTATTTTGGTTCCCTTGTTGGACGCGTAGCAAACAGAATTGGAGGGGCTCAATTTACTTTAGATGGAAAAACCTACAAATTGCCTGCTAACGATGGGAAAAACACACTCCATGGTAATTAAGTTCGTAACATGCGAGTACTGATCTGATTCACAGTACCTTTTTTCTTCTCTTATTAATTACGTTAGTGCTTAATATATATATATATATATATATATATATATATGTGTGTGTGTGTGTGTGTGTGGAATTGTTAACTTAAATTTTGACTTAATTATATGTATCAAATATCAGGAGGCCCCAAAGGTTTCAGTGATGTTATTTGGACAGTAAAGACCCATAAAGAGGATAGTTATATAACATTCACTTATGACAGTGCTGAAAACGAAGAAGGTACTGAATTTACCACTTTGTCATCCTTATTAAGACAACACTAAGCTCTTGTTTAGTTCAGTCATATGTACACAGTTATACAATTATGCAATATCCAATAGCTCATAATATACACATTTGATTTCGATAAATCTATATCTTTAGGCCGTCGCTCTCTCTAGCAAATAACAATGTTTCCTTCGTATATATAGGATTTCCTGGAAAGTTGTCTGTATCAGTGACATATAAAATCATTGGTGAGAACAAATTGGGAGTGAAAATGGTGGCTAAGCCCATTGACAAGGCTACACCAGTGAATCTAGCCCAACATACTTACTGGAACTTGGGGGGCCACAACAGTGGTGACATTCTTTCACACACCATCCAGATTCATGGCTCAAGCATCACCCCAACAGACAAAGAACTCATTCCCACTGGTGAGATCAAATCTGTCAAGGGAACCCCATATGATTTCCTTAAACCAAAAGCAATTGGAGCCCAGATTAATGAGAACTTTGAGGGCTATGACATTAACTATGTGTTGGACGAAGTTAAAAATAAGAGGAAGGTGGCAACATTGGAAGACCCTAAATCTGGGAGAAAGATGGAGTTGTGGTCAAACCAACCTGGTGTGCAGTTCTATAGTGGCACCATGTTAAAGGATTCCAAGGGCAAGGGTGGTGCCATTTACAAGCAATATGCTGGTTTGGCCTTAGAGACACAGGGTTTCCCTGACTCTGTCAATCATGACAATTTCCCATCTCAGGTTGTGCGTCCTGGTGAAAAATATAAGCACTTGATGATATATAGGTTCACTGCTAGCTAGATTGCTTTGCAGGGATGCTCAAACTTCCATGTAAATTTCATACTTACAATTCTAAAAACAATTGATCTTGTCTCTATCCGTGCATAGCACGGGTAAATCTTTAATATCTTCAAAATAAAGAAGAAATGTAATAAACCTCATTTCATCAAATTTGATTGGGAAATTCTTTGATGGAAAACTTATGGTTCCATATAAATTTGGTTTGATATTTACTTTTTAAGCTCTAATAATATCCTATGGCCAGTTTGTGTACTCAAATGAGCTGATCTCTGATATACAAATAGATATTTCCAAAGACACATCGTTCTCCTTCAAATCCTTTCAGCAATATTCATATTCGTTGTATTTATACAGAACAACATTTTACGCACAATATGTGCATGAAAAACGTCCATGGTGTGCAATTTTCTTTCTGCTTTTTATTTGGACAGCGAACTAGTCTTTCATAGATTAATTTTATTTAAAATCTAAACCAATTAGAAGCTCTACAACAAAATTATTGACATATGGCTTTGCCAAATTTCTCCCCGGCCTTTGTTTCTCCATGTGCCCAGCAAAGCACTTTCCAGAAAAAAAGACAGCCAACAACGCTCTCTTAGAAGAGGAGACACAAGACTAGGGCGCATATTGATATAATAATCGATATGATATCATCATAAAATAAATTTTAAACACTTTTATAATTATCTTCTTAGAAATTCTCGTTTTAAAAAATATAAATATTTATCTACAACTTAAACTTTTCATTTGTCCTGCCAGCTTTTTGAACGGGATGCTTGTGATTGAAGCTGATTTATAAAGCATAAACTCATATTTACAAAAATATCCTATTTTTAAAACATTAAAATGGAGCTTAACATATCGTTGCATTTGATTCATATTTACAAAAGAATTTAGACTCCATTTAGATTGATTTTTTTTATTAGAAATGCTTTTTGCAATAAAAAAAATATTTTGGTATAATTTTTATTATTTAAATTGACTTTTAAATCAAATGAAAGTAAAAATAATATTTTAAAAAAATCAATTATCGTTCATGAAAAAAAAATACATTTAAAAATCAAAAAGTTATTTTTGAATTATATTGCTTGATACAAAATAATTAAACCATTACATGATTAATTAGTTTAATAAAATCAGTTTGTAGATCATATAATATAAGTGATGATGCAATTTTTAAAAATACAAGTTTGAATAACTTTAAAGAAATCAAAGTTTAAATCTTTCTATGATCATTTAACAAAAAAGAATTTCAAAGGAGTTATATATTATATTTGTACTATGCTTTTGCCCTTGATGTCATGTCACTGGAGTGGCATCTAGAATCATGATTAGCATGCAAGTAAGGCAAAGTAGTCGCTTTCCATGAACTCTAAGTAAACCTCGCCATGATAACAGAAAACTAAAGCTAAGTTTCCTGATTGAGAGAATGGATACAATTAATGATATCTATCTCTTTGGTGAAAAAAGCTGTATATCTAGAGGAAGAAGTATACAAGAGTACTGCAGAAAACTCCATTTTGGAGGGCTACGGGCAAATAAAGAAGAGCTACGTTTCCACTTGAAGAGAATATGAAGTCCCGTGAGAATAACCTGCTGGGGATGCAAGTGGCGAATGATGATGATTGTGTGTTAAAGAGGAGTTTGGCATGGGATGAGTAGTTGAAGTGGTGCTGCGGGATGGGCTGGGTGAATGTGAATGTCTGGCAACTGGGAGCTGTTCCAAAGTGGCCAAAACCTCAGACATGTTTGGTCTCACTTTGGCCTCTCTAATACATTGTAATGCAAGCAATGCAGCTGTGTAAGCTGCCCTGTGTGGGTATTGCCCTCGTAACCTCGTGTCCATAATGAGAAATAGCTTCCTCCTATCACCCAAATACGGTCTTGCCCAATCTACCAGAATCTGTTCCATTCCTGATTTTGTTTTGTCAACCGCATGCCTTCCAGTTAGCACTTCCAATAACACAACCCCAAAGCTATATACATCACACCTTGAAGTCAGACGACCTGCACGCTCCATCAAACTATATATATACGCATCACAGATTTTTTATACATCTAAAAGCATGCATGAAAACAGAACAGAACAAACCTGTGGCAAGATATTCTGGAGCTGCATAACCTTGAGTGCCCAATACTTGTGTGGAAACATGAGTATGATCACCAGTGGGCCCTGCTTTCGCCAAACCAAAGTCTGAGAGCTTAGCATTGAAATCCTGCAACAGTTACAGCCAAATATTCTCACCCATCCAAATTCAAAAAATACCCTAACTATATATATATATGCTACGTCTTAAATTAATCAACATACCGAATCTAATAAAACATTAGAAGCCTTGAAATCACGGTAGATAACTTGTTGCTCAGACTCATGCAGGAAGGCAAGACCTCGGGCAGCGCCAGTGACAACTTTGATCCTTGTTGCCCAAGGAAGTGGTTGTGCACCCCCTGCAAGCATATAGCAGCTACAGAATTGATCAGGGCATAGTTTTGTGGTAATTAACACACACACACATATATATAGTTAATAATTTGATCTACATATATAGTGTTATTCTTTCAAAGCATCATTAATTAACATACTTCGAAATAGATGGTTCTCCAAACTGCCTTTGGACATGTACTCGTATACTAGAAGGCGGTTATCCCCATCAAGGCAGTACCCAATAAGTTTGACAAGATTGGGATGATGAAGTTGCCCAAGATAGTTGACTTCGGACTGTAAATTAATTAATACACAAATTAACCTGTGATGAAGAGGTCTCAATATATATATTTAAAACAAAAGCAGCTTTGAGGAAAATAAGCGACCTACCAGCCACTCTTTATGCCCTTGAAAACCTTCTGGTTTTAACTTCTTGACAGCTACAACCATTCCAGATCCAGGTCTGGCAACACCAAGGGTTTGCTCATCAATCCACCCCTTGTACACATAACCAAACTAAACCCTCCTTGTCCTAGTAGACTATCAGGACGAAAGTTTCTAGTGGCATTCCTTAGCTCATCAAATGTAAAGGCTTTCAAATGCGGCGAGGAAATTATGTCAACCTCAGATCTTGGAGTGCGGAGACTCTCAAGTTTACATTTGTCACTGCTTCCATGCAATGGTGTACTGGAAACTTTTGTTGCATCTGCACACAAGGCTAGGCTAAGCAGGTAAAGAAAAAAAAAATTGTCACTATCAGAGGTCTCCTAAAGATAAATTTATATGCATGCCCACTTTCAGGTACAGCAGTCAAACCGATTAATATATTATAAGTAGAAACATATTAGTCAAAACAAATGTGACAGAACAAAACTTTAGAGCACGTTACAGATTTATCTAGGAGAATCATGTTGATACAGCAAATCCAAAGATACAAATTATGTGATACGTCCAATTTGGAAACTAATAGAAGATTCTGCTAAAACCATGTAGAGTTGAGTAATATTAGTTACAAAAGGAAACAAATTAAATTGTATCATCCTGCATACTAGTGTTATAGAGCATGAGAAACCATTACTATTAGATGTCATCTGTTACATAATTAAGAAACAGCCAAACCCAGATAGAATTTCGTTAAATTGATTTAAAAACATGATCTAGTGTTAATTTGAGTTCATCTGTATAATGACATTTTGTTAATCTGAAATGTATTACTATGAAACCAAGCACGGCCACTTCCAAACAAAATAAACCCAGCACTATCAAGTAACATTAAAAAAGCTAGCTCTCGAAACAAAAACAAAATTAAAAAATAAAAAATTGAAAGACAAGCACTGCACCAACCATGTCTGTATATAGCGGAATGAAGCGTGAAAAGGCATAACCATATATATGGATAGCATGTAATGGGAGAAAACGATAAAAGACTTACCAGAAGCAGAGGAAGTAGGGTGAGTGTTAGAACGAGAACGAGCTCCGAAGCAATTCCCCATGAGAGGTAGGGACCTTCTTGAAAACCCAGCTTCTCTCTGCAAATATCAATCAATCTCCAAGTTTATTTTGAATTTGTTACCATGGGCATGGGGTTCTCCGGCTTCCTCCTCCCATGCTCTCCCTCTCGCTCTCAGGGGAGAACGTGGAGACACAGAACGAGATCCTGGTTTTCGCCTTCTCATTATTATATGCAAAGCCATTTGAAAATACAGATAGGAACGCCAACATAGAGGGCACTAGTTTTTATGATCCCAAATAAGACAAACCACTCCCCGATATGGGGGGTCAATAAACGTCGCTTTTTTACTTAAATGCCCTTCAATATATCACATTAGCTATAGCCTTTTGATTGAGAATTTGAGGGTAAATAAGACAAGCCACATAGCTTCATAATATAATAGAGAGCGAGATTTAAAGTAATATTTAATTAAAGACATTTGCGTTGTGCTGGAGCCTTCCCCGGCTCGATTGTACAGTACGACATGGACATGCATGCATGGTCCTGCAACTCCAACTTCCTTTCGGACTTCGGAGGGGTAATTTTGACAATTTCGCTTTCAACTGCGATGCAGAGGGAATCGTTTTTTTTCCCCTTGTTAGTCTTTGCTCTTCGTCCCCAACAAAACTAAAAAATTATAAATACAAGAATAAAGAAATATTTTTTAAAAAAATTATCTGATGCTCGATCCTAACAGTATACTATTTTTTAGTGCATTTCCATCTCTATGGTTTGAAAAAAGATGTCAAATTCTATCAACAATGGTGTTCATTTAGACTTTTAAGTTATTGTTAAACTCAAAATTGTAACCATTGCTTCCTTACAAAGGCCGACGTCGTCCATCTCAATGTATCCATTGGATTTTGAGCGCATAATATATACGTATAGTTAATATATGTGAGAATTTATATAGGAGGAATTATATATATATATATATATATTACTGTAATGTTTAATTGTATATATATGTTAGTAGTGATCCCAACGTCAATGCTGCTTCTTTTTGTAGTCCTAGTATTAGAAGATGTTGTGCTTGTTTTAATTAGGTTGGTGCGTGAGCAAGGGCTTAGTTACTTTCTGTCGAGCTACCAATTTCTCCAACATGATCTAGCTTGTTCCCAGATCTAATTCCATTACCCCATGCCTTAATTAATTTAACTACATGCACCGGGGTGATTCCATCTGATATATATGTTAAAAAGTGATAGAGAAACAGTGCAGGAGCTAGCAAGATCGATCTTTTATTTAATATCTAAAGAAAGCTTTAGAAAAAGAAGTTCTAAATATTAATGATGCAAAACTAAAATTGACAAATCCTAGCTAGCTAGTACAAAAACTTATGATAATAGAAAGGAGAAAAAGAAGAGACTGGTACTAGTACAGTGTGCTCGCTCATACATAAGTACTGATCAAAGTGCTAACTAAGAATTAATTAATATTGTGATATACTAATATATATATATATATATATATAGGGAAAAGTGGATCTATTGCATGAGTAAATTTCTAATAATTGCAGCTTGGGCAGTGTCGCTTGTGGCCAACAGCTCAGATAAGCGGTCGCTTAGATCATCAACTTCCCTGTGCAAGTTTCTAATGTAGTTGCATGTCTCTTGTAACACCTTGGCAGCTGAAACCTGCACCGCCCACCCCATTCATCTGATCATTCTACTTAATTAATTAATTAGCAAAACACCGCTAGTTAATTCGAAAGTCATTTATACCTACACAATTAATATTTACCTTGCATACGGACGAATGTCATTTAAACCTACAATAGCTAGCTAGCTAGTAGTTCAAGATAATCCTAATGTCTCTCTCTCTATATACTCCGTGTACTATATGTATGGAAATTAATTGCAGCAGAATACTGAGAAAGATATTAAATTAATTAATGGCTATACTTGTTTCTTTGGTTGTTATCTCGTGCTCTTCTTATCTTCCTTCTGTGAAATTAAAATGATCAGAGGACTTGCTTTTATCCCTCGTCTAGCTTAGGAAGGGGATCCTCATTAAATTTCATTAATTTTTGCACTGAAAATTATAAAGAGGAATTAAGAAGAAGAATCAAGCGTTGGAGAAGTTAGAAAGAAGCTGGTACCTTGTCGGAGTGGCTATTGCGAAGCTCCGGAAGAAGCTGTTGCAACTTGGATATGAGGTCATTGATCTGATCATCGCTGATATTCATCGAACCACCCGATTGCCTTGATCGCGACCTTCTGCTAGACATCTCTCTCTTTATATATATACTATACTATACTATACTATACTATGTGTGGTTACGATGCTAGTTGGCTGATAGGATCAATCACTGTCTGAAATACGAATAATGGACAGTGAGCAAAGTATATATATAATATGATGGAGAGAGGAAAAAGAGAAGTCGTAGAAATGGGCAGGGAAAAAATTGGTGAGAAATTGATAAAAGCAAGCGTGAGAAGATCAATTTTGTACTCTTGTTTGTGGTAGTCGACTAATTGGAGCAAGATAAATTAGTATATATATAGCTAGGTAGACAAAAGAGAAGGAGGGTGGTTATAGTTATTAGAGTGCAGTATCAGTAGCTAGTTGGAGTGGGTGATGATGGTGATGGGATATTGTTGTGGTTGGTGTTACTGGGGATATATAAAATGGAGAAGGACAAGTGAACGGGAGAGAAGAGGGAGTATGCTAGCTTTGTATTTAAATAGGGTTTGCAGAGAAAAGAGAGAATCGGCTTTCTAGAGATACGCCATCCCACCTTGTTCCCAAATTGGGGTTTCACCTATCTATCTATATATCTATCACCTTCACTCCACTCTCCTACTCTTGGTGTGTTTCTGCTTCTGCTTCTGCTTCTGCTATATATATATATATATATGTCCAAGAGGAAATTAAGAGAGGAGCTTCTTCTTTTTTTTGACTCCATGTAAGTTCTCTCTCTGTGTCAGTCTCTTCACACAATACCATGCATATTATCGGAGATCTAAATATGTTACAATTATCTTCTTGAGAAATTCAATTCAATTTATCAATTGATTTTGTTTTCACATTATTACATACATTTCGCCAAAGTTCCACCAGTTTAATTTGAGAACCTATACGAATTTCAAATTTTTGAATTATTTTTTCGCAGCTTTTTAAACTCTCGCATCAGCACTTGTAAGTTGGTGTGTAACTATATATATATATCAACAACTCACTAAGCTACTAACTTACGAGGTCAAAAAAACACTATTCCACAAAAATTTAATCGAAACAGATACTCAATAAAAAAAAGTGTAATTATTATCATTCATATTCATATATAAATAAAAATGGGCGGAGGAAGTGGGGAAACTGCAACATTATGGTAACATGACCGAGGGCTAATAGGTTGACCAGTCAAACCAAACACCCCGGCTCCAATCAGCATAGACAGTGCGCCGTGTGGCATCTTGGATGCCCCATCCCTTGCACCGACCCGGATACCTGGCCATTCTGCCTCTGCACGCCTGCTCCTCTTTCCATTAGATACCTCTGCTGGCTGCGCTGCTTATTATTACTGAAATTGATGATTCTCCTTTAATTTTTAGTAAAAAATGACAAAATCTCAAGTTATGTAAGTAGACTCAGTTAAGTGTAAATTATGATAGTTATATAGTAATATTTTTGTTTAAATTCATAGTTATGTAACATGAATTTATTATTAAGTAATTTAATTTGACTTGAATTAATTAAAAGACTTAAATAAAAATAAAAATTTATTAAATATATATTTTCTTACATATATATAAAATTAAACTCGTATCAATATATTTAAATGAATTTATTATACATAATAATTTTAAAAGAGCTCTACCTCTATTTAAGTCTTTCAATTAAATAAATTAAATTAATTATAAATTTAAAAATTTAGTAATAAATTGTTACTTACGAATATCACATAAAAAAATCATGTATATATATAATGGCATGATCAATCTAAAAGAAACAATCTGATTGGCATAAAACCAGCGACCACATGATTATTAATTGTCCTTTTCATATGCATACCTGTTAATGTAATCATATCATAGTATAGTATTTATAAATGTACGTATAAGGAATAATATATAATAGTATTCATACCATGCATGATTTTTTAATCTTTATGTGTACGACCACAAAATTGGAATCTGAATTTTAACTTTATCAATTATTTATTGATTTTTATATGGAGAAATAACTGAAATAATGGACAACTTGGCATGTCAATAGTTTAAAAGAAATTTAATTTTGACATTTCTTTGAGTTAATTATGAATACCCTGAACATAATCTCCCATAAACACGTACATTGTGACCCGACTGAAAATTAAGCTTTGTGAATTTCTTTGGCATACTCTATCTGCATTTAATCTAAATATTCAATTATCAGTGATCTAGTTTGCAAGAATGGGAACTATACGTGGACGTGAATGCAATCCCTCTACTAATTTGAGAACTTTTTTATATTATAAAAGTTTTTTGAGTTTTTGAAATTTATCCTAACTTTGACCCGATTGAAATTTAAGAGTAATTCATCTAAAATTTTATTAAAAAAATAATTATAGTTTTTTTTTAAAAAAAAAAAAAATTACTTTCTGAGCCGTGCGTAGCCCAAAAGAAATTTTTTTTTTTTTTAAAAAAAAAAAGCTACTGTATCATATATATATTATTCAGTAATCACTGATAGTATCTCGGAAAGGCTTTATGTTGCATAATTTAATTACTATATATCTAAGATTTTTTTGTACTTTTATCTAAAAAAATTAACATGATACCTACACTTACAGCAATTTAGAAAGGATAAACAATGTTGGAAATCAATAATGCATATAAGTTACGGCAATTTGAGTATTTCGAAAAATATGGTAATTATGTTTTAAGTTTGATTGTTATTGAACATTTAATTGTAAAATTTATATACATCTCAAGGTGAAATATTGTCTTCTGGTATAGTTCATAGGCATTTATTATAAAATAGCTATTTTCATATGTTATATAGAATAATACTCTATTTTCATCTTAACACTAGAAATTTCAATTAATTTTATTTTTTATATTTTAAGTTTATTAATTTAGTTATTCATATTTTAAAATTTTTATCAAATTTATTCTTAGCATTTTTCAACAATTTTTGTGTCTCACAAATATAACAGATAATCTCACTCAAAGCATTGTTAGACACTAAAAATAAATACCCTAAAACCTTAGTACATGTCTGGGCATTAGCCGCATAAAATAGATATTAACAGAACACTTTACAGCTGCTTGTTATCAAACCTAAATTTGGGAGTCTGGCCACATAAAATTGATATTAACAAAACACTTTACAGCTGCTTGCTATAGTACAAGTCCAGAGCACATGACATTACGAAAGTTTGAAGTTATAATATTGCTAATAATAAAATGTAGAAAAAGAAAAAAGATGAATATTGATGGCATTAATGGAAGGGAAATGATATGAAGGTGAGATAGGAATGAGTCAGTAGCTAACAGATCGAAGAAGATGAGATTGCTCAGCGTGCATCTCGATCGGGGCACATGACCTTCGATCCAATTAACAGCAAGGACCGTGCTAGCTAATGCTCACGACGCCTCCTCATTTCTTTATATATAATCTATCTCTAAGCATATGCCTTCTGTACGTACCATTTATCTATTTTTATTATTCATTATAATTCTTTTTATCTTTTCGTTTTTATAAAATTAATCCTCGAACTAGCAGATACATATATATTAAGCTCAAGTCGGTGTTCTATCGCTGTAAATTAATCAAAGTAGAAGACTAATCTACCTTTTGTTTTTGTGAGCTTTAATTAGTTTTACCCTCAAAATTAACTAACTCTGTAAACGTCGGATCAACTAATACAGTTTTACTCCCGTGAACTTTTTTAAGGTTTAATTTGCAGATGGGTCAAACGACAAGAAGTGCCTCGATTGTTTCGTAATGATCATGTCAAACGTAGATAATTACTTGTGCACAAATATCTATATGAATAAATATCTAAGCCGAGAGAGAGAAGAAAGTAGTGAATGGACAAGGCCAGGGTTCAAGGATTATAACAGATGAGTGGTCCAGAACAAAAACGACTTATTATGTTAAATAAAGCATAGCATTAATTAACGTAGTTCGTTTCGTTAAGGGCATAGCATAGGGTGGTCGTTGGAAGAGTGGAAGGGAAAGGAGATGAGCATAAAGAAAGAATAGTTGAAAGCCAATGCACGTGTTTTGGGTCCAAAAGGAGGAGCATCTTTATCGTCCCTCCATGCATTGAGGGAATAAAACAATGCTTAATAGTACAAACAAAGAGTTAGAATTGAAACCTTTTAAGATTTCTAAAAAGGTAAGGTATATATATATATATTCATCTTCAATAGAAATGCGCGGAGTCACAAACAAACAAAACATTATACTATAAGTACCACCATTTTTTGTATATGACGAGTTTCTAGGCTTGATTAAAGCCACACACTTTGGGTGGTGCTCTGCCTTTCTTCCTTTTAATATGCCTTCCATGCAAATTCCACTTAATTATCCTCTGCACACAATGGGCGGGTTTGGCTTAACATGGATATTATTAAAAAAGTCAGATCTAATTTTAATAAAAGAAATCAAAGAACTAGCCATAGCTAGCATAGATTGGATCAATTAAGGTGATAAATGTTTAGCCCCAAATATAAAAGCCAATTAAAAATCATATGCATGAAAACAAATATTGCATGTATAGAGGTCTGTTGATGATAAGGTTGATGGTGAAAATTCCAGCAAAACTACGTTACTTTGCCTTTTTAACCTTGCATTCCATTGGATGGTTATATAAGAGTATGTTTGTTCGCCGGCTGGCCTAGTGTAATTATATAAAGTGATTCCAGTTGCAGTTCAAATACTGCAAATTGTTGATGGTGATACCCAGAATTCAATGCAATTAATTGTTTCAAATCTGGGCATGCAAATTGCATTATATATATTATATCATTTAAATTTTGGAATGACTCGAAAATGGTAAGACATTAATCAATCTTTTCCTTAGAATTATCATACGATTGCTGATGATACAACAATATATTAATTCACTTTCTTTTTATTGAAATTTGTGTGGAACTGTATATTAATTAACTTGAGGGTTCAATTTATTAATTTACATTTGATATTTTATAACTAATTGATATGATATGGTATAAGATTTTAATTTTCAAGGAAAAAAGGAGTTGGGAGGTAAATGCAATGGACAACTAGCTAGGTAGTACTAGTAGGTAGAGCATCATCATCCTCGTGACCTTGGGCTCTCTGCTCAGGCCTTTTAAGTTTGGGCCAATTGGGCCTTTACGCAACTTGGCTTTAATAAATGTAGAAATTTCAAACTATAAACCTTTTTCCATAAAAAAAAAAAAATGAAATTATACTTGGATGGGAAATAGTATTGGAGATGGTTTAGTTGTTGGCTTGTTGCTACGGAGGTTTGAAGGTCCATAAGAAAATAAAATAAAAGCTCACAGATCAGAGTCGTAGGACTATTACTTAAGGAACCCCACCATAACCCAATATTAATTAGAGGAGTCAAGACATTAATAAGGCCATTTCTTTCCTCGCTCCTATTTTACTATTCACACCCTCAACCCCAAAGATCAATGCAGCATTTATTTAAGGAAAATTTACGAATTTATTTATTGAAATTATGTTACAAAACGCCATCTTTAAAGTGAATTATTTCACGTGACAGCAAATATTTTATATTTTTACTAAAGGGAAGGGAACCACTTGGGAGCTGCTATAAATTAATCCACGTAGTCTGGCAAAGGATTATCACATGGATAAACCACTAATAGCTGCCGATCAATTTTACTAAAAGACCCCTGGTTGCTTTAATTTAACCAAGAATCTTATTTATCGGGATCATATCAGATCGCGTTTTCTGCACTTTTCCCGTTAAAAAAGGTAAAATACATTGCCATTGCCATGCCAATATTTTTATATAATTCCATTTTGCATACAAGCTAAGCTGATGAGGAAGTCTTTGTTTTCCTTCTCGGTGGGAGTGGACTAGATGTTCACGGTTCCCCTTTCACCACTTTTCTTTCAACTTTCGGCTCTTTGCCGCTTCTAAATAATCAGAATCAAAGATCCACGCTTCTTTGAGAATAATGTTTAGGTACATCATTTTGATCCAAATTACTCTTTGCGACTGTGCTTATCCTTCTCTCTTGCGTTTTCTTTTTTGAGAAATTTTAAATTACATATAGTAGTTTCTTAATATTTGAAAAATAAAATCATGTATGTATGCACATAGAATTTGAATTTACGCAAAATTCTTCCTTTTTTTTTTGGAAAAATGAAATTTTACATTACATAACAGTGTAGGTACACAAGTAATGGAAAATAAATTCCCAAAAATTGACCAATTTCAAAAAGTTAAAAATTTAATTTCTGCAAAGAAAACTTTATAAAATTTAAAAATTTAATTTCCACAACCATCACATAAGCCACTCTAAATTCAATTTATATAAGTATGATTACATATTTTTTGAAAATTAAAATTTCGCAAATTTACACTTCCATAAATTTATGAAGTTATTTATATAAAAATTCAATTTCTAAATGAATAATGAGATGCTTATGAAGTTAAATAATTTCAATTTATGAGACATATTTACTTGTTTATGTGAAAATTAAATTTTTGCATATAAAGGCATTTTTAAAATAAAATATTTACAAAAATAAGAAGAGGAATGGGAGTATTAAATATAAGGAGCGGCAAAACTAATTCCCGTTATGAAGGCAGCCTGCTCCTGTAATTACGTTAAAGAAATGCGTAATGCCTACGTTATCATCTTAAGTCAAATGTCACTATGTGTTATAAATTAACCAAAAGACAATAGTGCATACATTGGGGTGTGGTCATATGGAATCTATTAGTGCACTTACTATGGGAAAATGCTAAGACCACCGTGCATATCACTCATCTAATTTTACTTTCACTAATTCCCTGTGTCAGCTTGATAATTGGGCTTTTCTATTTTTTTTTTTATTTTTTATTGATTAATTAACCATTGTGCTTCTGGTACAAATTGATCATTAATTAGTGATCAATGAGATAGCGCAAGTGGTAACCGTGACCTAAGAAAAACAAGTATACTAAAAAAGGGTATATCCAAAAGGTGTATTATTTTGTTCTTATTATGCTTTTTTCTATAGTACAAATTAATAATCAAATGTCATTTAATTATCTTTTGTTTTTGTCCGTTAAACAATATCTTCTAATAACCCAAAAAAGGAAAAACATACACTAATCAACGACACTAATTTCACGTTGCAAAAAGGAAAAGCATAGCCAGTTCCATTTGGGGATCGTTAATGGTTACTTGTTTTGTTTGATAATATAAACGCAATAAAGTGGGTAGAATAGAATCATTATGTCAAATCCGGAGAGTTTTGCGATTTATGATTCTGATTTTGGCATGCATGCTCTACAAAAGATGCGATGCTAGCTACTTTCTTTTTATGGGGTAAGGAAGGACAAGATGCTCTTATTCTTAATGATAATTATTTTCTCACTGTGTTTTCTCTTTTTAGTTTCCAACGGACACCTTCATAATAATTGTAGGCTTCCAAGCCACTTAGCTAGTGCAGTATCAATATATATGTGTGTGTGTATATATATATATATATCAACTTCAGTCTCTTTGGCTTTATATTGTCCTTGAAACCCTTGATAAAGCAATTACAATTGCAATGTCATGATCAAATTATCACCCATACGGAACCATATTCAAAATGCAACATTTATTCCTTTTGGTAAATTAGGCTTAAGACACAGAGATAGACGTGACATCTTATTATTATTCCCTTGGCTCATGAAAACTAAGTTGAATGTCACAACCGTCAACATCTAATTGATTGGACAATATGCTTCTTTTTTTGCAATAGGAATGCACTTGAAGAATCTATAAAAGAAAAAAAAGGTGAATTTTTGCACCATTATGTTCATACATAGTACCAATTGTGCCATTATGTTGGATTATTAGAAAAAAAAAAAAAAAAAAACGTTTACTTTCATTTTAATTAATTATGATTTCAAACACGTAATATGTTTGTTGCTTCCTTGTTGGATAGTTTCCCATGTTATGTGTCCAGTCTCTGTCTTACTCGTGCTTGAGTATATATACCATATGCTTCTTTTTTCTTCTTGTGACTTGCATTATTTAAAGTTGTACAACGCACTTGGTATATTATTTTTTAATGTCTATATCCGATTCTCTTCTCCGTTCAAAGTGCAAAAATTAATATATAAAATTCAAAGGTATCTATTTAATAATATGTACTAATATTATAAAATCATTTTCCCACGTATATAGTTCAAATCAATACCGTGAATTTCTCCAAGACTTAAGTGATTGCAATGAACTGTTATGAGCTTCTAATACAACCAAACGAATTCTCATTCCGTGCTTCTCTTCCAATGTGGTCATAAATTTGAATTAGTTTGAGCTTAATACTATGTTATATACCAGATAATTTTTTAGAAAAATATTCAATACGAGTTGCCAGATCATCGATCAGGGTTTACTTGTACATTTGACTTTAGTATTCTATTTAATCTTCTTTGATTTATTTTTGGCTATTTCTTTGATGGTGGATTTATTCACAGAAGAAGATAAATTACAGGTATGTGGTTGAGGTGTTGAGTGTTGAGGGAATGCATGCATGCATGTAGGGTTGAGGTGTTGGGTGTTTAAGAAGTTGGTGTGCATGTGGTTGAGGTGTTGAGTGCTTATGAAGAAGGTGTGCATGTATGGTTGAGGTGTTGAGTATTGAGAAATATGGGGGAAACCAATTTTGGAGTATATACATAATTAACAAGCCAAACAAATTGCATTACGCAATAGTAATTAAATCTTTTCTCTTCCTCTTAACAAGACAGATACAACTCTTACGACGTCAAACTTGTCCATGCAGTGTGAACTGGACTTTAATGAATCCTCTTTCTCAGCAATTTTCATGTATATATATTACATCATATCCAAAAAAATAATAAAATCTAAATTTAATGTGAAAAAATATATATCATATCAAATTTAATGTGCATCGTACCTAAATCAAATTGCAAATATACATAATTTAGGAAAATTTCTTTGTTTAATTATACTAATTTTGTGCCATCATGACTCACTTTAAAAAAAAAAAAAAAAACACTCAGCAAAATAAGAAAAAGAATCTCTCATCTTTGTTGTTTCTCTCTGGTGCACGTGTTTATATTTGCACAGAATGATAGAAGGATGAGGCCATGCATGGCGAGCTGGAGAAAGAAACTGATAAAGCAAAGTCGAAGTCGACTGACTCTTTGCTAATCAATAAATATATGGACAGTCCAAAAAGGAAGTTGGAAAGAGAGTAAATATAGTGCCCAAAATAAGGGTAGAATTGAATTCGAGGCACCAAAATTACATTAAAAGACACTACTACTTACGTTCCTCACCCTGAAATTTCTCCAGAAATTAATTTATCCAACTTATTTATATACAGACAATTTCCACCAAACCCAAGAAAATAAAAAAGTAAAATAATCTGAAAGTTCAAAAAAAAAAAAAAAGATTTCTGACTAAACTGGATAAGAATAACATGAAATTCAGATCAGTAACCGTTCTTGGTCAAGAAATTAATTGTAAGATTTCAGTCAAAGATTTTGTAATATATGTACACCTTTTTCTTAAAAAAAAGGCTTTTTGAGTTATATTTTGAAATCAGATATAGTTTCCCTTTTCTTCAAGGCCGTGTATGTTGTGGGCAGTCAAGTAAGACTACCCGCCTTAGACCCCCAATCTTACCTGAGCCCCATTATATATATATAATTTTGTTTAGTATTTGTAGAATAAATAGTAGCTGCTATTATTTTTTGTCTAACTCATTAAAAAAAGTGGCTGTTAATTAAGAGTGGTTTTCCTGATGTTTTGTTTCTTCATAATTAATTAACTGTATAACAACTTTACACGGCGCTAACCCAATTTTTTCTTATGCTTAATTAGAACTTAAATGAAAAAATAACTATATAGTTTAAAAGTTGGAACAATTTATGAAGTTATATGTTAGAGTATTAATCATTTTGTTTATTAAGAGTTAAACGTTAGAGTTAGTTGATTATAAAACTTTAACAAGTGATTTCACAACTCAAAAAAGTTAAAAGAATAATGTAATAATTAATCGATGATTTTTAAATATCTCTAATAATTTTGCTTAAGGCAAAAAATGTAACCTTAATTTCTTTAAAAGCATTTGGACTAATCTCAACATGTATGCTTTTTTGATAATTTTGAATATTTTCTAACGATTAATTTCAATATATGTTTTCTCTGAAAGATATTCTGACTTTCTATCCATAAAAAAAATTATAAAAAAAAAGGGTATTCTCACTTACCTACCTCTTCTTTTTTTTTTTACTAAAACTAACTTTGCAATCTCCTCCTTTAATTATAAATCATCTTTAATAGGGGAAACATTTAGTAGGGGAGCCGCCTTAATTATTGTATGACGATAATAACCCAAAGTCAAAAATTTAAAGGAAAATTTTCATTAATATATATGTAGACAAATTAAACCGCCTGAACTTAAATTTCAAGGAGAAAAAGAACGAGGTCAATATTCAATTTTTGCATTAGCAAGGGGTCAATTTCAAATATCTCTTTTGCCTCGTGTTTTTTATTCATTTTCTATATCCACCTCCTTTTTATTTCATTAACTTTATATAATGCCCCTGTATGATATATATAACCACTATTTAACAAAAACAAAGAAGAAGTTAGCATTAAACAAAATATCCACATATTTCCTTGCAAATTTCTAATTAAAATTTAACAATTGAATTTCCAATTATCTTTGTAATTCTTCTTCAACCCACACAAATAAATGAAAATCTTCTTCTGAAGTCGACAATTCCAACAGATGAAATAAGTAGGAGTTAGGAATTGAAGACTTGAAGTATATATATTTGAGAAAGGCATTTTACAATTCAAGATTCCGATCAAACAATTTTAGTACGTGGGTGCAAACTTTTTTCAGATCTCTAAAAATCATAATAGGTAGTGTGTAAACTATTGAATTAAATTTAGAAAATAACATATTAGGGGATCTACAATTTTTATGGATTTGTATGAACGTATCTATTTCACCACAATTTTATTCCATTTTCTTGTATTTGTTGTTGGCTGCGAGCATCGATTGTAATTCGAAATTCTAATATACCAATTTGTGATTTTAGGCCTATAACTTTTTGGAGTTAGGAATTTATGAAGTTAGAGCTGAAACTCGAATGATCGTGTAAAGATTTTATAGCAGTGTTTTCATGCGAATTGATCAAGAAAAAGAGAACAAAATTGGAAGCGGAGGGAAAGGATTTTCTTTGTTGCTTGAACAATCACAAAAAGAATTGTCAATAATCCCTTTAAGAACTGCTAATTGCTAGGTCTGAGCTTCGAATGTTTAATTTGACAAAAACCATGGTTTATTATTGTAGAAATATTTAGATTGACTGTAAAAGTTGTCTAAAATAAAAGGTGATAAACCATAAGGAACACAAGAAAAAAAAATAACATTTTTTACAAGTGTCAAAAAAGTATCGAGAAAAGTTTTTTTTTTTTTTTAGAATATGACGTAATTTTGTGACCTAAAAAACATGGTGTAATTCTATGTAATTTTGTGATGCAAATATCACGATGTAATTTATATGAGCTTGACCTAAAAAAATATGATGTAATTCTACGTAATTTTGTGACGCAAATATTATGATGTAATTCATATTAGCTGTATTTGGATTTAATGAAAGCAAACATTTAAATATCTAAAAACCTAATCAATGCAAAAAATCATAACTTTTAATTATATTCTAGTACTTCCAAAATTCTTTATTTAAAAAAACTATTTAAAATTTAATTAATTCTCCTAGAACTACCATAATATAAAAACTTTTTTATTTTAATACAAAGATTACTAGTTTTTTTCGCATGTATGCTTTCTCCTTTAATTATTAGTATGTTTTTAATTTTAGTCTTCAAACGGGGTGGTAAACAGAAGAAATAACAAAAGATGTAGGGGGGAAAATAAATATAAAAAAGGTTAAAGATAAAATAAACTCTTATTAAGGGGAGGGAAACAAATTTTAAAAAGAAGAATATAAAAACAGAAGAAACAGCTATACAAGAATAAGTTTGCAACACGTGCAGAAACGGCCGTTAGCGGTTTTGGTACCTTGGCCGCAATCCCAAACGGCGACCCTGGCCATAGTAGACCCCACACTCACTCTCCTTCCTTTTTCTTTAAAAATTTCACTATAAATAATCTACTATTGAAGCAATACTCTCACAGAAAACAGCGAATATAACCAGAAGCAAAGGAGAGAGAATCTTAGAGTGAGGGTGCGAGAACGGGAGAAATAGAGCTATTGGCCCTGCAAGTGATTTGCAGAGGGAATCTGAAGCTGAAGCAAGTTGGAGAAACCCATTAGCGCCTTGTCTTTCTCTAATTTCGTAAGCTTTTCAATAAGCCTCTCTTTTTGTTTTCCCGGCTTAATTGATGATTTATCTTTTTGAGCTTTTCTTTCGCCGCTATCCTTTTTTTCAGTCTCAGGAAAGAAAAAGGGGAGAAGTACATGCGATTGCTACCGAATGCTAATTGTAAATGATCTTTTTTTGTAAATATTTTGGAGGCTTGAGAATGACTGCTCTGTTTGAATTTGGTTATGCATGCTATCATTTTGGTTGAAGTTTATTTGATGATTAAATCTGTTCCCATTTCTTATTTGTAGATTCTTTGCTGGGTCATTTCCTGAGATCTGATTACGGAAATTTTCATTTTTAGGGCTATATGTTAGTTTTTTGGAAAATTTAATTCTGCTTATCATTCCACGCATCTCCGCTTCGATGCTCATAGTCGTGATTCTCATCTTTTTCTGCATGCGCTAGTTTTTTCGCCAAATTCTGACTGATTGAGAGGACGTGGACATTTATCTGCATGCGTTTTTCTCCCAACATAAGTTGAAATCTCCATCTGATGAGAATTGTTCAGATTTTTTTTTTTTTTTTTTCTAGATTTTCTAATTATTAATATGGAATTTACATGTTTTATTTACCAGTGTGCTTTAAACTGACATTGTTTCTTTTTTCGTGTATGTTTGTTTGATTGATATCGCTGAGCGATATCCCAATTATGCTAACTGACTAATTCATGTCTCTTTTTTTGTTTTAAATTGTAAGAAACGAGGCTTTTCTTTGCAGTTACACATGTTAGAGGGTCCATCCTTTATCGTTTCAAGGGACTTACCAAGCTCGGTTGAAGAGGAGAGCAAGTGGATATACAACACTCATCGTGTGATGGAGCTATCAAACAAAAAGCGCCAGCTGGAAGATGACAAGGAACCAACTGTTTTGCTGAAGTCATGCAAACTTTCGGAAGCTGCTGGGGAAGGGAGTTCACATATCAATGTCCATGATCTTTCCCTTTCTCGGAACCAAACCAATGACCAAAATCATGCAGGGGATCAGTCTGATTCTAGTTCACTTATCATTCAGCTTGGTCGGGACCTCTCAATTAATTGTCTCCTTCGATGCTCAAGGTCTGATTATGGCTCAATTGCTGCATTGAATAGGAGCTTTCGAGATATCATTCGGACTGGAGAGCTGTATAAGCTCAGGCAGCTGATGGGTATAATCGAACATTGGGTTTACTTCTCTTGTAATCTTCTTGAATGGGAAGCATTTGATCCATACAGCCGACGATGGATGTGCTTACCTCCAATGACTTCTAATGGTTATGACTGCTTTATGTGTTCAGATAAGGAGTCATTGGCCGTTGGTACAGAGCTTCTTGTTTTTGGAATGGAAATAACGTCAACAATCATTCACCGGTATAGCATTTTAACAAACACATGGTCATCTGGCATGCAAATGAATACTCCTAGATGCTTGTTCGGTTCTGCCAGCCTTGGAGCAATAGCTATAGTAGCTGGTGGTTGTGATCCATCAGGCAACATCTTAAGCTCAGCTGAACTTTACAATTCAGATACTGCAATATGGATGACTCTACCAAGCATGCATAAACCAAGGAAAATGTGCTCTGGTGTATTTATGAATGGAAAATTTTATGTCATTGGTGGGGTTGGAGTTGATAACTCTGGGCAACTAACATGTGGGGAGGAATTTGATCTCCAGACAGGAACATGGCGTGAGATACCCAACATGTTCCCTGCACGTAGTGGGGCAACTGGGGTGAATGAGGCACCTCCTCTTATTGCAGTTGTAAATAATGTGCTGTATGCTGCAGATTTTGAACAGTCAGAGTTAAAGAGATATCATCAAGACCAGAACTCATGGGCCATAATTGGAAGAATGCCTGAGAGGGCAGCTGCAATGAACGGCTGGGGAGTTGCCTTCCGGGCATGCGGAGAGCAACTTATCGTGATTGGTGGACCCAAGGGCTCGGAAGCAGGGCTTGAGGTCAATGCATGGGTCCCGGATGAAGGTAGAGCAAGATGGGATCTTCTGGCGAGGAAGCGTAGAGGTAACTTCGTCTATAACTGCGCCGTGATGGGATGTTGAGGAACGGCGTTTGCTTTTGGTAAATATTGCTTTATGGATTTCCTCTCAATGGATGATAATCTTTAATTTTCAAGGAGATGGATTCCGGCTCCAGGGTAATCTCTGCCCTATTTATGGGAAAAATTTCAGGTCTTCAGTATTATAGTAACAGCCTTAGAAGGTTCATATATCTCCCCTACCCCTGCCCCCCCTCTTTCTGTAGTTGCTTTGAAGCTTTTCCTTTCAATTACCATGAGAGCTTTTGAAATGTTGGCATCGTATGGGCATAGGTGAATAATGTGAGCTCCTGGTACATGTTGGGTTGAGCATTTTCATAAATTTAATTGAAGTAATGCAAAATTACAATTGGTCTTCCTTTCATTTTCTTTACTTTCTCTTTCCTTATAAAGAATGTTAAATCTTATTCCAATCTTTCAAAACACTTTGGCCCTGTCTATGCTATTCCCACGTTCGAAACACTAAGATTGAAAAGAAAGCAGGAGCAACTTTCTATTTTTCTTTTTATAAAATCACTTTGTCTTCATAATTTTCGTTTATTAATTCATTGGTGTTTCTGAAAATGCGTACCAACAGTTTCTTTCTTATTTTTTTTCTCCGTTTCTCTTTTTGTGTGCAGAGGTAAGTCATATGATTTCCACATCTGTACTGTGTCAGGAGTATGTGGTTTTATTTAGAAGCAATGATGTCAGCTTAATTGAAAACACTGAGCAGATATAGTAAATATGACAAACATGAAGAAAGGAAATCATATTAGTATGTGAGTGGAAAATAATGTTTTTCTCTTATTTCCCTAGTTTATCTTCTGATATAATCATTGAAAACATTGTGTGTGTGTTGCTCTTGCTTGACATTGTCATATACTGATTTCCTTACTTTTTTGTAGAATAATTACGTTATGTTATTCCCAAACCCATTGTTTGCTTACATTTATAGTATTCTTGTGGAGCCAATATTATCATAGTGATAATTAATTTATTCAGTTATTGATATAGATCTAAATGTCAAATTGGCTATATACATAAATATATTTGTTGAGCTCTGTTAAAACTCGATGGCTGCATAAACATTACTTATGGAATTCTGTGATATAGTATCAGTGACTAGACCCCTCCGGCATAATGCACCTGATGACATTGATTATACTTTGGTAAACATGGGTGCATGGCTTCCTTCTCTGTTATCTAATTTTTGGCATTTATTGTATGATTTTCGTTATGTTTGTATGGACAGCGTCCATTTTCCTTTCGTTTTAGTTGTATAACTTGCTGGTTTGAGGGAATTAAGATATATGAGGATTGGATTTATTCAAGTTTGAATTTTTAACCATTAATCAAGATGAGGGCTGATGTATACGCAGAAGGTCCATGATTTGAAATAATTTATCTAGTTCTACCAATTTGTTCCGATAATTGCATCTTTCTTCTATGTTATCTATTGATCAACTTTGGAATTTATTGATGTTCCCCAATTGTGTATGAGTTGTAAGATCAAATTTCTATTTTTTATATGGTAAACTTGCTGGTTTGAGGGCATGAGGAGAAAAAAAAAAAAAAAATTAATGTTAGCAATCCATGCAAGCAAACAGGTTGATGTCATATATCTGTTAGCATCAACCAGATACATCAAGGAATCCATTAGTTGGGTTGGGTGAGTCAGGCATTTCTGTAAAGCTGATACTTTTCATTTGGAAGTAGTGCATGAGATGCATTGAGTTTGCTTTAGCGAGTGTGCTGTTACTTGCTCAACACTCAACAATTTCTTACTGATGGCTATGCAAATTTCTTGGCCACATACTCTCCTGTGGCGGTTGCACAACCTTATGGAAGTTGGCAATTCTGACTGGGAAAATGGACTGAGTTCGGGTTTACAAGAAGCCGAAGTTACATCAATCTTCTTTGTTTGATATGTGAGATGTGGATAATGTCTTTATTTTTTAAATGTGCTGATTCATGTAGGTTGATCTTTCTCCTGGACCTCATTATGGTGTAAATATGCGTATCAGAGAGCCATTTCTATGGTGGATATTTATCACTCTTGTATGCATTCAAGAGCTAATTATAACGCAAGTATAAGGTAGATTTTATTTTCTTCTTGAAAAGGACCTGTTCTTCATCGGATCAATGAGTTGTGATCCTTGTAAAAGTTTCAAGCAATTTATCATAAGTTGCTGCTAATTGTTAAAGATCTCATTTTTTCAAAATATGCGGAATTTCTTATCCAATCGTTAATTGATAGTTATGTGCTGATGCCATTCAACAATTCCGTTTTAATTCTTTCAAGGATGATTACTGGCGTAATTTTTATTTTTATTTTATTTTATTTTTTTAAGGTGGGGTGTGTGGCCGTTCTGATATTTGGGGTGCAGATGGTTCAGTTATCTGCAAGATAATGAATGAATCTTTGTTGGAGACAACATGGAAAGTACAAAATGTACAAACAACAAGGAGAAATAGATCGTGGTGAGTGGCCCACCCCCACCAACATGTGCACTGACCCATGAAAAAAAAGAAATAAATAAATAAAAGTAAAAAACACAGTTACAGCGCTCACGTGGTGAGCTGCTTCATATCTTTCATCATTTTTAGCGCTGTTCTCTGCATCTCTAACTTTAAACTCAACCTTTTCACTGTACTTGCGTCTGTACTTTTTACTTTCCTGGGATGTTCTCCATTTCAGATTTTCGGTCGAAACACGATTAGCTAAAAGAGGGAAAAAAAAAAAAAAAAGAAGAAAATATAAAGAGGAAAAGGATCCTATTGCACTTGGGTGTTGATATATTATATATGTGAATATGTATATTCACATGAAAATCTCACTCATCTTGCATTTAAATTCTTGATGATATGACTTGATATCTTCTTGTGTAAGAAAGGCATTAACTTTGAGCTTTCCTTCAAATGTTTAATGAAGAAAATAGAGCTAAGAAGGGCTCAAGGTTTCTATATTTAGCTAGAGGTTTCAAAATTTTTGGATTTTTAGTATCCGTCAAATGCGAGAATACAAAAAGCAAAAACTTCAAAAACATATCTTCAAAGCTTTTTTTCCACCTAAATTGCTGAAATAAAGTCTGATAAAAAAAAAAAAAAATTGCTCATATAAAGGAGTAGTAGGGTTATGAGGATCCCCTTTACGGTACCATCCAAACGGGGTTCAACGTGATCAAGGTCCGCCGAAATGCTCAGCTCAGATTCGAAACTAATCATCCTAACACTGTACGGAGACCCTGAATCCGAGAACCCCATTACGGAAGCAAAGCTGCTTCGAGCCTTCAGCCTCGTACTTCTTTTCAAAACCCTAAAACGCCCTGACTCTTCGTTCAAATTTCCCGTTCCTACCCTTCCCTTCCCTAACTCTCACGACTTGAAAACATGGCCTCTGTCCAAACCCTTCCTCCAGCATCTGATCTCTCGCCCTCAGCACTTTGTCTTCTCAATGCCAAAATTTGCACCAAAGATAATGTCGCCGAACCTGCGAGTTTGATTTCGGAGCTGCAAACCCAGTCCTTCCATTTAGGTCAAGCTTTAGTTGAATTGAATGATCGGAGCCTCGGAGCTGGACTTGTATCTTCTGCTTAGTCTCAGGCCAAATGCATTTCTCTTCATCGATGCCAATGCCAAATTAAATCATCTTAGATTGTCCACACTTGCTCGTCAAGCACTATCTCAGGTTCCATTAGCTTCTCTTCTACCCTCTACATTTCTGTACCTATTGGTTTTTGGTGTTAGAATTTGAGAATTTGTTGGCATTGAATGAAGATGGAGTAAGTGGAGAGAAGGATGGCAAGGAGTGGAGATTTTCAGAGAGGAACTTCCAGCTTTAGCAAAAGAAATGGTGAAGTTGGAGACTGTTCGTGTCTATCCAGGTTAGTGCTTTTCAGCTTGTTTTGAAGCATACAAATTGAACTAGTACCTTGGTCGACGTGGGAAAATATAAGGCACTATCATTTCTGTAGAGTGATATATATTTATTAAAATACAAGATGATATAATAATGTAGTCCAGCTTAGTTAAGATAAAATTTATTATTGTTGATAGTTAATGGATATGTTGTCATCTTTTTGTAATCTGGTAAAACAACCAATTTCAAGATTAATTATGAATATGTTAACAGTTGAATGTTGTGTTCCTCTTTTCGTAATATTATCTTCATTTAAGTGACCGAGAGTTGTGATAAGTTTTCTATTGGAAAATGATTTAGGGGAATCACCTTGTTGATGAAGTAACTGTAAAAGTGACCTCTTGGGAGATAATGCTGGATTGGATTGGCAGCGTAGAGTTTTTGTGATGTCGACTTCTTGATCTTCTATGGCGCTAAAGCAGTGGAAATATGGTTAGACATCAGATAGGAACAAAACGGTGGATTTAAATTTTAAAAAGTGTTAGGATCGACACATGCTTCACGGACCTTAGCAATTAGCTAGTATGCAATGATACTGCACAAGCTTTTTAAAGCATAGTTGGAATAGAGAACCAGGGCTCTCAAATGCTTATTTATACTTCGCAATAAGAACATGATTAGTTTTATGACGTATGAGCTCGTACTGGGAAAATAAATATCAAGCATATATCATGTCATTGTCACTGCGTGAAGAAAGCAAGTCAGAAAAGCCGAAAAGGATGATGGCTACATAAACTAGTTAAATAATTTTGTTGATATTAAATGCTTTTCAAAGCTCATTTTGGAATTACCTCATCAAGGAATTTCTATCATTTATTGCTCCCACAAGCACTATCTTAGGAGTTGTAATTATCCTCACTTCAGTCCATAGCTGCTTTCTTCCATAGTTGTAAAAGATAGTATTTTTCATGTGAAAATTTGGTTGGATCTTTTCAGTTCCCTTTCTCCCCCTCTATCAGGCGGGTTGTGTTTTTAAGATAGTTATTGGTTGATTACTTTCATACTACGTTTCATTAGTTTGATTGGTTTCTTAACTCCTTTATATGTCTTTCAGAAACTGCTCTAAAACTTTGATACCTTAGTTGGCGCTATTAAAGATGCTGTATCTCATACTATAAACAAAAACCTAAGGAAGCATTCTGCTATATAGAATTCAGAAATGAGTACCATTTCTTAATCAGAACCAGATAAAATTGCGATTTAATTGCAAGTCATGCACGTATGCAATATTCATTAATATATCCTCAACCATTACAGGAATGACAGAAGAATTATTAACTTCAATTACAAGGAAACACCCTCATTGGAAGCATCTGGTATCGGCAGTTGATCATAGAGTAGATCGTGCTCTGGCCAATTTAAGGCCATATGCAATTGCTTATCATCGGGCCCTTCTTTCTTCCCTCCTTGGATGGCCCCCACCTCCTTCTATTTTTGAATTCAGATGTTAGTTAGGAATGCAAATCAAATCTTCAGTCCACCATATATATCCTGTATGCAAGCAGATCTCAAACTCAAGTATTCTGAAGACTTCCTTGCCCTGTGCAACCTGCGGGAGTTGCAAAGACAAAGGAAAGGCAGGCAACTCGAGGGTCATGATAGGGAAGTGGCTTTGTAGCAACCACTTTTGGGCAGTGGAAGAGTTAGTGAATCCATATCATTGGCATCCCAACGGCATTTCTAAAAATGGGTTGACAAGCCAGAATTTATTTTATCAAACGAGATTATGTTGACTCAATGGATAAATTGTTGGTCGATAAAGCAAATCTAGGTTGAGTATAGTTGCAGAGAATGGACCGATGTTGAATATAGTATGAAATAATAATTATACCATTTGAGTTGAGGGCTAGCTATCACGCGTATCAACAAATCTGAAGGTTATCTCTGCAAATTGATTTTCTGTCAAATTCAGATGTTATTAATTTTGCAGTTTACATTATGAAGTTGCATTGCGCCATTCGATATTGGCACCGGTGCGCATCCATGTGAAAGCGCCACCATTGCCTTTACCTTCAAACAGAATAAGAAGAGTAGCAGTTTTTCACTTTTTTGGATCATCGACATGCATGAAGCTAGAATGCTCCCTTCTCAGTAATTGTTTTTTTCAGATTTGACTTGTCTGTAACGAAACAAAGAACCAATAGCATTAGTCACTCGCTTTCTCAGAGGCTTCTGTGGGTTGCATGTCGCTAGTGCGAAATAGATTCAGCGTCTTTGAGACTCGAGAAATAAAAGAAGACGTTATTTCTAATTTTTTTTTTTCAGAGGTATTTGATAGATGAATTTTTTTAAATTTTATGATTATGAATTATAAGAAATATAAATTCTAAAATTTATGAATTTTAAACATTTTAAAATACATTTTGTTGATTTTAAATATTTATAAACAATTTTTTTTAAATGTTTTTAAGGAATGTTTGATAGATTATTTATTTTTGAATTTTAAAATTTTTAAAATATGTTTGGTTAATGTGAATTTTTTTAAAAATATTTTTAAAAGGTCAAAAAATTAAAATTGTACCCATCTCATAAGATTTTTTTAATAAAATTTATATTAAAAAAATCTTAAAAGCATGTTTTTTTTTTAGATTCTATTTTTAAGAAATTTATATTAAACATAGGAAAAGAAATCCTAAATTAGAATTTTCAGAATTCAAAAAATAATGTTTTTACTAAACACCTCTTAAAAGATAAAAAAAAAAAAATTAAAATCTTGTGATTCTTTTTAATGAATAAAAAAAAAAACATAAAATTCTATTTTTAAAAATTTATATAAAAATAAAAAATTGTAAATTAAATTCTTAAAATTCAAAAAAATAAAATCTTTCTTCCAAACACCCTTAAAGTTACAAATAATTTTCAAAATCAAAGAATGTTGTCCGTACGTGCTGGCGATGCAAAAGATTGTTGTATAGCAGCCAAAGCAAAAAATAAATAAATAAATAAAATAATGATATCCAGTTGAGTCGGCACCGACTCTACGAGTTGAGAGAGTTGGTCATTCATTGCCCAATAACAATCCGGCAGCCTCTAACTTTGATGCAACATAGCGGGCTCTTCTCGTGGACCAACCAAGGCAAAAGAACAAGCAGACCAAACCTTTCGACTATACACTTGTCTGCTCTTCTTCGGAAGTTGTACTCACTGCGGATATTATTTGTGTAGTGTGATGTTAAAGAGTATCCGTGTATATTATTTTTATATTTTTTTAATATCTCTTTTATTTATAGTATTTTCTTCTTATTATTATTTATATTATATGAGGCAAGTTATATTCAGTTTTTTTCTTAATTGTTTTGGTTTTATATTATATTTAGTAGAATTTTTTTATGGGAGCATAATGTTTTTATTGAAAGTAGAAATTAAATTTTACTAAATTAATATATTTGAAAAAATTGAAGTTTATTTGATGTATATTAGTATAATTTAAAATGTTGTAAGATATGTATAAGCAGTACCCTTATTGATAAACGAGGCAAATTAGCTTTCTCCCCTTAATTTAGTCTAATCACAACCTCAAATTATGCAGAACTGATTCTTATATAAGCAGAATCATTGTAAATTTGTAATGTAAAGTTTTAAGCAATCAAATATATATAGAGAGAGATTCATGATCATTCGGATTACTTGTTTTCTATCGCTTATTTGTATCCATGCATTCCTTCTCTTGCTTTTCATGATATGCACAGTGTAGAGGCATAATGTTTCCCAAATTGATTCATTTGAAGGCTAGTGGACCAGAAGAAACAGCAATAACAGACTGAAAAAAGGTGCTTCGAAAAGGGTAGATGATAATCTTGTAGGATCTTTAGCTGACAAAGGCTTGAATAATGGCAAAGGTCCTCCGTTCCCTACACTTTTCAGAGGGATATTGCTATTGCAGTTATATATAGGAGAGGGGGCTGTAGCATAAGGTGCCTACCTCCTGCCCCATAGACCATGGTGTTTCATTAGTTGGACAGATGTTCTGTAAGCATTAGTATTAGGTCTAGATTCAGGACTGCATAACCATCCAACTTGTTTAGATGAGCAACGTGAAGAATACAAGAGAGGCTGAGGCTAGGTGCCTAGCTAGGTCCCTCACAAGCTAGCTTTGATACTTGATCTTTTCAAGACCCCATTTGATTGGACAGTTCTAGCCAGAATCATTAATAGCAACATGTGAAGAAGAACTGGAAGCTTCCGCTTTCAGTTCCAAAAAATACTAGCTCCAAGTTTAATTAATTGTCCCGACGATATATAAACACAGACGAAAAGAAACAGTTTGCTGTTACCTCACTGAGAAAAAAAGGTCCAACCAGTTTTAATTAAAGAGATATTCATTTTCTAATCCTCTACTTGAATTGTCTCTTATACTACAATTTCATTCATCAAAGTTAAAGTTTTTATCAAAATACAGCTGCTGTAAATTAGTTCTCACAATAATTCGTAAGAAACATATCGAATTTTCTATTTATTTGCATGGAGGTATGAGAGATCAAGTTTACAGAAATAAAGTAAGGTAATGAGAGAAAAAAAAAAAAAGGAAAAAAAAGTTTTCTCTTTTATTTATGATTTATGATGAAAGGATTTAGGCACTAATTCCAAAGTAATCCAAGAGAATCTTTGGCATTGGGCCCATTACCTTAGAAATGACGAAGATTTTAACGTGAATTATGCACATGAATTGTTTTTGTTGAGACTGAGAGTGTCCACATCGTTTGCAGGGCAGTACTAGACAGTAGACACGCCCTCTTCGTGTTGCTACTCAAATCCTGAAATACCACGTGTTATCTGCGTAGCTCCTCCGTCTCCATAAGAGACTGCAAAGTTAGGCCCAAATTAGAGGTTTGGTAAATAATGCCAAACCTCCAATTATTAGTTTTGTCTCAGCCATGTTCCTCAGCCACAGTGATCACAAGAAGAAGAAGAAGAAGAAGAAGAAAGTAGTAGTAGTAGCAGTAGACAGTAGCCACTCTTTTTTCCAGTTGTCGCTTTCACAACCCGCGTTTCTGTGTTGTCTAGTCGTTCATCTTCTTGTGTGCATGGTTCGTCACATCAAACTATCATCTCTATAGCCTACAAGAGGAAAGAAACAAGTTTACTAAACAACAGCTTATGGCTAAGTAATTAATACTTTGGTTGTTCTAATTAGGATTCATAGGTTTTTTTTTTTTTTTGTTTGAATCCGCCAATGTGAAGGAACAAATTTTTGATTGCTTGACAAGTAAGAATCACCAAGCTTCTCTCTTAAATTGACAAGGATAGATATTTTTTACGTACTAAATAGTTAAGTTTCTCACTTTTCTATAATAATCATTAAGAACCGCCAAAACTAATTAGCTAATTAAGCTTAGCGACTTAAAAATTTCGAATAAAGCCAAAACTAATCAAGTTTTTTAAGCTAAAGATGGAAGGGTTATCATTGGTCCTTCAGAATTGTTTAACGCTACAAACGTTGCGCAAGAAATTCTTTAATCATTCTTCAATAATCATTTTGAGTATCCACTGTTTTATATGCCGTTAGATTGGCTTAGATTTTGATTTCTGACCTAACCAACAAAAGAAGAAAAAAAAAACATATCTGAATAGAAAACATATATTAGGGACTGTGAAGAGTGAACTAATTAACAAGTAGAAAATATATATTAGGCAAGCTTAATTAAAAACACAGTATCTGTGTGGAGAACCTTAATTTTCTTGAGAAACAAAACAAACATGGCACCATTTGCTTCCCTGTTTACATCTAAACCACAACCAAAATATTAAGATTGTTTTGTTCATGGTGCATGAATCTCAAACAAGAGAACCTTGTGGAGTTATATTATAATGTATTTCTTATCCAAGGGATCCCCAAACAACAGTAGTAGTGGGTCATGTACTGCACAAATTGGTGACAAAGAGGGCCCTGATTAAAACAAATCAAATCATCAATGTGCATCTGCTGCTTGTCTTATTATAACTAATTAGTCTCTTGAAGAAATTTTTGTCGCACACTGTGTCTCCCCCTTAACCTCTATTTAAGCTGCTTGTTAGTCCCCTCTTCAGGGCAACTTCTATCCCACAACTCACTAGAAAAGCAAATCAATTTAGCCAAAGGGATAGTTCAAAATTCAGTTGAAGGTCAAAATTCTTGAGTCATGTCTAGCCGAAGAAGATCCAGAGCTTCAAAATTCACAGAGAATGAGATTAATGATCTTGTCTCAAAGTTACAAGCAATACTGCCACAACTAAACCAAAGAACCAACTCAAGGGTAAGGTTTTGCTTGCTCAGCTAGTTTTAAGGCTATGTTTGGTCTTGTATATATATAAGGAAGTTTGTGTTTTTGGTGTGCTGCAGGTATCAGCGTCGAAGATTTTGAAGGAAACATGCAGTCACATCATACGGTTGCAGAAAGAGGTGGAAGAGCTTAGTGAAAGCCTATCAAGATTGATGGATTCTGCGGATATCAGTGATATTGACGAAGAGACTCTTAGAAGATTTTTGCAACAATAACAAACATTGTCTTTTTCCTTGATCCCCGGCCATAGGCCCCATCACCTACACCCTCTTGCTTTTTCGTTTTCTCCCTTAATGTGTTGCGACCACCATCATATAATATGTAATCTCTACTGTATTTTCTTAATTTGAACTATCATTGGGTCACCAATCAAACTGCAATATATGTTCTTTTTTCGGCTATCATTCGCGAAATGAGATACATAACAATCAATTACTGATGGGAAATCTTAGTTTTTTTTATTACATTCTCTTGATTATCACTTGGCTAAACCCAAGTGGCATGGGAAATCTCCTTGAATTATCAGTCAAGTTTTGTTTTTTTAGGTCTATTCAAGGTTCATTGGCTAGTGAATTCTCTCTTTTTAACCCTTTATATATATATATATATATATATAGTAAAAGTAACATTCAATATGTTATATTGCTTTCTTTAAAAAAAATAAATAAATAAAGAACTCGTATCAATTGAACAAATCAATATGAGAATCCACAGCATAGGGACTATTAATTAAGCTCCACAAGACTGCATGAAGTGGGGTTTGTTAACTTTATCGAATAACTCATTGAACAATAACAACAACGATAATATAATAAGTTTTATTTCAATTATACATATCACCAAAGTCATTAAGCTCTATTATTATTTACCATGAATTGTCTTTTTTTATAATTTTTTCTAATTTATTTTTTAATGTCTCTCTTTACAATCTTTTTATAAGACTAAAACCACTATGTCCTTATTCATCAAATATATATATATATATATATATATATATATATACACGAAAGAGAGTTTTGTACACTCAAACGAAAAGATAACCATCACACAATGAACATCGAAAGGATAAATTAAATACTGATTAATTAGAAAGCCAAGATTCTAACCGAATTCTTAATCAGATATCTCTGCATGTTGGGTTTTTCTTAATTAATTTTTGTTCTCCTCATTGTACTAATTAAGGTTGTTCGTAGAGCAAACTAGAGTAATTAATATAAAACACGATTTGAACTCATTCTAGACTTTTTATAAGATCTATGACTATATCCAAATATTGACATTGTCAAGTATTAGAATGCCAAAATCTAAAATCCAGCTTGCAGAAACATAGTTGAGAGTTAAGACAAACGAAAAAGTCAATATGCTTTGAATGTGAAAAGATTTTAAATAAGATATGCGGAAAAAAAAAAAAAACAAGAAACAAAGAAAGACTAACAGATTATCCAAATTAAGATATATGAATTTCAAATTTTAATATTTACTTCTGAAATGGATTAATTTTGTCACGGTGTACTGCACTGGTGTGGTTAGTAGTGCCTCGTGATCGTGGGAAACATAGAAATTAGAAAGTCTCATTTCAAGACCAAGCTTATTTTTAGGCCCAAGACCCACAAATCACATTTTCCAAACAAAAAAAAAATATAGCGGAGCTATTCATAATAAAATGGTCAAGGATAACATAATGCATTGCAAATCATGCTTATCTATTTTTATTGATCAAAAGTGTTGACTTTCTGAGTTTTTGCGTGCACGCAGGCATGTTTACATTGAGGTAGAGATCTTTTATGACAATATTTATTTATTTATTTTTACTTTCTCAACAATAAAATGATACTCCCAACTCAAATTCATAGACATTTTAGAATTTTAAGGTCGGCTTTTCTCGTAAGTTTACCGATGATTGGCTTTTCTTTTTTTTTTTAAAAAAAAATTACCTTGAGTTTAACAAAAAAGAGAGTATCTGTATCTTGTAGTCTAACTTAGAATAAATCTAAGAAGAAAGTAATTGAATTTCACAATTCAGAGATTCTGAAGCAAAATATTTCATCATCTTCATTAAATTAAGTCCAACAGAACAGATTAATAAGTAATTTGTTGTCCCTTGCTAAGCAAATATTACAGGTCAAATGTTATGGTAAAGTAGCCGAAGAAAAGAGTAGTTTTATTTGAGAACAACTTTTTTCTTTCATTACCCAGGAGGACACTGCCTCATGCTTCAGCACTTATCATTATATACAATCAAAAAAAAAAAAAAAATTGATCATTACGACTCTCATAGTAATAAATACATTGTAAGTAAAATAGAAAACAGCCAAGAATCACAGATCACTAGTATGTTTTTTAAGGAAAAGGGAAATTAACTGGAGATTTCAATGGAGAGACATATGAAACTGGTCTAACAAGGGACGAATATGTGCAATGATGGCTAAGCTGTTACTGGTGTACTCCCTGCAGTTCTTCATCTTGCTCTTCACCTCCCCGATAGCATTTGACTCCATCTCCTCCAATCCATCCAGGCAACTCTCCTGGTCGGTCACGGCGGCGCTGATCCATGTCTGGATGTCGTTGATCTTCGCATCCGTCAATGCTTTCTCACCCGCCTCCATTGCCGATACCGAATCACTGAGTCGACTCAGCGCGTCGTCTATCTGATCCTTGCAATCTGCCAGAGCTGACCCGTTTGTGTTTTTGAAGAAAGATGAGAGCTTGGAGAGTTCGGCGATGGAGACCTGAAGAGAGAGCTTGAAAATGGCTTCTGGGTCGTTGGGGATGCTGGGATTGAGGGAAGAGGATAAGGTTGAGACACAGGACGCGGGAAACCGAGTCACGTTGCAAACGGTTTTGATGGAATCGACCGAGTTGGCAGAATTGGATGGGGTTTGGGTGCGGGGTGACTCGGTCTCAGAGTCGGTGATCAGAGCACCAAGCATCATACCGACGATTAGGGTTAGGAAGAGGATGCCGAAAATAGAAATGGTAGCGACGAGGGTCTTATGACTAACCCTGCGCTGCTGATGCTGGAGAGGTTGATCTTCAAGATGATCACCATCTACTTTGCCATACCCTTTCAAGAACTTGAAAGACTCCATCGCTTCTTATTCCTTGTTTACGACCGTGTACTTATGAAACCACTCGACAAGGCAACGAAAGCATGAAATAGGCCTTCCATTCTTTTTTTCTTTTCTTTTTTTAATGAAACCGTGTTTTAGGTTTTGATTTTGCGGTCGGGTTTCAAAATCCAGCGTCTGGGTCAAAGCTTCTGTATACTTCTCTAAGAGGCTTTTAAATCATATAATAATAATTTACTCAAGCTATAACTTGAATGATAAAGAAAATTAAATAGCTTGTGCACTGTGAAATTGGCAATTAAAGATTAGGTCAATAAAACCCTGGCTGAGGGCTGTGGCAAACGGAGATAAAACATCAGTTTAGAATTTTAGATAATAGTTTATTTCACTCATGCGTCTGCCAAACAAGTAAATGTAACCTAGTCCGCTACTAAATTGAAGACGGGGCCGTCCTCTTTTAACTTACTTCCGACAAAAATGACAATCGAACTAAAAACATAAATAGAGATCATCAAAAGTAAAATTGATTATACGAAGGCATATTCCATACACGAACACGACACCGGGAAAGCTGCTTCTGTGATTATAGTATACATCCACCAACAATAACAAGCCACACACGACATCTATGAATATTCAAGAGTCTTCAACATCAGAGATGTAAATTAAGAAGCAGATGACATTAGCGGCAGTGGATGCCACTGAATAAAAAAATTAACTGCCAAATGTTACCGGAGCAAAGCTCAATACTTTAAAAACGGCTAATAGTTCCAAAACATGATTCGAGATTGGAAAAGTATAAAACTGATGTTTGCCATAGAAAATTAACCAGACTACAGGTACTAGTAAGAACTGACACAAGAATTATGAGTACTTGCAAAAGACGACATATATCCATAATTTAATCCTCATCCTCTTCATCACCATCTCCACCAGATGCCTTCTTAGCAGCAGCCCTGAGGTTCTTTCTCTTCACCCTTCCAGGACGCCCACCACCAAGAGGACTCGTAAGTGAGAAATCAATGTGCTTCTGTGAATCAACCCTCACCATGAAAGATGGGATGTTCACCACCTGCCTTCCAACCCTGCCAAGCCAGAAAAGAAAAGAGACACGTCCATTATATTAAACTCAATATCCTGATTTAACCTGAGCTAAGTCATCATACAGAAAAAAAGGTAACAATGGCTTAAGGTTGCTTTCTCAAAGATGCAACAATACAGAGCTAAATGTTGAACGGCATGTAATTTATTATACCAAAAAGAAAAGGTGCCATTTTCGCCCAGCGGTTAAAAGTTGGCATGTAATTTATACACAGGTTAACGATAATGCATGGTATTGTATAAGCCAGGCAACAAGTACAGTACTAAAACAGTTGTCACGCTTAAGTATACATGTAATTTTATTTTATGGCAAAAAGATTTTGCTCCATAGAGTTTTATAATCTATACGGGAAAGAATAAAAAATCACTTGGGCGGTGGTTGAAAAAACATTTGTATTAGAAACACAGATTAATACTAGGTGGAATGGAACTGATGATTTTAACCTCTAGACATATCTACTGACAGAGAACACAAACAACAAAGATATACCCATTATAGCATAAATAGCAGACAAGAAGTAAATTCTGTTCTATCTAATTGACACAACTTACACTTCACTCAATAACACACGATTCACAAACATTGAAACTTCATCTCTCGTAGTGAAAAAATATAATTAATCAAAAAAAACATTAACCAAATATTGTAAAATATCTAAGCTAGGAAAAGAGCGAACAATTGGTGCAAGAGAATAAGCGTTGCCTCAACAGCTCCGCGATTTGGAAACGGTGCAAATAGAACAATACCCTTATATCAAGCTAAGAATGTATCCCTATATGTCCGCCGCTGAATCCAAATGTTTGCATTCCCCAATTAGTTAAGTGCTCAAAGTTCAAACTTTTTTCTTGAATTTTTTGCTTCTCTTTAAAAAAAGGAGGGAAATCAAGCATACCTAATATGCCTCTGCCTGATTAGCACCCTAGCATGGTGAATTGATTTTGCCATCCCAGATTTGAATACAAGAGTTTGAAGGCGACGCTCGAGGAAGTTCTCCACGGTCAAAGCCAAGACATAATCGAGCTTGTTCTGGCTTTCATCGAGAAGCCCATAACGAAACATCCTACGAAGAAGAGCCTCACCCTCAAAGATCCGACGAGGGTTCTTCTCGTCAAGGGTCAAAAGCATCCTTGCATTATTACGGATACGGCTCAAAGCATACTGAACCCTCCACAGCTCCCTCTTGCAGCGAAGTCCATACTCCCCCACAAGCTTCAACTCAGCATCCAAACGCTCCTTCTCGTATGGGCGACGAGGCTTCTTAAAGGTCTTACCATCTAATTACGAATGCAAGTATAAATTGACGAATGAACAATCACATTTTCCAGAACACATATATGTAAATACAGATGCATAATATGAACTCTTGTTGCCTCAGACTAAATCAATAATTGATAACACTAGGTTAAATAGAAAAAGGTTCAACGGTTTTTTTAAAGAGAAAGAAATAGAGCCAGATCAGGCAGAGCGAGATAAATGACAAACAATAAATTATTAAAACCTAAGCAGTCTCCATTTTTCAGATACCAAATTACAACATTGATCAGAAATTCTGGAAGAAACTTACAGTTGCGGTAGAATGAAACGTGCACCATAGCTTCTCTACTCTGGAGCCGTCACCTTGCTCGGCTTCTCTCCCCTCACGACCTAGGTATTCTACTCACCAGAGAACTTCATGCCACTCGCTTTCCGCCTTTTAAAAGAACCCAAAACCCTAGTTCCGGAACAAGGTGTTGGGCTTAATGCCTATATTTATTGGGCCCATATTAAGGTGTGTCATTTGAAATTTTAAATGAGGCCCGATAAAAGTAGGAGATTTCTTTTGTAACCCCTGGAATCTAACCCCCAGATCAAGACCTTTGCTGGAGCGGGGAACACCAAAAAGCTGAGAATAATTCTCCTGCCCTACGAAGAAGAAAGATGTTAAACAAGAGTAGGCAAAGTGATAATTCATAAGGCCAAAAATAGGAAAAGAAAAAGAGCAACTTGGTTTTGTAACTAATGTTTCTGTGCATTTTAAGGAAGTTGCTTGGCAGGGAAGTGCTGCCAAGATAGCTAGAAACAAGCTCCACCAACACACGATCGAGTATATATGCAGAGACTCAATTCTGACATTCATCATTCATCCAATCCGGTCCCAGATGATGATGCCATATTGCAGGCTGCATTAATAATTCCACTTTGTATTTAGGTTCAGCCGTTAGATTCACCATCAAAACATTTTGTTTTTCGTTTATTTTGATAATGATAAATATAACAAGGTTTTCTGTACCATAAATAGCCCAACTCCCTCTATTCTAAACCATTACATTATCAGCAGCCTTGATTATTTTTTTCTGGTTGTTTATACTGTTTTAAGAAAAAAAGTATTTTGGATGTTTTCTTGTTCGTGTATAAGAAAACTTTGGTTAATGTTACTGACTTACCCATGCTAATGTCTGTTTCGTTAACATCTTCCAGAATTTCTTGTGGTATTTTATTTTTAATTTTTTTTAACAAAGGATTAAGATGGTGGTGAAAGAAAATAATTAATTAAATATTTAATATTACATTAAGCTCTTACTTAAAAACTCTTGATTAAACTAAAATAGTTATAGTTAATCTTCATGATGCAAGTTTGAGTGATTTATATAGAATGCAGTACGGTATAATTAAAGTTTGTTTAGCGTCATATAAAAAAAATGGTGGTGAACAAAAGGAGAAAGGTATTTATGGCATTCGAGGAAAAAAAAATAAAATTAGCCGGCTCTTCCTATCACCGTTCAATCCCATTTGCGCCTTTTTACAAAAATAGGACAATCATATGAGTTAAATAATAAAAAAATATCATCCTAATCCATCCAGAGTCGCATTTGGCATCAAAATATCATCGTTACGTCATCAAATCAATCATTTATCAACTAATTAAAAAAGTCAAATTGGTCAACTAGGTTAAGTTGATAATAAGACTCCTTTAACAAGAACCAAGTTTCTTTTTTTTTAATATCAAAACAAGTAGAAAGTTTTTTTTAAATGATATAATAACAGTTTTTTATGCCTCACATAAAATTATAATTGTAAATATTTTTACGGTAAAATAACTAAAATGAAATATGGCTTCTTTTTTTTTTATGGGTAAAAAATGGCTTGTTTTAAGTTTGATAAGCTGACTCAATATTAAAGTTAATAATTGACTGAATTAATAATTAAAAATTGGTTTCCCACCACAGACGAGGCGTTATATGATGACAGTGAACGAATAAATTGCCACATTGTGAGGCCGGTGCTAGCCAGCCATTGATGAGTGAGTGACTCTTTCGGTTTCGATTTCAGTTTCCTTTTTTCCCTTACAAAATCAATCCTTTACCATCCAATTCTCTGCTTCCGTTTTCCTATTACCAAAATAAAAATAAGAGCTTTGTGTGAACCTCCCTAAGATTTCGCCCCAAAATCTTGATTCCTCTCTTTCAAATACCCTCTTCGTCTTCCTTCTTCCTACATTTTCAACTTTCTCTTCTTCGGTACCCGCAGATATAGGTTTCTGTGTTCTTGGTGGAAATGGCGTCAAATATAGGTATGATGGACAGTGCATACTTTGTGGGCAGGAATGAGATTTTGACCTGGATCAACAGCACACTTCAGCTTAATCTCTCACGCATTGAGGAGGTAAATCTGCGGTTTCGTTTGTTTAAGCCTGCTTTGCAAAGTGGGGGTTTTCTCCTCCTTGTATTTTATTCTATCCCATGTCTTGCCATATTCAGTGAAAATTCCTTGTCTTTGAGCTGCATTGCTTTGTTTGTGCTGCTGCTGCTTATATTCGTAATGCATTTTCCCTCTTGCTTCTATTCCTCTATCTGATTGTCTTAGTGAAAATAAAATCTTGGGTCAAGCAAGATTTTTGAAATAATTATTACTTTTATTTTGACATTGGAAGCTTTACCCTGTGATTTTTTGAAGTTTAGGAATATTTTACTCTGCCAGTTTTAAATGTTGTAAACCGTCGGTACTGTTGGCTTTTACACTTTTAAAAAGATATGATTCTCGTTTTCAATTACCCTTAACATTTATACAAGTTTTTAGCATTTTAGAGAAAACAGTATTTTTTGCAAAACAAGTGAATCATCCCCCAACCTCTTTTCCTCTAATTACAAAAAGTTAATAATACTTTAGTTCTGTTATGCTTACATGGTATTTACCTCTTGCTATGGATTTCAAGTAAGAATTTCAAAAGTTATCAGGAAACTCACAAGCACCGACTGCTAATGCTGTGCTTAGGTGTCAATATCAATTTGGATGTCATTGTTTTTGCATCAAAATCTTATTAGATCATCTGCCTTTATCTTCCTTTATTTCTCTTACTTTTTTCAAATGATTCAAGTTCTTCATCTGTAAGGCTGGTATGGTAAAGTTGGTTATTCATCATCAACTATCTCCTTTTTGGCTCTGATGCCATACATTCTTTGGCTAGGCTGCATCTGGTGCTGTACAATGCCAGATGATGGACATGACACATCCAGGGGTTGTTCCGATGCACAAGGTGGCAATTTAGCTTCTTTTCATTTTTTGCTCCCCATAGGTTTTTCAAAGTTAATTATTTTTGCAATATGGGATTTATTCTAGGTGAATTTTGATGCAAAGACGGAGTATGATATGATCCAGAATTACAAGGTTCTGCAGGATGTATTCAACAAGTTGAAAATTGACAAGGTAATTTCATCTTAGAGAGAGAGAAACACGGATACTTCTGCATAACATCTGTTGGTTCACACCACTCTCTTTAGCATCAGTTGTCTCTGAGTTGCATTACCATGTTTTTTCCAAGAATAATTATCACGTATTGAAATATGATTTAATCAGACATGATACAAGATTAAGGGAAATACTTGGAAGTGAATTTGATATGAGGAATATGAGAGAATTGAATAATGCTAGGAATGGGTTAGCTTATTATAACTTTCAAGTGTACTACGCCTTTATTCAGAGTTTTCTATGGAATAGTTTACTGGCAAAAAAATTTCAGCATATTGGCTAATTGTTTGATTATCAAAATTTTATGTTTACAAGTGCAACTTCGCTTAAGATGCGACAACAAAATTATGTTCGCATTTTTGTTCTAACATGAATACCATGTTACAGCACATTGAAGTTAACAGGCTTGTTAAAGGCCGACCTTTGGACAACTTGGAGTTCCTACAATGGCTGAAACGCTACTGCGATTCTGTGAATGGTGGCATCATGAATGAGTATGCTACTTGCTCTGAGTTTTCCATATTACTCATATGAATACTTCATTGCAGAATTAATTGAATGACACCTGTCTACTGCATACATATATTTTTATGAATGTTCAGAGACAGGATGTTATGCTTTACATTTATGTTATTCATTGAACTGTGTCTTTTATCAAATATTTTCCTTTTAGGAACTACAATCCTGTTGAGCGAAGGTGCAAGGGTGGAAGGGACCGAAATCTTAAGAATTCTCTGAAGAGCTATAAATCACTGCAAACAAATACTATGAACCATCCTGGTTCTGGCGATACATTCAATACCAACAAAACTTCAGGTTTGCTTCTTGAAGTTTCCGATTCAAATTCATCATGATACTCTTTCTTCTTTTCTTATGATGTCTTTTGGGTATAGGGAACAGGCATGTAAGGTCAAGTGGAACAGCTGGCGAGGCTAATTCTTTGGAAGAGATTCAGGCTTTATCCAAGGAGGTAGGAATATCAAACCCTTCATATCTGTAATAACTGTAACAACGATATAAAAAGTAATTCTCCATCTTCTTGCTTTGGAGGATCTCTAGATACATTATTCCTTGGATAGGTTGTAGTAATAGAGTGCTGCAAATGGTTAAGCACTGTGCTTATGCTTTCACTCTCTTAACTATCAATTTGTTCTTGTAAGCGTTTTTCCATTGAAAATTTATTTAATTCTTTTAATATACCGCCTTCTAGTTAGTACTGTTCATTGTTTATTTATTTAATTTATTTTTTGCCTTTGCAAAGGTTGCTGATCTCAAACTCTCTGTGGATCTCCTGGAAAAAGAAAGAGATTTTTACTTTGCAAAATTACGGGATATAGAAATTCTTTGTCAGACTCCAGAACTGGAGGACCTTCCTGTAAGAATTCTCACGAAGGCTTGCACTTACTGATTGCAGTTTCACATACTGTTTTTCACAAAATGATTGAGGAAATCTTTTGACTCCGTGCTTGGGATCATGTGTACTCTTTATGCACTATGGCCGCATATATCATATTCTATTCTCACGTTTTAGCCGGGGGCTTTTTATTTTATCTGAATTTATAGATACCTTTTATGATTGACTGTGGTTATTGATATTTATATCTTTGTTTTGGTTTGATTAAACTTAAGCTGGATGATGGTTCCTGTATTAATGTTAAAAATTGTTTACAGTTATGTCCATATTTACTAACGATCTATTCCCAAACTCTGATATTATCAACCAACCCAAAAGCATTCCAAACCGTGGTCAATATTTGAATGTGGTTGTTAAAAGATAAACTGAACTTTTTAATACGAATGAAATAAATGTTGTGCAATTGCGCAGGTGTCCGTAGCAATTAAGAAGATTTTGTATGCTGCTGATGCGAAGGAATCAGCATTAGAGGAAGCTCAGGATTACCTTAACCAAACTTTGAATGATGATGAAGCTGAAGAAGAAGCAGAAGGAGAAATTGACAAGGTCTAACAGAATTAGCTCCTGGTTGGTAAGATATTTTTTAGGCTTGTGGTTATGTAATCCCGACGGCTGTGATGCCATGAAATTGGTGATCCCTCCCGGCCATCGAGTGACATTTAGTTTAAGAGTTATAGTTACATGTTATTTGTTTTCTCTTTGTAAGTGCTGGGTAATTGATCATAGAACAATCGACTGAATTTTTCCAATAACTAGACTTGAGCTCATCATCCGCTTTTCTTCTCTCGTACAATAGTTATCAGTTCTTTAGAAATGGAAGTGGTATGGCCATAGTTGTTATGTTTAGAGTGCTTTACTTATACGAAAGCAAAACTAATTGTATTCATTCACTAGCTTCCAAAGAATTGTGTCTAGAATCGAATTAAATATTCGTTGATGGAATTAGGGTTTTTTCTTCGGTACATTAAAAATTAAGGAGTTGATCTTACGAGCCCATTCTTGTTTGCAAAGCCACAAAGAAATTGGAAACAATTCAACCGGATATCAGGTTGAGTGGCGCGGATGGTTATCTTAAGATTGGGTTTTATTGCATTGTCAGCAAGAAACATAGGAAAATGGCACGCCAATCGATCTCACAGCAGCAATGGAGAGGCGATGGGGGTGTGGACAAGAAAGGAATATATCAACAAGCTTCCGCTGTAGCGCCTCCATTATACACAGGACATGGATCCTCTCTATATATACACAGAGGGTGGCCATGAGGCATAAAACGACTAGAAGTCTAAAACTCGGATAGCTACACGCTAACAAAATTTCACTAGAAGATAAATACTATCTATCAGAGAAAAAACAGTATCAGCATGCTAACATGTACACGAATCATTGCAAACGTAAAAATAAGGTACAAGGTTGCAGTCCATAGCACTTAAAGTCCCAAGGTTCAATATCCATAGCTCTCGTCATATATTGCATTGCCGCGATTCCTCTTCGATTTATCAGCCTGCACAGAGGTGGTAGTGCATTATTAGTACAGCATGTCAGATATGGTAGCGACCATAGTGCCAAATATTTATTTTTTTAAAAAAAAAAAAAGTTGAAGCGTAACACATTAAAATACCCTGTTGATCAGATTCTCAAATTCTGATGTTCCATGCTCTTGAATGTACTTCTCTGCAGCAGTTAGAATGTCATCTGGTTTACCCAAGTAGTCCTCTTTCCTTGGGACATACCATATGTTAACAGTCTGAGGATTGAGAAAGAAAGGCCTCACATAATGCTCATACACATATGCAGCACCACTAAAGTAAGGGAGGACCAACCAGCAAGTTAATATCAGCTTTGCATATGGCCAGATAGGGATCCTGAAAAAATGGTCAAGAAAATTAAACCAAAACTGAAAAGTATTAGCTTTTGTTTCTTCTTCTACATATAGTCTTGACATGCAATATTGCACCGAACTTAATAAACGCAGATACTTACAGAATTCTAATGTTGATTTCAACATTACAAAGAATTCACTAGAGAGTTTTCATGCTGCACTCTACGATAACTACTCTATTCCCAAAATCTCCACTTTGTCACATTTACAAATATTTGGTATTTTAAACTATAAAGGAAACACGAAATAAACATAAAGTGATTGCCAGGGCAGGGCATAAAATTTACCATTCAAGGACTTTGTAGAAAGTAAGTTCAAATAGGGTGATCAATGAATGCAGAACCCAATAAGTAAGCCATTGCTGGTCGTCAACGGGAGACTTACTTTCAATTGCCTTGATTGAAGCATATCTGTCATAAAAGGAAAAAAGGAACCACATAACCAATGTATATCAATCTATTTCTCAAACTCTCATAATATAAATTATGCAATCCTAGCACCATCACTAAGTGGGGATCATGATAAATGCAAACTGCAAGAATAAGTTTTCATGAAATTTTTGGTACTTGTGTGTGAGAAAGAGAGTGGGATCAACACTGTACTTACAGGGGATAAACAAGACTAACCACAGGCCTGCAAACACGAAGAAATTAATTAGTTCGGAGAGAAATAACAAGCGCATCCCTAGCGCATTGATCTCAAAAATAAATCTCCAAAAAGGAAATAAGGGCTCATGGAAAGTTGGTTACTTTTACAATCCCGGTACAGTGAGAAAGACTGTAGTAGAATAAAATTGATCTGATTCTACTATGCTTCAGATGAAAGCAAAACCAGTTTAAGCATGGAGTTGTAATATGCCATGTTTAGGTAGTTGAGGCTAAAGGAGGTGCATAAACTAGTTTATAGATAGAGAAAGAGAAAGACTTACCCAGCAAGAACATCGAAGTTTCTGAGAATCACCTTGAGGAAATTTCCGGCCCCAGATCCCATCTCCGATCTATGAAAACCTGTGTATTCGTCTAGGGTTTCTCCTTCTTCTAAGCGGATATGATATAATTTTGTAGAGAGAATGTGTGTACTGTGGCGCTGAGGCCAGTGGGTGTGGGTTCTCGTCTGTAAGAAAATAGAGCAGACAGGTGTGTGGGAAAAGCTACAGTCGTTAAGAATCACAGAATTTTTTTTTTTTTTTTAGTTAACGGTTCAGATTTTCTTCGGACATTTTGTTAGTGTACTTGAAATGGTTACCTGTGTCCACCGTGACCGTGGATGAAGGTGGATGGTTTTGCATATGATTAGCGTACAAGTGAATCCTATTCGGAGGTTAGTAGTTTTGGTTGCGTTCGGTTAACGACCCGAATCTTGTAAGAAACAACAATGCATTATCCGCTGCCGTTGTTCGCGTGTGTTTACTCCGAGTCCGACCCTCTTTGGGGATTACAAATAGGAGAAACAGTTGAAATTCAACACTAACCTACTCGCATATGGCATTTTGGTATGCCGTCATTTAAAAAATAATTTTTTTATCAAGAAAAGATTCATTTATGTAAGTAGTTTTAGATTAAACCTATTTATTACACAACATTAAAAATAAACCTTGACACATCAAAGAGCTTAAGTTTGAGTTCAAGGATCAAGTATCCAATAATTATTTTTGAGAGAATTGATTCTCTCACCCAACCAAAAAATTTAACTCTGATTATTTATCATAGTTCCAGACCAAAATGATAACCTAGTTTTATTATTGTTATTGTTCCCTCTGGTTTGGAGTCGAGTCAGGAGGGAAACATAAAACAAGCATTCCTTTTACACCTGTCTGAATGATCCGGGACCATGTCCGCATTGCCAACAAATTCATTTGAGAAAATTATTTTGTCACTTACAACCTACAACGCGACCTATTACTATTAGTGAAAACTAGAAATGTACATGTTGTCCATTTTAACTCGAAGTTGGTTGCTCGCCAAGCAGCTGTGATGGCCACGAATCTGCTGGCGTGGGATACCTTGCATGTGGTTTACTGATATTAGAGGAAGACTTCAACGAGAGCTCAGCAGCATTAGGAGCTGAAAAGGCAGATTGAAGGCGAGGACGAAAGGGGACAACTAAGAATGCGGACCCTTGCTGCATTGTAGGTTCTAAACTTGACGGGAGCCTTTCTCCCACAAAATTTGTTGTCTGCTCTGGTGGCTCAGGTTCCAAAGTAGGAAGTACATTCAGATCAGGTTTAGACTGGGCCACTCTTGCTTGTATCTCACCTTGAAGCTTCTCAATTTGAGTTTCAAGGGTAGAACTTTCCTCCTTCAGCTCATTTTTCTCCATGCTCACCTGACCATTAAACCCACTAGCATTAAAAACAACCAAATACAGACGAGAATTGATTCTTTGACATCAGGTCTGAGATGGTTGAAAAATTGACTATACAGTTCGCTCAGACAGAAAGAATTCCATTTCATCTAATGAATGATAAAATCCTTCCAATACAAATCTAAAATGGATTAACCACAAAATAAAGAAGGAAACGAACAAAAACCATGCCAAATGCTTACATAATGAGATTCGGATAACAGAGATTCGTTCTCCTTCTTGAGGAACTCAATCTGACCAAGCAAGTCCTTTAGCAGCCTAGTGGCTTCACACAGTATAGATGCCTTTCCACTGTTCTGCTGACTCAGTTCTGTTATAACGTACATTCCACCAGCAAGAATGGAAAAAGACGCAATTATCATATATTGCAAAATGTCAATAACGGTAAAAACCAAAAGTAATTCTAAGGTTGAATGAGCAAACATGATGAAAATGAAGTTCCACAATATTCAAAATATGAGATTGTGACAACAGAAGTTACCAAGAGCATTGGCAAGATCTACAAAGAGTTCGTTCAAATGCTCACGCTTCACTTTCTCTCTCTCAGCCTTGTGAATCCTTTTGGGGACTTTTGCTTGGATCTTTTTGCCAGGACAAGAGCTGTACCACATGTAGCTTTTAAAAGTTCAATCCAGATATAGCACATATTGTTACACATAAGCAATTCAAGTAAAGCCACCCAGGTCGTATTACTACTGCCACTTTCAATTAGTAGTTTGTATAAGATTTAAATTTGTCGAAACAATAGTGCAACTAGATTCAATAACTAAGGCTGCTAAAAGGAAAGAAAAACGAAAACTTACATCCACAATGTCAAAACATTCAACGCTTTAAAACCGTTTGAAAGGATGGGCCAAAAGAACAAAACGAGAGTAGACCTATTTAATCATATGCCTCGACAAATATGCATAAACAAAGAATCAAATAATAATATAGTAACAAGCAAAGGATCCAGAATGAAGAAGGCTTCATGTGTCACAGATCAGTTATAAGAGTAATAAAGTCATTTATCAATCAATGAAATGAGGGAAGGAAGAAAAAGGCATTTGAATCTAACACTGAGCAATCACACCATATATCCCTCAAATTCATAAGCATATAAGTCATCAGAAGGCAAAACATTATTGAAGATGTCCCATGGTGTAACAGCATTCCAATCTCAAAGGTTCATGAGTCATGACATGTCACATTTAAAAAAGAATTTGCCACAAAATGCTCCTTATATCTGATCAAACGATCTGTTCAAAACTACACATCAGATTGTGTGTGTGTATCAAACTTCAGTACTTTAAATCCTAGAATGAAGGAAGAAAAAAATATGAATTTCACAACAAAAATTTTTGAAATTAATATTTAATCAAGGTATTCATTGACATGCATCTCATTCACTAAAAGTAGTAGAGGGAAAATTTTGACACTACAATCACTAACCTGTTTTCTGATTTCTCTTCTAACATATTGACCCACCAAACCAATGGATGTTTGGCCTCTGATCCGACGCTGACACAACAAAGGAAATTATTCAATCTTGCCCGTAAACAGTTTTCCAAAGTAGAGCAAAAAAAACCACCCTGTTTAATCAAAGGCCATAATCGCTTTTTACATGAAACGGGGCAAACCCCTGTTGATTAAATGAAACGATTTTAATCAAATCATCAATTCAGTTTACAAATACGACAACTAGCAGTATTTCTAGCAGTCAAGTTCCATTCAGCAAGAAACGGAAGATAAAATGTACTAACGAATTATGAAAAACAATATCAACTTTCATTTTCCTACTTCCAGGACCCAACTAAACCTATCTTTCAAGAGCACGCAAACCAAAACCGAATCGGTCTTCTTCTTACTCCGAAAGTAACACATAGAATAAGCTGATTTAACAAATTTTATTCCTATAACCCCGTATGTCAATGAAAATCTCTCGGAAACCAAATACAGCATCAAGAAATTCAATGGATCACGCTCAGGAAAAATAAATCGCAAGGGGATGAAGAACACAAGTTCTTACCTCCTCGTAGCCAATTGAACACGGTTCTAAAATAAGAGAATATATTCTGAATCAACGTCGAAGCATAAAATTCATCCCAAGTAATCGAACAAGTTCTAGGAAATTAGGGCAGTAGAGGGAAAAAGGGGAAGTGGATTTTGTTTTGTTCTTGTAAGGCGCCGCAAGACAAAGAGTGTGGCGGGAGAACAGTTCTTATGGCAAGGCGCATGGAGTGCCCGTGCTCTTTTGCTTGGAAGAACCACCACCAATGAGTTGCCCACGTGATCTGTTTGTCTTCGTTCTTTTTTCTTACACCACCCCTACTCTCTCGGTCATAACGTTAACGGCAACTGCTGGACACATCATCATCATCGTAATCATAATTATGATAATATATTATCAATTCGAAACTTGCTCTTTTACAAGAAAAAGACATTAATATGTGTATTATACCTAACCACAACTAAAAAACTAGCACGTATGCTGACTGCCTATCGCATTATTGTTGGCAACTTTTTCCCCTGACGAACAAATCGTAAAAAAATTGCATTGGCTTTGTATAGGAACTAGGAAGAAACTGAATGTTGAAGCTCAAACTTCTGCTTATTTTTCCAAACATTTTACTACTATGCAATTTTTAAATTAACGTCTAAGCGTTTTATCAAATTTGAACTCTATATTTGGCGTGAAAATGATGTGAGAATATTTGTATTCTTTAAATAATCTTTTTTTTTTTTAATCTTCCAATATGGCTTACCAACAATGACTTAAAGAGCACAAATATTTTGTTAGACTAATTCACTTGAAAATAAAAAATTTATTATATGTTGCTCGAAACAGAATAAATCAGAAAAAGCATATTCCAAAGAAAAGAACTTTTTGATTAGTTTGTATGTAAGGAATTCATGAAAGCGTGTGGCATCCACGGTGTCGCATATTTTATACGAAAAGAGTTGCCAGGGCAGGGTTGCTTTCATGCCATTAAATTTTCCGAAGCGTGTGGCCTCCAACAACTTGGTGCTTGCTGGCCTTCCCACGCAAATGTTCCATGTCATTTTTTTTCCAGTCGGCTCTTTTCTCTCGCAATCCTATTTTATTTTAGTAATGTGTAATAATATATAATCAAACTCAGACTCTCTGCATAGGATAGGCTATATACATGATATGATAAAAATATATAATGATTAGGGATCTTTCCGGTAACTGAAAAATCTCGTATAATAACCACACAGGTTGATCTATGATTTACGTTTTCTATTTTCTGGGTACTCAGATCCTTGTACATTCACGCGAGTAATTACTGCTTTCAGTAAAATTTATATGTATCTTTCTCAACTTCATGCTCTTGAGCAACCGAGTTTAAACTTACGAACATTCATTCTTCCATTCAGTGCAAGAGCAAGCACATCATATTCCTCAACGTACCATAGTTCTGACACTTCCGCCTGCATATTTTGTGAAATAGAGGTCAAGCAAACTTAAATAAGGGTACGATCGTAATGCAGAACCGAAATGAATGATGACAGAGATTTGTATGTGCTCACATGATATGTAGCACTCAGGAAAAAAACTGAAATTTATTCCTTCTTTGTGAATCTAATCATAAAATAACCATTGCATGATAAGCGTGGGGTGCTTCAGAGTGACTTGTATAATATACGAAGTGGCTTTCCGAACTAGTGTTTTAGGTCATCATCTAACCATGTCCTTAATTAGCAAAACCAATATATGTATGCACATCTAATTATGCCCTTGGTTAACACAACAGACAATAATTCCGGCATTTACAGCCAACAAAATGCTTACTTTCAACTTTTCGACTACAAATTTTGACTTCCAGGTAATCTGATATATACTACATACCTTCGATCCACGGATCTGACTGTTAAGCCGATTCACTAGCTCGTGGAAGAACTGAAGTTGATTTGAGGCATTATGCAGCTCCTGTATATGACAAGAATCGACGAGTAAATAATAATCACAGGAGAAGATGGGGTTAACAAGCTATCTCTCTCCCATCACATAAAAGAATGAAAAAATTGAAATGCTGAACTATCGCAGACAAAGACATTCCTCCGTTGAAACATTACTAATTCAACTGATACTGGTTGACAACTGATAGTAGACCAATGTGTTAATCACTATAGGTAACAAACTTGAAAAGTTCCTCGAGATTTATACTACCGTAGGCGATGCTTTAGGTGGACCCAAAAGCCTTGCAAATGAAGTGTGAAGAATCGCAGCATCATACTGCAGAAGAAATAATACTGAATCAGCATTGTATCATCATTTGACTTGTTCAGGGAAAATTTACAACTTAAACTGGGGAAGAGAAAACATCCGATATGAACCAATCAAATATTATAATAAGTAATTAATAAGTGAACTTAGTGAGGGGATATGGAATTAAGTCTCTGCACTGCAAGGGGAAGAGACAGAGTGACGAAATTGACACCTAAATTTCCTCTTTGGAAGGAAAGGTTGCAGTTACATCTTGAAACTTGATGATGTATTCATGTCTCAAGCAAAGGCAAATACATTTAATTAATTAAACGAGACTAAGTATTCTAATATGTCTTACTAGTTGCTTCTCTGGAGCATGTGGAAGTGCATTCCTCAACTTAGCACGAATTGTTATGGGATCTGTCCCAGAGGCGACCTACAGAATTAGCATTGAATCATATCAGCCTAGGCTTGTGAAAGCTGTCTAGAATTATAAAAGAAATGCATTTCGATGTAATGATTCAAATTCATAGATATGGTTTATTAAATATATTGACACAGATTAAAAGTGCCTCTGATTGGTTAAGAAACTAATGAAATAACTAACCAAAAGTAACATCATTGATCATTAATGTACAGAAGACAAGGCTTCACAAATAAAATAACAGAAGGCTTGACTTGAAAGCATGAATGAGAAAAAAGAGAAGACTTAGGTGTTTCCCTCTGACTGCGAAATTTATACATCCAAAGAAACTGTCCGCCAGAGTAAACCTTAAAATACAGAATGAATCATACAATTGAAAATGCTAGAAATCTCTTTTAAGTTTAATTTTAGAATTAAAAAATTACAGAGCTCAAGGGTGTGTTTATAGGAAAGGTGGAAAAAAGAGAGAAGAATGTAAATGGGAAGGTTTTGATATTCAATTTTTGGTGTTCGGTAGAGGTAGAAAATAAAAATAAGGCACATCTCATTTTTTACCGCCCCTCATTTTTCTTGTACCAAGCAAGCAAAGAGTAAAGTAATTTGCATCCAAATCTTCCAGCATTCCAATGTCCATCATCCCACGTTGAGCACTTTCAAGCACAGGCAAACTACTTAATCAGAATACCAATAACTCTTTATAGTTGGCCAATCCTCACTGCTCTGAACTCTGACTATAGAGCAGTGAATATATCATGATGCGTTATGTGTGTTTGAGTGAGAGGGAAAGAGACGATGAGAAAGGGAAGAAAGGAAGCTAACATCATAAAATCATCTATCCATATGGTGCAACTCATACCCTATATCACATGTAGTATAGGTGAGGCCGGGAGAAAAAAAAAGATTATGGGAAGTAACCTGCCAGCAACCCAGAAGTACGCCTGTTGAAGTCAGAATCACCCTATCCAAAACAATGTTCAAAGGGCAGAGTGTTCTTGCAACAGCTTGAACAGCAGCTGCTTCTGCTTCTACCTGGAAATAAATTATGCCCATATGTTAAGTCATTGCGTTAACAAGAAGAAACAGAGATATGTGAAATGAAGGGTTACCTCTTGTTTGGAGGCAGGTATTGGTGAAATATGATGGGAGGCATGGAACATGCTAAAATGGTACATACTAGAGTTCTGAAACCAGATTGCTAATCCACAGACATGTAAGAATCCCAACAAAATGAAAAAAGTAACACGATGGTTGAAACTATTCAAGTATGTAAATATAAATTGATGAAGGAAGAGATCCAAATTCTTTTGCCATAAAAGCATTAGGTTGATCAAACTAGAGCTTACCTTTATCAAAGTGTGGGTTAAAAATATCTTGTACTTTCTCCCTGCATTATATAAACCGTCCATTATGCTATATAAAATTAAAATACTTGGTATAAGGTAGAATGAAAATCTAAACAAAAGGAAGAAAACAAAGAAAAGGAAGCATCTATGAAGGTCAAGATAAGCTAGGAATCAAAATCTAATACTTACGCAATGGGCATCGAGAATTCAGTGCTCAAATAAAGCACATTGGCCCGTACAGGAGGATTTGCTGGCTGCACACAGGAAATGCCCATCAACCACAGCACTAAAGAATCCAATGGAATAACGAATGATAGCCTCAACTATTATTGGTTACCTTCAGTACTGGAGTTACAGATCCATCCTTCAGTGTAAAGACATCTGAAAGAGACAACGACTGAGAGGTTTCGCCATGTTTAAGGAAGGAAGCTCCGTGCTCATCTAGATCTCTCGCCATCTTATCGTATAACTTTGATCTTCGGTCCACATTTGAAATTGAAGAATCTAATTCAATTCAAGCTCTTCACAACTTAGTCTCTCGTAGAAAGAAAGAGATGCACACTCAAGCATGAATACATACACATACACACAATTAAATATCAAATAAATCCACCTAAAATAAAATCTGAATAAAAACCTTGTCGCAGAGGGAACTTGTGCTATACAGTTAGAAGAAACACATAGAAATTAAAGAAAGATTCCCATGTTGTCACAAAAAAAAAAAAAAAAAAAAACAGATCAGCAACATGTATCTATGGGAAAAACACCTAGGTTCTCTACCTTATCTGGAGAAGGAAATGATGATCCAGTAAAAAAAAAAATACGACTATCTCAGTGGCATATAAGCTCAATTATCCGAGCGAAACATCATAATTGGTTCTGCATTCACGATAATAATTGCCTGTTTCGTTCTTTATTGAAGTCATATGGATTTATGAGCAATCTTAATTATTGTTTTCATGGTTCCTTCTCCCTAAGATTTCCGGCAGCAAAAGCAGAAATTGAAAATTTGAAAACATTCAATTGAAAATAAACATAAGCGAGATAGAGGACAATTACCAAAAGAAGACGAGGATGTGGTGTCGGAGGAGTTACGGAGTGCCATGAGGAACAAGGAGAAGAAGATGAAAGCGGAGATTAACCAGATCAGAAGAGCTACCGTTTTTGGATGACTCCACCAGCTCCCAATCCGACCCCTCATTTCGCTTGCCTTTGCTCACCTAAAAGGGTTAGTTGAACTCTGAATACCATTGCCATCGCATCACCCATTTACTCATAATTTCTTCGAAGTAAGGATATGCATGCCGTATGCACAGGTCTCTCTGATGGACTGCCCCACCTCCCTCTCGACTCTACTCAAGTCTTCCAGATCACTGGTTGCGTTTCTTCTTTTTTTTCCTTAATTAATTAATACTTTTAAATACCTGTATCAACATATTAATAAAAATTAGAAACTTTTATACATACAAACCTCTAAACAAATATTAAATTTTCAGGAGTCTCTATATTTGTATTCTAATTTTTTTTATATATTCTAATTTGCTAATATCACATCTCTTTAATGTTTAAAATTATGACATAAACTAAGTTAGTTTCAGTTAAGAATAAAAAAATAATTTTGTTCAAAAGTAAGAAATCTTTTTAGAGAAAATCATGATTGAATAATTTTCAAAAACTATATTTTTAATTGAAGATAATTAGTCTATATCCTCTCTTTTTTTTTACAAGTTTATATCCTATTATTTCGAAACTAAAAAGTGTAAGTGATAGTAACCATGTAAAAATAATAACTCTTTTTATTTGAATACGTATAATAATTCAATTATATAGTGATATTTTAGTATAACATTGATAATTTCACCAAATTAAGGTGAGCTGATGACTCAATTTTTTTTTTATTATTTTAATTAAGAAAGTAGCTTTCTTTATTTATTAATGGTAGATAAGGAAAATAGAAATCTGAATGAATGCTAAACCAGTGGCAGTACCATATATATATATAGATTATGCCCTTTTTCCTTATAAGTGATAAATCTAGGTAAAATTAATCAAACAAGCTCATCAATTGTACATACATATACATATATATATACATATACATATATATATATATATATATACATATACATATATATATATATATATATATATATATATATATATATATATATATATATATATATATATATATATATATATATATATATATATATACTTGCATGGTGGTCTATTTTAATTTCACCACCGGAAAAACTAGTAGCAACCTTTCAGATCAGAGCTACAAGAAATTAATGTGTAGCTAGGCATGCTCCTTCATTTGTTTTGGCAGTTATAATTTAAGAATCCACATGCTATCTATCTGCACTGGCTAGCTAGGACATTTCCTCAATTAAACCTTACCACGTGAAGGGTCGATCGATGTACGTACCAATTGTGTGTTCTTGGCTATTATTTGTACCATCCCATCGTCGCTTGTGTACAGTTGCATATATATATATATATATATATGAATATGCTTTTGAAATTAATGGGATTCTTGCAACTTAATTAATTATTAATTAAGGTGCCAATTTATGGCTCTCTCTCAATATGTCTGTAGAAAAAGTGCAAACACAAGACATATATATATGATACAGGATCGATCATGTCGTGGAAAGGCACATGGTGCACTGCTGCATCTATCTGCCTGCCTTAATTTCTATCATAAAATCATATATAAATATTCATCCTTTGACGGGGATAGATAATCTGTTGCTATTTCTGGGATACAAGATTAATTAAATCTTCGAGATCATGATCATGCTACTTTTTAATGAAACCTTCATTTTTCATTCACCACGTATTCGGTTAATTTGTTTAATGTGTTTGGTTACTGATCGGCATATCAAATGACAAAAACATTTGAGGGACATCTAGCTACTATATATATATATATAACAACCTTTAATGATAATATAATAATCTCGTGCAATTGAAGTAAATCCATATATATATATATATATAACAACAAGCACAGTACTTCACTATATATATTATAGAGCAATAGCACATTTTGGTTACGTTGTTGCTTTCCTACTTGTTAATTGTTTCTATTTTGTTATACGTGCTTTCCCTTGATGATTATATGTATCACATATAAAATGTAGTTCTATGATCGTACTTGTGATTTGAATTTTGAAAGATAAACCCTGATCGTGGAAGTAGATTCATCATCTCGATCGATCGATTATGACCACACCAAATAATCAAGTTTGGTAAAGGTGAATTATTATTAAATCCAAAAGTGCAGATGCATGGATTATTTAAATTTTGTAAACATAATCTCCACGCCAACTCAAAGGTTTTGTCCGCGCGCATTATCTGGCTACTGGATTTCTATATAAGCAATCGACAGCTCCATTCGCTTCATTTGGCAAAGATAAAATTCCCAAACTTATTTCAGTTAGCAAGGTTCAAAAATTATGTGCTACTTATTTGCATTTGCATTTAACTACTCTCTTTCTCTCGGTCTCTGATGATACACAATTACGAAGACGAATAGGGATCGAGGTAGAAAAACAGCTTACAACAACACACACATGCATTCTCGTCGATTCATCTCGTCATCAAAACCCTATTTTTACCGATAAACATTAATGTCTTACGTCATGATCAGAACAAGTTGATGATCATGAGAAACCCACGTACATGCATCTAACTTTGTTTTACGATTTGGAACTTGTTTTAAAGTAGAATGCGAGCTGAAGCTGTATATATATTATTCTGATGTACTTTCAAATCAGAAGGAATCGATTTTCTGTGTGTTATTATTAGGTATTCCTGAGCTGTGAAGAAATACGACTCTCATCTGTCTGATTTATAATATCTACTTGTATATATTGCTCTTTGATATTTGGTTAGTGGTTCATGATTTGCTTTAATTAGTGTTATTAATTATTATCAGCTCTTTCTAGCTAATTGGGGCTTATTCCACTGACCATGCATCCTCATCAAGTAACTAATTAACACATTATAATATATATTAATCAAATGAGGGCTATGATTATGATTTAACAAGCCAGCATATTAATTTTGATGGCTGCTTTATACTCGTGTTCTTCACATCCCCATAAATAAAGGCACACCTTTGGATCGCATTGTGCACAACATAAATCATAGTGGGGGGAATATCCTAATCCTGCTTTTTCCATTCCCTACTAATTTTCAATTCCAGCAGCTAGCCATTAATGTTTCTTCATATTCTATTCCAGTCAGGCTCAGGGGGAGGGGGATATAATTAGATTCCAGAACAGAATAAATATATTACTAAGAAAATGCATATCCTCTGAGAGAGAATGAGAAGCCCTAATTGCCAAATGCCAATTAAGTCTTAAAACGTTGTTGAAGAGAGAGAGAGACTGTAAGTCTTAAGTAATTAACAAGGGAGGAAAGGCCATGAAACTCCAGATTCCACATTTTCCCTTTGCTGAGTGAGCAAAGACCCAATCATTCAATATGACCATCAAAAGATGGCCCACCGAATGAACGGTCCCGATGGAATGAAATGGTGGGCCATGCCTTGATTATTAATGTTCACCGTGGATCTTTCTGTGATGCCAGCAACTGCTCCATGAAAAGGAAAAAAAAAATAAAGGATGGGGGAATGATCCACCTGTTTGTCAGTGACATTGTACATTGGTTTGGGCAATGACCAGCATCTGGATCCCACCACCTGAGCCAACACCTGGAACGATAAGGGTCATGGCCCCACCGTCCTATTACCCCCATCTCTCTGAAAAATCTTAATCATTGATGCAGTAAACCTCGAGATTCATGGCAGAGATTTAGAATCAGAATGATCAAAAAGCTATGTAATTTTAATACTCACTGCATTAGGGTTGCGGTAACACTACTGTTTTATCCCTTTTACTACACAAACTTTGTGGACCAGAAAGAAAGATAGATAGAAAAGAAGGGAAAAATGTGAAAAACAACATTACAGTCCAAATGAAAATGCCTGTTAGGTAGGAAACTTACCAAAGGGCATGGAATATTGGAAGTAAGTCGTTTTCTTCTCTCTTCAACACAAAAAGCATAAAATTACAGAGTAAAAGCCTTTGGAGAAAAAAGAAGAAAAAGAAATTTGCACAAACAATGATGATAAGATATCGTGTAGTGAAATATCAAATAACTCAAAGGAGGCATTTTTAAACCCCCAGGAAAAAAAATGAAAAAAGCCAGCCAAATACCCAATTGTTAAATATATAGTATCATCTCCCAAACCCTAAAAACCCTCTTCCTCTCTCCCCCTCGCTCTCTCTTCACACCAAAAAATTAATTTGGGAATAAATAAAAACTCAATTTTTCAAGAGCAATCAAACCTCACGTGTGTTGTTTACCACATATCAAAGTTCAAACTACTACACATGTAGGAATGGAAGAAAGATCATGATCATCCTCTATGAGTGGTGGCTGGTGCTATCATGTCGATCATCGCCGCTGCCATGATGTGATTGGGACCCACTTGCCTGAGACTCAGAAACTCCGATCAACGGCCGATATGGGTTAAGCCCTGCTAGCATACTCAAATGCCCTAATTCATTTATATTCCCACCTCCGCCACTGCCACTGCCGCTTCCGCTTCCACTGCCACCACCAACAATCCCAGACGACCCTAATTGTTGACTTGGCAACAACGCCATAGGTGTAGGGAAATTCATAAAATGCAATCCACTTGACATGCTGCCCCTATACAAAGCATTATTGTTAACCGGTGGGAATGTCCATATTGGATCACCACTCATAACTTGATTATTGGAATTGGCGACCATCCAAATATTGGCAGCATGACTCGCCGGAATGGCTCCTGCGCTAGACTGCAACAAATAGCTGCCCATTTGATGCTGCGTGGAGGACAAGTCGTGGTCGGAGGAGGGTCTTCGTTTTCTTCCCATACCTTCCTCCGTTTCTGACAAATCCAAGGTAGAAGAAGAGGGAGCACCCCCATCACGCAATTCCTGCTTGGCTTGCAACATGGTGGTGGACAAATTATTGGTTTGGAAATTGAGAAGCGTGGAAGTACTGTTGGTGTTGTCAGAAGACAAGCCGATTCCGGGGAACAAGCTTCTTCTCTGTTGAACTGAGAAATTGGGATTGAAGTAGGAGGATCTTAACTGTGATGGGACAGACATGGTAGAGCCTGAGCTTCTGAGAGATATGTTAAGTGAAGTGAAGTTAGCTGGGATCGTTCCAGTTCCGGTGGCGGCGATGACAGAGGGTTCAGCCTGTTGGAGTAGCCACTCGATGGTTTCGCCGTCGGACTTGTGGCCGAGTTCACGGGTGAGTTGGAAGACTCGGGCAGCACAGAGTGCGGGCATTCGAATACGGCGGCCCCTTCCATCCACTTTAGTGTGTCGGTCCTTGGTGGAGGTTCTTTTTGGCAGCGGTTTTTTATTGGAGGGTTCAGAGGATGGTAGGGCTAGCTGGTTGGATCGGTTTGAATTGGAAGTGCTGGGTTCAGCAGAGATGGCTAAGGAAGGGTAAGGAGAAGAGGTGGAACAAGATGGAGCTTCTTGATCTTCTTTCTTCTCAAGGAGTTGGAATGGGAAGTTTGGACGGTGGTGGTGGAGATCATCACCTCCCTCCATGATTGCATGGAAATTAAGCTTTAGAAGAAGAGTGTCTCTGTGTGTGAGTATGATCGTTTTTTCTTTACGACAGTTTGTGTGATGAGTGAGCTAATGTATAGTTTAATCTGTGAAGTGAGCCTTTCTCATCAGAGGCGACTATATTTAGAGGGAGGGATGAATGTTAATTTAGAAGGAGGGATGTATGTCTGTCTAGGTTATTCGCTCTCTTTCTTTGTATATGAGAATTGAAGGAATTTGCTTGAGAATTGATGTGGTTAGGGCCTGAGAGAAAGGGAGAAAGAGAAAGAGATCATGGAGCGATCGAGGGGATAAGAGGAGCTAGTTTGGAGGGCAAGAGCTTTAAGCAACAAAGATAATGAGTGGAAATTATACGGGTGAGCTTTAAAAAGCATATTTTTTCAGAAAAGAAATTGCTTTGTTGCTATGTTGAGCTTTTTTATTCTTTTTATTTCTTGAAAGAAAAAAAAAAATGCCATTGAATGAGGTGCTCTGTTGTAGTAATTAAGAGGAGGAAGTTGAAGTGGAAAAATCTGATTATTTAAAAAAAAAAAAAAAAAAAAGAAAAATGTGATGGAAGGGAGGAGAGTTCCCCTTCTTATTGTGGTTGGACAGCGTCTTTGATTCAGACTCCACGTGAGGTGCTCTTTTTATCATTCAGTCCCCGAAGACAATGGTGGCCGAGGTGGGACCCAATCCCAAGTCAAAAATTGAGAGACCTGGAAAGGAAAGACTATCAGATGGGTCCCATCCCATTCAAGTAATGATTTCGTTTTGCCTTTGGCCTTTGCCTTTTGTCCTGCGCCTTTGCTGGGGAACTTCGGGATTCCTCAATCGGCCTTCAATTCCCTTTCCTTTGGGTCTAACTCTAAGAACCAACACTTATTGTTGAATTAATTAACACTTGCTATCTATCTAAGCATCGTTAACATGTCATAACATAACATGCTTACGCTTCCAAACACCTTGTCCACTAGGGCAAGTCACTCCCATTATCAATAATTAGCTTCCTCTTAATAACTTTTATCTTTTTACCTCCTTATCCTTTTTATTAATTAATATGGGCATCTTTTGTTTCTTATAATAATATATCTCTTTAGTGGAGTTTCCTTCTCATGTCACTTCGCGGCAATTGGCATGCATAAATATTCTTATGAATCTCCAATCAATTCTTTGTTGTTTTTACTGCTATCAACTTCAGCAAATAGTATTCACCAACTTAGAATCATTACATTATAATTGATTATAATATTACTGCTTAAGATTTTAAAGGGTTCAAAGCATATATAGAATGATAGTTGAAGACATGAATGTTTTTGTTATCTTATCGATCTCTTACATGAATGTTGTCTTCCTCTAGCTAGCTAGGTCTTAGGACCACAGGTAAAAAATGGGAAAGTATCCAAATTCCTTACAAATTTCGGAGAAAAACGACCAATCACTATGTTATATATACATGGGGTGCCATATTTCGACATATATTTCCTTTGGTTAGGACTCTTTTGGAGGGTTTTGTTTATTTGAGCCTGACACTGTTCCTTTTCCAGTCATGTGAGCAAACTATTCAGATCCCACTTTCGTTTTCTTTGCATTTAATAACTTGTTCTGGCCAGTTACTTGTTAAAGAACTTGGACTTGACCACAATACTAGTTAGGAAAAATTAAAGCGACACTTGATGGCATATGTAATGGAAACAAATGGGCTAGCGCTAGCTAACCTAACACTTTCCAGTGTTGTATTTGAAATGACAGTGAACCTTCAAACTCTCTTGCATGCATGCCTTAATTTCTTCCTGGGAATATATCCAAACTTTTCCTTTTCCACCATTTCACAAAATTTCTACTTCAAATTGAATAAAACAGTTTAAAGTAAGTAGGAGTAAAATTTTAACTAGTACTTTGTATTAGTCTAAAATAGCAGGATAGCTTTAGTTAGAATGATGCGCTAGAGCGCACCTTATGAATAACGACAAACAAATAACGTCATCTCTATTGAGAAAGGATCAATAATGGATTGCAAATAATAATCGATTACTGTTTGATTACAAAAGTAAAGAAGCATTGCCTCGTAAGATTTCAATGGGAAATCCAATTAACAATAATATTTGTGTAGATATTACTTTTTTACTCCGTCATTTGTCATTTTGTAATACATATTGTTTGACTTTGCTTTAGAGCAATTAGTAAATAATAACAATATATTCTAAATTGAAGTTCTTTTTCTGCTCGTAGGTTATGACCACTATCGAAAAGTCCCATTACCACGACTTAATAGAAGATTAGGAGTCAAATGTACATATACTTTTTTTGTCTCTGTATCTTTTCTATAACCAGTAATTATGCATATTATTAATATTAATTGTGTTTAAATCAAAATTAATATCTTGGTTGGAAGGACATCTCCCAAATTTTTATTTTTTTTTTCCGTTGCCCTGTATATAACACTTTTTACGAGATTAATTGGAGTTTGAAATTAGTGAAATTAGTAGGCAGTATAGCCAAAAAAATTTGAGGACATAAACACGAATGGGCAGGCAGGTGAGATTCCTCAGCCTAATTTTAAACCACGTAAAAGCTGATCATGTCTCGAAGTTACACTTACAGGCCAAGAAATGCAGCAGACCGACAAGTTGACAAAGATGAAACGCTCTCTTTGTAGAGCATGAAGACGGAGAAGAATCAAAATTGAACTCAGGACGCACTCCTACTTAGGGTTTAATCGACATTAATAAATAAAATTGTGTGTCCTACGGAGGAAGGCATCAGGGAGAGGGGACCCGACGAATTGAATTGAGTTTGCTAAAGAGAAGGTGGACCAGATGGATCTTAACCCCTTGCTGCTGCCTTTTTAGAGACCACATGCCTTGCTACTTATGTCAAATTGAACGAGACAGCCCACCTTCCAAAATATACATATACTATCACTATTCACATCTGCTTATAATTAATTAATTATCTGAACAAGTTAGTAACTGAACCATATAAATCTCGGAGATAGCTAGCTATCCCCCAGTTCCAGTCAATGCATCTTAATTCGGATCCCACCCACAAAGAGTAGCCACAACAGCTTGACAGGTCTTCTTTCTTCTTCTTGTTTTTTCCACCCCTTTTAACTCAACGAAACTGATTAAGATATTTGGGAACACATATCAAGTAATATAATAGTGTATGACAATAAATATATATTAACGTAGAGAGACAAGATATTATTTAGAAGTTGCGGAGAGGGATCATATTCATAATAGGATAGTGACACTAGATAGATAGTAGTGAGCTCAGATTAAGAGAAATTCAATGTTATTGTTTTTATTGGTACCCTTCCCTGTCCTGTCAGTCATATATCACATTCACAGGAGAGGAGAGTGAGCTAGAGTAGTTGATCGGACTCCACTATACTTCTGGAGCCACAAATTAACAAAATATCTGCCCCGCGCTACCACTCCCTCCAATCAAGCAATACTTCTTTTCTACATCAAACATATTTTTCAAATTGCATGTCTTATCCTAATTAGGGTTCAAACACAATATTATTATTATTATTATTATTATTCAAGTGAAGGTGCTGAATGGCTCTTCCTCCAAATTAAATCAATCCTTCCATAAGAAAACAAAATCCTTGGCAAGTAGCATATTAATTTGTACATTACATTTATTTGCATAAATATATATATGTGAGAGCGAATCAAGATGCGTTACGTTGCATAATTATAATTATAATTAATGCTACCAAAATCCAGACATAGACATAGATATATCTGTGTTACCTGCAGTCTATTGGTACGTGCACATGTAAAAGCTGTGGTGGGATTGCCTTGCCTCGGTGCCTCGTTAGTGTAGACAGTTGGAATCTCGGTGTTCATGGATCTAGATATATAGACCAACCATAAATTAATTATATTTCATTTATCTATCTCGTCATTATACCAGCACTGTGACAATAATTAATGGTTTCCTCAAATAATCAACACATTCATAAAAATGACCTCATCTGTTCTATTTCATCCAATATATATGGGCAATAAAATAAATATAAAAAAAATAATATATGCATGGAATTGTAAAAATAAATATTTACTGTTACTACGAATTTTGAAAGAGGGGAGCGGGGAGGGGAGGAAGAAAACAAGAAATAAAAATAAAATGCTGGAGATGATAGGGTCACATCACTTTCTTTCTTAGCTTTTTGCCTGCCGCTATTCCGGACTCTCATGAAAAGTAGAGCCCAGTGAATCCAACTGGGGTAATTTAGTAAAATGACTTCCTATCCTAACCCCCCACGTAAGGAGTCCCAGCGTGGTATACACTCTCCCCTGATCCTTCCAAATTATTTGGGATCAGATTATCAACTTGGTACTTCAATCTGGCACCGATGGCCTTCGTCATCAACCGTAATATTTATCAGAATTGAAGTTTGGAACTGATCAAATGGATTAATGTAGAATAAGTTAAACAAGTCCACGTATGCTGGCGAGCTGATCTTATCCAGAGGAGTTAGACGGGACGTCCAATCGGCAGACACCACGTAAGCACAAAACCAAAATGTACAAACCAATCCTACCTATTTCCTCTCTTCTCAAACTTTACCTTACCTTGGTCTTTACCACACAAAAATTATAACTAATTCTATTTTATATTTCATTTACATATCTTAGCCAATATAAAAAGATATTGGATCCAATGTATAATGTATAACAGAAGCAAAGGGAGGTTTGATTTTGTATATATATAAATGTGTGAAATAGTAGTAGTGGAATATATATATATATATAATTATGGATTCCATGAGAAAAAGAATAATTAAAATTTGTGCCACTTTTCTTTTCTAGTGCTCTAAGATAAGATAGTATTTGATTTGCACATCTTGTCACTTTATTCTTCAAAAGCATGCATATCCACGATACGAATGGACCGTTTTCTCTTCATATTCCAAAATCATTTCCGATACAAAACATCTTTTTCTAAAAGAAATCTAGTAACTGTAATTTTGACTCGACCCTGCATGAATAATGTGTGATACATGTAGTTGGTAAAAGAGTTGTTTTAATTTAGTTAAAAAATTTAAGTTAAAAATATAATTATATTAAAATTTTATAAAAAAAAAACTTGTTTCTGATTAATTATATTAAATATTTTTGTAAAAAATAAATAATGTAGGATGGTGTGTTATTTGCTTTGTACTGGAATAATCGGAAACAGAAAACAAGTGGATTATTTAGGTTAAAAAAAGTGCACGTGGCATGTCTAAAGGGAGTGGTCAACTTGGTTGGCAGAGGAGGCACGTGTTTGCTGCTTTAGAATTAGAGTTAGAATAGAATGATGGCTACGAGTTAAGACACATTAAGATTAGAGACATGGCTGTATCGTCCCCTCTGTTCCAAATTTGTTTGTGCCTGCCCTCTGAAAAAGCTGCCAATTCTAAAATCTTCAAGTATCAACATTTTAACTTTCTTTTCGAATTTTTTTCATCTCTTTTCCGAGTGAAAAAAGAAAAACCAAAAAGGCTTGACATAGACGAATACATAACGACATGCCAATTTTGGAGTTAAACGCGTATATGCATAAATAAATACATATGCTGAAAATCCTGTTGGAAATGGTCGGGGTAGATATGAAAAAGCTGTAACTGGTGGTGGAAGATAAACGACAAATCGTTTTCATCGATCAACTGCTTCTCTTTGCACCGAAATGGACTTGACCTTCTCTTTCGGTGGCTACTCAAAAATTCTAAAAGAATGTCTTGGCAGCCTCTACTTAGTCTCGTCTCCCCCATTGCTATTGTTATGAATATATCAGACTCGTGCAAAATCAATTTCTTAATTTCAGTTAAATTAGTGAATTGTTTTTCATTGGCCTCCCAAATCCAACGTCAAGTAGTAATAAATTATAAAAAGAACATTACTTAATTAGGAAACTTAAAATCAGCATACAACCCAAATATTATAAACAATATCTATCAGCTGAAATTTGAAACATAGGATTTATTGAACCCGTAGCCTGTGTCCTTTCTGGAGCATTGATGTTGACTTCAACGTGTCATTTATATATGCACATACTATCATGGTCTATTTCAATTGCAAGAGACGTTGAAAAGTCCATTTGATTTGATATTAATCAAGTTGCGGTCCTTATTTTCCTACACAAACACGTGGGGACTTGTCTGTTCCCCCTCCACTTCAGTCATATATCTCTATGTTTGATTTTGCTGCCAGGCTCATATTTGTGTGAACCAACTTCCATAGGCCACACTGGCACCAGCAACACTACGCTAAAAGAGCAGAGAAAGTTTTACCCTATTATTTAGTTCAAATTGATTAATTAATGTTCCCAAAAAAAAAAAGAGCATAGACACTGACATGTTCCATTGAGCGTTGCTAGCAGTTCAAGAGTAGAGACATTAACTTGTTCCATTCCATGGCTGCTACAATTTTCAAACATGGAGACACATCAAACCAGCAAACACACTCATAAACAACCGACCAAAACCCAAACGGTTAAGCGTGAGGTGGTGACCTTATTTTTGGGACAATTTGCAAAGGAGTCCCCATGTACATCACCAATCCTGGGGTCCCTGACATGTCCATCTCTTCGGGTTGCATGCCTTCCGGTAAACTCCAACTAAAATGATGCAATAACCGCCCCAACATCAGCGTCAACATGTTCGTGCTCAGCTGGGCCGCCGGACACATTCGCCGCCCCGCCCCGAAAGGGATTAGCCGGAAGTCTTGACCTTTTAGGTCAATATCCTCCTCCAGGAACCGTTCCGGCTCAAATTTTAATGGGTCAGCCCACACCTTCTCATCGCGGCCCATGGCCCAAAGATTAACGAAGACGTTGGTTCCTTTGGGAATCTCATACCCTCCAATGCTCACATCAGATCCGGCCCTGTGGGGTAACATGATTGGGGTTGGAGGGTGCAGCCTCAGAGCTTCTTTCACCACACAGCGTAGGTAAGGCAGGTTCGAGATATCGGACTCCGTCATTACATGGTTGGGCCCAAGAACACGGTCCAATTCTAAATGGGCCTGTTCCTGGACACGTGGGTTTTTTAACAACTGGGCCATGGTCCATTCAGCTGAGATTGCAATTGTGTCCATCCCTGCCACCATCACGTCCCAAAGAAGCGCGTTGACGGTTTCGTCACTGAGATCATATTCATCTTTTAGAGTTAGCAAAGCATCGAGAAAATGATTGGGATTGGAATTGGAATTGGAAGCGCGTTTGTTTTGGCGTTCAAGAATATGCTCGTCCTTGATTCGCTGGACAAGAGCTTGTTTGCGAGCTTTATGTTTTATATAAGCATTATAGTTTTTAAGCCAAGAGAGCCACCCAAGAAACGGAAAATACTCGGCCAAGGACTCTAGCGCAGCCTTGTATTCCCGAGCTATAATTGACACAAACTCCAATCCGTGATTGCTTAGCACGCCCTCTTCATTTTCAAACCTTGTTCCAAAGGCTAACTTTGACACATGGTTGAATGCCACAGATCCCAAATGCTTTCTCAGCACCAAACTTTTACCCTGGTCTTGGCAATGTCTGAAGATGGACTTGACCATGATTGCAATCTCTTCTTCTCTTATGGGTCCAAGATCTCCTATTCTTTTGGGAGAGAAAAGCTCCAAGTTACAAATTTTCCTGAGCTTAACATAACGGGGACCATAATCACCCCAAATGAGGTCTACACCATCTCCTCCTGTGGTTCTAGATACTCTGTTTCGGTGCCTGTGAGCCAATTGCCGATCCTTGTCTTTCAGCACTTGCTTTGCCATTTCTGAGTTTGACACTACCACGGTCAAATTTGGGCCCAACCACACACAGATTATTGGACCATAAACTTTTGACCATTCAAAATAGCTCTGCACTCTCAAGGTTTTTACGCTGCCAAGGTTTCCTATCAAAGGCCAAGGCCAAGGTCCAGGCGGCAGCTTAAACTTGAGGCAATATTGATAGACTTGGTGAGCGACCAAGGCAAAAATGATGGTTATGGCAAATAGAGGAAGCGCCATGATACCAAATGGTAAGAATGCTTGAGATTTTGTGCGCATGTATGATGACTATATAGTACATATCTAAGCCTAAGACGTTGCTGGACATGCGAGAAGCATGGTAGGCCATGCTCTTGCCGTGTGAACTTGTGCACTTCTAAGCATGCAATGTGTACTGTGTCGCAAAAGGGTATGATTTATAGAAGGGAGAAGCGAAGCAGAAGTCTCTTGCTTGCTTCGTGCCTTAGGAACTACGTCTCTACTCTCTAGTGGTACAAAGAAATAGGAGAATTAGGGTAGAGAGCATCAAAAAGCAACATATAACATAGTCTGGTTCCGTCTGGAAGTTTGTTTTGAGGAGATGCAAGAGCGCTTATGTTAAAATGAGCTAATAGTGTTTCGCACATATTGGTAAAATATTCATTTTTGAATTTGATGAACATGATGGAAGTGTTGAACTTTCTCATAATCATCCAAAGAAGAGGGGAATAAAAAACGACTCTTACTAACACGGGAATTTCAACATTGTTAACGCTGAATGGGAGAAGAAAGATGAATGAGGCGACTGTATTGAAGTAGCAGAAACCCAAGAGATATTTATCTGGGCATGGCAAATGGCTATACAAAGGCATTAAAATATGTTTCATCTTAAAACACGGAGAGAAGACCAGTTTCAACAGCAAATTAACAAGAGGAATGCGTATTAACGACACGGGACCCACAAAACTTGTTTAATTATAGAATCTACATATCAAGAAAACTCCAACAGCTATACACTGATACTGTGATTTTAATTTGTAGTTTCACAACAAGGAGCAAAAAGACAAAGCTAATATATCGTTAAAATCTAGTTGAGTGTATCGGGGACGAAACCAGCAGAAATAACCTCGTCGGATTAATAAAAGAAATTAAATATAGGTCAGATAACAACTGTCCAGGCTTGGTAGCTTTGCTTTAACTGCTGACACGAGTAGATACCCACAGAATTCCCATGGTCACATCTCCTAAACCCACTTTACACAGACCTATAGCCACAGAAAATCAGAAGGTAATGCCATGATGGATTTTCACTTGCCATCGTCCTCCTCACCCTCGTCATCATCATCCTCATCTTGGTCATCATCGTCTTCAGAGTCATCATCATCTTTTTCCTGTCAAAGGGGAAAATACTTAAAAGCATGAATCATGATGATATCTGTTCCGGCTACATGAAAATATCTACTATCATAAGTTTCAAAGGCAAAGCACAGAAGACCTAGAAACATTAAGAAAGCATCATATTGGATATCTAGTAAACTAATACTGTCTCAGTAATAGTAACTTCTTATTTTCTTCTTGCTTATAGAAGCACGTTAATGGTCAATTTAGAGAATTTGATGAAGCATGCCTCTTTCATCCCCATAAAAGAGCATCACTGGTTACTCAATAAACCAGAAGTTATTCACCCAGGACTAGCCATTATAAGACAACAATTTCATATACATAAGAGAAGCTACAGTAGATGAAGCATCGTTCCTGCTCATGTCAAGTTAAACAACATACTGTGACAAGAGAATGTATAAGTAAACTCAACAACTTATGCGTTTGTTCTTTAACAATCCAAGAGGAGGGGATAGCAGAAAAAGAAAAAGAAAAGTGGACGATGAAAAAGATACAAATTAAATCACTTCATTACATTTTTGCGCAAGCAAATCACTTTGGCTTCATTACAATCTTAAGTTTGATATTCTTTTTGTATAATTAATATTCACATATTTTTAAGTCTCAAAAGTATTTCCAATGAAGGCACTTAAATGCGTTTAAGAATGGCTGATGCCAGCGCTATATTTTGTCTCAGTTCAGTTGATCGTCAACCTAGATGTCCACTAACTGCACAAGCGCACATTCACAATGCTTTCAAGCACAAACGCAGTGATGGTCATATACCAGTAAGCAGTAAAGCCCAAAAAAATAAGGAAAAAAGAAAAAGAATTGGTCCATCATCTAAGCTTATCCCTACTTAAACGAACCAACAATTACCTCTTCATCACCTTCTTCCTCATCGACATCCTCTTCATCAGCATCCTGTTCCATGTATTTAGCAACAACCATTAGAAATAGAAGGGAAAAGAGGAAGGCAGGGAAAATAATACAAGGACCAAGATTTAAATTGACATTAAGAGGAAAAGATACAAAAACTGAAAATGAACTTACATTATTGAAATAATTGAGTGGATTTGGCCATAAATCATCCTTGATTATTTCTGCAACCTAAAATTCAAAGTGAAACTTATATTAGGTAAAGGAAAGAAATAATATGGCAAGGATTGGAACAGAAAGACAGGAATTCACAACTTTACAAAGAACTTCACATCATCATTAAAAAAAAAAAAAAAAAAAACCTCATCATGAATGTCGTCCATGTCATCTTTCTGCTCAGTGTCACTAAACCAACTAAAGAAACTGCATCCAAGCATATACAAAAAAATGTTAACCATTTGTTCAATGACGTAGGCACAAAAAAGTGCACCTTGGGTATATCCAATCCAAACATCAAATACAGACTTTTTTTTTTTCCCCCAAAACATAACATTTAGAAAGAAGTATAAAACAAAAAGCAGTGTAATTTGTTCCTCAGTCATTAATTGCAGCATCGTCAAATACAAATAAGACTTCAAAGTAAATTAAGGAAGTATCAGAAAATTGATGCACTGTCTACAAATAAGCAGCAGCTATAACTTCACTCACAAAAGAAATGTCCATGAAGTTTTCCTTTTCAATATAAGGTGCTTTAGCTCAGAACAGTGAGAAGAGCATGCTTTAGACAAATAAGTAATTTAGTCTGGCAATTAGAACACACACTACCCCTACTGATCAGTTAACCTGTAATGTTACAATTTATTATCTTGAGCATAACTTTGCGCAAGGAACAAAAAATTCTGGGTGACAAACTTTGTAGGCAATGTAAAAGAAGTAATATTAACTAACAATTTTGGAAACCCTGAAAGGCTGATTTCATCTTAAAAATAAATGAGAAACGAAAATGCTGTGTGCTACATCATTATGTGACCCTCATATACATACTAAAAACGTGAAAATATTCTACTTAGTAGTTGAAAATTTTATACATGCATTTCACTTCCTCTTTTCTTTATTTTTTTATGTGAACTTTTCTGTACACAAAATCAAAGCTGAGCCATTAACCTGACATCATTTGGAGCCCGCTTGTTCCCTTTCTTCTCATGAGTTACACCATTGGGTATGCCCTTCACATTTGAGAAATAGAACAATATGTGTCATTATATAACAATTATAACAAACTATGTAGAATTTGAATTTTAAAAAAAAAAACTTGTAGCCTCACCTTGCCTTCTTTCCACTTTATTGGTGTAGATGTAATCTTTGTCGATCCTTCTTCGTGGAAGGTAAAAGTCTTTACAAGCTTATCATTCTCAAAATAGGGATTCGAATTGAAATTCTGAACAAGAAATTATTGAAAATCGGTTACCATTAATGCTGTCATCATCTTAAACGGACCTAAAATTTACTTATGACACAGGGGGAGGGGGACTTACGAAAGTAATTGAGTAGCCTGATTTGACATCTTTGGAATCCTCAACCTCCAGAGAACTCAGATACTTAAACACCTATTACACAAACACAATAGTAAGGAAATAAAATTACTAAACACAGATCCCACAGATCAACAAAACAAAATTGCAGAAAATATTTCCATGGAACCTTCACATAACAACCAGAAACTTTTGCAGAAGTAGCTAAATGTAACTCAGAGGACAAGCATAATAGAATCTAACTTAATATAAACTTTAGAAATCGCTGAACCTTCTGATCTTCCTCATTCAGAAGCTCACCAAGGGCGGGATGACTCAAAAACTGCACCAAAAGGAGACAAAACATCGTAAGAATGAAAATTATTAAATAACTCCAACAAATGAAAAAAAAAAAAAAATTACTAACAGCTGTCATCCAGAAGTCAGGAATTGATTTGATTATCTCATTTCGCTTGTCATAGACTGGCTTCCTTAATACATTGTACTTCTGCTCAATTTCGAGGACTTTATCACTAGCCTCCTCGTTGATCTACAATGCCCATGAAAAGAAAAAAAAGTATAAATACTCATTACACAATAACATCGTTAATCCATCTTAAAATCGGCACAAACCATGATTCAATGAAACCATTTTCCTTCCAGAAACAACATATAACAAGACAATTATATTAGTATCCTATATAAAATCAATTAACAATACCACGGCTTTGAAACATCCGTATGGAAATCAAAAGGTAATTCTATATTATGACTCGGAACTCAATTCTCCACTTCAAGCAAACAGAATATAAAAACAGAAAATATGCTACTAAATTATGTACCTTTTCCAGCTCATCTTGGATCTCCTGCAACTTCTCAATGGAGTGGACAAGCTCTCCGTCAATATCCTCCATCTCCTCGCCTTTTTCGGAAACTTTCATCTTCTTGGACTTGTCGGCCACCATCTTCGCGTGTCCGCTTCTCCTCTGTGTTGCTCTCTTGCACGCTCGGGCACACCCCGTTTATTGATTGCTCTAAAACCCTAGGGACTCTCTCTTTCAACTTGAGCAGAGTGTGGAAGTGAGACAGCAGAGAAAGAAAAAAGAGTGTTAGGGTTTTGGGAGTTTATATCTTGTATACAAGCTCAATTTGCCAAACTAATTAGCATATCACAAATTTCAATTTTAGGGTAATTTTGTTATTTTCCTATCACGTGGCATGGATATTTTCGTCATTTTAGGTGCAAAAGACTCCAAGAGGCGGTTCAACTCGGATGTGTCCAATTCCAATCAGTTGAGACTTGAGCTTTGATTTTGAACCCTTTTTCTTCCTTTTAAAATGATTTATTTTTATTATTTATATATAAAAAATTGTCCACATATAATCAGTAAGGAATAAATTTAGGACAAGTGATATTGGGGATAATTATTCCCGAATGCCTCATTTTTTAGTTATTGGGCTTTCATAATTTCCTTTTTCTATATATTATTTTAGAACTGCAATATTTGAATTTGAAACTTCACATAGTTACTGAAATATTACTCTAGATACCAAAATTTGTTATATTCCAATTATAACTGATTGATTGTCATGAAATGATGTATTCAAGATATTTTTGAAATGAATTAATAATCTTAACTTATATTTTTGGAACTTACGTGCTACAAATGTTAAACCATTTTTACATAAAAAAAAAAAAAAAGAAAAAGAATGTTAATCCATTTTAACCCGTAGCCCGTGAAGAGATGGGCTAAATTAAAAATAGCTGACCCGAATGTAATCTAGCTTGGCCCGTTTTGATCTGAGGCAAGAACCGCACCTGTCTTTTGATAGCTCTACTTACTTTCTTCCCCAGAGATACTGAAATCGTTTTGTTCTGGATGCCGAACGATCAGTTTTGTTGCCTTGTTGGTTGATGAAATTATCAGTTTCCCTTTGCCAGCTTCATAGATTGGCAAGCGATGTCCAGCACAACCGAATGCGTCAAGTGCATGCCAAGCTTATTACCTCTGGCTTCGTCTACTCTGACTCTTCTTGCTTTCTCTCTGTTATAAACCTCTTTTTATCCAATCCTTCCACCCCACTCCGACAAGCTTCCGCATTTACCCAATTCCAAGCACCATCATCGCTTACATGGCGTCTTATTGTTCCAAAACTGGGTCTGGATGTCAAACCATTAAGGGCGTTCTATCTATTCAATGCAATTCAAAGGGCAAGACATAATGATCGCCTACTCTCTGATCCCCATGTCTATGCTTCTCTGGTCAAGGCCTGTTGTAATGTTTCAGATATTCGTCAAGGAAAATCTATCCACTGTCATGTTGTTAGACTTGGTTTGGACAGCAACGTGAATGTATCAAATTCTCTTATTTCATTTTATGCGAGCTCGTTGAAGTCCATGAGACATGCGCGCGTTTTGTTCGACAGAAGTCCTGTGAAAACGGTGGTTACTCTAAATTCTATGATGTCTGGATTTGTAAAGAATGGATTTTCTGATATGGCATTCTGCTTCTTTAATGATTTTTGCGGTTGTTCTGATAATGTGGGTTTCAAGCCAAATCATGTTACTATGGTGATTTTGTTATCTGGATGTGTTGAATGTGGGGTATTTGGTATTGGAACCTCACTGAAAGCTTACTGCTGGAAAATGGGGTTTGTTTCGAGAACTGAGGTGTCTAACTCACTTATTGACTTCTATGCCAAATTTGGTTGTGTGAACGATGCAGCAAAGCTGTTTAATCATATGCATGGCAGGGATTTGATTACCTGGAACACTATGATCTCAGGGTACGCCAAGAGTAACCATTCTAAGGAAGCTATATCTTTGTTCAAAGAAATGATGCATAGCAATATAGGCTGTGATAGAGTATCCTTGATCAGCATGATTTTGGCATCTGCTAATGATGGAAATCTTAAGATGGGAAAGGCAGTTCATGGATATATTAAAGCTAGGGGGATAGAGATGACTGTACCTCTTGGCATTGTGCTGATCAACATGTATTTTAAATGTGGTTTGGTAGACTCTGCTAGGAAAGTTTTTGATCAACTATCAAATGATAATATTGCTATTTGGAACTCTATGATTCATGGATATGTCGAATGTGGGCACAATTTTGAGGCTTTATCACTCTTCAATGTCATCCAGTCTAGAATGTTACTCCCTGATGAAGTAACAATGCTAGGATTAATCATGGCATGCAGGAACTCTGGAGATATATGTCATGGCACTAACGTTCATTCTTATATACAGAGTAGTAACAGGCTTAAAGACAGTATTGTGCTGCAGAACGCCCTGATAGATATGTATGCAAAATGTGGGAGCATGAAGAAAGCTAAATCTCTGTTTGATAAAATGCCTGTAAGAGATGTTATTTCATGGACGTCAGTTATTGTGGGTTATGCAGTTAATGGTGAAGCAGAGAAAGCAATCATGGCTTTCCATAAAATGGGTGCTGAGAAAATTGAGCCTAATTATGTCACATTTATCGGCGTGCTGTCTGCCTGCAACCATGCTGGCTTGATTGACGAAGGTAGAAACTTCTACAATGCTATGTGTAAGAAGCACAAGATTGAGCCAAGGATTGAACATTGTGGATGCATGGTTGATTTGCATGCTCGAGCGGGAATGCTTGAAGAAGCTTACAACTTCGTTAAGAAAATGCACGTGGAACCAAATGCAGTTATTTGGAGGATGCTAATTAATGCATGCAGAGTGAATGCTGATATAGATCTGGGATTAAAGCTAGTCAATGGACTTACGGAACTAAAACCATTGCACACAGCCGAAGATCATGTCTTAACTTCGAATCTCTTTGCTGAAGCAGGAAGGTGGGATGATGTTCTGCGGGAAAGACATTTGATGACATCCCAAAAGTTTCCAAAAGCAGCAGGGAAAAGTACAATTTCAAATTTAAACGGAGCCAGCTGGAATGACGAAGCCGGTAAACCCAAATCTTCAAGCAACGAGTACTGATAATGTTAACTATTTGGTCTAAGAGAGGAAATTACGACATCTCTTACTAAATTTATTTATTTATACCCAAATAAGATGGTAGCTGCCCAAGACAGTTCATGCCCATGGAGGAGATTTTGTAGTGCAGTGTTTCATTCAGACTTTACCTTGTTAGTTGAGATGTAATTTAGTCTGGGCCAGGCATTGCCAATTATACTGAATCAATTAAAAAAACTGAAACAGCCAATGTAAATCTCGGGGCAGACTCCAACTACATATTGATATTAACATTTGCACGTGTATTTGACAACAAAAGTAGGATGCTGAAAATTCTGGACTTCATTTTATCGGGAAAATCAGTATTATTAACACTACAATTTCAAGGTTGAGCCACAAAAAGTTATAAATAAAATTGATAAAAGGTAAAATATCTCCCCGAAAGCTGGATAGCGCATTCCTAGTCCAATCAATACTCACCACCAACTTCAACCAGCAGTCCACCATTTATCAAGAGCTCCCATTTGAAGCGGCTGCGAGTTGACTTTCCATCCTAAAATATTTCACGTCATTGCTATCATGCTGCACCCTCCCAGTAATCTCCAAGCATAAACCCTTGCTTAGGCCTTCGTTTTGTTGTCTATCTCTATCTTTTGCAGGCTTCTTACTTAAGCCTGGGTCCACAAAAATTGGTTGAATTCTAAGTGTTGGATTTGGTTTAATACGGTTTACTTCCCTTTCATCCGGTGGACGCAATATTCTGTTGTCCGACTGTAATTCTGAAACTTCATCTTCATTCAGAAGGACCTGCAAAATGCATATTAGAATATAAATGGAAAAGAGACACGTCAGAGATTGAGTTCCCCGAAGAAAAGTATACAAAGACAGCCTTAAAAGCAATTAAGGAAGAGGTGAAGAAAGAAAACAGATCCAGTACTTCCTAGTATATAGGCTACCAATCCGAGTGACCAAAATCATGTAAAAAGGCATTGGTAAAGTGAAACCATAAAACCAACGGAAGAAGCAAGATAACTTGAGATGCATCTGTAGATACTTGAAAACGATCGGGCCACAGCAAATCCAACTAGTAAATTTTAAGTCAGACAATATGGTAAAGACATAAACCTTGCGGCCAACAAGATCAAAAGTTACAACAACTTTATTTCGTTTGGCTCGCTCAGCTTCTTCAATCTCCTCTTGTTTCTTCTTCAAAAGTTCCTTTTCCTGAGAGGGAAGAATGAAATTTCAATTGCAGCTGATCAGAAATACCGATACTTCCAAATAAAATCATATCACAAATTGCAAAGACAATAGGACACCTCCTTCGACAACCAACTGTTGCCGTCAATCTCATAGTAGTCACTTTGGTCATCAATAACTGTTGTTCGAGCTGCAGAGTTTCGGTCGTAGTCAACAAGCCTTTTTGCATACGCTTCAGCAGCAGCTTCAGCATCTGATATGGCAGGCAAACTTTCTTCAAGACCAGCGTACGTACTCCCCTCTCTCAACACAAGTGCACCACAGAAATTGCAAGGTCCCTCTCCTTCTTGTTCACAAACTATTTTGCCACAAGATAAGCAATTGCTGACCAGTCTGTGATGCCGTGCTTGACAAGAGCATGGCCTTCCCTGCTGGAAAACAATTGACCCTTTGGCAACCTCAGCAAGTGAAACAGCTTTCCCTGATTTCTTCTTTCTTGACTTCACTTGGTTTTCTTTATTTGATGTTCTTGAGTCACTTCCTACATTTGAAATCTGATTTTCCTGATTATTTCCAACTGCACTCTTCTTGGGTTGTGCATGATGACCGGGGACTGTCACTGCTTTTGGTTCTCTCAATGATTTCTTAGGAACACTTGCAGATGCCTCAATTGAAGGTGGCTTGACGTAGGCATGTAATTTTGAATTTGAAATATTTGAGTTGTTGTTGCTGAATTCCGAGTGACCTCTCCGTCGTAAATATTCTTCAATCACAGTTTTCCCCGCTTCCTGCCCAATTATATTCTAGAAAGAAAATAAAGTGCAAGTTATTAGACATGCATCTTATGGTGCAGAAAACAAGTGATATATCATCACTACACTAGGAAGAATCTGTAACAAGGCCAACTTCAGAAATTCAGCTAAGCTTATTTACTTATACATAAAATTCATACGTCAACGCTTAAGAATTCCTTTACATCAAACAGTCTATCACTGCATTTAGGCAGCCCGTAGATTTCTTCGACTATATCAATTATCAATTATAAAAATAAATAAAAATTTGGCCTTCATATATCTGAAGCACTTCACGAAATCAATTCCATAGCATCACATGCAGGAAGAACACACATTCTTTTACCATATCAGGGTGTTTGAGCTTCATTCATGACATTACCCAAACACATAAACGGAGCTCTTTTATTCTTTTTTTATTTACGTGAAGTGCTTTGCTAAGAAGCTTCTCCATCGAACGCACTCTTATCACTCAGCACAAAAGCCAAACAATGAACAAAGAAATCAAACAGAATTAGCAGATTCTTATCCTGAGGAAACGAATTACCAGCAATAAAAAAAAAAAAGGGAAAAAAGAAGAGAGGGAGAGATTTGGTTACGTCAAGGTACTCTTTAGCATCACGGGGATCAGCAAGCTCGCAGTAAGAAACGAGGCCAGTTATGATTTCTTTATCAAGACCTAAACCTAATCCAGTTTCTATCTTTTGGCACAGATCAACCAGCGCCTTCTCCAACCACTGCCCCGGCGATTCCATCCTCTGATTCCACTCTCTTCCCCTCTCGTTAGACCCACTGATCACCCGCGAAAACGTTTCTAATTCCACGGCAATGATTGTCTACTTCGGGAAAATGCTTATATTTATTTATACAACTAGGATCTCGAGCAAAACACATGATCTGCACAATATGAATTCGTTGCGTGACTTGATACCTACAAATAATATTCTTATGATCCAAAAATTTGAAAGTCAAGATGGCCGAGTTGGTCTAAGGCGCCAGTTTCAGGTACTGGTCCGAAAGGGCATGGGTTCGAATCCCATTCTTGACAAAAGCATATGTTTTTGTTAGAGCTAAGCGTCTCTTTCAGAAAACTTGTATTTGTTTTGGGAGGCCAAACTCGTACAAAGGTAGATACTAGAAACCGTTAACTAGAAATTCTTCCTTTCATTTTCTAAGTTAGGTAGAGCGACAGGGGATTAGGGATGAAATGAGCAGCTCGCAACAGCTATGCCTTTTCCTGTTGAGTAAGTGCAGGAGCCTGAAATCGGCAAAGCAAATACATGCCCATGTCTACAAGAATGGCCTTGATACTGATCCCTTAGTTGCTGGCAAGCTCCTTCTCCTTTGCGCGGTTTCCATCTCCGATGCTCTCCACTATGCTCGCTGCCTACTCCAGCAATTTCCCAACCCAGATGCTTTTATGTATAACACGCTTATTCGAGGACTTGCTGAGTCTGAAACTCCTAGCGATTCCCTTCATACTTTCGTCAAAATGCGCCGACAATCCATTGTTCTCCCGGATAGTTTCTCTTTCGCATTTACACTCAAAGCTGTTGCTAATTGTAGGTCTTTGAGAGCTGGTTTACAGTTGCATGGTCAGGCTTTATGTCATGGGCTGGACAGCCACCTTTTTGTTGGGACAACTCTGATAAGTATGTATGCGGAATGTGGAAACGTGCACTCTGCAAGACAGATTTTTGAGGAAATGTCTGATCCAAACGTTGTCACATGGAATGCAGTTGTCACTGCGTCTTTTAGGTGTGGGGATATGGAGGGTGCAGAACATATGTTTAAACGAATGCCCATTCGAAATTTGACCTCATGGAATGTGATGCTTGCTGGGTATACCAAAGCAGGTAAGCTCGAGTCGGCAAGACAAGCATTTTCTGAAATGCCTCTCAAAGACGATGTTTCTTGGAGTACTATGATTGTTGGGTTTGCTCACAACGGTTTATTCGATGAGGCTTTTGGATTTTTCAGGCAGCTGCAGCGGGAGGGAATTAGACCAAACGAGGTTAGCTTGACAGGGGTCCTGTCTGCTTGTGCACAAGCTGGGGCATTTGAATTTGGGAAGATTTTACATGGATTTCTCCAGAAATCTGGATTTCTTCAGATTGTTTCAGTGAGTAATGCTCTAATAGATACATATTCAAGGTGTGGAAATGTTGCTATGGCTAGATTGGTCTTTCAAAGCATGTTAGTGGGAAGGAATGTTGTTTCTTGGACATCGATGATAGCAGGACTTGCAATGCATGGTCATGGAGAAGAGGCAATAGAACTTTTTCATGAGATGGAAGAGTGTGGAGTTACGCCAGATGGTATCACCTTCATTTCACTTCTATATGCTTGCAGTCATGCTGGCTTGGTTGAGCAAGGGTGTGCTTACTTCTCTAAGATGAAGATTGTGCATGGCATTGAACCTGCAATTGAGCATTATGGTTGTATGGTTGATCTGTATGGTCGAGCTGGTAAGTTAGAGAAGGCCTATGAATTTGCATGTCAAATGCCAATTTCACCTAATGCAATTATTTGGAGGACTCTCCTTGGGGCTTGTAGCATACATGGCAATGTTGAGTTGGCGGAGCTAGTGAAGGCAAGGCTTTCTGAAATGGATCCAAACAACTCCGGTGACCATGTACTTCTTTCAAATGTGTATGCCATTGCAGGGAAATGGAAGGAAGTTACCACCACAAGAAGATCAATGACTGAACAGAGGATGACAAAGACTCCAGGTTGGAGCATGATTGAAATTGACAAAGTAATGTATAGTTTTGTGGCAGGTAAAAACCCAAATGTGGTTACAGAGGTGGCTTATCATAAACTGACAGAAATAATGTTGAGACTCCGAGCAGAAGTAGGTTACGAACCACAAGTAAGGAGTGTTTTGCATGATATTGAACAGGAAGAAAAAGAAGATTCAGTGTCTAAGCACAGTGAGAAGCTTGCTGTAGCTTTTGGAATAGCAAAACTTTCTGAGGGAAGGATTATAAGAATAGTGAAGAACCTTAGGATTTGTGCGGATTGCCACACGGTGATGAAGTTGATATCTAAGGTTTATCAAATAGAAATCACTGTGAGAGATAGAAGTCGCTTCCACTTGTTCAAAGATGGAGTTTGTTCTTGCAGAGACTACTGGTAATGGGTGATGGATGTAATGTTTATGTACACTGCTCTTGTTCTAGGAAAAACACAGAAGTAAATTATGACTCAAGCAACGCAGAATTAGATGAACTCTAAAGTTGAATGTGGTTTGACACACTCACTGCTTCATAATCTGGCTGCCACAGAAGCTTTTACTTGTTTTATCAAAGAGGCAGTGAAGAAAGTTGAGAAATGCAATAACTTTTGGACATTCTGGAAAATATCAGGTGATTTTTCTCCATATTCTAGCCCATATGGGCGCTTTTGGGCACCATATCCTTTCTGCATATAGGAAACCAAGAAAATTAACATCTACAAAGACAGGCTATTGCTGGTGAACCACTTAGGCGTCGCTTGCAGGAATTTTTCTAGTCTTGTGATTGATAGTGAGCTGTGGACCGTTTCTTTTCGTAATAACAGGCTTCACATATACCAGTTTGTGTTTCCTTCTGGTTGAGATAATGTTGGGGTAAGGGCAGAATTTACTATTGACTCGGAAGCTCTTTTCCCTTCCGTTTCGAGACAATGCTGCAACAAGTTCATAAAATGTAGCGTGGCTTAGCTTCGCTCATCCCCTGCTAAATGTGGCATTTTTCATATTTTTTTGGTTGGAGCAATTGTGTATAGATTCTGTTTATCATATGCACTATTGTGTTTTCTCGAAAGACAACAAGAAACTCTTTTACACGTCTGAGTTCTTTCACTTCTTGAATATTCAACATCCGAGAAATCCCTTCAAAGAAGTCACCTTCTTAGCCATACATAGGGAGTAGATAGAAAGAAACTAGCTAACTGTTTTATATTGATTTGCAGCTACTACAAACAAGGCAGTTGCTCGTAGAAAATTGTAGACCTTACATTTCATATTACCATTCTTTTACTCAGGAAAAAAAATGAATTTTTTTTATGTAAAATGAAAATATTAAGCATGGTTCCAATTTCCAAGTATCACAGAAGGAGAAAAGGAAAAAAAGAATAAATATATGAGAGTTTCAGAATTGTTATTTTTTTTTTTTTTTTGCGGGGAAAAGTTTGGTTGTAGATAAAATAAAATGCAGGTCAAAGAAAAAGTTAACATGCTTTCATTTGAAAGAATTTAGAAACAAAAACTAATTATTATAATACTCATCGTGTATTTAAAAACAACTAATTTTCATCAAGACAACTGGCAACTGATGGTGGGCGTAGAAGTTGGATTGGGGCCAAGAGATATTTCTAAAAGAATGAGGGAGGTGAATGAAATATTTCGAAAAGGCACTTGGCAGTTGGGACTCCTGGAGCATAGTAGAGACATGGGGTTGCTGTGCTGATATAGCAAATGCCCCGAAGCAAAAAATCATAACGAGTCAGCGGTCAGCATTGTCTGCCATGCCATGATTCTGTGGTTTTAAGCTTAACCCTAGACTCAAATACTAAACTTTCTACCATCACCCATCTTGAATTAAAGTTCTGGATCTTTAATGGCGCTTTCTGCAACATTCCTTGCTCCTTCATCACCAAACTTTAACTTTCCCTGCAAAGTTCGTAGATCCTTTTTCTCTCAGAACGGAAATCTCCTAAAGATTAAGGCTTCAACTACTCTAGACAGCTCCAGCGTCTCCGTAAACGACAAACCGTCGCCGTTGAAGGTGAGATTGATTCGTCTCTTGTCACTCCTAAATTGTAATTGTCGTGGTGTTTATTTTATTTTATGCATTCATTATTCATTTAAAATTTCTCTGGGATTGACTACCCATGATTAAAATTGAAATACTATGTACTTTCTTTTCTGCGACTGTTTATTAATTTGTCGTTAATTTCCTCACATGAAAGATAAAGCTAGGAAGTAATTTCATTAGGGATAGAAATGCATAAAGGTTCTAGTGTTGTTGAGGTTTTGCCACTACTCTAAGCTACCAGATAATATAGGCGTCAGACTGAAGTCTGTGGCATGCTCATGAACTCACTCAAAAGGAGAAAGAAAACAGAAGAACGAAGGTTAAAGTTTAACAAAATTATACAGGTCCATTTCATGGCAAATTTTGTTCAAAACAGAAATGTTATGGTTTTACTACTTATGTGATATCTAAATGGTTATTATGCTATGAAGCCGAACCTGGTTTTGCCAGTGTACCTGCATAGTTGCAATGTTCCGAAACTCCGACTTACCATTTGTTTGCGTCGCAGCTAACACTTTTCTTCTTCCTCATAGACTAATAATTGGCAATGGAAATTCAAGGACAATAACGTTAATATTTACTATGAGGAATATGTAAAGGAGAGTGCAGAGCCTTCCCAAAATATCTTGTTGATGCCAACCATTTCTGATGTAAGCACAGTTGAGGAATGGAGAGCAGTGGCTGGAGACATTGTTCAACGTGACAGCAAAGTCAATTGGCGAGCAACTATTGTTGATTGGCCTGGTCTGGGTTATTCTGATCGGCCCAAGATTGATTACAATGCTGACGTCTTAGAAAAATTTTTGGTTGATTTCGTTAATGCTTCCAACGGTCCAGTGAATCAACAAGGTAATTACGAAAGTCTACATAAACTACAGTTGAGGCTGGAGACACCTGTCATGGTTTTTATTTTGTTAATAATCATCCTGTGTAGTTTCAAACTACACATTTCAGTTGAAACCTGTGTGCCTGTTTCAGAAGGTCCACATATAATATCTTCCTCTTTTTTAATCTGTTTGAATCTGGATCCTTGAGCTATTCTTGATTCGGAAGCTTAAGTGCTGAAATATGTCTACGTTCATCTAACGGATTCTTTATCTGGGAGATTCTACAAAATTAGTGGAATATGTTGATTTTGGAAAACGTCCATTATGTGTCTACCAGGGTTTCTTGAACTGTTCTATTGATTGGTGGATATAAAAATCCTGAGAGTGTCTATTTGTTTCTGGTCAGTCCTGAGAGTTGTTCCTAGACTGATTTGCTGAATCATAGACATGCTCATCACACGCACACACTGACAATGATGGTCTTGACCCAATTTGGTATAGAATTTCAGTTTCATTCATATTTTTCATGCATACAAATTTTATAATTAATGGGTGTTACAAAGTTGTGTGACTTAGTTTTTTTTTCTTATATCATACATCTAATCGGGAAATTGTTTTTATTGTATCATTGTTCTGTTTTTTCTCTTTATCAGATTCTTAGGTCTGTGATTGTCATGATGTTTTCTGTATCCTGATCCTGTGAATTGTGGAAACTAACTAATCTGATAAACTTCTTCAGATTTGTTATCCGTAATTTGTCTTTGATCTGCTTTTTTACCTCCAGGTGTTACATGTATTCTTCATTAGTGGTTGTATGTCCAATCCAGGCTTATTTCACCTGACAATTTGCTTGTTAAAGCAGAAAATGATTTGGTGATTTTTGGAGGTGGACATGCGGCATCAATAGTAATCCGTGCAGCTAAAAAGGGTTTGGTGAAGCCCAAAGCCATTGCTGTTGTTGCACCGACTTGGGCTGGTCCCCTTCCTATTGTGTTTGGTCGAGATTCCAGCATGGAAACAAGGTACTTCAATGTTTCTAGACAGTATCTCTTGCATAGATATGAAGAGGATAATTCCATTCCACGGTAGATTTCTTTGCAATGGTCTAGACCATACAAGGAAACGATACCTTTCTAGGCTGTATTGCAGTTTGTTTACCTTCTAGTTCTTGATAATGTGTAATGCTTCGGGTGTCCCTCCAAAAATCTTCAAGCTTTCCCTGCTCTAGCAAATGTTTGTTTTCCCCCTAGATTTCGCATGGATATAAAATTCAAAGAACCATAGATGTCAGAATTGGATAAATTTGTTGTACAAAAAAGTTTACTGGTATCTTTCTTGGATTCCTTATAAACATTGCAGGTATGGGCTTCTAAGAGGCACCTTAAAGGCCCCTGCAGTTGGCTGGATGATGTACAACGTGCTCGTGAGCAATGAGAAGGCAATCGAATCTCAATACAAATCTCATGTCTATGCAAACCCTGATAATGTGACTACAGGAATTGTGGAAAGCAGGTATGCACTGACGAAGCGAAAAGGAGCACGTTACTTGCCTGCTGCTTTCTTGACTGGGGAACTAGACCCGGTAACGTCTCGAGAGGAGTTCCTCGAACTCTTTGCAGGTTTGGAGGGACAGACACCAGTCCTGGTTATATCAACAACAGGATCTCCAAAGAGGTCAAAAGCAGAGATGGAAGCTCTCAGGGGAGCCAAAGGGGTGAGCAAGTTTGTGGAGGTATCAGGGGCTTTACTTCCACAAGAGGAGTATCCCGCTATAGTTGCAGAAGAGCTCTACCAGTTTTTGCAACAATATTTTGGCTCCGAGGATTAAAATTGGTCATATCTTGTAATCTATCTATTAAGTGGGGTTATTAATTTCTATGCTGCTCTGCAGCTTCACCACGATACAGTTAGCTTGTCCAAGAATTTACATATTTGTAAGCATGTATACGAGATTTTCCGGACTGAGAATTTGAATATTATAGTATAGGCATCAGATATCATTACGAGCGTCAGTCTTAAATTCTTCATCTTCTTCCTTCGGAATATTATGAGGTTTGATCATGCGAATGCAAACAATGAGATTTTTAAAGAAAACAAATAGCTAGCGTAGTAGTGGAAGAAATTAAGTCAAGTCTCTGATACGATACGGTTCCACAAACAAACGTCTCGAAGAGTTTGACCAAGTCTCTTATTCAACAAAATCTAATTAAGCAGGTGCAATAACTTTTGTCCCTCTTCTCCGTCAAGCTCGCTAGACAAGGACACCATTTATTAAAATACAAGAGCTTAGTTAGAAAGGGGCGCCACTAAAAGATGAAAGCAGATACTCTTATTAATGCCACGGAAGATGAATAAAGATTAAAAGGGGGCATGCTACGTACAACTCTCAACTCTCCATGCCATCGCCATTGGCTTTGGCCTACACAGCGTACGTTTTAGACACATTTACGAGTCTTTTTTTGTCTTGTCTACTCTACTAAAATGAAAAAAAACGTGCACGAAAGCATCGAGCATACACCAATTTCTAGCTAGGTTCGCGCAAATTGCTAGCCAAATAGATCATGGACCAGGTCTGAGAAAATCTCAGTGGGGTGGGGGAGATATGTAATGTTTACCGTACATTCGTAATAATTGTTATTATCTACTACGATTGACTGACGAGCGAGAATGCTCCTATATCATATACATAACCTCCATTCGTGCAATGCAAGAGGACAGACATCACGCGCCTTAATTTTACGTGCTTATAACTTGTTGCCATTTTCGGGCTAATTAATTATCATTTACTTTTGTCTCTAAGAATGAGATTGATTTTTTTTAACACCTTGGGTGATGATTTCAAGTAAAATTTCTATTACTTAATTAGTATCTAGTGTTGATCAAATTGAGAAAAGTCACAAGTTTGTTTCTCCACCCTCCCGACGTGCAATTCTAATTTTTATTTCCCGATCAAACATGTCATTTATTAGAATTGATGTACTACTCCATATCATTAATGCTATCGACAAAAATAAAAATTAAGTTTCATTTCTTTTATACTAAAATTGAATTACTTATCTCTTAAAAAATTGACATTAAATACGTATATTCATCCAAAACTCGTTCTACCACTAAAAAAATCCTATCTAAATATACCAGCTTTAAATGCCGACCTGAAGCAAAATCGAACAAATGTATGAAATCATCGCGGGATTGACTTTGTTATCTTATCAGATCGCGCCACGTTCAATCCTCGGTCGGATCCTCATACGTGTCAAATTTTTACTGGATGTTTTCATACCCCAAAGTCTAGCATTTATCATTTCTGAGATTTGGGGCATGAAGGTGCACCTGGCATATGCCCATTGGCTAGCCCAGACCCTAATACCCAAAATAGAAAATGATTCTGTCAGCGTCAGCAGAGGGACAGCTGGCATCCATAAGAGGTTTGGTCGTAGAAAGTTTTCAGATGGTAGGGTCCAACTGGGAACCTACCGACAAGACATATGTAGGCCCAACTATGGTAGGTGCCCTTACTGGTATCGTTGCACATTTCCGATCTCCCGGCTCTCCTCCGCTTCAAACATTGACCATGTCTCTATGCGTGCTACCGGATAACTCCACGTGTATAACTATCATTGATCTCAAACGCAAATCTCATGTTATCGATTACATTTAAAATTTTGATGAATTTTGGTACTCACAATTTAAGTTTATATTATATTTTAATCTCTCCTAGTTCTTCTAAATAAAGGCATCATCTATCTCTACGTACATATTTTAGTTTTGGATATTTAATCATCTAATTTTAACTTATAAACGAATCATGTTACTATATACCTTATACTAAAATTTAATAAAAACAAAATACTTTTTATTGGTCACCATCTCCTTAACAAAGTACTTATTAGTATTTTCTTCGGCCTTCAAATTCCCAAATAAAAAAAAAAATTGCATTGTGAATACAATATATGATAATAGAATTATTTCTAAAAAATATTAGTATTATTTTTTATCCAGATTTCCTTCATTTACTTGTCTCATAATTTCCACGTGCTAAAAGGTAACGCAGCCAGCGAAAATTGAGAGTTTCTATCCTATTTTTACATTTAAACACGAGCATAAAATATGTTGTAGAAATTAAGTAATAGATATGTGTGTGACACGTATGGGGAATCAAAATATCTAGTGCAATATATTAACCAAAGTATATATGGATTGAGCAAATTCCTTCGTTTAGTATGTTCCGCGCGTCACATAGATAGAAAGGGTTGGATCATTGGCAGTTCTTAATCATATATAAAAACTTTTTTGTTTTTCTCTTTAGTTACATAAATAATAGAAAGTTGCTTCTGTAGCTTTCAAATTATTGTGTTAGGTTTAATTTAAGTACACATAGAGCTTTGCCATCGACCAACGTTCGTCTTGCCCCACTTTGCATGGCATGCTGCCTATCTCTCTCTATATGTGTTTTGAAATTTAATTAATTCGCCGATAGAATTGGTTATGATATGAGGGCAGGAATCCATCTTCCAATACGATATTTTTCACAACTAAGTTCTGTGGTCCTCTTCAAACCATGCACGTATTATACAGCAAATTAATCAATACTACATTTATTTATTTTACTAGCTATTTGGAATTGATATGAATAATATCTATATATATATATATATATTCTTGAACAAATTCCACAAAGGCAGGCTAGGCTCGACATTTTTCCCTACCATTACGTTACAAGTGACTTTTTGCGAAGCCATAATTATGTAACGTTTATAATAAGTTGAATCTCAAAATTAAGGAAAAGAAAGAGATACTCGATCCAGCTCATAGATATTGGTTAATCATTAATGCAAAGAATTGTATTAGCTAGCTAGCAATGCCTTTTCTATCCGGACAGGACTTTCTCTTCCTACCTATATACTCATATAATATCTTTGAATTGTTATCGTATATGTTATTCCGCGTCATCCAAGTATATTCAAGCATTTTTACCCTTAAATACACCGAAAGTATCTATCTATCTATATATAAAATAATATTTTAAAATATTAATTATATTTCATACTAATCGTTTATATATATATTGGGTGGGATCATAATTATATATATTTAACATCGTACTTTCACTTTAACAAAATTAAGTTGAAACTAATTATGAATGACGATGGAGAGAGAGAGAGAGTAAAGCTTAGTTATGGGTCAACTGAAAGAGAAATTCGATGGGTCGTTTTACCAAGGGGAATCAAATCAATGGTTGGTTTTTAGAACAAGAGTCCAATTATAGAAGCACATCCAATTAATTCCCCCGGGACCAATTTTATTGATCATAATTAACGAATTCATCATTCCGCCACGCACGCGTGGACAAACTAATTCCACATATGCATATTTTATTATTTCCTCAAATTACATGTTTCCAAATTAATCATACTCCGTACTTTGCATTCTAGAAACGCCTCAACATATTTTATTATTTGACGATTTCTATGATAAAGTGAAAATCCACAAATTTGAGTAAGATATATAAGCATATATACAGTTGACCTAAGGACCTAATTATATTAGGTAACCATACACGTGTCGACAACTAAATCGATCTCAAAGCTTTTGACAACATGAGCAATAGTATCCACTACTATTACCAGCGAGCACATCGTATTCGTATAGGTAACATTCGACAATTCCAAATTATATATATGGCTGAAACTTAATCTATTGGAATTTGCGTACGCAAGGGGTGATCGAGAGAGATAAAGAAAGAGATTTAATCATTTTCTTATCTCTATTTCCCAGAATTTGATTAATTCTCTCAACACTTGCGAAAATTAAATTATTGTAGCTTGGTCTTCGTTATCTACTGATATAGTGTTAGATAATTTCTATATGACTAATTTCAACAAAAATACAATATAAAGTGATCAACTTTAAATTTATATCAAAATAAATGTAGAAAAATAATTAATTGATACATATAAATAGATTAAGAATATTCTTTCTAAAATTTATCTTTTTATAAACAAATTTTCACAATTTTAGTTATTTGTAAAAATAAGGCATGTTGACAAATAATTAAAAATGTAAATGAAAAACAATGTATCATCATATCAGTGATGACGAGTTTTAATAATAAGCAAAAAATTTGAAATTTGATTCTAACGTGTAACAAAAAAAAATTATACATATGTAAAGAGTAAATTGAACGTGAGAATATCTTAAAAAAAAGGTTTTAAGTTTATTCTTATATATTTAATTATTAATTAAAAAAGGAAAAGAATCAGGTAAGTTGAGGCATCTTGTTTGGCTTATTTGCTTAGCTGCGATTATGTTAATTAAAAAATAAAATAAGTTCATTATTTAATTTATTTTTATCTTAAACAATATCTCATATTAGTTTAAAAATAAAATTAATCCCATGCTCAATTTATAAATCAAGGTGAAAAGAGAAATAAGAAATAAGAAGAAAATTTTGTCTTTACTACTCATCTTGGTCGTCAAGCACACATCACGAGATTGATTAGATGGAAAATAACTCCTAAACAATAAATTTAAAAATTATTTCTGTTTATTTAAAAGTTTGAAGATAATACCAGTTTTTTTTTTTTTTTTCAATTGGAGGCACACTCTTATTTTAATAGGAAAATGAATAAAATAAATTTAGGAAATTATTAGACAAATTAAAAAGATTATATATTTTTTAATTTATGTACAAAATATTAAACTGGAAGATTTTTGAAAAAAAAAACAAAAACGAAGAGAGTGCAAGTGAAAATTGTGTGTAATGTGTTTTCTTTACTTTTTCTTGTAGTCTATCTATGAATAATAATGAATGCCACCCGGGATTGTGTGTAATGTAAACGAAGATTTGGAGAAAGAGAAAACGGGGTAAGAGCCTCCGCCCAGCTGACTTTAGCGAGGTACGAGTAAATGCTCTTTTGCTGTCCGTTTTGAATGACCCTGACCATGACCCTTTGAGAGGAAAGTTTTACCTGCATGCTTGCCCATATTAAACTGTAATTAATCGTTTTTGCTTCTTCTATTCTCTCTTTCTCATTTATTTCTTTCTAGTAGTTTCTTTCTCTGCGTGTATATATACAGAGACAAGGATAACCCCCCAGTTGTGGACGCGTGCATTCTTGCAGAGAAAGGGAGAGCAACTCCAGTTCTTTTGCTCAGAAATCTCATGAGCCTTGAAACCAAAGAAAGAAGAACTAGCTAGCTGCAGATATATATATAATCATAATATGATGGGAAGACAACCTTGCTGTGACAACGTTGGAGTTAAAAAAGGTCCTTGGACTCCAGAGGAAGACATCATCTTGGTCTCTTACATTCAAGAACGCGGACCTGGCAATTGGAGATCAGTTCCCAGCAACACAGGTTAATTAATTCAACTTCTTCATCTTCCTATCTTCTCTATCTGAATAATTACCCTAATTTTTCAACTTCTTCTCTTATACGTTTTTTTTTTTTTTTTACTATTTAACTCTCTACTCTACTTCCTATTGATTTATTCTTTCTTAATTTTTCTGCTCTTGGGAACTCTGAGTCAATGACTGGATTTTGATTCTAAGGTTTGCATTTTTTGCTTGGTAGTTTTACCTTAATTTGTATGCAATTTTGTTTTTCCAGGTTTGCTTAGATGCAGTAAAAGCTGCAGGCTTAGATGGACAAACTACCTTAGGCCTGGTATCAAACGAGGCAACTTCACCGATCATGAGGAGAAGATGATTATCCACCTCCAAGCTCTTTTGGGCAATAGGTACTAGTACTACTGCCCCTTTTAATAGGATTTCTAAATTAGGCCATATGTATGTATATATATATATTTTGTTAAATAATATTTTCTACAAATCCCAATAAGGAAGATAAGTTCTTTTGGAGATATATATATATATATATCTTATTCTTTATTCTTTGTGTGATAAAAAGAAAAAAGTTTTTGTCCATTTTTTTATGATCTTTTATTTAACGGGTTATCGTTGACTATACATGTAGACATGTGAAATGAGTTATAATTTTATGGGTAAATCCAGATGGGCTGCCATAGCTTCCTATCTTCCGCAGAGGACAGACAATGACATAAAGAATTACTGGAATACCCATCTGAAGAAGAAGCTGAAAAAGGATCAATCAGGGAGCTGTGAGGGTAATGAACAAGACGGATACTCGTGTTCACAGCTAAAGGGTCAGTGGGAAAGAAGGCTTCAAACTGATATCCATATGGCCAAACAAGCCTTGTGTGAGGCACTCTCCCTTGATAAGCCTTCAACCCATTTCCCAATTGACAAAAATACTTTATCTCTTGAGAATAATAAAATTAAGCCAAACCAGCAAGGAATAGCTTCCGGTACTTATGCATCGAGCACCGAGAACATATCCCGTTTGCTCGAGAATTGGATGGCGAAAGCCCCAAAGTACGTTGACACAACAAATTCAGGGACATTTTCTTTGTTCAGCAATCCCAACGACGTCGTCAACATGGTTACTACTACCACTAGAGGAGCTAGTTCAAGTTGCAGTGATGGTGCACAGAGTGCCCCAGATGGACTTGATTCACTGCTGAGCTTCAACTCTGATGGCTCTCAATCTGCTGACGATAACACCAATTTGACAACGGAGATTGGGTTTTTCCAAGATGAAAGCAAGCCAATTTTGGAACAAGCGGGACCAGTCCCTTTCACGTTCCTGGAGAAGTGGTTATTCGATGATGCCGCAGCTCATGGCCATGAAGATCTAATCAACATGTCACTCAACGAGACTACATCACCCTTGTTTTAGTTGCAAACAAAATCAAGCATCTCTTTAATTTAGGGTTCAATTTCTCTTTCCTGCTTTAATTTGGATCGATCGGTGTCATGTCATCTTGAGCTAGTTAAGTTAGCTTTGCATGCAATTTACTTTTCTAAACGTGAGACCCTCTCTTAGTTTCTTACTCATCTGCAAACAGGAAATGTAAATTACGATTACATCTATGTACTCCTAGCTATCAAATCAATAATTAACACCATCATGTTAATTCCTTTTCATCTTATAACCGATCCATCCAATTATATGTAATTTTCAAACCTGCTATTTGTCTATAGACTGCAGTCTACAGGGTTTTCTGGTTCATGCGCCTGCCTCGGCGTTGCACTTTGATTCTTGGTAATGGAGAAATATCTAGGGTTCATGTTGTGAGTATTCAATTGTCGGCAACTAATTAATTTTATTTAAGCCAAGACTACATCGTGGGAGTATGGCCGGCAAAACAATAACTCCATACAATTTTTTACTAAGAGTTTAAATGTTATTTATTTCTAATGTAAAATTTTTGCATATCCACTTTATTAAGTACAGTAATAAATAAATGATTTTAATTGCATTTTGTTGCTTGACAACACATAACTATGAATTTAAATTTTCAACAATAACTATCTTTTAGGATCGCTTTACTTTTTTTTTATTTTGCATTGTTTAGGGTAAAGAAATTAGTGAAAAATACGATTTGCATGAAACTGAAAAGTGAATTTCCGGTGTGCATAGGTGGGACGAGATCTGTTAGACGATGAAGGTAAGTTAGTGTAGATTATAGTCACATGATTGGTTACGTAGAAAGCTACAACAAAGGTTGTTGTTGTTGTTGTTTGGATAGGAAATTAAGCAGGCAAGGGTAGAGGAGAGCATTTTCTGTCAAATGTATTAATAACAACAACCATATTTCACTATTTTCAATTTCTTATCAAGAGCCAATTAAGAGGCCTCCCGATGCACAACACAACATTAATTCAATTCATAAGTTAAATCCTGTACAATTCTACTCTTTTTCGGTGCACCATTTTCTAATTCTACTTGCTACCTTAATTTTTTTCTTACGACAATGTCTCAATTATTTTTTGAATTATTAGATGTATACTTAATTATGCCATGTGTAGTAATATTGTTGTTGATACCATTGCCTCGATCTGACATGATCAATCGTTTTACAATCCACACCCACTAGGTTGATGCAAGCAACGGCATTCAACATTACTTCTTAATTAATTAATTAAAGAAAAATGTTGATAATTTTCTTCAGACAAAGTTTCTGGATTGGTCGAGACATATATATCCTTTAATTTTATGATTATTATTATTTTTTTTATAAATATATCTCTCATCAGTATGTCAATAAATAAATACTTTCTCTATTCAAATTCATAACGATATTTATAAAATTGTTTAAAAATATAAAATTATTTATTGACTTTAAAGAGTAGTTAATGATTCTTTTTTTAAAAATATATTTACTTAAAATTTTATTTTGATAATTCTTTATAATTTAAGGGATAAAAATATTAAAAATATTTGTATATAATCTTATAATTTTAAGGGAGAGATTATTGTACTTAAAAAAATCAAAAAAGGAAATTAGACTATTATTAAACTAGTAATAATACTATACTACTAGGAGTATATGAATAGGGAGTATGTGACAGGACAGGGTAGTCTTGACGCAGCCGAGCTATTATTGATGAATATATAAATTAAATTGCTATATTAATTGATCTCAAAATTTTGTTTAATTCTAGTGGTGGAGGGAAACCCAAGGCCATGATTTTGCATGGGGAACGACAATGCTACAAATTAAATAGTCTTTAATGCTTCACATGTGAAGGGTTTGACTTTAGCTTAATTGTTGTGGCTAGAGGAATCAATTATGGAGTATTTAAAGAAAAAAATAAATACGTATAAATAGGTTTATAATATTGTACATATATTTTCTCATCACAAAAATTATAAAATTTAAATATAAAGATACCTGTAATTTATATATATATATATATATATATATATATATATATATATATATATATATATATATATATATATATATATATATATTTAAAAAATTTAATTATGATTTTAGATGATTTAAATAGATAATTCATGGAAAAACCGAATAAGAAAATTGGAGTCAGGTTGAGCAGCAAATACCTATGACTCGAAGGTAAAAAAGTGAGGGAGGCGCGCTGACGAATTGAATTACCGAAAAATGGCAGAGACGAAATAGGAAAGTGACCATATATAAAAAATTAATTGAAGCAGTGCATGCAATCTCTTAGATCCTTCACAGGCTTTACCATAATTTCATGGGGAAGCTTCCCTTGAAGGACAGAACAAGATATATGCAGACAGTTGGGAATTGAACTTGGGATTATGAGCATTAAGCCGACCAAAACCACGAGTCTGAACTACCATGTTCCTCCCCTACCTAGCCAGACATTAACCCTAACTTAACTATTCTATTCTATTACCTAGTTAGCTCAATATTCCTTTTTCCTTCTTGAGATTCATTATTATCAGATATTGGTTCTGGTTATGGAATCGGCACTTTATATCTCCAAATCCTCATCAAACATTCATTCTTTCATCTATAGAAATCCAACAACGTCATGACCATTTGTCATCTTTCGATTTCAAGCGGTCTTTCTTTTTTAAGAAATATGTTATTTACATACTTGTAAATATTCCTACACTCATTCAGCAGTAATTATTTACTACATGAGTAAAATTAACAAATATAAAAAGGTGTCTATATATATATATATATAGTGTTAATCTTAATAAAACCTTCTTCTTATCACTTGTTTCATTTTCAAACTTCTCTATCAGCACAACCTCATATGAGAGAGGGAGAGAGCGTTGTTATGATTCGCATCAAGTATCTTGTTTTAATCGGACAAAAGCATGTGGATATAAAGCAATTGACCTAGCCTAGCTAGTGATAGAACCGAATTATATATGTTGTTAAGTAAATCATGTGGCACAAATCTCTCAGAAGTAGAAGCAGTCCAAGCTAGCTAGCTACAAAATGAAAGCTGGATGGTGACCCAGAAATTAAGGGGCAATTGTGTGGGGACGTAGGGTATCCTTGGCGTATTAAGTTGTTCCCTTCCCACCACAACTCAACTCGTGCATACATGCAACAAATCCATATCTATATATTACTTTGACTTATGAGTTAATGCAAGATAATATTAGGGTGGCCTACCTGTATATGCATGTTGTCATTGTGGGATTATATATCACTAAATTACAATAACTAGCTAAAACGATTCCGTTGGGCCCTTCCCATGTACATGTACCTTTCTTATTAGGTTCACATACACTACTACCACATAGACAGACCCATTCATTTATATCCAAATCCTTAATTACCGCCTTCTATCACTTTCAGTTCAATCTAGAATGAATTTTCTTCTTTTTTATTTATTTTTACAGTAGTAACTACGTACTACTCCCATTAATCAATTCGCGTTTAGTTTGCTGGTACAAGACTAGTTGAGTTAACGATCGATCTGTCAAATCCTGCATTGGTTGTACAGATATATATAATGTTACGTACAGATGCGACTCAACTCAAATAGCGCAGCAGGCAGAGGTCTTTAACCACTGTGTCCAGCGCCTTTAAGGGCCTCCCTAAGTACAGTATTAGTTTCCCTTGCCAAAGGGTGATAACTACTTCTGGAGGCAAAAGAACGGCTCTTCTACTTTTGACGAGCTAATATAAGTGCTTGACCCCATCTCGTCCCAAAATATCTATGCTTGCCTAGCTATATATATATATAGTTGAATTGAATAATAATAATAAAGGTAAAGATAAAGATCCATCGATGCATATATAAAGAAGTTCGCAGTTATCAAAACCAATTAAACATTAGGTGTGCATGCATGGGTCAGTCAGGCCAAAATCTCAACCTATTAAAAGATTAAAAGTACCTTGATGCCAGCTAAAAATATGATTTACAACCCACTTGTTCATTATTTTTAGCTAATTAATTAATGATAATCAATTGAGCTAGGATCATACATAAAAAGCTATGAACGTTGTGGCCTTAATTTACCTCACAAGGAGCTGGCTCCTCAACCTCAAATGGTCCAGAATGCAAACATAGGAGGGCCTTCCTTTCTTTTTGTGCTACAAATTGCAAACTCGTGGAAAAAGACAGTCTTCTCTGCTCTGCTGGACAACACATTCCAGGAACATTTCTTCTTGCAGGAGGGAGAGAGAGAAAAGAAATAAGTTTTTAGCTTGGGCTAAGTTTCCCTCTCAATATCAACAATTGTTGCTTTTCGTTGTGGCCCGACTTATCGAGCTACTTTCTGAAAATGGAAATTGTTGGGGTCGAGTTACTTACCATGTTCAAGAATTGTTGTCTTTCCCACAATGGCTAATAATTGAGATCTTTTTTTGTTGTCTGGCCTATGATTTGATTTTCACGCCCAACAGAGTATGATGTTTTCAGGCACCGGAAAGGTCATGGCCAGCCCACATAAGGGCCCAGATGACTGAAGTTCATTTACGGGCTACAGGGCCCACGAGGCAAGAGTTAAATTTTCAACGATTGGTTCTGGGTTGTTGCTTAGTAGTCTCAGAAAGGAATAAAATTTGTAAATGGCGGGCCTTAGCCAGATTTAAAAGCCCATCTTAGAATATTTCGTTGTCTGTTGAGCCGAAAGACGAGGAAATTTGATTGACCAGTGATGGAGATGCAGTTTGATTGATGGCCCATTGGGCCTATTGAAGTTGGGTGGTAACATTTTATTTTATGACTGTAATAAAATAATATTTTAAATTGTATAAATTAAATTTAATAACTAATAAATAATTAATGAAAAATAAGATTAGGGACATAGTGTGTGAGAGAATATTCCCGGACGTTGAAGCCCTGGACACTCGAATTCTCAAATTGGTGAGCCATTACTGTCGTATCAGTTGGTAGTTGCTGTATATCCTATTATCGCAATAAACAAAATTTGACAAGTATCTACTGCATTATCTTCGTGCATACATATCTATTATTAGAAATTACGTTTACTATGAATTCGGCATTGGTCTTCAGTCTTCACTAATTAATATATGATTGACTGAGGTGTGTCACCATTTTAACTACTACCATATCATTTAAAATGGAAAAGAAAAATTAAATTGCATTTATAGTTTGCCTGCACGTTTGGCCTGTGATTTGCATTTCTTTTCTTTTTGACCCTAAAATTTTATTTGCTTCAGTGTGGTCCTTGATTTTTGAAATACTGAATTTGAAGCAATAATTGTGATAATTGAAGCAGACTGAAAGAAACAGGGTATGGTGGGTTCGTATATATTGTACTAAAGTAACACCAGAGATGTGACTTACTAGCAGCTAAGTCACTAATGAAATCTTTGATTTATTAAGCCTAATGCCGCCCTTTTTGTTTGGGTTTGTGCTGGTTATAACTCAAATAAAAGTTACAATTGAATTTCAAGTGTAAAATGTGGCATTAAAAATCTTATCAGCTATATGTGCTCAAAAATATTTTAGGGTAAACATATTAAATTTATATATATGTATACATTTTAATGATGAAAAAAAATTATTGTTATATTGATTTTAGTTAATTTTACAATTAAATAATAATTTAATTCTATAATTATATTTATATGTATATATATAATTAATTAAAATTTAATGAGATAAAAAATGAGACATCAAATAAAATTACAAATTTTAACGTGACAGTAAGATTAATGATGAGTTTGACGCACATGCTGCTCTAACATGAAGAAAGGGACGTTGGATTGGCAGTGTGAGTAGGTCGTGGCCTACTAATAAAACCCTTTGAGTATAGTAGCTTTCCGTCCCCTCCACCACAACTGAACAATCAGGGTTGGAATTTTCTTTTGAAGATCATTCCAATAAGTATCGAATCAGAGAAATAATAACGGGGAGCATACAACTCCACAAGGCATAGACCTCACAAATTTGGGTTGGGTGGGTAAGAAACATAGGGTCTCATCACATCTCATCTTCCCAAATCACAATCATTGGTGCTTTGCAAAGTCCAAGTCAATATTCTAATCTTTACCCTTAAACGTGGGTCTTAAGTCTCTTACATTGCAGCTATACCTCTTTTTATTATCAGCACTAATTAAGTCATTTCATTACTCTTTATCTTATCGTAATCTTAGTAGTTTTTTCCCTTCTAAATCCAACTATATGTATTGCATTTAATTGAATGCACATTCTTCAATAATTCTAAACCTAAATCAACTCATTCAATATAATTATGAGATAAATTTAAATCAATATAATAAATATATATTAAATGATAATTTTCACCAAAATATGGTCACTAGACAAACGTCATATAAAACACGCCTCCACATGATCAGCTTATGGTTATACCTTTCTCATTCACCGACAAACCAACAATCTCACAAAGTTGAAAGATTCATGTTGATTACTATACATTTGCATTTGGCTATTTGTTGACTCAACCTAGCTGGATTCAAACCCAGGTCCAGGCACAAATGGCAGCATCTGCTAGGTTAGTTACTTTTGTCTGCCACCAAAATTGTTGTTCACGATGATCAAATTTATTTTGATGACAAATACTAACTTCTCTAGTTAAGAAGTAACTGCAAGTTCAGAATGCGAAAACGGATCCTTCTTATGCTATAGCCTACATATATGCATATGGTTTCAAAGTATACATATATATAATAGAATTCAATGGCTTGTGTGCTGGAGACGAGGGATGTAAAGGTATTCTGGTTGGCACGTGAGTGTTAGAAGATAATAATCTTTAATATATCTATGAGTAATACATATATATATATATATATATATATATATGAATATCCTAGAAGAAAGAGTTTTTATTCTATTGTAGAATTTATGTGAAGAAGAATATGGGAGTGAGTACCGACCCCTACGTCTCCCAAGAGAACAAACAACCACATACTTCCATCAGTACGTGACCTTAGCCAAAAGGACAGAATAGTATACAGCCAAGCAAGCATCACAGAACATAGTTTCAACACCTTCATAACTCACGCTACTTCAAAACTATACACCATTTGTCTCTCAACGCTGGCCAATTTATGCCTTTGTCTTTCACCCCCTGTACATACATACATACATACAGATCTAGAGCTGCCAGGCAATTCGACTTTTTTTTTTTAATTTTTTTTTCACCCCATATATATATATATATATATATATATATATATATATCCATTAACTCAGTGGGTTATGTCTATATTATTGAACTGTCGTAATTATGTACACTTGAACTTTTAAAATGTTAATTTTAATATATGCTTGCCGCCAGGCAGTATAGTCAGCATACAGTTTCGGACTTTTACCATTTTTAGGCTGGCCATGTTGACACGTTAATCAGATAACATGCAATCGAACACCCACTTCTGAAATAAAAACTAAAAGAGAGATATGCGAAAGAATCTTAAGTGACTAATTATAACATAGATAACAAGCATGTTTCTGATTGACAACCACATATATTTGTCCTTGCCTTTGTCACATTCTAAAATGTGCACATGTTACTGCCTGCATTAGGTGCTTGTCACTTTCTATACAGTTCCTCACTTAGATACGATATAGTATTGGTGGAGGCTGCTCGTGCCTGTGCTTGTGTATGTATTGCTCATATCTTGATTGAAGAATCTACACATGAAAATTGTATAGTGCATGTTTTTGTTAGCAACTTCTTCCCCCACCATTTCCCGGCGGCCGCCAATAAAGACTTTTTCAAATTGCTAATAAGGATCATGTGTAATCATGCATCCACTTTTCTTTTCCTGCCATATATGTTTGCATAACGCTGCGGCGAAGACTATGTCAGTTTTATGCTGATAAAGGACATGTACCTTGGACTTAGAGAGTTCTATACATATGCTGAAATCACAAGTTTTATCCTAATTTCTAAATTCGTTTTGATGGTGGCAGATAGTTGAATAGCATATCAATGATGTTGAAGTTTTGAAAAGTTATCATTGTCCTTGATTTGATCCAAGGAGAGATGGAAAGGGTCCTCATTCAAATAAGTATGTGGGGAATGCTCATATAATAATTAGAATCTTAGGTAATTCGACAGGAGTTGTTGTCACAGTTGCAAGGGCCATTGCAACCTGCCTTTAGAGTATCATCCGATCCCACTTGAGAGTCAAAATTAACTTCTTGCTTTGGTTGGTAACCCTGTGCTTAAACAGTTTAATCAATGAGTTTGAACAAAAAGTAATTATTCACTCTCATCATATTTGTATATATGCTCAACTAATTTCCACTGATTAATGTTATCCAATTATCTTTCCATTTGATTTTCTTCTTGAACAAGAGCCTTTAGAGACAGGTGAGCCATCAATTTGTGAAAGAAAATTCTAGGGTTGTATAATGTATTAGTCATATATGTGAGGACAAGCATTATCCTCTTTTCCGTTCCCATTTTAAGTTTTGTCCGGTTCTCAATCAGAGGGATCCACATTGAGGAATAGACACTTTCTTTATTTATACATCCAAAAGAAAGCCGATGATTCTTGTGCGTGTAAACCTACTTCAACCTTTCTTTAACCAAAATCAACAGCAGTACCTTCTCCCCCTTTATGGTGACGTGGAATACCAACATTGGCTGATTAAAAATACTACTTTTTGATTTGAGTCGGTGTTTTGTGCTTGTCCCCAGCTATAGTTCACAAGTGTTGAAGCATACAGCGCCAATTTAAAGAGTTGGCAAACAATCCAGGCCGCTCAATGTTGATGATTCAATTTTTCATCCTGCTTGGTTCTAGAGCTAGCCTGGACTAGCTTGCCCCTCCCTAAGCCATATAAATTATCATGCTAGGGTTAGGGTTAGTCACCAAGCACTGCCAATTAGCTGACTCTATCTATCACATCTAGTTAGCTATTCTGACTTACTTGGTTTGAACTTTGAAAGTTTGAATGGATGAACTATTTGGAAACCCCTTCTAGGGGTAACTGCACAGTCGTACATAAATACATCCAATAAGATAGAGTGGGAGAGCGGATTGATTAGCTAGCTAGCTAGCTCTAGGGTTTTTGGAAGCATGAAGAAGCGACAGGTGGTGGTGAAAAGAAATATCAGTTCCAACACTTCATCGTCAGTGATGAGAAGTATACGATACGGTGAGTGTCAAAAGAATCATGCAGCAAATATTGGAGGGTATGCTGTGGATGGATGCAGGGAGTTTATGGCCAGCGGTGGAGAGGGGACAAGTGGGGCGCTTACATGTGCGGCCTGTGGCTGCCACAGGAATTTTCATCGAAGGGAAGTCCAAACTGAAGTTGTCTGTGAGTATTCTCCTCCTGATTCTGCTCGTTGATTGATCGCTAAAAAGAGAAACTACATACAAATTATCATACAGGGTAAGAATTTGTGTATGAAATTAATTGACTGATTGAACCTTTTTCTTTCTTTCCTTCTTTCTTTGGGTTGTTGTAAGTGTGGATTACCAACAGTGACATTGATTCTTGTAAAAGAAATTGTAAACTCGAGGGATTGTTTTCTTCCAATATTATTTTCCAATTTGTCTTTTTCTGATCTTCTTCTTTTTTCTCCATCTGTTATCATCCTAGCAAGCAGCTATTATAAACTCAAGTTTCAATCAGAGGGTGAAGCACTAGGAGGAAGAAGAGAGATTAGGTCAATTAATTAGATCACTGAGTGAGAATTAGCCTCTTTGGCATGAAAATCAGTACCCGTTTTACTGATTGTGAGGTGGCGCAGATGCTTGTCTGCTAATTCTATTATTGGTTTAACGAATGAGCTGTCCAATTTCCGCTTGAGATCTCTGGCTGGTGAATTATATATATCTAAGATGATCAAGTACAAGCAAACTATGGCAAGTTAGCTCAAGTAGAACTTGGATTGCATCAGTATTAACAGTATGTCGTAATTAAGGCTTAGTGAGTAAAGTTATAGAGTAATGTGTTGATATTCCTTCTATTGTATTTCTCATGGCAAGAAAACAGGATAGGATAGTGCGATCAAGATAAATTATGTTTGTCACAATTATGCAGCTAGCATTTTAGATATTATATTAGTTCTTTGAAGAAGGTCCACCAGTATCCAATCATAATATAACATTAAATATTTGATTCACATCAAAGTTGACTAAAGCGTGCATAAGCATAAGAATTTATATTGTAGTGGAGAAGTGACCAACATCTCTTTTTGGGTGGCCAGTAGAATGGTTACAAGCATTATTTAAAGACACACAAAGCGTGCAAATCTATATATAGTTAATTAGTTGGAAGTGGCAGCTGCTCTTTCTATCTTTTTGCCATGTGATGTATGGGCTCTTTGGATATTTTTTATTTGTCCATCAGTTTCATATGTTGCAATTAATTAACATAATCTATATTATGAACCAAAACTTTCACATTCTCTCTGCCCTCAAAATTCTGAAATGCAGATTAGTCTGCAGAGAACAACATTTGAAGGAAGCTGGAATGGAGAAAATATCTGACAGGAATTAACCAGTTGGTTAATTTCAATTCACAAACTAGTTCTTTTTTAGTACTATGCAGATACAATTATATATATAGACCAGCATGAATTCATGTAAGAATCATATCTGTATGTGTGTGTAGATCGAAATGCTAAAATCTGAGAATTATTGAGAAAAGCAAAAGACACAAGGTTTGTTTCATCAAATTAAGGGTATGTCATTGTGGGGATACAAGACCTAACTGCGCTTTTGTTGATTAGAAAATTGAGTTAGGGCCAATAAAATAAAAAGCACTCAATGTGGTTGTAGGGGATTTATTTTTCCATATATATATATATATATATATATATATATATATATATATATATTTATGGCTTTATTGAGTAATGAGTACTTTTGGAGGCCCATGAAATGTTTCGACAAATAGAAACTAATTTTCGAAAGCCAATTAGTTGGAGAAGCTTTATATATATATATAATATTGTAGGGATATTCGAGTAGTGTGCAAAAGAGTATAAGGATTAATCATGCATGTGAGCCCCCTTATTAGGTATGGCAAGCTAGATGGATGGCCTTAAAAATTATATTTGTCTATGCCTTGTCTGGGATCGATGACGAGAGTGCATATGCATGTCCTTGTTTGTTTTGTTCATCCTGTTGTTAATTGATTGGCCAATATATTCAGCAATCTCTCGATGAAAAGCATTAACAGTACTACTCTCCTTTTTGTGGACTCGAGAAGAGAACACACCTCCACTATACATGCTGTATATATTTAATTGAGAAATTAGTGCAAATTCAATTAATTAATTCATTCAAGTACTATTGATTTTTCTTAAACATGTTATACAAATGTTACTGCATGCACTGCACTCTTAATTTCTCAACAAATTTCTGTCAGATCAATGCCTTAGATTTCGAAGCCCGGCCAACAATTCTGCAAGTACAGACATAATCTTCTTGATTATCAGATGGTAAACGGTAAGGAAATATATGTGTATATAATTGGAATAGCTAGGCAGAGAAATTGGAATGATTGTAATAATTAAATTTGTTTGTCTTGGAAAGAAAGAATTTCCATTAACTCATCAGACCCACATGCTAAATGATTAGTCTATGATAGATTGCAGCTTTGATTTGCTTGTGTAGTCTGTGTTGCTGTACCATGCAAGTGCTAAATGATGAATATATATATATATATATATATATATATATATATATATATATATATATATATATATATATATATATAAATGCTACATATTCAAGGAGAATAATGGAATCTCATTGAGTGTGGATCCACCCACAGTAGTGCCTGCTTGTTTTGGCATGCAAATGCCATCTTGGATTTGGACCTACGTTTGTACATGTCTCTTTCAATATTTGAACTGTTTGGTTGCTTCTGATCTCATTTGTGCCGCTGTACGGAGATCCCACATATAATAATATGCTATGAAATAACAATAATGTCTGCCGCATCCAAAATATTCATAATAGTCTCTCGGCCAAAAATAGCAAAGCAATAGGATATAGATTGATACCAATTCAGCCCCATAATGCTGTCCTTACATTATCGATCACTGACACTAGACTCCATTTAAACCCACATAGTTGAGTTTGTACGCTTCTTTTTCTCTTTTTAGCTTACCTAGAGAAAATTATGTCTACAATTACTTTAATGGTCATTAAACTATCAAGTTGCATTATTTCACCCCATGGAAAATCTTTCCAAGTTAAATTTAAAATCATCTCCTAGCTTGGCATGGCCATGGAACCCTTCTCTTTTAGGGCACCCTAATTAATTGTCCTTTGGCACATGACCTTCACCTATAACCCACATGGGTCTGCTCACTAAAGCTACCAACTAAGGACCAGAAACAGTGGGTGATAGATGATAGTTAATATGATGCCTCCACTGCACCTGCAGTAGGCAACGCGTGAAAGACACATCAGGATTCCATGTTATCATGCATGTCGTTTATGCCATGGACCAAAAATAATGGTGGACGTTGGGACGATGTGAGATTAGGTGGGCCTGTTTTTTCTAGTCGGGCCACTTAATATGATTATGGTACATAGCAGTACCTATCCAGCCTAAGCCCTAGAGCTAATCAGCTACCACAGCCCAGCCATAAAGTTGAGTAGTGTTTTAAGCTTTTCCTACCATAATAAGTGTATGAGTAACCATTACAACTGACATTGGTACTGTGATCCCAAAATGCATGCTTTAGATAATAATAATATATTCATCCGTAAATTATTATAATAATAATATATTCATCTATAAACACTATTATTTACTTTATATTTTTTAAAAATATAATTATGTAATTAAAGATAATATATTTTTTTTATGATATTTCTATGGAATATTATGTCTTAAATCAAATGTATAAAGAATGATTCAAGTAAAAATATGAAAACATTTTATATTTTAAATATAGGAGATTTTAAATATAAAAGAAGTATTATAAAGTCTGTTGATTTCCGGGCTTCTAAAATCAATTTCAATTATAAAAGGATAATTGTGAAGTAGCATTGGTAAATTATTATCACGTCTGGCTTCAAACTTGTGTGTCAGTCAGGCAGTTGGCATGGCAGAACATGGCCCAAGTCACTGTTGTTAAACAAAAGCCCATAGAAAAATTAAAGGGTAAGAAGGCCCACAATTTCGCATTCACACTACAGCCCAGAAAAATGAGTCTCCTTCTTCAATTCAGTCTCATTGGATGTTACTATTTGAGAAGCAAAAGTTGATGCGCACTGCTGTCGGTTTTGGCACATCTTTACTCTCCATGATTGCACATTGAAAGTGCAAGTGAAATATCCTAAAAGAGGTGAATAGGACTAAAAAAAATTTACGAAATAAATTGTTTGTTGTTAGAATCAAGCTTAAGGTGATAAGCTTGGTTTTAACCAATATAAGCTTGATTCCATAAATTTTACAGATATGAAGTATGACAAATCAGAGTTAAGAATAAAGTAGAAATAATGTACTGGCAGTAAAAATAAGTTGAATATAAAGAGTGTAGTAAAGATGCAATCATGCTTTGTTGATGCGCATTGCTCAGCTATTTATAGTAGTTCGGTCATAACAAGACCTACGTCCACTCCTCTACAAATCCTTTGAGAGAGTTATTTCTACTATCTGAACTGGTTTACCAGCTTCCAGCTGCCTTTTACAATCTAGCAGTAATCAAGCACTATTGCCAGAGTTTGGTTTTGCAGGTTCACCAAAAACCCTTACAATATACTATGTCTCTAAAAGATTATGTTTATGCTAGTTTACAAGATCTCAACAACCTCTTGCTTGGTTTTTCAGGCTAACCAAAAACCCTTACAGAAGAATTTTGAAGTTGAAGAAATCAAGCTTAACATGTGCTGCTTGATTAAGCTGATATACCAGTAAGCTCAATACATATAATAATATTCAAGTTGAGAGCATTTGTGTACGAAAGTTGAAGAGGAGATGATATAAACTTAAGAGCTTTGAGAGTGTATGCCAATGAACCTTTTGTAATCTCTCTTCTTGTTTATCTTCTCTTTTTTTGTGTCTCTTCTCTTGGTTTGCTTTGAAGCTGCCCCTTGCTTATATAGCCTCAGAAATATAATTGTTGGAGCACATTTAATTATGCTGTAGGCTAAAGTTGATTGGATGCATGAATTCTTGAAGCAAGCTTATGAGCTTATGCTACATGTCTCTATTCCCAAAATGTACTTTGTTTTATGAGAATGCCTTTTATCCAATAACCAAAACAGGTTGCTGTTATGATTCACGTAGGTCTCTTCTACAGTGGTTCAACAACCCTTCATAACAGACTAAAACAATGAAGATGACAGAATGCAACATATGCTTAGTTTGTAGGTTACTGTTGTTGCATGGAAGAGGTATTTCTTGGGCTGATGAAGTAAACAAGTTCATAAAGTCTTTCCTCTTGCTATGCACGTGGAACCTAAGGCTACATAATGAAGTTTGACCGAAATTGTCTAATGCATCTTTTGAACTTGTGCTACATTTGCAGGAAGCTGATATTTCATGAAAATGGAAGTTTTGGGCAGGGAGGCAGAACGGGCCCAAGGACTTTTTCATTTTCTTGATCTCGTGAGGCCCAAAACAGAAGGAGGGAGTCAGCGTCCATTGCTGATACAATGAAAGGCCCAATGCAAAAGGTGCATGTCAAAAGTTGTCATACACATGAGGACAAAACTTACTTTTCCTTCTGCATACTTATGTTGCCATACTTACTTACAAGGTTGACCTCGAGATAAAGCTAGTGTTGCACGTTGTCAGAACTTAAAGCACAAAAAATTATGGACCCACGTCATGGAAGAAAAAGCCTTTTAAAATATTGCATGAGAAAAGAAAATAGTGCCAGATTTTTTCAAACGGGTATGTTGAGCACAAGGAACAAAACCCATGCAGTCCAAAGTGTGTCCAAGATCAAACACAAATATTTAAAATGCCAAATAAATTTTTCTAGGTAAATAAAAATAAAAAAAATACCTTAATAAAATAATTAAATATAATTAAAAATTATTTTTAACATCAAAATCAATAAAACTAAGTTGATATTAGCCCTTGAGCTAACACGCACGACTTACCTCCCTTTAGGAGCCCCTTCACTTTCCCAATCAATTATCCATTCGTTAGCCTGAGCTTCAATCCCATACATCTCTTCCCCCCAACCTTTGCATTTAGATTTAGCCACGTCATCACATTTCGTGCACCTCCACGTATACTCTCGAATCGACCTCATATGCTCTTTAGCCTTCCATATTTGATGGGCCGATAAAGGTGCTGATTCGCCGACTTAATGGATAACCTAGGCCCGCCGCATTGTATCTGTTTCTCCATGACTTTGGGCCCCATCATGTGATCCTTCTCGGCGGTGTATAACCTTCTTAAAATTACTATTTTGTCCCTTCAAATCTCCATCATTTATTTATTTCCAGGATTCCCCTCACTCAGAATTTTGTTTTCATTAATGAGTGTTGTTTGTTTCCCGAGGCGAGTGAGGAAATATTTTCCTTATAATTTTCTCAAGAAAAGTAGCCTAGTGGGACACTTGTGGGATCAGTATAACAGTAACAGTACAAGTGCGACAGGCGATGAAACTGGGTTAGTTGGTTGGGTGGTTAGTATGAGCATAACGGTGCATGATGGACCCAATAAACTTAATAGATGAAAATTCCAATTTGCTGGACCAGACCCAAACTCAATGGCCATCTATTTATAGCTAACTCAAGCTCAACCATTGATCAAACAGCTTCTTCCACTTTCTCCAAAACAGAGTTTCTGAGTATTTTCAATGGCCATGGCTAAGCTTGTCTGTGTTCTGCTTCTAGCACTGCTGGGCATTTCCGTGGTAGTATTTACTCAATACCAGTACTTACTCTTGATCCCTGACACTAACGGGAGCCTTTTCTGTATTTGTAGGTTATGGGAAAAGAGGGCGGTCGGTACCAGTTGGACAGTGTGAGTTTCCATTCTTCTCTTCACACGTACATGCATGCATATTCACTCGTAAGTAACCAAACTTTAATTTCAGGGCATTTATGGACCTGGAAGTCTCAAGAGCTCTGGTGAGTAAGAGCAATTCTTTAGATATAAAATATCATGCACTGTGATCTAATAATATATTTGAAGCCGAAATGATGCAGAGTGTCCAGGGCAGTGCTCGAGAAGATGTAGTAAAACGCAGTACCACAAACCATGCATGCTCTTCTGCCAAAAGTGCTGTGCCAAGTGTCTCTGCGTTCCTCCTGGCTTCTACGGCCCCCTGCTACAACAACTGGAAGACCAGGCGCGGAGGACCCAAGTGCCCTTGACAAGAGGGGATTTTCATCACCTAATTTGTCGTCAACTTCGTACTAGAATTTTCCAATTAGTTTTGGAGATCCATTCTTAATTTAATTGTTTAGGTCAGTATTTGTTTCCCCATACTTCTGCATTGTACAATATACCACCAGACTCTGAAGCGACCTTCAAGAAGATTGATTAAAAAAGAAGTTTCTCTTTCATTCTGTCGTAAGTTTTTGGACCACGAGGCATTCAGTTCAAGCCCATAACTCAATAGGCTTTGGAGAAGACAAATTTATCTACGGTCCATCCATCTAGACTTGGATTTTCGATGTGTTTTTGTTGGGCCAGACCATTAGAATAATAAGGAGAAACGTGTTTTCTTATTAGTAGCTTTTATGTTGGTATGGAGTGCCTTTTCCTTCGCACTAACCTTTGTTAATAATGATGTTGTACCAATTAGACAATGCGATTATGCGTCTTTTCAAGACCCAAAAAGAAAGAAAAAGGTAAAAAATTCTCCTCAGAGAAAGTTTCCTGTCATCATATTGGTTGACAGCTTCTTATCAACTCCCCAGAGCCAGAGGGTTTCTTAATTTTGTTTCGTCTACATAAACCTTTTCAATTGGTTAAATTAGCATAAATAAAAATGACAACTTGTTCATTATAAGAGACAGCATATGGAATGAAAATTTAAATTAAATTGCATATAAACCATTTTGGATTTTTTTTTTGGGACCAACAGTATATCAGTAACTTTTCCATTTTTCTTTTTTGTAAAAAAAAGAATAAAGCAGTAATTTGTCATTCTTCTGTGTCCAATGACTTAGCCTAACCACTATCACTGGGCAACTGCTAATTGCAAGATTACCTTCCACAACCGTAACGCATAATGTTGACTTTGCCAGAAAATTCTTAGATGGAACAGAACAGCCTCAACTTTCAAAATTCAAAAATTTCTTCTCATTGATAATAATGCCAGAAAACCTAATATTGATAGGTTTTTTCTTTTTCAAACTAATTTATAAATTCACATGAATCACACGCGACAGCCCACAAACGGACGCGATGGAGGTTCTTAATATCAATCAATCCAAACCATATTGCGTGCGTGTTTAGGAATCATGAATAGCCAAAAACAAGAATGTGAATGAATTAATCCCATTTATTTAATTTTAATATTTAAAATAAAATCCATACGTGGGCGAAAAAAAATAAAAAATAATAATACGATAAAAGCATAAAATATAACGCATTTGATCACATAATCGTCCTTCAGAACAAAAGTTCCTTCCTTTCCTCTTCCCTGTCTGAGAATTCCCCATGGATTCGCAAGGTTCAAGTTCTTCGGGCTCGGGTACTATACTGAACCACTTAATTGGAGCATGAATGTTTGAGTACCCATCTGACAAAATATCCATTTGATTTTTGCTCACTTCAGTTTTTCATGCTTCTCTTCAGAGCCTTTCTGGGTTTTGTATGATTGTCGTTCCAGAGCTCGTCGTCAAAATGCTTCCTTGTTTTAGCTGAAGCTGAAAGTTCTTTTCTTCTAACAGTTTTCGTCATATTCTTCTTCACATTTGTCACTGGTTTTGATTATTCATGCTCAGGACAATTTGAATTTCTAGGTTCTATTTTTGGATCTTTACAAACGCATCGCGAGATAGTCAGAGCAAATTCCCTCTCAAGCGGTTGTCATTGAACTGCATATGGCAGCTTGTTCTGACTGAACTTCTCTAAATCTCCTTCACAAACTCATATAGGGTTTGGGAACTCTTATTGGGTATTTATTGCTTTTCACTTTCTTATGCTCAAACTGTTAATGTGGAAGGCTGTGACTAGATATTCAATTCCTGTTTTGTTCTGTTTGCTGGATTCCCCTAGTTTGCTTCCTTTATCTTCTTAAAGAATGTCAGAAAAGACCATGGTTCCCTCAAGATTTATATTTTGCGTAATGGTCATTTCTATGTTCCTATTGGTTGTGTCTTCTATTTTCCTGCTTCAGTTTAGCAATCATTCTTTTATACCTAGATCAGTGTTAGAGCTCATTCTTGTGAATAACACGTCATTTTACTTCAAACCTAATTTCAAGAAGGAACAAAGTATACCTCCTTCGTTTCCTCCTGAAGATTTACCAATATATGCTCAAAGAGAATTGATCTGTCAAGTTTCCAATTCAAGCCAGAACATAAGTTTTGTAGGACAGCAAAGGCAGATGGCATGTAACCCAACTCAGGCTCTCTTAAGAGTATTCATGTATGACTTGCCTCCAGAATTTCACTTTGGGTTGTTGAATTGGAAGGGAAAGGTAAATCAAACATGGCCAGATTTGGATAACCCGAAGCAAATCCCATCATATCCAGGTGGACTGAATTTACAGCACAGTGTGGAATACTGGCTCACCCTTGATCTTCTCTCATCAAACACCGCACAAGTTGTAAGACCCTGCACTGCAATTAGAGTGCACAATTCAAGTCTAGCAGATGTAATTTTCGTGCCATTTTTTGCATCTGTGAGTTACAACCGTTATTCTAAACTTCATGAAAACGAGAAAGTTAGTGTGAACAAGGTATTGCAAGACAGGTTGGTGGATTTTTTAATGGGCCAGGAAGAATGGAAACGTTCAGGAGGGAAGGATCATCTCATTATAGCCCACCATCCTAACAGCATGCTGGATGCCAGACAAAAGTTGGGTTCTGCCATGTTTGTGCTTGCAGATTTTGGAAGGTATCGTGTTGAATTAGCAAACATTAAGAAAGATATAATAGCTCCCTATAGGCATCTGTTAGGCACCATATCAAGAGCTGAATCAGCTTCATATGAGCAGCGTCCCACACTGGTGTATTTCCAAGGGGCAATATACAGGAAAGATGTGAGTATCCGTGACCCTCATTTCTCTATATTTTACTGCATTGTTGCTTTGTTAGGAAAAGAAATTCTAGCATTGACACAATTCGTTGCCCTGTTTCTGCTGGTAACTTCAGATATGACTTAATTAGATTTGATTATGCTCATTTAAGGCTGTTGGAAAAAAAGAAGAAGCTTGAGTTGGCCTTTTTATTTTAAGTGCTAGCACTTGCATGATGTCAAAGGTCATTTTAACTTCTTAGGTTAGTTACCCTTTCAGTGGGTAGAGTTGGATTTAATAAATCCCTAATTGTTGTAACAAATTGAAATATCAGCAGAGACTAGCACTCAAACGTGAAGAATATTTTTAACCTCTGGGATTTTATTTTTATTTAGAAAGAAAAAGGAAATTCTTGCTCTTCACATTATATGGCACAAATTTCACTTCGGGCGGTATTGTCTTTTTAAATTTCTATATAAGTTGAAAACAAGACTTTAATTCAGAGACGGTGCATGACATTATTACATTTCAATGCTGCAATAGAAGGCTTGGAGTGGTTGACAATGATTTCATTGAGTTATTTCTTCTGCATCTGAGGCTGCTCACAGATTAATCTTTTGATTTGGGATCACCTTGTTGAAATATTGAAACGCATACATCTGAGTGGCTTTATTTAACCTAGAATTATGCAAGTAATGTGATTTATGCTGTCCTTTCCGTCATTATCAATTTTACTATTACTTATCTCAAATCTGTCTAGTGAATTTTTCTTTATTTAAATTGTTCCAATTCTCATGTTGAATCAGGGAGGAGCTATTCGCCAAGAATTGTATTATCTGCTCAAAGATGAGAAAGATGTGCACTTCGCATTTGGAAGCATCAAAGGAAATGGCATCAACCAGGCAAGCCAAGGAATGGCCTCATCCAAATTCTGCTTGAATATTGCCGGAGATACCCCTTCCTCCAATCGTCTTTTTGATGCCATAGTGAGCCACTGTGTTCCTGTGATCATTAGTGATGAAATTGAACTGCCATTTGAAGATGTTTTAGACTACTCAGAATTTTGCTTATTTGTCCGTGCCTCTGATGCTGTAAAGAAAGGATACCTCCTCAATCTTCTCCTTTCAATCAAGCAAGATAAGTGGACCAAGATGTGGGAAATACTAAAGGAGATTGCACACCACTTTGAGTATCAATATCCATCCCACCCTAGGGATGCTGTGAATTTAATCTGGGAGGAAGTTGCCCACAAGGTATCTTCAATGCGGTTTAACTTGCACAGGGACCACAGATACCAACTGAAACTCTGAAACCTTGTCCGTTGACGTTGCTCATATTCTCACATTTCGAAGAGAGAGGATAAAGACATAGGACCCGGGTTACACATTTTGTTTTACACATCCACTTATCTTCTTGATCCTCTCGTGGTTTTGATGAACAAGATAAGAAAGTCAATTGATTGAAAATTAGTGATGTGTCAAGATCATTAGCCTTTTATTTTGGCCTCAATTAATTCTTTTTGAAAATATGGAGAAACTAAACTGCATCTCTATTTTTATCTATGCGAGCCAGAGGGGTGAATGAACCTGGATATTAAAACTGAAACGAGAGTCGACAGAGCAAAAGTCATATGTATATTCTTCTCTTCATTAGAGGAAAAAGGAAAACAAAGAAAAATGAAACGCTCTATATTCTGTATTCAAAAGCTAGCATGATCATCTACTATCCAGCTATCAGTCAATACCTATGATTTCTCTACACTAACTGAGATGAAACTGGCTCACAGATGAGCTCCTCCGCAATTCTCCAGCTAACATATAGATTCAAAGGAGTGGAAAAAAAAAAAAAAGCAATAGAAAGCAAAACGTAGAAAACCAACCTCCTTCAGAAACGGTTAAGGAAGCAACGAACTATTATGTTTCTTTTTTTGTTTTTGCAAAATAGAAACTTGACGCTGGTGTAGCATGTCAACATCTGTTGTGAATTGGGTCGGATCCTTTTCGAACTGGCCTCTTGTTTGATTGATTAGGATCGAAAGCCATTGAAGGCGCAGGTGTCAAATCCATTTTCGGTTGCAAATCCTCCATTGTAATAGCCTTTAGGATACGTAAACTTCTAACAAATGGGAATTGCCCCTTGTCCCATCTCAAAACAAGATCTTTGCTTCTCAGGCCAGAAACCTTGTATGGTTGAGAAGCTAAAATCCCAATACAAATTATCAGAAAGAAAACTCTCAGATTCAAGAAACTCATGTTTCTATGCTGTGGAAAATTTGGAGGAACAGAGGCTTCTCTGTTTGCTGCAATGCCAAGGCTATGGGTGATGTTTCTGAGAATGTAACTCCCCTATCTCTTATTGCTCATGCCTGCAGTTTATCTTCGATGGGATTTGGAAGATTAAAAGCATAAAGCATAAGAAGCCCAGAATATGTAGGGAAGTTTTAGATACCTCAATCATAAGCATGCAATAGCAGCAATATATAAGGCTGTTTTAGAAGACTCTGACTGGTTTGAATAAAAGTTAATTGGAACAATATCCTTGGGAAGCCAAGTATCTTTTCATTCAGTTTCCTTACATCTCTATCATTTGCCTGGCTCTTTTTTACCAAACAAAGACCGAACCTACAGTGTCTTGAACACTTTAGTAATCCGCCACGTCACCCGACCCTGCTGACATGTCCTTGTACCATATCCTCTAGACATAAGCTAATTAGTGTAAGTAATCATGTGAATATTCTTAACTGAACCAGGAAATCTCTGGGTTTGTTTTGTACAGAAAAGTTGATTTTCTGATATGTTCCACGAACAAATCATAGGCTCATAGTCCATTAAAATAATGCCATGAAGGGTGATTCTAATCCAAAAGAACAAAAGAAGATCATTTTTTTACACCATTATACTAGCCAAGTTAATCCAATGTTCCTCTGGTTTTGGCAAAATATATCATAGTGTTTGCTTTATTTATGAGACATGAAGAGGAATCAGCCTCATCAAGTTGATGACATGGCTAACAGAAGCAAAAGGAGACTCATTAAAAGTAGAGAATTTTTGGGAGAAGGTGGGGAATAGCAACCAGTCCCAAAAAAAAAAAAAAATACACCAACCAATAACTGGCTTTTATGTTCTGGGCACTTTCTTTATGCTAACTATCTTTAGAATTCCAAGCTCTTCTCTCCATGCAAGAGAAAACGTAGTCTTGGTGTCTTGTGCTTAATGGAATTCCTTTATGCTTTTCTTTGGATTGCCTAGCCCCAAATCCTCCATTCAAAGTGGTTCCAAAATCCCTCTATCTTGTTGCTTTATTATTGTTATTATTTTTTTGGTTTATCCATGATGTCACCTTAAACTGTGTCTAGTTCTACCCTGTATTTCTTATCTCTTAATCTTCTCTTTCTTTTTCTTTTTTTTAATCAATTTTATAAGCTCAAGTGATTTCAAAAACAAGTAAATGTATATGTTTCATTACCATTCACATTATAAACTATCAGAGAGAGAGGAAAAAAGGACAAATCTTATTCTGAAAACATAACCAACAATTAAGATCTTTGTTTTAACTTACCACTTGAGAACTATATTAAAGTAAAAGAAATATCTGACATTTTTTTTTTTAAATATATAAAAGTAAAAGAAATAAATGACTTGTTGCTTTCCAGAATCATCTTTTAAAATCCATTCCTTGTTATATCATTACTGTATCATCGACATCACTGCACTTCAAATGATTCCAGATTCCAAGCATATTGCTTAGGGACAAAACTGGTCTGAAAGTTTTTCCTTTCAATTCAAAACTAGCACATGCTAATCTCAGTACCTTTCTTAAACAAAGAAAAAGTAAGTCTTCTATTTATAGAATCAAATGTTAAAATCATGTCTCCAACAATCTACTTGCTTCTCATTTTCTCTCACACCTATTCATTTCTTTGGATGAGTTGAACATTTCCTTTTTAAACTCTTTATTTTTAACAAAAAAAAAAGAAAAGAAGCAATCTTATAACAGAATTTTGGCGCCGAGACTTTGTTCAATTGATTGAGCAAATATATAAGAGAAGTGAATAAACAATACAGGTTGTGATTGATGGTTGTTGTCTTTATGATAACGTTGATTACAGTGCTTGACCCAGAACAACAAAAAGAGGAAAGATCTCGTGGAGTGCTGAAAATATAGCTAGGATTAAATATCTTTATTGTTAAGCAAGGGCAAAAGATGAGCTAGCTATACTGGGATTAAGTGTAAAAAGCATGCTTTGGCATGCCGCTGGTGAATGCTGTCGCTCTGCAGGTACTTGCTGATTCAACAACAAATGATGGCAAATATATATATTACAACTAAAATGTAAAGAAGACGGACAAAATTTTGTGAAAACTAAGATGAAAATTCTGATAGAAATAGGTTTAAGCTTTCCTTCTCCACGTCATCATGGACTCATTAAGCAGAAGGAACTGGAACTGGAACAAGTATTTGATTCAAAATAAGAGCTTCCAAATCCTAAAACTTTATACTTTGATCAGACTTAACAGCAGCCTTAACGTTCTGTCTCAGGCCTTATGTCCGAGATGAACAGTCTTAACAAAAGCAGTATGTTGATGCCAAAAACAAATGCAAGACTGGCTCTGAAGGACAAGAACCAGAAAAGGGTGCAATGGATTGATGAAGAAGACAACAAAATTGTTAACAAGATTGAGGAATACAAAATATATCCAAGCCAGACAGTATTTAATTCTCGAAGCAGCAGAGTGACAAAAACTCGTTCCACTGATACCAGTATAAAAATAATCACATTTTGTTTTACACATCCACTTATCTTGTTAATCCTCTTGTGGTTTTGATGAAGAAGATAAGAAAGTCAATCGATTGAAAATTAGTGATGTGTCAAGATCATTAGTCTTTTATTTTGGCCTCAATTAATTATTTTTTAAAATATGGAGAAACTAAACTGCATCTCTATTTCTATCTATGCGAGCAGAGGGGTGAATGAACCTGGATATTAAAAATGAAACAATAGTCGACAGAGAAAAAGTCATATATATATTCTTCTCTTCATTAGAGGAAAAAGGAAAACAAAGAAAAATGAAATGCTCTATATTCTGTATTCAAAAGCTAGCATGATCATCTACTATCCAGCTATCAGTCAATACCTACGATTTCTCTACACTAACTGAGATGAAACTGGCTCACAGATGAGTTCCTCCGCAATTCTTCTGCTAACATATAGATTCAAAGGAATGAAAAAAAAAAAAAAAAAAAAAAAAAGCAATAGAAAGCAAAACGTAGAAAACCAACCTCCTTCAGAAACGGTTAAGGAAGCAATGAACTATTATGTTTCCTTTTTTCTTTTCTTTTTTTTTTTTTTTTTTTTTTGCAATGTAAAAACTTGACGCAGGTGTAGCATGTCAACATCTGTTGTGAATTGGGTCGGACCCTTTTCGAACTGGCCTCTTGTTTGATTGATTAGGATCGAAAGTCATTGAAGGCGCAGGTGCCAAATCCAGCTTCGGTTGCAAATCCTCCATTGTAATAGCCTTTAGGATACGTAAACTTCTAACAAATGGGAATTGCCCCTTCTCCCATCTCAAAGCAAGATCTTTGCTTCTCAGGCCAGAAACCTTGTATGGTTGAGAAGCTAAAATCCCAATACAAATTATAAGAAAGAAAACTCTCAGATTCAAGAAACTCATGTTTCTATGCTGTGGAAAATTTGGAGGAACAGAGGCTTCTCTGTTTGCTGCAATGCCAAGGCTATGGGTGATGTTTCTGAGAATGCAACTCCCCTATCTCTTATTTCTCATGCCTGCAGTTTATCTTCTATGGGATTTGGAAGATTAAAAGCATAAAGCATAAGAAGCCCAGAATATGTAGGGAAGTTTTAGATTCACCTCAATCATAAGCATGCTATAGCAGCAATATATAAGGCTGTTTTAGAAGACTACTGGTTTGAATAAAAGTTAAATTGGAACAATGTCCTTGGGAAGCCAAGTATCTTTTCGTTCAGCTTCCCTACATCTCTATCATTTGCCTTGCTCTTTTTTACCAAACAAAGACCGAATCTACAGTGTCTTGAACACTTTAGTAATCCGCCACGTCACCCGACCCTGCTGACATGTCCTTGTACCATATCTTCTGGACATAAGCTAATTAGTGTAAGTAATCATGTGAATGTTCTTAACTGAACCAGGAAATCTCTGGGTTTGTTTTGTCCAGAAAAGTTGATTTTCTGATATGTTCCAGGAACAAATCACGGGCTCATAGTCCATTAAAATAATGCCATGAAGGGTGATTCTAATCCAAAAGAACAAAAAAGATCATTCTTTTACACCATTATACTAGCCAAGTTAATCCAATGTTCCTCTTGTTTTGGCAAAATATATGATAGTGTTTGCTTTTTTTTATGAGACATTAAGAGGAATCAGCCTAATCAAGTTGATGACATGGCTAACAGAAGCACAAGGAGACTCATTAAAAGTAGAGAATTTTTGGGAGAAGGTGGGGGAATAGCAACCAGTCCAAAAAAAAAAAAAAAACACCAACCACTAACTGGCTTTTATGTTCTGGGCACTTTCTTTATGCTAACTATCTTTAGAATTCTAAGCTCTTCTCTCAATGCAACAAAAAACGTAGTCTTGGTGTCTTGTTCTTAATGGAATTCCTTTATGCTTTTCTTTGGATTGCCTAGCCCCAAATTCTCCATTCAAAGTCGTTCCAAAATCTGGCCTCTATCTTCTTCCTTTTTTTTTTTTTAATTATTATTATTATTCTGGTTTATCCATGATAACCACCTTAAATTGTGTCTGATTTTACCCCGTATTTCTTATCCCTTAATCTTCTTTTTTCTTTTTTATCAATTTTACAAGCTATGGTGGTCCAAAAACAAGTAAATGCGTATATTTTATCCCACTTTAAAACTATATTAAAGTAAAAGAAATATTAAACTTTTTTTTAAGGAAAATAAAAGTAAAAGAAATAAATTACTTGTTACTTTCCAGAATGACCTTTTAAAATCCATTCCTTGTTTTATCATTACTGTATCATCACTGCACTTCAAATGATTCCAGATTCCAAGCATATCGCCTGACAGTTTTTTTTAATCAAGTTTCACAATAAAAATAATAAGAATTTTTTTTATGCTATTATCAATTTTTTTAAAAATTTATATTTAAAATTTAAAAAATAAATATTCTATATAAATCAAAACTACGATAAAATTTATTTTTATTATTAGTATGAAATATATATATTTTTTAAATTAACCATAGCTTGAGTAGATAAAAAAGAATTTCTCCGATAATAATACGGGGCAATCCGGCTCTCACCGGTATCACCAGGCGAGCGCCGAATTTAATTTAAATAGCACCTGAAAATAAATAAAAATCAAAACCCTTCGTCAATCAAGCAATCAGTAACCTCCACTGCTCTCTAGTGTAGCGATTTTCTAGTCCATTGCTGAAGAGATGGCGCCGGAACTGGCTGAGAACAACACTTCAACCACCCAAGTTGAGGACTTGGAATCCGCCCAGAACGCTGCGGACAACGGTGACTCAGAACCCATTGTCGTCGACTCAACGGCAAACGGCGAGTCGAAGCAGAAGCGAGATAGGGAGGACACCAAGTCGGAGGAAGACAAGGAAGGTCTATCTAAGAAGCTGAAGGTGGAGGAGAAGAAGTTGGAACGAGGAGCAGAAGAAGAGAAGAAACCCGGTCCGGTCACTTTGGGTCCAAAAAGTTTCGGCTCTTCCGTCGAGATGTTCGATTACTTCTTTAAGTTGCTTCACAACTGGGCTCCTAATTTGAAAATTAACAAGGTATTCAAAAACTTGTTCTTTGTTCTTACTCTTGCTATGTTGGCAAGTTAATGAATTTTGATACTACGCATGTTCATTAATTAATGAATCGCAGCACATAAATTAATTTTACCAGTGCACACTTAATTGTTATGCATTTTGAATTACAGAATGATAAAATTGTTTTCTTTGTTGCTTATTAACTGTAAATGTGCCAGTTTTTTCTTTGGTATCATACATATGATATCGGATGTTTGCTACTACTTATATTGTTAAGGACATAGGAGGTCATGGTTTACCAGTGTCAGGTATGTTTGTTTTAACTTCACCACCCAAACATTTTCCTAGACTTGTTTTATGAGTTTCAAACTCATTGTTTCGATTTCGTTGTTATCATTATGATTATTAATGAATTAACATTTTTTGAAAATATACAATTCCCAGCTACATTTTCAATTTTTTTCCTTTTTGGTGTTTTTAAACATAAGAACTTCTGAAAGATATTGCTTCTTAATCTGAGGCTGTGATACTTCCATAATCTGGAGCAGCTTTTCATTTTCTCATGCAGAGTGCTAAAAGATGTTTGGTGTGATCCTGAATATATGCCTACTTGTTGCAAACTGAAATTTATATTACTGAAATCAGGGAAATTATACAGTTTACAGCACATAAGCTTGCTTTCCAGAGCAGACACCAAAGCCTCTCTGCAGAGTTTGAACTCTGTCCAAACTCACACGATCAACACATATCCCGCTACAGCAAATAAACCTCATTCATAACTAAACTCCTACACGTCTTCTACCCATAACTGCCACCATAGCAGTTACTTCTTTTGTCCCCCACGTCCTTTCCTAGCATAAACACGCCATACAGGTGGCTTCATATGATTATGGGCTAATGGGTCTTCTTCCTCTGGGCCATTTAATTCACGTTATCTATCACAAACTAATTGTTGTCCTGTTTTATTATTTTTGGTTTAATCTATCTATAACTATAACTTCTACCTACTGGAATGGCACAAGTAGTTTAGTTTATGCAGCCTAATTTAAAACGGTGTTTCCTTGTAGACATTTCCAGCATGCATTAGAATGGTTGGTTGTATTGCATGGGTTGTAGAACAGTTTTTCATTTCATGTTTATATCAGGATCGAAGTGAATCGTATTCCTATGTTTTAAAATGAAATTTAACAGTTCATAGGTGTGTTCATATCATTAATCTCTCTGTTTGTATTATATTGATTATGATTTGTTGTTTGCATGCCAGTATGAGCATACGATGTTACTGGAATTGCTTAAGAAGGGCCACGCAGAACCAGACAAAAAGATTGGTGGAGGAATCCATGCTTTTCAAGTTCGCTACCATCCAATGTGGAAAAGCAGGTGCTTCTTCCTCAATAGGGAGGATGAATCTGTTGATGATTTCAGCTTCCGGAAGTGTATAGATCATATCATCCCCTTGCCTGAATCGATGAAATCGAAAGCTGATGTCAACAGGGGATTTGGCGGTGGTGGAGGAAGGGGTCGTGGAGGAAAAGGTGGTGGTGGGAGAGGAGGCTGGCATGGCCATGGAAAAGGAGGCAAGGGGAGGCATTAATTAGAATAGTTTCTAGTCTGATTTGGTTTTTAATATTTAACTTTCGGTATGCTTGACCATCTTGCTTTTTTTTTTTTTTTGGCTGGTAATAGCTGTATAATTCAGATTTTGGCTTTTTAATTATTCACGATCAGTTAAATGTCCAGGCAGTTATTGTTTTATTTGCTGCATGCTTCGTAACGCTTAGATTAGAAAAAAATCGTTTTAGTATCAGAACTCCAGTTATGGCTGGAGAGGATAATGCAAAGAAATCTATGAGCTAACTTTGCTAAATAAAAGAAAGCTGAGTTTAGTCACTAAGAAAATGCATATCCGCGACTAAGCAAAGAAACGAAAAGACTATAATCTAACAAAGACCACAGACATCTGAGGATTGGTCTGGCAATTAGCAAGAACAATCTGAATATGTACATTTATAATCTTTTTTATTAAAAAAATTAAAGCTTGCCCATCCCCTTTTTGTCTGTTTGTTCATGTTTATTTTCAATCAAAAAATAACCTTCGAACCTTAGTTAAGCTATGCTTGTAGCTAAAGCATTAGAAAAGTAATCTTAAAAATGTGGGGGTAAGGGGAAAAAAGAAAAGAAAAGAAAGAAAACTACAATTGTCAATTTAAATGACATCTGTATTGAATTGAATGCCTATGGCTTTCACAAGGAACATGAATTATGAGAATCATGGGCATTAACTTCCTTGATTATCCTTTAATGCCAATTCTACAAAAGAATGATCAGTAGTAGTCCATTGCTCTTCGGCATTAAAAGATATCAATAAATTATTTTACAATCAATTAACTCAAACCACTACGTTCTCTTTAGTCTTTACAGTAGAAAGAGTAACAGAAAGATAAAAATGATTAGTGAATTTGATCAGTCCGTGACAGATAGTGGTTCATGCATTACACTAAATCTTACAATGTCTATCTTTTTTTCTTTTTCTTTTTTTTACATTTAAGAAAATTTCTTTTCCATGTCAAGTTATAAATTTCTCAAACTTCAGTTTTTTTTTCAAAAAAAGAGCCCTCCCCTCCCTTCCTTATCTATTTCGAAGCTAATGATTGTGATCTAGTGCATTATCATTATTATTTTGAGCGGGGTTCAGGCTCGTGTTCAAATGGGTTCAACTTTCAAGTCTTTAGTATTGCTTGGAAGAAAGACTTAAAGATGTGGTTGCCGTGCATGCATGCCCAGCCCTCTCCCCCTCAAGAGCTGAACTGAATATAATTATGAGGCTAACCACCAAACCAGCCACTGATATCAATAATTCTTAGTAATCTTCTCTCCCTTGAATTTTCTTTCTCTAAAAATCAAGTAGTAATTAAATAAATCTTGTAACTCTCACAAGCACACCCGTTAAACAATAAATCTCATTCATGCACATGACGGCGCACATCCTCCGAAAAGTTATCAACTTTATATAGATTCACCATCATATTCGTATTTCGTTTATATAGCCAATTTCTCATTCCACAGAAAACGAAGAATCCTTACTTATACTTTGTCTTCTTCTCTCAAGTTATCTGTCTCTTGCTTACTCTGTTTCATATCATGGGGAGTACTCAGCCATTCATGAGTTGGACGTCCAACTATGAAATAGCCAAAGATGAAGACCCTTTTCCACTTGCATACCAATTACCTTCATCTGATTTCAGGTAAATCAATTAAACTTTTGCCGTCTTTCTCTTCTCCTCTGGTAACATGCACCCATTTTCCAAAAGATACTAACTTTTTGATTTTAATATGTTTGTTCAGTGGAAATATTGGTAACGGATATTTTACTGTGGATTGGACATATGAATTTTCCATGCAAGACAACATTTCTGATGTTTTCCCTTTGATGGGGAGTTTCCCTGACCCGTATGAAACACTCTCCATTGAACCAACTTCGAGCTTAAAAGGTTAATTTATCATGCAGTGCTTCTGACTCTTTAAACTCTCTTTTCTACTAGAATTTGGTTGTAATTCTAATTCTGATGGGGATTATCTTGTTTAATGACTTTGCAGTTGCAGACGACGACTTCTGTGCTATCAAAAATGGATGTGCTGTTTGGAATGAAAACGACGTTGCGTTTGATTCTGATCAACAACCGTTGTTGTTATGCAAAAATGGGGAAAATGGAAAAGAAATGCAGGAAGATAGGAAGGAGAAGCGATGCAGAAAGGAGAGAATGGGCAGCACGATAATGTTGTCAAGGAAGACCATTTCTGAGTATTTCTACATGCCAATCACACGAGCCGCTAAGGAGCTTAATGTAGGCCTCACACTCTTGAAGAAGAGGTGCAGGGAATTGGGGATTCGGAGGTAGCCCCACAGGAAGTTGATGAGTCTCCAAACCTTAATAAGGAATGTACAGGTATTCATTTCCTAGTAGAAAAACAAAGGATGCATTTTTCGATTTTCTTAATGCTTTGGTGGCATTGATTATTTTCAAGTCACGAAGCCTTATGCACAATGGATTGAGGTTCCAGGAGCTAGGAATGCAGGAAGGGCAGGAAAGTGAAGCAAAGTTAAGGAATGCAATTGAGATATTAGAGAAGGAAAAGAAGCTTTTGGAAGAGAAGCCAGATTTGCAACTGGAGGACTATACCAAGAGGCTTAGGCAAGCATGCTTTAAGGCCAACTACAAGAAGAGGAAGCTCATGGGAATGCATATGGGATCCATGGACTTGCTGCAATGTTCTCTCTGTGCCCATGAAAGAAGGGATGAATTTGAAGATGGATGTATTAATGATGAAAATGAGCAGCACGACATCAATTCTCTGTTGCCCGACGCTCGTTCTTATTGAACCATAATGTTTTAGCTAACCTAGTTCAGATGTCTCTCTAACTTCCTAGCTTCTTTAGAACGTACGATAGGGAAGAAATTTGGTTTTGTACTATTTGCCAAGTTAATAGATTTAGGCCAAGATTCAGGTAAACCCTTTTCTTGATCATCAGATTTCAACTTTCATGTCAGCACACTCAATTTTAAGCAACGCCGTTTAATGAGCTCTCTTGTCCATTAACATCCACCAATAATTCACACGTATGATGTCACGTGTAACGAAGTGTCCAAAAGAAAAAGTTCATTTGCTTATGGGTTTTGTATTTAAACTTTAATAATCGAAAATATTTAAAATTTGTTCTCTCATCAAGTAAAACATATAATTTATGTCTAATAAAAGCCTGAGAATGGCTCCTTAATATCTTGATGCTTGCCGTCAAAGTACTGAAATTTGGTGGTCGGACTCAGAATATTGATATTCAAGGAAGGTTTATCCTCCAATTCAGAGAAGTAATGGGATAAATCTAGAGTAGAATGACAATGGTGACCATGTACGTTATTCATAAACCCTCACATGCTACAACAAATGAGGGCGATTACATTTCTCAATTCTACATGATAAAGTCACATATCTTGAAATATGTCACCAGAATTAAAAGCTTAACATAAAACAAAACATGGAAATCTCATTCTTCAAAACTGGAAGTAAAGATGATGCCTTGGTAAATCCTCATCCTAAGTTCTAGAAGCAGTAATGATGCTACGGTAAATCTGTAACCTAAGTTCTTGAAATAGTAAAGATACTAAAATAAATGTGCAGCCTAAATTATCACCACCCTTTGACATCTTCTCTAAAGGATCCTTCAGACTGAAAGCCTTTGACAAAATGAAAATTAAGCAGTCACAGTTTGCTTCTGAGCAAAAGCAAACCCCTTCTCAATGCTGGCCTTAAGTTCTGGCTTAAGCGCTTCCAAAGCCTTCTGCTCATACTCAGTCAATCCTTGTAGGTCGGATGAAACGAAAGCTTCAACCCCCTCCCTTCCAATCTTCACCCTTGAAGCAAAGAATGGAAGCTCAGTCAGATTTGATTCTACATAGGAGCACTCATAGACATCCCCATCTCCATCAAGTGCACGGAGAGATGATTCAACAAATCTCGCAGCTGCATATGCCATCGACAAAGTAGCAGACCCTGCACCTGCCTTTGCTTCAACAACTTCTGTTCCAGCATTTTGGATCCTGACAGTCAACTCTTCGATTTCTTCATCAGTAAAGCTTATTGAGGGTTTTGTCTTTGACAACAGAGGCAAAATGGTTATCCCAGCATGGCCACCAACAACTGGGACATCAACATCAATCAACTTCAGGTTCTTTCTCTGAGCAACAAATGTGTTCGCCCTCACAACATCCAGTGTAGTAACACCAAATAGCTTTTTAGGATTATAGACACCCTTCTGTTTCAGAACTTCTGCGGCGATAGGCACTGTAGAGTTTACTGGGTTACTGACAATATGAATGAAAGCATCAGGGCAATTATCCGCAACAGCTGCAACCAAGTCTCTCACAATGCCGGCATTGATGTTGAAAAGGTCGTCACGAGTCATACCAGGCTTCCTTGGAACTCCAGCAGGTATAACAACAACATTGACATCTTTCAAGGAGTTTGCTAACTCAGAAGCTCCGGTGAAAGCGTGAACCTGGGAAGGTGTATTACAATGACTGAGATCTGCAGCAACTCCCTTGACATTTGCAATATCGTACAGATGCAGGTCGGAAACTAGTGGGGACATCTTGGTAAGAAGTGCCAAGGGTTGACCTATCCCTCCAGCAGCACCAAGAACTGCTACCTTGAAGGAAGCCTGAGGCTGAAAGTGATGCTGGTGATTTTGGTTGACCTTTTGGGCTTTGGTTGCAAAAGATGCCCTCAGAGCAGAAACGGTTTCCTTCCCCGTGAAGGATGATTCTGACTCAGAGATCACAGATGATGCAGCTTTGAGGCCGCAGAAATTCTTAAGAGAGTTGAATCTCAAAGCAAAAGGCTTTGACTGAGGAAGTGAGCTCCCTCTCTGGGTGGGAGAAGCAGCTGTTCCAACTGTGAAGGTAGCCGCCGATGTTGCTGCCATCTCAATCTCTGTAACATACAAAATGGGTCAGCTCTCATCCATTAACTCACCCACAACCCAGAAATCAGAAACAATCACGATGTAGAATAGATAGATATATAACATAAAATATAGAACAAGAAACAGGGGAAAAGAGGAACAGCAAAAATAAATCACCAGGATTATAAAGCTACATTCTGCTAATCGATAAGCAGTTCCAAACTTCAAATCGAAACCCCAGGAGAATAATGTAACAGCTGTATATGATTCAATTATGCATTAAGTGAGTTTGATATAAATCCGACTTCAATTCGTACAAGTTGAAGAATTGCCATTAGACCCAAACAGAATGAAAAATTAACTCATATTCAGAAATCTAAAGCTCGTCGACTGGGACCTCAGAGAGACAAACTAAGTCAAAAAGCGATGGAAAGTGGAAGAGAAAGGGAATGAAACAGGACCTTGAATTGAAGCTCGCTGGAATGAGAATTTGCAGTTGAAGATGGAAGAGATATTTAAGCAAATATCCGCGACCCTTTTGGTTTGGAAACTCCGGCTATGAGCCTCGGACAAATCTCTGATTTCTCTGAATACAAAGCCAGCGATAGCGAGCGAATCAACGTGTATATGTACGTATATATAAATGCAAGGTCAAGTTTTTCTTTTGCTCTACCTAATACGCCCAGCCCAGAATTAGAATCTACCCCCAAAATTCTCCTCTCCATTCCATCAAATCTTGACCCTACATCCCTTGCCGCTCCAACGGCCCTGATCATACCCATTTATTTTCTCTCTTTTATTCTCATAATTATAATAATAATAATTATTATTTTTTATGTGTTTTGTCTTCTCTTTCTTAATACTTTGGTAATGATGAGGAAAAAAGGTACAGTGACAGGGAAATAAACACTGCTCTTGATCCAAGCATATAACGCTATTCATAAGTATTTTTTATATTTCGTACAGTCAAATATACGTAAAAAGAAAATAAAATTCCCATCAAAAGAATAAAATAAAACTTAATAAATTATTGGAATTATTAAATGAATTTAAAGTATTATATATAGTAATTTGGAAATATACATGTTCTGCAACCAGTATGAAAGAAGTCGTCGAATTAACTGCAAAATTTATTTCGTCAGTTTAATGAACTAAATGTCAAATTGCTATCTTAACTTAGCAGTTAAAATCAAGAATTTCAACGTTAATTTGGTCTGCGGCCTTTGAGCCCAACAAAGGGACGATGAAACCTTTTCCCAATAATAATAATACTAATTTGACTGATTGTCATTACATCATACGCATGCCACCCTTTCTCTTTTTGAATGAGTTCGTGCTGATGGACACATAAATATTAATTAACTAGAAAAGATATTTAAATTTAAAAATAATTTAATACGTGTCAAAAGAGATATTGACAAATAAATTAGAGACATAGAAGAAGATTAAAGATATTTTGTCCAATGTGTCATTTAGCTAGCAAAATTTATTTTTTCTTCATATAATCATTTATTTACATTGTTCATAAATTTAATAATTTAAAAAATATATAAATAAAAACTATTGATTTTGAAATTAATTAAACGCAAAGATATGATGGCGGTAAACGAATATAACAAGTTCAATTCAAGTTGAATGGTAGGAGCATAGCCATGATTCCGAAAATTGGAATAATGCTGGCATATTCATCCATACTCACATGATAAAGTCACGTATCTTGAGAAGAAGTGCCAAGGGTTGGTTGGCCTATACCTCCAGCAGCACCAAGAACTGCTGAGGCTGGTTGACATTTTCGGCATTGGTTGCACAAGATGCCTTCGGAACAGAAACGATTTCCTTCTCTGAGGTGGATGATTCTGACTCTGACTCACAGATCACAGATGATACGGCCACGAGGGCACAGAAATTCTTGAGAGAGTTGAATCTCAAAGCAAAAGGCTTTGAATGAGGAAGCGAGCTCCCTCTCTGGGTGGGGGAGGCAACTGTTCCAACCGTGAAGGTAGCTAACGATGCTGCTACCATCTCAATCTCCACCGTAATGTACAAAATGGGTCAGCTCCCAATCCCATCCATTAACTCACCCACAACACAGAAATATGTGATAATGGAATCAAATCCCAGCAATAAACCCAGATCAAGCAAAATAAAGTGTATTGTAAATCACCAAGCAAATAACACATACGGTTTACTATTCATATTTTCTCTTCTATCAATCTGAAACTATAAATATAAAAACAATGACAACATAAATATATCCAGATATAGAACATAAATGTAGAAAAAGAAACAGGGGAAAAGAGGAACAGCAAAAATAAATCACCCGGATTATTAAGCTACATTCTGCTAATTGATAGCAAGTTTCAAACTCCAGTTCTTACATCAGAGACAACAATGTAAAGACAGTTGCTTTCGCTCCTTTTTCTTTTGAATGATTTCATGGTGATTGAGAGTATGCGTAACATAAACATTAACTAGATAAAAGCAGATCTTCCAACAAGAATATTTGAAATTGAAAGACGTACAATATAAAAGCCTAATCTTCAATTCCAACTTCGGCTAATTTCATCTGCATCCAATTCTGATTTATAAAGAGATCTCTAGTAAAGTAAATATAGATGGAAAGAGAAGAGATGAAAATTGAAGATGCTTTGTCATACACCAAGCTTTTTCATCTCCCTTGTGATTGCATTAGCCCTGACCAAGCTGCCAATGGTGTTAATAGCCAACTTCAAATCCTGCAGAGGATTCCCAGGTGCCACCGTCTTGTACAAATAGCTATCAAAGGTCATTTTTTGCACATATTCATCAGCACACATCTCCACAAAAGCCTCTCTAGCTGGATTAGACCTATAGAAAACCTTCTGCAGCACGTCCAACACCTTGTAAGTTGGCCAATAAGTCTTGTCCCACTTCTCCAAGTACTTCCTTATGTCTCCTTCGTCCACCATTCTCTTCCCATTCTCTGAACCTTCAACTATTGCCTCTGCACACATTCTCCCACTCTTTGCTGCAAAATAGATTCCTTCCCCAGAGCATTTGGTCACATACCCAGCAGCATCACCCACTAATGCTACTCTCCCTGACAATCTTCGCGGGCGAGGATGTTCTGGGATAGGGTGTGCCTCAACTCGGATGATTTTCCCTCCCAAAATCTTGTCTTTTGCTCTGTTCCTCGTAGCAAGTTGGAATTTCTTGATGTCCCCCTTATGAGTCACCGTGCCAGTGCCAACAGCAACATGATCGCATTTCGGAAACACCCAACCATAGAAATCAGGGGAAACATCGTCACCAACGTACATCTCGGCCAGGTTCTCGTAGTACACCATTTTATCATCTGGAATTTTTATCCTCTCCTGAAAAAAGTGAACGTGGTTTACCAACTCTGTTTCTTTTCAAGTTTTTTCCTTGGAAGTAAAAAAGCTGCTAACTTGTAGAAAGACTCCGAAACCCCATAAAGTAAGAATTTTAGTTATGTAACGTATTATGTACCTGAAATGCGATGGCATATTCATAGTCGCCTGCATTAATAGACTTGGCGACTCTGGAATTAGCGCCGTCAGCTCCAATCACAGCATCAACTTCTAAAGTTTTTCTTTCACCGCTTCCACTGCCGTCGTAGGCAGAGTAGTGCAAGACATAAGGAGCATTGTCATCTTTGGAGATATCCATTTTCAAGAATAAACCGTTTATAACATTGGCCCCATTTTCCTTGGCCCGTTCCCTAAGGTAAGCATCTAGTACCTCACGCCGAACCATTCCAATGTACTCGTGGGGTTTAAGAGTTTGGCCTATGTCGACGGCGACGTTTGATGGGGAAATCATCTTCATTTTTGTGACCCGTCGATCTATGATGTCCAAAGGTAAATCGAACTCTCCCACCATGCACAGAGGAATCGCTCCACCGCAGGGTTTGCAGTTGTCCATCTTCCGTTCGATTAGGTATGTCTCGATGCCACCTTTCGCTAATGTCTCCGCAGCTGACCCACCAGCCGGGCCGCCGCCGATCACTGCCACCCGGAGGTTTCGACCAGACAATTTGGGGCTGGATTTACCGGCTACCACTTTCAGCTTCCGGTGGACGGTAGCGGGTTTCACTTGAACAGCGAACTGGGGCTTTTCCGGCGAGGACTGCCGGAGCCCGACGAAGGATTTGAGAGCAATGGAGTTCATTTCTTAGAACCAGAGTGATAATTCAGAACTCCGGATTGAGACGGAGGGAGAAAGGCTTGATTTTTTTATATTTTTTATGGATATGGTTTAGGATTTGCGGGAGTTTGGCCCGTTGGATGAATGAAATCAGCGGTGGAGATTCGATTTGGATAATCCTTGATAGATTCTTAGTCATAGGATGCTCTAGTTCTGTACTGAAAGTACTTGGCTGCCGAGTTATTTGTGGGTGTGTTTGAGTGGCTCACAAATTGACACGTCTTCAATTTTCTGCTTAAACTGTTGGATTTTTATTGGTCTTGTCCGTAAGTACCATGCAGAGGGGGGCTGCTTAAGGCGCCTCCTACCTTTGCTGGTGCGCTCCCCTCGTTAAATGTTTTTTGAAATTTCTAAAATACCCCTTCAGCTCATGCATCCCACCTCCTCATTTTCTTCCCCATCCCCGAGCACCCCCTTTGCGCCTGAAACCCTAGGTTGATTTGAACTTCCTCCTTTTTTCTCCACTGTAACTCTACTTTATCATTTTCATTTTTATTGTGAATTCAAGTATTTTTTTATAAAATTTTGATTTTAATTGTATACAACGACAAAAATAACTTTTTACATCCATTTCCTTCTCAAAGAACGGCTATCCATATAAGTTTTGGGAAGGAAATATATATATATATATATATAAAATAAAATTAAATATATTAAAAAAATTAAAAAATATAATAAAAATTTGTAATATTTTTAATAAACTAATATAAATTTTTTATTACATAATAATTATTTTAAATTAATATAAATTTTTATTACTTGAAACACAAGTAACATATTTAATTATATATATATATATATATATATATATATATATATATATATATATATATATATATATATATATATATATATATATATATATATATTAATTTGTAGTATTTTTAATAAAATAAAAATTGTGTAATTAAAAATATATATTAATTTATTAAAAATATTACAAATTTATATTATATTTTTTTAATTTTTTAATTTTTTTAAATTTTTTAACATATATAATTTTAAAAATATATATTTAATTTTAAAAATATTATAAATTATTACATATTTAATTTTAAATATATATATATTTCACATGGCGGTTGAGTTTTACTCTCATAATTAATTTATATATATATATATATATATATATATATATATATTATATATATATATATATATATATATATATTAATTTGTAGTATTTTTTTAAAAAAATAAAAAATTGTGTAATAAAAAATTTATATTAATTTATTAAAAATATTACAATTTTATTATATTTTTTAAATTTTTTAACATATAAAATTTTAAAAATATTATTAATTATTACATATTTAATTTTAAATATATAAATTTTGTTACTTGAGACACAAGTAATATATTTTATTTTAATATATATATATATATATATATATATATATATATATATATATATATATATATATATATATATATATATATATATATATATATATAATTTTATTTTAATAGAGTCGTTGAGGTCTTTACAGTTTTAAAGAGTCATTCTCCTCGTTTAATGATTTTATACAATCATTTTCTTCTTCCAGTGGTTTTGTATAGCCGTTTGCCTATGTTTTTTTAAGAATAATATTACAATTTTTTTTATTAAAACCTCATAAAGAAAAAAGATGTTGGAAGAAGGAGGAAATAATTGAGTTTAAAATGAGAGTGATAGAACAGGTTGAAGTGGAGAAAAAAGAAGTTCAAGCCGATGGTTTCAGACGAAGGGGGGCGCTCAATGAAGGAGGTCGGGGAAGGGGAAGGGGAAGGAAATGGTGAGGTGGGAGACATAAGCTAAAAGGGTATTTTGAGAACTTTGAAAAAAAATTTAATGAGGGGGGCGCACCCGGCAAAGGTCCCGGCGCCTTAAGCAACCCCCCATGCAGATATCCTCACTTACGAGATTTTCTAATCGAACGCACCAAAAAAAAAAAAAGATATCAAGTTCTGGAGAAAGAAAATAGAGATGGCCACAAGAAATAATATCTAAACCAAATGAATTCCTGGCTCATGTTCTGGGAGAATTAAAATAATATGGTAAAAGAAAATAGAAAACAGCGTAAAAAGCAGCAATTAAGTTCATGTATTACATTCATGGACGACTGAGTGCATCAGTAATATCACAACCATGCGTTACCCTTACGTCATTTTACAAACTGTTACCGTTGAATTGTTTAATTGAATGACAATTTGACCTAATCAGCAACAATTGAACAATGTGGTTGTCCATAAATATTGATTGAATTAGACCAATCAAAAGAAAGAAAACCAGAGTTTTAATATGAGGTTGGGGCCTGAAATGGGCAGAGTTAGGTGACCTTGCCAGAACAATTCACCCAAAAGCATATCCAACGTGCGTTGTTGAGAATTTTATACAATCCCCTCGTTTTGCCAATCAGTTGAAACGGGAACTGATTTCAAATTCTGAACGTGAGCTTACGTTTGTGTCGTTGAGTTGTAACAGACTAGGGGGTGCGGTGGGTAGTTGCAGTAGGTTTGAATCAGTAATAGTTGGTTTATCAGACAATCTACTTGATTCTATTCTCCTCCTCTATTGGTCCCTAATTGTAGTACAATCTCACTTTTCTATTATTTAAAATTTCCTAACTAATATAAAATGGGAAACCAAATGGTTCGCTTTGCAAAGAGCCTGAAAATATGATGAACTGCTTGAGAGATATGAAGTTGAATATGGCAACAATGATTGTAGTTGGTATTTACATTCTAGCAATTGGACTTGAAGGATGCGATTGCAAGATGGTGCAGTTCATTTTTGGGGACTCTCTCTCTGATGTTGGAAACAACAGGTACCTCCCCAGGAGCCTTGCCCAGGCAAGCTTGCCTTGGTATGGTATTGATTTTGGCAATGGATTCCCTAATGGCAGGTTCACTAATGGCCGCACTGTTGCTGATATAATGGGTAATGCTTTACTTGTATAATTTCTACTGTTTCATTTGCATAAGCTTACTCACTAAGAGTTTGCATATTGTTCAGGAGACAGAATGGGCTTCCAAGACCACCAGCATTCCTGGATCCATCTTTAACTGAAGATGTCATCTTGGAAAACGGAGTGAACTATGCTTCTGGAGGCGGTGGCATCTTGAATGAAACTGGCACCTATTTTGTAAGTTGAACTTTGATATTTTGGGCAGTTACACCAATGTTTGGCTAAATCATAGCATTAAAACTCCGTCCTTCTGCAGATTCAAAGGTTTTCTCTCTACAAACAGATTGAGCTGTTTAAAGGAACTCAAGAACTAGTTAAAAGCAAAATCGGAAAAGAGGCTGCAGATAAATTTTTCCAGGAAGCTCGTTACATTGTTGCTCTAGGGAGTAATGACTTCATTAACAATTACTTGATGCCTGTTTACAGTGATTCGTGGACATACAATGATGAGAGTTTCGTGGACTACTTGACAGGAACACTAAGAGGACAAGTCAAGGTAACTCTTTTCATTTCTCTTGTTTAGTAATTGTGCTGTTTCCTTAACAATTGCCCTGTGCATATGTATAGCTACTGCATAGCCTAGGAGCAAGGCAGCTAATGGTGTTTGGGCTGGGTCCAATGGGCTGTATTCCCCTTCAAAGAGTGCTTAGTACAACTGGGGATTGTCAAGAAAGAGCTAACAAGTTGGCCTTGAGCTTTAATAAAGCTTCAAGCAAATTAGTACAAGACTTGGCCAGGGAACTTCCTAATTCAAGCTACATATTTGGAGAGGCTTATGATGTTGTCAGTGATGTTATTACTAATCCAAACAAATATGGTGAGCAAATACATTCATAATTCATTCACTGAGAAATTTTACCATTGTAATCAAATTGATCACGTCTGCATTATATTACAGGATTTGAAAACTCAGACTCACCTTGCTGCTCCTTTGGGAATATTCGACCTGCTCTCACATGCTTACCTGCATCAAGATTGTGCAAAGATAGAAGCAAGTATGTGTTTTGGGATGAGTATCACCCCACAGATAGTGCCAACGAGCTCATTGCCAACGAGCTCATCAAAAAGTTTAAGTTTTCACGCGTTGATCCAACAGGTGCTCCTTCACCAGCCCCTGCACTTGCTCCATCTCCAGAAGATCAGTGATACTAATACAATGTTTTCAAAATAGAATGAAAGTTCTGATATTGGGAATGTTTCTTACATTCTGAAATAACTATATATGTAATTCAGTTAAATGTGCTGTATTTTGTTTTGAATTTGACCACACCGGTATCTTTCCAGGTTTCACAGATGATTCTTCTCAGATGCACCGTAGTGTAATATTCATTCACTTTGCCTCTTTCTAGAGCTTGTTTAAGCCAACTCTCTATAATAATTTGCATTCTTCTTCACACGCTCATAACAATAGCAACCAACATAGTACTATGAATATAGTTTTATGTAATGGACATCATCAAATCAAACAGATGAGCACATACACCTCCACTATAAGTTTATCAAATTCAGATAAATTTCTTTTAACTCTAAAAAGAGATTAAGGTACACAATAGGGAGTCACTTTATTATTATTATTTTTTTTTAAGTCTTCTGACGCCCTGGACTATAGCACAGCGACATGTTGGTTACCTACTTTTCAGGCCACCTAACATTTTTCCATATCCATTTATCAAAACCTGAATGAGAAAAGAGCAAAAGAAAGAGAATTTTATGAGGTTACACAGATATTTTTAAGTTAGGAAAGATGAAAAGAAGCTGCGAAGGTTTATCAGAACAAATCATGAGTTGAAAGAGCTTTACAAAACACACAAGCATATCTGCCAATGATTCATTGGATGAAATAAAATGCAGGAGCCCAACTAACGACGCATGCATAGCCTTTTACGTATGATATTGTTTTAAGAGATGAGAAGGTACATATCAAATTACCTTTTATATAGTAATATAATATAATAATATAGATCTCTAATAACCAATGATATAAATGGTTTTCTGTGTTTTCCCTTTCTCATTTCTTGCTTAGCTCGTAAGTCTCTGCCATGTCGAAGGAAGAAAAAGATATTGCTTCTTAGCAAATTTTCTTTTTTATATTTGAAATTTTTTTTATATTTGAAATAGAACTAATCTCGTTTAAGAATAAATTAATTATAATTATTTTTTCTCACAATATAAATATTTTTATACACTCGAACCCTTAATATTACAATAATTCCTTAATTATTAAGTTCAGTTTGCCTAATCACACCACCTTAATTAATTAGCAAGTTCTCAATTCAACAAAACGTGATAAATTATACAGATCCTATTTCTGATAAGGCATAGACCTTACTGACACATCAAATATAGCACTACAGTAAATTAAGATATGAATCAAGATGCAATTGCAATTTGGAATTGTTTTATGACAATCCCATGTGATAATGGACTACAAAGAGATTGCGAGTATCCAAATTAGAATCTCATGTCTAATGAGATGTATCACAACCTTACAGGTGTTCTCTTTGTCCCCTGGTTTTGGTTTTCTTCATGCATTACTTTTTCCATCTGCTGGTGGCTGGTGCAGGTTTAATCTAGTGCAATATGATGAGTTTCAGATATAATTAATTTACTACAATGTGTGATCTTATAATATTTGAGAAGAATCCACTAACTTCATATGCCGCAACAGACAATAGTTTATTGGCCTCAAACTTTTCCAAGAAGGTTTGGAGAAAGGCTATGGAGTACGGGAAAGCATGCGGTACAATAATCTATTGCCGCAACTTTACAGATCACTTTCTTCACCCATACAATGCAAATAATAACTATGCTCTGAGATATTTCCATGAATTTCTTAAGTGGGTAGCTGGTAGCTACTATGATTAATTGCATAAACAATTATGCTTAGTTACTCGGACACTTTTCTACAAGCTTGGTAATGCAACACCTATCAATCGATGGGGCAGCGAATGGTTTTTCAGTTTTAAATTCTCATATCTTTTTTGCCAAAAGGAGGGTTAAAGGAAAAAGCTATTTGTCGGTTTTATGCCAAATGCATCTCCATTACGTGAACAACTATACTCACAAAAACTTTATTTATGGTGGAAAATTAATGTATGGCATCCTGAAATGATCCATATCTTAGCAGCACGATAGTTTTATTTTCCATTTTCAAATGTTATTGATTAATAGTGGTGTTTGCATAAAGGAGAGGGACAAAAAGGAGGAGAAGAATCAGTATCTGAATTCTAACTTTTTTAAGTCTCTATTCACATTTATATTATACTAACACACTACATATTTTTGAAATTGCTATTGGTAAATCTCAGTCTAAAAATTGCATTAAGTAATACAGAAAAAATGTAAATTATACTAACCGTGTGAATTTGACACAATAAAATCAATTATAGGTAGCATAGCAGAAAATGGACCTAGTAATAGCACTTCTTGGATGTGCTTGCTCACTGTCAAAACTCAGGATATAGGTCCATACTGTCCATAATAGTATTCATCTGAAATTTGAGAAGAACCTATATCATCATTTACCAGATTCTTTGCTTTCATTTTTTTTTTTTTTTTCTTTTGACTTATGTTTAACCATATTGATTTTTTTCCCACACAAGCTCCGAAGGAGACAATATGCTACAGATATATAGGCCAAAAACCTTTTCTTTTTTTTTTTTAATTAAAAAAAAAGGTAACTTTGTTAAATACGGTAGGTTCAAAGGTATAAGTGCTGCAAATTGCAATATCAGTTCTGAGTAAAGCAAAATGAGCTGGCATTATTTAGATGGATAGATATAAGTACACTCGAAAATCCCCAGTACTTGCAGATAAATAAGAAGAAGAGAAGCTCAGCAAGCACAAAGGGTGTATTTTTCCATAAATATTACAACTCTAGTTATAATGCTTGCTAGAACTGATTTAATGTTTGTCACACCCTCTCTCTTCTCCCACTTCCTCTATTAACCAAGTAGAGTCATTGAGAAGTAGAATGTTACTGATAACTGCAGTACTGCACTTAATAGTATGTACTTCACTTGTACTAACAATGAGAACTGAGCTTTCCCACGTTATGGTGCTCTTGGAGTGTGACGTCCATTAGCCCCTGATGGAGGGTAATCATGGAGTTCCAAATCCATCCTCTCACTAATGCTGGGCTCTTCCAAGTTTTCAACAGTGCTAACCTGTAGTTGAATAAAAAGAACATGAATACCACATACGATGAATTAAATGTGTTAAGCAACACAAGGGTCATCTTAGATAATCAAATTTGCACCTGGTTTGTGTTCTCCAGAATAGCATCAACTTGAGGGTTTTGCATAAGGCTTTCAGTTCCTGATTACGCAAAGAAAGAGAAAAATTGTAAGGAGAATGAGAGAAGTAAAAACGAGAGAGATAGAAGCATAAGAATAGTCCAGGAATTAATCATATTTACTTGTCACTGGAACTGCTTTCAAGCATATCAGATGAGAGAGGCCTAGCAGAATGACAAATAAACGGAAGAGAGTGGATGCCATTGCTGTAACTGATTGCCTTGTTAGCGACAATGGCTGTGTGTGTTGTTTCCCACAGGGTGGTTCTCAATTTATACTACTAGCTAGTACATGAGATTTTTCTGGATGTTTGATAGCATGAGATGTGGATGATAGGAGAGCAATGATATTATAAAAAAGTCAAAAAGGTGACAGCAAGTCATCATTTCGTGGGGGATCAACGCGTTTCCACGCTGGTACAGAGCTTTCATCAGCTTGTGGATGTAAAAATCAAAAAATGAGTGTTGGGGTGCGGAGAAATTGTTAGGTGGGAAGGAAAGCTATATTTTAAGTGAGGATGGTAACAAAAGATGCAGCACACTATGAAAGTGGAAAGATGACACAAGATTGTTGGGATGGCAAAACCTTAGCAGGTTCACTCATCTAAGTCAAGGTCTAGTGGGAATTGTCATGAAAGCTTCGGCATATTCTTTATGCGAATAGCGTCACAACAGTCAGGATAGGTACACATCCAAGAAGTTCACTAAAGCAGGATCACTAGCATATTTGTGACCCTCACTCAATTTCAAAGGTAGGAATTAAGCCTAACACATGATAGGCACCAAATGTGGAAGCAATTGGTTCGTGCACGGTTGATATTTGTCATATGCAAATTCTCTAAAAGATGAGTAATTTCTGCGTGTTTGCAATTGCATGCTGCCTACTTCCTATTTCTTTTCGTTCCTTCATCAAGGACCTAACCATGTAAGAGTAAGAGATTATTCTTTGGTTGGTTTCTTCTACTTAGTGCATTCGCATTGCAGGTGGTGGAAATCACATTCATCTTCTATAAAGCTTTCAATTTCAGCATTTATGCATGTTGCTGCTAGTGGGAACACTACTTTTCTCCACTAAATTCATTATAGCATAGGTCAACTTTACTCCTTGCTGCTAGACAGGAAAAAAAAAATGCAGTAGAAGAGTAAGTTTTCCCTCTCCAAAACTTGAACGTGTGCTGCTGCTTGTTCGGCTTGGTCAAGAAATGGTAAATTTATAAACTTTGTATGCACAACTTTACATAGAGTGTAATGTGACAGATAACGAGTATGACAGACAGAAACATAGGTGCCGTTCATCCATTTTAAACCTGCAACACAAAACATTTTGCACACATGTAACAGAAGAAGGTGGTTTTGTAGAAGAAGATCTTAAGAGGCGTCTGCAAAGAGAGTCTATCCCAACATGGTCTTTACATTCATGAAAAGGTGTACAAGGAAGTTAAAAAGGTGCTGGAGAAATATAAAAAAAGAATCTTATAATAAAGAATATTTTTAAAAATATGATTTTTTGTAAAATCTAATGACATTGTATGATATAATTATGCTATGTTAATAATGATTTTCGTGGAGAAGGAGTTACCAAGTTGTAGATAAATTCAACAAAAGGAGCGCTGACCTTAAAGAAAACAAATTCCCCTCCTTGCATTTTTCTCGCAAGTGATTGCTCTAATTCTCTTTAAGGTTGTCCGCTCAGGAAGTAGACAGACATATGGCAGTAACTATCATTTCATAAAGTAGCTATTTGACTTTCAATAATGTTAAAAGCTCGATCCCATGGTGGGTCGCCTCATTAATTAATGCATATGGATTTCGAGATTGAATAATTTAATTAAAGACAGTAAAGTAGCAAGGTTCTACAAAAGCCATTACATTACAGTAAAGGGATTTAACCCCAACACAATACCAGCTCGGATAATATTATAAAAATAATGTAAAATGCCTGTGAATTGAGTTGCTCAAGGGTCGTAAATGCAATTGGCTGGAAAAGTTAAAAGCACATGCAAGACAGAAAAAAGACTAAATGGTTTTTGGTTAGGAACAAATTACACAAGTCAACTTGTGCGCAATTCTTGGTGAAAACCGCATGTGAGCGGAACCGCAATTTCCATCCACACTTTGCTTTAAGACAAGGGAAAACGTCAAAACAAAGAAGCGACAAATTCCATCCAAATGCTTACTTGCTTCTTCGGCCCTCTCGCTCATTATTTTATTTTATTTTATTTTGTGGTTGAGAATTGAACACCAATCACTTATTATTATTGCTGAATAAAGTTAAAGTTTATTTAAAATTATAAAAAAAAATACAAAAGAGAACTTAATAATCTTACCCTTAGATCCTATTAAACAAAAACCTTAGCCTTAGACCACCATATCACATTTGTCTTACTTTATAATTTTTAGCTGTCTTAATTTATAATTTTAATTGGACATACTAAATTTTATCAAATTTATAAGATTTTACAAATTGCACTTTAAAGGTAATATGTGACAAATTTTATTAAAATTTAACAAAAAAATTTATTAATAATTTAAAATGTCAAAATTTTTTTTGTTAAACCAGAAATATTATAAATAAATTTATTAATAATAATGACCGTTAAAGAAAAATAATGATTTTCTCAAATTTGTAAGATTTTAGGGATTCCACTTTATTACTTGGCTGAAAATCTGGGTATGCATACCTTATACAAGTGGCACACGGGAACGTCCATTTCATATTTGCACTTTCAAAAGCCCAGCTGCTAGTTTTTTAGGAACTGGAAGCATGGTTTTAGGAACCGACAGTTTTTTTATTAGAGAAAACCCTTAATCTACTACTATTTATCTCTCTATATTTCTTGTTTTATCGTAATCCCATCGTCATCATTTTCATCCAAGGTTGTGGAGCATTGTTGAAATTCACGTAGTTACAAAGCAAAGACTCGAATCATTGAAAAAGATAAAGAATTAACGTTAATAAGAACTCTATAATCACACGTGAAAGTTAATTAATCAAAGAGCAAATACTAAAGCAGGGGAAAAAACAAGATTATTTCAATCCAAAAAAATCATAAAAATCCTATAACTTGGAATATCAAGATTAAACCAAAACCAATAATCTCACATTCACAAAGAACAACAAATCATTTTTATACCTAGAACCCAAGAAAGTACTCTTACCTCACCCTTGTCAGCCTTGATTTTTCTTGTGCTATTTAATCCTTTTCCTGCAATTCAAACCTCACTTATTTCATTCAAGTTAAAAAAAGAAACACACGAACACTATACTATTGTAACTAAAAAGAATGAAACAAGCCTAGAATCACAAAAAACATTTAAGCACTAAGATAACTAAAACAAAGAAAATTTCCCTTTTGTCTCCAAGTTATGTTTGTTATCTTTCCATTGTTCATTTTAACCTTTATTTACTGTTTTTATTTTATCGTTAGTAGTTAGTATCAATCTGCTAGTTGATGATGTTCCACATGTTGCCAATATCTATATAATATGACAAGTTTGGATGTCGCTAAGACTATTTCTGTTAGATAGTCAGCTTTACAAAACAAAAATTAGACAACAAGATGACATCAATAGCTTAATAAGCACATTTTTATTGGATAATCAGCCTTACTAGGTGACATCAATAATATTCCCTGAGTAAATATTTAGTATTTAGTATATTATCATCACTGCTTTATTTATTATAAGAAGAACTTTAGAATAGAATCACAAAAATCATGTAAATACTAAAATAACTCGCAAGGGTGAATTTAACTGTTGAAATTATGGAACCAATATAGAGTAAAGAAGGGAGATCATTAAAACTTAAAACTGATACCTCGAGACAATAAAAGTTCAAGCAAACCCAATCTTGCCTATTTCTTTTACTCTGTTGCCAACTGCCGTGCTAATTGGCAAGGTAGACTTGCGAGATACATGGGAGGAAAAGACCTAAGCTAGAGAGAGAAAGAGAGTGGAGGTTTTGGGGTTGACACAGTTGTGATCCGGGGTGACAGCTTTAATTTATATAGGAGTAGATGTATCATTTCACTTGAAAAAAAAAAGAGTTGGGGTGATGATAGATATTATGAGAGTGTTAAAAGAAACCCCTTCAGTAAAATGCCAAGAGGCAGCCCAATACGCAATAGTCCCTATAGGAAAGTAAGATATTTGAGGGATTAATATTTGCACCCCTGTTTTAATATTTGCACCCATTTGTACTTTTTTTTTAAAATTTTATCAAAATAATTATAATTATTTTTTCTTTCGATAAACCTATTAATATTATAAACCTCCTAAACTACTAAGCTATATCTCTTTAGTTGCATGCATAGTTTTAAAGATTTGTACCCTCTTATACTCGAAAACATGTTTCGAAAGTTCAAGAGATTCAAAATTAAATTTGTGTGGTGCAAAAAATAATTCCCATGGTATTTTCATAATTGTAAAAGAGGGTGCAGCTATTAAAAAAATATGGTGCAAAAATCACGGGCCTAATAAATACTCCTAAGCCCATAAAAGCCTGACGTTTGGTTGGACTTTAGAAGTTTCCAAGTAACATTTGGTGTTCTATTATAAAAATAGTAAATAATATGTGTAATTGGCAATTTTAAGTCACTAATTTTTAAGCTTACTTAAGAGAATAGAACAAATTGTATTTTGTAAGTTGTAAAATAAGAAAATTACATTTGATTCTAGACGCTTAATGAGTTAATGTAGTATGATACTGATACTATAAAATTCTCAAATAATTCATTAAAATAAATCTATGGTTGGGTTTTTAATTTAAACCTTTTAATTCAATGAAACAAAAAACACACCATCTTCTGGGGCCTAGGTCTTCATTAACATCGTATCTTAATGTTATTATTATATACATAAAAGCCATTCAATGTTCTAGTTTTCCTAGATTAGATTAGAAGGAAAGAAAAGAGAATAAGGAGTGAATCGCAAATGAGATGATGATACAACAACAGAGAACATGAAATTCAACCCCTTTTTAATCTTGGATATATTTTAAAAAATCCATGGTCTCGGTGGTTTGTTATTTTACATAATATGGCCTAAAAAATGTACCTTGCTTATCACCTTGTTGGATGTACAATCAAGACTATATATTATACATGTTTAACGTGTCCTAATCAAACGTTGGCTTGATTCTTAATATTAAAACATTTCAAGTAAGCCTCAACCGACCACGCGGCCGCCCCTTACATTATGAAAAGCAACTTTAATTCAAAAAAGTTACTGCTGAGTTAGACGTCTTAATCCTATTTTAATTCTGACTTCAAATATCTGATTAAAATTTACGCATGTACTATATGATACCAGTTTAGTCAGTTGACCTCTTCCTCAAGCACCGAAAGAGAGAACCTTTTTCATCCAATAATTATTTTTTTTAATATTAAATCTTTCCACTTAAACAGACGCGTGTCCTATTTATGGAAGGTAGTTTAAACCGTCTCTAATGATATAAATTGTAATGTTATACATATTTTTAAAACCGTTTCAACTTCAATACTACTATTAAAAAACATGTGACGTGGAGGAGAAAAGAAAATAAAGGTAATTATTAAGAATACCGTTCTATTGAAAAAAATTGAGTCTTATTTTACTAGTGAAAACTAAAAAAGTATTTATTCGTACAGTAAATGAGTTAAAAAAAAAACAATAAGCCTCAGAAAAAATAAAGAGTGAAGAGAAGTGTAACTAATATGAGTTGTATTATTAAAAAAAAAATTATTTTTAAATTATATAAATAATATGTTATTGAGATTTATAAAAATAATATAAATAATTAAGATATAAAATTATAACGAATATCATCACTAAAAAATATTAAGAATTTGAATTGTTTTCTCAATTGCTTTCTGACACGTGTCCAGCACTCCGAGAATTTTTTAATATTTTAACATTGTTTTCAACCTTCAACTCATAAAAAGGGAACCCCATTGGACAATGCAAGGAGCTGACGTGGCAAATAGAGCATAGCTATCTTTTTCTTTTGCTTCTCTCCCTTGACGTTACCATTAGCATTATTATTATTAAAATATATTATAGTGCTTTGTTCTTCTCTCCAGATTATTTTTTGCGACTTTCTTTGTCCTTTTACTTTTCCTGTCAGACAAAACCATTTGCTCACTAAACATTGGTATGCAAGTTGTTGAGAGTCCATACAAGCAACAAGCTTCGGCGGTAGGAAATTGGAAATAACTCACCTAAACTTTCTGTCTTTCCCCTCCACGTAGGCTATCTGTTGCACAAAAATGCTATCAAATCTATGTATCTATATTACGCAAAAATCTAACTAGGATTCTTTTAGCATCTTCACGTGAGTAGCTTTTACTCTTCTGACGATCAATAAATAATTGAAAAAAATTAAATTACCAACAATCGCAAGATATATATTTATATTTATTTTGGCAGAAAAATTTTCATGGGAAAATAAAATATTTAAATTGTTAATGATATTATTACAGTAATATCGCAATCGCCACTAAATAAGCATAGAAACTTCTAAGTTCCTAACCTTAAAATTAGGTGCTTCATTGTTATAAGAAAGAAAAAAATTGCTTCTTCTCAATAAAATAAAAAATAAAAAATCAGGTGCTTCATAACTTAAGTTATTGTAGTAACCGAATTTAATCATGGTTTTTTTTGGTAAAAAATTATTAATACTTTGTAATGATTGAACAAAATTTATATTTTTTCTTCTAACGGCCGATCTGGAAGTTGATGACTGGTTCTCTTCAATAATAATAATAATAAAAGATACTGTATTATTTTAAATCAAAAAGTATGAAAAGAGGGATAGAGAAATAAAAAATAAATACGAAATATATATATATATATATATATAATATATATATATATATATATATATATATATATATAATATATATATATATATATATATATATATATATATATATATATATATTTTGCTCTCTTTAAAACGTTATATTTTTTATGCAATTTTCCTAGACAGACGTTGATATCCTGAGGGTAACCAATAAGGTTCTGCCATGTTTAGAGCAGTAACTCAAATTTTGGTACCCAGGATAGACTCTCGGAGACTTGAAATTGCTGATTTGGACAAATTTGGGTGCACGAAAGGAGTGTGCTACCGAGAATCAGCATTTGAAAAGAAAATCTACGGAGGCCACAAGAACTTGTGGCCAAGAATCAAACTCAAAGGCTGACGTGGCACCCACCTCTGGTTTAAACGGATCAAAATCCAATACGACATACCTCCATTGCCAACTGAGATCAAAGCCCGAAAGCCAAAGAGCGAAAAAACCAAAACATAGTAGTAATAGTCATAAACCAAACCATCTCGCGCGTTTTCACTACTGTTTGGATACCCAGAAATGCTGGAAATTAAAGACCCTGCAATCAAGCTCTTCGCCGAAAGATTGCCTTGCCGGGTGACGGCGAGCCTCCCACCATTGCCAGGCACGACCCGCCTTCGCCGCTGGTAATTGATATGGAGAAGGGAGAGGAGAAAGAACAAGGGGGAGACGCTGATGACAGAGCACAAGAGGAAAAAGAAGTAGACAAGGTACAGTCAATCAGAGATACCAACAATCTTTTCTTTTGGGAGAAATATAGAAATTTGAGGATGACCTATTTGTTGAAATGTTAAAACAATCAAAGGGTCGATTTTTTTTTTTTTTTTCCATTTATTCAAAATACCGAAGTTTCCCCCAATATCCTGGATTTGAAAATCTTTTCATAATTTTGGGTTTTTACTTCAAATTTAAACTTCTTTATTGTTTTCTCCAAAGCAAAGAGCCATAACTATGTATTCCAATTGAAAATTAGCTCTTCCATGATTTTCAATGGAAAATTTAATAGCATATTTCATTTTGTCTTGATCTATCAGTTTGTGTCTGTAAGTTGAGAAACGGAGTGTCGAGAGAAGAGTTGGTAAATTCCAATTTTGTGCATTAGCACTTCTGGAAAATGAGTATTAAAAAAAAAGCGGAAGGGAAATTTAGAATTTCAAAATCCAAGTTTTATAAATAGAAAGGGAAATCTTGCTGAGTAGTCAGAGTAAAGTTTGTTTCCACTGTTCAACTTTTTCAATACTATTATTCCAAACTAGTATTACCAGTTATGATATTTTTCGATTCATTTTTCATAATTAGTAAACTGTAAACCAACTCTATGGAACCAAATCTATTTCTCTTAATCTTATTCTTTCTTCTTATAACCTGACTTGTTCAACTTAAGACCACTAGATTGAGCTGGTGCAGTAAATTATACTCCAAAATCTTCAATATATAATTTTTAATTTTCTTTTCTAAACCTTCACTAATAATTCACCAAATATTTACATTTCGCCTAGAATCTAACTATTTCTTCAGCCTCTGTGATTGATAAAATCTAGAATATGTTTATTTTGTAGAACAGAGCAGCTGAATTTCTTGTATTGACACCCTGCACTGCACATGGATAAATCTTGGTGTAAATTTCTTATATTATAGGACTTGGATTAAGTGGTGTTGTATATATTTTATAATTAAGCAAAGAAGTTTGTGAAATTTTTAGGATTCTGGAGGTGAAAGGAGGAGTCAAGAGAAAGACTGTGGTGATCTGTCTCCAAATTCTTCCAGTTCAGAGGGATTGGCAGAGGGTACTGTAAACCCAAAAACACCTTCAAAAGACGAAGAAACTGCAAAATCAAAAAGTGACCAGTCAGAGAAGGAGGAAGAAAGTGATGGAAACAATTCGCAAGACAAAAGCCCCAAGAAGCCAGACAAAATACTTGCATGCCCACGTTGCAATAGCATGGACACTAAATTCTGTTACTATAACAATTACAACATTAATCAGCCACGTTATTTCTGCAAAGCTTGTCAAAGGTACTGGACTGCCGGTGGTACCATGAGGAATGTACCAGTAGGCGCTGGACGAAGAAAGAACAAGAACTCTTCGTCTCATTATAGCCACATTTCCATTTCCGAAGCTCTTCAAGCTGCTAGAATTGATGCGCATGTCCACAACGGAAGCCATTTACCTACACTAAAAACCAATGGTAAAGTTCTCAGCTTTGGATTAGATGGACCTATTTGCGATTCTATGGCCACTGTCCTCAATCTTGCAGATGAGAAAGTTGTTAATGGTAAGAGTACCCGAAACGGGTATCATAGCTTTGAGGAAAAAAGAATTCCAGTTGCTTGCAAAGGTGGGGAAAATGGGGGTGATGACTGCTCCAGTGCATCTTCCATCACAGTTTCAAATTCCATGGAAGAAAGTGGGAAAAGTACATCACAAGAATCACTACTCCGAACCAATGGTTTCTCTCCTCATATTCCATTTCTTGCTGGCGTTCCTTGGCCTTATCCCTGGAATTCTCCACTTCCATCGCCTCCTCCCACTTTGTGTCCTCCGGGGTTTGCCCCCTTCTCATTCTATCCTGCACCTTTTTGGAACTGTGGTGTGCCAGGGAATTGGAATATGAATATGCCCTGGTTTTCCCCACATTCCTCTGCTGCAAACCCAAACTCAGCTTCAAATTCTCCAACATTAGGGAAGCACTCAAGGGATGGAGAGCCACTTGAAGCAGAGTATTTGCATCACGAAGAAGAACCGCGAAAACAGAGAAAAGGGTGTGTTTTGGTTCCCAAAACATTAAGAATCGATGACCCAAGTGAAGCTGCAAAGAGTTCTATATGGGCAACTCTTGGGATTAAGAACGAATCGATGAGTGGGGGAGGCATGTTTAAGGCATTCCAACCAAAGAAAGAAGAAAAGAATCACGTCGTTGAAACTTCTCCAGTCTTGCTGGCTAACCCTGCAGCCTTGTCAAGATCCATTAATTTTCACGAAAACTCCTGAATTAGCAGCTATACATTTTCAGACACGACTCTTGTTGGTATCCTATGGGAAGAGACAGTGATCATCCTTCAGTAATGCCCATTATCTTTCACCTCACTCCTATAGTGAAGGGCGGTAGTCCCCGATTTCCTCACCATAATCGGGGGCAGGAAACTAATCTAGGAGAAGTTGGCAGCTAATTTTTGTCTTTTCCACATCACACTATGAATAGGCCCCTTTTATGTACTTAGTTTCCCCAGTCTGAGTATCTACATGTACATATACATATTATATATATGTGTAAAAATACTGGCTAGACCTGCAAAAGTTTTCACTTACCATGTATAAAAACCCAGAGCTACTGAATTCTCTCATGAAACGAGGTTATCTTTACTTTTGTTTCTTTTAAACATGTTTTGGTTGTTGCTAGAAGAACGAACATTTCTGGTTTAAGATGAGATAAGAAGTCAAAAGATTAAGAGAAAGCAGTATATGAGATGTGCGTAATTTCCATTAGTTGATGCTATCTATCTGATAATAACGAGTTATTCTCACAGTTGGCAATGGAAGTAGAAGGGAATTTATGTGGAGCAAAAGAGGGGAGTGGAAAGGAGGATAAACTAGCATCTAAAAAAGGCCAAGTAGCTTTCATTGTCAAGGTCGAGGGACGAGATGGAATAAATCTCCTTGATATTTTTGCTTCCTTTTTCATCTTTTCCACTTGTTCTCGTCTCCTTTTTAAAAGGATCTGTAACTTTCCAACGATGAATTATTAGAAAAATAAAAGTCTATGGGGCAGTGGCTGCCTCTTTCGAGCATTAAATACTATGGATATATACAAGACTTGAGGGATCCCTTCAGCCAAGCATGCTACCACTTAACAGGATATGAATAAATAAATATATCAAATACACTCATCGCCCAGTAGTGACAAGAACACGGAATAGGTGATCACTTTCAAGAGAAGTGGGTAAGAATTACAACCACATGAATTCATTTATGTTTGAATTTTATTAATGGATAATTTATAATTTTTTAAACTTTAATTTATATTTTTATTTTAGTAAACCCTCAAACTTAATTCAACTAATTTTTTTTTTTTTTTAAAAAAAGAAAAAGTTGGTAGAGTATTTTGGTGGATAAATAACAAGTGTCCCTAATCAATCACAGCTTTGACACCCACAAGAAAACATGTAGATATTTCTTTGCTTCAATCTAATACAAGCCACACTTGGTGTATAAGCTGAGTTGGGATGGGAACCATATCCTAAAAGATGACAAGAATCTTTTGTCTGCACCCTCTATTGCTTTTCCTTTTTTATTACAAAGCAACTGCCTATTCCCTTTCCTCCATATTTCTCTACCAAATTTCAGTTAATGGGAGAACTAAAACAATAAAGATAGTTCGTTATCAAAATCAATTTTCGGATTAAATGACTGACATACATTGCAAAACAACATATAGAGGATATCCTGCAATTCTCAATTTCCATCCTTCTTATTTTTCTTTTTTCACAAATAGGAAATGAATAAATCGATATTGGGTGATTTTCTCTTAACTCTTGGAAATTTTGGTGGCCAAATGGCAAATAATGACACACTAATATGATCCACAGAGTCCTTGCCACCAAAATTTGAATGAAAGAAAACAAGATAGAAAGCAATGAGTTGGAGTTGGAGTTGAATGATGACAAATAAATTATAGACAGAAAGGTTTGTGTGATAAGATAAGTAAGTGGTTTATGCTTGATCTTGTATGTGATTGATCCCGGCAGTGGTTTTATTGGATTAATTAATGCTTAATGGTCTTTCTTCATTTTATTTGGATTTGAGAAAGGAATTGGTCACCCATTTTCAGTTCACCTCAAGTTTTCATAATCTGCATTCTGCATTCTACACGGCTCTTGGAAGTAATCCTAATCCATTTATACATACAAGTTGAGTTAATTAGTCTTCTTGCACCAATCACTTGAGAATTTCAACCGTAATTGGACTTCGAGTCAACTTCCCACTACCATCTAGCACTTATTCATTTTATTTTAAGTAGATGAACCACATTGTTATCAACTGATTGAATATTGTCTGTCATACTAACCTGTTGGCTGGATTGATTTCTTAGCTACACCTACAAGTTAGAAGCAATTAGAAGAATGGTAACTTCACTTTTTCTACTCTCAATATGCAATTTAAATTACACTTTATTTAAAGCATAAAGAAAGTCAAAGGCTTATTTTGTACTCCTATGTCATAATGAATAATTAAAGTCAAACACATACATTGGTTGCTCATTGAGGAACTTGCGAGGTGACGATATTCAAGAGTGTGAAGTGAGGGATAAAATCAACAAAAGGAAAGAGAAAGACGAGAGAAAAACCATTTGTTTCTAGCGTATTGAAAAAGGAAATACGGATGCAAACTTGTAAGCATTTTTTTTAGAGGAAAAGTCGAGAAATAGGGATATGAAATATTATTATTATTGATATTTTGAGAAATTTGTTTATCATTTAGGGACAGAATGAACATGAAAAATAGAACCTAACAATTAATATGTCAATCTTTTAAGAAATCATGAAGAATTAATTGTCAAAATACTTTACACCAAAATAAAGTTCAATTGTTAAGAATTTGATGTTTGGTGCAAATCTTGATTGATCACCGCGTTCTTTGCAGTTTTAACACTGGCATAACTGTCTTGGTGCAAGTCAAAGTCGGTGGAATTGGCGCTAATGTGGGGCGCCACATTAGCATATGGATCAGCCAATTCCAAGTCCATCACTGTCAATATGCAGTTAGAGACTTAGAATTTGAGAGGATGAATAGCTGCAAAGTCATGGGTTAACCCCAACTGGGAATCACACATGATAAAGGTTGTTTTAACTAAAATGACTCATTGGATTCTACAACCACCGGAATCAGGTCCGCGCCGGACGTTGCCATAGGCAGACAGTTCAAGAAGATCCATATCACGACCTGTAATGCGTTCAATGCTCTATCACCATGCTTCCAATTACTACTAGAGAACATAATCAGCATAGTCGTCAAACATGGGTTTTAGAAAGGTTATCAATACCTGAAACCCTGCAATAAGAACTCTTCTGAATAAGTTCAGCTTTTGAAAGGTCTGTTCGATTCCCCTTTGATCGATTAACTGTCGCCTACAGAAAAATGGAATAGAGCTTCATTAAAGACAAAGAAAATCAAATTAAATAGCTAATTGTTTTGTGCACGTAAATAAAATTGGAGCTCATACTATAATCAGTATTCCAGCATCCAAAACATATCCGCACTAGAAGTTCAGTAGCAAAACTAAACTACATGAAAGCTAAGATGAAGTCAACCGCAAGAGGATCTTATGTTATAAATGGCAACCCTGGTGTAACTCATCCTAGAAATCTGATAGCATTACAGAGACAGAATAACAGAAGGGATTTAGATGTGGTGTTATATAATTGATTATATCTATTAGAGCCCAACGGAATACGTGCCATCGCTATTATTCCAGCTCCACCCAGAACTGAATTTTGATAGGCACAACAAAATATCCATATTTCCCTCACTTCTATATGGACACGGAGGCAGGTGAAGGTCTGCATTTCGGTGTCTAATTTTTTTAATGTTCAACATTTAAGTCTAGGACAAGGTGCAGAATCACAAGGAAGCATGTCGAATATCATATATACAAAATGCAAGCTGGGTACTCTTTGAAAAAAAAAAATACAAAAGCTAGATCTTTTATCCAACAAAAGATAAAAATCCTGGATCATGATTGATGATCGTGCACCTAAATTTTCCACACAATCAAAAATATGATGAACATGATTGTTTCCTTTTCCTTTGCATTCGAGAAATAGTAGAAAACTTCATTTTGATATTTTAAATAGATGGATCACAGTCACACCATAACTCAACACAACTATGAACGCCTCCAATGAATGAACCCACTAACAATAAGAGATAAACATCAACATATCACCCCAAAATTTAAGAAAATGCTTCTAACGAGCTTACTGGTATTCTCATAGTAAACCAGGTTAAAGCTCTCAGGTGAAATTTGTTTGGTTTAAATGAACAATGTTTAGAGGGTTTTTCACCGAGGCACTTTCTAAGTTGTCAACACAAAAAACTCCTAAAAACTCAACTAATGAACGCATGAAATCAAACCACCCCAAGCTAAATTACGTTATGTGCATGTAAGTACAATGAAATGACATTTTTAAATAAGATCATCTTGGTAAGTAATATTACGGGAACTCTCCACTCCCCCTCCTTTATCCAGATAGAAACAGAGTACAGAACAGAATATTTACCTGCAACACTTGACAATTCTCCAGCGTGCTTTTTCCTCCCTGCAATTTTTTAAAAAATCAAATTGAAGAATGAGATAAACAGGAAAGAAAAATCAGTTCAGTAGTCAGTTGGTTAACTCAGTTTAAGGACAAGGATGTTAGATGGCCTCTTTCTGACATGCTGACATCAGAAGTTAAAAAATGTAGTTCACCGCATTATTTCTTCAGAGTAAATAATCTGAGAAGAAACATTGACATAATCCTAGAAACGTGCCCTCTCACCCTTTTTTTTCTTCTCTCCAAAAAATGAAGCAAGATTTTACTCGTGCTCAGGTCCAGAATTCTGATCAGGGAAATTGCAGTATATATTTGTTCTAAAATCCATTCTTAAATAATCATCCGTCTTTCCATGCAATGTAAAAGGCGAATGAGACTCGCAAATTCAGAATAGCACACAGATGAACCCTGCCGAAAGGGCTTCTCTAACAAAAATTTATCTCACACAGAAAATTAACAATGCATCTCTGGTCTAACATAAAGTATGAACATCAAGAATAAAAGCTGAAAACAGTTTAAGGGTTGAAAAATAATAATTTTTCAGTGAAGGTTGTAAGTTCAGTAATCAGATATCTATGAATATCAAAAGCTCCATCTTATGACGGAGTTCCTAGCATTAGATAACACTGAAGGAATATATCATATATGATATAGATAATAATTGAAGGCCCTTCTGCATCATGCAGGTTCAGATTTTGCCACCTTCCCTATCACCTTATATTCACATTACAAATTGATTTAACCAAGCATCAATTTATCCTCCTTCTCACATCTTAGCAAACATCCTGACAGACTCTCCAACAGTATAAACAATTTGGACAAAAACACATTAGGTTTGTCGACCTCATCTCCCACCCCACCAAAAGCACTAAACCCTTCTTCCAATCGCACCTCTTGCTCACTGAGGCTTGGGAAGGAGCTTCTCATTAGTCCATACACCAACACCACTAATTCTTTTCATATATCGCCGATAAAATTGTTATTGCAGTTAAATTTATGACAAACACAGGCAAATTAGATGCTAATGCTAGGCCTAGAATCCAACTCGCAATATCCTAACCATAAACCACAAATAATAGCGCAAAATTAAAATACCAAAAATCAAAGTGCATTAAAGAACCTTAGAATAGGGGATAATGTGATCATAATCATGACAGAGACAACCAGGGCAACCAACAAGCTTCCGAAAGACAGTGTTGCCAAGGGCGTCCCTGCGCCAGCGATCGGGGTCTCGTCCTTTGATCTTGTCGGCCTTTTCCCAGCATTGTTGTTTGACAGCGTAGGGAAAGCTCCGAGGATTAGGGTCAGAATTAGCGTAGTCTTGCAATTCGGTGACGAGGTCAGTATCGTCGAGGAGAGTGGTAGAAGGGCTAAGTCTGGACCGTGACGCCGTTGGTTCGAACCCTATCCCAGAGCTAATGGAGCTTTGCTCCCTCACTCGTGTCGGTGACGAAGGACGGCTTCTTCTTTTTGCCTCTCTGCTACTAGGACTACTACTAGGCTTCATTTCATTGAGTCTTTATATGAATATGAACGCTTCACGAATCAACTCTCCGCTCACCAGCAGCAGCAGCAAGCTCAGCTCAAATTGTCCATGGAGCACTCTCGGTTTCGGATAACCCATCCCCTCCACCTGCTACTGTTATCTCATGTGACAAAAATATTTAATTTTGTCTTTCAAATATTAAAATTTAAAGAATATATTTTTTGATACAGAAGAATAATTATTTTTGAAAAGACAAAACTTTCTTTTTATCTTCTCAAACGGCCAAAAAAAAAAACTAATGTTTTATATTCTTAAATTGAACTTTCTTACTGTAAAAAGCAAACTAAACTGAGATAAAAAATATATCAAATTAAAATTTGTGTATAAATAAAAAAAATTCAAATAATCAATTTTAATTTTGTTAATGTGCATATTCAATTTCAAAATTCAAAAACATAAAAGTTCTTTTTTGTCTTAACAAAAATATTAGGGACATAAATGAATTTACTTCTATCTTATAAGTTATCTCAAATTTTATTCTAATACGTTATTATTAGTTAAAAAATAGTTACATAAAAGTTCTATATGACAAGTTAAATAATAGAGTAAATACTTATTTTAGTCTTTCACATTTAAAATTTTTATTAATTTGGTCTTTCATACTTTTAAGTTTATTAATTTAGTCCCTCACACTTCAAGTTTATCAATTTAATCCCTTACATTTAAAAATTTAATCAATTTAGTCCTTCATACTTAAAATCCTAATAAATTTAGTCCTTTAAACTTGTAAAACTTATCAATTTAATCCCTCACACTTTAAAAATATTAATAAATTTAAGGGACAAAATTAATAAAAAAATTTGAAGTCTGAAAGACTAAATTGATAAATTTAAAATGTGAGGGAGAAAATTGATTAGAGTTTCAAATGTAAAGGACCAAATTGATAAATTTAAAGCGAGAGAAATTAATAAATTAATAAAAATTTCAAGTGTGAGAGACTAAAATAAGTATTTACTTTAAATAATATTGTAAATATAAATAAATATATTTTCTAATCAATTAGAATATAATGACACAAAATTTGTAATAACACTGAATATGTTGTTATTAATTCTATTAAAAAATAATTGTTATCAACTCTACTCTACCAAATGGAATGGAACTCTTAATTTTAATTTTGTACTATAACCTTTTGATATATATTCAAAGAACGATGCACATAAAAAAAAAAAAAAAATTGTAATGTAACTTGTTCCAAGGTTATATTTCATAGAACGATTTGTACTGTGTCCTGTACTAGAAAACAAAACGTGGCAAACAGAAGCTCAATGAAACAGAGAGAGGAAGGCTTCCTTGGTAGAAAAGCTCCGTCTAAACGCTACATACAATTCGGTTCTCGGAATCTCACCGTCCGTTTCAAACGCGCCTTTCCTTTCTCGTGCACAAGTTTCCACCTTGGCTGGTTCCCCAAATTTTTTCTACCGAAATTACAGCTAGACCCATCGTGCAAAATTTGTTAGCTGATATCCATTCCATCTCTCTGCCTCCTTTTTTCTGTACTCTCATGTCTTCCATAGCTCGCTCGTCACATCCCTTCGTTCATCCTCTCCCTCCTTTTTTCGCTGCAAATTCTTTCATGTCTTTCTCTCCCAATTCTTCTCTTTTATCTCCTCTTCCTCTCTTGTACTATTTCCATTCTATTTTTCTTCTCTTGTGATTTTCTCTTGGTGCACCTTCCCATTTAAATTAATGATTTCATGATACCAACTCGACGCATGCATAGACCCTTACAGCGTCTTCAGTATCTCAATACAATTCATTTTCTTCAGGTGGGTGTCTACCATTCTTTGTTTTTCCCTATTGCTATTGTGATTTTGGTGATTATTATTTTTGTGGCGTCATATTTTTTCTTCTGATTTTCAAGCTGTAGGTGGTCTTCTGCTCTCTGCAGCAATAGAGAAACTGAAGTTATGGGCTCCTGTCATAAACTTTTGTTGTCCTGGACTACACCAGTTGTTTGAACCACACTTCCTCTTTTGAGAGCTTGGAATAGTTCTGCTTTTTTTTCGTCTATGGTTGTCCATCGCTTCAGTCTGGGAGGCGCATAATTGCATAATTCATGTAAGTTGATACATTAATTAAATAGTATTCATGAATTTTTTGTAATTGATGATTTTTTGTTCATCGTCCATGGACATTGGGAGGGCTTGTGTGATGCTTAAGATGTTTACTCCTGAATTTGCAGGATGGGAAGAGTTAAGCTGAAGATAAAGAAATTAGAAAGCATAAGCAATCGACAAGTGACTTATTCGAAAAGGAGGAATGGAATATTAAAGAAAGCGAAAGAATTATCAATATTATGTGACATACATATCGCCCTTCTCATGTTTTCGCCGTCAGGAAAGCCTACATTACTACAAGGAGAGCGTAGGTGAGCTAAATTATGTTTATTCATCTGTCCTGTTGAGTGGGAAACTGTTGGTAGTGAGTTGAAATTTTATTGCTCAGAGGAAGCACAAAAAGAGAAAAACTTTTGTGATTGCTCGCCTTTCATCAAGACAATGAACATAAAACCGGCCATTGGTTAATATATAAATTATGGCCAATTATATTGGTTTCCTATTTTGAAATTATGTATACAGTAGGCCTTTATTATTTAGAGAACCTGCTTTGTGTGTAAATCGGCTTTGATGATGAAGTATTATTTTCTTACATCCCGCACTACATGTGCATGTGATTCTAGTTTAATTATCTTTACTCTCAGGAACAAAACTTATGTGACTTGCTTACACGCAACTGATACATGATAAACATGATGGTTAGTATTAGTTATCAATTTTATATCTTGCTGCTAATAGTCTGAATATTTCACTTTCTTGTATTGGGTGAATTCTGATTAAGAATGCAATTTTTAAATTGTTGGGTTATCCAAGAGAGCCAAGGCATGGAATTATTAACGTCATAAATATTCCATACATAACTGTAATTTTCTCTCAAAAGGCCCAGTCGCTAAACTTGATGTGTATGATAGAATTGGGCATGTTTAGTTGAATTCGGATGCTAGATTACATGATCATAGTGTTGATCTTTCCTTGTTATCTTGTTAACTATACGGGATTACCGACAATAAATGTACAAGTTAAACATTTTTTGTCTGTTAGAAAGAACACCTACCCAGAAGTATAACCTTATTCATCTGGGACTATTGGGTGTTGTATATTGAATGCACTGGACAAACTGACTCTACAGTTAATTGTATATTCAATTGTCTTGTTCATAACATTTTTTTCTGCAGTTCCTTACATGACATTTTAAAAATGCTCATAACCTTACTTGTTATTTATTTTCTTCAGCAATGTTGAGGAGGTCATTGCAAAATTTGCTCAACTAAGCCCACAAGAAAGAGCCAAAAGGTTTGCCAAATTTTTTGCTGAAAATTTATGGCCTTTTTTAATTCCATTTGTTGATGATAAGACACTAATTGACTTTCATTTTATTTGAGCAGGAAACTGGAAAGCCTTGAAGTAAGACAACCGTAAACTTCTCATATATGCCTTTTACATTTACTACTTTTTGTTGCATGAAGCGAATATTGGGTGTCATGTCTCAACTCCTCGTGATGCTTAAATTCTGTTTCTGTTTAAAATATAGGCACTGAAAAAAACTTTCAAGAAGTTGGATCATGATGTAAGGATACAAGACTTCTTGGGTTCAAGGTAAGTTATTATGATGGTCAAGTTTGTCTTCTTTTTATTTCCCCCTAAATGAGCTTTTAAAGGATCTGACTTCACCCCTTTTGTTCTTGCAGCAGTCAAACGGTGGAGGTACACTTTGTGTTCATAAAAATCATTGTATTTCATTGATATTTGAGAATCTTAAGTTGCTATATTGAAATATCAGGAATTAAGTCGTCAAGTGAGGGTGCTACAAGCTCATCTTACGGAAGTGCATCAGAGACTGAGGTGCACCTTGAGAGCTTTTTATTCTGAAAGTATTGCTTTTTCTTTTTGGACTCGTGAATCATATTGTTACTGTTGGACTAGTATGCAATAAAAGGTGTTTTTTAAATCGATTTTGTAACTGAACTATTATTCTTTTAATCTTGGTCTTTCAGTGTTGGAGTTTTACAGGCTCTAAATTGTTTACCAAAAAAGGCAAAAATCTTCATTGCTATGATATAACATATATATTGTACGAGTACTGCATGTTCTCAGCTACATAGCGCAACTAGACAAAACTAAGATGCAAGTACAGTGGGGTGATTAAATGTCCACATGAACGCTATCATGCAGTAATCTTGATTTACTTTTGTATTTTTATGTCAGCAATTGGAGTAACCCTGAGAAGATTGATAATGTGGAACATCTTAGACAAATGGAAGATTTACTAAGGGAATCGATCAATCGAGTACATCAACAGAAGGTATGATTCTGTTTCATTTTAACTGGCCATATCATACAGTCTTTAAGTTTAATCTTCATGTGCCTAATATATCGGTTCATTAGAAACTTGGTGAGATTTTTAGGTTGATGATGTAGAATGTATGCGTGCCTTAGAGTATTCTTGCCATTAATTGAAGTAGGAATTGGTGTATCTTGACATTGACAAATTATGCTCTTTTGCAGGAAAACCTGGGGAAACACCAACTAATGTCACTTGAATGCACTAACCAGGTAGTCCTCTTCATTTCTTTGTTTCCCTTTTCCTTTTCTTTATTATAAATCTTATTTGCAATTGTGTTGCTTTGTAGTTACAGGATGGCATGGCCTTACCATTGATGATGGCTGGTCTGCAAGAATCCCAACCCCTATCTTGGCTATTGAATAGTGATAATCATCATTTGATATTACCCAATGATACAAAGTTTCTGCAATTTAGGTGGGTGACTGCCAATGCAACTTGCATAGCCAGTTTCCAAACTGTGTATTTTTAGTGGATAAATTCGTAACAGAAATTGAATTATAAAAACTGAATTTCTTTGGAATCAGCATTTTTTGCATTTTAATTACTCAAGCATCACTAGACCATAATTATTCAAATTTTCTTTTCAAAAAACTCATTCACTGAATGTTTTGTATAACATACAGCGATAATCATAATAGAGATGCTGAATGCTCCACTGATGTATCACTGCCAGGCTATTCTGGTTATATTGGCAGTAGCAAACAACTTGAAGTCGGTAGTTCGCCGCAAGTTGCTACTTTGGGTCAGGGTGGACCTGCATTGAATGAGTTAAATGGAACAGCTTGCTTAAACGTACAGCAAGAGCAGCAGTTTGCATATCCTCCTCCTCCTCCAGATGATGAGAAAATGAAGCACCATCCAGTAATGAATGATAAAACAAATCCTGTGGATTATCAAGTTAATGGCAGCTTTGATCTGCCTAGGTCATTGTTTGAAACTGGACATCAGTTCTGGAATCCTGCATCTGGGACTTGTGGCATTGCTATGTATAATGAGAATGGTTACAATCGGGTAAATAATCCTTCATTATTTGATTTTAGTCCACACAAGATTTTCAATTAACTAGAATTGCAAAGTTGGGTGCGGGAAGGAGATGTTCACAATGTTCCAATTTTCTGTGCTGGTTTCTATGCATTTTTCTTTTAGTCTGACTGGTCTCTATGCCTTTGGTTGGTAATTAATTTCCTATATCTTGCAGTAACTGAAAGACTTTCCCTAGCACTGCTAGCTTTCACCGATTTAGACAGATGGTAAATGAAGGAACTGTTGAGGTTTATCAGATGGAGGATGAGGCCAATGCTTGCAATTGAGCATGTTTCTTCATCACCAAAGCGGTCAACGGAGCGCATTAGGGTCAGCTTTGCTAGCAATGTTTTGTTGTAAATATTGTAAGACTTATAGGATTGCAGTTTGTTCTCATGCTAATACAAAGTTTTCTTGAGACTTTATACAGGTGGAATTTCGAAATTTGATCTAGTGATCCAAAATGTAAATTTGAATTTTGTAGAAAAAAAGTGAATGTTATTTAACATACTCTGAGATTTGAGTGTAGAACTAGTTTCTTGTATAACAAATAATTGCTAAGCAATGGGCTTGAATCTAAAAGATAATATAAAACCATCTTAGTTGCTCTGTACATGAAAATAATTGGTTGTTTTACAGTCATGCCCAAATCTCTCAAAGTTCATCCACACAGGGTTACAAGAGAATGACACAGACTTTTGTAATCATTCATAAGGAACTCATTTGCCACCCAGTGTTTGGACGATGGTGTTGTGCCATGGGTCTGAGAGGTGCTGCAAGAGGTTGTCAAATGGTCCTTGACCAGTCACGTTGTGTTGAACCAGAAATCCCAAGAATGCCAACATTGCTAGTCTCCCTGCATAATACAAATAACACAACATAATAAGAAGTTAGAAGAATTCCTAAAAGAACAAAATTTTGTGCAGATATAGCATGTAGTAGTTTTACCATTGGCAAGTTCCTTCTCCTTGGCCTCGAGAGTTGGTGCAAAATTCAGGGGGTTAAAAATGCCACCTGGGTATCCACATTCATTTGGGGGTAAGCTGTACTGCTTAAAGATAGGATCTTGGTTCACACATCCGGGGTTCTTGATGTCCTGCCACCGTCTGATCTCGACGTAATGGAACAAAATGAACTCAATGACGAAAAGGGTTGATGATGATGCAAAGTATTCTTCTTTGCCAGCATCGTACCATTTAGGGGCATTGATGATTCCAATTTTAGTGAAAACTTCGGGGAGTAGCATTCCTGCAACACCCAACATGGCCCAGCGTCCATTGACAAGCTCAGCTTGCACGTACCACCTCAAGTTCTCAGGGTCCTCAGCAAGTCCCAGAGGATCAAATCCATTGTCACCGGGAAGACTGAAAATAGAAACAATCTTTACTCATGCTTTCTCAAACTCTGTAAATTTCAAAACTTCAACAAACATGAATCCAAGTAAGAGATTTTTATGAAATATACCTGCCATCGAGGTAAGCGGGTGGGGGCAAGCCAGGTAGCCACTCGCCTTTCTGGGCTACAACCTTGAAAGAGTTTGAAGAAGAAGACGAAATTGGTCCAAAACTCACTTGTCTGTTCAATTTACCAGAAGAACCAGTGAGGAACCTCGACCTGGTACACGGCCGGAAAACGGCAGCAGATGCTTGTGTCGTAACGGTTGCCATATCCTTCCGACCTAGAATTAATCAGACAGGGGATGGAGTGGCTGCCAGTTGTAAATGTCGTCGTTTTGGTGCATGCCTTTGTATATGTGATATATGGGATCAGATGTTTGGGATCGTATCTCAGTTTTTGTGGTTCTTGTGCTTCCCCTGAGATGGACGGTTAGTTTGCGTGATATTTGGGATCGGACGATCCAGATTCGTTGGGGCTTATCCTTTTATCTCCGTGTTGTATCCACAGATCTATTTCTTCATTACTGTTGGCTGGAGAAAGATACTGTGGGGTCAATGTATTACACGTGGGAAGATTTCTCAGAGATCCAAATATCCACCCCGGATGTATCCTTACCCAATCATTTATGGACAATTGGATCGCTCAAGTTAACGTGCTAAATCCTCCCCTACAGATTATTTTATTTTATTTTTATCTGAATTTGGTTTAAAAAATCTGGTGGTATCAAAAGAAATTTTTTTGCTTTTTTTTTTTTTCTTTATTGTAAATGTTTGTCACATTTCAAAAAATTCGTCAAAACAAGCTTATATATTATATAGTTAATTTATTTATATATGTGATTAATATATAAATTAAAAGAAGTATTTTGCTTGTAAATATAGTTATTACATTTTTTTTTATAGGATATAGTTATTAACATAAATAGACGGATTAGCCATGTCATCTTATCCAAAGGATATGATTATTTTTATGCTAATTTTTATTGGTATTTACCAAAAGCATCATTCATTGGACAGTTAAACTTTTTAAGTAGGGAGATTACTGAAATAAATGTAATCTATCTCTCTTAACAAAAGTTTTTTTTTTTTTTTGTAACTGCCAATTTACCACATGCAGTTGGAGAAAATGGGCCTTAAAGCCGGATGGATAAGATTGTGTGCCGAGGCCATTTCTTCTTTTACCCGCATTATTTCCTTTCACACCCATCAGCCCTTTAGTTTGGGTGTGAAAAGAAAAAATGGGTGTTAAAAGAAATCATAAAAAATAGCCCATGTCTCGTGTCTGGACAAAGTGAAGATGCTTAAGTTCAAACGATTGTTTCGCTGTCAATTTTCCTTTTAATCCATGTTGTCGAAATCTTTCTTCTTATGGTTTTCTTTGAAAATTGATTGTCTCAATCAGTCAACTTGGTTGATGCCATTGCCATGCCATAGTGGGAATAAACAAACAACATTGTTGTCTGCAAAACCATGAAGGAGCAGTTTACATTAATTTACAGAGAAGACAAGTTTAAACATAACGCTTACAAATAAAATTGACCAAGCAAACAATACAATAAACAAAAACTATCTGGTGGAATCCTCCCACTGCCGCCTTATAAACTGTCTCTGCCTTTTTAACAGATTTAGTCATTATAACACAGTTCAAATGGTTCGGGCCATGTTAAAATATACCCTTCAATTTGCTCCTAAAACACACTAACCACTCTCTACGTTTACTCTATATATGGTCTATACTATTCTACTCTGCCAATCAAGTAGCAACACAGCAATAAGCAACAACACTTGGACTTCGACTCTATGGGAATTGGTTGCCAGTGAAGGTTTGGCCGAAGGACCATCCAGCAGGGACAACATCGTAAGACATCACAGTGCGCCCATCGCTGGTGGTAACCTTAAAAGACAGGGTTTGGCCATTGAGGTAAGAGTTACTTTGCCAGTTCTGACCCCAGTTCCTGGACATGGGTTGCCAATTAGTTCTTGACCCTTTGACGGAAACAGCATGAACATCTCCAGCACCACCAACGTTGGTGATCAGGACTAGGTTGAAGTAAGAATGGCCGTTGATGGTGAATCTGATGCCTCCTCTCTTTCGGCATGCCACTCTATATGTTAATGTTACCACGCAATCAGAATAACGACAACCCAAACAAAATGCCAAATCTAGTCTAGATAAAAAGGCTGTATTTCCCTTGTCTTGTCTTGGCAAAGTAATGTGAATACATTCATCAAACTCAAACTTGAGATTATTAAGACCAAATAAAATACCTTCTAAAAGTAACGGGTACTATCCCAGCTCTGTATTGAGCAATTTGCTGGAAGACAGGCTGAGAAAGATCAAAATGTTGAAGGGGAGGGTTGCACCAGCCACCTGCATTATTTGGAAGAGCATTGTTTGGTGGACAAAAATTGGTTGCGGTGACCACTATGGACCTCGGCAAGCACCATTTTTGGTCATTCACACACTTGATTTCAAAACAAGCACCACAGCTCAGACCATTGTTGAACAAGGCCGTGCTCAGAGCAGCTGTGTCAGTTCCATACCCCTGGCTATACAGGTTTCCATAACCACAAGCTCCACCTGCAAACCCAGCCAAAAAGCAAACTTTTTATACATTTAGGAAATGGGTCTCCCTTAAACTTGTGTACCTTTAATTCAAGCCTGAAACTGTTACATACCCATTGTGCCAGAAGCATCACCTCCCCCATAGAAGGTTGCATGGGCCTCCATCCAACCTCCACCATAAGCAAAAGCAGAGGATCCCATCGAGAAAAACCCCGCCAACAGAAACCACAAAAGAGCCATTTTTTTCTCTCGTCTTTTGCAAAAGCAACAACTAAATTTAAACAGCGTAATAGAAGAGGAGAGAATGAGAAACAGAGAGGTTCTGTGGAAAAGCAGAGCGGTATGGTTGGGGAATAAATCGATGCTACAGGGAACGTACGAACAGCGTTTGCGTAGCCAACGTCATGCCAACGAACTGGCACGACTGTGAGGTGTGGGGACACTGAACCGCCAAGTGCACCCGTTTCTCAATATCTGCAGGGACAGGGCTGCACTTTTCTTGAAGGAAACCACGTGGTTTTGAAGGACCATTTATTTACATTCCAATAGGATTAGCAACAAAACCGAAAAACTGATGTGCAAGTAAAACCTGCCGTACCCGCTAGTGGCCAACCACCGTTTTTTCCCCAACCAGCAACTGGTTACCATTGCTAGCCCTGCTGTCATAACTCATAGCTCTGTTTTTTTCTTTTCCTTTCTGTTTCGTTTTTCTGGGTTATATTCGTTGTTTTGTTTCCAAAAAAATCTGTTCTTTTCTAATCGCAGGCCATTAATGTGCAATTTTAACAGTATAAGGCGTGTAAGACTAAAATGGACGGCCATACATGCATGTAAGAGAATCTGCCAAATATAGTAAAAGATTTAGAAACACTGCTACAAGTTAAGAAGAAAAAATGTAGATTGCATGTTTTTACCACGGTTTTTGATTAAAGTACTCAAATCGAGAAAACGACTTTAACTTCTCTTATGCAAAGCAAAACTATTTAACTAGAAGCTTCAACAGAAATATCTTTTAAAATAGGTTTCGTTTAGTACATGACACACGAATGCTCATACTTTAAATTTTCTTTATAACCCATACTGTTTTAACAGAGTCTAGCTAGTTGAGTGCATGAACTCCTCAACATTTTGTATAATATCTCCAATTAATACCATTACCAAACGTCCAAGAGCTTATTCAATGGTGTCAAATGTGGGTTCTTGGATTTTATTTCTCATTCATATTTTGGGGTCAAATTTAGAATATCAGAACTTGGACCAGACAGAGAGAAAATAAGGGAAAGCTCCAGGGAAGTTCCCTCGTTGATTGTTAAAATGGTTAGGTTGCTGCAACCTGCATGGATACAAAAACAAACCGTTGCTTTCAGACATGTAAATGAAGAAAAGAGAACAGAGCAGCACGTGGGTTACGCGGTGGGTGATGTCTGTTCTGTATAGTTACCTTGGGAGAACCCAAGAACAGCTCAATCTCATTTATTGCCAATTAATGGAATTGGTTCATTGAAAAGCTGATCACCAACCTCCATTGCTAATTAAAACTTGCAGCCCACAGCATGAAACAATTGTTTCCTGTTTCCTATGGTTGAACTAAAAAGATTGACAATGTAATTTTCCATTATCTAGAGTGCTTTGCTAGTGAGAATATGGTACCAAAATGCAACCCTGACTGTGGTATACGTGTTGGAATATAGAGGTGGAAAGTAACTTAGAGGTGCATGCACGTAGCAGCACACTTTGCTGTTACTGGTTGGCTTAAACTGATGAAAAGATACCAGCAAGTGCCTAGCCTGTGGGTTTGCACGTAGCACCATAGTTTGAGTTTTGCAAGAGAGGATCTGTAAATTCTTTCATCAACCTCTAAAACATGAGAATCTAGAGCCAGTCCGTGCCCCTGGTAGAAATGTGCATGCCTTCAGAAATTTAAGAGCAGAGAGAGATATATAGCTACGAGTCTATTTAAACTCCATCTGCATGTGACATATATGGATTTATTGAAGAAGCATTTTTATATATATATTCATTTCAGTAGAAAAGTAAGATGAAGTTTGAATTAGGAAGATAATACAACTCAGTACAAGTTTCTGATTAATGAACTATCCACCATGCATGCTTGACTTTAATTCATGCGCCTAATTCTTGTTTTCGCACGTAGATTCAGTTAGGTAGGAGATAAGAAAAAAAAAAATTTAAAATATATATATATATATATATATATATATATATATATATATATATATATATATATATATATATATATATTAATTTCTTTTTTATTTTCTCTTTTATTTAGTTAAACATGTTTTTATTTTGTTGACCTACCAATATTTTCATACACTAATTTTGTTTAGAAAACAAAACAATTAAAATTTACCTACCTTTTAAGATATGTTTTTATGAGACTCAAACCTTAATATTACTAAATGCTATTTACTATTTAGTTGTTACAGTGATGCTAGTTTCATTCTAATCTAACACAAACAAGAAGTCATTATGTATGATTTAGTAATAAGGAATTTTGATGATATCTAAAATATTTGTGGTGGTATTGTTTCCACTCCCTATGCTGATTGATGGGATTTTATGGGTGTGTGAATTCTATTTTACACATTAAAAATTAACAAAGTTTGGGATGTATAAAAAGTTTGGTTAGGTGTGAAAAAAGAATCCTTTTTGTTCCTTAGAACAGCCCATCTGAACCTCATCTGGGTAAAGGTTTGACCCAAACAATAAAATCCATTGAATGTATCTTTTCTTATTTTTGGTGTGAGTGCACCCCATTTTGTTCTGGTAGTTTCCTCAGGGTGGGGTCTTGATTCGATTCGCTTGTATTTGAGAAAATGAGAGGAGGAGCAGTAACACCCCTTGCTTGCCCTAACTCGTTGAAAGTTGGTATTGAGTAGTTGCTCTATATATTAGCCAATTTAGGTTGAACCGGATGACTTTAAACCCTAATTACCACGGTTGAACTGTTTCGGATAGTGGCGGCGGTGCCTTCCTCTCTTCTCTGATAGCTTTCGTGGTTTTTCCTGCATTGTTCATCATGTAATCTCCGTCTTACTATTCTTTTTAGTTCCTGAAAAGTTTTTTTTTTTTTTTTTTTCTGTGCCTATGATGGCTTTAAATATACTCTGAGAGTTATATCTATGACATCAATTTTGTATCTGAGGCACTCCTTCTCAACCTTAAGTTCGTGTCATTTTTAAGGATACACAACAACGGGGCAATTCCATCCCTCCTATAATCCCACCAGTAAATCCGTAGGTTTTCACTGTCGGATATCTGCATTTTTGATGTAATCTTTGTTCCATTGATGGCATGCCTGAAATTGTAAGTTGAATATGTTGTGTTCTCGCTCGAAATCTATGCGTTCTAGCTCATAAGTTTTATGACCATCTACTGCTGCCTTCATAATCTGAATGTGGTTCTTATGTGCAAGTGATGACAACATAGACAGAGACATCAGTACTCCTATGGAGATTGATGACTTAGTATAATAATGGGAATCTCTCTGATGCTTTGATATCCAATATTCTTAGACCATGAACATGTTTTCATCTTGAGTATTCATTACTCATATTTGCTTTCCAGACTTTTTTTAGGCTTTTTCTTTAGGTTTACTGATTAGTTTGTACCGCCATTATTTCAGTATTTGTTATATATTAGGATAACCATTAGTTGCGCTGTAATAATTAGAGATCACCTCTGAGTTTCCCACGTCTGATGGCGTCTTGGTGGTCTGCTTTCAAATTGATTTTCGTTTTGTAACTTTTGTTAGCATTATTACTATCATATACTCTGTGCAAGTGACGACAACTTAGACAGGGACATCAGCACTTTATAAGAGAATGATGATTTGTCTTTGGGAATCTCTCTGATGCACAGATACAAACTTTCGTGCCTTTTAATTTGTTTCATGTAAACTAGTCTATAATTTTAGTTATCTGAGAACATGAATGTTGCCTTCTGGTTTAATTTTGGTGTTTGAAAGGACAATGTTTTAATGCAACTCATGAAATAACCTGACTTCTGGAGATATTTGATAACTTTTGAGGAACTTATTGGCCTATGATGTTCTCAGTTGCACGTATTAACAGACGTGTATATGATGATATCTCAATTGTCACTACCTCTGAGGCCATACCTGAATTGTGGATGTTTTGTCCTATTTCTGATGTTGAATCTACATTAGTCATCAACACCTTTGGTCTACTCCTTTATTTTGAGGGTAATGCATCTTGCTTATGTGTTGTCTGTATATGTGATATAGTGCAAGCATGTCAATCCCTTTCTGATTGTCCCAAGTTTTTCATGCGATGGAGGTGCCTTTGATGGCTTTAAACATACTCTGAGCTGCAGCTTTGAAAAGAACCTAAATCTGAGGCACATATTTCTAGTTTCATCACATCCTGTTTTTAGAGTTTGATCGTATGCCTATTTCGAGTCGTTGGGTCAAATATTGAGTTCCTCGGATATGCTCGTGGACAATTGGAAAGGGCGGCATGCATTTACGTTGTCTCTCAATTTTGTGTTTTCAACCCGTTTCTTGTTCATTGGCTTAATCAAACGCGGCTCAAATGTTTTACTGTTCTAGTGTTCGTTTTTCTCTTTACTTTGACGTTTTATTTCTTGGCTAATGGTAATTACAACTTGTATTACTTATAATTGTTCATTTACACCCTGATATCTCAGTTACCGATTAACATTGAGGATACATGCCTGATGATTGTGACCAAGAACGGAGATTTGAATGTTGTTTTTGTAGAAGCTTGATAGCTTTTGGGCTCCAGAAGCATCTCATGTGATAAATCGTTCATTACGGATATAATGAAGGCTTGATTCCTCTCTTGGGAGTTAGAATATGATTTGGAAGTGTAATAGAACAGAAACACGTCGAGGCTTGTAGTCCATGCATCTTCCTCCGTTTGTATTATTCTCTTAGCTTATCCTGTTAAATGGCTTATGTGCTGATATTACGATCCACCTGCCTTGTTTTTGTTTTTGCTCCGCCTAGCTGAATCATGAATCGATCAATCATTTGAAGCAAGAATGTTTGTTTATCCAGCACTTAAATAGAAAGATATAAGGATAGGGACAAGAGATACGACTAATGCCAAAATTGAAAGATATTGAGGAGCAAGAGATATTGTGCAAAGGCTACAATGTATGCTTAGAGTATAGTATAGGTACATTTACTTGATGCCGAGTTCACAAATTCCAGGAAACCAGTATCTTTGATGCTTTGTGGTTCTGAGACTATTAATATTTTGGTTGTGTTTTGTTTGAGAGATTAAAGCACGACATTACTAGGCAAATGACAGAGTCTAAAAGTGGTCTTGTATTTCTTTTAATTCGCCAACAATGATTTCTAGCACCTAAAGGGAAACGGGCATTCAAGGCATTTTGTGGTTAAAAAATTATTTATTTAGTTCTCATTTGGGCTTGCACAACCCCAGATTATGATAGATAAAAAGTTTTGTCCAATTTGGGCCTTGATCAATGTTGGTCATTTCTTTTGTCACCCTTTGTCTTATTTTCAAAGCCTTCACCTTTGTCTGGGGTGTAAGGAGAAAATGGGGGTGTGCAAAGAAATGTGTTACCCTTAATGGTTGCCTTGCGCGGCTACGAGAAGCCGCGACTTCCGTTGTGAGTTGAATTTGTCTGCTGCTGCTATATGCTATACTAGATTTAGATTTTTCGGTTTACTAGGAAAGCATCTTTGCAGTTGCACCACATAGTAGATTCACCAAGTTGCCTGCCTACCCTACATTTAATTCTGTTGGCGCCGAGTTACACTTCCATCTTTTTTTTTTTTTAAGGATAATTCTATGACAAATCAGTTGCACGGGAGGATGGACTTTGATTAGATCTCTTCCCCAATTAATTCTAATTTATTTAACATGTATTTTTTTAAAAATACACACGTAAAAAATTATAATATATTACTAATTTTAATATATTATGTTATTAATTATTAATAATGTCAAACTATTTAAAAAGAAATATTATAATATTAATTTTTTTATAATATTTAATTATGTAAAAATAATAATTTAAAATTTTATGATATTTTTAAATATTTAAAAATAAAAAATGATAGATACACTGAATGGAACAACCAAGAATATTTATAAAATCATTCATTTCATATCTATATTAATATTTATTTATTTATTATTTATATTTATTTGTATTGAATTATTTATATTTGATATTGATGGATTGATTTGAGGAAAAAAAAAAAGAAAAAGGAATCAAGTGTATTTAAAAAAATGAAAGAATTTTACCAATATGAATATACTGAATAGAACAACTACGAATATTTATAAAATCATTCATTTCATATCTATATTAATATTTATTATTATTTATATTAATTTAATTGATTGATTGATTTAAGAAGAAAAAAAGAAGAAGAGAGAATCAAGGGTATTTAAAAAAAATTGCCAATATGAATATGATATATGTCAAGCTGAAAAAACTACACTTTTTTAAATATCAAGCTTCCAGAAAAATATACATTTTAACAAAAGTCATCTCACTTATTATATATTATAATATTATAATAGATCAGAAGCTGTCGAGTTATCCAAATGATTCATGGCATTATTTTCAGTGGGACCCACGCTGAGTAGGATTCTTCACGAATCCACGTCAGGGCCACATATACGCGCACACCTCGGGTCCACTGGATCATTACTCGTATCATAGCTCAATTCTGTGGGCTAACTTGACAGTGACAAGAAGTGTCAAAAACCAGTGTTTGGGAAGTTGGTGTTGTTATTCCTAGATTTTGTCATATGTCGGTGGATACAATACAAGCCTCGCCTCGTCTCATTACACACGCACACAGACAAAGGTGAGTGAAGGAAGATGCTGAATTGGTCTCTTCAAGTTAATGTCATGAAAATGCAAAACAAACTGCAGAAACATAATAGATTGCATTTTCATATATTCCATAAATTGATACAAATTCTCGTATTTGGCCTTAACCAAATCGTCTTAAGATGAACAAGGAACAAGAATCATTCTTATCAGGAACAAAGCTATCCTAGAATCAGACTGGATAACTAAATCGCAGGGTCTCAATCTCAAAAAGTTGCAAGCCCCAAACGAACATTCTTGAAAAACAAAAAGAATACACAAAAATTATGACCAAAAAATGGAGCTGCTTTACTCCTCCTTTATACTCTTGCTATAAGCTAAGTTAAATGCTCTTGTCGAAACCTTCAGCATAGGAGCCCTTGATTGACTTCCATATTATTACTTGGCTTGCCCCAGATACCAGAATAATCGTCACTTCCCAGAACAAAACCCTCCATTTTCCCAACCTTGGGGTATATTAATGGAGAATTAACTGTTAATTCACCCATTGATGCCAAATTTTTCAGCTCCGATTCATCCAATCCTTTTGCTGGCCCTAGACTGCATCGATCAGTCCCATGTTTTGCCAAGGCATCCTTAAACTTCTTGATCTGTGGAACAAAATAATATTACGCTTTTAAGTTGGAATCTCAGACAAGCATAAACAGCCAATGAAGAGAAATTCAGAGGTTCAAAATCTTACAGTAGAAATAGTACAGCTGAAGCTACACACTCGACCCTCTGCCCCTCTGTAGAACCTGAAGAATGGTAGCACATGAATGTGCAGACTATGGCACATGGTTTTCAGCTCCTCGTAATTGATTTGAAGAAACATTGCATTTGGGTACAGTTCAGCCAATTGACAGATCTGATTCCAGAAAAAACCTTCTTCAAAAATTGTGACCCAGAAAAAATAATGCCAGACCAGGATTCAACAATCGAATAATAGAACAGACAAGATTGCTTTTTTCTTTTCCTCCCAGAGATTTTTTTTTTTTTTTAAAAAAGTTACCTTGGGATGAAGGGCCTTGCAACCTCCACAACCAGGTGAATAGAAGTCTACCACAACCAGTGTATCACCAGCATTGAGCAAATAATGGACCAGCTCTTGCGCTGAATGGATCTCAATCATATTAGGCTTTCGGGTCTTCTCCCACCATCTCATAGCCCGGCTGATACAAGTCGAAGCCTGTGCCTGAGACCAAGATTGAACATTTAGAAAACAGAACGACTTATAAAGGAAACGCTAAAACCCAGAAAGTAAAAGTTCATATACATTGAGAGAGAAATTGGTCGGGGTTTTCGAACTGCAATCTCTAAAACCTTTTTCATCTGAAAGGACCATGGGTTCCCCCCTAAAATCAATATCCAAAGTGAAACGGGCTTTTGATTTTGATGTTGTAGACTCTGAAAAACCAACCAAGGAACGAAACCCAGAAACCCCTTTGGGTTTAGGTCTAAGTACGTTCTCATTCAATCCAGAAACACAGACGACACTCTTTAATGAACAAGCCATTACTAGTCAAAATCAGATATCTTATTGAGGTTAGATCACCAAATGGCTGCCTCCAATTATAATCTCGCTTTAACCTTTTGATATTCGGAGCTAAAACCAGAGAAAGTTCTTCCCTACTTTTCAATGAAAAAGCGCAGGCTTTGAACAAGAGAAGGGGCTGGTTTTGAATGGCTGAGGACAGAGAGAGACTTGTCTTTTATTGCAAACGTGGGCAGAGAAGTGGAAACTTGTGTAGGTTTCAGGTAAGGTCCTTTCTGATTTGGATTTCACCTTATCCAATTTCTTGTAAAAAGAGAACAAAAATTAAATAAAAACTTTATCCTTTTTCATTTATTGGGAAAATTTTAAAAAGGAAAACATTACATTATCCACACACGAAGATTTTTTTTGCATTAATGTTGGGTAATTAACCTCAAAAACAAGTAGCATCACTCTGAACTTTTTAATGGCCCAAGTGTGTGTTACTATACCATTAGAACACAAAGATTAAGATTATGAAAAAGGTGTTGGTGTTAATAATAAAAAATTAAAATTATTTAAATATATTAATATTAGTTTAAATTTATATATAAAATTTTTTTTGAGTAAATTCTACTTATATTTAAATTTTTTAATTAATTTAAATCAAATTAATTATAAATTAAAGACTTGATAATAAATTTATGAATATTTATTATTTTTAACATATATCAATTATAAATTGAGTAAAAGAATTTGTAGAGACATTTATAAAGGATTAATATTTTTCTTTTTCTTTATATATAACATAGATTGGTGTTATACTTACGCTTTTAAATCCAAGTTAATTTTTACACCATTTTTATATTTTATATTTTATAATTTTACCATAGAAATAATTACAATATCAAATGTAAAAAATAAAAAGTGTACTTACAACTACCCAAAAACATATCATTGCATAATTTTTTAGTTGAGTTGCCATGTGAGTCGGTGAATTTGTCTGATCTGATCCTCCATCTTTCATGGCCAAAGAAAAAAAATCATGTATTTCAACGAAAGATGGGTGCAGTCATCCGGTCATGAAACGGCTATACCGCGTCGCAGACTCTGCTGCCCCATTCAACACAGGGACTATCGAGAGACGATTCTCATTTCTCAAGAACAACCCAACCAAAATTAAACGACATAAAACCATAGAAACATGTTCATCGTTTTAGATGATGAAAAATTCTAACTTGGTACTTCCAGTTTCATAATTTTCTTGGTCTCTCTGTGATTAAATTTTGTTTTTTAGTTTGAAAAAATGAGTTCCAATTGGCTCTACTCTAGTGCTAGTGACGTCCAGATCATTGTGGGGTACCAAATAATGTCATTCTATTGCTCAGCAAACAAGCAAGATGTAAAAAAAATGACGATTATTTTGGCACCTCACATCTCAGCAAATAGGAAAATGGCAATACAGCAGGTTGAGTAAACATTGCCCATATCTGCTTTAGATATTTTCGAAAACGCATGCTCCTCGGGTTCTTTATCCTTTTACCTGCATCGTGGGATAGAATAGCACAGAATACGTGGGGCTTACTCTTCTAAAGGATAAGATATGCAGATAAAGTGGCGTAAATTGTAGAAACACAAGAGCACGTTTTTGAATTTGGAGAACAAAGATAAAACCATTGCTTAGATTATTAAATGTGGGTCGTGGGCATATGATGATGTAGAACCAAAAAGTTAGAAGGCAGAATGTGAACAACAAAATCATCTCTTTAAAATTAAAATAAAGCATTAGAGAATCTGTTTGGAGTTTTTTCTATAGTAACAGACAACCAAGTGCTTTGCATTTCTTTCTCGCTTAAAACTTGTGACAACATTAATGCATATCCAATCTTTATGGTCGTGGAACTGGAAATCATATCTCATAAATTAAAACACAGTCACAGACTCACACGAACAAGGTATTAGCAAGAATATGTGAATCCATCAAAAATGAAAAGCCTGAAGAAATCTAGCAGATATATATGTATCAGTACATGTACCTCCCTCGCCCTTTCAATTACAGCACAAAACCTTGTCTGCTACTGCCTTTAAACAGAACTGGGTTTAAACTAGTCTTGGTTTTGGTACCAAAAAATTAATAATGCGCAGTTTTACAGTATATATTTAAAATGTTCTAATGTGAGAAATTTGGTGGAATACACACAGACACAATATTACAATGATTAAATAATGAAATCACTTGACTAGTTCTTCATCCTTCTTCCAGTTCTCTCAAATCTCCACAATCTCTTCAATCAGCTCCTCCCTCCACAGAGTTTCTCTGGCCTCGGCTTCCATCTCTTCTTGCTGCATATTTATATAAAGCCTTTAGAAACACTAGCATATAAATTGAAAACAACCTTCTCTCTGAAGAAAAGTGCAGTTTTGCTAAATCCATTTTCACTGACTTTGGTTACTAGAACCTTTTATAGAACTTGGTCAATTCTCATAGGTGCTCTCATAGCAAATAGCCAGAATCAGATACTTCAGATATTGACATGTGATGTGATGTGATGTGGATGATAAATTTGATCAATCAACTTGTAGACATGGAAGGATATTCCTTTACCAACTTCCCCCGCAATGAAGATACTATACTCTAAAAAAAGATTACCTTCTCACAGAACCAGTTTCCAGTATCATCTCCCCGCTAATTTTCTGAATTGTACAACAGGTCCTATATCATAAGAAACCAAGTTAATGTCTAAACTAAACTCAACTCAAACATCAATCATATAACATAGGATACACAAAAATAAATGAAAGCAGAAGTACTTACAAAGAGTAAGCATCCCCAGACAGCGAACAATATGTACCGAGAATAAAAAATTAAAACCACCAAATAAACCTACTCGTTTTCACTGCTTGAGAATTGGAACTAGCTTGTGAATCTTAGATGAAGTTGTGGCATAGAAAAGCAAAGGACTTTACGAATCTTGAAGTTGGGTTGGGTTGGATTCAAATCTCCTTGTTTATAGACATCAGCTTTGGATATGTGAATTAGAAATGGTGAAATTGTAATGATTTATTAGGAAAGGTTATCCGAGTCCCACGTTAATTGTGGATGCGCTCGATGGGAGACTTATAACTCAATAGGCACCATCTCCCTATAAATTTGTGTATTGGCAATTTGGCAGTTAACCATCAACTTCAAATTTTCATAATTCATTTATGATTTATGTGAATATTTATTTTGTATAATATTTTTATTGATTGATCAATTAGGTTAGATTATGGTCTTTTTTTTATTTTATTTTTTCATTTTCAACTTTTAGATTTACAACGAAAAAAGGAAAATGAAAGAAGAGCCGTGCTCAACAACAACTGCTTTAGACATGGATTCAACCAAAGCTTACGTACCGTCAGATGTCAGCGATCTTTTACAGGGAGAAGAAACTTCCAACGACCTGCCGGCTTTGGTTTTCCCCGGAGATTCCATACAACGTATTCATCTTCAATTTTGTGTTTTCAGTCGATTTTTATATTCTTTATAAATATTTACACCAAATTGTTATCATCATAATCCCTAGAAATCTATTTGTCTGCAAAACACAAAGGAATCTTGATGGGGAGAAGCGGATTGTTTGATCTTGAGAGGCACTTTGCCTTCTATGGCGCTTACCACAATAACCCGATTAATATAGTGATACACACCCTGTTTGTGTGGCCGATTTTCTTCTCCTCTTTAATTCTTCTCTACTTCACCCCTCCCCTTTTAAAAGCCCCCGAAATAGGGTTCAACCATGGCCTGATTTTCAATTATGGCTTCTTATTTGCTCTGATCTACGCCGTCTTCTATGTCGTTTTGGATAAGAAAGCTGGGTCTTTAGCTGCTTTGCTCATTTTGTTCTGCTGGGTGGGAGCCAGTGTTGTTGCTAGCAAGCTTGGGTTTTCTGAGGCGTGGAAGGTATGCCGTATGCCTTGCTTTTTATCACTTACTGCTAACTGCTATGTTTTATCTGATGCACAGAAAGTGCAGCAAAACGACAATGATTAACCTGACCGTGCTAACTAAAACAAGTGGGAAATCTGAATTTATTGATTCTTCTCACAATCCAAACAAAGCAAAAACGTGTTCCCGTGTATCTTGGCTATATTTGACTGTAATGATTAATCCGGTTTAATACCTTCAGCAGCTACTGTTTCTGTGAGCAAATTTAAATTTTTCTGTTTTGGGGCCGTTCTGGAAAAGTCAAAGCATTTCTTCACTATTCTCTCCTTTTCATTTGAACATGAAAACCGCTTCAAGTATTGGAAGCATTACAAGTGATGCAAATTATGAACGTTACCTGGAAAAGTTTAAATCTTTAAACTGATCTATGTAAGATGTCGCACCGTTTCTCATATTTTGCCATCAATTCTTCCATATTCCTCTCTTCTTTTTTTATAAACAAATTCGCACATGGAGAGAATGATTCTTAATATGAACTTGTGTCCTCACTGTTTAATCTTTCAAAATTATTGCAACAGATTTCCATCCAGATTATAGCTGGATATTATTATATACAGTTTTGCTTTTACTAAGTGGTTTTAGAAGTTGATGTGCTTGTGATAACGAGCATAGTAGGAGATAACTAATAACAAGGAATATAGGAGCTGATTCTGTTCGCATGTATCAAACAGCCAGCTATTTGTAGCGTTTTGTTTTAACACTGATATATTGTGTTAAGTTTTGTGAATAAAACTTCTTGTTTCAATTTTGGCTTCATCTTTTGAGTCTCAGTTTTGTTCAACAGACTATCCCTTTTTGTCTCTGTTTCAATGTTGGCCTCATACTCTTGTACACTTCTATATCTGTGACGTTTCATACAATGCATTCTGTACGAGCAAGTTTGCTATCAGCTTTTCTATTTTACAGATCCATTGTTACCTTAAATCTATCTGCCTTTAATATAAATCTTGATATATCCATTGTTCTATTGTTGCCTCACTACGCATTCAAAAGCTACATCCCAGCATTAAAGATGGAAAGCCATAGTTTCAGTTCTGGTTGCTTTTTCTTTCTCCTTTTTATGTTCTAACGTCAAGAAGTGACTGATTAGAAATCTATCTGGATAGGTGGCTTAAAATTTTGCACGCAATCAGTATAATGAGGAAAAATAACTTGTGAATTTTATTTGCAACCCACAACTGGTGAATACAGTTCTAACTTTTAATGCTTCCGTTCTTGTTTCTGAGAAAAGCCCTGTTAAGTATCAACCAAACTCTTAACTCTGATCATGACATCAATCTTTCAGGCTGTGTTGGCAGCTCAATTGTTATGTTGGACCGGACAGTTTATTGGTCACGGCGTGTTTGAGGTAAAGGATTTATTTTAATTATTTATATTTATATGCACGGTTGAAAATTCCAATTAGGTTGAAACAAAAAAAAAAAAAAAAAATCCTGTGCAGAAACGTGCACCAGCTCTCTTGGACAATCTCTTGCAAGCTTTTCTAATGGCACCTTTCTTTGTGTTGCTGGAGGTAATTGCTCGTGGTCATAACCCCATAGAGACTGCTCTATTTGAGGCGTAGAACAAAATCTGTACTGACTACCATTTGGCTTTTTCAGGTTCTCCAAACAATTTTTGGATACGAACCATATCCGGGGTTTCATACAAGTGTGAAGGCAAGGATAGATGCCGAGATCAAAGAATGGCAGGATAAGAAACTTTCTTAGATTGTGGCACTGTCTCTTTTTCTTGTCGATAGATAATTGATCTCCAAATATCCACCCATGGTTGAATCATTTTCTTATCATCTACTCTTTTATTGTGCTTTTAAACACGAGGCATTAAATGGATTCGTAAGCCCAATCTAGATTTGGGTGTAAATGATTTTACTTTCCCTACCCAGGTTAGTTGTGTTTGGAATGGGCTCTAACAGGTTTCTAGGCTAGGCCACACTAGCCCTAACATGCCCTTTTCTTCTTCACTTTATAATGATCCGACCACTAGTCTAGTACTCTTTCTTTCAATAATTGCTCGCCTGTTCACCTGCTCCACTCAAAAAATTTGGATTTTCTACATTTGTTGCAGTCGACTACAGGTTGTTCAATCTGTTGAAGTTGTATAATCAGCACAGATTGAACGGCCTGTAGTCGACTGTACGACTGCAGCGATTGTAGGAAATTCGAGTCTCCATTGAAACAACAAACCCCTAAACCCTACAAAATAAAGAATCATTAAAACCCCAAAGTTATATGATAAACTTTCTTAATCAATAATTAAAGACTTGTTTGTTCCTAAGATAACATAAACATCCAATAACTAACTCGTGTACATTAGAGTTTGTGACATCGTCTGCATGTTACGTTACTTTAGTGCATACAATACAAGTAGAAAATTAAGTTTACATCTAATATCTAATATATTAAAATAAGCTAATCAATATCCATATCCTCCTAACTTTAGGTTTTAATTAAACCAAACCAATCATTTTCCTGGGCATATCCGTTCTGGTGAATAATGAGAAAAGCAGCAAAATGGATACATTTAGAGCAAGTTGTGACTTGGGACGCATAATTTTTGTATATGCTATTATTACCCCTATGCCTCTGCCTCTGTTTATCAATTGAAATGTGATTGATACATCTTCCATTTGGAATTGACTACACAAGATTGTTCTAAGATTCACTTTTGACTTATACACGTTTCCAACACCTAATTTGGCATCGCATTGATTAATAATATATGAGCACACTCAAGTATCCTCTCTGTTAGAATCAATATCTTTTTCTTTTTTTTTTTATCTCAAAATTTATAAATTCTTAATTAATGGTATTTTCTTTTCATAACATTGCTGTATTTATTATACTAGTTAATTAATGAGATACTTCTCCAACCCACACACACAAATAAAAAAAAATAGTTGACTAACTTTAATTTTCTTAATCTTAACCGTTTTGGGATATTCTTAATAGCTGCAAATCAAGGAAAAAACTTACCGAGCTTATAAGCGTTTTTCTTCTATTTCTTGGTTAATTAGTTCCTAAGGGAAAATGAGTCAAATGCATTCCACTTACGTAGTGTTAAACGAATATGTAAATGAATAAATAAAGATACTGTAATTATATTATTATGAGATAATTTGGTTGAAGAAATTAAAGAGTTCACACTTGACATGGAATAATTAAGCAAACAGATTAAAATATAATATCTTACCAACTAGAAAAGAGTGGGGTATTCCTTATCCTTTGTTAGTATGTTCCTTGCTGCGGCCACCTATGCTAGCTACTTTATTCTCAAATAATGGTACACTGTCTTCTTCTATAATGCTAGCATTCTGTTCATAGTATTATGCACGGGCTACTCTAATTAAGAAGCCTATGATAACACTTTCCTTATGCGGCCACGTAAAATTATTGATGACGAATTATTCTTTCTTTATTTCTGGACGACTTTCTTTCTTCATTTATTTATTTTTTACTTTTCAGTACATTCATTAGATTAGAGAATTAGGTTGGAAGATGGGAATATAAAAGTCTCGGGCACTATATATAAAATTCAGCATAATCGAAACATATTTACAACATTATCTATTTAATAAACACAGAATCAATAGATATCGACAATTTAACAATCATTTACACCCAGCTAGAACACATGAGCTCAATCATTTAATTTCTTTCCATTTGTCATTCAGGGCCTCAATATTTGATAATAATAATAATATATTATTATTATTATATAATGTCTAAATACAATATAAAATATATAATGATTGATTAGAATTGTTTTATTATTTTTCTTGTCCCCAAATGTCTCGGTTACCTCCCAGAGTTAGGCAGCTCTCTAGCTCTTCAATGGTCAATGATTTCACTGTTGATTAGTTTCAAATGACTAAGTGACTGGCTGGCTATCAAATCTCCCTTGACCTTCCCCTAACTCTAAATCTTAATTGGGCCATCTGCGCATTTCTTCCAAGGCTTCTGGACCACCCACATTTCTCCACGTCCTCGTCTCTGTCATTCCCTCATGTCGGAACCGCTGAAACAGGGCCCACCCATTCATGGTCAAACAAACACAATTTGAGATTAATCTAATCACGGGTCGCTCAAATCCTTATTATGTTGTTATCCACATCAGTGGAGTTTCGCATGTGGCGGCGGCTTGCGGCATGTCATTGCTCCCTTCGCTCGCACGCTGTCATCCATCGTAGCGCGCGTAGGTTGCCCGGACAACTGAAACTCCTGCGACGCACGCGTGTCTACCTGTTAGGATATGAATGGTTCCCTGATAGGGAAAGGTTACTTTGGTCATTATAATAATTTAGACGGCGGATCATTCCGTACTTAGATGATCCGAAACAACGCACAGGATATGAAATGACCATAAAACCCTTCGCCAATAATTCATGATTTACCTAATCTTTGAATAATTATAATAATGATTATCATAATTAAAATTTAATCAATTAACTGACATCACAGTCTAAAAGACTTTAATCACACAAGCATATACTACTGTTACGCATTAAAAGATCTGTTCAAAACTTTTACTTTTAATAAATTGATTTAGCTATCTTGGTCAAATCCCAATTTATTTACTAGTAGTATCTAATGATAATTAATGCTAGATTTTATTCCAATTACATTATATTAAAATATATAATACATATTGCCTAAGTTTATTTTTCTTATACGTTGCACAATGAAAAAAGAGTGAGACAAATTAAAAATTCAAGAGAGTTTTTCTTTTTTTGTTGAAATCATGAAAAACGTGCACATAAAAATACGGGGTGCAAAAATAGTAAATTAAAATAATTTACTTACGTGAAAAGAGATATTCCAAAAGACTATGTCGTAGGGTTTTGAAATTTATTATTATTTTAGGTTTTCTGGTAAAAATAGGTTCCCTTTTTTTTAATATATTTTGACTTGATTAAAATATATTTTAGAGAAAAGAGAAACTATATTTTTAAAATAAACAAAAAAACAAGTTAAGTTGTTATACACTTGTGTTTTATAGAGTAGACAAACTAGCTTATGAAACACCAACGAATTTGCCCATTATTTCGCAACTTGTTCACCTAACCACCTCAATGAGTGTAAACGCAGTATTCCCCGTACCTCACCATTCTAACTTTGGTTTGGTTAAGTTTAATATTCACATTCTCCACTATTTTATATTTTCGTGCTATTTTTTATTTTTTATTTTTATGTACATTTGGATAAAAACCAAAAGACCAACGAACAAAAGAAACCCAAAAAGATCACTAAAATCCTAGCTTTATTATATAACATTCAATATTATTCTCTAAACTCCATTTTTATCTCATTATAAGTAGTCAAAAAAATTATGAAATTATATATTATCAATGATCAAATAATATTTATCTAGGAGATTTTAAATATTTAAAAATTTTGGAATTCATTATTTCGTATAACAAAAAAATAATATTTATAATATTATTTTATAACCTTTTAATTGATTAAAAAGAATTAAAAAATATATGACAAGATAAAATATGTTGCCAACTGAATAATAGTAAACACATACTAGGGAGTAGACACACGTGCTTTGCAAAAAATAGTTCATTGCTTCAAAAAAAATAAAATTAAAAAACGAAGAATCGAACTAGAAAATTAAAAGAAAATATGATGAGACAATGCGAAATAAAAATATAATTATTTTAAATATTTATTTTACTATATTTAATTGGAATGTCGGTTTCTGATACTTTTACTAAAAACCAGTTATTTCTTCTTCTTTTGTCGTTTCGCCCCATAAATCTAGAGGGTCATATTGGTCATTTTGCATCCTTTAAAGTTGCATAACCGATTTTCAAAAGACGGAGAAAAGCTTGCTTTTCTATTATTCGTTGCATTTCGGACAGCCGGGATCACTCACTTGAAAAAAGAATATTTGCTTCTTCAATACTCTTTTATAAGGAGAAAAAAAAAAGATTCTTTATTTTTGCAAAACATTATATTATACATTATTGGGAGAAATATTATATTTTCTTAATCAGAAATTATTTTAGTTATTTTTTCTATGTTGATTAAGGATAAATAACTTATCATGCTGAAATCCAGCAAGTAGCATCAATGCCTGCATGTCCCGTATAATTTCATGATTATGATTGTTATTTAAATATACTTTATTTATTTGAATTTTTAATTTAAAATAATGAATTTACGAAGTGAGGCATGGGTGGTAAGAAAATTACATGAACGACACTTGGGCATGGTGGTTCTGGTCAGATCATTTTGGCAGAAAAGTTAAAAGAAGTGGGCTATAAACAACCAACCCCGTTGCCTTACATTCCACGTTTCTTTCTCCCCAAACGCCAGTATTTAGGGGTTTCTTTTTTCTCTGTGCTTTTTTCTCCTATTAACCATCTCCATCCTTCAGGTTTACAACTTTTCAGTTCCATGTATTCCCAAATTTTCATCCCCTTTCCTCTGCAACTTTCAGTGGATTTTCCTGTGGGTTCTCCTTTAAACCGTAGCTGTAACAGATTGTGTATATAAATTCTCCTGGATTCATTTAAAAAGATTCCTGAACCCGGGGTCATTTAAATCGAAGCTTTTTCATTGAGTTGTTTAGAGGTTTTAGAGTTACAGGTGATCCTTTGATTGAAATCCCGAAGCTCTCTGATTGAAAACACAGTTTTCAGTTGAGAAAAAACAAGACAAGTTTTAGATTACCAGGAAATGGAAAACGTTTCAGTACTGAGTAAGAAAGACGATCAATTGGATTTGCCCCCTGGATTTCGGTTTCACCCAACTGATGAGGAGCTTATAAGCCATTATCTGTACAAGAAGGTGATTGATACCAACTTCTCTGCTAGAGCCATTGGAGAGGTGGACCTGAACAAGTCTGAGCCATGGGATTTGCCATGTAAGTTAAAAGCAACCAAAATTTGGGCCACGTTCTATGTCTTCTTTCTGTTTTGATTTGTATCCTTTTTCTTAGATTCTGTCTACTAATCAGAATCTGATTTGATTTTCTTTTATGCGTCTGCATTTTTGGTTAGGGAAAGCGAAAATGGGAGAAAAAGAGTGGTACTTCTTCTGCGTGAGAGACAGAAAATACCCAACTGGTTTAAGAACCAACAGAGCTACTGAAGCTGGATACTGGAAGGCCACCGGAAAAGACAAGGAGATTTACAGAGGGAAATCCCTGGTTGGAATGAAGAAGACTTTGGTTTTCTACAGAGGCAGAGCACCCAAAGGAGAGAAAACCAACTGGGTCATGCACGAATACAGACTAGAGGGTAAATTTTCTGTCTACAACCTCCCCAAAACTGCAAAGGTAATATCTTGAATCCTTTTCCTCTGTTTTCCATTTGACTAAGCTTCCTTTTATTTCATGCTAATGCTTTTCTTTGCATCATGATTTGCAGAATGAGTGGGTGATTTGCAGGGTGTTTCAAAAGAATTCGGGTGGCAAGAAAACCCATATCTCTGGGATAATGAGTTTGGATTCTTTTGGAAATGAATTGGGTTCTTCTGTTCTACCAGCACTGACGGATTCTTCTCCTTACATTGCCAAAACCAGACCTCTGAATGAATCGGCTTACGTGCCCTGCTTCTCCAATCAAATTGATATACAAAGAAACCAAGTTGGGATCTTTGATTCCTTCACCAACACCCTTTTTGGGGTTTCTTCAAATCCTTCAGACATTCTCCCAAGAAACCAACTTTCCACTTCACTCTATTCAACTCAAACTGTTCAAGCTCCTGCAAGTTTTCAACTAGCCGGTTCTGTTCACAATTTGCAGGACCAGTCCATCCTTAGAGCCTTACTCGTAAACCACCACGGATCAAACTTGAGCAACAGTTTCAAAACAGAGAGGGAAATGGTCAGTGTCACACAGTCACAGGAAACAGGCCTCACTACTGACATGAACACCGAGATCTCTTCCGTGGTGTCAAATTTTGAAATGGGAAGGAGGCCCTTTGATAATCAGCACCACCCACCTGCTTCAGCTGCACCAATGGACCTTGATACTATGTGGAATTACTAAATTCAAATAAATCATCATATGAAACAAGACAGACAACTTTTGAGCTAAAAAACAAGAGGTTGAAGAAGACGAACAAGAGCCTCAGTTTTACTATTAATGTTTGGGATTGATAGTGTGATCTGTGTTTGGATTTTCAGTATCTTTTAAAGTTATGTACCGAAGGATAGTGAAGCATACATATATTAATGTACTGTGAAAAGTTTTTTCAAGTTTTAAAGTGATTTGATTCTTTAGGCTTGTCATTTGCTTGGATGCAAAATCACGATACGAGAACGATAGTCGGTAGGTACACCTAAGCTAGTTGATCTTATTTTTGGTATTGTATCAGTACAGTTCTGCAAATATTCAGGGAACGCGACTCTGATTCTGGAAATATTTTAATTGCAGGGGGCTACTACTCAACTAGAGTTTACCATCGAAAATCTCTTTCTCTCTCTCTCTCCATCCAACACACGTGCAGGCGCATCCTTTGACATGGACAAACATTTAACATAGTTATTATCTGTGTATGTGTATGTGTATGTGTATGTGTATACGTAGAATGTTTCAATGAAGTTGTGTGTACACGAAGGACTTTGAAGCCCTCTCAATTACTTGTTCTCTTGAATGAAAAGACAGTTGGTTTCATTGTCAAGCACATATTCAAACTACTTCACCTAGATCACGCGAATAATTTTTCAAACAATCCGTCAAATGCATCGGTGACAAAAATTGGTCATCTTCTCTTTAACGTAGGACTGTAGCAGCAGCAGAAGAACTCAAAGTTTGAAGATAACTTGCTTGGGAATTCACTATCTCAAAAATATCTTTGATTTTACCTACTCTTATCCCTTGAAATACTACTAGTTATCTCAACTGAGAATATATATAATTCTGTTGATTTATTTTGTCTTATTGAGGAAATTGAGAATGGTTTTGATTTGTCTATATACATGATATCATTTATTGCATTCATTCATTTCCCATTTTCATGATGCGTGCATTCCGTTTTGAAGCTGTAAGGCATGATATGAAAACATACATCCTCTTTTCTCATTTTGTCCAAAAATACAAAATACGCATCTCCCCCATTGCACCATGTGGCGTTTCTATTTATGCCACATGACTCAAAACTCCACCAATATGAGTCCTACACGATTTCATCCTTAACTAAATGAAAACATCCCACCACCTAGTCTTTTAATCTTTATTTTCAATTCCTATCTCCTTGATACAAAATAATAAAAAACATTCTAGCCGTAAAAAATAATAATGTTTGTTTCATTTTCTTCATGATATAATTTGACCAATCAAATGAAATACTTGGTGTTTAGGAAATTGAACTGTAGGAATGAGATGGTAATGAAAAATTAAGTTTGATGGTCCTGTTAGGCTTTGTCGTTGTTGTATCCATAGATTGGCACAATTATGATAAAATTAAATTAATTTAGAAAAACCAACTACCTTATCCTCACATTATAGGCTAGGCTAGGATGGTTTAGTGTTTTGAATTTCTAGTTCTATAATGTTATGTTATTAGAATGAGAAAGCTAAAGCTTTTGCTTTCAATCTATCAAAGTAATTAAAGTAACACGAAAGACCAACACATTCAAACTAAAAGCCTTTCAACCCTTACAGTGCTTTTATGCACATGTGAGGCTCTTAGAAAGTGACGCCATAGTATCGATTCTGAATTAGCATATAGCCTTTTTACTGAATGCAAAGTTTAACATTAACTTTTTTTTTTTTTTTCTCCCTAATAAGGTTAAAATCAACTTGGAGTTGAATTTTATGATATCACCTTCTTCCAATGAATTAAATTAATGAATGCAAATATTGTATCTCAAATTAAACTACTTGTAGTTAAATTTAAACTTAAACTTTAATAATTCCATCATTGTCAGTTATTTTTCTTCTATTTACTACGTTGAACTTTATTTTAAGTTTTCTCACCATCGTTATGAACAAATAATTCCATTATTTTTTTGAGAGTTTCCTAATGGTACCAAAATGAATGCTTAATTTTACACAATTTTTAAGTTTAGAGGGGACGTACCTTATCCCTCAGATATAGCATAGAAAACTAAATATAATATACCCAAAAAATCCCTTTGAAATTGTCTAGTGGCAGTATACATATCTATATATTTGAACGTATAAAAGGATTTATTTATTTAATATTATAGTATATTTTAGGGTATTAAAGTCATTGTATCATCTGAAATTTACGTATAATGGCTTCCCACTCACCTACCTGACCTCAACGAGCATTGGCTGTGTGTGCCCCACACTTGCTGATGTCAGATCCAGGACAGAGTTAGACCTTTTTAACGGTCGACACCTAAGTAGATGAGGGGCCACACTGTTCTCTCCCTTTTGCCACACGCAGTCCGGGTTTCGCCACCGTCATCCCGTGGCCAACAGTCGTGACTCTTTGGCAACCATGTATTCGCCACGCGTCTCAAACTTTCGGTGGGTCCATAATCCATCTACGCGATAATGTGATCACCTGCAAACTCAGCGTGCCCTCCTAATCCCGAGTGCCTTTCCAAACTTTGGAATCTCCGGGCCGGGCTTCCGGGGCCCCAACTCTTCCATGCCCCGAAAGAAACCCCACTTAAATTTATTAGAAAATAAAAAATTAAATAAATTGACGCGCACTCAGTTACTTACTAGCACACGTCGTTTAATCATATGTTAGGCTACGGACAAAATTAATTCCCAGGGGATTGGATCATGTCAATTATGTAACAGTCTTGAGAGCACTAAAATGGCCTGTTATGTATACACTTCCAAAATGGTATCTATAAAAAGCAAAAGAGGAAATTTAAAAAAATTAGAAATTGAGATATGGCAGTAGATTTTGTGGAAAGCTTGCTCTAAACTAAGCACACGAAAGGTCAATCTTACCCTCCCCATGACCGCTTTTGAAATAATTGTGTATGTTTTCTGGAAGTGGTAATTGGTAAATATTCTTCCATTCCCTGTTTTTTGCCTAAAAATATTGATCTCAATCACCAAATTGATACGCATTTATCACTTATCAGATTCCATGTTACGTTTGTCCGTAATATTTAAAAGGCAAACACCTCATTTTCTATACCAAGAGGTCAACCCGGAAAGGAATTGGTGCCATCACTGTCGCCCAGATTATACTGTCGTAACCTCCCATACGAACCCAAATATTTATAAGGTTTTATTCACCAATCCAATTTCAAATTTGTAATCATCTTACTATTTTAATTGATAAGAGATGCGAGATGAGATGTTATGTTTAAAGCGAGAAAGAATGATCTAAAGATTTAAATGCACGCAAAATTCAAAAAGGTGCAAGCGGAGGATAAAATATTTTGCTGTTTAAATGGATTCATCCCTTGGAACTCACTTTTTAGGTCCAATGTGATTCCCAAGTCTTATAAAAATTAAGGTGGCCCATTTTCAAAATAAAGTTGGGCTTGAGTTCTCGTCACCCGGCCCACTTCCAAATGCATCAACTAATTGATTATGACCTTAAATAGGCTATTCCTATTCACTCTTTATCAGCATATAAGAGCCTCCCGGCGCGTTACACAAAAATATGCATCCGTATTTCTGTAAATATATGAAGAGAGGATAATAACGTAGAGAAAAAAAAAAAAAGAGTTACAAATTGGAATGCTATTGCATGCACTGTTGGAAGGTTTTTTTATTTTTTCAGAAGAAAGAGAAGGTTTTATAAAGAAAAAGAGATAGTAATATGTCATTTTGAGACCCATAAAAATAATATAAATAATTAAGATATGAAACCTTAATTAATACCCTAACTAAAAATACTCATGAAAATTAGGAATCTTTGCTCAACATTCTTGCCTTCTCCATCATCTATTCACATTTATAACTAAAAAATATATTATAAAGAAAAATCCATCACAAATTTAGAATCAATCATTTAGGTCATATCTAACTATAGTACTTATTAGGGTTCTATATTTTAATTATTTATATTATTTTTGTGAGTCCCACGATAACACATCACTAAATATAATTTATATAATTTTCTTTCTACTCATATAATTTAAAAAAAAAATTTAAATGAGTCCCACAAATTATTTTATATTATTATTTCTAATCAATCTATCCCATAATTTTTATATCTCTTTCTATAAATTATTTACAAAATTTAATATATCTCATTTTTTTTTTCACTTTTCACAATTGTGGGACCTGTTTTTTTTTTCTATGCTCCTTTCCTTCGTTAGTTGCCGATGCTTTATTCTCTCCTCCAGTTGGATGCCACATTTGCTGCTTCTAATCATGGAACACTTCGTTTGTGCATTCCATAACAAAGTCCCGCTCTAAACATCACATATGGTCTTAATAATAAATAATAAATAATAAATAATGACAGCTGTCCACATAAAAATAATCGGAGGAGTACAGACGTGAAGTCGTGGAACCTAGGACTTCACAAAAAAACCAGTCTATCGCGCTTGTACAATTTTCGCTGCCAACGAAATACTGGATCTTCGTTAGAGACTAGAGAGGGCACCTAGTAGTCTTGTCAAGCTTTGCTCGCTCGCTCCTCGTGTCATGGCCAGCGTTCCGGCCACGCCTCCGCCGTCTTCTCCCTCGATAGCTTCGACGGTTAAAGCTTACTCGCTGCCTCTGCTTCTCTTCGCCGGAGCTTTGTTCTACCAGCTCTGTGTTATTCCTAATGCCTTTCCTCCTTCTCATTACGACGGTGATTCCTATTATCTGAGCATTTTGTTCTGTTTTTATTTTCGTGAGTTTCCTTCTCTCTGATTTTGCTTTTTCTTCTCCATCTTTCGCTTTTGGTAATTCTAGTTCTGAAAATTGAGAGCCATAGTTCGGCCGAGAAAGTGAAGGAGGCTTACGAGGAGCTCGAATTGAGATGGTAATTTTGTAATTCCATCTACTTCGCTGAATTTAAATATACCATAATAGTGTTTGTTTGAAATGTAGACAGGTGAATGTGTAGTTGTTGGACTTCATTGAAAATATGCGAAGAGTATTTAGCTGTATTCTGTGAAAGTTTCGAGCATGCCACTTCACGATCCTTTGACACTAGGCATATGGTTTTTCAGGAAATCAGGTGTGGAAGTTTCTGATACTCTTGAAACTTTGAAGGTCAGTTACTAGAGGGCATTTGTGAGCTACCGAGTCTACTGTTCATTGCACGGATTACTCAAAAGGAAAGAAGTCATTGCTACAGAATTTGCGATGAATTTATCTTTCGAGAAATCTTAAAAATAGTGGGATTATCTAATAATAAGGCTTGGACACTATGATTGGGATCATTGTGTTTTGTTACGGGACCACCTAAACATTGTTTCTTTCCACGTAGTTTGAAACAATGCAATATAATTCCGGTGAATCTTTGCTTCTCTCTCTGTTTTGTTTTAAAAGTGTGTCACAACTCAGAACAATGCTATAAAGAGCTGAAAGCATTAAAAGAATGAAACTCTAAGATGCTTATACTCTGAGATTTTTCTTAGATACTATACGCCAGAATACTACAATACAATTTCATATGCTATATATACTCTTTATTTGATAATTGGCCTTTTGATATAAGTATTGTCAATTTATTTTAAGAGCATGATTTACAGATCCAATATGCTTATGAGTTGCTGACAAATCCTTTGTGGAAAAGAGATTACGACATTTTTGGCATTGATGAGCAACATGTGAGTACTAATTGTTCCTTTAATACTCATCTTAAGGGTTGTCCCTCGATTAATTATTACTCTTATTTTAATTTATGGATTTCTATGAGCTATAAATTCTCTTCTTACACGGCATTATTGTTGGTAGCATGTTATTGAGACTGTTAGCAAGCGTTATGCGGAGAAAAGTATTTCAGAATTGGATTTCCCTTTACTAGATGCTCCTTCTTCTGGTTAGTCAAGACACCTATCATAATAAATAGGAATTTGTCTTGAAGTTGTTAGAAGGATTTGTGACATGGGAATTCTTATACTAATGCTTAGTTTTTTTCTTTTCCTCTCAGAATCTATTGATCATTCTTTTAAAGTCATCACTGCAAGTAACGCCCAATCTTTATTTCTAGATGCAAAGCCATGGGTAATTCAGGTACAAACACTTGTTAGAATATGCTGCTGCTGCCATATTACAATATTTAGTGATCACACCTTGACTACTGCTACCATTATTATTATTGTTACTACTACTTTAATATGATGTAACTGAACCTGAGTTTGCTAGTAGTCTGTTTAGAACTATTTGAAACTGATTGTAACAATTATATTAAAAGTTAAGTTTAGAGAATCAAGAAAATTTGATTTTTTTACTTTTCTTTCCATCTTTCCTTGTTCCCTTTATGCTTTTTTTTGATTTGCTTAACGAAAGTGAAGTTGGATATGATTTACTTCAGTGATAGTGATATTAGAGTTGACGCTGGTATTATGTTATATTTTGTGAATGAGTTAGCTTAAGGGGCTGTTTGGTAATGAATATATTACAACGAAGGAGGAGTTCGTAATTTCTAAAATATGACAGGATGCAAAATTTCTTGCAATCCACCTTAGAGAATGTTTGATTTACATGCACATCATTTCGGTGGTGCTTCCACTTGTTCTTGTAAATGGTAAATGATCTGTATCCTGGTATGTTGTGTAACGATTTGGGAAATTATTTACGGAATTTTGTTGTGTTAGTTCTTATGAACATTTAATAATGCACACTTTTTTGTTATCATTATTTCTCTTTAAAATAGGTTTTATTGCCATTTCTGCAAACTACCATTTTACAATTCTTGTCAGATTGCTTATTTTTGAATGTTTTTAGTCTTTAAGTTTCTGACTTGATGTAAACGCTACATGGAATTTTGGATTAGTTACATTCATTTGGAAGCAAACGTTGTGCTCAGTTTTCTGAGATCTGGAAAAAAATTGGTATGTTTCTTGAACAAAATGTCCTTATTTATGCTATTTCTGTTCACACTTGAAGTGTTTCTATAAATTTTAGAATAATATTTTCAATTCTCTACTTAATAGCATTTAATTACTTAATTTGGTTAGTAGATCATTTTGAAATGGTCATGGGCTACCTAGTTAGAAAATCATCTTCTGAGCTGAATTTCATTTGCCTCTCTATCACTTTGTTTATTTCATCTGGCTTCCCCTTTTCCAAAGGACAAAAATGATATTTTCATAGGGAAAGGGACTGACTGAACTAAAATTCTTCTTCTGAAGAAGAATAGGTAGTTAGTGAGATATGCAACTTCATGTCATACTAAGGAAACTAAGCAGAAAGCTTTCGGTTTATTCAGCAGTTGTGCTCTGTCTCCTTTAGAGATCTTCTTTGGACAAAATGAATAGAACAAAAGTATTCATCTTTTCTTCCTTACAGTTGGTAGTTTCCTTTCTTAAAATGAATACAAGATATTCGATAGGAGAAAAAATAATACAGGGTATAGTGATAGCCTTAGTTTATTATATGGACTCAATTTCATTTAGTTCCAAGAATTCTATATTGGTCAATCCTGTATGGATATAATATACTCATTCTTTTTCCTACAATTAGCTTCCTCATTGGACGGGATTGCAAATATTGGCATGGTGGAACTTGGTGAGATACAGCTTGCCATACACTTTGCTGATAAACGATCAACTGGAAAGCCATATTTCAGGAATGGTATGTTCTCAAAGCAGTTTAATATTTGTCTTCAGCCTTTTGTTTCTGTAGATTTTACTTGATTTCTGTCAAACCACTATGGCCTAGGTTTGAGGTTTTATTTGAACTTGTGGTATATATGAATATTTAAAATGCAAGTCAGCATGCAAGTGTAAAATAGTTTGTACTCTTTTTAGAACTAATAGTTGTGAATTAAGATTGTTTCTTGATTGACCTGAATTAGAAGAGTAGGGCGTCTATTTGTTTGCTCTGTAAGGTCCTCGGTACTCCTTGCAGATTCTTGTTGCATGTTACGGATGAAGGTTGAAACATATTTATTCTCGTTGGTATTTTACTTGGTTGATCGGAAAATGAGTAAGAAACTATGGTTTGTCTTATCTATGGTTGAAAAGTATAAATTTAATTCCAAAATGGAGTTGTATGTTATTCATGAGTAATGGCTTAGGAAATACATTTCATGGGTAGTGGCAAGTACTAGAAATTGCAACTTGTGAATATTTAGAATCTTTCTCAGGATACTGTGGAGCTTGCCTTAACCTATGAAAAACTCGTGCAGGACTTCCATCACTTATTGCTATTCCTTCAGGATGTCGAGCAGCAAATTGTTTTACTAGGTGGGTTTTTGGTAAAACATGGCTTGAAGATGAGCAATTGTGAACTTTTTTATTTTTTTTTATTCAGTGAAAAAAATAATTTGCTTAACATGAGTTATATTTGCCATACATAGTTACTCGTTAATTTTTATGTGTACATAAGTCTTGGGCTACTGCATGTAACCATAAAAGTGCTATAAGGTTGACCCCACTGTGTTAGGTTTGATGGCGAGCTATCGGTTGATGCGGTTACAGATTGGTTTGCAACAACTGTGCTGGCTTTACCTCAAATTATGTACCACTCAAAGGAGTCACTGGTAATTTCTCTGATGGTTCCTGATGTTTTTTTCCTGTAAATTTACGTGATACTATTCTTTTCATATCATTGTAGCAGTTCCATGGGTAAAAGGATTATCCATAGTAGTGAAATGGTAAAATTAATTCCCTATCGGACAAATTCTGACACCAATAAATAGCACCATTTTTCTATACTGAAACTCTATGTAAAGGGCAGCTGGCCAATCAGTTTTACTAATTGTTCATATCCAATGTATTTGGCAGTTGAGAATAACTTTTTTTTTTTTTTTTGCTATCTTATATTTGATGTTGCACAATGTAAATCATTTGATTTGACTTTGGCACACTGAACAATCACAATATTCTAATTTGGTTTCATTTTCTGCTTGTTTGATTTTCTATGCGTTATCTTTAGAAGTTGTTTGAAACTCTACTTTGAAATTTTCAGGTGCCACATTTCCTTGCAAAAACTAGTCCTCATAAGGTAGAATGCTCTTGCTTTTTTATTAGTGTTCATATATTGCTTGTTAATTTTATATTTTCTGTTATTTGTTTTTGTTCATGAAAGGCCTAATATCTTATTTTAGTTTGGGAACCAGTTACTTTTCTTTGGAACCTTGAAATTGTATTTTGTGGTATAATGTTTGCATACCCCACACTTACAGGTGAAAGTCATCTTTTTCTCAAAAACCGGGGAGCGTGCTGCTCCATTTATAAGACAAGCTGCTAAAGACTATTGGGCTTATGCTTCTTTTGCGTTCATTCTTTGGAGGGAAGAGGACTCTTCCTATTGGTGGACTGCGTAAGTGGCATTTAAAAAAGAAAAATGCCAATGATTTTATGTGGATCTGTTAATGTATTCAATTTTACGAAAGCAAAACTTGACTATTTTACTTCCACATGTTAGTCTTGCCACATAGAAATCAGGGAAAGGAACACTCTAAATGTATTGATAAAATGGTGGTTTGTTGGTTGTTCGTGTATAATATGTTGAAGCTGTTTTTCTTTATTTGATTTATTGACAGATTTGGGGTGGAATCTGCACCTTCTATAGTATTTCTTAAAGGCCCAGGTGTCAAACCTGTTGTGCACCATGGTTTGTTTCTTCCTTTGTCGTGGCATGGCTCCTGAAAACTGTTTATTTGAATTTCGTTCTTCACTGGACTGATTATTCTGTGTACATTATCTTGCAGGTTCAGTTAACAGTTCGTTGTTTTTGAATTTGATGGAAAGTAATAAACAGCAAGGTATATGGTATATGCAGATATATGGTTTTGGTTGTTGACCCTTACGGTTTTTATTTCATTATTTCTTTATTGCTTTTCTATTTTATTTGAAATTCAGAACTCTGTAGGTTGACAAGTTTTCTGGGCCCTTATTGATCTGATTTATTCTATTTTGTTTTTTACTTTTCCTCCCTTACTCACAGAGCTTCGGCAACTAAGGAGTATGACATCAATGGAGTTAGGTTGTGATCCCCGTGGATATTCGCGTGCTGGATATGATACAGCCATTTGGTATTGTGCTATTGCAGTAGGAAGGCTAAGTCCGGAATTGAACAAAATGCGTGAAGTATGTCTTTGTCTTTTTGCTTCAATAATATTTATGATGTCTTCCACAAAAGTAATCTTGATATCGTTTACATTATTTATTTTAGGAATACTGTTTATTTGGTCCCATGCATAGCTCAAATCGTTGTAGCCAATATTAGGGTATTATTCACATTTGCCATTGCATGGTTTTCGATTCATTGTTGTTCAAAATGTGTTTATTATGTTGAATTTTGATAATTGTTATGCATCAATCATCATACACTCTTCTGTTTTGGAGTGATCGGTGGCTAATTTACATGATCGGGCCACAATTTTAAGTTACTGGATATTAACATTAAAGTAATTGTTATTTTATATTGCTTACACTTTGTAAGGGCTGATTTTTGTGTTTTGCAAATGAATTTTTCAAACTTAGTAAATATAGTAAATTTATGTACGTCCATAGACTTTGTACAGGCTTCAGGAAACACTGTCTAAGTATAAAGAGTTAGACGCATCAAATGAAGATCAATCGTTAGCTCCCGCTGTGGATGCATTTAAGAGAAAGCGGTTGACATTTACTTGGCTGGATGGTGAAAAACAGGAGGTAATCCCAATTGTCTGCCTCCATATCTTTCTTTCTTATTGTTTCTGTTTATCATTCTAAATAAATTTAATAATCTCTTTGTCATATGAAGCTAATTTTGTCCAAAGCACAGTCACAGTTGGAACCTGATTATAATGTACTTAATATAATAATCACTACACTCTCATTGGCTTCGTCGAAAGAACATCTTCTTATGAAGTGCAGGCATTCTTTAGTGTCAAAATCAACTTGTTGAATGATAGTTGCTGGGATTTTAACTTTTGGGTGCTTTACTTCAGATATTGTAAAATTATTTATTTCTCGATATTCAGTGGAAGCTTAAATTGCACCGAATTCTTTGTTAATTCCTGGCTCAGATTTTATGTAAAGGGAATGTCCTAGCTGCTTATAAAGCATGTGGAAGTGGCAGACCTGCTTCCCTGTCCTCTATGATAGGGAGAATTTTGTAATTTACATCACATAACATTTTTGAGACTGGAGAGAATAGTTACATTTGAATTCTCCCCATCATAGTTTGTTTGGATGCAGAACATCTTTTCCACCGTCTCTTCTACTTCTTCTAGGCTGAGCAATTGATACAACTGAAATTTATGTAGGCCTACTGCCAATTTTACCTTGGTTCTGCGGCCAGCATCGACACTTGTGGACAACGGAGAGGTGTGGTTGATGAGCCTCGGTTATTTATTATCCGTTACCTAAGGAATACTAGTTACGAGAATACGAGGACACAGGAAATGACAAAGTGGAAGTCGTTACTAGTCCAAGATATGGTCAATGATGAAGATCACGTTGGCCAGTTTGTTGCTAGGTACAATGGCGCAGCAGATGATGCTTCACAGGTTTGGTCTCTTCCTATTAAAAAGGTTTTCACATTGCAGATTGATGTTCCGTTGTGTTGTCGCATCGCCTTCCTTGGGTAGTTTCACATTTTCTGCTGCAATCTTTAACTGTACTTCTATTGCCACAATTCTCGTTCATTTTTGTTGTTTTCTTGATCAGATAATGCAATGGATTGCGAGTATAATAGCGGATGGGGACTCTAGAGATCTACCGTTTTTTGTAAACTCTCCTTCTTTTTTTTTTTTTTTTTTTTTTTTTTTTCTAACTCATGAATAAGTTCTGTCATTAAGCCATACACTTGCATGCTGTGTATCAAAAAAGTAATCTTTCATGCTTCCACACACTCTCCTTCACAGGTCATTTAATCTGTTTTATGCTGCTTTGGCAAATGCTTGTTATGATGTTTATTATTACATCAATTTAGTGGTCATCAAAATTTCCTGAATGTCCTCAAGGTTGATGATTCATGGATAAGAGATTGATATTATTGGGATCACTGCTGAATGTTTGGTTTGCTTATTAAAAATTGTATGCCTTCTCTGTAGAAATTCAGAAGCCCTAAGCTTGTCCCAGATGACACAGAACCTGTCTGGTCCAGAACTGCACAGATTGGCCTTTTAAAAAGCATGAAGCTCAGAATTCTGAATTTTGTTACTGGAATCTATGATTACCTTGATGATCCAAGGATTGGTCCAACTTTACTTCTAGGAGCATTAGTTTCTTTGGGTACTATATGGTTGCGGGGGAGCCAACCAGTCCAACCACCTAGACCAAATCAACCAAGTCCTGAGGTACCTGTTGTTTTTAATTTTATAACGACATTTTGCAGTTTACTAGGAATGTGATGCAATGCATGTGCTACTGTTACAGGCCAATTCTGGGGATGAAAGTGAAAGAAGACAGAGACGAAGAGAGCGGGTCCGGACTAGGTCAAATAAAGACCAACCTACTTCTATCACAGATTTGGACCCACCAGACGCTTACCAAATGCCACTATCCGATTCTGACTGAGTAGTTTATATTTGTAACCTATGAGAGGAGCTTTTGAAGTCGAGAATCAATACATGGCCAAAAAGAGAAGCTCCCACAAAGAATTCTTCAACCAGAGACTTAAGTTGGCTGGTCGCGATCCTTTAATACGCTCAATTATACTTGTAACTTTACATATTTATTGCATATAGGTTCATAATGCTTTTTTTTTTTTTCTCTCTAGAGCACTACACCCCCTAACAAAAAAATGCTTTCTTTCTAATTCATAGTTTTTTTTTTTTTTTTTGGTTCTGGGTAAACTAGTACAACATTTGATTTAACTGATTATTAATGGCTATTCCTGACTTTAAAGGAGATCGCACCGTAATTAAATTGCAGTTAATAACATTAACTATTACAAAGGAAAACATTGAATTTGTTGCACTAACATTATGGAAGACGTTCACAATATTTTTTTTTTCTTTTGCTTGGTAGAGACATTAATAATTTTTTATGCAAGCCTTGATGTGTAGCTTTATTGGTTTTGCATAGCCTAAAACTGCCTTGCGTCGAATAAATTCAATCTATTTTTGGGTCCATAATACTAGTACTTTTATTTTGGCAGTATCTTATTATTTTATAATAACAAAAGTTCAAATCAGGTTTTACCGAAAAATAGAAAAAGGTCCAATTCTGAAAGTAGGTAGGCTTAAGAGCATCATATTACTAAGCATATCCAAGTTCTTGCTTCAAATTATCCCAAAAAAAAAAACATACATAGGTGTTAATTTATTTTAAAGAAATAGAAAATCCAGCTAAGTCTTTATATTTAAATTAAACTGTAAACCCCGTCTTACATAAACCAAAAATTTTCACATCGAAAAAACAAAAATTTATCACCCAGGATTTTTCACTTTTGGGCCTGGGATAGTCAAGATCGATGACATATGGGCCTCTCCGGGGATTATTAGCCCAAGCGGATTAACGTTTTGACCACCCAAATTAATGTTTACACCCTCTTCTCCCTACCGGATACTTATTTCCAGAAGTGTTGGGGGTGGTGTGGATATTAATTTGGGGTGGTGCAAAAATCGACTCCCATAGAAGAAATACCTGTATGTAGTGGACAAGTTCATGAAATGTATGCTTATCGATTAGCAAAAGAAAAGATCAGCAGTACCATCGCAGATGACAATTTCTCAGACTTGGTTTACAGGTGGAAAGAAAAGAAAATGATTAGACGCTTAGATTCGCTATTTACTTCCTCGTTTCTTTTTAAATCCATTGTGTAATTTTTTTTTTCATTGAATTGCTTCGGTTTCGTTTCCAGGTGCCTTACCCGCATTTGGGTTCTATGAAATATTTTGTTGTCGATATGCTTGATGTTTCTCTATTTTTTCGCACATAGCAAATATGTTGGAATCATCCGAAACTTTTCCTGGTAGTGCTTTGATTGGAAATTAAGTTGAGACTTTGTAGATTTCTCCATTTCTATGACATGTTTTAGGGGATATTTTCTGCTTAATTAGACTTAGCTGGCTCAATGTCTTTCTTATATACCATCTGTTCTAGAGTTAATTTTACGTGGGAGGTGATGTTTGTAACCTGATGGTACTAATTAATGTCTGTGGCTGGACCTTTGAATGGTATGGAAATCAGTTTACCAGGTAGTGATGATACTTCTTTAAGTATTCTAAGAAATAGGATGAAGAATCATAGGGAAAGTGTAGTCTTTTGATGTAGATAACTTCTACTAAATCTTGCAAGTTGCCTCATAGGGTCTTCTCATTTTGTTTTTCTTATGTGTTTCTATAATTCTTTGCAATGTTTAATCATGGATGATATGAATTTGTGATCAAGCGATGAGGTATGAAGAATGGAATCTCTCTTTTGTTAGGTCTACCCAGATTTGTTTTTCAATCATGAAGTTCATAATCTCCTTACTGGCTAAATTCCTCTATCCCTATGTACTTGTGTCTGATGTATCATGTACCCTGTCTCTCTCCACATTTGGATGGCGCTTTGACTCCATCAAATTGATGAAAATCATAGGACAATGTGTTTCAATTTTCACATAACTGAGCTTTAGTTTTCGGGACAGCTGAGCAATTATTAGTTACCATTGCCTCAAGTCTTAGTAATTCATTATTGTAATGTGCTTGTATGTGTGTCTATTTTATGTCAAATTTTGTTTTGAAAGCTTTTTTTTTTTTAAAAAAAAAAAAAAAAAATTACATGACAGCATTAACTCCCTTAACTCCTACAGACAATCTTAACCCCTCACTACTAGATCAAATCTAGTGGCTTTGAAAGCCTCATAAAGAACTGAACCTCCATATGAATAACAGTGTTAGTATCCTTCTTTGCCGTGCATAAGAATATTTTTAAGTTTTGGTGTTACGTCTATGTTAGCTTTGATACCATATACTTCATGTGCATTTAGGAGAATCTGTGATCCCACAGGATTTTCAAGAAGTATATATCTAGTTTTAATTAGTTTATATTTGTCACTTTACGGTTCCTTATGCTTTTTTAACCAAGAGATTTGTGCTTCATATATACAGCGAAGTAACCTAACTATTAAGGTGTAAGAGCCATGGGAAAGGACTCTAAGCCCAAAGAATCAGGAGGGAAGGGAAAGGGCAAACAGGCAGCAAGTGGAAGTGATGACAAGGGTAAAGGAAAAGGTGGTAAAGGCGGAGATGGGCTTGGTACCTGCACCTATGTCAAAGGTAGAACATTACCTCAGTTTATGTGTACCTGTTGTTTGCAGACTGTATTATCCTTTTCGTTTAAATTTTGTTATGTTAGAATTACTATAATTCCTTTTTGGTATTTATTTGTCACAGCAAGGCATGTCTTATGTGAAAAGCAAGGGAAGATCAATGAGGCTTACAAGAAGCTGCAGGACGGTTGGCTTGAGAACGGAGATAAGGTCCCACCAGCTGAGTTTGCCAAGGTGAATATCTTTAGGAAGTTGTGCACTGGTTTCATTCCCTGTTATTTTTAGAACTCCTCTTTTCATTTTCTACACATCTTGATCATTGGGGTGCTGAGATGATTTGTAGTAAAGGTCATAATTTTTTTTTTCCTTTCTTTTGATTTTGATATGCTAAATAGGCCTATTTATATTATACCTCCCTTTGGGAAGGGAACTAACCCAATTTTTTTTTTTTTTTGAAAAAAGGAAAGAATGAGATATTAGTTGGTGTTTGTTTCTCAATGAGCTACCGTTAGCTTTGTTGTTCTTGTCTTTACGGATAGCGCAAGAGTATTCAGAATGTCCGTCTGGAAAAAAAGGGCGGGGACTTGGGATGGTTTCCACGAGGGAAGATGGCTGGGCCATTCAAGATGTTGCCTTCAGCACACCTGTTGGAGCCACAAGTGCTCCTTTTAAGTGAACGTATGTCTCTCTGGTATCAACGCCTTGTCTTTCCTTTGTCTTGAACATCTGGGCGGACCCGCTAACCCTTTCTTTCCGATGATGCAGGCATGGTTACCACATTATCTTGTGTGAAGGAAGAAAGAATTGATAACGAGACTGGATTTCAATGTGCTAGAGCATTTAACTTCTGCGTGGTTAATGGATTGGAAGTTGCTTCTTTGTCTTTGGAGACTGATTTGTAATTGGAATCAATAGGTTCCCTTATCTGGATGTATATTAATCGTGTTTTAAAAACATAGAAGAACATGTCTTCGCATCCAAAACATTTGGAAAGTATAGGACCAAGAATCGAGAATGAGAGAGTTCTTGGGATTGCTTTACCATATATTTAGAGGTGAATGTTCCTAGTTTCAGATATAAGCAAATTTAGCTTCCCAGTTTCGATTCTTTTTATGGGTAGTGGTAGTGTTTTATTGGTTATTTAGCGGAGATGTTTAAGAACGACAAACCCAAGAACAAAATGCTCCAAACATCTTATACTACTCAATCATTTAGTCGCCAAACATAAAACTGTATCTTAACCATTAAATTGAGACGAAATATGAATTTTCTCCATCTGCTATTTTCACAGTTTGGGGCTCACATGCCTTGCACTTTAGGTCTCCAAGTCAAAATTTCTACTGGCTTTGCTAATTTTCTACACCAGATTGCTGTATCATGAACATTCCAGTAAAGAAAATATGCATCCGATAACCCTAACAATGATGGTACATATGAACTTCTGTTTCTCGATTTTCTGTGGAAAAACAGTGTATATCAAAAAGAAGCTCCTACTCATTCTAATGCACACCGAAAATGGAATACCGATGCAAGTTCTGGCAATCACAACAACATACATTAACATATGGTCGCAAACTAACCATAATTGCGAACAAGCTTGAGACCCCAGCTCATATCCTCACAGTGCCTGACGTGTGGAACAAGTTTACCTGTGTCAATTCCTCTCTTGGCTTTGCAGTCATAGAAGGGAGGAGCATGGAAGCAAGGCTCCATTGACATGGCACGTTGACAAGGCGGATCAGGGGCTGTTCCATTCTCAGGTTTATAGAGTATCCATGGTTTTATGCCTCCAAGTCCTTGAGCCACATAGCCAAACGTTGACCATGAGCTAGTGACCAGCACATCAGTTAAGCTTAAGAGGTACATTTCTGCCCATGCTTTTTGGTTGTGCATATGCTTCTCTGTTTGCTGATACCCTTCATGGCTTGGCTGGTAAATGCCTACCAACTCTCCTGTCATAGTTGGATATTCCCAATACATGTTTCTTACCCTTTCAAAATACCCAGAACTTAAAGATGTCATAAGTACTGCTTTTGACTTGCGTTTTCCTCCTGAGCTTATGATATCTTGTTGCCGATTAACATCAGGCAGGATATTCTCCTTCAAGGTACAAGCTAAGATCTGATCCAACACATGTTGAAATGGACCTGTCCCGGTATCAAACACTCTAATCTGGATGCCTACCTTTTCATCAGCTCTAGATAAATAAGCTTCATAGTACCTCATAACGAGTCCCCATACCTTGTTTGTGGGGTGGAAGAGATATCGACCCAAGAAATGGAAAACTGTTTCCTTGTTTGGGAAGAGATCACTCAGTTCCTGCTCAAAAGATGGCATCAAGAATAGAGATGGGACAAAGTAATTATCAGTTTTCATTATTAACCAAGGTACTTTCTGGAGAAAACTTTGGTCTTCATCACAGAAGAAAAGCTTATCCTGATCATCATAATCATGGACTAGATGAAGGTATACATAGGATGGTACCACAGAGTTTGTAATTGTTTTGTTTTTCAGCATTTTACCATAACACTCAGAAGATTCCTGATTGAAATTTGGGAATTGACTTTTTAGGGGGAAATCAGGAGGAAGAAACCATGAAACTTCAGGAAATGGTTCACAAAAGAGATTTGTCATATCACGTCCAGGATCAACAAGTAGGACACGGTTCGTGAGGAGAGCATAGAGGAATGCAGAAGCCAAGGTCAATATCCTATTTCCTAACCCACTAAATGAAATCCAGACTACATATTTACAAGGTGAGGAACCAGAAAAATGACCATACTCGAGTTCTTCCAATGTTTTGTTGTAGGCTGCAGTATAAGGTCCACATTGTTTGTGGAGAGCCTCATAATTTCTTAACTTAGAAATGAGGTAAGAAGAAGGTTTTTCTGATAGTCCTTTGCCATTCACGGCTGACAGATACCTGCTTAAACAAGTTTTTTCATCAAATCCAGCAGCAAGAAGGCCGCCAAGCAGCTTATCTTCTGGCAATCTAATTGAATCAGAAAAGACATTGTCGGAACCTGATTCAGACAAAAGATACCATTACTTGAGTATGATGAGAAGAAAGCAAAAGCAAGTAAATCAGGAAAGAACATTTTTGCACACGGGCAAATCAAAAGCAGAAAACTAAATTAAAGAGGTGATTTAACATGTACAATAAAGCCATCAATTCTCTAGTTTTCACCCAATTTTTGCAGTCATTTAAGACCCTAAACATAACAACTGATTGTTTACTCATCCGGGCAACTTTAGCTTTTCTCTGAACGTCAAACAAGAAGTTACCAATCCAAATTGACGTTTACAAGTTTATGGTCACCATGAACATCAAATAAACTAAAAAGAGAGGCTTCGTAGTTGTTGGATAAGTAGGAAGGCCAAGAATAGTTGCCCAGTTCAGCGATCACAACAAATACAAGTACTCACACTCAGCTAAAACAATGCTGATTTTAAGCAGTTTTATCACACACTATAAGCATATTCATAACTAGGAAACTGTAGAAATCATACTTTCATGGAGAATTTGACAAATAATGGAAATGAAGACTAATATAGCAAGTTAAAGCAAGATGCCAGAGTTTATCGAAACAGATAGCAGTTAAAAAAAAAAAAAATCTCAATCTCAAGAGAAACGGCAATGGAACTTTCAGAATCAACTAAAAAACATGAATGCAACACTATAAAAAAGATACCTTGACTGTCTTTTACTTGAAAGACAGTTACTGGCGACGCGTCGCTAACACCATCTGAAGGGGGGTCTCTTAGAATCACCGACACTGAGAAGAGTACAGAAAAAAGCATCAAAAAAACGACGAAGATCCCCATCAACCTCATCAAATTAAGCCCGCATTTGATATTGGGATCCTTCAATACGCAGTGAGTGTCCCAATCTGAGAACTTCTCTGCATCATCAATGGATTTCTTCCTGAACCTCATCGTACCTGCAGATCCTCATCTGGGTATCACAAACCAGCTCAGTTCCGCCTACAAATCAGATGCAAATAGTATGACTTGAAGAATCAAGAGCGCTATATCAAGTCATCGGTATTCGGTTTATTAGATTTAGAACATGCTTTGTCGGTGCCGCGGTTTGGATCTAGTACGTGTATGTGTCACTCTAATTTTTGTTATGGTCTATTTTTATTTTTATTTTTTAAAAAAAACTTTGAATTTGTAGATTTTTTACAGCAAAAATCATACTTAACAACTTTGCTTATTTTTATTTACCAAAATAAAAACTTTGCTTATTTTTATAACTTATTTTTGCTTTCTAATCAAATCAATACATTATATGATTTTTTTTTTTTGTATATTTCATTCAAAACTTCTATAAAAAAAAATTCAAAACTTTAGAAAAAGGAAAGAAAATTGTATTAAAATAGGGAACAGAAACTCTTGATAAATTCGTTTAAAATTAAAATTTAACTAATGCATCAATATCAGTTGCCATACTTCCATTTTTCCATTGACCGGATTAATAATAGTGATTATTGTGCACTTATTCTATGCAAGGATCTTGGAATCTTTATCATTCCTTACGAGAAGATGATGAAATTTTAATTTAATTAATAAACTATATGTAAAAAGATTTTATCTTCTAAATTTAAACGTGTAAGTTTTAAAATAATTTTATCTCTTAAAAATAATCTCATATTATATTTAATATTGAGAATTACTAAATATATAAATTAACTAGTAGTAGTTGTTAAACTTTAATTAATAAATTATAAATTTAAATTTTAAAAATATAATTATATTAAATCTTAAAAGAGAAAATTTTGTTATATCTAATATCCAGAAAAGTAAATTGAGTAAATTTGCTAGAATTTACATATCTAAATTAATTCAATGAGATATATTGGCAAGATAATATCTTATTATTATTTTTTTTTTAGTATCACTGATTTCACACTGCTTTAATTGTCAAAGCTTATTTAAAATAAAATGGTAAGACTAATAAATCTTAAGTTTAAATAATAAAGAATAGATGGAGCAATGTGCCCTTACCATGTCTTTAACAGAAAGTATGACAAAAGGCATTCATAACTGATTATTACTTTATGAACTCACAATAATATCAATAGTTTGCTTGCATTGATTATGCAATCTCAATCTTCAATGGTCACGAACAACAGGGACTTATTGAAATTCCATTTTCTTTACAGCAGATGAAGATGTCGACATGAACTTGTCCCCTTCAATATTCAAAAGATCAACAAATGTTTGATATTTCTATGTTTTTTTAGTTGACAATATTTATTTATTACAACGTATGAATACCAGATGTTTTATATTGCAGGATGATGGAAAGGAAAGAATAACTTTGTGCATACTAATGAAAGCTGGTCTTTCGAGTTGCGACTTAAAAACCTTATTTGTGTCGAAGATTCTGATCAAATCCAAAAAGCTCACAACTAGTTTTGAAAACCATCTGCGCTGAGATCCTTGTTTGCCAATAGACTTTGAAAGAGATCTGTAACCAAATTCTTTACTGGTCATCTACCATTTAAGTAAACTCTTGACAATTGCTTGTTGCATTCATCAAGTTGTAAAATTTAATTTCCTTTTGTTGAATTTGACCATCCAATTTCCCTTTTTTTTTTTTTCCACTCTTTTTTGGGGCTTGGAAATTTTTGCTAATACCTGAGCCATATCCCAGTATTTGTTAGGTAGGTGGCAAAACAGAAGTTCTTGTCTTTCTCTCTCTCTGTATCTTTCTATAGTCAGCAAGACATCTAGAGCGCCAACCGTTGCAGATAAGAAAATCCCCACCAAAAAACAAGAGACAACACGTGTCGCCCACTCGATTTTTCCTAAATTTGTGTCCGAAAATTTTCGTTAAATATTTACACCATAAACTGAAGGTTCGTTGAGAGCACAAGCACGAGGAGGTAGGAAGGGCCAAACTTTCTCTGGCTACGTACGGTTGAAGCGTGAGAGATAGAGAGAGAGAGTGAGAGACGCGCACTGAAGGAGAGAGGGAAGGAGATTATGGCTTCCACTTCATTGTGTTCATCAACAGTTCAATCTCAAATCAATGGATTGGGCGGGGGACTCAAGCTGCAAAAAGCGTCTCTTTTTCAACCCCGTTCGTTCAATTTCTCCAGGTATTGATTCTTTTTATTATTCTCCCGTGTTCTTATTGAATTCTGTGTACCTGGGAAGAGAATATCTCGTTCTCATAACACCCAATACGGAAATTTTCCATAAATTCTCTGTGTTGAAACCTTGTATGGTGGATTGAACCTGTCAACCTTTTGATAGTAGCTATTAGTATCAATTCTGGAACTTCTTTTGTGAAAGCTGGTGTCTGTGTAAGCAATTTGTTTGGGTAAGGATCAATTTATGCTTGTGAGTTGTGAAATGTACGAAATTCAGGAAATCACGGGGATATCACATATGAATTAAAAGCAAAAATGCTACTATCTCTGCTTTTTAATAAGCTGAATTCCATGTATTCGTTTGGGGATGTATGCTCAAATTGAGATCTGAACGTGCTTTCATGGATGAATATATTTCCATTTCGTCCACGTGTATGCTATTTAACATGTGAATCTATGCGTATATGTTCCATATTTTCTTACATACGTCATATTGCAGTCTGCAGGACTATATTGTCTGTTTTTGTATGCTTTGGTTACTTTTGTGTATGCGTGATTTCAGGAGGAAAGTTACAACTGTGGTGAAGGCTACGTCCCGTGTTGACAAGTTTTCAAAAAGTGACATCATTGTTTCTCCATCTATCCTTTCTGCTAACTTTGCAAAACTGGGAGAACAGGTTCTATAATATGCCTTAATTTCAGCCACCAATGATCCAAATTTTGTTTTTAGTGAGATACACCCCTAGCCATTAGTCTGTTTGAACTTCGGTATTATCAAATTTTCCAATTATATGAATGTCGGAGTTTGACTCTTACTTTGTTTAGGTAAAAGCAATAGAGTTGGCAGGTTGTGATTGGATTCATGTTGATGTAATGGATGGTCGTTTTGTTCCAAATATAACAATTGGACCTCTTGTGGTTGATGCCTTACGCCCTGTGACAGATCTTCCTTTGGATGTGCACTTGGTATTACTCCTTATACAAATTAAGATGATATTTGATAATTAGTACTCTTTCTGATACACATCAAAGCTCTGCAGATGATTGTAGAACCTGACCAGAGAGTTCCAGACTTTGTCAAGGCAGGTGCTGACATAGTCAGTGTTCATGCTGAGCAATCTTCCACCATCCATTTGCATCGTACAATTAATCAAGTAAGACTTTTTTTTGATCTATCTAACTATCAATTCTATTGAGACACTGGAATCAAATATATTACTATCACATATCATTTCAGAATCTTTCTGTCCCAGTAATCATCATTCATCACACGTTATGTCAATGTTGAGATTAAATTCTGAGAATGAAGCGAATTCCTTGCTGCTATTAACATTCATTCAAACATCCATGTCTTCCTTACTTTCATTGTGATGTTTGTGTTATTAGCTGCCTAATAGCCATCTAGTTTATAATACAATATTATAGAAATCTTAGACCAAACTCATGTAGGTGGCTGGATCCTGGAGCTATACTAAGTAGTTTACTTGTTATTCCCAATGAGGTAGAGTTAACATTTTCTTATACAATTAGGCATTGAAAGATGCAAAGCCAAAAAAAAAAAAAAAAATGTTGAGAAGACTGAGATCAGTCACCTTGTTCATGCTACGAGGTTTTCTCTTGTCTGAACTTAAGTTAGCATTAGCATGAAGTATAAGGTCTTGCTATTGAATGCATCTAATTTTGGATTCATTCTTATATGTTGTAAACAAAATGTTTGAAAGCTGTCATCCAGGACAATGGAATGTAGTATTATTTTCTTGCACCTTTCCTGATTACAATGTTTTCGTTGTTGTATGCATCTGACTATATTCTCTTGATTCAGGTAAAAAGCCTGGGAGCTAAAGCTGGAGTTGTTCTAAACCCTGCAACTCCTCTGAGTGCCATAGAATATGTCCTAGATGGTAAGTCCTTGCAATTGTTTTTCCTTCTTGTTTTCTTTTATCCTGTTTCTTTTGCTGTATAGGGCTTACTAAGAATTGGATATGCAAAGACACCACCCTTGATGATCAACTTGGTTCACAATAAAGAATTTAGTAAAGTAAAAGCTGTCAGTTAATGAGTTCCAGTATTATACAAGTCAATAAGATTAAGCTTTATGGATAACTGATGATAGTCAAGGGGCGAGTTATATGCTAAAGTAATTGATGGTTAAATTAAATTTACTAAGATATTGGAGTGCAACATGTTATTTTTCTTGTAATTTTTATAATAAAAGAAAGTCAACTCCTCATCATACATGGACTTCGTTTCTGATAAAGGAAGATTAAACGACAACTAATAATAATTTGAAGTCTATTGTATTACATGTATTTTAGGTCTCTTTGCTAAAGATAAAGAATAAAAATTTTGATGATCTTGTTTTCTTGTTGACACAGCGGTTGATTTGGTCTTAATTATGTCGGTAAACCCTGGCTTTGGTGGGCAGAGTTTTATTGAGAGCCAAGTAAAGAAAATTTCTGATTTGAGAAGATTATGCGCAGAGAAGGTAAGATCCAGCAATCTTCTTTGTGTTTCTCTCTCTCTCTCTTTTCTATTAATTTATTTTCGTTACTCTTTGACTTTCCAGGGAGTGAACCCATGGATTGAAGTGGATGGTGGAGTTGGTCCAAAAAATGCTTATAAGGTGCGCGTCATATTGTCTTCCATCCTTATATGACATGGAAACATCTGCAATAAGTCTTATTGTACATACTGAAGATAATGTGGACAAAGCTTAACAGTTACCTAACTTACCTTCTTGGGAAGGATAACCACCAAAAAATACAAAGGAAATAACTACTTCTACATGTCTATCCTGTCTTGAACTTAAATAGTCTTAGATGAGAGGAGAGAAAGAGGACTAAAAAGGAGGAGGAGAAAATGGGAAGCCAAACACATTGTTGCTATCATTCAATTGGAATTCATTCTCAAAAGGGTTAAAGGTTGGACATATATGTATGATTTAATTTTTAAGATCCAATGTTTACTGTATTATTGTTTGGCAGGTGATTGAGGCTGGAGCTAATGCTCTGGTTGCTGGTTCTGCTGTATTTGGAGCCAAAGATTATGCTGAAGGTACAACCAAGATAAAACCTGTGATAGTATGAATTTGCATATATTACAATGCATGTCAACTTGAACCTTTTTTTTTTGGTATATTTTCATGGTTCAAACTCACTTGCAGCTATAAGAGGAATCAAAACTAGCAAAAGACCTGAAGCAGTTCCTGTGTGAAATTGCTCCAAGGAACCCGGTTCATTTTACACTTTAATGTAAGTTTAATTCTCTCCCCTTGATGTCTGTCCGTTGAAGTTTTTGAGCGTTAGAATTTGAATGTTACGAGAATTTTCTTGAGCATGATTCTAGTGTTGTTCTCTCAAGTTTTACATTACACGAAATTTGCAGAAAAATTCATGAATAAGCAGAGATAAGTTGTGAGTATGTCGCCTGGCTTGCTGTCACCACATGGAATTGTTCTTTTCTCGAATCAACCATAAGAAATCAGACTACTATGATGCTGCGAGGTGTAGAGTAGTGTGTATCATTTCATTTCTCTTGAAGGGTCGGAACCAGTTCAGTTCAGTTCAGTTCAATTTAGAAGCCCTCAACTCTGTATCTGGTTGTAATCTATTGTAAAGCAACTGTTCATTCTAGCCATACGAGTATCACCTTTATCATGTAGCCAAACATGAAACGAGGAAATTCTCTTAACCTGCTCGCTCTGTCCTCTATTTTGGGCAAAAATATGATATATGTCGTATATTGCAGTACGACAACTTGCCAACCATCTCATTTACTCACTACTTCTCAAAAACAAATTGTCGTGTTTTCTTGTATCATAATTCCGTTTTCAAAATTCAAAGAAATATCATTAACTACATATACATTCAACTAATTACATTATAGAATGGCACAGTTCTGGAAATGCATTGTACCTAACTAGAATTCCAGCAATGTGGGCATCCTGGAATTGGCTGTACAAAATATTCCCCCCTCCCCCCTCCCCTTCAACCCACTTTGCGTATAAAAATTTTCAAAACAATGCAACATTTACATTGGCCCAAAATTATAGTTTCAAAATGCCCATCAAACAAACTAAACTTTCCGTCTACATATAGGACATGAATCATTCTTGATAAGCCACTTGTCCACACACGTCATGTGAAAAGTATGGTGACAACGAGGTAAGCTCCTTGCAATTTCTCCTACTTCAATATCCTGCAAATTTCACTTCCCATTATCCATCAGATGTTTCATCAAATACCAGAAAAAAAGAAGAAGAAGAAGAAAAGAATAATGGCATAATAGTGGAATTAATTCTGCAACTGCATCTTTGTTGTCGTTAAATCTCAGCAATGATCCTCTTTTGTCGAATTGCACATACAGTGGGGATAAGCACAGGGATTTAACAAGTAATGATTCTATTGTTGCATTGGGATAATTGAGCAATCTCCGAATCGAAACAAAAATAGTGAAGAGTATGAATGGGAGGGCATATAGATATCAACAAAAAAGGATAATCACCTGCAAACATATTATACAACAGATACTGTTCTCTGCCTTCATTTCCTTCAAGATCACATGGTGTGGTAGTTTCTTCAACGAATCCCCTGACAATCCTCTCGATGCTACTAAGCTATGAGCGTCGCGAATGTCATCATATCTTACATTAGCAATGTCAACCTGCTGAATCTAAAACGAACAGTCACATGATAAGAACTCATTTAAGGCTTTAAGAAAAATTATTAATCTTTAGACTTTTCAGTAGATATACTAATGCAGACTACAAACTAATGAATCCCAACAGAGATGACTAACAAGAATGTTTCCAATATTGCACATCGAACATTCAACAAGCTTGGATTCGGAATTTTCATTTTCATTAAAATATAGAGAAACTCTACAAAACATGCTGAGAATAAAAATCAAAACTCTACAAATACACAGGAATAAAATAAAAGGAAAGGAAGGTATAAGAACCTGCCAACTATAAGCTGTTAACACAGCTGGTCTAAATGGTTCCTCTACAAGCCTCCCACGAACAAGTTCCTCTATGAAATCTGCCTGGATCAAAATGGCAGAGAATTGGTCAAAAGAATTAAGACAACCTCTGAGATGCAGAAGACACTACATGCCACTAAACAAACAATCAAGCACAAGAAACCAGAACAGAGAAATTCTATGTTTGTGCCTCGTAAGAGCAAACATATTTAAAGAGAGTAAGAGACTAAGAAAACTCAAAAGCAAAAGGTTTACCAACCATAGATGATGAGCCTCGAGAGCCCGTTTGCTCCATACACCAGTAGGCACGGGAAGCCTCCAACACCTCAACAGAGAGAATGGCCCCAGCAATGGCACCCAATGAAGCTCCTCGGAGAAAACCACTCTCAGAAACTCTACCCGCTAAAGCACCAGCAATAGCTCCTGTGAAGGCTCCAGCTGCAGTGGAGAATATGAATACATGTCAGCATATATGATATCATCAAAAGAGAGCTTCGCTCCTTGAGTCAAGCATAAAATATGCTTTCTAAGCACCGATGAGTCATCTCATTCGGAAAGTTAAGGCTCGATGAAAAAAATAAAATTCTTATTGATAAGAGATAACATCGTAAGATATATAGAAATCAAAGGCAAATCTAATAGGAGTTATTAAATTTTTGAGGAAATAAATCATATAAAGATTATCCCATAGTAATCATACCCCACCAATCAAGATGATCGATAATACATAGAAAATGATCAAGCACTGAATGCAATTAAAAAACAAATTCATTACCAATGGCAAAACATCCCGTCAGAGCTCCAGAAAGGGCGCAAAGGATGAGTTTTGAAACGGAGCGAAATCTCTGAATTCCTTCATATTCCGCAGTTTCCATGATACCCAAGAACACCTGAATCTGCGTATTCTGGATGAGAATCTTTAAAGGTGGGGAACGGCGTTGCACAAGCCACAAGCGCGGCCAAACCCGTCGCTAACGGCTGCAGAGGAGCAGTGACAACTAAAAAACTACGTCGTATTAGTATTTTGTGAACAGGGCAAAACAGGTGCAAACCCTAGCCGATAATTTGTAAGAACAAGACAAAACAAGATTTTAGAGAAGCTGCATTATCAGCTATGCAAAACGAAAGCTGAAATTTAAGGTGTCATTTTGGATAACAAAAAGTTAAGGGGTAGGGACGAAGAGAGAATCTAGAACAGTAAGTCTGGATTTGGTCAGAAAAATTATAATTGGAGGTTACGAAAGTCATAAAAATGCTGGCCCAACAGAATAAGGTTATTTCTTTTGACTTTGCGTCTCTGTTCATTACGTGAGCTTTTCAACCGAAAATATACCAGATTTAGTATTCTACTTTGCATGTCGTAGAAGATACAAACTTTGAAGGATTTAACATCTCTTTATGAATCCTCAGATAAGCTTGAACTTGAAGGCCTTGGCAAGTAACCATAAGCCTTCATGTTTCTGATCAATTGCCCAAGTACATCATATATCTCGGTTTTTGAAGGATGATCATCATCTGCAGTCACAAATTCACTAACCACACTTCCCACCTCAATTGAGCTGCAACCAGGAGTTCTTGACTGTTTTATCTGATTCCTAACAATCATCTTTTTGTACCACATTCCTTTATTGCCATAAATATTGGAAATAGCAACATTGTCACCCACATTGTTAGGTTCCAATTCAAGCAGCTTACGGCGAACTTCTGCACCTAGCTCTATGTCGCCATGGAGGCTGCATGCTCCTAGCAAAGTTCGCCACATTACTGCATTTGGCGACACTGGCATCTTCCTAATGAAGTCATAGGCATCTCTTAGATGCCCAGCTCTGCAGAAAAGATCCACCATGCAACCAAAGTGAGGTTCTCTTGGTTGTATGCCATAATCTTCTGTCATACTTTTGAAATGGTACTTTCCTTCCTCAATCAGCCCCGCATGGCTGCAAGCCATTAAAACTCCTATGAACGTTACATCATTGGGAACTATGAGACAATTGCTAGCATTCTGTTTTTTCTTAACCCTCATTGTATTCATTTCTGAGAAAAGTTTCAGAGCTTCTTCTGCCTGCCCATGCAGTGCATGGCCCACAATCATAGATGTCCAAGTTGTGACATCTTTGTTTCTAGTGCTATCAAACAATCTCCTGGCAGTTATAATGCCCCCACATTTAGCATACATATTTACGAGGGCATTATTCAGGCACAAATCTCTGTTTAGCCCTTTACGCCGAACAAAAGCATGGATCCATTCTCCCATTTCCAGCGCCCCAATATCAGCACAAGCAGAGAGAGCAACAGTTACCGTGACTTGATCTGGTACCACATTGTTGATCTGCATCTGTCTGAACAATTGCAAGGCTTTGCTGGGTTTCTGATTGTCAACATAAGCAGAAATCAAAGACGTCCAGCAGATAATATTTTTAGAGGGTATTTCATCAAACATCTGATGTGCATCGTGTAAATTCCCCCTTTCAGAATACATATTCAGAAGAGATGTCTGGAGCTGAATTACTGCTTCATAACCAAATTTTATAACAAGGCAATGCAATTGTTTTCCTTGGACGGTGGAATGCTTCTGGGTGCAAGCTTTGAGGGCAAACAAGAAAGAGAAGCTATCAATGAAAGTAGAATTTTTTCGTAACATGTTTCTGAAATGTTGAAGGACCTTGGTGGGGTAGTTCCAGTCAAGATACTTCCTAAGAATTTGGTTTGCTTTTGGTGGTCTTGGGCGATTGTGAAACTCAGCTTTGGAATGCCATATGGGGAAAAATAAGGTTTCGTTCGCACTCCTTTGAAGTAATGGGAACCATTTCAAGAATGTCATCGTCAAAAACGGTGGACGGGCATTTGCTCCGTACACCGTGTATTTAATTATCAATCAATTTCGCCCTCTGATGGGCCAGGGTTATTGACAACCTGGCCATCCTTTAATCAGCTATCGCAGCCAAAACAATTTCCTTTTTGTTGTCTTTGGACATAACTTGCGCGATGTAAATGAATTGACTGCATCGAACCCCAGAGGCCGCGAGAGGATTCATGCCATTTACGTTGTGCCACTTTTTAGCATTCTGTTATTGCGTCTTTTACATTTATTTAGGACTGTGAAATTGCATAGTACACCAGTATTTAGCAACCGGGAAAAATGAACAAGTTCCTCGTAGATATTTGACTCGCTCTCTTTTCCTTTACAATGACTACTTTGAAAACAAATGGAAAGGAACGTTTTAGCCTCTTATTCATAAATTACTCACACTAATGGAGCAGAAAAAAAGAAAAAATTAGCCGATGGCTTTTACAAAGACAATCAGGAATATTTCACATGTGATCTAGTCTACTTTCTATAGGAGATCCTCCTCGAAGGGACACATGATATGTCGACTTAATCGTTCTCTAATTTGAACGAAACAGCCAAATGTATCACACGGAATGATCTTTCTCTGAAAATGCCAGTTTTTCTTTGTGTCTGCCTTCGGTTGTTATAAAGGAAACCTTGAAATGCAATGTCAACACGAGTTTCTGGTGTCATAAGTTCCAAGAATAGGCAAACCTCTTCCCGTCACTGCCAATTATAAGCTTCAATAGTCCTGGAGCCATACTAGAGCATGAAGGATATCAAAACCAAATGCATGCACTGCCAAATGCTCTAGTACGGATTAGCTGTGATACATTTGAGGGAATATCTAACTGAACATCATTTGACGAGAGATCCACAAACTTCATCGTCTAATATCTTTCTTTCAGTTTCAAGGAGTCATTTCACGTGTTCTCCTCATTCATTTCAACTTGTTGCTTCCCATGAAATTCGAGACAGCACTTACAGACACCCTCATTCTCTAGAACACTGAAGACCATAGTCCATCAAATGCCCAGAAAACATATGAGCTGATTTCAGGTATCCATTTTCTTGATAGCCCTCAGACAACACAGAACATATGGAATTATTTCTCATGAAGCCCATCTTTAGCATGTCTGCATGCAGCATCATCACATCAACCACGTGCCTGTATCGGAAATGCACTTTCAACATCATAGCATACAGTAACACGTCTGGTTGTAAGCCATGATATCTCATATCTGCAAAAAACTTGGTGGCCTTAAAGATCTGTCCATCATTACACAGACCTTGAATTAAAATGGCATACATAACATTGTTTGGAGCACAATGGTTCTTATCCAATTTATCCATCTTATCTTTAGATTGATGAGCTCCAATTATCTCCAAGAATAATTTGACTGCATCATTAGTCTTGCCATCTTTAAAAAGGCCATCAATCAAGCAACTTAGTGTAAACACATTGGGCGTGAGTCCTGTATCTAGCATTTCCTTATGTAGCCTGAGAGCCTCTTTTGTGTTTCCATCCTTACAATGCCCATCAATCAAAGCTGTGTAAGCAACTACATCAGGCTTGATACCTTTGATGACCATTTCTGTGTACAAACCCATTGCAGCTTTTGTGTTTCCTATCTTGCAAAAGCCATCAATCAATGTAGAAAATGTGATGACATTGGGTTCTATTTTCCTTTCAGTCATTTGAGAACACATATCAATAGCCTTCTCCATATTGCCTTCTTTACTGTATCCATCAATCATCACATTGTATGTCACAGAATTTGCTAGGAATCCAGCAGTGTGCATTTTCTGTAGTAAATCGTTAGCTTCTTCCAATCTACCTGAATCAGCAAGGCCTTTAATGAGTATACTGTAAGTGCAAACATCTGGCATGATTTCAGACCTTCCCATTTCTTTTTGGAAATGCATTGCTCCAGACAAGTTGCGAGCCTTGCAGTAGCCATAAATCAAAGAGTTATAAACATACGAATTAGGAACAACACCAAATTTTTCCATCAAAGCAAAAAAATCCCGAGCAGCCTTCATTTCGCCCAATTTACACAGAATATCAATTAGAATAGCAAACGTCATAACATTTGGATGCAAGCCATGATGTAGCATGTCTTTAAACAAGTCAATGGCTCCCCTAACATTAGCCATTTTGCAATACCCATCCATAATTGTATTGTAAGTGTACAAATTCGGAGCCACGCCACAGTCTCTCATCGTTCTAAACATGGACTCTGCTTCCGCCATTTTACTCTCATCGCAAAAGACGCGTATAAGAATTGTATAGATCACCACTGTCGGTTGGATCCCCTTCTCAGTCATTTCATCGAACAACTTACGTGCCTTCATCGTATCACCTTGATTACAACAACAACTAATTAATATGCCATAGGTGACAACAGTAGGAGAAAGACCGCGCGACCCCAAGTCCTCATATATCTCCCACATCAAATCTACCTCACCTATCTTAACCAAACCATGCAGAAGCGCATTGCAAGCACGCAGCGCAGGCAGAGTGCTTCTCTGCCGATAAACCCACAATGCTTCCTCAAAGAGAGCCATCTCACAGCAGGCAATGATCAGCACACCAAATACATAGGGAGTGAATTTGGAGCTCTCAAAGCGGTTGAGAGCCTCGAAAAGAAAACGGCAAGCACCATGGGGTTTCCGGGACTTTTGGAGCTTCTGAAAGAGGTTTTTGGTCAAGAACGTAGCTACTCTATACAGCTTGGCGCCCGTTAAGATATGGATGCTAGCAGCGTAAAGCTGGGGACTTTTCGCTGGATTAACTCGTTTGGAGGCCTCATTGAAGCACTCAAGTGCTTCGTTAGGGGTTCTGCAACTGAGAAGTGTATTTATTATACACAAATCAGAAGGAGATAGTGGTGCAGAAGCAGAAGAATGCGAGGATGATGCTAATCTCAATATCAATGAAGGGAGCTTGAGATAGATGGGCAAGGCTTTACGCCGAGTAAGCATCAACATTGCATAGACGATCCTTCCCATCTATGTTGCAACTTCAATCAAATACCATATATCATCCTCAATAGTCCTCCATAGCCATTAGCCAAGCCATTCCATTCCATTTCACGTTCTTTAGCAGCTATCAAAACCTAAAATATTTTCTTTTCTCCTTGATTCTGCCATTCAGAACCTTCTGCAGCAAGATCAACATTGATGGCCTAATTTTGTAGACAAATTTTCGACGGTATTTTATAAAAGTACTTCGGCTTGTCAATTTTAGGCAGGGTTAGGCTGAGATTTTAGACCCGTCTAATATTCGGGCCTGACCAAATTAGCATGGCCCATATTGGACCGATTATCCGCTTACTGTTTTTTTTTTTTCTTGAATTTAAATTTTGTTTGAATTAAAATAACTTTTATCAATTTGTAGCGTCCAGAATGTTAATGCACAAAAAAGAGCCGACATTTTGGTGAGCAAAGTTGCACGATGCATGTTCTGTGTTTGATGTGTATCGAAGGAACTAACTAATTAAGCAGATTGATTGACATTTATGGAAAGCGAATAAATTTTTTTGCTTGTGTTATAATCTATTGATATTAATTAATCACCATACAAGATTGGTATTTCATTTTTTTGTGAAAATTTAAAACTTGGAGAGCTGGATAATTTAAAGCTTCTAAGGAAAATTAGTAGTCCATTTATTCATGGGCACGGCACGGCGATGGGATGGATATAAAACTATCTTTTCCTTTAATATGAGCAAGATCTCGTGTGACGTGGCCTACTCTCTATCGCTAGCCAAACCATCCAGACCTAACCCACATCCACTCACTCATCGCTTTTCTCTCTCTCGTGTCCCCCTCACTTTCCACGTTGTCCTTTTTGCTATCCTACGCCTCCCCAACCAATCTCCACCTGCATGCACCTTTCTCCCTTAGCCGGTGCAAGTTAGTCTCGCCCGATATCCTATTTAAATTTTGTTAATTGCAATTTTAATTTTTAATTTTTTAAATTAAAAGAGAAATTATCAGAAATTTTAAGGAATCGATCGAGATTTAATTTTCAATTACATGTAGCGAAAATAAAAAATTATAAATTACATATTATACTGTTTACACATATCATACGCGAGCGTACCGTACCTGATAAACCTCCTTTTTCTTACCCCAAAAGCAGAGGTTAAAATTAGAAGCTGAAAGCCTGATATGCTCTCCGTTTCCTTCTGAGTTCTGTCACTGAACGATCAAATTTGTTGGAGCTGTGCTAACGTGCGCTGTTTGGTGCTGTCCAAGCCCTTTGATTTAATCTGGTCCCGTCTGTGATTTGACCCTCACCGTCGTCCGGCTAACAACATTCTTACACTGCGCTTTCGGTGTAGTATAACACAAAATTAACATCTCGCGGTTGCGGGAATGGATAACCGTTGAACAGCAGGAGTATGGGGGCTCTGCGCACGCGTGTTTTGATCCATCAGAGTTTTCTAAGCGGAGCTCTTCCAATTCTAAACCTGATTCGGGCTATGGGTATTAGATTGTCCGTGGAAGTTCTCTAGTATTGTTGTTTTTTATATTTTGCAAGGCGAAAAGCTTCATTTTGTCTGAGGTGGTCGTGTTTTGTGGGGAATTTGGTGCTTTGCTTTCTCCGTGTTGATGGGTTCTGAGGCTTTACTTTGAGCGTGTTTGGTCAGTAGGTTTCTCTATGGAGACTGAGGAGCTTAATTTAAACAAAGAGTCTGCTGGTGTTGGAAATAATAGTAAGAGTGGTGATGGGTTCATTGATAGAAGCAAAGTGAGGATTTTGTTATGCGACAACGATGCTAAGAGTTCGGATGAGATTTGTACGCTTCTTTTGAGATGCTCTTATCAGGGTATATATTTATTTATTTTTTTTCTGCTGATATTTCGTGTTAATTTTCTACTTTGCTATAAGGAATAATACCATCATGTAATTCTATTTTCTAATAGTTTGAACAGATAAATAATACAGCAAATATGAGAGATTTTTGGTTACTGCATGTGTTGGCAAAGCTGATTAAATTTAAATTTATTTCTAGAACTAGAAAGATGGCTGCGGATCCGGACATGCTGCAAGTATAAATTACCATATATGTCAAGTTGGCACTGTTTTTTTTTTTGAATTATTTGGGGAATAACTCTCTATTAGTAAGCTAGCTCTTGGCAGCAGTATGAAAGAAAAATCAGAAGTTGTTGTTATTTATGTTAAACTTAGCTGTTATGGTTGAGTTCCTTGGGTCGGAGTAATTAACATTCATTTTGGAACTCATTTCTTTTCTCTATCCAAATGCTTGCACCCATTCAATAATCCAGATTGTAGTATCTTGCTTCTCCACGTTTTATATATTGAAATTTATTCTACTTAATTGACTCGACATTAATTAAAGTAGTTCAAACAAGTTTGTATATTGTGATATTAAATACCTTAAGGTAATAGTTGAGGTCCATTTGTTGCAGATGTGCATGATAGATAACACCAAGAGAAATGTTTTCTTGCCATCAGTTGACTTAAATAGGCCTATGCAGGGGAATCCCTTGCTGCGACTTTTAGAAACACATAGAGTAGATTCTCCTCAGGCATTCTAAATTCTGAGGCATGTCCATATGCAGATGAGCCACCTTTGAGTTCCTTCTCCTTTCTCCGCCCTATTGAACTTTTACGTCTGAAAAAGTGTTGAAGTCTAGAAATTTTAATGAATGCATTCCGATACCCACTGTTGAATATGGTTTGACTGATCCAGTCTAAGTTTTTATAATTCATAGCTGGCTTTATGAGATTGTCTGTAAACTCTGGACTTTTCATGCTTCACAGTTACTTCAGTAAGGTCAGCAAGACAGGTAATTGATGCACTAAATGCAGAGGGACAAGATATAGACATCATACTAGCTGAAGTTGACCTTCCAATGAAGAAGGGCATGAAGATGTTGAAGTACCTAACAAGGGACAATGAATTGCGTCGAATTCCTGTCATAAGTAAGCTCTAGTTCTGTTATTTTGCTAAAAAACCGGTAAAACTCTTAATTAAAAAGCAAAATTATATCCTTTTCCTCATCATTATTTTTGAATTTCTTTCATTTTGATAAGTGATGTCGGCGCAAGATGAGGTATCAATTGTTGTTAAGTGCTTGAGACTTGGAGCAGCAGACTATCTAGTAAAGCCTTTACGCACTAATGAACTATTAAACTTGTGGACGCACATGTGGCGAAGGAGGCGCATGGTTTGTATAGCGTAACTCCATATTTATGGATGTTCTCGTATTTTTGTTCTTTTCATTATATTCATTGCTTCTCCACCTACCATCAATGAACTTTGAGCAATATGAAAGGGATGCTGTGAACTGAGTTATTTATGGACGTTTGGCATCTTAATAAATATACAAAATATTTATTTCAATAATTGAAATATATAGTTAATAATTTAGAAGTATCTTTTAAGTTTAACTGAACCAATCCAGCAATCTGTTCCTGCCTTTTCTGTTTTGATTATTTGGACTGGCTGCTTCTAAAAAGCAGCATTTTGGTACTCGGCCAACTTGGCCAATCTGGTATGGAGGTACTGGTGACGCTTAAAATTTGTAGGAACAATTTTAGCTGATGAAACACCAATATCAGTCTACCTCCTTCTGTGTAGAGGAGCAAAGCCAAAAGAGGTGTCTTAGATGAAGTTTTGTCCTACAGTAATAGGGGAAAAAAAAAATTTTGCCACAGCTAGGAACATTTATTAAGTTGAAAACTAGATATTAAACTTGGCTTATGTGACACTGTTGGCTATACTAGATTATAAGTTAAAGACGAATCAAAATGAACTTTGAAGATCTAAACGTCATGTCTAGTACCATCAAATTAACATCATTTCTAATTAGGAGTTTCGTTTTATGTGAAAGTTGGTGAGTACTTGACTTTGTCAACAACAGGAAAAAAATGAAAATAAATAAATAAATAAAAACTCAGCTTGATTTGATAAGAGGTTTACTGTTCAAACAAAACTGTATGTGTATAGAATGTTCGGGTGGCCCAGTCCTGTTACTCTAGCCTGATTCTCCTATTATGTGCTTGTGCGTATCTCCTTTATATATGACCTTAATTTTCTCCGAAATTTCTTCCAGAGCTTAGATCTTCTCATATTGACATTGAAATATGTTTTCTTTTTATCAATGCTTTCAGCTTGGACTTGCAGAGAAGAACGTCATGAACTATGAATTTGATCTGGTTGCATCAGATCCTAGTGATGCTAACACGAACAGTACAACCTTGTTCACAGATGACACAGATGACAAGTCGAAGAGAAGCACAAATCCGGAGACAGTTGTGTCAATCCAACAGGAACACGAGGTGAGTGGTTATTTTAAAAAGAATAATTGCAGTTCATAAGTGATAAAAGAATGAAAGAAGAAAAAGGTCAAATTGGTCAACATGCATATGAATGAAAGAGCTTGTGCTATTAGCTGGGTTATATTAAGAGATTCTGATTTTATTTATTTATTTATTTTTCAATTTTCAGTTTACTTAGCAGGTTATATTCCTTTTGGAATGTGAATTTTGACATTGACATGCAATGTAGTTTCCATATAGCCTTCCCCATGGAAAGGGCACCTGTTAACACCTTTTAATAAACTTCAAAGTGTATGAGCATGGAAATCATTGTTAAAATATCAGTAATTACAAACATTACAAAGTAATACTTTTACAGGCGAGCTACTGTTAATAATAGCAGATCAAAGATGATGTGATTGTATATTCCATGATCATTTATCTTTATGAATCCCTCTTTCAGTCTACAGTTGAGGTTGTTGCTGCTGCTGCTATTGTTGAGGGGCCTCCAGCTGTTCATGCATCGGAATATCGGCCTGATGTGCCTGCAATTAGCGATCGACGAACAGGTGCGTTTCTCCACTTCCTTCAACTACTATTCTTTGGATCATTTTCTGTATTTCATGTGACTTTTAGAATATTAAAGTTATACTTCGTATGTTACCATAAAAAAGACACGGACAAAGGATAACAATTCAGGTTTTCCCTCCCTTCTCTTACATTATTCTTGTAGTCAGTTATGGTCCATATGACTTATCTCTAATTTCAAGCCAATTTCTTAAGTAAATTTTGTTCGTGCTAGAGGATTGCATATTATATATAGGTACATGGGGCAGCATAATTAGTATCATGCAATAGACTTACTTATAGTGGCGTAGACCTCGTATCTTGACTTCAGAATCAATCACAAGTCGACCTTCCCAAGTTCTTAAGCCTTAATTCTTAAATTGATTTCGATTTCCTGTTTCTGAGGTTGAATATTATTTGACCGATATGAGTGCTCCTCCTTTTCTGTTTGATCATTTTCTCACTGATTTTTCCATAATCTTGTAGGATATTTTTCATCTGGTCCTAAAAAGAGTGAACTCAGGATTGGGGACTCCTCGGCCTTCTTTACTTATGTCAAAGCAACCACGCTGAAGAGCAACTCCCAAGAGATTGCTCATGTTGACAACAATACTGCCACAGATTTGAGAATAGAAGTTGTGCCTCGTGCAGATGCTCAACAGGTGGTTCATGAGGTACATATTCTTGAAAATGGAGATGCATATGAAAGCTATTCAAGAGATGACTTACCCAGCAGCAATGGTATACCGGATTCGTTTTCCATTGAGAGGTCTTGTACGCCACCTGCATCAACAGAAGTATCAGAACAAAAGCACTCCGGGGAAGAACATTTACATCAGGGTGTGGTCCTTTCTAGAAAAGGAAAAAATGGTTCTGAGCTTGAAGCATCTGGCTTGCCTGCTCATCATGCTTATCCATATTATATTTCTGGGGTTGTTAATCACGTTATGATGCCATCATCAGCACAATTGTATCAAAAGAACCTCCAGGACCTGCAGAATCATGCTAGTACAGCTATGATAGCACAATACAATCATCTACCCCAATGTCCTCCCAATGCAACCGGGATGACGTCCTTTCAATATTATCCAATGAGTATATGCTTACAACCTGGTCAGATGACTACACCTCATTCATGGTCATCATTTGGAAGTTCAAGTTCATCCGACGTGAAATTAAGTAAAGTTGACAGGAGAGAAGCGGCATTGATGAAGTTTAGACAGAAAAGAAAAGAGCGTTGCTTTGATAAGAAAATCAGGTATGTCAACCGGAAACGACTCGCTGAAAGGCGGCCTCGTGTGAGGGGACAGTTTGTCGGAAAGTTTAATGGTGTAAATGTGGATCTCCATGGACAACCAGCGTCACTTGACTATGATGAAGATGACCAGGCAGCAAGAGATTCTTCACCTGAGGATGCTTGAGAATGTCAAATTGCTGCTTTGAGCAAGAGACTACCCGTTCTTTCCTGCACTAATATTCTCCTGTCAAGGACCTGCAACTGTTCCTTGCTTGATGGAGACTTGTTGCCTGGGTATTAATTGATGAGCACATGCATCAAGATTTTAGGAAGCTTAAACAAACATGCACCTTCATCATCTGGAGCTCAAACTCTCAAACGATGCATCCTGCGGAGCTCTCCCAGAAGGTATTCCACCTGCTGGTTGTGTCCAACGTGGTTCAAAATATCATGTTTGTATTTAATTGAAACTGTTAGAAGCAGGTTGTGCTTACTTACGTTTATGGAGAAATGTCAGTCAGACCCGAGAACTCAATTATCTTAAAATTTACTGTCAAACTGAAATTTAACAACCATTCTAAAGAGCTTTTATCGAGCTCTCTTGAGAAATCTTCCGGTGAGTTTCTGTCGTGTGTCCACTTAATTCAATTGCAGCCCTTTCTTCAAGTTAAAGTCTCCACGTGATTGGATCGTGGGAGTGTGTGCGTAGCAATTAAGTATACCCATCATGGGAATCGTCTTATTGGAGATTAAAGTGAACATCTGAAATTCTGAATAAAGGATTAGGAACTATTCAATGAGAAATTTGTCAACAAAACCGAGTCAAGCGATTGAGTTCTAAACCAATTAATGTGTGCAGACGTGCCAAAGAACGTGCAATATTCTTCTGCACTCTTAGATGGGGTTCTAAACGCCTATACAAAACAGATGAATTTTTCATACAAACATTCAAACAGAGAACGTGTAAATATATCTTAACCTAAAATAATTAATTGAAATCTGAGGCAGAAAACAGGGAAGAAAAGTAGATGTGAATATTTTTTTGGGTCTCTGAATGGAGAATATTATGTATAATAAGAGATCCATGTTAAAACTACTGCACAAACACAACTTTTTCAAAAGAATGCCATATTTTTCAGAAACATAACACACTAATCTGAGATGAGATCATTAAGAGCCATATATTATTTGTTGACAAACAAGGGCGGCACGGCAGGCTAACGATTCAGCTTGAAATAAAGGATCAATATAATTGTGAGGACTAGAGCTGTGATCACGGAGCCAATGATCCACTTGTTCCTGCTCATTCGTCTTGACATGGTCGTCAAAATCTTCTTGCTCTTGCTAATGTTGTCATCCACTCCTTGGATCTGGATATGAATAAATAAAAATAAATTGAAAAAAAAAAAGAAAAAAGGAGAGAGTAAAATTTCAGTCTTGAACTTGATAACCGGCTAAGAATCGGGTATCAGGAAAACCCAGAGATTAAAAGCATGATATTGAATTGATTTTTTAGAGCTCTTTCTTGGTTCACAAACAGGGAAAAAGAACTTAAAATAGAGGAAGTGCTGATAAGTTATCTGCAAATTCAATAGATTCTTCACATGCCAAATCAGTTTGATAAAAAGAGAGGCAATAAATTTTAACGTGCAAATACACAGCTGTGATGGCTTACCGTCTTATGGGCGTGGAGTAGTGATTGGCGTTGTTGATGCAAGTCTTGGAGGATAGAGACACCAAGCTCCTCGGTCTCCAGCATTGTCTGCCTACTCTGTTTTATTCTATCAGTGGACTGATTTAATCTCTCAGTTGAGGCCAATAGTCTTCCTCTTTGATCACTTGATACCTGCCATATCAACCATAAGGAGTCAACGAGAAAGCACAATAAATGAAACGACTTCACATTTTTGGCACTTCAATAACTTCTTCAAAATGTTCCATGCAAAGTACTACTGGCTTTGAGGACCGTTTACCAGGATATCTGGGTATTAAAAAAAAATTGAAGCTTTTAACGTTGAATGGACAATCAGAGCATACCATACTAATCAAGCTCATTCATAGTTTAAGAAGAATAAATTGGCACCGATTAACATGAGAGGGAATGAGGGCAACAGAGAGATACCATCTGTTTTTCAGCATTTCCGGACTCCAGCAACTCATCTCGAGCAGCCACGTTAGCATTAGTTGATTTAATTCTTTTAAATTCATTTTTCACATTGTTCAGATCAGTCTTATATTCTCTTAACTTAGCAAGAAGCGTTGCCTTTACATTTGGCGGCAAAGTCCTAGCCTCAAGGTCCATTTTTCGAATCTGAAAATATTCAAGCAGGAACCATGACTCAGTCAAGTAATACAAAGAATAATAAGAACGCAAGTGTTTATATACCAATGCATCAGCATCGTCGAATCCATCGTTTATTTCAGCAAGTTTCTGCTTCTTCTGCTCTGCAACATACAACGGAAAATCAGGACAAAAGTAACATCTTTTGACAAGTAAGCTTAAGAAAATGCTCTTCAATAAGGATCCACCAACACGGGATATTTTCTATTCTATCCCACTCTGAATCGGTTCAAATTAGCAAAACAAGCATTTTAGCTCCACATAAAATCAGATATAGAAATTCCAATGCGTATGGCATCAACTTCAAAAGCCTCATTCAATATTTCAACAAGACTACTGTTACGTTCTTATTTGATCTCTCATTTGTCAAATGTAAAACCACGCGGGCAAGTAATGATTCAAAACGAGTCATTTAATCATTAAACTTACAATATATATATATATATATATATAAAGCGTAGCAGAAAACAAGAATAAACAAATAGATGGTTGTATATTTATTTGTTACCCCCATCAAGAGCAGCTGATGCAGTACATTTCCGGGAAAGATTCGCCGAAAGCTCACAGTATTGACGCTCGTAGCCTTCGAATACCTGACTCATGGTTCCCAATTTCTCACTACACGAACAAATCAAATCAAAGAAATTTTTTATCAATTTATGATGAATTTGCGTTTGTTATTTTTACAGAGACGCAGATAAATATATTCTGAATTGTGATTGAAGAGCTGAGATAGGCTAAAATTTTATGTACCGAAAATTAATCGGAGGGAATTTAAGGGGCCAATGCGGAGGAGTACCTCGTCGGAGATTATCGGAGGGCAGAGGAGCTGTTAAAACCAACATGCAAAGAGAAAACAAAAATCAGTTACTTGCTGGTGCCAATTGCAATATAATACACTTTTGAAGACACGTCACCTTTTTTTCTTTTTCTTTTTTTAATTATCGTTTATCAGCGTGGTGTGACGTTCAACAGTGAGAATGCAAATTTGGTTTTAGTGGGCGGGTTACGAGCTTATAGCGTCAACTCATCGGATGTCCCCGACCCATACGGACTTGTAGCTTTAAGTCATGATCAAAGAACTTCTACCGAGGACACATAAAAAAGCAGACGACAGCGTTTCCTGGGGAAAGTGGGAAACGATGGAGAAGCTCAACGCTGATTTTTTTTTTAGCAAAGCAGAGAAGAAGGCACATTTGGCCTTGAGGATGAGTCGGGCACCTCTGAGAATTTGGCAAGGGGAAGGCTTGAACAAAGAATGAAAGTAGCAAGTGTCTTATTCTCCATGTTAGGATTGAGTACTACTCAATCATATGTCTGAGAATTTGAAGTTTCAGGTAATGCACATAACCTGTTTGATCAATTTCTCAAAACAAGTTCAAGATGCACGTCTTACTGAATTCAACGTTGAAAAGGTTTTGGTTGCAAAATGTGAGTACCCAGAATTTCAAACTGCTTTCCGTCTCCCTCTACTCAATGTTGGCGCCAGTATCTACTCCGGACCAGTTGCAAGAGCTCCGCAGCACTGTCACAAGCACTATTGGGGGTCTAGATGACATGGAATTGAATCTAAGTAAGTTCAGTGGTTCTTTAACTTCATCTCTTGTGGCTCAGACAATTGATTCATGTAAGCATGAGGCACACACTAGAAGATTGCTCAGGTTCTTCTTATGGTCTAATAAGATTTTGAATTATGATTTAGAAGACAAGGTTTATAACTATGCTCTTCAAGTTTTTGCTGAGAAGAAAGACCACATTGCAATAGAAATCTTGCTCTCCGATCTTCTGAAGGAGGGTCGTGCCATGGAGGCCAGTACTTTTAGTGTTTTAGCTGAAACTTTGGTTAAGCTGGAGAGAGAAGATGAGGCATTGGGTATTTTCAAGAACTTAGGCAAGTATAAGTGCCCCCAAGACGAATTTACTGTTACGGCTATCATTAACGCTCTATGCTCCAAAGGGCATGCTAAGAGGGCTGAAGGGGTAGTTTGGCATCACAAAGACAAGATTAGAGGCGTTCTACCTTGCATTTATAGAAGTCTTCTTTATGGGTGGTCTGTGCAGAGGCATGTCAAGGAAGCTCGAAGAATAATGCAAGAAATGAAATCAGCTGGGGTTATTCCAGATTTAATTTGTTACAACACATTCCTCAGGTGCCTTTGTGAGCGGAACCTTAGACGTAATCCTTCAGGACTTGTACCAGAAGCCTTAAATGTGATGTTGGAGATGAGGACTTATAATGTCGCCCCAACCTCAATTAGTTACAACATTTTGCTTTCTTGTCTAGGGAGGACCAGAAGAGTCAAGGAATCTGGTCGCATACTCGAAATGATGAAGAACTCTGGTTGTGCACCAGATTGGATGAGCTATTATCTTGTCGCAAAGGTGTTGTATCTGAGCGGAAGATTTGGCAAAGGGAAAAAAATAGTGGATCAGATGATTGAAGAAGGATTGGTACCTGACCGTAAGTTTTACTACAGTTTGATTGGTATTCTCTGCGGAGTTGAAAGGGTGAATTATGCTCTTGAACTGTTTGAGCAAATGAAGAGCTGTTCATTGGGTGGTTATGGGCCTGTTTATGATGTGCTCATTCCAAAACTTTGTAGAGGAGGAGATTTTTATAAGGGAAGAGAGCTTTGGGATGAGGCAACTCGCATGGGCATCACTCTTCGGTGCTCAAGGAATGTTTTAGATCCTTCAATAACAGAAGTTTTCATACCTAGAAGGAAGTTGGAAAAAGTCAGCTTTGTGGACTGCTCAACAGCCAAGTCTGAAGAGAAAGTTAGAAAATATGTGGGAAAAGCAAACAAGAAAAACAGAACAAAGAGGAAAAAGAAATAACTGGCAAGTTTTCTATTCCTTGATCAGCTGTCTTCTGTCATTTTTTTCCTTAAAAGGATCAGCCTATAATAACGTTATATAGCAGCTGGTTTGTAACTAGCAACTATATGTCCTGTTTGTTGTTAGATTCAACGTCTTACAAGAGAAGTTATTTTCCATCAGACTAGACATTATTTATGTCAAACTACTTTTTTTTTTGCCCCTTTCTGTTCCATTTGATTTATCTATTGCTCTTAACATCTCCGCTATATACCATCCAACTGCCATCTCAGCTCTTAAGACGGTTCAATTGCTTGCTTTACTTTTCTCATTGCTTTTTTTTTTTTTTCCTGGCAGCATATTATCTGAATAATCCCTATAAATAAAACCCTATCTGAGACAGGAATATCTATTGGCTATTTAATGCCTAGTTGGAGTAACTAACCGACATTGAACAGTTGCATTGGATTGCCATCACCGTGAGTTCATGCATAAAGAGTACAAACCATAGCAGATACTGCACCTTATCCTACTGTCCTAACTTTTAATGTCCTAACTTTTTCGTTTCTGAGATCAGATTTAGGTAAATTTTATTTCATCACTCATTCATCATTCCTTTTTACAAAATCCTGAGGACTTTGAATTGCTTCTGAATTCAGGTTAAGTTCAGTTACCTTGCCAAACAATATGTGAAAGATTTGCTGGAACTTGAAACTACAGTCCATTATGTATGAACTTATAGATGGTGTGCATGCTAAGGAGAATTTTCAGAAGCCTCCTTGTAGCAAGGTATCCTATTAAAAAGGGTGCTATGTTCAGAATGCAAGAGAAGATACTTGTGCTTGTACAAGAGGTTGAGCTGCACCTAGTCATAAAGGAAAATCAGGAAAACAGTAATCCACCACCCTTAATGGTTGATGCTTATTCAATGATTCCACATTATGCACAGCGAAGCTATGTGTTTATAGCAACCCAACGCCTTGTCTCACCACCAATTTCTGCTCGCTCAGGGTATGAAACTACTTACTTTTCTTGTTCAGCTGCAACTACAATCAGCAAAGACATCTCCAGTTATGCCAGCTTGATAGCCTTTACCATAGCACTAGCAGTAACAGTAGCTGACTGAAAGTTGGGAGTGAGTTTTCTCAAATAGAAAGAGAAACTTGGCATGTGGCACATCACATGCGATGTTAAGGAGATGAGCCGGGCAAGAGACAAAGACAGTGTGCGAAGATGGGGATCTTGTGGGGCCCTTTTAGCATCTCCCCCTGGTTGCCGGTGTAATAGTTGAGTCCACGCGCTTCTGATCCTGCGTGCTGGTGTACTATGATTCTAGCAGTGTGCTAGAAGGATGGATTGGAGAAGTCGATCAACGCGTTGAAATTAAATAGTAAATAAGGGAGACCCCCGAGGCAGACACGAAAGTGTAGTGAAGAAGAATAAAGAACATAGCAAAGTGCAAAACAGAGCAGGAGACAACGGAGGGTCCATTGCCAGAACGACAGAAGCTGGATTGTGAGATACTACATGCTATTGATGTGCCATCGGATAAATATCGATAACAAATTTTGTGCAAATCGGATTTGTTATTTTGCTAATAAGGTGGGTTCTTTTTAATGATTAGCACTATAATTGATTCGTTCTTTTTAAGGTAAGGATAAAAAGAATTACACGATATGTCCGAAATTGTAATATCTTGTGCAAAATTTGGTCAATAGCCATAGCTAATGTGTTGCGTTAAAATTCTTTTTTTTTTTAAATTAAAATTAGAAATAGATCAAAATATTTTTTAAATTAATAACGCTAAAAAAGATTAATTTTTAAGTTAAAAATAAAATTTAGAATTTAGAATGTTAAACCTATTTGGTTTAAAATAATTTTATTTATTTTTCTCCAAAAGTGTTTTTATTTTCTAAAAGCATGTTTGTTTTTGTTTTAGAGGACTTTAGACTACATTATAACGTGTGTTTTTATGTTAGCTAAATTTTTTTAGCCTTTCGCTAAAGTTATTGATGTGGAAAAAGAATATATTTTCCATATTGAAAAGTTTCCAATGCTCTACGCCTAATGACATTATTTTGTTTTATTTGAGTATTGAAGTAAAGGTTAAAGCTTGGATTAAAATAAATAAATAAATAAATCTCGTTATCTCTTAATTTTGTGGAATGAAGATCCAAATCGAGATTAGATCAAGTGAAGTGAACAAATGCAATGAAACATAAATAAAATAATATCCTAAATAGTCGGTGTCTTTTCTCTGTTTCGCTTTGACCCTTTCCCTCTAGCTTTCTGTAAAACTAGAATTCCTTCTTTCCCTGTCTTTCACCACCATCAAGGCATCAATAGGCAACAGCTATCCATCCCACTCTCCCACCCCCATCATGAACACTACTCCATTTTTCTTGCTCTAGGTTTTATAGCGCCGCCATTTCATCTCTATTGTCTCTTCGTTCCCTTCCATATCTAATTCACAAGGAGACTACTCGGAGACAAAGAGATATTGCTCTGCCTTGGCGAATTTTATTCTACATAGATACTCTATCCCAAAAAATTTTCATTTCATGGATGATCCTTCACCTAATTATTGAAATTTCAGACACAGAATTCTTCATAACCCCAGAGGATCATCTTTGTTCCATTCACGCTCTTGCTGATTCCAACGAACTGTGAGAGAGAGAAATGGGGCAAGAGAATCACACAGCTCAGAAGAGAAGTAGTGGAACTGTGTTGCCGACTAGTACTGCCCCTAACGGCAGAAGCCGTGCATTTGGTAACTTACCCCGTGGCCGGCAGATCCACAAGACCTTCAACAACATCAAGATCACCATTCTCTGTGGCTTCGTAACGATCCTCGTCCTCCGCGGCACCATTGGCGTTAACCTCGGAAGCTCGGAGGCTGACGCCGTCAACCAAAATCTCATCGAAGAGACTAACCGGATCCTTGCTGAGATCAGATCTGATAGTGATCCTAACGATCCAGACGAACCCAGCGAGACCGAATTAAATCCAAATATAACCTTCACTCTTGGGCCGAAGATCAGCAACTGGGATCATGAGCGGAAGGCTTGGCTGGATCAGAATCCCGAGTACCCAAATTACATTAGAGGTAAAGCTCGAATTTTGCTCCTAACTGGCTCACCTCCGAAACCTTGCGACAATCCAATTGGGGATCATTATTTATTGAAGTCCATAAAGAATAAGATTGATTATTGTAGATTACATGGGATCGAAATCGTGTATAATATAGCTCATCTGGATAAGGAGCTTGCTGGGTATTGGGCAAAACTGCCCATGATTCGGCGTTTGATGTTGTCGCATCCAGAGGTGGAGTGGATTTGGTGGATGGATAGTGATGCCTTTTTTACTGACATGATCTTTGAACTTCCCTTATCTAAGTATGATGAGTATAATTTGGTTCTTCATGGGTACCCTGATCTGCTGTTCGAGCAAAAGTCATGGATTGCAGTAAATACTGGGAGTTTTCTGTTTAGAAATTGCCAGTGGTCTTTGGATTTGCTTGATTCTTGGGCTCCAATGGGTCCAAAAGGTCCCATTCGAGAAGAGGCGGGGAAGATTTTAACTGCGAATCTCAAGGGGAGACCAGCATTTGAGGCAGATGATCAGTCTGCCTTGATATATTTATTGCTTTCACAGAAGGATCAATGGATGGATAAGGTGTTTCTTGAGAACTCATACTATTTGCATGGTTATTGGGCTGGTTTAGTTGATCGATATGAAGAGATGATTGAGAAGTATCATCCAGGATTAGGTGATGAGAGGTGGCCATTTGTGACACATTTTGTGGGTTGCAAGCCTTGTGGAAGCTATGGAGATTATCCTGTTGAGAGGTGCCTCAGTAGCATGGAGAGGGCTTTCAATTTTGCAGATAATCAAGTGCTAAAGCTCTATGGATTTAGGCATCGCGGTCTTTTGAGCCCTAAAATCAAGAGAATCAGAAATGAGACGGTTGCTCCCTTAGAATACGTAAACCAGTTTGATATACGAAGACTCACTATACAAAACAGTGGATCAAAAAACTAGTGAGCAAAACACGTTCAAGGGTGATATGATAGGCGATAACTAGAATTGGAATTGATTTGGGGGCAGTTCACCTGTAAGTTAATTTGTTTTGTTGTCTTTATACTTCTTTGAGAACTTCAGGATAGAATTCTTTCATAAGTGATCTTCTTTCTCCCATGTTTGAGTAATCAGTAAACAGAATTTTATTTACTGATCTGCTGTGTATTGTTTCTACTGTATTCCTCTCTTCTGGGGGCACGAATCTATGATTTTGTGGCAGTTCCTGCTGATTTTTGTTGTAACCTGTTATGACTGCGGGTTCTTCTGTTATATTTGATTAGCACACCTAAATATGTGTGCTTTCAAGAGAAAAGAAAGGAAAGATATAATTTTTAGTGAAGCCAATGTGATTTAGTCAGCTCAAATTAGTTGTTAGAAGCGGATCCATTGATATTGCCCTGACCGCTTGACTTCAGGATACTGACTAGGAGTCTAGGATTCATTCACTCTGGTAAAATAAGCATGAAACTTTGACATACAACGAGGTTCTAAACATTAATGCAGCAGCATGTCTCATCTAAAAGTGTTCATAGCAACATGGATAACGAAATGATATTTTGGACCTGCTTCCAGAGGGTCTTTGCTTTGTTATATGATACTGAATCTCCAAGGACCAAGGTTTTCTCTGGGTTGCTATAGCTTTTGAATATTGATTTTCAGCGTGTTGGTGGACATGTAAAGACGATTTCGTGCGTTTCTGCGCAGTTCCTTCAAATCGTGGTATTTCCTAGAAGCATCAATACTGTATATATCTGAGTCTGCTTCACACGATTACTTCACAGAGTTGCATCGCGTGAAGCTCAATAAAGAAACATTACCGGGAAGATGCATGATCATCAGCTTCGCCATGGATTGCATCATATCTCGAGTTACTTTACTCAAAATGGATGGGATATATTTGGCAAACAATAGTAGTGCTAATTATTTGGCTTTGCGGATCCTATAATTGGAAGATTTTATTTTTAAAAGGAATCTATATAAACGGATCTTAGTATAATTCATAATATTTTCCTGGTATATAACTTAGGAAGAGAAAAAGTCAAATGGAGAGCATGTACTGCAGGTACTCGTTGTAAGGTTTACAGAAAACAATAGTAGTGCTGATAACCTCCTAATTATCATGTCTAACTAAATTCCGTATTAAATATCAGAGTTAGATAGTCCGTTTTGCAACAAACTCATGGTTAGTTACTTTTTCTCGATACATGATGCATACAGTATCTGCAAGGTTATACTCTTCGTCGTCAATGTTGACAAGCAGGAGAGATTTTTGATTGATAATTCCATTAACAGGTGGAGTGTCGTATATATAACATCGGTCGACGTTGAATTCAAATGCTAAAACGGTAGCAAACCAAAAACAGACCATATTATGTGATATGACTCGGAAGTGGAAACTAAGTCCTAGGCCAAAATATAAAAATGACACCCAAATGAAAAAATAAATAAGACAAATTTTATGTTACTAAGAATAGAGAATAATCAGCTCCGAGGGTCATATCTCAGCATAAGGAAGTGAAGAACCTAGTAAAATAATCATCAGTACAGTTAGAGAGCTCTCATTCACGAAGAGCAATATTATTCCCCAAGTTAGCTATTCCTTTGTCAACCATATTCTTCTATTTAAGTTTGAGATGCCACTTTATGGGTACATGTTCATTCGCTCTGGTTTAACTGGATCAAGTGCCAATAATCGCAGTGAGTTCTTTTGTCTTATTACAATCTCACTAGCACCTGCACAAACCATTCAAAACTCCACATAAGTAATGATATGTGAAAACGAAGAAAAAGGATAAAGTAAAGCAGTCTGCCAATATCAAAGCTCTTACAGCTCTCAGTGGTCCCTGCTGATTGTGAGTTACAATAGGTATCATTTCTCATATTCACTGCCCTTAGTCAATCAGTTCGCCAACTTTGAAGCCAAAGCTTTCTGACAAGGTGTAAGTATTTCATTCATCTGAGCAATTTGGTGCAAGAGTTGGGCAATTCTCTGGAAACGACAGTACCAGAAGTTAAAACGAGTACAGCATAACAAAGAGGAAATTGTAGTAAAGAATGTATGCCTAGAAGTTAAAGAATCATTATGAATCAGGTAAAGACAGAGATGAATCAAGATAGCATGTCAATCACAGTCCCGCCTACATGCACAAGTCTCACCGACTGCTTTCCATCGGCAAAGACAAGCAGAATGAAAATGAATTCACTAAAATAGAAATAGTAACATGATCTAGGTTCATGTAGACAACAGGATGACTTATTCCTTCCCAGAATCTCATTCTATTCGCTGCCAGTAAGATTCCAAATTGGAACAATAAATTAAGGATGAACCATTAGGTTTCCTCTTGGGTAGAAAACAATGAGATGCTTAACACAGGAGAATAACACATCTGCATCAATCTGGTAAAGCTATATCGAAGTCACCGCAAGGCCATCACCCAGGATATGGGTGTTTAACACTTCTATAAACCAACACTATTCATTCATTCTCTTATACGTACAATATATAAACTACGTGACAATTTAATATTCAAGGGATCAGACCAAATCAAGTTCTTCTATATGAAATTTCTGCCACCAACTGATTTTTGTCTTTGTCTTAAGTCACACTACTAAAATCAACAGTGTGAAAATAACTCCCAGCTTGATCAGACGTAATCTATTGGCATTTACAGAAACATCCTAAATCAGAATCACATAAATTTATTGGGAGGGATTGGCAATGGCATGGGCCCTTCAGGATCTGGCATCAACACAGATGATAGTCATGGTGGGCTTAGACTTGTCGACAGTGGTATGCTTTCTGCATTATCAACGCTACTCTTGTCTGGCTTGATGATGCTCTAGTGGGGTTGAGAAGATTGGTAGCCATAACTGAAGCCTGGTGGGGCATGATGGACATTGGTGATGCTGTGTTTCACTGCGCAGAAGTGGGTATGCATGTGATTATGTTATTCGCTAGGTGTTGAACTAGATACTGTCAGTTTTTTGGTTCCTTTTCCCTCAGTTTCCTTTTTTTTTCAATCCTTAACCCTTCTCCCTCTTACTTGGGTAAAAAGATGGGCCTTTGATTCTTTTCAAGTAATATTAGGGTGTTGCTTCGGAACTCTCCTCTCCCACTTTTCTTCCTTGTTCTATCTGTACATCTGGACCTAAGATAATTTTGTTGAAAGTTTGGCTTCCCTTTTCCTAGGTTATTAGAAGTAACGAGGAATCAGCATGGACTGGAAACATTCCTCTCTGGCACTATAAAAGACTCAACTTTCTATCAGACAAGTTTATTTTTTTTCTCTTTATAATTAGAAAAGACCAGGTTATCCAGTTACATGATCAAAATTTCATCAGCGGCTCTTTTGGATTTGATATTTACATTTTACCTACTAAAAATGAAGAAAGCGGTTCGGTAGCTAATACTGTAGTTATTAAACATTACCAACCTCATCTTTCTGCTTGATAACGGTCATCAGATGATCTTCTCGCGTCTGTCTCCGCCTTCGCCTCAGCCAACGCCAAACCTGGATGCACATCCACCATGACATCAGGACCGCAGAAGCTGCGGGTCCAATGGAACAAATATCCGCTTTGTTGGCAGAATAATTTCGGAATGGGGTAAACATGGCAACAATCTTGGAACGTAAGATCTCGAGGCCATTACCCATCCAACCAGTGGAGTAACTGTTCTTCCGAACCAGAAAATCGGACGGTGGCGGTGGCGGTGACGGCAGGCCCCACATATCAGTTTCGGAGGGTGAAAATGTAGAAGAGGACGAAGAGCAGGAAGTTGATGAGGAGGAAGGAGATTCTGGGATGTGCTCAAATTGATGCGAATTTGAATTAATGTGGAGGTTTTCATGGTTAGATGGGGGAAAGACGAAGTTTTCATCGTAATCTTGGAAATCTCTGATGACCACCATTGACCCTTGTTGCAATTTGGTGTTCGGGTTTCTGAAAGGAGAGGGGTGAAGGAAATTCGAAGTACAGGTTTGCTCCAAATTTTCTGAACCAACTGAAAGCAGATGATCCACCATTGTTGTAGGAGCACCTGATGTCTACTGACAGCCGAGGAAGAGGTAATTGGAAAGCGCAATCAAAAGCAGCCGCAGGTTGATTTCATTTGCCCACCATTCTCTCTTTCCTCTTTCGCTGGAACTTTCTCTTTCACCTCATGAGAGCCACAACCTTGTCCAGTATTGAAGACTAGGACCCGGGCCAAGCAAATACGGAACTGGGCTTTAAACAATATGAATTGGAATCTGATGGATTAATGGGCCTAAATCGGGGATTAATTTTTACACCGGAAATATACTTGGGGAGGTAAGGGTATTAATTTGGGTTGGGTGGGTGTGAAAATCAACTCCGGCCTCAGATACGAATGCCTTAAAATATATGGTTTAGCCGAATTTGAGTATTTAAGACATAAGCTTGCATCCATACGAATGAATCTAGTACTTTGGCAGTTACTGTTGTGGCTATCTGCATGCCACAGTCCCTAACACAGAATCAGAGAAGGACTGTGACGGCAACATCTAACTTGGAAAATACTATTTGTGGATGTCAGCAACGCAGCCATGTTCTCTCATCGTCCTCGACGGTTGCCGTTTCTAAAGTCAAAACCATTCTAGTCCAACACTAAAAGACGACTTTCCTAGAGAACACGAAAATATTACGGGTTATGGGTTAAATACATAAGAATTGTCAATTTATTACAAGTGACTTTTTCGTTTTTTTTCACTTCGTATGGTCAACGCGCACCTAAAAATTAAAAACTATTAACACATCACACACAAAGCTTGGGATAATTGAAAACTCTACACGTGTCTGTATGCAATTCTAGTGGCTTAGCTAGCTGTTCCAGTGCCAGCATGCAAAGCAATATAATGGTAAATCCAATCCTATCCTATCCCATATAAACGCCAGCTTCCGAGAATTTACATCACGGGCGTGATAGAGTAGAGTGCGGGAAGCTCGTCCACAAAAAGGACGCTGTAAATTTGTTCCGCGGTTATAGCTGTCATTGGGCGGAGAGAGAAAGAGGACACAAGCGGGAGAAGAAGAGTAAGACGTAGTGGAATTTGGTCCGTATATGCAACCAAGGACACGGGGCCAACACGATGCTATTTCTCCTAACCTTCTCTTCCTCTTGCTGCTTCAAATTATCACTCTCTGCTTCTTCGTCTTCGCCTTCACTATTCCAGATTATCCATTAGAGACTGTCTGTGCTTTGCTTTCTGCAAATGGCGGGGGAATCGTCTTCGTCTTCATTTTCATCTTCACTTGTCTTGTCCGTGGATTGTCTCGACGACGTTGAAGACTACGTTTGGGTCAGTGCTCTTGCTTTTGTTCTTATTCTCTTCATGTTGTTTGCTTCCTCAGAAAATGCGGGAGGGAAAATACATGGACTGCCATCGGTTTTGTAGAATTTTATTTTATTCGCCGAATCACCTGTTTTTATCTTGATTATGCCATCTTTTTCTCGTTTCTCTTCTCTATTAGATAGCGTTTTTTTAAATGTTGTTTGATACTTGATAGAAATACGTAGCTGGATGAAGTGAAATTGAACGTTTCTTCTTCTTTCTCCGAAAACTTTTTTGTTCCGTTGAGCACTGGTATTATAGCGGTTCTGGTCGACATTTGCTATTTTTTCTGATTATTGGAAGCCATTTTAGAGTTTTCCTGTAGTCAACTATATTGACTTATTTTGGCTCACAGCAAGAATAGTACATGCTCGTACCTGACAGTTGTGCGCGGACTTTTCTTTCTTCTAGTTCTGTTTCTTTGGCTTGCCTCTTTCTATTTATTTGTGTCTGGTTTCTAAGAAGAAACATCGAAGAGACAAGTCTTCTTGTTAGCGCCTTCCTTTTCGCTTCAACTATAATCTGGTTGGTGATATATCCGAGGACAAGAAAAGACAACTGGGATCTGTTTGTACATTATTATTTTGTGTCTCCATGTAAGGAAGAATAATAGTTTTTCAGATATACTGCTTCAATATTTAATATTTTTATTTCTGATTTTAAAATGTTGATTATTTTTGTTTCTTCAATTTATTTTCTAGATCAAAATACAGAAGTTAAGAAAATACCTTGCCAACTAAGCAATGGCAAAATTTTGTAAAATTGATTTAAAACAGTCTTTTAAACCCATCTCTGTTTATAATGAGAGATTAACTACTAAGATAATGACTGACATCCGGTCAAATTGCAGGAGAATCAAGCAGAAGTTCCATTGCCATCGGACGCATTTCATCACGTTTTTGAACTTGTGCTGAATGGAAATGAGGCATTTCGAGAGAACCGTATGGAAGAGGTAATTGGTACTTTACTTTATTTTGTATTTCAGTGTTCCAATATTCTGTTTTTCTATAGTGAAACAGAGATGCTTGTGTACCATTAAAATGAAAAATGAAAACAGAAGATGAAAGTAGTAATAAGTTAACTATTTTCTTACGTAAGGTCAAGCTTTCTTTTCCCCTCATCACAACTGTTCCGAATGCAGCCAAGGTTGTTCCTTCTTCTGCTTACCCTTGAGAATATTGTTCAGGCAATCAACTTTTACACCCGAGCAAATAACATCAAAACTGGTGATCCTGTTATCCTCAGCAATCGAAGTGCAGCTTATATCAGGTTAAGCATTGCTTGACCAATACAACAAGCTATTCTTATTTCTTAAAATCGTCCAGTAACTTCTCTTTCATTTTGTTAAACGTGTTGATCCTATGGCCACCATGTTATTTTTCAACCAGGATTAGCCAATTCTTGAAGAACAGATCTCCATCGGCTTCAGAATATAAACCTTTGAGAGGGCTCGATCCTACAACGCATGCTGAAGTATGTTTTATTGCATCACCTTGTCCATGATGTAAATATTATCTTCCTTCCAGACTGATTTTTACTTATTAAATTAACTATCGATGAACATTTCAGCTTGGTTTGAAGGATGCTGAGAAGCTTGTTAGCATCCGAAGTAATTCAGTAAAATCATACCTTTTAAAGGCCAATGCGCTTTTTTTGGTAAGAGTCTCCTAGTGGCTGATCATTCTTGTAGTTTAATCATTTTTGAGGGAAATATGTGGATATATTTTTCTATATATCAGTTAATATGGAGTGTGTCTGTGTTTGTATAATGTATATGTTTTTAATGATTTACATTTTTTTTTTTCATTTTACTCTAGTGCCTGTAGTCTCTGATGCATTTCTCTATCAAGCTAATTGCACCAAATTGAAATTATCTTGATATTACCTTGTTTTGTATTGACAGTTGGAGAAATATGGAAAGGCCCGGGATGTTATTCTTTCAGGCCTTCAGGTTGATCCATATAGGTATTTCAGATTTACTTTTTTATATATATATATATATATTTATTACTTATTCAGTTCTATTTCTTGCCCTTTTTCCCCCCCGTGGAAACATTGATGAAGACTCAGAATATATAGCCTATTTAATATTTATCTATTTAGTATATTCTATCTATGAATGCTTTCTTATTTCTTTCTGGTATCATGCAGTAATTCTCTTCGAGCTTCTCTTAAAAATTTGGAAAGAACGTCAACTAGTTTGATGGGGACCAGTAAACATGGACATGCAGAGCGTACTGATGATTTTGATTGCATTCTTTGCCTGAAGTTACTGTATGAACCTGTTACAACACCTTGTGGACACTCTTTTTGCCGCTCATGTTTATTTCAGTCAATGGATCGTGGTTGGTATTTGCTTTGGGGTTATATTTTCTGTGGGAACTCATATTCTATGTTCTGCTGATCAATGTCCCATTTGGTTAGGTAACAGATGCCCATTATGTCGGACAGTTCTTTTTATTAGTCCTAGAACGTGCTCCATCAGGTGAGTTAACTAAATGAGATATCACAACGTAAAAATGGGTGTATTGATATATCCATCCACAAAAAAGTTCTGCATTCCTGTTTCTATTGTTTTCAGTTAGGACATCTAGTTTGTAGTAGGACAGCTATTCAGTAGTTCAAACGATAATATATTGCAAACCTATATGCCAAAGGCATGGCAGTAACAGCTTTTTTGTTAACCAACTTTTCTACATTAATAATATGGCATTGTTGAGGCACAAAAGCCCCTTGAAAACCATAGTGCTCCCCCTGATAATGGTCTTAGGCCTATGTTAGAATTTTATAAGATCTAGTGACCATTTGAAAGGTCTAATGGGTGTAATGCATGATACCTTCTTATTTTTCTTTTTCGTAAACCCAAAAAAAAAAAAAAATGACTTATGTGGACTTCTTCCAGTGTGACATTGAACAACATTATACAAAAGAACTTTCCAGAGGAATATGCTGAAAGGAAGCAAGAGCATGACAGTTTGGCCCACTTCGGTGTGGATTTGTTGCCACTTTTTGTCATGGATGTCGTCATTCCATGTCAAAAGTTTCCACTGCATATATTTGAACCTCGGTACAGACTTATGGTGAGTTGGTCAATGGTTTCCAATTATCATAAGAAAAATTAAAATTTGAATATATCTTGAAGGTGGTAGTTGATATTTAGTTTTTCTGCAATTTGTCTCTGAAATGGTCTGGTCAGTTTTATTTTGGACAGTCCTTTAGCGTTCTTAACTGTATGTGAATACTCCCATCTATGGCTGCTGGTGATTAGAAGTTATTCTCGTTGCCCTAAAACTGTAAATGCATAAGTGATATCAATCAGCAATAATGACATGTATGGATTAAGGTTAATTGATCCTACTTGCATAGCACCTCATGTGACGGTTAGTGTTAGCATGAAATTTAGGAGATATGTTTTTTTCATTCTGTGGAGGAAAGGAATAGTAACTAACCATATGGCGTCTTTGAAGTTTCCAATTTCCTAGATGACAGTAGTATTTATATTTAAATCACGGTGACATTGTTATATTTCTAACTTCTATACTTGTGTATTTTTTCAAAACAGGTCAGAAGAATAATGGAAGGCAATCATCGCATGGGAATGGTAAATTATTGTAACTGATCCTTTTGTTCCCCTTTCCCTTCTTAAGGCATATTGGAACGATCCAATCTCTCACTGTTTCTGGGTTTGCTTTGTCTATTAATCATGTAGGTGATAGTTGATTCTACAACAGGTTCCTTAGCTGAGTTTGCCTGTGAAGTGGAAATCACTGAGTAGGTGCTTGGTATCTTTTTCCACCCAACAAAGCACACATAACTCCACAAAACGCATAACTATAAATGCTACATTATTCAAATAAAATGATTTTTCTGTTTGATTGTGTAGGTGTGAGCCTCTTCCAGATGGACGTTTCTATATAGAGGTGAAAAGATAACTGTGATTTTCCTATACATTGCATGCATTTTGTCCAAATGAAGTTATGAAGTTAAATTTCTGTCTCGCTTTCAACTTTAGAGGGAGAATACACTTCTGTTATCTTCTGTGAAAGAGCTTCTCACCATATTTTCTTTCTCCATGTTCAAAGCATCTGTCTTGTGGAGTTCCTTGTTTATTTTATGGGGCTTTCTGTGTGTATAGGAGGAATTCAACTTAATACTTGATGAGCTATTACAGGATTGGCATAAGCTGAATATTTGCTAACTACACCCAACAATGATTTTATGAAACTTTCAAAAAGTTTTCATGGTTATCTGTATTACATTAACAGGGACTTGCTCTTTCCTAAGTTTTAATAATTAATTAAATGTGTAAGGAAGTATTTCTTCGTGCAGATTGAAAGTCGCCGGAGGTTTCGCATGATCAGATCTTGGGATCAGGATGGGTGAGTTGTCACTGGGTGTTATATTGGACAAATTCTCTTGCTATTAATCTGGGTTTTTTAAGGATATGGCTTGAATGCATTCCTTTGTTTTATGTAGATATCGTGTTGCAGAGGTTGAATGGATACAGGATATTATACCATCAGAAGGGACAAGAGAGAGGGAAGATGTAAGTTCTCCATACAATATTTGCTCCATATTTGTTTATAAGCTTAGCTGATATATGGGCAACAATATATAATTTTCAAAAATATATACAACTTGAAGCATTGTAGCCTTCTTATGAGATAGGCTCGTAAAGTTTAAGCGAAGATACTACCAGATATTAGAATTGCATTGTGTTGATAATTCATCCTTTTAACTTATTTCTGTGCTCTACAGTTGCAGCAGTTGACATATAATGCAGCAGAATATGCTCGATCATGGATAAGAAGGGAGAAAGAAGCTGCTAGACAAGGTAAAATACTTGAATCAAGGTCTTCCTTGAATATTTCTTGTTGACCAATAATCCAAATAGTTCGATCATCTCCTATTCCAGATATTCTCTTTTGTGCCCTTATGATGCACTACTGCATTAGTTAATCGCAGAATTCTCATGCAGATCTAAGAAGATTTGAGAAACTCCAGTTTGTTGAAGCGATGATGCCCCCAACACGAGACCCCGAGCGCTTCAGTTTTTGGGTGCCCTTGCTGTTTTTATATCAATTATATATATGTGTGACTCGACGTTTCCATTTTTCGTTTACATTGCTCTGTACTTGTATATGCTTGATTGCAGCTTGCTACGTTATCAAACCGGAAGCCTTCAGAAAGATTGGATCTTTTACGCATTAGAGATACCAAAGAGGTATTCAGCCATCTTTTTATGTAAAGGAAAATATCAGAGTGCATGGTACCAATCTGTTCTATTGTATACCACGCATGACATACTAGGACCATGAGTCATATTTTCTTGCCATTTCTTTGCAGAGGATTAAACGTGGGCTGATATGTCTCCGAGGAGACGAACAACGCCGCCGGATTCAGTAAGTTGAGCTGCTGTGCGCTATCCCTATCATTGCATTGAATATACATAGAGTCAAATTCACTCACAAATCATTCAATATTCTTTGGCCTCTCATAAATGGCTTTCGAGGTCATTTTTGCTGTAACATGTTTTCAATATTTATCATGTACAGAACACGTTTCTTTGATCATCCCATTTTTCGCATCAACAGACGTTAAATGTTCTACCAGTTCGTAGGTTAGTAACTTTTGCGAGATAATACCTCTTGAAAGGGTTTATAATTTGAAAACAATCATCGAAATTGCTAAAATATTAAATATTAATATACTCATCGTGCTTCAGCAATTTATTACAGGTTCAGCGATAAAATTTCGCATAACAGCCCAATTAAAGTTCAGTTGGCATAATAATTCGAGATCTTTCCACGAGTGGTTTCCCTTGATGGCACTTGAACTTTATATTTGCTATTCTCACATGGCAAAGAAAAATAATGAAAGTCCTACCCAAGTAAAACACGGGACAGGGTGAGGAGGCATGGCCAACAAGACTCTGCTAAAAATGGCATTGGCTCCTACGTGGTTTGCAAATGTTAATTATTTGATTTGAAGTATTTTAGGACAAATATCCTTACTTGCTTAAATTTGAGGATTAGGGTCCAACGCATAGCTCGCCTTGATTCATTCATTTACCAAGATTCTCTCACCATCAAAGATCAAACCCCCAAAACATACAACCCTGCACTGCACGTTTTCCCCATAGTCCCTTTCCCTTTCAACGAAATCCTCTAACTCCATCTCCAAGCCTGTAACTCGTTCCCTCTTCCCGTGTTTTGTTTCTCTAACTGCTGCAACCGTTTCTGCCCCTACGTACAAATGACATCCCTCCGAAACTCACGTTCAGTTTCTTCTCCAATACCCTCTAACCGCCACCGTCGTCACCATTGTCCTCCTCCTCCTTCGTCCTCTTCTTCTTTATAGCGTTGGCTCTCATGGTTGATTCTCATCATGTCCACCCCTCACCACCGTTATTAAATTAACTCCGCCGCTGAAAAAAAAAATGGGAGGAGAGAATAAAGGGGCGGCGAAGCCTCAAGCTGTCTCCTCCCTTTGCCTTGTTTTTTCTGTGTTCCTCTTTAGCTTCCCCAATTCTGCTTTGGCCGGTAACTCTTCTTTCTCACCTCCTATTAATTATCTCATTGATTGCGGGTCCACCAACCAAACCGTGCTCCAGGATGGACGAATCTTCAAATCTGATCATGATTCCACTTCTCTCCTCTCTACCAACGAAGAAGTCCAAGCTTCAGTTGACTCCGTCAATCTGAATGTCTCTTCCTCTCTTCCTCCCTCATCTCTGCCTTTATATCGAACAGCAAGAATTTTCTCAGAGAAATCCACCTATACCTTTCACATTCCCAAAACAGGTCCACTTTGGGTTCGTCTCTACTTCTTCCCTCTTCCACACGCTTCCTATGATCTAAAAAGCGCTGTTTTCTCCGTTCAAACTGATCGTATTGTGCTATTGCATGACTTCTCTGTGAGGAACGACAGTACGCTATTGTTCAAAGAATACCTCGTCAATGTTTCTGACAGTAGATTCTCCCTCAAATTCATGCCCAATGAGAACTCTTTTGCATTCATCAATGCTATTGAGGTTGTCTCTGCCCCTGACACTCTTATCTCGGATTCAGCAACCACAGTTTCCACTCATGGAGAATTCAAAGGCTTGTCTCATTATGCTTTCCAAATATCTTACAGATTAAATGTTGGTGGCCCACAGATACCTCCTAACGAAGACACTTCGTCAAGAAATTGGGAACCTGATAACCCATATAACATCTTCCCTGATGGAACAGGGGATGCTTCTGTTCCAGCTAAAAGCATCAAATACCCAGAAACAGGGGCTACCCCTTTGATTGCTCCTAGCTCTGTTTACGCAACGGCTGCACAGCTGAAGGATGCTCAAGTAAGTGAACACAATTTCAACCTCAGTTGGAGAATGAACGTGGAATCAAATTATTCCTATCTAATAAGAATGCACTTCTGTGACATTGTGAGCAAGAGCCTTAATCAGTTATACTTCAATGTATATATCAATGAAATGGAGGGTGTGTCAGATTTGGATCTCTCATCAGAAACAAAAGCTCTAAGCACTGCTTTTTACAAAGATTTCGTGCTTGATGCATCTGCAATCACAAAAGGTTATATCACAGTACAGGTAGGCGTTGATAATCTGCTGCAGGGCACAAAGAACGCAATTCTGAATGGAGTTGAGGTGATGAAGATGAGCAATGTCGCCAATAGCTTGGATGGTTTATTCACTGTGGATGGGAAATATATGGGACCAAGTTCAATAACAAATGTATTGAAAATTGTTGCTGCTGTTGGGTTGGGATTGGCTGCTACGGCAATGCTGTTTATAGCAATGATTTGTATCCGGTGGCGCAAGAGACCTCAAGGTTCGGACAAGGGAAACAATATCTCATCATGGCTTCTCCCACTCTCCTCAGCCAAGTGTAAATCTAATCTGTCTTCATACAAAAGCAGTAAAAGCAGCGGCTCTCGAAGGTCCAGCAAGTTTGGATCCCGCAAGAGCAAGAATGCTATCTCTGGTTACTTCACCACAAACGGAATTGGACGATTCTTCCCTTTCAGTGAATTACAACAAGCCACGAAGAATTTCGACGAAAATGCAGTAATTGGGGTTGGAGGTTTTGGAAAAGTGTACCTTGGAACCTTGGAAGATGGCACTAAAGTTGCTATAAAACGAGGAAACCCAAGTTCTGAGCAAGGCATCAATGAGTTTACAACAGAGTTAGACATGCTTTCCAAGCTCCGCCATCGCCATCTTGTATCACTAATCGGTTTCTGCGATGAAGATCCAGAAATGGTTTTGGTCTACGAATACATGGCTAATGGCCCTTTCCGTTCTCACCTTTATGGCTCAAATCTTCCCCATTTGTCTTGGAAACAGAGGCTTGAAATATGCATTGGTGCTGCTCGTGGCCTGCACTATCTCCATACTGGTGCAGCTCAAAGCATCATACACCGTGATGTGAAGACAACAAATATTCTCTTGGATGAAAACTTCGTTGCCAAAGTTTCAGACTTTGGCTTGTCTAAAGCAGTAGAAAAAGCCTACGTGAGCACTGCAGTGAAGGGTAGTTTTGGATACCTTGATCCTGAGTACTACAGGAGTCAACAGCTAACAGAGAAATCTGATGTTTACTCTTTTGGGGTTGTCCTTTTTGAGGTACTGTGCGCGAGGCCAGTTATTTGCCCAAAGCTGCCAAGGGAGGAAGTTAACTTAGCCGATTGGGTAATGCATCAGCATCAAAGAGGCATGCTTCATACGATGATTGATCCACGCATTATTGACACTATCAACTCTGAATCGCTTAAGAAGTATGTGGAAGCTGCAGAGAAATGCCTGCATGATCATGGTGTAGATAGGCCCAGTATAGGAGATGTGTTGTGGAATTTGGAATATGCTCTGCAGCTGCAAGAGTCTGCCTCACAGATTCATGCCCCAGAAGATAAAAGTGCAAACTGTATTGATTTTAGGAACCCAGATGACAGGAAAGAGGATCACTCAATTGCAAGTACTAGTGATGGGGCTGATCTTACTGATGTCACTTTGTTTTCTCAGATTGCAAATTTCCAGGGCAGGTAAAGCTATAATCACAATTAGAAACAAGGAAAATGCTACTTTCTTGGAAGCAGAGCTTGAATATCAAATGACCGGTGAAATTGGGTCAAATAGAAGGGCTGGTCTTTTATAACTTGAGAAATTTGGGTTCAAATATTTTTGAAAAATATGCTACCTGATAATATTTCGAACGTAATTGTCTCCAAAAGAATAATGAAGAGTTTGGAAATCATATCAGATATTCATGGAAGAATTGCAAATTCAATTGTTGTACTTTATTTTGTGTAAAGATGTCTACTTTTTCTTTATCTGATCTTCCTCCATCTTTCTCTCAACGCGAGTGTTATAGTGACCTGTGGGGTATGGAATTTTATGTATCATTAGTTAATTTAGAGTCTACACATTTTGGCTGCTTTCCTGCAAATTATGTACTAGGAGGGGGAAAAAAATTCACTTTTTAGCTTATACTTTATTGTAGTCTTCTAATATTATTATTTAGTGATCTTGAAACTTCTACTACAAGCCTTCCCACCAAATGCCGTTACATCAAATGAGAAAGGGACTGATATACTAAACCAGATTCTCTGAAGTATGATAAAGGAAAGGAAGAAATGAGACGAACATAAAAAATATTTGGGATTGGTAAGCCGAACAAAACCACGTGAGGCCGAGGAGTAAAGTCCAACTTCATTCCTGGGTTGGGTTTGAAGCTGTTAGCCCAAACAAGTTATAAGACTCTTACCAACTGGGCTTTGAATAGAGTGAGTAGACCATTTCTTTTCTCATCCTCTTCTTTCCTTTTCACACCTCTCCTTTTTTTTCATTTGCATATTTACTAAAATGCCCCTAACACTTAACACGTCCTTCCCTCGCAGATTTCGCTGTTTTAGTTAAATCCGGAAGTCAATTTAAACGCCTGAATATAACCAAGTCTAAAAGTGTACGAGAATACGCTTCCGAATTTATTAAGAAGTGTTTTGAGAGTTGTAGATTTTAAGGGTAATTATGTAAAATCATAAAAACAAAAAAAAGGGGTGGGTGGGAGGATGGAAGGGTCAATCCCAGAGATGATAGTATGAAAGAATTGTATCATGTTCTTTTTTCTCCCAAAACCACTATTCCCATAAAACAAAAGAATCAAAGCTTTCAAGAGTTTGGTGGTATGTTATTGTAGTTTTGAAGGGGTCTTCTTAAATAATCAAGTGACATTAGACCTAATCTAAGCTCATTTAATCAGACAAGGATGCCTTAGCCTTAGCCTTAGCCTTAGCTCACACTTTTTTGTAATTTTGTATATATATTGAATTTTGAATTTTCAAGTGACATTAGACATAAAAGTCCTCTTGTTTGGCAAAAACTTTGAAGTCACTATTTGAAAATTCAATATTCAATTTTTTGTTTATTTGAAAACTTTATTTTAGATGTCTACAGAGTTTACTTTATAAATCATTATTTTTCTGAATTCAAAACCCATGCTATTTACAATTATTATTACTCACCTAAGCCTAAATGCGCCTAATCTTTTTTCTTCAAAGGAGAAAAAGAAATCCTGAATGCCTAAGTGTCTACATTATTTATGGTATTTTGTCTTCCATCACCTAATTAAATTTAAATTCATTTTTTTCGGGTAGAATGTCACCAAATACACTGACATCTCACCGATGGAGGCTAATACCTAATAAATAGAGCTGAAATACGTACAAGTTAAATTATGGAATTAGATGGTATTTCTTCCATATTCTAATAACATATATATTCAATGATATAAGATAAGGTTCCAATCAAAAAGATAATGCATAATCTCATTGGAAAACCCTCTAACTAACTAACTAATCAAGTCAAACTCACCAATTGCATGATTAATAATTTGATTTAATTGGTGATGATATGTGGAACGTCATAATGCCCAAAGTAAGACCCTGTGCCCCACTTGCCATTATAAATTAGAGAAATCAGATGTTAAATTGTAAAAAAATAATTATCATTATTGTAGTTTATTTAATAATAGTAATATGTTATTGTAGAATGTTTCATTGAAAGTTCTGGTGGGTTGCATTATTTTTATAATTATTATCTTCAATATTATTATAATATCTTGCAAGCTAAGAATTATTCAGTTAGCATGTGAAACATACCAAAACTAAGGTCGTGGTCCTACGTCGTAAATCATTGTGTTATAAATTCACCATTTGTATATTATGGAAACTAGAATTGAATATTCCTTTACTTGTCTGTCAAGCTGTAATTTTCCTTTTATCTTTGCACGCATGTATGTATTTTACTCCTTCCACAATAATTTTAAAACGACCCTTAAATTTTAAGAATAAATGGGGCAAGCATACATCGAATGCTTCATTATATATTTCACTTGGGATAGGAAAAGGACTTCATCTAGCCATTATTAAGCCACTATATGATGTGCATTTTAAGCAATCTAAAAGAAGAAAGCATTTTTTTTTTTTAATAAAGTTTCACATGATTAATAGATATTTAAGTTTTTTAAGCATGATGATATGGATTTTATCTTAACTATACATATAAAAAAAAAGTTTTGATGGGACAAATGTAGTTATTTTAGGATTTTTCATGTCTTAAAAGTAATTAATTTTCTTATTATTGATTGATGAATACCTCTAATAAATATCAAAATGAAAAAAAAAATTATAAACAAGATGTGAGTTATTAATAGATAAGCTGGAAAGCTCTTTACAATATTAAGAGTTTAAATTTATATAAAAAAATATATTTAGTAATTACTTCACTTTTTATATAAAATTAATTTTATTTTTAATGTGAAATAAAAATATTTATGAATTTTTTTTTTTTTTTAAAAAAAGAAGAATAAGAGTAAGAGAACTATTTCACCAGCATGGCAGAAAAAGGTAGAGTAAAACTTGATTCTATTGCAGGGTTAAAAAAAAAATCGTATGATTAAAGTATGGTTGCTTAACACCAAAAACATGACATACCAAATTTCTTATTTGGTATGCTTTATGAGAAAACACAAAGAAGAGCAAAAAGTGTGGTTTAAACAAGGTCCAAACCTCTCCACCTCGGCAGTTGTTAACTTAATTGTTGTTGGCCAATCCATTTCTTCATAACACCAAACCCTTAAAATCTCAAACCTACCGGTATCTTACAAAACAAGACCAAATCCATTAAAAGAAAGACAAGGAAGAGCCAACTCCCTTGTAAAAACTTGCTTCATATATACGATACAATACCCCTTTTAGTGAGAAAGCATCAAACTCATCTCCCTCTTCTGCAGAGAAAAACACAGGCTTAGATCCAATGGAAGGTTCAGGCAAAATTCTCAGAAGATCAATTCATAGTTTTCTTCAAAACTACCATTATTTTACGTCAACTGCAGCTTTTCTTCTTCTTCCTTTCTCTGCTTCAATCCTCCTCTCTCAAGCTCCATCCCCTGCCTCATCATCCCTTTTGCCACACATATACAGTCGCCTTAGGACTCTGTTTGTTGCCGCTGGATTTCCTTCATCATCACAATTGTTTAGCACTCTTAACTTAAAGGTTTCCCAAACAATCACTTCTTCAATTCTTACTTTTCCTTTCTCCTTAACCCTCCTTCTTGTTGCTAAAGCATTCGTAATTCATGCTCTCAACCACAATAAACCAACTTTTCCTCCTTCATTTGCTTCAATCGTATCCCTTTATAAGCCACTGCTTCACACTTGTATTTGGAACTCATTGTTGATAATCTCTGCTATTGCCACAGCTTTCTCTCTTCTCTCTTTAACCTTTAGTTGTTTTGAAGGACTTGGCTTCTCTTCTCCCAGTTCGTTCTTGTTGCTGTCAGCAGCTGGGGCAGTTTTGTTTTCTGTGATTCTTGCAAATGCGCTTGTTATAGGCAATATGGCAATGGTTGTATCTGGTATGGAGGAGCGTGGAGGGTACATGGCAATTCTGAAAGCTTGTATTTTGATAAGGGGAAGGACATCAACTGGCTTGTTCCTGGCACTGCCAGTAAATGTGATCTTGGCCGCCATTGAAGCTCTGTTCCAATTCCGAGTTGTCAGAGCTTATCATATTGCTCAAAGGCCAGGTTCTTCCATGGTTTCAGAGGGCATTCTCATTGCTTACTTGTACTCAATTTTCATTGTTCTTGATACAATCGTAAGCTGCATGTTTTACAAAAGCTGTAAGAGGGAATCTTTGATTGATCCGGATGACAAACATTTGTTGAGGATTGAATTTTCCGAGGTAGAAAATTATGGTTACATGGGCACGAAGAATTTCGAAGAACTACCATGAACACACACAGAGATGGCAGTTAATCGTTCATTCTTTCAAGGCTTTTCGTGGTACTGTTGATAAAGGAGAAGAGGTTACACATTATATCAAACAAGCATTGAACGAATTTGCGATATTGGTTCATGTTGCTTGAAGAAAACCAGGCAACTTTAAGATATTCAACAGGGGAACCTCAGTTGTGTGCAGAAGAACAGACCAGTACAGAGATTAGTGTCCCATTTGTTACTCTCCAATTTCGTCTTCGTTTTATTTCATCTATTTATTTTGTAAAATTGTGAATAATACAATGCCTTTTGGTACTTTGCTTTTACAATGGAATTTTTAGTTATACGAAAGTTTCAGGAAAGAGCCAACATTCTGGACCTCTGGTTCCTTCACAACGGAATTGTTATTCATTAAACAGTTAGATAAATAGTAGTTACTATATGTGGATTAGAATTTACTCCCAGCAAACAAAACATTATAGGTTTCAGTTTCACCTATGCAGGGTTGTGTGTTAATATTCATTGTAAGTTCTATGAATTTAGTTTCGAGTCTTTAAAATTTAATAGAGACAATTTGGACGATTTTCCCAAAAAAAAAAAAATGACAGGTTTTATGCCTGCCAAGACACAAGCTTGAAACAAAACAAAAATAGTTTGTACTATAATTCGATGATCCCGAATGAAAAGACGATAACAGCCAAAAAAGAAAGAAAATCTCAAGACTGGAAAATTTGTTTTAACGGCAAATTCATCTTGCAAGTATCACAAAGTAATTTAACAACGCATTCTGAGAGGTACCATCATTACAGGAAAGTACAATGTACTGGAAAGAAAAAATTCACACAGAAAAAATAAATGAAACAAGAAACCTTTTACACTTCACTAATACTCTATTTTTCACTAGACTAGATAAATGAAACAAGCATTGCTCTCTTGGCCTGCTCTCTTCACTTATATTACAATTACAATACAGAGACCTGACAACTAATTTCTCTTCTTAACCTGACTAACATCTATACAACATTTTCTTGATGGTTTCTTACAAAAATCTCTATCAAAAGACACAAGCTAATTTCTATGTTACATGAGAAAGAATTGAGTCCTACAGGAGAGGTTAGACCACTGTACAAGGTTTCATGGTTGCTACAAATGGACTTCGGTGCTTTACAATCCAAAAACCATCTTCTCTGGAGCCGCAGAAGAATTTTACCATATGAATGCAGTGAGGCGAAGCCATTCATTCTTCTGCACTAGAAGATACGCTCAATACTACAAAATTTCTTCCTGGAATAGATGCATGAGAGACCAGATCTGTCATTTTCACAGTATTCATCGGATGGAAGTGTCTCAAGCAATCACAGTAAGCATCCTTTTTGCATCAAATCTGGCCTTTTCCAGTGTTTTTTGACATGAAAGATCAATGGACCATAAACCCTGATTCAACATCCTGTCAAAGAATCAAAGCCTAAGCCTGTTGCATAGTTCAAAGGTCCGCAGGTGGCAAGAACGTACCATTCCACCTTAATATATCACCCCGAGAGGCTACTGTCACGCCATGATCATGATAAGGGACGCTTATGAACTGGGATCCAGAAGCAGTGCCCTTATCACCACGGGCAGACCTCTGGTCTTCAAAAAGAGCGTGGTGTCGGTGCAAATGAGCAGAAAATCCAGTTTTTATCCATCTTTTGGACTCTTCTTTGTCAGATTAACGCCCTTAGCCTTTTCCATTTCAGCCTCTTTCTCAGCTTTCTTCTTCTCTATCTCTGCTTGTTTGCAATTCTCCTCGTGTGCTTTCCGAAACAACCTTATAAAATTTAAGAGAGTTGCGGTAACTGTAATTGTCAAACCAGCAACAAGTAAGAAGTTAGCTATAACAGAACTTCTCACTAGATATTGCCGAAAATCAAACATAAAAACATGCAAGAATGATGAAACTTAATTCCTTTTAGTCCTCCCTTTTATTTCACCCTGCACCTTACTAATCCTCTCTGCTTCTGTGTCTCTATAACCCTCCATTGTCCCCTATCCATCTCCGTCCATTCTGCAGTGCATCTACTCTCCCACTTATTAAACTTACACTTCTCAAGAATGATATGACTACTCAATGCGGTTTCGACCACATATTACTAAATCCAAATTCAACCAAAAACATGCAAATTCCTTTCTTAACCCCCAGAGTTGAGAATCCCACTTCTGAATTAGCCCAATTTCTAGAAAAGTGAAAAACGGTTCCAACCATAGAATCACAGATGTAACAACAGAGAGGATAAGTACATTCTCAAAAAACATCCAGTAAATAAGCAGTAATCTAATACAACAGAATCCACCAGTAAAAAAGCAATCATAACAACAAAATGAAAAGGCATTATTTAGCGATTTACCTTGCTCAAATGGGAAGCGGGCAGGATCCTCACCGAAATATAGCGCAAGTGCATCTGCATTTCTACCCTGTCCACAGACAAAATACATGATCATTCTTTCCCTTTATACCACCGCATGAAGTACCCAAGAGATTGTTATGCATATTACCACCACAGAATATAGGTTTGTTACAGATGCCACCTCTGACTCAGCAACAGCAACGAATCCTTTCAATGTCTTTAAAGAACAGAAATTATAATCAGACAAGAAGCTATGAAAACTAAGTTCTTAGTATTTGCATATAATTATAAATGCTATAATAATGTGCAAAGACCACGTCTAAATTCTTGCATGCAATGTTGTATTTGTATATAATTATAAATAAGTTCTCAGTCGTCCTTTTAAATACTCTTGTGTTGAATAAGATTTTTTATTTTTCCTTAAAAAAAAATACTAATCTGCATTTGTGAAGACAGTGTAAGTGTTATAGAGTACATCTTCAACCCATAATATTATCAGCTTTTACTAAAACAGGAAGGTGGTGCTGATACAAAGATGGCACCACGTCAATATAGAGAAACAGCTAATTTGAATCCCATTTTATCAATCAACAGTTTAGGACCAAAAATCTCAATCAACTTTGTTAACTATAATGAAGCAACCAATTTAAACAAAAAAATTACTACAGCTGCAAACGCACAGATGTAAATAAGAACTACCAAGCCTTGACCATAAACTTAATTTATAATTATAATAGTAATCAAAGAAACTAATCTGTCCACTGTACTGATGATACAGGAAAACCGGAGTCATGATTCACTTTTGTAATCCTCGTTCAAGAAGCAGAACTTTTGCGAGTTTTTCCTACTTCTTTTTCCCTCTGATACAATGAAGAAACAAAGTTTGACGTAAAAGGCTAAACACCTTACGGAAAACTTCAGATACAGGGCCATCATTTTCGGATGCAGCAAGTTCTTGTTTGACTTTTTCTAATCCCTTAATGATTGCCTGCATTTCTTCTGCTAGTGACTTCAATTGTATCTATAAGAAAGAAGATTTCCAATGAATATACATTTTAATCCTACTACCAAATAACAAAAATTGGTTCCAAAACAAATTATCACCTTAGAAGCAGCTTCCAGGCTAACAAGGTCCTTGTGAAAATCAAGGAGTCCAGGTGACTTGTCCGCTAGGACCTAGAGCCAAATAGGAGAAAGGGAAAGATAAATCACTTAATAATATCTTCTTTCATTGCAATTGAGACTCGGATAATTTATTAATTTATATTCTCTAATTGTAATTGAGATTCGTACCTTGCAAAGATAATGCATCAATGTCATCTTACTGTTTGAAGCACGGGTGTCAGTGAGCTTTAAAAGACTATCCAACTTGAATCCAATAGCAGCTCCTGCATAGAATGACAACATTATTGCTTCTAATTGTTCCATAAATAGATAGACCCAATCAGATCTAAGAAAATTGTATTGAAGTTTGAATACTAACAAATAAGAAGGGCAAAAAATACACTAAGTGTTAAAATTATAGAGAGCGGACTTTATATATTTTTACAATGCCCAGAAGTTGATGATGTTAAGGGTATTGCCATTACTAAGAAAGCAAGAAAAACTAACCCCTTGCCGTTCCTTGATTCAATGTATTCCCTAAATACAGAATTTTCTTCATAATCTCCTTCAGTTTGACTGATTTTCGAACCTGATAACCAAGACAAAACACAGCTGGTTAAAGAAATACATAGAACAGGATAAATAATAGTGTCACAAGTCAGGTACCTCTTCACAGGCTGAGTTTACAGTGGTCAAACTCTTCTTAAATTCTATAATCTGTAACAAGAGGAAAATATTACAACTGAAGCAAGAAAACCAAATCCAAATGAAATTCAGAAAAATATTACAGCTACCACCAAACCTGAGAACCAAACTGGATCTTGAAGGAAAATACTCTTAATTTTGACTCCACCCGTGGAACTTTCATCAGCTCCAAAAAATACTGAAACATAAACGAATAAAACAAGATTATGATTAAATTTACGTAAGTGATTACACATTAGAGACAACTTTAAAATAAGACAAAATGATTTATAACCCAACATCTAAAGGGTAAGGTGAAGATCCATAAAACTTGAGCAACTTTTTCTTCCACAAACCACCACCAACGAAAATCTGGCTTTATTTAGAATATGGACTAAGACATTGCACTTGTCATGAACTTGATCCCTTTACAAAACATGGCCTTCCTTAATATTCAACTTTTTAAATTCACTCCCAAAGTTAAAGCCTCATTTCTACGTTGCCTTTTGAATATTCCAGTATGACACTGCTCCAATCTCTGCAATTCTTAAATTTCAATTTAGATCACTCACTTCTTCCTCAAAATAATTCTTTTCAGGTTGCCCACTACCTCATTTTTTACTATTCTTCTCGCCACCCACAATGTAATGAAAGCAATAATAACTAAACAAGATACTTTTACAACTCTCTTCAAAGATATCCTATCAGATATAATACTATGATTATGAGAAACTATGCTCCAACCTGTTCGCACTTCCCCAAATTCTCCTTGTCACCAGTATATCCCTAAACAATCATAACAAAGAGAAAACAGAGTTAGACAAGCAAACAAATGAGAAAAGGAAAGGAGTTTTTTTTTTTTTTTTTTTTAAGAAAAAGAAAATTTCTTCAATGTCAAAAAGAACTCAGAACTCATAACTGTCAAATAAAATGTAAAAAGCAGTTATAGAATTTATTAAGCTCTACCTTCAAAAGTTCCATCTCCTCTTTGGTAGGACAAAATTTTATAAGATTCTCCACTTGATCAACATCTAATACGGACTCATCCATTGCTAGTACTGCAGCCTGAAAACATCCATTTTGACAATGTGTTAAACAGATTTCAATGAATTTTAAAAGAGTTTGTACATATATGATATAAAAGGAGATCATAACTGGGAATAACTGCTATCAACACTCTTAAAAAAACTACCCCAAGAATAATAATTTCAAGAATTATCCTATTGAAGATAAAGATGAGGACCTTTGTAGTAATGCTTCATGCAAAAGAGCATTTTTATTCATAGCGAAAGTAACTTTCTAAACTACTTATAAAAGTATAGAAATTTTAAACCATCATCTTACCATCATATCCGAAAGAGGCATTTTAACCTTTGTCAGCATAATTTCAGTATTATTAGCCCTTCTCAGGTCAATCTAAAGTAAAAAACATACAAAATTACTCATCAGATACCATGAAAGTGACAGAAGAAAAAATACCAATGTATTACCAGCCAAGAAGCAGCAACAAGCACTCAACTATTCATTAAATTTGGAGTACAAACAATTGTAGTTTTCAAGAAAAAGAGGCTGCAAAGATACAGCAGAAAAATATAATTTATCCAGGAAGATGTGATCAGTACATTAACCCATGATCAACTTAATTTGATGTATCTATTAAGATATGACGTATATACTCCTTAACATTATAAAAACAAAAGAAAATTATATATTTGTATCACAAAAAAGTAAATTATAATGAAGTAAAAGAGGTATCGATCAATATATATCAAATTTGATATATATTGATCATAGGATATTAGACCATGCTAACAATACAGATTTACACTTACTTAATGAAAAATTAAGAATCATAAACCAAGTCTTGCACACATGGTTATTTCAAAATTAAATTTCAAGAATAAAATAACAATTTCAGAAGAATACCAAGTGGACTTTGTCAGGTTTAGACCCAACAGATTTGCGCCGCCCTCCAGATTTTCCACCAGCATCAGCAGGTTTCGGAACATTTGCAGAGAAGAGGGTCTCTATCTCTGAAAAATCAAATTCTGGTGCACTAAGATAGAAAGTAACACCAGTTATTACAAAAAAGATGTAGGGAAAAACAAGGCAAGTGTATAATTCAACAAAGTTGAAATGATTCAAACAATCATGAGCAATAGTAGAAATGTCAAATTACATTTGAGGTTCTCCATGTCTTTGTAATTCTTCCCACAAACTTCCTTGCAATGCCCTTGTCACTTTACTCCAATGCAGAGGCTTTAATGAGGACCGTCGGGGTGCTGTAGCACTAGCCCCAGGACGAGAAAATCCACGCCCTCTGCCTCTTGGATCAGCTGCAACATTTGCTCCTTTGGAACCTAAAGGCGGAGGTGGTGGAGGTGCACCACTTGGAAGTCTCGGAGGAGCTGGAGCACTTCCTCCAGGAGGAGGAGGTGGAGGCGGTGCCCCATGGGCTGGTGGGGGTGGGGGAGGTGGGCCTCGACCTCCAAGAGGTGGCGGGGGAGGTGGTGGTCCACGAATTGGTGGAGGTGGAGGAGGTGGGGCTCCAGAAGTTAAAGGAGGTGGTGGTGGGGGAGGTGGACCTCTATGCATTGGAGGTGGAGGTGGGGGTGGTGGAGCTCCGCTAAAAGGAGGTGGAGGTGGAGGCGGTGGAGCCCTGCTGAAAGGAGGTGGAGGCGGGGGTGGCGGAGCTCCCCTAAGAGGAAGTGAAGGTGGAGGTGGGGGTGGTGGTGCTTTACTAAAAGAGGGTGGAGGTGGGGGTGGTGGTGCTTTACTAAAAGGGGGTGGAGGTGGGGGTGGTGGAGCTTTACTAAAAGGGGGTGGAGGTGGGGGTGGTGGAGCTGTACTAAGAGGGGGTGGAGGTGGGGGTGGTGGAGGTGGAGGTGGGGGCGGGGGTAGAGGTGAAGCTACACATGACATATGCAAGGGTGGTGGAGGGGGAGGAGCTGGTGGTAGAGGTGGAAAAGATGGAGCCCTATAAGTGGAAGTAAAGGGAGGAGGGGGAGGTGGTGGTGGTGGAGGAGAAGGACATGCAGTTCTGCTAGGCATTCTAGAGACTTCTAATGTCATTGATCCACTTGTGAAAGAAGGAGGAGGTGGAGCGCTAGCCTCTTCAACAGTAGTAATTGATGAATGAACAGACTTCCAAGAAGGTGGAGGAGGAGTTAAAAAGCTGTTTCTATTTTGCCCAACAAATGGGGATGGAGGAGGGGCTGGCGATGGTGGTGGCGGAGAAGTTGCTGAGCTGAAATCCATCCCCATGCTTTGTCCAGTAATTGATGCTATAGTTGCTGGTGGTGGCAGAGGAGGAGGTGGTGGTAGGGCAGATACCTTTCCACCCAAAGAAGATGGTGATAATAATGAGGATGGAGAAGATGGAGGTAATGTCTCATCTTGTGACAACAAGGGTGCAAAAGCATGTAAAGAAGAGTTTCTACTATAAGGAGGAGGAGGAGGAGGAGGTGGGGGAGGAGGCCTTAACACCTTCTGTGGACTCAGTTGTGGCGTTGGAGTTTCTCTTTGAAGATATGTATCTTCAACTGACGGCAACAATGATGGTGAGCAGTTTGTGTCTGTTTCTGGTATGGAATCTGAAGATTTTGAAGCATCCACCTTATGACTTTTAAGTTCATCTATCATGTCAGGGGTGGAAGCAGACCTTGATTTGACATCTATAATTTTCTCCTTTGGAGCAGTAGCATTTACAAGAGATGATGGTGGATAATAGACATGCATCGAATTTGTGTAGGAACCCTTGTTAGAAGGAATCCACCTAGTCACTGCATTTGGCTTTGCTTGTTTTGCATGACCAACTTGCGATTCTTGCTGCTTAATCTTTTGCTTTGCTGCAAATGTCTCCACCACTGGCTTTGTGTTTGCTGAAGGTTGTTTCCTTGGGGCAAAAGGAAGTAATTTGTCAGATTTTTGTCTGGGAAGATCAGGCTTCTGCTCCCCTGCCTTGGAGTCTAATTTCTTCTGTGTTATATTGTCATCTTCATCGTATTTCTTTACCACATCCGCCAATATTTCATGCTCATATACAGTGACTTTCTTTGTTTTCACAGTTTCCATCACATCAGCAGTGACTACTGTGGAGGTTGACTTAATATCTCCATCATCCACAGAAATGTCTTTTACTGCATGAGGATCAGAATCCACCCCCTCATCCAGCTTGTACTTCACATCATCAACAGCAATGTCCTTCACAGCATTACAGCCAGAATCCATCGTCGTGGCCAGTTTGTTAATCAAACCATCTGCTGCACAATCCTGAAAACTGGGAGGATCCAAATCCTCTTTCCAGACTTCTTTATCATTTATATCATCTACTACATTGTCATGAACCACACTAGAATGATACTCCTCCTTACCTTCCTGTGCATCAACTACGTTGCTGAAGATCTCTTCCACCTCATAGAATTCCTCAGGTGAAGCACTTCCTGCCTCATTTTCATTTGCATCTTGACTCACTGTGACTGTGGTTAGAGTAGGTATAACAGCATCAGCATCCAAAAATAGCACCTGATACACATGATTACATGTTCAATTCCCATCACTATAGATAATGGCTTTGACATAATAATAACGATACCTTACCTCTGCCTTAAAGTCTTTGGGGAAATGATCTTTGGCATCCCACAAAATATCAACCTCATCACGGCTGAGGATCAATATATTTGACCGCACAAATGCTGTGTGGAACATAAGTCTGAACATCATTTCCTCGTGAACAGAATCTTCGTCCAAATGTATACACTCAAGAACTACATCCCCTTGAACACGACAATGGATATCAATTTTCACGAGCATACATTCTGCCTGCGGTTAAAATTTCTTAAGAAAATGTTCTATCTGGTTAATTTTGCAATTCGGTATCAAAAGTCCAAGTTATACATCACCTGTGCATAGTGGTGAACATGCTGTTTGGTCTTTGAAGTTGAAAATAGAAGCTTAGAACTTCTATTGACTCGTTTTGAAGGGTCCTGACTGTAAACACGTACAACAGGCCGGCAACCTTTTCCTCCATCAAATAGTGGAAGGACTCTGAGAATCAGACAATCTAAATATAAAGGTGTTTCTGGTGGAGGCCACTCAGAACCCATATTTCTTCTTGAAATGTACTGAAGATATCTTAATTGAGAAGGTTGTGGGTTTAAGGGAGATAAAAGATGGAGAAGTTCTTTGGGAGCTTGCTTGTAGACCATTTCAAGAGTTTTCTGCTCCCCACTGTACTGTTTCCGAAACAATAGAAGACCTGCTAGCATAAATGCAAGTACAGGCCAACCTCCCCTTTCACAATGCATCAAAAGCACATTCTGTTGCCCCTCCAAAGATAACCAGCTTTCACTCGATCGAAGGAAGTGATGGATCATCTCCAAAGGCAGGAGTGGACAACCCTCGTATTGCCGAGGATATTCCATAACTGTCATGTCATACTGAGTCAGTATGTCTGAAATTTGGCTGCGTCTATCCCCTTCTCTGAAGTTGAACACCATGAAAGAAGCATCAGGAAAGTGATCTTGTAGCTGAGCTACGATGCCCCCCAAATAAACTTTGTACTCATCTTCTTCCAAGACATCCGTGGAGAAGCAACAATCAAAAACTGGAAAAACAGAAGGGAAACAGCCATATATTCTGTTATTACAGGTGAACTACAAAGCTTTCACAAGTTCAATATCTGTTGTGACTTCTTTTCCGTAAGAACAAACCAAACACACTAATGCCAGAAAGAGGAAGCGCAGGGAAAACGAACAGTCTCAATTAGAAAGGCATAAATCTTATGTCCCAAAGGATAACAGTCTCAACTGGAAAGCCTTTGACTTTGAGACTTTAGCAGCTGTTGACTTCTCCTTAGTTAATCATTCTATCATACAACTAAGGCGCAATATAACCGTCACCAGGCTTGAAGCATTGCGAGATGAAGCAAAATAAAAGGTAAAAAGTTAACAGAGAACTATAATTTAACAAATTTCCATATGCATTGTCCCAAAATGACACCAAATTTAGTAATTAGGTTAGAGCAATTCAAGTTACCAATTGAGCAGCCCCGTTACTTCAAATAGAGGGAATAAGTAATGGACCAAAACTTTCCAGTTTTGCAGTCGGTACTAAATTTATGAGCTCAAAAAACGATAGGGAGGAGTAATGAGAGGCTACAACAGGAAAATAATAATAATAATAACATACCGTAGACCCTCTCGAAGATCTCGAGAAGCCGATCCGGCGGCTTCCGGTAAAAGAACCTTCTGAACAGCGCCATCAGATGGCGCTGTTTCTACCCCGATCGGATCCAAACCGATAGTTATGTTGACCACAAGCCAGATCAATATTTCGCCTGAAATGAATCGACGAGCAGATCTTGCAATTGCCCAATTCGATCAAAGGCCAATATGAGCTAATTGAACCCAGAAATCCTCAATTCAAAAGTAAAAAGCAGGAAAATCAGAACGAGCGAGCTAGTTGATGATCCTACAGAAAGCTGAGCATCCAATAGTTCAAGCAATTGTATATCAAAATATGGGAATTGAAAAATTAAGAAAGAGAGGAAAATCTGTAGAATGAGGAATTGAAGTGAAGTAGAAGTACGTAGTGAGAATGAAAAAGGTCAAAAAAAGTGATGTTTGGAAGGAAATGTAGGGAGAAGAAATAGAATCTAATGGAAATGTGAAATGGCAAAATCTTATGTCTCTCACATGGGCAAGGTCATGAAGAATAGAGAGATAGAGAGAGAAAGAAAGAAGTGCAGTGGACTGAAAAGGAGAATACTCCTTCCAAGTTAGACCTGTCTCTCCCTGTCTGAATGTCTCTCTCTCTCTCTCTCTGCAACGACAAAAAATTTTGCGCAGACGAGCTAGGTTGCTAGCTGGGGTTGATACTATAAAACTACGTGTTTCAAAACGTGGCAATTACTGTTTAGATTTGAAAATTAAAAAAAAAAAAGTTAAAAACATAATTATAATTATAATTACTTTACTGATATTATATGCAACTTTGTGACATTGCATAACGAGTGTAAGCAAAGAATGTAACGAGAATTTACTATTAAGAAATTTTTTTTACATTTTACTAGTTCATTTAGATTTTTTGTTTGTAAGTTAGATTTTTATATTATATTAGATACGAAATATTTTTACAAATTAATAGGACGTTGATTCGGTAAAATTAAGTTTACTCATAAAAAAATAATAAAATAAAGTTTAAATCTAAACATATTTTAATAATCTTGACCGTTGAAGTTTAAAATTTTAGTGTTTTTTTATGAAAATATTGACTATTTTTTCCTTTTTTTTATTTTTAGTAATGATGATAATTTTTCTCGAGTAAGAGAAATGGGAGAGATTTTTTAGACAACGAAAAATATATTATTAAATTATATAAATACTCTTGTATATTAAATAAAAAGTTAAATATATTATTAAGGATATTTATATAATTAGATATCATTATTTTAGACCTTATTATTTTTTATAAATAAATTTGTTTGATTTGTATTATTTTGATTTAAATTTGTATTGTTATAAATTTAAGAAAAAAATATAATAGTTTTTATTAAAAATTTAAATATATATATATATATATATATATATTTTTTTTTCACATATAGTTAGGAATAAGGACGCATTTCCCCTGAAGCGGAGAGGGAACTGAGATAAAATCTTGACGATGATCAGTGATGAAGAGTACACTTCCCCGATCATGTTTATTTATACTTGTACAGAATAATTATTGATTGTTGAGTATATTTTTCTTTGGTTAGTGGTTGTTTATTCAAATTTGTATTTTTTTTTTCTCTATCAAATTAGGATGACACATTTTCTGTGTTATGATAATTTTACATGGAAAGCTTTCCCCAATACACGACACGTGCAGTGCACGTGATTATAAATTACTATTAATTTTACATGGCAAAAAAATTGGGAGAATTGAATGTTAGTAGTGAGAAATGGTGAGTTCCTATGATATCAAATGCAAGGTGGGTGTAGCTTCGTCAGTAACGAAAATTGAGGAAATGTATTAATTTAAATTATTCAAAAAATGGAAAGTGTTCGATGAATAACTTAACTTTATGTATAAGGCAATATTTAAAATACAATGGAATGACATAAAGGATAAAGATGATACTGGTACAGAGGAGACCACAGAGTAAAAATAAGGATTTGAAAGGTCGTATATTTTTGTTTTTATATATTTTTAGAATAATTTTTAATTTATTATCCAAAAATAAAAATTGGCAACTCAGTCTCTCCAGTCAATCCTGTTGTTTTGTGACAAATTAATTGAAGTATATATATATTATTCGAAAATATGAAAAATAATAGTTTAGAACGTGGGAGGAGTTGACCTTTGGGGGGAGAAGACCGAGGGCAGAATAGGCAATGGCGGGACGCTTCCATTTCTCATTTGCTGGAAGAAACTATGTCGTTTCATGGTGCTCGGAAGCTGTTTCCTGCAACTGCAAGTTACCATAAAGGGTGATCATCTATTTGACGGCACAGAAGATCACGCAGTGATTGGTGCCACGCCATCCTCAGGGAAACGACAGGACCCACCGGTACCACCCCACACTCACAAGTCTCTTGTCTCTAAGACGGCTCAGATCCACTTTACCATTTCATTTAATCTAACCCTGCCTAACTACGTGGTCTCTACCCGTACATTAGTGTCTTAACTATTCAATATTTGTCCCTTATTGGCTGTACGTCTACTGTTTCGGGGTCCATTACGTAGCAGATAACAAGTCACTGACGCACGTGATCAGTGGTGTTAACGTAGTCGGTAAGTAGTCCCCAGAATCCAACGGCTATGAGACAACACTCCTATAAAGACCCCGAGAAAACTAAGAAACGTTTCGAGGAGAAAAACGTGCTCAACTTTCTTTCATTCTTTTCTTTCTTTTCCCTTTGAAAAATAAAAAAGATTGTTTGTCCAAAATCGACATGTCGTATGCGCTCAAGCTATAAGTTGGGAAAGGAGCCCATGGATAGGACCCACGGGTTCTGGAATTTTCGGGATTGCCAAACTTAAAACGACAAATCAAATTTGGCACTGCACGCTTACTTGCTAATAATGCCTTTTCCTTAAATGTGATACAGTGACACCTTTTTGTTGTTAAAACTGATTTTATTTTGAAGGCATGATAGTTCATGGAAGATTTTTCTTTTTTAAGTCTATGACGGTATAGAAATTTAAATTTATAAACTTTTACAAATTATTTAAACTTTTTATTATTATATCACATTTTAAGAACTTGTTAATAACAAAATTTAGAAGAGTGTATGAGTTTTATATTTGTGAATTTGTTAAAAACTTGTCTATTATGTCTCAACGGAATATTTATATGAATTTTATTTTCCCCCTTTTGTTTTTTTATAATGCTTTTCGATTCCAATTTTTGCAAGGCACCCCACATTTGTGTTCCATAATAAATTTATCTTTAATAAAAAATACTTATATGAAAAAAAAAAAAAGAGCTTTGCATTAGAATAGGGATTTGATTTTAAGACATAGCTATGGTAATGTTATGCACGCAGATGGAAGCACAGGCATAAATGTTAGGTGGCGGGCTTTGTTTTCATAAATTATTATTTATTCTTATCTTTCTTAAATATGGGATGTTGAAAAATAAGTAACATTATATGAAATAAATGATACTTGTAACAAGAGAAATAATAATTTACAATGACGGGTTGCTCAGCAATCCCCATTGCTCGTCCCTTGCAATTAAAGGTACACAGTTGGGTCGAAGGACTCTGAAGGGGCCTGTCTTCTATCCACGTGGCTCCATGCTTCCAGAGTGATTATTTTTGGCGAAACCAGGAGAAAGGTCAAATAAGCCGACGGCCAGATGATAAACTAGAATATTGATGGTGACGCTAAGTGGGGTCCGCGAAATGATTCTGACCACTATATTGATGCCATGTGCATGGCAACAAGATCTGTGAGGGAAGATCTATGGTCCAGTGGGGAGGATGATGCAGGGAACAGACTTTAGGATCCCCATGTGATAAATTCCCATCACTGTTTCCATGAACATTGATCACGAAACATCCACAGGTTCTTTGTAGTCAGGAATGTGGCCCAATCTTAAAGATATTAAAAACAATTAGATTAACTTGGCTTTCCGAGAATATGTTTTAATTTAAGAGTAAAAATGTAAAATCCTATTTTTCCCCGAATTAAATTGAATTTCTCGTATTAACATTCACAGTTCAAAAATTCTACCATTAAATTAAATGTACACATAAAATTTTCTTTATTAACAAGAATGAAATTAAGGGAGTGTGTAAAGATGTGCGTGAATGGGATAAAAAAAAGGGGTCACATCTTTTGGTGTGGCAGTGACATCTAAGGAGGGCCAGTGGTCCCTTTCATCATCACAAGCACAGTGATGTTACTTATCTGTTAAAAAAAAATGTCAACTAGAAAAAAACACAATCATTTGAACGCTTTGGGCTCTATCCAATTGCCTTTATATATATAACTTTGTTGGAAAAAGAAAAGCTCCATGTATTTTGTACAATTGATCATGTTTTATGTCCTCTTTCGTTGACGTTAAACTCGATTAACCACCACCACTGATTTTGATTTGATGAAATTGGACTTGGCTCGTGCATGCTTCTGCTCAAAGTACAAGGATCACTCTATGGACAAAAGCTCAAGAACAAGCCAGGGTAAATTATTCAACTAACGGTTAATAGTTGATAAGGGGATTTGATGATATGCATTTTGTCAAACCATTAATCAATATTGAAAGATGAACAATGTAGCTATCGTTCTAACATGATTTTCAATTTTTTTTTTTTTTGTTTTGTTGAATGTGTCTAAAACTCTAGAATGTCTAAGAATATGTTTCCGGTTGATTTTTTTTTTTTTGTCAAAAATTAAAATATTTACTTTTTTTATTAAAATATTAAATTGATTAATATTCATAAAAAAAAATATTTTAGAAGTTTAAAAAATATGCTTTTGATTTTACTTATATGTTTATATTTTTTATTTAAAAAAATGATTTAATCTAATAACACAATCTCTCAAAAATAAAGTTTTAACGTTTTCATATTTTATGATTAAACTTAACTTTTTTTTTAAATATTTACTTATCTTACTTATAAAAAAAAAAAAGAAACTTTGATTGAAATAAAGAGAAAATGTATAAAAAGTAAGCCCAAGAAAAAAGAAACGAGGTTGGTGCAATGACAAGTCCAAAAAGTTTAAAGTTATTTATCTCACTAACCCTAGGTCTAGCTCAAGTGTGTTCCTTCACTGTGTATAGGTTGAAGCGTCCTCTACTTTGACAAAAAAAAAAGCCCAAGAAGGAAAATGGTTGGGTTGGAGCGTTGCAACTCGGACTAGGGAAATAATTGTAAATCTCCAAATTCTGGTCCAGCCCATAAAAGAACTTGAAGTCTCGGTCTTGTTTTCATTACCTCTGAACTAATTTCACAATTTCGTCTTGTACTATAGCGAGATTTTTTGGACTTGAGACCAACAAGCAGTGCAAATTTCTCTTTTTGGTATACAAGGCAAGAAACAAGACTACGGCGAAGGAAGCACTGCAAATTACGATGGAATGAAGGAACTGGTTCGTTGTTTAATATGAAGTTCCTCAACGGAGAAATTAATGTATTTGATTTATGAAGTGGAAGTGGAACTTTATATATACATCGCGAATGAGGCTTGCAACTGAACTAGATGATAAACGGAACATAGAGAAAGAAACTCTTATCTATTAAAAAAAAAACTCGTAATAGAAAACTTTTCTTCTTTTCTAGTCCCTGGCCTCAAGATTTCCTACAAATTGAATGAACTATATTCCTCAGATTTTTTCTTTTTTCTTTTTGGGTCAGTTTTGCAGCTTCTGGGCAACAAATCATGCACATGCTGCTTGATACTCGAGTCCTTGTATGATTCCGCTGTGCACTTGTTAATAGCAGTGTGCTTTGATTTGATGTCTGAGCTCTGTGACCTTTCTTAATTGCTTACACCAATTAGCCTTGCAATCACTTCCCATGCTTCTTACCTGTAATCAAGAGATCAAACATCAGAAAGAAAGACACAAGGAATTGCTTCGTCTCTGTGTTAGTTCTCAAATTAGATCTCAAAGGCAAGTTATTTCTCTTCTTTTTTGAAAATACAGTTTTGTTTCTAGATATGGATTATGGGTGTTATACCTCTCTGAAACCAGGTTCTTCTGACTGTACGGCGAATGTGACGTTCGTGGCGTTCTAAGAGCTCGTCAACTGTATGCATTTGAGATAGTAGGGGTCCTGAAAATTCAACCTTTTCTCCTTGATCCTGATAACTCTGCAAGAGAGGTAATAAATAAGAACAGCGTTATTGGACATTAACACTAGGTAGCACAAGACACAGTTAGCACAGGATTCTTGATATTTTCCTGTTATAACATTAATCTGGCTTCCTACTCACAAACTTACCAGGTTACTTCTTTTAGAAGCTGTGTCTTCCCTTTGATAAAGTCCCATAGATAGTTCTTGTGAGTGGTATTCATCAGAGGCATCAAATGAATCTGGGCGATCAAACTTGCTCCAATGATTCTGCATGACAAGCTTTGAAAATTCATGCAGGTCATGGCCCCTAGAGTTGGAACGCCCCCCGCAAAATTCCTTATTTTCATGGTTCTTGGAGTCAAAATTGTTCCTTGAATTTAGTGCAGAAGGTTCTAATGTATTGGAACCTCTTGAAATAGATCGAGAATGGGATTTTATGGTGTGGTCATCTTTACGCCTTTTTGCCCATGCAAAGCCACTTGATGTGGAAACTTGTAATGGTCCAGAATAGGGAATGTCTCCGTGAGATGCTTTCTTTGTATGAGAAGTATCTTCTGATTTACCAGTAGATGTCTTTGGTGTGTCCTCAACAACGTTGGTGTTTTCTTTAAGGATGGAGACAGATCTACCATTGACCTTGCGTGATTTGTAAGTTTGAATAGCCAAATCCTGTAACATGCGATCAAGCAGATCAATGAAGATTGGTTCTCCTTGGTAATAAGCTATTAATGTAAACATATAAACACAATGATGCAAGAAGAGAGGAGAGCGAGACAGACCTCTGCTGGGGCTAATTTACTGAATCCTAGTGGCTTTCTTGATGGTTTTCTCGTTTCAGGTCTACTAGTTCTTCCACCAATCTTTTTCCTGAAAAATCAGTGTAAAATATTTCCTTTTAAGAGGCTATATAACTGGTGTTCACGAAACTGTGCACAGAACTGATCTCACCTCCTTGACTCCTCTCGATGTTTTGCATCAATCTCCTTGCTTGGTTGGTACACCGGCAAGCTTGATGGATCACATGCGTAAGGCTTAGTTTTGAAATACTGAAAGTGGTATAAAAATCAAGACCGAAAGAGTCATGAAGTTTTCAGAGATGCACGATTCATGCCTAAGGATTTCAGGAATTGCAAACACAAAATTAACACTGTTAATCAACCTACCTCCGAAGAGAGGACAGATGAAGCAGTCCCACGTTTGTATGGTTCAATGGAAAGTAGAGTTCGTATCAGATTCACGTTGGCTGCGGGCAAATCTTTAAAGGTCTCTTGCAGACAACTATCATATGGTTGCTGTGGCTTAAACAAAGTTGCATGAGGAAGTCTGGTCTTCTTCCAGTAATCATCGGGTGGTGAGCCACAAAGCTTGAAGATTTTGTGCAATTGTTCAACCTGAAGTTTTAACAAGAAAGCGTCGTTAGAGTTTAAAAGAAAAGTAAAACAAAGAGTAAGGCTAGTATTCAGGAGACATGGATAGTGTTTGATGTTATTCTATTAGGTTCACTGGTTTTCTGCAGTTCTATGCTGACATGCAACGTTAGAGAGAGGTCTAAAAACATTAAATTGAAAAGATAAAGAAGCCCACGTATTTTGAAAAGGTTACTACCTCTGTTCTTCCCTGGAGGATGGGCTTCCCAACAAGTAGTTCTGCAAATACACAGCCAATGCTCCAGAGATCTACAGAGGGACCATAATCTGTTGCACCCAGCAGAAGTTCAGGAGGCCGGTACCATAATGTGACGACGCGACTGGTGAGGGGCTGGTGGTTCCCAGAATTAGAGAAGTTTGCCAATCCAAAATCAGCCACCTTTAGTATCCCTTCGTTATTTACCAGAAGATTTGATCCTTTGATGTCCCGATGCATTACACCCCGTGAGTGACAATGCTCAAGTCCAGATAGCAACTGTTTCATGTAGCATTTGATCTGTGCAACAAAACAACTTTGTACATTCATATAAAGTAGTAAACTAGATTGCATTATACTAATTTCAGTGATCAGTTTGCCTAAAATATTGCAGTTATGATACCCCCACATTTTTCCTCGTTCACAAATATATTTGGATGATGCAATCCTGATTATTTGGCACTACTGGTTTGACAAATTGCCATAAGTCAGTTCACTCTATGGCAAAAAACAGCAAGTGTGTAATAGCATAGAAGTTAAATCTTCAATTGTTTCGTTTTCAAACACTTCCATGATGCCCAAATGATCACGGAAGAAAAGGAAAAGTTAGCATACCTGTGCTTCACTAAACTTGATATCAGGGCAAGACAAGAGCCCTGTAATGTCATGTTCCATGTACTCGAATACAAGGTATATGCTGCAAGACAATTTGGAAGTAATCAAGCCCTCCAATTTGATAATGTTTGGGTGATCAAGCCTTCTGAGAATCATTATTTCTCGTGCCATAAACCTAACACTTTCTGGCTCAAAATTGTCAAACCGCACCTTCTTCAGTGCCACTATCTTCCCAGTCTCGAGGTTTCGTGCTCGGAAGACACTGCTGTATGTGCCCTGTCCAATCTATTCATGCAATTTCCGTATAGAAATGCCATTATCAGAATGACGATTAGAAGTAGAAAACCCAAAATTTACAGGCAATTTATAAATCAAGCAATCACGAATACCAAAAATAGGAAATGAAAATAATGAATAAATAAACAAATAACTCGATGATAAAGAAGTAAAGCCCTCAATTTTGATAGAAACTTCAGCAGAAGACCCATTTCATTGGTCAGCTACCCCCTTTGCCAGGGACTGATTACTGACGAGCAGAAAAGATTTTCAATTTTGAAGTCAGAAACTGTAACGAGATGGCAGAATCCCTGAAATTTGGTTTACAATCAAATGCAGTTTCTTATATACATATACTCTCAAGATATGACAAACAAAAACTGCAACTTTATCGCGGGGGGACTCTGGATTTACATGAAAATGAGGAAGTATATATTATTTAGACAAACTTGAGAAATTTAATCATTGACAAATGACAACTATCTTGAAGAGCCCAAGGGAAAAAGATTCTCGAAATCAACTGCAAGACAAGAACTTGGGGATAAATTTTCACTTGCAAATTGCATAGCAACCGCAGTGAATTTCATATTTTTTTTTTTTTAAGCTGAACCTGAAATCATGGATACGATGTGTATATCGAGTATCAACCTTTTCCAATTTCTCAAAGGCATCAGCTCGAAGGGGCACCCAACCTTGAATGGCTTCAGCGGCGACGGTGCCAAGCCAAGCCGGCCAGCCTGCCGCTACCTGCTCTCCCTCTACATACTTGTGCAGATTCCCCAGTCTCAAGCCTAAAGAGTCACAATCCCCATTTGAACTCGTCCTCCCCGACTCACCCACCTCGCTCCTACTCAGTGACTCACTCTTCTTCTTCTTCTTATCTGACTCACCCAAGTTCCTCCCCGAATTGCCTGTACCCGCATTGCCCCGAAACGCACCCGAGTGATCGTTAGCAGGGGTAACAGACACCGCTTGCTTCGAACTGACACAGCCCATTGATCACCGGCCAATGTAGTGCAGGAGCCTATGGTAATCTGTGTTCGACCCAGATCCGCCCACCAGTCAATTGGTTCAGTCCTCCAGGGACCTTTAGGATTCGAAGTCAGCTCATTTAGTCTAGAAATTGCGGAGTAAAGGAAATGGCTTTTATACCACAGCTCCCCAGCAAGAATGTCTTCTGTTGCTTTCTTTCATTTTCTCACTTTTTTCCTTCTCCTTCACTCTTGCGACGATTGCGGGAGATGGTGGCTAATAGGATTAATGAGGCTCACAAAACAGAACAGCGAAATCAGCGGAAAGATAGAAACTTGTATTCGCTTTTTGAGAATATAGGAACGAAAATGCACAGACAATAGATTTGGTTTTTGGCTCGTGACCTGTTATTCTCGACTTTTGTTTGCAGTTCTATTTTGTTTTCAAACCTTAAACATTTTGAATATCTTTGTTTGTATTTGCTAACGCCAATCAGAAAACTGCATGGAAAGGAAAAGAATTGGTTGTCAGAACAATTGAATAGCGCGTATGGCACGTGAATGTATCCTAGTTCAAAGGGAAAGTATTTTTTTACACGACGAATTCAAAATTATCCAAGCTCCTCTCAATAAATGAGACCTATGGCTTATTTGTTTCTGCACTTGTATTGGCTGGTTGTAATGTTGACTCATGAGGAATTGCTAATGGGTTTGTTTTCAAATTTCAACTTTACTAGAATTTAAAATTTGAAGATTCTTCTCTTCTTATAGCACTTCAATTTTGTGGGTTAGGGGTATGGTGCAAAATAAACAAACAATAAAGGGCCAAAGTCTCTGTTTGGAGAGAAAATTTTTATTAAACCTAAAAACAAAGAAAGCAAAAAGGAAAAGCATGAAGACCCAAAGGAAAGACCTTTTCTTTTTCCCCTGCTACTCCTCTTCCCCTCCGTTTAAACTTTACAATTCCAACATCTGACTCTCCTCTTTATTTTCGTCACTCTTATGGCCCGCACATTATTGAGTTTTATTTTGAAAGGTGAAAATAGTAATGGGCAAGCTAGCATCTCTATATTATAAAATTTCCCATGCTTTGCCACTATTTTTTTTCTTTTTTCTTTTTTGGGTTTCAACGTAGAACGTCTACTTGGGGATATTTTATGATTTACTAGTCAAATATTTAATATATATGCATTTCACAGTAGGAATTTGAACCATAATTTACCGTGTATGACACTAATCAAAATGTGTATGTGTTATTAAGATTCTTAGAATATGATGTTGACTATGGTTTTCCATTTCTTAAAGAGAACGCTTTAGGGTACATAGGGAAAACTTGTGCACTGACTTTTGTTTAGACCATTCATGTATGAGAAAAAGACAAGCAGAATGTAGAGATTTCATTTGATTACTACTACCACTTCCATTTCATTGACCCTTCTGCCATCAAAATATCAAAGATCACACAGCAAGGAGCAATTGATGGTAGAATTTTCTCACACCAAAAAAAAAAAAGTTCTAAATTGTCATGCTTTTTCTTTGCTAGTTCTCGATTGGAGTTGAATGCTACTTCCTTATTCTCAAGACGACATTGTTTTCCTCATTTGATTGTTCTTATATTTTAAGTAAGATGATCATTGTCCTTGCTGATCTTTTCTGCTATACGTAAAGTTGGTATTGGTTAAATCTGACAAATTATTCTCTGTTATTTCCTAATTTAATCCTAAACTTCAACATTTGACTCAATTATTACAAGAAGAACAGTTTGGGTCTTAATGATGATTTTTTAATGCTGGTAGTCAAAAAAAGATTTACAGTGAAGTAGTTAATAGAAATTAATGACTTTTTTGGAAACTTTAGGAATGATTAAGCATTGTGTGTAATTTTACCTGCCTTGAGTAAAAGAAGGAAAGCATGATAATGTGATGCCAAAAACCTTGGTCTGCCTAATTAATCTGCCACCATATTTTCAGAAACCTAAAGAGACTAGGCAAAAAAAGTTTACTGTAACCCCACCATCTTTTTCTTAGAGCCTTCAACAGAGTTATTCACCATTATTACAAATTCATAATGTTGGAGGCATTCTGGAAAGTCAGGGATAAAGTATCTTGGTTGATTATAATTCACCTCATTCAAATTTTTTTTACCCATTTTTTTTTTTTTTAAAAAAAAGACAAAAAATGGTAGGACATGGATATGCTAGTTGCTGGAGAACAGACAACATAGTCCGTTGCTCGGATAATTCAAGCTCTTTGTGGTCAAGATTATTCTGCAGCCTGCAGTTTTCTGGTGGCAATTTGTTACTGTACTCATAGTTCTTAACTAAAATGCGAGGAATGAACGGGAAAAAGAAAAGAAAAGAAAAGATAAATAAGTCTGTTTTTAATCTTTCAATTAAAAATATTTAGATCCATCCACAATAATGACGACCTAAAATTAAATTGAAAATATATAAATAATATAAGATCGATTTTATTGGTGTATGTCTTTTGCACCGTTTATAAAAGTTGTAGGCTTTCTTTTTTGCTCATCAGTTTTACATGTGATGTGCCAGTGTCATGATTCGTATTTCTCTGATAGTAAGGCATCAATTAACAGATCTTCCAAACCTTCAACTATTTTTCTTTTTAAAGAAAACTTATATAATTAAGCTGTATATTATTGGTGCCTCCCATGATCTGATCAAGATCTCTATCAGAGCACGAGAACACTCAAATGCAATCATACACAAAAACAACGCAAAAGCTTTAAGCAATGAATAAATAAAAGAAGCCCTTAATTAGATCAAGAAAGCTATTTCACTATAGAACTAGAAAAAGCATTTTGCAAGCAAAACACTTTTGGCCAAAAACAATAAAATGGCTAAAATCACAATGCTATATCAAAACTCAAAGTAAAAGCTTAATCTTTTAAAGACGTTAATTCAGCTTATTAAGGCGTTAGAGGTAATTAATTAGCATAAGGTGCAGGTTGTTGTGTCACCTTGGAGTATTATAAACATTAAATATGTAAGTAGACAAAAGCTCTTATTTTCATGTAAATTTGGGCAAAGAAAAATGTTGTCTTTTATATCATGCATTTGTTAACACTTCAGATATTTTGACTAAGTTTTGGCTTGGACACGAAGGCAAACACTAGTGGGTCTTTTTATGAAGATTCTATCTTATAAAATAGAAGCTATCAAGAAGAAGGGGGAGACGGGGGGCAACAAATTGCGTAGAAAAGCTTCTCCACCTAACCAAGATAGCTCTAATTAATCAGTTTCTTAAGCCCTTTTTCTCATAGCAAGTAAGGAAACACATATTTAAAATTGGGGTGGCAAGTGAATTTGTAACTGTAATTTTTGGATTCATTGGTGTAAAAGGGTATGCTTCTCCAACCTCACCTCTCCAAGTTGAGATGAAAACAAAATGGGAAACCAGTGCCAATAATTGAAGAGGATAAATATTACAATAAAATGGAGAAAAGAGAAAGGTGGGTGAGGTAGGTCTAAGGTTGGTCTTGGTCACATGGTGTCACTTTCCAATAGCGCAGCAGCCTCACTATAAACCTGAGTGGGGATCTATGTCAGGTTTGTTTTATAACCATCTATGGTTTAGTTGGTGCAATGCAAGCATTGACATATTCTCATCATCAGCATCATTTCGAGAAACTAACCGCAGTGATGGAGGGGGCATCCGCATATTTTCATAATAACACCAAAACCATCTTGTCCTTTTCCTTTTGATTAACTGCTTTTAAAAATAAAATATAACTCAAGAAAATAATAACTGATTTAGTTTTATAGCAGATTAGGAGGTCATGATATGTTTTCTTTATCTTTTGGAGTTTTTGTTGATGAAGTATTATTTGGTTTTGCCAGCTTGGTTATTACAACCGTTGTTTTTATTTTTTATTTTTTTTAAAAGTATATTTAAGTTTCTGGGTTCTATTTATATCAATGTCTGTTTGTCCTTCATACGTGTAGGACTAGGAAGATGCCGTGCAAGACCAACTTCTGGTTTTCCATATACTATTGTAATTGTAATATAACAGACTATACCAACTTAGTACTTTCTTATTACTAGACTAGACTAAAGTCAGAGAAACATTTGTGTTTACGAGAAGGATACGGTACTGATGGAGGGACATGCATCGAGATCATGCACGTATTAGTTACTCTAAACAAATGCAAGTTTAACTTATAATGGCGTAGTCAACATGTCAACGCAAGACCACGTTTTTCCATGCCATATTATGGTGTGATAGGGAATCTTCACCAACCTAATTTTCAGAACTGCCCTTTGCATTTCTGGTCTTGACTTAGTAAACACAAAACACATTATCTTACAACTCGACTCACGTCAATTAAAACTACTATTCAATGCTGGTCCTGTCTTGTGGGCGGCTACTGCGGCTCTGTTACAGTTGACTGCGACCTGATCACTAAGGTAGGGTATTCATCCTCCTATGGCAACTTGCAGGCAGCCGTGTCGTCTTTTGACTTGAATTTGCCAAGCATTTCGGCAACAGTCTTGCAACGACATTGGTTTCCTGGCCGCACCACATCTCCATATACAGCCATTTCGATTACGTCAAGCTCTCTATCTGCAAGTTTTTTATAGTAAATATGTGATGGAAAACATGAGAGTTGATGAATTGAGAGACGTTTGAGCTCTGTGTAGCACTTGCCTTAAACAAGAATACACCTACTAGTAGGTATATGACTAAAACATTAATGTGAATCATGGGTCACCCATAAAATTCTAAACACAAGATCCTAGCTTTTGCAGCCAAGATCCTCTAACTCTAACCGGATGTTGAGAACAAAATTTACATCCAAGTCAGGCATGCTATAGGGCCTGCCAGCTAGTCCTTTTGATATGCATCATAAAATAGATTGGCAGAACTAATATTGGAGAATTTCACAACAGTTAGTCAGCAATTCATAGTAACTAAAACAGCGTGTACTCCTTCATAAAAGTGAAACATTGGCTTTAAATCTAGCTTTCGGGGAATCAAGTAAAGAGGGAGTGGGACAGAAACCTGTTGTATGTGCTCCAAATTATTACTCCATCTTTGATCCTTTCTCATGATCATAACGTACTAACTTTTTGAGTTTTATATGGCTGCACATGGCATGAAACAAGAGTCCAGCGGTAAATAGAAGGACTCTCGTCAAAAAATTCAGAAAATCCATCGTAAACCAGTTTCACAAAAACCCAACCATCTCTGTAAATCAAGAAAAGCATGATTGGAATTGAGAATTTGAGATAGATTATCTCTTAGAAAGCTGAAACACTTGGTAATTCACAATCCTATCAATCCCCTCCACCATCTTGTAAAAGAAATCAACAAATACCCATAGTGAGGGCATCTAGTAAATCCATCATCTTAAAAAGTGCATGGGAAAGGAAAACAAAGAAAATGTTCTTTTATATACAGGACTGTGGAACAAATAACACTCTGGCATGGGCTATAAGGGCCATCCCCGCGTTGTAACCCAAATTCCAACAAATACAAGAAGTTCGGAACTTCAGATACTAGAGAACACTGAATAACCTTTTTTTTTTTTTCATCCACGATAAACAGGAATCAGGGTGAATGCCGGCCAAAACTGACACCACTGTGCTCATGCTTTGACACAAGTTAATTGTAAATGTAGACAAGTGATGATGTAAACCTACCAGTAAAATTAATGTCACAAGAGTAGCCTTTCAATCGTGTTGGGTCAACCTGATCTTTATCTGACTTGAATCTGTTCACTCTTGTTTGAAGTATTTGGCAATTATCTGCTACGGATTCACCACCTACACCACAACCTCACATAAAATTCAGAAAGTTTATGACTTTATATTACAAGTTATTAGCATTTTCCAGTTTCCATCTAGTTCTATCGTCAGTGCTGTAGTTTCAACAGTTCTCGTCATTCGCTTTAGTCCTTACCCAATAAACAAAACCATAGACTGAAATGGACCAAAATATTTCAAAGAAGTTGATCTAAGCGAAGCACGAGCCAATGGGAGAAAAAGAAGTATACCTAAGAATGATAGGAAGGACCAGGATTAAAAAAACCAATGCATGAATGCATTGAAATGCATAATAGAGAAAAGAAGGGAACCTTTAGAAAAAGGAACAACGTGGTCGTATATCTAAGAATGATAGGAAGGACCAGGGTTAAAAAAACCAATGCATGAATGCATTGAAATGCATAATAGAGAAAAGAAGGGAACCTTTAGAAAAAGGGACAATGTGGTCGTACTCAAAGCAGAGGCAGCCTTGACAGTTTCCGAAACGCTTGCAGACAATATTGCCAGCAGCGTCTTTGCGCCACCTCTCCGGATGACGGCCAGGGACAATGTCAGCCTTGCTCCAGCAGATGCTCTTCGTCTTTGAGTCGAAGAATCTCGGTCTATTATCGTCGCCGTTACCATTAGAGCCGCCGCCGGAACGTTGTGGCGAGGAACCCATCCTGCTCTCTTTCCCGCCCTTTGTCTGATTGGTACAACGAGGAGACAGATCGGAGAGAGATCAGGAGCAGGGAGTGCTGAGTGGGGGCGAAGCCGGTGCGAGGGCCGAGAGGGACTTTTTCCCATTCGGAGCTAAGCCGCTAGCGCTAAGCTACCACTACACCAGGCTTGGTCCTAGATCTGCCGACTTGGATGGGCCAGCCCGGCCCAAAAAATTACAGGGCCAGCAAATTTGCCGACCTCGTATTCACCCGCACTTAAAATTTTTCATTTTTTATTTTAAATAATTTTATAGGAAAACGATATCAATTTCATCACTACGGATCTTATAGTGTACGGAAATAATGCAGTATAAAATCTTCAAAAAGCTTCGTCAAATAGCCCTTGTTAGTTGTTGGAGGTCGATCAGTGTGCTAAATTTGACCGGAATCCAATTTTTATATTTGACAGTCATTTCAACAATAGAAGGAAATATCCGGAAATTTGTTAATGAAGTTTTAGGACAATACGAAGAAAAGTTGCAGTTTATATCAATGAACTGCGTTCAAAGAATTAAAATACATCCGCTCCGTCTTGAAACAAAGCTATTATAATGGCTTAAAAAAACATATATCTGGGCGTAAATGAAAACAACAAAGCCTAGCCTCTTAACTACTTTGGTCCAATGTCCTTGAGGGAACAAATCTGCTCCTCCCCCATAGCAGACATGACACTAACAACAAGGTCCTTGCTGGCCTCAAATCCATCCTTTATCTGTGCTAGGAAATAAATGAACAAACAAGAAACAATCATTGAGAGCCAGCCATTACCTTGTAGGCTGTGAATCAAACACAGAAAGAAAAATAGATTTCAACAAACCTGGGTAAGAAGACTCTCGTCAGTAGGCAGCCTAAGGTCATCCTTAGTATTGCCATTTTCGGTCAGCAAACTCACCTGTAACAACATCATTGGCAATGGTGCAATTAGAAACAAGGAGGAGGATAAGTGAGAGGCTCCAGGAAATACTTGGTAGAAATTTCAACTCACAAATCCATCCTCAGAGATATCGATCAGCTGATAGTCAGTACGATTCACGTGGGGAACCTAAAAACGAAAATTTATAGTACTGTGAGCCAAAACACAATATAGAAAAAATGGAATTGAGAAAATTAAGCGCATACATCACAGTTGTGAGAAGAGGGAACAATATCTTCAAGCTTCTTGCCATTGAAAATATCAATTGCAACAAAGTGGCATTTTGCATGTCCGTGCTTACCAGTCTTGGAGGTTGAAACTTCAACAACCTGTAACAAAGAACCAATGGGAATCATGAAGCCTAGTGACAAAAGTGAACCCAGAATATAAATATCAAGACACATAAAGGATTGATTAGCAACTTCAGTCACAACAACATTGATAACCTCAGATGGGAGGGAGCACGGATGCAACCAGAACAAAGTATATTACACCAAACAAAAAATCAGATATATCATGATATGATATCCAGAATATCACTATCATTGTGAGGAAACAATGATAACCTATTCCAGTAAGAAAATTAAACCAGCCGCATTGTCTGTGCAGAATGAATTGACAGTATAAGATTAAAACAATTGTCAACAATGAATAACAATACAAAGAAATTCAATCTGAAATCATTAAACACGTGATTAAAAGACATAAGAAAAACAATAGGCAAATCAGGACCGAAGCAATTATCACTTGACAGAAGAAAACTACTAAGGCACAATAGATTCCGATTACAGACACAATTGAACAACTCAAAAAGCCAGCGAGTAAAACAAATACCTTGCAAGGGCGTCCCTTGATTACAATATACCCATTCTTTCGAATAGTGCCGGCCTGCTGAGGATAAGTTTTCGAGGCTCCGGCATCAGCCTTGGACTCAAAATGGTGCTCCTCGTCCGACATTTTCCTACCCAACTCACCGAAAAAATTTTCGAGTCCTAGGACGTAGAAGGCAAAGTTAAGTTAAGATTTATATAAATTTACATCTAGGGTTTCGTTTTTTATTTGTGCACGTATCTTCTTGTGAGTCCACAGTTCTTTGGGACCGTCAGATTCAGTATTAAAAATAAAAATCTAAGAGCATTTTTATTCATAAAATTTATAAGAGTTGTATAGTTTATTTTTATAATTTTTATAGAGTTTATTTTAACACATCATTTTTAAAATTTTTCTATCTTCAATTTCTGCATGCTAAAATATAAATGAGATTCAATTTTTAGCATGTGAAATGTTCTTTAATTGAAGAATATTGATTCTTTCTCTTTATCAACTCAATACTTTTTAGTCACGATACTGTATTGAAACCTTTCCATAACCGTGTGAAACTCTTCAAATAACACCAATAGAGATAATCTAAGAGCGTCAAGTTGATGCAAAAGTGAGAAAAAAAAAAAATTAACAAAGTAACCCTAATTTTGGGTTTGGGCCAAACTGATATTGGAATGGTCCAGAACGAGAAACCAATGACATAGGGCAGTGTTTGTAAAACCCGGTTTCCCTGATTTGAATTCTTTGCTGAGATCAAGATAAAAAAACAATATGATCAAAGAAGGGATTTGTTGTCCTATAAAAAGTGAAGTAGAAAACGAGAGATACAAAAGATTTTAATCCCTTATATCAAGCACTTCATTATGATTTATAACCACAATGTCACAAGTATATACATTTTTAATTTTGCCTGCCTATGAAAAGTAATTGTTGAATGGATTGAGACTGTACACATTATCCCTCAAAATTCTTCAACTTTGATCGCTTCACGAGGCATTTCGTATGCATCTTTTGGCCTTGATTTCTTAAGAGCAGCAGTATTGAACCATACTTTGTCAGACTTGTAGGTCTCAACAGCAACACTGCTGACCTTGACCCACACCATAACCTTGGTCTTCATTCCATCCATAACAGTGAGCTTACCCCTAGAGAGTGTCCCTTTTACCCGATTTGCATACCTTACGACGGACGAGTCCTTGAAGCACACCTCACAGGGATAGGGCAGGTACACGACGAGCTTTCCTTTTGATTCATCAAACTCATAGCATGTTGTGTTGCAGGGGAACAGACCCGGAGGAAGGTTGTGCTCTCGTAGAAGATCTGGTAAGGTTTTCGCAGGTTTACCTTGGAAACAAGACCACGACAACGGTAATGGTTGGTAACTCATGTTGTTCTGTCTAGTAAAACACCAAAATCACAAGTGCAAAATGGGAAGAAAGTGCTGGATGGATGGATACCTTTGAGCTTCATAAGTATACGTTTTGCCTTCTCCTCAACGGTGTTTGAGAAAGACTGAAAATGCAAGCTTGAAATAAGAATCACATGAATAAAAAAAACTACTGGAAGAAGAAACATGTTTTTGTTCTGGTAAGAGCGTGATTCTTTATAAGGAAACTCATCTGGGTAAATCATCCGACTCTGTTAGAACAAACCCAAATCCATTTCATTTCTATATTGAGTGATTAAGGTGAATTTGCAATGTGGCTACCTCTGTTTGACTCCCATCCTAAATCATTTTCTGGCTTCTTTTTTTTCCCATCCCAAGCAAGAATTTTACAATTTACACGAAATCAAAAACTAATCTGCTGCCAAATGGGTGAAGATTGGATTCCAAGTGCAAGAACCCAAGAAAATGCAAGATTTAGGACAAGTAAAAGAGTGTAAATACACAACTTCGAACAAGTAGAGAGAAAAGAAACAGAGAGAGAGGCATACAGATAGGTCATCGGCAATATGGGAGATTTCTTCCTTGGCTTTCTTGGAGACCCAAAAGCTCCCCACTTTAGTGAGAGCTTTCTCCATTTCTGTTCTACTTCCAAAATCTGCACTTCTCACTGAGACAGAGGAAAGAAAGAAAAAGAAAATATTGCAGCAATATTATGGGTAGCTTAGGTATCAAGTCTTTGTATGTGATGCATCAGAACTCTACTTGGCAACTAACAAGAGAGACACCTACACCAACTGCTTGATTAGAGAATTTACCAACTTCCTTTAAAAGAAGGGAATTCTTTTAAATCTTCCGCTATTTCAAATTGAGGTTAAACTGGAAATCTGACTACTCAGGCTGTTTTGAAAATCTTTAGCAAAATGAATCTTTTGGAAATGTAAAGTGCATAAATAACAAATTTTCACGAATAAATATATTAATTGATTTAAAATATAAATGAATGGTTTTACGGAATTTGCATGATTAACTTTCCTTATAATCCAAGTAACAACTTCTATTAAGTTATGATTATGGATTTTGAAAAGGTTGGTGATATCTTAAACTTAATATCACGTTACTGTAGTCCTCGATAAATTAAATAACAAGTGAATGTGTGACGTAAGCTTGGAGATGTCCTAAAGTAAGATCTACTTAGTGATAAAGATATAATTAATTCATTTGAACTAATTAAAATTTAAACTCTGAAGTTAATACCCAAAGATATTTTTTTTCCACAGAATCACACAAGTTAGTTAAATATTTCAACGTTCATACTTTATTAAAAAAAAAAAAAAAGCATTATATCGATTTCGTTATAATACGTATTATTTACAAATTTGTGTTACATTTCAGGGAGAGTCAGAAGTTATGCTTTTTTTTTTTTTGATAGGAAGAGTTGTACATTTTTTGGTGCTTCAAGTGTATCAAATGTTTAAATATCCAGATCAAATAAGCAAAATATTTTAGCAATATATATATATATATATATATATATATATATAAAGTTTCAAGAAAACCCTCGAGCAGAGGCAGAGCACTTGACAAGCAATGCCAACAGACCAATCCATTATAAATGAAAAACGAAGAGAATTACAGAGTCATGCTCATAAGGTTCGTAATGCAGCCAATGTCTTGTTCCGATCATTTCGAAAGTCTGACCTCTTGGGACGTGACAAAATCATATACCTCGATTTATCAGAAAGCAAAATTAAATAATACAACTTCGAAAAGAATGATTCCTCATAGAAATTTCCATCCCTAGTATTCGTTAACAGGTACATCTTTCTCTTCTGACCTTTGCTATCAAGCAAACGGCAAGTCACGTGGAATCAGAGATTTCTGAAGATTCTGGGCATTCTGAAATTGTATAGTCGCTATCCCAACTGTAGTAGTAACTTCGGATTGATTTCAGTACTAGACAATGGCTTCGTTTCTTCGTTATAGTCTAAGTGTGCCAGTAAAATGTTTGTGTTAGTTCAGGCATGCAGTTTGCTTGTTCATTATGATTATGACTTTAGTCATTAACGTTGTTTTGAGATTGTATATGTAACATGTTTGTATGGTTCAGATTTCTCAACAACTCTATGACTTCAAACTCTCTTTTCTTCATGTCACTGCAATTTGGAAACATTTCTACTGAATCTCAGACTCTGTATATGAATAAGGACATATATTAGTTTATGTTATTTTTCCTTCCTTTTCTCATAAAAGTTATATGATTGAATTCAAACTTAATTTCCAAACTATTGATTGAATCTATGAAATCTCTGTTTGTCTTTGATTTCTTTTTTTTTAGTTACAGACCATGTCTGGAAGATTGTGGGGAGAGATTGATACTAAACCAATTGAATCAGTTCAAACTGCTCTGAACATGTTTGAAGATAAAAGTGATCAGATTCAGAAGAAACCTCAGGCTAAGAGGAGTGTGGTAAGATTGAATGCTGAGACTGAGATGGATTTGATTGCATGAATTTGTGTCTTATGATAATGACATTGCTATACTTTTGTGTGATTATATTGCTTTTCAATTTCACCAGCAAGAGTGCGAGAAAGAGCTTGAGGAAGTGTCGAAGAAATTTGCTAACTGTAAGGTACAATTGGAAGCAAAGAGTGCTGCTCACATGCAAGCACTTCTTAAGGTGGAGCACTACCAAAAGATGACTTATGAGTTATCCACCCTGCTGAAGAAGTCGGATATGGAAAGAAATAAATACACTGGTGTATATGCAGAGACCATAGCTCGCATAGATGAGCACAAGTCCAAGCTGAAAGAGATGGCTGATCAGCTTTTGGAAAATGACAAGTTCCGGGACCAGATTTTGCTTATTTTAAGTGAATTGAAGGCCACGCAAAGGGATCTGCTTAACAAAGAAGCACAACTTGCTGCTGCTAGACATTCAAAATTGAATATGGAAACTGCCATTAACACTGGAAAGGAAAAGAAAGAAGAAGCTATTCATATGTCAAAGCATTTTGCCATTAGGGCAGATCAGAAGGACTTGCATGCCATGCTGTCTGAGAAAGATGAAAAAATTGAGTTAGCCACAATGGGAACTTCTCAATCCAAAAAACGGTTAGAACATATGACAAAGTCTATGATGCAGGAATTTGTTGACATGGAGCAAAAGGAAAGAAAGATCAAGGATCAAAGTTTCTACATAGAGGCATTAGAAATAGAATTGAATCGCTTAAAAAGGGAACTTACAGATGCAAAGAAGAAAGTAAATGACTTGAACATTAACAATGAATCGCTCACAGGTGAGTTACAGAAGGCAAAAGCAGAGATTGACACGATTAAGGAGAGAGAGATTAAAGCACAGGCTGAGATAGCACATTTGAATTCTCAACTTAACAAAAGCAAGTCACTCTTTGCTGGCTTTGAGGATAGGATAAAACAAAAGGAACATGTGGTGGCCGATAAAAGTGGAATTCTTTCACGGGTGACAGAAGCTTCTCAAACTGATCAGTTAAAGCCAGAATCTGACAATGATAGTGACAATATTACAATCCCATTGAAAGAATATAAATCCTTGATTAAAGAGACTGAAAAGGCAAATGAAGTTCCAGCATCAGTGATAGAAATTGGAGGCCAGCCAGAATTAGCACACTTGAAAAAGGAATTGGAAGTTGCAACACAGAAAATTGTGGAGCTCAGGGCTCGAGCAGAACAAGCTGTAAGCAGAGCTGAGTTATCCGAGAAAGCTAAAGCAGCATTAGAAGATAAAATAAAGAGAAGGCACGAAGAAAGACAAAGAAGGAGGGCTGCCCTAGCTGCACTTAAGGAGGAATCTACATCAAAACCATTTAGTCCTTCCTCATCAGATGCAAGATCTACAGCATACCAGCCATTAGGTAAGGTTCTAAATATGAAGTTTTAGAAGTCTTGGCCGAGACAGAATCAAAGGTAGTTCATAAAATTATACTATTATGGTTGTGTTTCTGTATGAACATATGAGTATCCATCAATTACACCTTGTGTTTTTGGATGATTACTCAACCATGATAACTTATTGAAGCCTGTTATCTTATGCACGAAGCCCAGTGGGCTTGAGCAAATTAAGAAAATACAAAGGCTTTTCTTTTTTGGTACTACAACTCATTTTACGGTCTTAGTTGAGGATATGAATTCTTTGATCTGCATAGTTATGCGGAGAAAGTCAAAACACACAACCTTGGTCTCCCCATATGTCAAGGAAAAGCATAACAACACCTTGTGGGGAAAGTTAATGGGCGACAATGGAACACATACATTTGATTTTTGGTTTTCATTTTCCAGAAGCTCAAGCTGGTCAAGTGCTAAAAATAGACCAAGGCACTAAATTGCTCGTGAATAACAATAATGAGTGAAGCCGTGAGGAGATTTTGTTTCAATTTGCAAAAATCATGGTCAATCAAGAATTAACATAATATTAAACGTCCAGTGATTATGTTCCAATGAAAGCTAAGGCATATAATAATTTTGAAGATTGTATTCCTCCTTCATAAAACTCAACGGTCTAAATTCGCGTGCACGTGGGTAGGGCGAGCAATTGAGCAAGCTATAATATGCCGACCCCTATTCAACGTTGTATCAAAGCATACTAATGATGTTTTTCGAATTTTCAATTTAACGTGAAATTTGACCAGAAATTTTGTCTTATTCAGACTGTTTTATTTTCTTGCTTATAATTTTTTTTTCCATAATAACGTGAAATTGCTATTAATTCCTACGCGCGTGATTTAGATGAATCGTACAAATCTATTCATTAAACACGCGATTTACTTTTCTTCAATTGGTTTGGTAGTGAATTAAGTTGGGTTAGGCACATGGCTGTTGACCTGCTTTCTCGTTAACTAATCAAATTTTGCTTCTGAGAAGCCCTTCCGTACAACCTTTACGCTTGTTTGTTTGTTATAGATAGGATCCAAGGACTTCGAAAAAAAAAAAGAAAAAAAAAAATAAGTAAATCAGTGTTTATTATGCCTCTTAATTTGTCGAGAAATAAGATCAATTACAAGTATTATATAGGGTTGGGTTGAGATGAATTAGGAACACAAATTAGGTATCAGGTCAATTAAGTTTGAGTCAGAGTAAACATTACTATAAGTTTATTACTATTATGACGAGGACAGAAACAATAATGTGGTAATTAAAAATTAATTTAGTTTTATATAAAATTGGGACTAGTTGGATTATTTTGATATGGGGAGCTTATGTATAATATCTTATTAAAAATAATAGGAAAATAAAATTAAATTAATGAGATTAATTTATTATTATATTTTTTTGGGGTTTGCTTTCTCTTAATCGACATTATTGTATCTGCCTAGTCAATTTTATGTCGTTTGGCCAAAAAATGAAAATTTGCGTCGGTTTAAACAACACAAAAGTGATTCAACTAAATATAACAAAGACTTTGATTTACAAGGATTAGTTTGACACGCAATTCCTTGTAAATTGTATTTTCCTCGAAGTTTTATTTTGGCATCTCTGTTTTAAAAATATAATATATATTAATTTTTAGACTTTTCCTTTTCTTTTTGTTTGGTGAGTATACATTTTTTTTTTCTCACGTGAATTCTTACAATAATAAAGAATATCCCAGCTGCTTGATTCCTCTAATTTACCACTAAAAACGTTCGTGTAATATAGATGCTTTCTATGTACCAAAATACATAATAAATAATAAATAAATTTATAGTATGAGATTTGACAGACAAACACGGTCCTCTCACTTTGACTAAGGTTTTGTAATAGGATCAACAGATCAATGCGTTTACCAAAACGACACTGCGTTGTGACAGATGGTCCCTGTTAATTGCTTCATAATTTGCCGTAAAGCCCAATAGAATGTGACGTAAGGCCAGTACGTGCGTTGTTAGCCGCCAACCATTGCTTAGACGTCTTTGTTCAACGAACCTAATTAACATTTGGATTAGCCAATCTCTATTTCATTAAGTGACCATATTCTAAAACTAATTTGGGAGATTCTATGGTTAGCTTATACAGAAAACAGTATAATAAATTATAAAAATGGAATCCTATTGAGGGAGACATCATTTTTCCTTTGACCATTAGCGAGCTATGGGATAAATTAATTATTACTGGTATTGACACAAACGCCATATGGAAGCTACAAGTGTTCTAAAAGTGCACCTAGATGGAGTTTATATTTTTGAAAATTATTATGTTATTTTTTTTCGAAAACTTATAATTAACTAAATGGTGAAAATTGTCATTTTTTGTTGAAATATTTTAGAAAGAGTTCGCCTTCTCTACACTATTGTTTTGCTAAATAGTAAATAAGTAAATACTACCAACAAAGGTTTGTAATTGATAAAGAATTTAATCATATTTTGTAAAGATGTATACATGGGTTTGAGTATTAGAGTTTGTTTGATTAAATTAGTTAAAAGTTATGAGATTGTAATATATAATTGTAAAGTTAACTAAAAACTATAAATCATAGTTGAAAGTTTATAATTATATTGTTAGTTAGTTGAAATAAAATTATTTGACAAAACTAATTGAAATATTTTAAATGACTAAAAAGGATATATAATATAATATTTAAAAAATATAATTTACTTTATTTTTATTTATTAAATAATTAATTATTATTATTAATTAATTAGTTATTTATTATGAACCTATCAATTCAATAATTAAATAATAAAAAACTAAGTCTGTGAGAGAAGAGAAAAAAAAAAAAAAAGAAAAGAAACGAGGAGCTATGTGAAAGAGAGAAGTTGAGTTGTTTGGATTAATTGAGTGGGGATAAAATTTGTAATTTATTAAAAAATTTAAAAATAAAATTGAGAAGTAAATTATTAGTATTGAGTTTTTAGAATAACTTGTTATTTCAAGTAAGATTTCAAAAATTAATTTTTAAATATTACAATATTTTTTTATTTTTTATTTATTGAATAGCTTTATCAGTTTATTAACTAAGTCAATAAAATATAATCTTTAATAATATCATTTATCAAACAAATATTTACTTTTTATATAAAAACTTTATTAGTAAATCATTTGTAAATATGTTTTAAACTTTCACGTTTACGATGATCTTAGTCAAGACCTAACTCACCAATTTGTTTTTTCCCTTAACAATGGAGAGAAGAGTAGAAGGAAAAAACGAATTTTTCCCTATTTAAATAGCAAATTAAAAAAATTGTGAAAAGAAAATTAGGGAAAACTAGTTTTACGTAGTCTCAATTTTATTTTATTTTATTTTTATTTTGAAATTTCCCCCAAACCATTATCGTCCAAGCAAAGGATAAAAGCAAACTGCAATCAAATCGATCAGCACATCCAATCCAATTGTTAATTCTGTAATTCCTTTGACACGTCTTAATATACTCGGCATGAAAGCTCCGGTCACTTTCTTGGATTACAGTTTAATTTTGTCTCTTTCACTCCTTCATTTGTTTTGGGTTTTGCTTGTCTTTGACTTTTTAATCAATAAAAAGTAAATATTAAATCTATTTTTAATAAATTAAATTGTTGATAAATAAAATATTTCGAATATATCATTTTATATGGGTAAAAAGTTATTTTTAAGATTTTAAAATAAAGAGTGGACGAATGCGACATGAAAGAAATGACAGACACGGTGTCATCTTTTTAGTTTTAGTGCTCATTGCTCCGCTCTTGATTGAAATTTCAACTTTTTATGCTCCAAGCAATATATTTAATGTTATGTTTATTTATTTGTATCATTTCAATATAATATCGGAAATTTCATCACCTATATATCTTATGATATAAATAATTTTCCACTAACCACAGAATATCATATAGTTAATAAAATAGTAAATGATAAATGTTGGGAATTATAAATTTTTCACATCAATAAAAAGTTTAGGTATGGTCCTAAAAACCGCAAAAGGTCATTTTTCTTCTTTTGTATTTCCAAAGAGTATTATTCCTTTTTTTTAAAAAGGAATAACGTGGAAGCAATTTAATCGTTCTGGTCCAACTTGCTGTGGCATATTCCAAAACCATGGGTGTTTTCTTAGAACTCCCTCATCTTAATTGTTAATTCTTCAAAGAAAAGTCTATCTGCACATGTCTTTACACGTACACATTCCTTATATTTATTTATTTATTTATATTTATATTATAATTTTACTTATACAACATAATTAAAATAAATAAAGTGAAAGTAAAAATGTACGTGTAACTGGCTTTTCTTGTCCCCAAATGGTAGCCAATTTTTCCACGAAATTCATAAAAGCATCAACCCAGCAAAGAAAACGGTTTAACCATGATAACCTTCAATTACCTAACAACTAGCATCCTAAGAAAACAAAAACTGGAGATGACTATGCTTGCCTACTTGGGGATTGGGTCAAACCCGCACGAGCCAGCCGGTCAGCAAGGGCTGCTCGGCCGTCCTTACTCTTCTTTGAGCCTCGCGAGTTTCTTACTTTCCTTGTCAATTTAATAAACAACTAGTACTAGAAAAGTACCATAAACACAAAACTGATTTGACAATGATGAGCAAACAGCATCAAGCAAGAAGTTTCATTTGTTGGAAACCTTAAACATTTGCGGAAAACAGAAACAAGGATATGAAGCACTCTGTTCGAGGTTCAACTTTGTCTACCTGCAACTCCTGTACTCCAACAGACATCCTCCTCGTGAATTCGACTTTCTCATATTTTTGAACCCTTTGGGAGCTCCATTCTCTATTTTCGATTCATTCGTTTATGAGTTTTACAAAGGAAGGTAGACAAGTAGCAGAGGGAGGAGGAGGAGGTGGTGGAGGAAGAAGAAATTCATAAATGTCAGAACAGGAAACTGATTCCTGGGTCTTCCTATTATTCTGTTCCTTAATCCTTTTTACAGGTACTAATACAAAACAATCTGTTTTTGGTAAACTTCCTTATGGGTTTTGGCATATTTTTATATGCTCATAATTACTTGTTTACTGATGATGATCATTGAACTTCATTTTGTATTAATAGCAGAATATAATATATGCCTTTGTATTAAGATTCTCTATAGACAGTTTTTGGGTATTATTTTATTGTGGGTTTTCCGAGGTTGATTCTGTCTACTATTTCTCATTTGCATTAATCAAGGATTTTCTGTTTGTGTTGATTTTCACAGGTAATATTGTTGCCGGGGAGTCTCTGGACACAGACACAGCAGTTCTGGTCAGGCTGAAAAGTTACCTCGACAATCAAACTCTGGCAGACAGGGGAAGATATATAGAGTGGGACAAGAACAGCACCAATCCTTGTCAATGGTCAGGAATCTCGTGCAGCTTCATTGGAACAACATTGAGGGTAGTCGGCATAGACCTTTCCGAGAGCGATATCTCCGGTGAGATATTCCAAAACTTCTCGCAGCTCACTGAGCTCACACACCTTGATCTCTCCCACAACACGCTCCGTGGAGTAATTCCACCTGATTTAAGGCAGTGCCAGAAGCTTGTGCACCTCAATCTCTCGCATAATACTCTAGGTGGAGATTTGAATTTGACCGGCTTGAAGAGCTTACAATTGCTGGATTTAGCAGTCAACAGGTTTACTGGGGAACTTGAGTTGAATTTCCCTGCCATTTGTGACAATTTAGTCACTTTGAATGTTTCCGAGAATAACTTCGACGGTGGCATTGATAAGAGCTTTGATCAATGTTGGAAAATGCAGTACTTGGATTTGAGCGCCAACAATCTCAGTGGGGATATATGGATCGGGTTTCAGAGGCTGAGAGAGTTTTCAGTTTCAGAAAACTTTCTCAGTGGGTTTATTCCTTCGTCAGCTTTTAATGGAACTTGTAATCTTCAAGTTCTAGACCTGTCAGAAAATGGGTTTGTTGGTGAAGCCCCGAAGGGGGTTGCAAACTGTAAAAGTCTAACAAGTCTGAATCTTTCTGGTAACAATTTCACTGGAAATATTCCCATTGAAATTGGTTCAATTTCAAACCTGGAAACATTGTACTTGGGGAACAACAGTTTTTCAAGAGAAATTCCAGAGACGTTGGTCAACTTGACCAAGTTAAGGTTCTTGGATTTGAGCAGAAATGGCTTTGGCGGAGAGATACAAGACACAATTGGGAAATTTACGCAAGTCAAGTTCCTTGTTTTGCATTCAAATTCTTACACTGGAGGGTTACTTTCCTCAGGAATTCTCCAATTGCCAAACATTTCACGTTTAGACCTAAGTTTCAACAACTTTTCAGGTGGATTGCCAGTTGAAATCTCCAAAATGTCAAGTCTCAAGTTCTTAATGTTAGCCCACAATCAGTTCAGTGGACCTATTCCACATGAATTCGGAAACTTGCCTCTCCTACAAGCGCTTGACCTCTCATCCAACGCTTTAAATGGGTCAATCCCACCAACCCTTGGAAAGTTGAATTCTCTCTTATGGTTGATGCTTGCGAACAATTCATTAACTGGCGAAATCCCGAGAGAACTTGGAAACTGTACGAGCTTGTTATGGTTAAACCTTGCAAACAATAAGCTTTCTGGAAATTTTCCTTCTGAACTGACAACAATAGGAAGGGATGCCATGGCCACATTTGAATCAAACCGGGAAAATGAAAAGATTGTTGCAGGCTCTGGCGAGTGCACAACAATGAAGAGATGGTTACCAGCAGATTACCCTCCATTCAGCTTTGTGTATACCATTCTGACAAGGAAAAATTGCAGAAGCCTTTGGGACAGGTTGCTTAAGGGTTATGGCGTTTTCCCAATCTGCTCATCCGGATCCACTTTCCGGTTACTCCACATATCTGGCTATGTTCAAGTAAGTGAGAACCAGCTCACTGGTGCAATTCCTTCAGAGATTGGGAACATGCAGAACTTTAGCATGTTGCATTTTGGCTTGAACAACTTCTCAGGGGAATTCCCACTTGAGGTGGGAAATTTACCACTTGTAGTATTAAATATAACCAGAAACGGGTTTTCAGGTGAAATTCCAACAGAAATTGGCCACTTAAAATGTTTGAAGAATCTTGATCTCTCTTACAACAATTTCTCTGGGATATTTCCCACGAGCTTGAACAACTTGACCGAGCTTAGCAAATTCAATGTTTCATACAACCCCTTGATTTCTGGTACAATACCCTCTGCTGGGCAATTAGCTACTTTTGATAAAGATTCCTATTTAGGCGACCCCTTCTTGGATCTTCCAAAGTTCATTGATAATATCACAGATGAGAAAAATTCGACCTCTGACAGAGAAATGAAAAAGCCCAACAAGTTGACTGTGTTTTTGGTCTTTCTAGCTCTTGCTCTGGCTTTCATCGTGTTTGGGCTTCTTTCCCTTATAGTCTGTTCATTGGTGAAAAGCCCATCAGATGAACCAGGGTACCTCTTGGGGGATACGAAATCCCGTCACGATTCCGGCAACTCCTCGCCATGGTTATCAGACACTGTTAAGATTATCCGCTTAAACAAGACAGCTTTTACACATGCTGACATTTTGAAAGCTACAGGGAATTTCTCAGAGGACAGAATCATTGGGAAAGGGGGTTTTGGAACAGTGTACAGAGGCGTATTCCCTAACGGTAGAGAAGTGGCAGTGAAGAAGCTCCAAAGGGAGGGACTTGAAGGCGAAAAAGAATTCCGAGCTGAAATGGAAGTTCTTAGCGGAAACGGGTTTAGTTGGCCTCACCCCAACCTTGTCACACTCTATGGGTGGTGCCTTGATGGTTCAGACAAGATACTGGTTTATGAGTACATAGAAGGTGGAAGCTTGGAGGATCTTGTGACTGATAGAACACGGTTCACATGGAAGAGACGTTTAGAAGTGGCAATTGATGTGGCCAGGGCCCTAGTCTATTTACACCATGAATGCTATCCTCCTATTGTTCATAGAGATGTGAAAGCAAGCAACGTGTTGTTAGATAAGGATGGGAAGGCCAGAGTTACAGACTTTGGTCTTGCTAGAGTTGTTGATATTGGAGATAGCCATGTTAGCACGATGGTTGCTGGCACGGTGGGCTACGTTGCCCCAGAATATGGACACACATGGCAAGCCACCACAAAAGGGGATGTATATAGTTTCGGAGTGTTGGCAATGGAGCTAGCAACAGCTAGAAGAGCAGTGGATGGAGGGGAAGAGTGCTTGCTGGAGTGGACTAGAAGAGTCATGGGTTATAGAAGGCATGGGTTTGGTAAATCTGTGAATGTGATTCCAGTTTTGTTGATGGGTTCTGGGCTTGTGGAGGGGGCAGTGGAGATGAGTGAGTTGCTAAGAATTGGAGTGAAATGCACAGCGGAGGCACCGCAGGCTAGGCCTAACATGAAGGATGTTCTGGCTATGCTCGTCAAGATATGCTATCCCAAGGGAGATTCAAGCTATGGATATCCTATTTAGCCAATTTCTGTCTAGCAAATCGATTTTGGATAACAGAAAATGTGCTTAGTATAGATTTTGTTGCTATCTATGTTTCTTCTCTTGTACACAGCCACTTCATCATTCTTTGTGTTGAAGAAATTGCTCAATTTTGTTGTGTAGCACTGTCAGTTCTCCCTGTGATTTTTTTTTGTTTCCTCACTTAAGATTAATCTTGATCATTGAAGTGTAAATTTGCAAATAAGTTCAAAGCAACTATTATTTAGTTACAAATAATTGCTTCCTAAGAAATCTCTCTTTGTTATGTCATATATGATATTCTTTCAAGACAAGACAATTAAGCATTCTGTATATCTAAGTTAGACTAACAGCTCCATAGGAATAAGACCCAATTTCTCCTTGATAGGACGTTCTGTATAAGAATGCCAGAGGTTTCTGGCATTCATTTTCACCACTTTTTGGAAAACATCAGTACCAGCTGATTAATATACAGAACCAACAATTGAAAAAAGAAAAAAAGGAAACCTATATGCAGAAGGTAGCAACTCCATAATTATCAGTTTATCAACCCTTAGGCATGAGTGATGTTAAGTTATTAGAAAGGATATGTTTTTTATTTTGGGGTCAAAGAAATTGGAGTGGATATGGTTACCTGTGCATTAATGGTGAGTCGGCAAAAGGACAAACGAAATTTGGTATGCAAGTACACCTCAGAAGAATCAAAATCATGCCCTGCTTATTAGCCATTTTTGGCTTTTAAAAGAGACAAGCTGTTTTTGACCAATGACCATAATTGCCATTCCCCCCCTCCCCCCCCGAGGATTTTGTAATGGTAAAAATTTAAATCAGAAATCAGAAAAATAGTATTTTCAAAATCGGTTTTATTTTGTTTAGCATACCTTTTATGTGCTTCAAAAAAAGTTTGAGCACAAATTTACCAGAGAGATATGCAAATTCCAGAAAGAAGTTCACAGCTGTGCCATGAAAGGATTATAATGACCAATGTGCAGTTATAGATCCCTCCTCTGCTAACGCTTACTCAACCGTTGGCATTTGGCAGTGCCTCATTCCTCTCAGCATTCGAAGAGTCCTTCTATGGCGTTGCAAATTTCCTTACTTTCAATGGCGTATAACTCTAATAGGTAGTTGTTACTTGTAAAAAATGCTTCCTTTCATATCTTCTTGTTTAGATTCACTTTCTAGGAAAAAGAATTCTTGGGTTTTACTGATATTCACTTTGTACAGCTTCTTGTATAGCATTTCGCAGCTAACATACTCAGATTACTAGAGAAAATTTTCATCGATTTTGTTCACTGTATAGCATATTCATCATAACACCTATAATAGAGTGAACTGCCCCAAAATTGATTGCAGAGGAAGCAATTTTACTCATGAGATGGCCGATACGAAGGAGGAAAAGACAATGCCTTTGGAGCTGGCGATTCAGAGGGAGCTATCATATAGAAGAAAGATAGAAGCTTTACGCTTGCATCCAAACGACAAGCCCATTAACGAGCTTCTACCTTTGCAAGTAATGATTTTTCTTTCTATTTCTTTTTCAATTTCTGGGCATGAATGAAGCTAATCCTTCTTTTTGTCTACTCAAGTCAATCGCTTGACTGTTATGAAAACTTGAAAAAATAGAGCTGGAATAGTTAGCAGTATTATCCTTCTTGTTCAGACTTTTAATCTTACCTCTATGAATGTCTTTTCAGATTATTTCATCAGGTCATGCTTCTCATCCAACGCCATTGCCAGGTCCAAGTTCAGTTCCAATTTCAAGTCCATGCATTTCAGGAACTAAACGAAAAGAACCAACAAGCAGTACCAATCATCAATTTCTGCAACATGAACCAGTGAGCAGTACTAAACCAGTTAGTACCACTCATCCTCCTCTGCAATATGAACCGAGAAGCAGTGCTAATCATCAAAATCTGCAACATGAATCAATGAACAATGCTGCTGGTCATCATCCTTTGCAACGTGTACAATTCATCGTTGGATTTTTTTGAAAACTTGAAGACGTTAAGTTTGCAGTGTTGTCGTTCTTGTTTAGATTTTCAGTCTTACCTCTGAATGTTCTTTCCAGGTTATTCCATCAAGTCAGGCTTCTCATCCAAAGCAACTGCCAGCTCCAACTTCAATCCCAATTTCAAGTCCATGCATTTCATCAGGAACTAAACAAAAAGAACCAACAAGCAGTAGTAATCATCAAGGTCTGCAGCATGAACCAATGAGCAACACTTCTCGTCACCATCCCATGCAACATGAACCTATGAATAGAACCACTTATCCTCCTCTCCAATATGAACCAAGAAGCAGCAGTCATCATTCACTTCTGCAAAATCCACGAGATAGCAATCTCAGTTACAAGCCTGAAACAGATTATTTATACTGCAAAATCTGCAAAGTAACCTGCTCAAGTCCATTCAACCTGAAGCAGCATTTTGGAGGGCATAAGCACAGAGCTAAAGTGCAAGAGCAGGAGTTCATGCAAAAAGCTGGGATAAAGAACAAAAGCAATCAGAAGCATTGGTGTGAATTGTGTAAAATTGCTTGTACAAGTGAAGACTTGCTGGAGATGCACTTTCGAGGTCACAAGCACCTGGCTGAAGTGAACAAGTTACAAACAGGCAAGCAAGGTGGGGTGATCTCTAATCAGCGAAAATGGTGTGAAATATGCAACATATGGTGCTCAGACGAACTTGCTTTCAGACAGCATCTTCAAGGTAAAAAGCACATCTATCAACTGCATAAAATGGATATTTAAAAAGAAAAGTGAAGAGCAGGATACAGTGGCATGGAATGGAAATAATGAGTGGAGTAGAACAAGCTAATGATCTTAGACTTAGTTGTTTGTTTTCTTTGCTCGGTTTTTCAGCAGTAATTAGCAGCATGTTTAGCTAAGCATGATTTTTAACTTTCTATAGGATTAGGGCCAATATTATATTATAATTCTGTAACTAAGTGGGCTGGCACTGCCAACTTAAAAAAATGGGTGTTTCATTTTAACTTTGATCGATCTGGTCATTCTAACTGGTGTAGATAAAATTGTTTGTTCAAGGGGGAGGGTGACTCTATCCTTTCTCGTCTACCTGGGTAGTAGAAAAGCAATTTTCTTTTTTAAAAGAACAATTTTAATTTAAACCAACTTTTTATTATGGAATCTTGACAAAGATATATATATATAAATCACATTCTCAAATTATTAAGAGAGTTTGAACTTAACATGATTAAAACAGATTAAAAACATATACTTCTAAATAAAATTAATCATAATTTCAATATAAGCTAGAATATTAGGTAAAGATAAAAAATAAAATAATATCATTATCTATTTTCCCACGCATTCCTTGAAGTGTTGTTTATGTATTTAACTGGAAATTAAAATTCCTAGCACATACTTATTAACTCAATGATACTAAAGTCAAAAAAATTTCTACTCTAACTTTTTCTAATATTTTTATCATATAGAATTATTTATTTATTGATAGATATTTATTTTTGGTATATATAGAATTATTTATACATTCTAGCAAGAATATTTTATTTTAGCTTATTTAACTTCACAAAATAAAATAACGCTACTTGCATTATCACCGGCTGTTGGTCCCGCCTCCGCCTCGAAAAGTACCCGCGAAATTGCTCTTCGCATCCAAGTCCGAACAAAATCAACGTGCATTCGCCACCAACCCTGTTGGGTTCAAAGTTGAAGCGCAGAGTGGTGAAACGCTACTCGTCCATATTGGCGCTTTATCCTTGGTAGGTAAGCTTTTATTTCCCTCTGATCTTCGAGAAATGTTCAATCTTTCTCTCCATTCTGGTGATCGTATTTGTAAGATTATTTCCGACTGTCATTGTTCTCTGTTTGTAGCAAGAGGAGTGTTCAGAGTTGCTACCAATTGGTATTATTTATTTATGTCCAGGTATAGAGGATTTTTTGCTCCGTTGGCTTATCATTTTTTTTTAAAAAAAAATTCTTAAATTACTTATGCACCATTGAGTTGTCGATAATTTAGCATTGAAACAGTAGCACTGTGATCTTGATCTTACCTGAATAGTCAATTACTGTAACATGGCTTTAGACTGGAAACTGGATACCAGAATTCATTACTTGAGTATTCGGAACACTTCTGCTGCTATTGTTCAAGTATAATAATCGCTAGAATCTTAAGAAAATCTTTAATCTGTATCCCAAAATAAAGGTACCAGTAGAGGAGAAGTATTGCAGATGCTAGGATCGTGAGGAAAATGGCTGAGGAGAGACCTCAAGATATTAATATTATGTCAGTGGAGCTAGCAATTCGAAGAGAGCTGGCATATCGGAAAAAGGTTTCCATGATGCAGTTGCAATCAGATGATTCTGCCGAACATTTGATTCCTTCCGAGGTGATTATTTTCATCTATCTTATTTCTACTTGGCCCCGTGTTGTATAAATTGTGTAAGAACTGACTGATAGCCATGGCCTTCAAAGATTGGCTGGGTATATTTCAGTGGCATTTCATACAATGTGTTTCGTCTGTGAGTGAAAATTGTGGCTTGTCGAGCATTGTCTTCAATTCATATGTTAGGACTTGAAATACTTGATGTTCGGAGAAATTTTATCCTTTTGTTTATGATTTAAACTTCTGAATAGTATGAAATATTTATTTAATTATTTGGTTGGGTCTTCGTGAAGTAATTTTTTCCGCTACTTCTTTCGTTACTATAATCTTTGCTGCGTTTAATGTGGAGAAGGAGAGAGAGATAAGGTCAAGAAGCTCTAAAGCCACTGAAGCTAACAACTCACAAGAATATCATTTACTCATTCCCACTTTTCCAAATTTTGGAAATAGCATGATAAGCAGTTTCTTAGTAATGATTTCTAATTTTAAGTGTGAAGAATGTGATTCTCATCGATATGTTGGCAGTTATCTACTTAGAATCTTACATATTATATCACATCCTGTTATATGAAATGTTGCTATAGTCGGTGCTGATAGGTAAAAGTTTTGTATCACCTTGTTTTTTTCAATATCATGGTATGTAATCAATATTGTAATTATATTACATGTATCGTGAATAATGGTTAGAGGTGACATGGTGTTTCCTATATTGAGTAACTACCAAACATTCTCGTTCTTGTCCTTCTCTTCTATTTTTTCCCGTTCATAAGTTTCCCATCTTTCTATCTGTTTGCAAATTCAATTTCTATATTCCGTGAACCATGATTCTTAAATTATGTACAGTCTTCAAGTTCAGCTTTGAGTTCTGGCCCCCATGCAAGTCCTAGCCTATTAGGAATTAAGCGGCAAGCACCAAGTAGCAATTTTGAATTCCTACCAGTTCAACAGCAAGAGCCACGATTTGATAGTCATGTGTACAAGAAAAAAAGAGATAACCTGTTTTGCGCTGTCTGCCAAACAGCATGCTCAAGTGTTATCTCTTATAAGCAACATCTTAAAGGCCGGAGACATAATGCTCAACTGCACGAGTTGAAATCTGGCAGGAAAGATATAGCCGAGGTTGCTCAAGTTGGGAGTCAGCGACAGAAATGCCAAATATGTGATGTTTGGTGCATGAACGTTGATTCACTAAAACAGCATTTGGCAGGCCAAAAGCACAAGTTTCGATTAGAAAAGTTGCGATTGAATATGAAAGGTGGTCGAGCGACAGCAAAGAAGAGAAGATTCTGCTATCTGTGTAAGATTTGGTGCCATGATGAGTATTCGTTGCAGATGCACCTCAAAGGGAAACAGCATCTCGACCAACTCAATGCTGCTAAGCAGAGAAAGAGGGGCAAAGGGGAGAAAGTGCATAATATCTTCAGTACAAATATCTCCTGAGATTTTGATGTTGAAAAATTAAGTCCTTTTGTAAATTGCATTGCTAGAAGAACGAGACAACTGTGATTTTGATGTTCTTGTTGGTATTATAAGGAATAATGATGATCCATCGATTCAAAATTCCAAATACTATTTCACTTGCATGATCTAATATTATTGCTGCAAAGCACAATCTATCCAGATTACCTTCCTGCCGCCTAGGGGCATATCAAAATTTAGAAAGATTTCGCAATCTTATCCAGATTACCTTCCTAACTACAGGTCCAGTAGTCCCATATCAGGGTTGTCGTTTTCACGTGCGTAGTAATGAGGTTATTACGAAAGGAAAGAAAGAGAAGTCAGTTCAAGGTATTTAATGGTGGAGGCTAGGCCACTCAATCAGGATAATCAACACATAATAAAACACTCTGCAGATGAGGAGAAGAATTTAGCATGGCGCTGCAACTTGTAAAAGCATTTTGCAACAAGTTTGCTTGTGTTTACACAATAGATAGAAGTTCTTTAGCTTTTTCTTTTGTATGTTTTTTTTAAAAAAATGCTCTGTACACTTGTCCTTATACTTCTGCTTAGAGAACTTATGGTGGTAGAAACACGTTATACAATTAAAATAAGTATTTACTTTAAACTTTACCAACTCAGTTTTTGGAAACATTGCTACATGAAGGCACTACCAAAAACAGATGAACACAAAAGGATTGGGCCCCAAAATAACACATAAAATAGTGGTGCCAGTTTTAGTGACATCCTTGTAAAGTCCTTAGCAAAAGAGTTCTGGCAGCCTTGGAACAAGGCAACTTATACCAGAATGATTGAACCCATGAAAATTTTTTCTTCCCTCTTTGCTTTTTGAAACAATTATTCAAGAGGAGAAACAAAAGAGGGAATAGAGATATGAGGTAAACTTCAAATTAAACCAAAAGTAGTAAAGGCAATAGGACATGTTAGTTGCGTAAAAGTTTCAAACTCCTTTGTCTTCTCTTCCCCCTTCCTTTTTGGACACTTTGGTTATTAATTACTGTTGACAAGGAGATGATTAGATAAGACTTCCATTTTGATAAACACAAATATAACATTCTCCCCAGAAACAAAGACTTTATATCAAGACTATATCCGGGCTTAGCAAAGAAAAAGAAAAACGACTCGTGTTGATCGTGAAAATCCTTATTTCTTTACAAAGATTAAAATCATCTATACATACGTGATAACAATTACACGGGCTGAAAAGGATTACATCACATGAAGTTTTTTTTTCCCCTTTATTGCCATATTTATTTAGTTTATTAGTTGTAAATATAATATAAAACTATTCTTGAGTTTCGGTTGTTAAAATTTAAAACTTAAAAATTGTCTTAAGATAAACATAAAAGTTTCTCAAGATAAATTTGAGCTTTATGAGAAAATGATGTGGCTAAAGGATATCGATGTCAGCACCAACACAACACGATCAGCTAATACCATCTTTAGTCATGGTACTCACCAGGGTTCCATATCTTAATTATTTATATTTTTTTTATGGGTCCCACATGACACATCACTCTATACAACTTATATAATTTTTTTCTCTACTCATACAACTCTACAAACTTTTTAAATGGGTCCTACGAATTATCTCTTTTACCTTATAAAACTTTATCTTTCTTATTAAAAAATACCAAAAAAAAAATCTTTGAACAGTGCATACATCGACCTCTCAATTTGCAACTCCCCTTCCCTCTCTTTCCTCCACCTGACTCTCCTCTAGTGGTGCACCTGCGTAATTGTCGACGCACAGAGATGTGCATTCCGTAAATGCCTCCAACTGCGGAGGCTCTAAGGTGCTGGCCAACGTGCAAAGCATATGCCCATAAATGCTTTCCCTCATTTTCCTCAGGCAAAATAGGGATTAGGGAATAATCATAGGCATAGGCTTTGTTTGGTATTGGATACATATTATGTCAGATGTTTTAAGATTAGACATATTCGTTCATCAATATTTACAGAATATACGCAAACCACTAAGCTTACGTCCTAATCTGCAAACTTGAAACTCCTCGTGATGAAATTTTATATAATGTTCCAAAATCATTGTAGATTTGATGTGCTGCATGTTGCAAATTCGCCATACGGGAATCGCAACTTCTGGGATTCGTAGAGTACTTTCATCAGCTGATATATGATGTTGGTTTGTCCACATTGAAGTCCATGCGCAAAAAGAAGCTATAGCTAGGGAAGGGTACTTTGTTGTTCTTCAGGTGGGAGATCTTCTGAACATCATATCAATTTGCAGGAAGATAAATCTAAGTTGGCAGGCTAGGAACAAAGTTGGATTCTTAGAAGGATACAAAGACTGCTAGACTCTATATAGATGTGTATACTAAAAGTGAGGCTGATAGGCAATTTGGGATGTTAATCAATGAATTAATTAGGGCCAATTTGTGGTTTTATTGGAAAACAAATAAAAGATAAAATAAAAATATTGAGGCGGGTGTGAGTGATTTCAAGTCATGGATGAAAAGGATGAGACACATTTGCCATACCTCACATGATTACTGTCCTAGAGCAATAACACTCAAGTGCTACTAGCTCCACTATGACAATTAGTGCATATATATTAGTTAGAAACAAATAGAGTGAAGATAGAAAAGGAACAAGAATCCCATCAAATCTTTTCATTTCTCTGTCTTTCTGGTCCCTTTATTTATTTATTTTTCTGTATTGCTAGCTAAATTCCTCTTTAGGATTGTCTATAAATAGGACGTACCCATTGATGCTCGAAGAAGCATAAGTAAGAGAGAAAGGGTCTAGCTAATAAGTAGAAGATGGAGTGCTCTAATTATGGGTTTACTAGAACACCAAGAGATGTTTCTCTTCAGGAACTTAGCAAAAGGCTTGCTGAGTTTGCCGAAGTAAGAGGATGGGATCAACATCACAGTCCTAGAAATCTTCTTTTAGCTCTTGTAAGCTCGGTGCTAAATTTACATTGAATAATTATGGTGCCGAGTTGATTAGTTTTCATCTTGTTTAATTCATTTTTACTGGTTTTATATATGCAGGTGGGAGAGGTGGGAGAGCTATCTGAGATATTCCAATGGAAAGGAGAAGTGGCAAAGGGGTTACCCAATTGGAGTTCTGACGACAAGGAGCACTTAGAGGAAGAGCTTTCAGATGTTTTGCTGTACCTCGTACGTCTTGCCGATGTTTGTGGGCTAGACCTCGGACAAGCAGCGCTGACAAAAATAGTGAAGAATGCTCGCAAGTACCCAATTAGTGCTAAGCAAACAGCAACTTCCACTGCCAATTAGCTATCAATAATAATAATAATTCCCCTGCGTGCCCTTTTGTTTATGTGTGTTAGTTATAAATCTATCATTTTTGTTCTTTTGGGGTTTTGGAAACTGAGCGTAATCGTTTAGTTACTACTTCACACTTGGCTGTGTAGTTTGTATGATCGAGCATTCATCTTTTCCTATCTAATGCCTCAGTTATTTTAAATTGTCATCACATATCATATCATGATTTTCTCCCTTATTTTATAACAAGGTAGAAATTTTTTCTAAGTAGTTTGCAACTGAGGAAACCAGCAGAAACAGTCAATCCTCTCTTCATGGAGCTCACAAGCCATGGCCACAGTGGCATGACTCTCCCACTCTACTCTCTGTTGATGGAAATGCAATTAATCGTGAGATTTTTCAAATAAATAAATAAATAAAATACAGTTTAAACTAAATATAATAACAAATGCTGCTGGCGGTGTGAAAATCTAAACCCTCTTTACAAACAGTTTAATATTATTTGTGGGTCATTAATTAATGGGAATATTGCTTAAGTATGAATTTGAATAATGAATTAAAGGCCATGCCATGGTATGATTTCCACGTTCTTATCACTTAGAATGGTTGAGTTGGGTGTGCTTGAATGGGACACTTGTTAATGTTCTAGAAACAAATCAATTGTAGTTAGGACTTTTTGGAGTCGGAGTTACAAATAATTGTACTCAGGAATATGTCTATGTTAATCATTTCTATTATGAGGTTTATTAACAAAAATCGTTAATTGTAACACAACACTATGTCCTTTTCATTGCCATCATTAATTTTATGCGTTATCTCATTGCCTTTGTCATTGTCGTCGTCATCTCAATTAAATGTAATGTCCGATCAAACTTAATTGAATAATTTTTAACGATGTATATTTGCATGCCTTGCCAACTTGACCATGGAATCTTGGAATTCACCCAAGTGGTTAGCATTAATAAATCCAGCAGCAGCACGTGAATCATGACATCTCTTTGACAAAGACTTTGATAGTAAAACACAAGGACGGAATATTAATAGTTAATGTATTTTTTCCCTAATAATATTACGATAATGATTGTCCAAATCTTAACAACACATTCAGATTTAAGACCTATCTTGCTTGTAGCCATGGCTAACAACTCAAAAAATTATGTACTGCGATTCATAATAAAATACATATATCTATATATGAAATATACAAAAATTCTTTAGGCATGAGGCTAAAAAATTAAAAGTTACTTTTATGAGAATTAGAAAAAAAAATATTTTACTCTTCCTTTTTTTTTTTTTGGTCATAACATTTCACTCTTTTTTATTGAAGTATATATTTAGATATTTTTTAGGAATCTTATTGGGAGGTCTTGGTTGCTTCACCGCTGGTTGGCGTGTTATTTTTTCTCATTTCACGTCTACTCTCTGTTTGTTATGCGCTTCAATATTAATATACGAGTCAACTTGTTTCTGGGCTTATGGTTTCTGTATAAACATTATTAATTTTTTGTAGACTAATGTCCTGTATAGGAGTAGTCTTTGACTTTAATTAATAACCAATTCTTTTGAAAGATCTCGTAAAATTTTTTTGTATTGTGAGAGTCTTGATTAAATTTTATAAAATTTCTCTTATTTCATTCAACAAAATTTTATCTTTAAAAAAAAAAAAAAACCTTCTTTCTGGCCGTCCAGGCCCAATTTGTGAAACCAAATAGTCTTGATGTAATTGCTTCATTTTTTTAATCAAAAATTGAAATTCTTTAAAGAAATTTTTATAATTTAAGAAATTCTTATAATTTTAAGAAATTCAGGGGCGATGCCGCAAAATGAGTAAGTTAAGGAAAATGCAACGCAATCATGCAAAACTAATTTGAGTAAATTTACAAACTTTATCTTTTCTTCTTTGCAGGAAGAAAGGAATAAATGGTAAACTTGGGATTGAAAAATGCGCAACAAGCCCAATTTGATCCTAGTTTAAATGAGGTAAGCGGGGCCCAGCTAGAGCCAGAAGAAGAGACGAGAAGATGTTTGGAGGGCAAGAAGTTAATTGAGTCAAAGGGAATGGTACTTCGGTAAATTAGTTGAGAAGCGTGCCTTTTTATTTGTAATGCCAGGTAATAGCGGAATTTGAACGCAGATATAAGAGTGTCGTTGGCCTGTAAGGGAATTTCTTGCCGCAATATATAATAATATGTATAAGAATTATTAAATTTCTAGTTGTACGGACTTTTACTCCCCACGACGGCACTCCATCCATTGGTTGGCGCTGCCTCTACCAGACCAGACTGACTTTTTTTTTTTTTTTAATAAAATCGAAAAAGAAAGGACAATTTCGTTAATATTTATTAAATTTTTATATTTTAAATTTTTATTAATTTAATTTTTTATATTTTTAAATTTATTAATTTAACTCATACTTTAAAAATATTAATAAATTTAAAGAATTAAATTAATAAAAAAATTAAAGTGTGAATAACTAAATTAATAAATTTAAAATGTAAAGAATAAAATTGATTAGGGTTGACAAAATTGATTATAATTTTAAATGTAAGAGATTAAATTAATAAACTTAAAATATAAAAATTTAATAAAAATTTTATACTTAAGAGACCAAAATAAATATCTAATTGCAATAACTAGTTGTTGTTACTATTGCAAAACCAACTTTTTTTTATCCAAAATCAAAATTTTCAAAATAAGGTTGAAACCTTCGAACAAAATCTTTATCCTAAATTTTATTTTATAACTTAATAATTAATCAAAAAAATATTGCAAGGCTCATTATTAAACTAGGGTGCCGAAAGGGAGAAAAAGACATGTCCGGAGCACCACGAAGGGGGACCACTTCTGTACCAATCACCTACGTGGACATTAATATTAATATATTAATAAAAAAAACAGCCTTGATTTGTAAAATATGATATAAAAAAGATAACAATTATATTTTTTTTCAATGAGCAAAATTTAAAATTTAAAATATAATATTCTAAGTAATTTAAGAAATATCTTAATTAATTATATTATTATATGTATAATGTATGAACGCAGTATACCATTACCCTCTTAAAAAGTTGAATGATCCACACCCAAATGTTTAAATGGGTTCACAATTAAAAAATAAATAAATAAAACGTAAAAATTGAGTTAAAGAACTTTTATTATTTCAAATAGATCTGTTTAAACTTTTTACTTTCTTAATATATCTCGTATAGTTTTCTTTATCTATTGTAAAAGGACTTAATTGTCTTGTTCTCAAGCCATACACATTGTGTCTAAATTTTAAAATGGGTGTATCATAAGCATTTACTAATCACATGAGTGCCCATGATACAGATTGAAATTGCAAAATGCCAAAACCATTAATTACAGTACCTTAATTTTTTCTAGTTACATTAATTAATAGGAGTTTTAGGCTTTAAATTAGTTAGGTTATGGCAAACAAATGATAATGTGGGCCGTGTTCAAGTAGCCTAACAATTCTATTAGGAATGACATGACTGAATTAACTTCACAACAATACATCAATCGATTTAATTATAAGATTTCCTCACTAATTAGTTGATTGAAATGGGTCACCTTCAATTTACTATATCACCCTCTATTTTGTTTAGCGGATTTCAAGAGGGCAAATACTGATCTCGTGGTCAAGTTTATTTAATTATTATTATTATTATTTTTTTTTTTTGCCATGGTGGTGACTCGTGAAATTAAATTAGTATAGTTAGATTTTGATAACGCAAAGTGTTACTGACCATAGTGGGAAGAGGTGTGAAGTAAAATAGTGTAAAAAAAAAAAAGTTAATTAGCAATACATATTTGTTTAACTGTTTTGATAAAAATAGTTTGTAAGTTAATTAAAAGTTGAAAATTTAATTTTAAAATTTATCTTTTAAATTAATTTATTATATTGTATACAAATAAAATTAACTGTTTAAATAGTTAATAAATATAAAATAAAATAAAAAGACATGTTTATATATATTTAAGTAATTTTAATTTTAGGCAGTGATAACACTCGTGTAACAAGTACAATTAACTACGGCAGTGATAACAGATCGTTATGATTCTCGTTAGAGCAATGAGAGCGTAGATTGTTGTAAAAAATATTAAACAAGTGTTGTAGATTGTGTAGTAGTTTTGTCTGATTTTGATTTTGGAATTTTGTCATTCATTGCTGGGGAATTAAGTTAATGTTATTTTTTAAAGAGAAGCAAATATGGTGGAGAGAATCTAGAGGGTGTAAGAAATGGGATGCATAATTTCTCATGCTGCTAACAAATCCAAAAGCAAACAAACATAGATGAGAAAGGAACGAATAGGAGAAAGACGGGTATTGACAACTTTAATGTCCCTTCCCATGTAAGCTTCGTTTGGTTGTGTGGATTTCATTTTTGGGATCTTTCTCTCTCTCTCTCTCTCTCTTTGAAATCTTCCTTGAGAGAATGGCCCAGCAGATCCAAATCCCAATTTTATCTGCTTTTCATGGCCTTCCAGGAAAATTCACTTTTTGATTCTCCAGCTCTTTTGGCTCCCTCTGTTTCATTTTCAGATTTCTGGGTTTCTTCTGCTTCTCGTTATTGCTTTTTTATGCGACACAGCAACTGACGAGTGTCGACATACAATGAGTGGTTCCGCCATTGGGTTTTGGAGTAGTGGTACTGGCGAGTCGCTAGTTTTCTTCATCAGGTGAACTCGATTTGTTTTCCAAAATTGTATGTTTTTTAAAGCATTTTCCTAATGGATTTTGTTTCTGTAGTTAATCGGCTCATTACACAGAATGATCAGTTTTCGTGGTTGAATTCGATTATTTTCATCGACACTTCATAGTTTTGAAGGTCGTTTTCAATTTGGATCAGTGATTAATCTTTAATGTAACTTGCTTCGGTCAAATTTTATTTTTTCTACACTCGTTTTGCGAGAGCATTCGAACTTCGAAGAACAGTTTTGATTTATATGAATGGTTATATGTAATTTGGTTTCATTTTTATACTCCAGTGGTACTCATTTTTTTTTTTTTTTCTCATATTTTACTCCTGCCACTCTTTTGGCACATCAAATGATTTTGATTGATCTTTCCGGCATGAAAAACACGTTGTCTGGCCCCTTTCTTAACTATCAAAGATAAGTATTAGCTTTTCCTTGGCTTAATTTTTGTGATGGATTTGATACTTGTGAGCATCTGATTCTTATTTAGAAAGATGGTTTTCTGGATTTGTTTCACGGAGAAATTTCTGGTGGTTTTGCGGCATCTGGCTTAATTTTTTCCGCGGCAGATTCCTTCTCCTTTCCCCTCCATACTCTTTTCTTTCAATGAGTACCAAAAACAGAACTAAAGGCTTTGGACTTCAATGCTCAATTCGACAGATTTTTTAATCGCACTTCGCTCATGCGTGTAAATTTTCCTTTTGTCTATAATTCATGCCCTGCTTACCATTTATGTTTACTGACTTTGGAGTAAAAGCTGTTCTGCTTGGGAAATATATATACACTCTTTCTGTAGGTACTCTCCTTAACATGCTGAAAATTTTGGCCACAGCTTCTTAAAAAGGAAGTTAATGTTATGATTCACATTCTTTACTATTACATTTCTTCAGTGCGCTAAATTTTAAGAGTTCACTTTGGCAATTCATGTTTAGCAACTTAATTTTTAAATTGCATGTGTTGGATGATTTTTCCCCCCTACATATCTGTTGGCTATAGGTAAGACATTCCAGTTGTAGTTTAGCCAGAGAGACTAGGGAGCCATCTTTAATGCAGGGTCTAGTGTTTTCCAATAAATCCATGTTTTTCTTGGGAAGGCTTTGTTTGTGAACATGTATTGTTTGGTAAGCTAGATCGCTAACGTTGTGACATCTGCTATTCCCGTTCTATATTAGAATAATGTTTTTCAATATATACCTTGTTATCTTGTATTATGACGTAATACACGAACAGGTTTGACAAAGGATTAATGTTGGCATATTTCATATATTTTGTCGTCATACAGATTGTCAATTACAGTTGTAAGACGACATAACCCTTGTCTTGTGAATATGATAACCATCCAACTGAATCAAGTAATTCCTTCTTTGCACATAGAGATACCTTACATGAAGAAATCAATTCAAGTTTTAACTAAAAGTCAAAGTAAAATTGGCGGTCTCTCTTTTTGAGGCCTAAAAAGGGTTTTGTTTTTTAATTTGTAAATAATACAATTTACTTTTGGTTTACTTGCAGGTTTTCTTTTCATTCGAACTGAGGGAACTATGTTATATCTTGTTTAATTGTACCCTCTTGAAGATATCATTTATGGCATTATTGGGAACGGGCGCAAATGTGCAATGCACGGGCTATTTCCCAGGATATTACTCCACAAGAGATCTCATGTTTCGTGCTGAAGGCAGCACATTGACTTCATCTAATTGTAATGGTGAACTGAAGAGTGACAGCTACCTTAATGGTTCCTTGCCAGCATTATCACCAACTCAGTTTTTAGGATACTACAGGGAACTGCTGAAACAGACAATGCTCAAGCATGAAGCCATATTTAGGGACCAAGTATGTGCTTTCTCTCTTAAGGACCTTGGTTTCATGATGTCTAATTTTAACTAAGTTCTCCCTTTGTATTTCCTGTCTTAACTGATCTCTGCACAGTACTGCCAAGAACAACTTCTTGTTTCTGTCATCTTTTAATATATGATTTATGGTCTAAAAAAGGCATTATCTTCACGTGAAACTATTAGTTCAGTATTGTAATTTTCCTAAAATCATATTTTTAGTCTTTTTTGGAGCTACAAGTTTAAGTTGTCTAAAGACCTGCTGGCTGCTGACATTCTGACGTAAGTGTAAGATTATGCTTCATGATGAATTTAGATGGCCGAGGAGTACTTAAATGCAATAGTAGCGTCTTTTGTAATTGCTTTTCGAAGAAACAGGCAAAGTCGATACCGTAGTAATTGTTATAAAACAATCAATTTTATATATAAAAGATAACTATTACTGCACGTGTTAAAGTAATGATTATGAATTGAAATAATCATAAAAAAATATGAGGAGAAAAGGGAACCTTATAGAGTCCAGTCAATATTATCTTGAAAATTAATTATCAATCAAATTCATTTTATTACCATTCTCCTCTGTTCATTCAAATGAACTGTCCTTATGGTATGTTGTCGTTTGTGGTAGTTCTTTGGTCCTTCAGTGTTCTAGTACTCATCAAGTTCTTGATTACTCTTTACCCCTGAACCCTGTGTGTTTTGCTGTTCAGATTCATGATCTCCATCGCCTTTACCAGAAACAGAGGGAACTAATGGATGAGATTAAAAGGAATGAATTATATAAACATAATTTAAGCTTGGAGACATCATGGTCAAGTTCCACTAGGTCTCGTGTATTATCAAAAAATGACCAGAAGACATGTTGCTCTCCAAGCTTGCCTTGGTTGACTGGTCAATCATCTCTCTTAATGGCTGAAAGCATCCAGCTTCCATTGCATTCTGTGCAAGAAAACAACGGGAAATTATGTCTTGCTCCTGTTCCAACCGAAGGATATGCAAAAGATCCTCAGTTATCAGAGTTGAAGTGCAGGAAAGTTGGCAAAAAAATATTAGATCTGCAACTTCCTGCTGATGAGTACATTGATAGTGAAGATGAGTCTCTGGAAGATGACGGGTTTTGCAAAGTTCCCAAACCATCCCTTGGCAGCAATGGAGCAAATTCCAATGATTATGAGGACTTAAATGCACTAGTTAAGCTTGAGGGTAAGGTTACTGCAAAGACTGATGATTTGGTGGGCTATTCCTGTCTGAAGAACATCCCCTCTCGTGATTTATCCAACAGCACGAAATTGGGCTCTCAAAATTTATCCAATGATGTCATTTTAAACCCTAAAAAAGGAAAGGATATTGATGCTTGCTCAGATGACCTTCCTCTGAAGCAGGAGAAGAAACATGGACCGCTCTTTTATATTAATGCTGGTAAGCATTCAACTCCAAGGTTGTATTGAAGTTGTTAAAGCTCCATCATTTCACATTTATCAGCTACGAAATAAAAATAGAGTTCATAACTTAATATGCGTACGTTGATGCATCTTTATGTACATTTATTTGTGGTTTCCCTGGTAGCCAATTTTCCCATGTGGTTGATCTCTCTTTTTGCAGGGCAAAATGGCATGGAAAAGTTATCTGTTTCATCTGAAATATTTAGTAAGAAGCCTGACCATCCGTGCTTTTTGGACCAAATTAACCAAGGAGCTTGGAGTGGAAGAAAATTTTCCAATGGTGAAAGCTCTGTGGGAGCTCAAGGTACTATTGATGGCTTGGTTGGACCAAACAGTCCTTTGCGTACATGTTCTCCTTATCAGCTTGTTTCTATGGGTGATACTAAGGGTTCTGTCATTTCACCAGCAGTCTTATGGGAAAGACCTACAGTTGACTTAGGCCAAAGCCCAATAGCTGTTCAAGCATTTCCTTCTTTTGGCACATCTACTCCACTTTGTCAAAGTTCTATATCATTTATGGGAATGCCTGGGTTCTCCAGGGACGAGTTATATCATTGTACAAGTATTAAATCTGGTCCTAATTTGGATAGATCAAACTTTCTTCTGAACAGCTTTTGCAGTGGGTCCAAGACGTCTGATCCACCATTAATTAGTACTAATGATGTAAACAGCCCTGACAAACACGGAGCTAGCCATGAGCTCAAGAAATATGCTAAGCACTCTGAAGATGTTCGGACACCCAAGAATGTGAACCTGAATATCATGCCTTTTGGTTGTTCTGATGTTGAAGCACTTCAAAGCAATCAGGTCACTGATGAAGAAAACAAATTTCAAGATCTGGAAAGAGGGTTGCCCTGGCTCAAAGAGAAGCGTGCTCTGAGAGTTAATCCTACTACTGAAGAAAGTAAAAACTCTACCCACATTGAACCCGTCCTTTCGCAACTTGATAATTTAGAAGGTTTCCATGGTTTTGAATTGAAGAAGGTTGGGGATAATGACTTGAGCAGAGAGAAGATTCTTGTTCATGACATTAATGGACAACCTCGTGCTTCCTCTGATATGCATTCTTCTCATGCCGTCCCCTCCTATAAAAATTGCTCTGAAAATCGAAATGCTGGGAAAATTGAGGAAAGTTGTGTATCTGATGTTAAAGTGCCTTGTAATCATGTCACTGAGTTGGCAGAAATGACTTCACCTGGTGAGCACATAAAGAAGAATGAACTGGAGAAGAAACATAAAGGTTTGGCAAGTCACATTGACCTAAATTCATGTATGGATGAGGATGAGAGTATGCCAATAGATATTGATCTCCAGGCACCTGTAAGTCCAGAAAATAAGGAGTGTTCTCCACCCAGAGGAGAATCTGATGAAAACCAGCTTGAGATGTCTTATAGATTGGTAGGACTAGACAATCCAGAGGTGCTAGAAGAGCAAGTGAGGATTGCAGCAGGGTCCTTGGTTTCTATATCAGCATCTGTGGCCTATAATGGTCATCAAATGACTTCTTGTCCACCATCTGAATCTTCTGCAAGTGACTCTCTTCACTGGTTTGCTGGAATTGTTTCTTCAATGATGGATTATCGAGAGAATGGGGTCAAGGAGGGTTTCTTTGGTAACACTGATGACCTCGAGGAGCTTCTGCCTGCTGGCTTTGATTACTTTGAGGCCATGACCTTAAAGTTGAAGGAGACAAAGGTCCTAAACTGCTGCTGCTGTAAGAGCAGTGACCAAAACGAGGAAGAAGGCGGATCCACTTCATCAACTCAGCCAAGGAATGGTCGAACAAATAGGGGGAGGCGACGGAAGGACTTTCAAGGTGAAATTCTCCCAAGCCTTGCCTCTTTGTCAAGGTACGAGGTGACTGAGGATCTTCAAACCATAGGAGGCCTCATGGAAGCTGCGGGTACTCACTTGGCAACAGGTTCTCTAAGGAGTGCAGGTAGAAATGTATTGGCTAGAGGGGGGAGAAGGTCATTTACTTCATCTTCCAACATTTCTGACTTGCTGTTGAAGCAATTAACTGATAAAACTGAATCAGGCATTGAGAAAAGTGGCCTAATAAGTTGGGGAAAGAAAACCAGAAAGCGAAGGGGACAGAGATATCCTGCCCGTAATCCCAGTTTATTTTAAGTCAAGCATATTACTGATTCAAAAACCATGTTTTTGGATTTTATGAGGTTCTTGTGAATTTCACGATCGTCTTGTAAATGTCTTTTTCATGAACAGCGATATTACAGGAGTATGTTATAAAAGGTGGATAGAAAAAAGGACCCTCGTCTATATTCTAGTCGGTACTAGGAAACTACTCTCTTCCCATGCACATGATGTAATAACTTGCATCTCCTTGCTTGTTTCACGGATGCCTACCCAACTGAGGTATGCTTTTGCTTCCATGCTGCCAAGCCTACTCTAAGAGAAACTAGCAGCATATCTTGAGAGGATTGTTGAAAACATTCATTATGTTAACTTGCTAAAGAAATTTTACAAATTGTAAATTTTTATTTAATGTAAAAGTTTAAATTAGTTTGAATATGATTATTGTAGAATAATATGGAAGAGATTAAATAAATAAAATTAAATAATTGTTAAATAATATGAAAAGGGAAAAAAAAATAGAATGATTATTACATACTTTAGTTTGATTGAGTTTTTGTATTGTCATGGTTTGCTCGGACGAGTATGAAAAGAAAAAAAATAAATAAATAAAAGAAGGATTTCAAAAGGAGAAAGAGAAAAAAAAAAAGGCCGGAAGGATCTACAAGGAAAATAAAGGAAGGGCTCAATCACTTTTTTTTCCCCTGATTTCTAAACCAAACGTAGTCTTAAGGTGTAATCTGTTCAAATGAACCTTCGTTTTTTTTTAACAAATGTTCAGGTGATCGAATATATATATATTGGGGTAACGGCCGTAAACGGATTTTGCATGAATTTTCAATTTATATATTTTTTGGAATTTTTCATAGGAAAAAAAAAAAAAGATTTTGTAGAATAGAACTTTCAGAAATAAGCATGTCTTTTTTCTTCAATCTTCAGCGTCTCAATTGGCTTGAAGTCGGTAATAGAGCGGTGGAATTCACAACATGGAAGAGACGCGGCTACGTAAGGAAGCATATTGGGTGAGTTTTTAATTGTTAATGCTGTTTCATGTTTGTCTCATCAACTATTTGATGAAATGCCCCAGTGGAGCTCTTTTTTGTGGAGTGCATGTGCATGTGCATGAATACCCAGTTACATGTCCCCTATCTCCTTCGGTCCTTCAAGTCCAAGTTGAATGAAATGAGGATTTTGAAGGGCCTCTTGTAGAAGCTCGGAAGTCTCATCATCCCATGAATCGCGATATGTCTCTAAGTTGACATTAGCGCTAATTATGGCTGATAAGCAGAGCTTTTTTCTCCATTCTTCTAAATGTGGGAATCCTACGTAGTCTGCGTATTTGTCACAATACTGCAATTATAGGTTAAAACGTTAGAAAATACATCTTATAGTGCAATAGTACTAATTATTACAGGGGCATGTTTTGTGGAATTTTTACCTCAAAATTTCCAATATCATGGGTATTGCACTTTGGAATACCAGCTGCCTCTTTTGAATGATAGAATTCCCTGATGGATTCCATCATTTCATCACGTGATGGCAATGCTCTTTTCCCAGATAGCAGTTGAGCTATCCATTTTGCTTGGCACTCAAAGAAAGGGAGCCCTATAATCTGCACCACCTCGTCAACGAGAAAACTGTTATTAATCTATCACCAAAACAATTCAAAGACATATATGCCTCTTCAAAAGAGAAATTTAATCAGAACATAGAGGGCAGTTTACCTGTTTAGGGATGCCTATAAAAGATAGAGAAGGAGCAAGTGATGGGGGGAAAGTGTGCTCATATAAAGGTCCCACTCTGCCATCATCCACAACAACCAGTCCTTTGGTATCAAGAAAGGGGAATGCATAGGAATACCTAGACATAAATTGAAATTATCACTATGAAACAGAACGACAAGTTTGGACACGACGTCCCATTCTGAAACCCTGACCATTCCTTTTTTTACAGTGAGTTGGAAACATGTTACCCTGTGCAGTACAAAATAGTATCTGCAATAATGACTGAACCGTCCACAAATACAACTCGCCCATCTTCTTCGAGTGTCTCTATCTGCAAGTAGCACCACGTGATGTGTAAGTTAGTACAACAAATAATGAATCAAGTTTGTTCTTGTTATTAAACCCTACAAAAGTTATTAGCAAGAAAAATCCTAACTAAGAAGGTAATTAAAGAGTGATACCTGTGGATGAAGGTGCAAGTTCTCTTGCTTGGAGATGACCTTAGAGAAACCCTCAGAAATATCAAGAGATCTAGAACTGATGTGGACTTCCTTGGCTACTTTAACAAGATCTATTGATATATCTTGCCCGCTATATGAATTTCCAACTACTACCACTCTCTATTGAATGAGAAATTACCAAGTTTGAGGTCTGTGTGTGTAGAGCAAAAATTGGACAAATGCAAAAGTCGAACCAGGACCTTTCTTACCCTGTATCTAATAGTTTTATGCACATGCATGATTCGTCAAGTTTTTCAGAGATATCTATTCTTAGAGGCATTTATAAAAGAATTAGATTTTGACCTAGTGAGTTGGATTGGGTTGGTAACAGTTCCGTCACTTCTTTAAATAGACCCACTAATTATAAAGTGACAATTTTGTAACACTTCTCACAATCTCTTTAAATAGACCCACAAATTGTAACATTTTTAGGATTTGATGTGAAAATAAAATCTGAAAAAATAAAAAGCACTTAAGTTTCTTTTTTGTATTTATTTATTCTAATAATGAAAAATATTCAATTCTAACTGATTTAACATATATGTTCAAAAAAATAATCACATTAAAAATTATAACATACTATTAATTCCAACACTGTTAATTGTTAACAATTCCAAAACATTTAAAAAGAAAATGTTATAATATTTAAAAAGAAAATATACAAATATTTTAAAAAATAATAATTATCAAACATTGCAATAGCCAAATGCGGTGAAAAGCATGAAATCATTCATTTCATATCTAGATTGATATTAATTAATTTATTATTTATCTATATTGATATTGATTAATTAATTGATTTAAGAAAGAGATAAAAAAAAAAAAAAGAATTAAGTATGTTCAAGGAAACATAAAAGAGCTTTGTTAATATAAACTTAACATTTGTCGAATAAGGAAACTCATATTTTCAAAGTGTCAAGCCGTGTTAAATATATATATATATATATATATATATATATATATATATATATATATATATATATATACACATTTTAGTAAAACCCATACAACTTTTCCGATAATATATTAGATTAGATTAGATTAGATTATTTGTGTTTTTTCTATATATACCTCATTGCGGAATGCCTCTGGAAGCCTGTAAATGTGGCTGTGCATCTGTTTCCTTTTCCATGTATCCATTCCTGAACATGAGAAAGACAAGAAGAGAAGTTAATTATTATGCATGATGAATCCTCTTGATAGATTTGCGCATAATCCAATCCTTTTTTTCTCTGGTATGAAAATATTTGGATGAATTCCCTTTTGGAAGCCTATTGTGTCTGTTCCACGAGTGAAAGAAAAGAAGGCAGGGATTTAGTTGATATATATATCTACTTACCTTTGATGGAGGGGAGCTTAGGTTGAGCATAATGGCCAGTGGCCACAACCACTGCATCAAAAACCTCTTCCGCTATCTTATCATTATTCTTCTCTATGCTTCTAATTATCCACTTTAAATCATTGTCACTGACACCATAATTTAACATTCCGACATAATCGACCCTTGTATTAAACCTTATCATCTCTCTCAATCGAAACCACTCACAGAAATCCTTCAGGTACAGAAAGAGTTCTCTATGGCCAGGAAACCTTCTCGTATCTCTACCTTTCTTAACCAAAAACGGGAAATCAGTGTAGCCCATAATCTCCCTAGGAGATAAGAGCCTTAAAGAATCATAAATACTACTATGAACCTTTAGAAAAGGGTTTCTTCCTAAAGTGTCCTCCTCTTCTACATTTGGTTGATAGAGCCATTGCCCCCCAACATCATGGTTTTGCTCGAACACAACCACCTTATGACCTTCTCTCCTCAACTCCCTAGCCGCCACTAGCCCCGAGGGTCCAGCCCCAATGACACAGACATTCTTGTATTGGAATGTCTCGGGAAGCATGGTGGCTCAACCAAGTTGTGAGGTCGGAAAGCGAGGATCTGAAGCTCTAGGTGATATAGGTGAGATTGCAAGTTTGTGTTGGTGGGGAAATGTGTTTATGGGGAAATGTTCTGTCGGTGACTTTGTTTTGTGAGGGAATTTATATATTTTATAACGTCTTACATAGGCAAAAGAAAAACATAATTTGGGACGACGACGATGGTTTGCTGACTAGGAGACATACGTGCCCATTTAAAATTAATGCTTTGAGATCTCTCTTTTCCAGTGCAAGTTTTTTTTTTTAAAGAAAAGAAAAAAGAAAGGAGACAATGTACAGAAGACCGTGGGAGCAGAATTAGCGGATAATTCCAAAGCTAATTTGGAGGGACTGAAAGCTCCGGTAAAGGATCCTCCTTTCCAGCAGCATTCTTTTTCATTTGATCTGCAAATTGATTTTTCTCTCTTAAAACATGAGAAATTTCAACCATTTAGCTAGCTAGGTTTATGATATGATCAACTCGCAAAAACTGAGTAGAAGTTGAATTAATTATCACCATTAATCATTAATGTTAGTGTATAGTTATTCCATGTGTTTGACCCCTTTGCTTCCCTTCCTTTACGTTTTGTTTTGTATACACGTGTTAATTAAGCAAGGCAAAAGGCTGGCACCTTGGCCATATCTCCGTGCTGTTCTTGTTTGGGACCCATGATGCGAGCTCTCGTTCATTCATGAATTAAAGCAACACCATCTTTTGTATACCAAATCACCCTTTTTGGTGTTTCTAAAATACTATTAAAATCTAAAGCTGACAAGCACAATATGACTAGGACGATCTCCCCACGAACTAATCATGGATAATAATAACACGTAAGCGTCTTTTTATATGGACAATTAAATTCTTGTATGAAGTTTGAGGGTGATCCTCCTGAAGCCTAGCGGGCAATTCCTACTTCCTTTTATAAGGTAAGTGATCGAGAAAGTGGCTTAGGCTGCACTGTTGGGGGCTAAAAGACAATAAAATTCATTGAGGGTTTGGAACCCCACAATAGGCATGCATGCCACAGCTTCAAGTCAAGGGAACATGAACAATCATGTAGCAGTGCCCATTTTTATTTGATACAATACAGTTTCTTTTTTACATTTTGACCCTCCTTTTGTTGTCAAAGTGATCATCACCCTTTTATTCACCCTTCAGATTTCATTGTGAGCTGATTTCTTTTAATAAATATGAATGACAAATAAAGCTTCAATTCCTTTATGGGCGAAGAAGGAACAGGATGTTCAAATTTTGTATTTCAATCTATTTCCATGGCTATATAATGCTTTGAGTAGTGTATAAGTTATCCTTGCTTTCCATTTACGTTGTCTTCGGTTGAAGTTTAAGATTAAAGGGTACAAGATAAGTTTCTAGCTATTTTAATTAGTGAAATCATGGGCTACTAATATGAAGCATAATATATTTAATTGTTCATCGTGGTTCATGAGTAGTATTGCGTGTCCTGTAACAAACAAACACAAAATTGGTTTAAGTCGTGGATTAGATAATTCTTAGTGGGTTTAGTTATTTTTATTTTTTAATAACCTGCTACTAGCATTACTTTGATTAAGGGAATATTTAGACCTGCTAGTTACAACAGTATAACGGTAACCAAATTTGGCTGTCTTACTTTATTTTCATAGTAGCAATAGTAATATATAATAATTGAAAGGGTTCATCACCCTTGTGTGGTTGTTGAAAGGACTAGAGTTTTAAACTTTGTTATACACAAGATATATAAACTTGTTTTATTTAAATATTTACCTCGTATAAACTCTGTAAGTATTATTTAAATTTGAAAATTACTTTGACTCAAATGTAATTGATATCCAATTTTTATTTTTATTTTTTGTTTAAAATAATGGGAACTATCTGCATAATGTAATGTAGTTGCAAATGGCATTGAATGCATTGGTAGTTTGAAGTCTACGCATCATCATTCCTAATAATTAGTCATATTGATATATGATCACGTAGGTAGGCTTCAAGAATGATGAGAGTAAGAGTTCTCCCTACTACAAATTAATATGGTAAGTAAAGTTGATTCGAAGGTCCTTTTTACTGCAAGTCTACACTATCATTATCATTGATGTAAAAAATTAAAGGTAATGTTATTTTCCTGAATTCACAAGCATCAATCAGCCAAGATTTAATATTTTACCCGGTTGACCAAATATGGTACTTAGGCAGCCAATAACATCAAAGGATATAATAATAATAATAATCTGTTCCTAATCATTTGCGTCATTATGTTAATTAATTACCGTTTATAGAACAGTTAAAACAAAGTAATCGCCGCCACATATTTATGATTCATACAAAACAAGCCGTAATTGCTGCAAAATCACTGCTTCTTTTAAGAATGCTTGGAAAGCAATAGAAATGCTTTTACCCTTTACGCTTTGTATTTTATCTTGCTTCTTGATGGTGTCCATATGGACAAGCATTGTATCTAAGCCATATATGGTCAAAACAATTTGCGAAAGTTTCTGTTTTTCCGTGCTGTTCTGGCCATCGTCTCAAGGTCGCAACATAATAGAGCTGAAGAAAAAAAATGTCCATAAAGCATGAAAGGATGATTTCATTTGTAGCTGTAGCCTGATGATCAAAGGGACGCTAAGCCCGAGAAATTTACCTTCATATACCAAAAAAAAAAATATTTACCAATATATACCACTTTTAAAAATATTTACCAATATATATTATTTTTTTCAGATATCGCATTACCGTACTGCGATATTCGAATATCGCAGTACGGTAATGCGATATTCGAATATCGCAGTACGGTAATGCGATATTCGAATATAACAGTACCGTACTGCGATATTCGAATAAAAAATTAATTAAATTAATTATTTTTTATTTTTTACAAATAAAATATTAAAAAAAATTATAAATTTTTTTAAACACATATACATCATTCCAAAAATTATTACCAATATATACTATTTTTATAAATATTTACTAATATATATTACCTTTAAAAAAATTATATTACCCTCTTACAAATTTATTTTATTTAATTTAAATTTATTTTATTTTATAATTTAATTAAAAGATGACACAAGATTCATGAATTAGTATTGAAATGTTTCTTGGATGCCTCATTTGATGATGTGTTTATTTTTCTTGGATGCCTCATTTGAAGGAAAGGAAAATATTTATTTTTTTAGACAGATAATTGGTTGTTTAGAATTTTTTTTTTATTTTTTTTCTCCCTTATCTACTGTATCTCTTTTTTTATCTGTTTATTTTTATAAAAAAAATTATAATACATTAAGTGAATTTTTCAAAATTAATTAACTCAAATATATATATATAAAATGTATTTGATTTTGAAATATGTAATATTAAATTTATTTAGGCAAAACCACTTTATAACTAGAGATTTTATTGTACAAGATGTCGTATGTATTGATAATAATTTTTTAGATTGTGTATATATATTTAAAAAATTTTAATTTTTTTAATATTTTATTTGTAAAAAATAAAAAATAAAAATTTTAATTAATTTTTTATTCGAATATCGCAGTACGGTAATGCGATATTCGAATATCGCAATACGGTAATGCGATATTCGAATATCGCATTATCGTACTGCGATATTTAAAAAAAATTATATATATTGATAAATATTTTTAAAAGTGGTATATATTGGTAAATAGTTTTTTTTTTTCGTATACGGAGGTAAATTTCTCCGCTAAGCCCAAACCTCTAGTAGCACCCTCTGGATCATGACTTAGCTAGTCAAATTTGGACTTCCCTGTAAAGTCCAAACTAACCTTGGCCCATTATCATGTCAACAAACTTTCTGTACCCTCTTACTAAATTTTAGTCCTGCATTGAGGTTGATTCGTAGGCAAGGGTTTAGGGTTGGAATTCTATATGACAAAATAAAACGTGAGTTTGATTTTTGTCATTGATTTGGGAGCCAATAATTTATAATTATTTTTTCAGTCTTAAAATCATAGAATTCAAAATTCAATTCAATTCATCTAAACATTTTAGAGGAGATGATTAAATTATAATTTGAAAAGGAAGAGTCGTTATCCATTCAGATCTACTTTTCTCATTTCAATAATTTCACACTTGTGGTCAGCACTTGTTCGGATTTTCATTAGCTCTCGTGATGATATGATTGCAACGGCAAGTGAGAATAACCCCACATCTCTGTTGCACAAGCTAAGCGAGAACTCGAGAAGGTACTTTAAATATATTATTTAATTTTAGTTTCTTTTTATTTTTTATTTTTATCTTATAAAAAGAAGAAGGGCTGGGCCCAGTAATATAAATCCCTGAATATTTGATTCCCTTAAGTGATGAAATCTATTTTCAACAAAAGAAAATTGTTTTATTTTATAAATAAATCTACACACTTCATTTTTTAAAACAAGTTAAATAATAAACAGGAGAATTACTTTTATCACGTAAATACTTTAGTTTTATCAATATTTTTTAAAAATAATGCTTGTGATGTGGGGTCCATAGTAACTCGCCAATGGTAAAAGTCGGTTGCAAAAGGGCGGGAAAGGGCAAAAAAAGGGGGAGAGGAAGGAATGGTCGTTGACGCGCCTTCTTCCTTGGTCCAAAGGAGCGATTCGTGCAATCATATTGCATGTTTGGAATGTGGTTTTATTAACAGAGTGTTATTCTTGGTGGTGGGACTCTCTCTCGCTGGAGGGTCACTTTGCTGCAACAAACGCGTTTTGAATCGCTCATTCGAGTTTGCATCCTGCCCATTTTACAGGCAACAATTCCAGACCCCTTCCTTTGTTGGGTTCTCTCTCGTGCGCTTTCGTTTTAAGAAAAAACAAGAGCAGAAAAGAAGGTATGCATGCTTTTACACGCATTGATTTTATTGTTCTTCTGAAAATTTTCTTTTTCGTTAAACGAATATAGGTTGATCGATCATTGGTGCGATTTGTTCTGCCCATTTGAGAATTTTCTATCCAATTTGCAATTGAGATGCGTCTCTTATTTTGATTGAGAATATGCGATTATTGGAATTTTAAATTTAATCGGTTTATTTCATCAATGCGATGACAAAGAGAAGCTTGGGTTTAATGGGTCCCCTTTTTTAATTGTAAAATGAGCAAAAATGGGTGCTCCCTTTTGCGGATGTCCTGTTTCTGGATTTTTTTTTCCAAAAGTTCTTTTATCCTCCTACGAAGTTATTCAGTAATGAAGTTCATCAACTGTGTAAAATTGCTTATTTGACATTCTTCTCTGGTGCAAAATTTGTCATTGAACTGGGTGAGAATGTTGTCAACGCAATCTCTCTGAATGAATTCGAATGATATTCTACTTTTCTATTTACGTTGTTCTGATGCTCATTTATTTTCCCACCGGGAATGCTATTACGTGTTATGCAATGGACATCATTATGAAGATTTTCATTTTTTTTTTTTCTTCCAATTTTAGTGTCCCCCGTGCCATGGTTTATCCTTTAATTCTTATTATCCTGTTAAAGATTTCAGGTTTTTACTAGAGGTTCTCAATAAATGGTCCAATTCTCTGTGAAGTTTACCCATGTTATTGCTTGCAAACATAAGTTGTGAATTCTCCACATTGAACTGTTATCACGTTAAGCGGTTGCTTGTTTTCACCCTGCGATTTTATCTCGCCCACAGTGTATTAGGAGAACCTAGCTTTAACTCATCTGACTCTAGATCTGGATGGCTGGACAGTAGACTTGATTCTTTGCCAATGGGCTAGATTTCTTTGTTTCCCAATGAGCATCTCCTCATATGTAAAATCGGAAAATGAAAAAAAAATAAATAAATAAAAAATTGTTGAGATCTTAGGTTGATTCTCCCTTCCTATATATCTCTGAAAAGAGACTCTATTCTGCTGCAGGGGACTGTGAGTTTGTTGCTTCATCTTGAACCTTGATCATTGATGGCCCAGGAAAGTCTTGATAGCGAGGTGACATCCAAGAAAATTGAGCACCAAGATGGTGATGAGAAGACCAACCCTACAGAGAGATTAGGTATGATAAAAAGTAAACACAAGATTGTTTCTCGATATCTTGGTGGTCATATTGGTTCCTGCCACGATTTATGCAAATATGGCATCAAACATGATGTGGAAGCTAAGCCATGGAATACAGCACAGAAAAAGCTTGCCACAAAGGGTCGGAAAATAAAAGTACCAGAAGAAAATGTGATTTCGACAGGGAATGGGAAATCAACCAGCAGTTCTTCTAAGGCTTCTCCTAAATTTGGGAAGCTTAATTGTCCTGTTTTGATTAAGGAAGTAATCGCATCATCAAGCAATGAAGAAATCATTTCTTTAAAGAAAAATATACCACCCTTTGAGGAAACAGATGTTCCCACGGAGCATACTGGAATTGAGCTAAACCAAGCACCATTGGAACCACCTTCTTTCCCAGTTGAAGAATGTTCAAATGGTCATGGAAACATTGAAAAAGTGAAAGGCAAAACTCCCTTTGGTTCAAACAGCAGAAAGAAAAGTGAAAGCCGAAGCAAACAAATAAGGACAACCTCAATTATTGGCAAGAAGACATTGGTGCCCCCAAGTAATTCCTTGGCATCAAAGCATCATGTCAAGAAATCTTCAAGCCTAAGTACTAAGACTGCTAAAAACTTGAAAAGAGTGCGTTCTCTGGAGAATCGAAAGAAAGTTAGAAAAGTCAAACCTAAGATAGCCAGCAATGAGAATTTGCCAGAGAAAATTTTGCACATCATTGAACCTACCCTGGAGACTAAAGCTGTGGTGGAACCCACACTGGCTTGTGATAATACAAGCTTATCTTCGGTCTCACCTTCATTATCTGGGGACAAAAACTTGAATCGGGCTGATGAGCAAATTGGGAAGTCTGGATTGCCTGCAACTAAGAGGAAGAGCACTAGACATGCTGGACACAGAATACATCCAACTATATCTGCAGCACCCTCCCCACTATCTTCTGTGAGCAAAGGCAAGAGATCTATTCGGCATAAAATGCAATCATCCTCATCCTCACCACCATCACGGTCAGCATCAGCTATTTCTACACCCAAGTCTTCCCCTGGAAGACAAAATGTTGCTACTTCTAAGTACAAGAAAGCAGGACAAGGTCATCCAGGAGAAAATGTGAAGGTGGGGTACAAAATCCGGACGAGAAGCACAATAGTTGAAGGAGGAAATAAAGTTATTCCAGCTCGGAAGTTGAGTTTTAGGAGAGGAAAGATGATTGAACTTCAGCCTCAAAGCAACAACGTTCCTCGGAGACTCAAATTTAGGCCAGTACGCCTTCTTAGTGACGCCCAAAGAGAGTTACGAAACAATAACAATAATAGAAAAGGGATCAATAGAAGGAAGGAAGTTGATGATGGTGCATTAAATGATGTAAAAGTCAAGCTTCTGAAAGTTGTGCCCAGACTCCTAACTGTAGAAGGAAGTAAAAGGAGAAGCTTTAAGAGGAAGGGTGCTGATGGATGCAAGTTAGATGGTTCAAAATCAGGATCCGAGCAGGTTGTTCTCAGACACCAAAATGAGGAAGGGAATAAAGTTACCAGGCGTTTGTATAATAATGTGATTGAAGAGACTGCAAGCAAGCTTGCCGAGCTTAGGAAGAGCAAAGTCAAGGCTTTGGTTGGTGCATTTGAAACCGTAATATCTCTTGATTCTCCTCGAGAGGCGACACCCTTGGAAATAACCACTGCATGTTGAATTACCTACGCATTGAACGTATTATAACTGTTGTGTGTGTATATATATATATATATATAATGATGCTTTATATATGGGTAAGGCATAGAAGCAGAAAGACTGCAGTCACGAAAGTGACTAAGTCATAAGCTTTCAGACTTCAGAGGTTGCAACTGTTGATGGTGTGGATTTGAGTTTGGATTGTTAAGGCTGTTTCCTTTGTTTCTCTTGATGTCATTAAGCTATTGAAAAACTCGGTGAAGGTGGTACTTTCACTGGTTTGTGTCGTTCATCAATGGTGCAGCTTGATTTCCATTACTGGGTTATATTTTAATATCCATTTTCTTGAAAATTTCTTATTTATCTTAGATTATATGGTTCTATTTATAGAGATTTCTGGCATAATATACATGTGTATTGAATAAGGCATGACAAAATCTGGGTGCAGTATGGAGGATTAGAAAAAAAAAAAAACAAGGGTAGAAGATGAATATTAGCTACATAACTTGCTGAACTTTCTTGCAGTCATGTTTCCCTTTCGTCCAACTGCAATCCCGTTTTAGCATTAGTAGAATTTGGGGCCAGACACAGTCTTATATTATAAGGCTTTATATAAATGGGTCGTTTAAAAATGAAATGAAAAAGGAAAATAAAAAAATAAAATTATCATAACCCGGCCAAGCCCAAAGTTTAAATTGTGTCATACCTAAAATGAGACCTTATCCTCCTCGTTGGAGATTCTAATTGCTGATTGCTTTTCTGGACCACCTGATGAACCTTCCAGTTCATCTAATATCCATTTGCTTATTCCCCATGCCATTGTTGTCTCTCGTCAGAGCCCATTGTTCGCAAACCTCATTAGAAACCGAATTAAGAAAGAGTAACGTGCATACTTGTTTATATACATTTATTTTTATATTTTTTATATTTCTCCCATTGTTTTATTTACAATTTCAACATTGCAAATAATTGCTACTCAGGTGGTGTGCCTAAACAATAATATATATAGCATTTTTTTATTAAAAACAAGTTTATTGGCTAATTATATAGCAACTAGCCTAAATAATGTTACATCTACATTTCTTTATTTTTCTCATCTCTTATTTTTATGTCCTTACAAATAACTAATATATAAAGTGGGTGTACACCTCGGGGTTAAGTCCTCCCAGTACGGAGGACCCATTTTGGAATTTAGTTTTTCATACACGATGATCAATTTGGTTGGAATGTTGACAGCGTATCCAATAGAAGCCTCTGCTTCGATTGGTTCCGCATGAAATCTAGATCGCATCTTGCATTAATGGTCCCGTTTGGTTATGACGATCCAAACATGTGGTTCAGCTTTAAGTTGCTGGATTCGTCGTGATCCCTATTAATGCACAGATAAACTGTCATATGAATGTTAGGTAAAGTATCTGTGTCTCTTTTCTAAGTCCATGGAATAATGTTTACACAAACATTGCCTTACATGCAATGCGAGCTCATTTACTGATTAAAACACACAGCTAGCTAGGCTGGCCTATATATAGCTCAGCCTACAAGTTGGATAAGAATTGGTTAAAAATGACCCTATTGATCACGACGTCCAAGTCGGCAATGTTATGCTCATAAATAACTCAATGCATGGGACATGAATGATTATGGTAGACATATATATATGTCACAATAATTAATGATAATAATGTGAATGGGTCTGCTTAGGCAAGCACATCCATTAGTTTAGTCGGTGTGAACTTCAATGTCCCCCCAAGGTTGCCTCTGCATAAAGCTAGCCATACACTAGAAGAACCTATCATTTTTAGTGAAAGTTGACTCCGATTGATATTAGAATATTTGGACCATAATATATGCTGTAGCTAGGTATGTATGTTGAAAGAAACATGATATACATAGTCAAAGGAATATATGGCCCTGTTGAAGAGTTAATTCTCAGATTATAGAAAACCACACACGAGCACACTATACATGTTAAAGTAGAGTCACGTTTAGTGTTCCATATAATTGCAAGAAAGATATTATTTTCAGATCATAAGGCATAGAAACACGTAACCTCAATAAGACAACAAAATTAGAGGGCTTGTGTTAACCTGTTACTTGTTCTAGTACATTTAATGTCACGGTTCACTTGCATGAGGCTCGTGATTGTTATAATTACCTTTGGAATGTTCTAATGATCGTCGGTGAAATATATCAAAGATCTTTAATCATTTAATGTCAAGATTCTTCTCTTATTATTTATCTTGAAATCAAATATTCCGTACAATTAATGCATAATATATCATGTTAAATAATATTAATTGTACTAATTTTTTGGGTAAGAAATCTGGATCCAACCTTTTATTATTTTTTTGTTCTCAATGCACTCTTCTCTTTTACAATACATAAGAAAACATAAGGGAATTAACAACAGTTTGTAAGTAATTTAATGCATTTATACAGCCATCACTAATTGCTATAGTACATTTTAAACTTCTTGTTGGAAGGACATAACAATTTGCATTTAAAAAATCCAGTACATTGTTTCCTTCATGAATGTAAGAACTAAGTATATACCGTACTTCTCAATCCCCTTGGCTACGGTATAGTTGTAATGGGTTGGTCTTGGCCTGATTGTTCGGACTCATCTGTTGCCGGTAAAATGCAGCCATGTTGTTGAGGAGATCTAAATTAATTGACTGCACCAACATATATATCTTTATGGTTATTCCTTATATAATAACAGGCACTAATTAGAATACCAGATAAAAAAAAAAAAGGTGGCCCTGAAAATAAACAATCATATATAGTTGCATTTTCTGAATAGGCTATAGCGTTTGCATTGACGTACTTGTGCTAGAATAGCGTGATATGGATCAGAAGGACGAACCGAGGAGGCATTGGTGGTTGCTGATGCAGTGTCAGGTTTTGCTAGTGGTGCAGGAAGAGGTACCACGAAGGGCGTGGCGGCAACGAATGGAGGATGTGCAAGCGGCATAGGTTGAACATTGAGTGGGGTGAGGGACACAGGAGAAGCTGTGCTGCCACGCATGTGGTTATCAATGCCAAGCATTCCCATGCCCAAGCAAAGGCCACTCCCCATTCGGGCGGCAAGCATTGCCATCTGAAGCTGTTGTTGCATAGCCAAAGGCATCATCATCTGGGGCATGTTTCTCACAGTACTCATCATCTGGATCTGTGCTTGAAGTTGTTTTAAGTATTCAATCACCTCGTCCAGCATCGAAGCTTTATCAGTCTAATTTGCCAATTTACCAAAACAGCATAAGCTATTCAAACCGACTGTTTAAGCTTTAAGATATATATATAATATATGGAAGTGCACAGAAGGGGATGGCAAATCATAATTTTCTCACCTTACATGAGTTAGGCACCAACCTCTGCAAGGCTTTCATCTTCTGATTAATTCTATCCCTTCGTCTCTAAACCAAAATGCAGAAAATTGGTTAGCATACATCATATCAGCAAATTTGAAGAATGGAGACAACTTTTTTTTTCTTTTTCTTTTTTTTTTTTTAAATTTTGAGTGAATTTTCCAGTGATTTAGAAGGTGTCTCAATTACTCGCTCTGACTGGTTATGGATGGCAGCAGATCGATTAGATCTTGTTGAGTTGGATCGGCTTACTTCAACCTTGGCGTCCCTGTCTTGGTCGTGTTTGTCTCGGCTTTCCTGTTACGGATCATAGTCATTAGTTTTTGATATCAAACTTTTGTCATACATAAGAAAATCAGCTAGTACCGCTATGTGACAACGTTAAAATGTAAGTTACCTGTTCACAGTGACAAACTGAATCCTCGTGGAGAGTTTTGTTCTCCAAGCTCCGACCGGAATCAAGAGACGCCCAAGTCATCATAGTTGTGTCGTTGTCTCTGCAGAACGTGGCACTGGCACTGGCACAAACACTGGGATACTCGCATTCCTCTGTAACGTTAACAATAGGACTAAAATTTCTCTCGCTGCAGTATTTGGAATCCGACCGTGTTCGCTTCCTCGTCATTACCGGCACAGTTTGGACCTGGTTGGTGCTCTCACCTCGTTTCCCGCCGGAGGATGCAATGGTAGTGCTTGTACTTGCAATGGTAGGAGGATGGTCTTGTCCTGTGAAATCTACCTTGGGTTTTTGATATTGCCTTGTGGCTTGATGAATAATGGATTCTAACGTGTCACTGGTCCTATTCCATGTGGGCTTAGCCTGGGCCGTCGGCATGAGCCCACTAAGCCCGTGCATGGCTAGCTGGCCATTTTCCCATGTTAATTCTGCGACCTCATAGTCTGACCTGAAGAAATACATATCAAACAAAACAAAAAACGCTATGATGTCTTAAAAAAAAAAGGTAGAGCATACAGTTCATTAGCGTGGGACGTTAAAATTTGGTAGAAAAATTTTATATATTCAAAAAGAATGTATTTTTAAGTAGGTATAATTATATATATATATATATATATATATATATATATATATATATATATATATATATATATATATATATGTATCTAATGATCATATAATGTTAAGAAAATGGCCTGGATGTGAATCATATATTCCACTAAACCTTGCAGCTAAGCAAGGTGTGAACTAGCACCGTTCCGTTAGCCAAAAGATAAAAAAGAAAAAAACTAATAAGATATGACTGATTAATAAGTAAATTAAGATGAGTAGTTGAGAAAAGTGGTAAGGTTAGAGAGTGAAACAAACAAAACTGGCGTTAGCCATAAGAAAGACTTACAAAGCGTACAAAACTAATCATCAGGTGTCAAACAGGAAATGGGTTGGTTTAAAAGATAAATTGTGGCCAATATATGTGGAAGTAACCACCAAGAAACGAATTTAGTACAACACAATAGAGGTGGGATGGGTAAACACAGTTGGAAAAGTCTTGTGCAGGAAAACAGAGAGATGCCAAAAAAGAAATGAAACGTAAATGGGGTATTTTGATTCATTAAACTGCAGAAGAAACAAGAGAAAATCAGATTAAATTTTTTTTTTTTTAAAACAAGAAAGGGTTCCCAGAAACAAGGGTGAAAATCAAGCAAGCATACATGGGGACAAGGTGGGCAGTAGCAGGGTCGTTCTGCTGCTTGTGCACGTGAGAGGATCTGCTGCCCTCTTCCCCCTCTTCGACCAGTCTTTGTTGTTTCAGATTCCAGTTTGGTACCAAACACTGACTCATGATGGCTTTCTTTCTCTCTATTTCTCTTTCTAAGTAATAGGGCACACAAACACATTGAACAGTAGCTTTGAGTTGGGATTCTCCCTTTTATTCCTTAAAACCATTGGGTCCCTCTCTGATGTCACTTTGGGTTGAAAGAGATTTTACCGAGAACATGTGGTAGCTAAAAGGACATGGGCAGGGAATCGGATATGCTTGGCTTCTTGTATTAAATAAAGGTCCTTGTGTTGTGCCCCAGTGACCATTAAAATCTTGGAAGAAAATTAAATGCACCAGCAAATCTATTTCTAGATGCTCTCCGACTCCAATGCTATCCGCTACATTATTAGTCCTCGTTGACATTGCAACCACAAAATTGATCTTTGTGAATAACATGCCCTCACATGTAGACTATCCTCACAACTTGTGTATTTTGTTTAGTGAATAAATAAAACATGTATTTCAAAGCTAGCTATCCCCTCAAGTTGCATTCTTTTTGTTGCTTTGTTTGAATGGTCTGAATATGGCTCAAGAGCAAAGTTATTATCTTGTGGATCCACGTCTCGTTGAATGTAAGCAACAGGATAATGATTAATTCATGTGGGGACTCCACCAAAATAGAACGGCCTTCACCCAAATTCACACTCTCTGGTCTTGAAAATCTCTACTTCTCTTTATTCTTCATTTTTTTTTTCTAAGGGAAAGTATTTTCATTTCAAATCAACCCTTAAATTGAATTAACAGGTTCCTATTTCTTAGTTATCGACCAGACCAGACCAGATATTGAAGGTTCTGCAGCTGCATCGGCAAGACACACGTGGAGACTGGTGTCTCTTATCACATGGAACACTCTCATTAAGCAATATATGGTCCAGGAATCCAGTGCAAGCACAGCTATAGTCTCAACCTATTGACCATTTTGCTAATGCTAGAGCAGAAAAAAAAAAAAATCCCTGGGTCCCCGTTGATATTCCGTAATCCAACAAAGATTTCAGCGAAGATATATTCGCATTAATTTGGTGTCGTATATCAGTTTTTTATTAAGTGGCTAGGGTCCAATACTTTGAGGTGTTCATGCTTCTCTGCCAAAATTTGAGGTTTAGAATTCATTCATTCCCAAAAAGAAGACTTAAATAATAACAAGGAGCCCTTGCATGCGACCATTCAAGACAAGAGTAAGACCTGATCGGTAACCTTAACTCAAGCTTTGTTACTCTTCACAAATTTTACAATTTTGATAAAGTAGCATGATTATCTTTTTATTACTTTCTTGTTCCACATGCTAATGAAGTTCGTGTTGGCAGTTTAAGCAACAAGGAATGTCATGTAAAGAGACGTATCTTATGATCTTGTCAGAACGTAAGCCATGTTTTTTCTCTGGACAGATGGGGACAAGGGCAAGGTGCATGAGGGGTCGCATTGTTCCCTCTAGTTCCCAACAATCGCTGCACAATCATTTAGATTTGGTCTTGAGCTGGGCGAGCACCATACACTTCATTTTCTAAGTGGGATCGGTAATCAAAGAATTTCTTATTGCAGATAAATGTTTCTTAATCTCACAGTCATCTGTTTCTCAATCACCCTGTCTCAGAAAAGTCCATCTTCCAATAAGATGGAACCAGCTCAGATGGTTATCTATTCATGCATTGGTTTCTCCGAAAGGTCACCCTGCTTTAGATGATCAAATCATTGCATCATATTTGCCACTCTTCTGATATTTGGCCGAACATCATTGGACTGTCACTCATTGACTCTGCATGGCCTAGTTTATACAATAATTCTCCGTTATTCCAACTTCGTATCTATGATAGAATCATTCCAGACAAGACTAAAATATGTTACAGAATTTAGTGACTTAATGGATATATATATATATATATATATATATATATATAAAAGAAGATTCTTTTGTTGATTGATGATCCAAGAACAAAATCCATATTTTAGATAAAGTTTTGATTCTTAAAAATTTCTTAAATGTAATAAGTATGCCTTGTTAGTACTTAATGCTTGTAAGATACGTTCACATGAGTTCAATTTATGCATGAAAACATATAATACATGAAAACATTTTTAGCAGCTTATGTTGTCCTCTGCATAATATGAGCTTTGTTTTCTAGGTTGTTGTTAGATTTCTGGGTCCAGAACAGGATATGATTCGAACCAGAAGCATATTTGCTAGCTGTTTCTGTTCCAAGGTTAGATTTCTGGATCCAATGCGCTCAATCCTATGAATAATTGAAGCAGAAACATTTGACAGGGACTCTGCCGGTTGTGTGGATTTTCTCTGCTTTTTCCCTGCCCTCGGACTCTTCTTTTATCTTCCAGATGCGTTCTTGCTCCTGCTATATTTTCTATCCTTGCTATATTTGTAAGAGTAAGGTCATTCCCCCTCTTCTTTCCATTCATCATATCAATAACCCAAGCTATTACAGTCATCGTTTTTGAACCTTTTCTCTCTTAGCTTTTTTCCCAAGCATCTGCTCCGGTTTCGAAGTAACAGTTTTTTTTCCCTGAACTCTGATGCATTGGAATCTTTTTCTGCTTTTTTCTAATCAGATCAGGCGCCATGAATTAGTAAATTGATGTCCTTTTAATCAATTAATCTCCTAATAATTACAATTTTACTTAAAAAAAATTATCTCTACATAGAATTATTTGCAACTCGAGTGATTTATTTAATAAACTTGAGCATAAAGGGTTAAAGCCAAACTCTTACGTTTCCTCGTATAAGTGGTCTAATTGCCATAACTTGACCTCCTATATATGCTATCTTTTCTTCTCATGGTCTGGGTCCTTGAAGATTTTTGGGCATGTCCCATCATTTTGAGTAAGATTATGTTTTGTTTAGATGGTAATCTTATTTACTTAAATATTGATAATAAAATTTAAATATTGATGATTAATTTTAATGAATCCTGACGTTCTTACGGTTATGGTAATTTTTTTTTAAAAAAAAAATATTAAGGGAAATTATCCTTAATGGAAATTATCTTCAACAAATTGCAATAGGCCACGTTGCAGAAGTCGCGCCATTTGAGCTCACTGTAGCGGGTAATCAGAGGCCCTTCCATGTGTTCATGGGCTAGATTTTGCGGTTGTCATGACCTGACATCATTTTTAGCATCCCGCGCTCAAATTGTGCTTACACTTCAAATATTAAAATCCATTTTCAGTTTCTCTCGCTGTTCGCGTCATGGAACTCACGGAAGAACAGAGAAAACAATTCGAAACGAACCGTTTAGCGGCCTTGCTACAAATGGCTCTTTCAGATTTTCGCGCGCTATCTCATCAACAGGAAAGAACACCCGTGCGAACTTGTCAAGTTCTGTAAGTTATCTCACAGAGAACTCAATCCAGATCGATTTACCTCCCAAAAGAACCCCAACTCGTCTCGGCCGGACCGGTTCGCCCAAACCCTTGCCTTATAAATTCCTGGTGCGGCTTGAGATGTGCTCTCCCTATTCTTTTATCTGCGACGTCATTGTCGCCCCTTCAGGGTGTTCCCTATCCGGGAGAGGAGCCGTGCTTGGAGAGACTTTGCGACTCTTTGTCAGATGCAAGTCCTCCTGAAAATTCTGTTTGGATGATGAGAAAATCGTAGGAAAATAATACGTAGATTCATATTCTCTTTCTTTTCCTTCTCTTGTAGACATGATCGGAAGATTTTCGCGGATTCATATTTCGTCTTATTGGCGGCAGCGGCAGTGCTTTTGAGTTTGTGTGGATGATGACACTCTTGACGTTTGTTCCAAGCCTTGTTTCTTCGCAATTTAGTTGATAAGGATTTGTGCAGCCGCTGTTGCTCAGAATTTGATGTTATTCTTCTCTCTCTTCTGTGTATATAAGCTAAGGTACTTTCAATGTTGTCGAGAGGCTTTCACATTCCTTTGTCGCAGGGTGCTAGATACTCTGCAGACGTCAACACTCGTCTGATGACAATGTTCACGAGTTAATTTAGAACCTTCCGAGAGTTTTGTTGGATACATTCTTGCCTTTTCCTTTAGTTGGTTTAAGATTTTGTTTGAGAAGGGGCGGCCGTTGTCTCATAGCGGATGAAATGTGTCTTGGTAAAACGCTTCAGGTAGAATGCACTAAGCTATGACTTCTTTTCAATGGAACGCTTGTTATACTGCTCCTGTTTGTAATTTCTTATTTGCATATAATATAGATTGATGCTTTAAGAAACACATGAAGCTTATAGGGTTTCAGATTGTTTGCAGTTTCTTTCTCTGAAATTGGCACAAATTTAATAAGGTTTATCTGTACCTAATAAAATGACGTCATTGCTAGAAATGCATATTATTTTTTCCAGGCTATTGCGATTGCTGGATGTTTCATGAATAAAGGTTCTATTCTTGTTAGTTGGTATGATGAATGATGGTGCCTATTAAAAGTTTATGGATGGTTGGAGTCTGGCAGGTCTGAAGAACCGCTCTGTAAGATCTGTCAGAAGTCATGCATATAAGTCCTTAACAAATAATCCATCACTTTTATTTTTTGTCAGTCTTCAATCAATCTCTGCTTTTAGGGGTATCGCTTAAGAACTAGCAATAGATTCCTCTGCCTGGTACAGAGATTGATATATTCTTCTTTATTAGAAAGAATGATGAGTAGTGTCTCTAACCTTTTGTTAACATGCTTGGGATCTTCTGGAACTTTTCTAAATTGAACGAGGTGTGTGCTCAAATTAACAAATAGACTATCATAAGTTTGTTGAGCATATATTGCGCTTGTCGTTGGCAATGCGAAGTACATTAAGAAAGTAGCACCAAAAGTGGCAAAGCAGAAGAACATATAAGTATGCTATAGGTTCATTAAGAACTTTCTGTTAGCAAGACTGAACAGACTGTGTTTTGTCAATGTTTATTACCATGACGCTGATAGTTGTACCTGCCAAACAATTTTCTGAAACAGCAGCGGACCATATGTTGGCTTGAGAAGTTTGTCAATCATCCAACTGAAGGCAATGCAAGGCACGCAGATCGCACAATTCTAGCATATCAAGGAGGAGGTATAATTTATTTCATGATCTTGTTTGTTTTTCCATTTCTTTATGTAGAGGTTGATATATAGGTGCAAATTTTTGTTGACTGGATTTTCCTAGAAATGCAAACTTTATTGTTGATTAAGTTCAGATGAAAATAATTTTTTTCTTGTGGCAATAAAAATTATGAGGATTTAATTGTTACCAGGACTAAAAGAACATAACCCTACAATGATGTTTGTAAAAAGTTCATGTAATCAGTTGATATCACTGATGTGGTACTGGTATTAGTTGTAAAAAAAGTCATTAATAGTACTAGGACTATATAAAACAGTAACTGCAAAATGAAATTAGTAGAAATTTTTCTGATGTCTTTATTATCTTCTAATTCTATTGCTTACTCATCCGTTTTGAAGAGTAGACATACATCTGAGCACAGTTAGGAGAATGAAATCACCATATATATGGTAAACTATTTGCCTCATTTGGAAGCACCTTTGAAACTTCGTGATAATGTACAAATATCTGTCTTGTTTGTCACTGCAACCATCGTTTTTAATATTTTAGGCAAACTTACCTTATAACCATGCTGAATGAACAATGAAAATATTTGCTTATTCTTTCCTATTCTGCTAGAATACAATATTTTCTGGCCTTTTGTCCTTAACATTTTAATTCCCCCTGATGACTACCGGAATAGCCATAAAGTGTGGTTGAGTTGATTGACATTTCATTCCATTCATCTGAGTTTTATTGAGTATTGACCTTTGATCTTGGTACCTGTTAAACATGCAGTCATAGCTTACATTAATGTAGTTTCATTCATGGTCATTCAATGTTTTGACATATCAATCTACCATAAAGGAGTGAAACTCTTGATTCTTTATCTTTAAAATAAATAAATAAATAAAAGAACAAATGAGGATAAGATATATTCCTTGATAGAAGTAGGGACAAAAAAAAAAAAAAAAACAAAAGAAAAACGTCATCCCCGAGAAGCTGCCAACGCCCCTGTATATTAAGCGAGTCTCGGCTTCGACCAACCAAAAATCAAACCTGAACTGTTCTTCATGGCAATTGGATTACTAAATCGATAGTGTTTGGGAAAGGGTGGAGGTGCTTTGCCTATTCGGGCCCACCAATAGATTGCCCTTTGACGACTTGTAAAATTTCTGTAAATTCCTTTTGGTCAGCGAACAAAGTAAGCAATTATGTTGAGTGATACTCTGAGCCATGATAACCGATAAGTTCAGTTTATGGAAACTGTCAAGTCTGTTTTTGGCTGGCTCATCATTTTGTTGCTCTTATTATCGTTTGTATCAGCCATTCGAGATGCCACTCTGTCTCTCCCTCCCTCTCTTATCCCTCCATTACGAGAAAAATTAAATTGGAGTTCTGGGTTTTATGTCTGGAATATTATTTAATTTTTTTTTCTACAGGTGAATGTAGATCGGAAAATATGAGGACTCTTTGGGTGGCCCGCCATTTTGACGTTACTGCAGCACAGTCTGCTGAACGACGCAGAAGAAGGGCCGGGGCCAGGAAACTACTAAAAGTCATCAGAGGGACGCGAAGAGTGGTCAGATGGACTCTCGTATTAAGGTATGTGTTGAGCATAATTCTCTTTTCCGCCATGAAGCATGGCAAGTTGCGAGACAGTCTCTGCCAGAAATGTTAGATGTATTATTTTAAGGACATACCAGAGGATTAGGATTAATCCGTTCCTTGCCAGCCAACCAAACACACCAGATGCAAGTTGGACATATCCGTATACTATAGGAGAATTCTAAACTCAATAAAAGATTGTTCAATCTTAAGCAGTGAGGCATCGAAATGTTATACATGTGGTTGATTACCCATTTTCTGTTGTGATGTATATAATAGGTTCAATGATGGAGCACTTAAATGATGAGATGTTAAACCTTAGGGATGAGGATGATAAACGACCATGTTTATACCTTAATGCTAAAAGATAACCTTTGAGAAGTAGTTTTGAGCCAGCGGTTTTAGTATGCCTTTGATATCATTTTTGCCAATTAAACATTGTTGTATAAAGAAAAAATTTCCCTGACACAAGTATTTCCTTAAGCAAGATGACCGCGAAGTGTTTGGCGATGCATTGCTGATTGTATGTTTAAATCAAACTAAGAAATCGAGTCTAGATTTTCAGTGTTTTTTTTTCCCTAATTTATTTGACTTTAATATCGTACCACCTATTGCTCCATAGGATATTTTAGGCATGTGATATATTCGTCACTGCTTTTATAGTATGATGATCCAGTTTACTGCACCGTAATTAGTACACAGCAATCGTTAGTGGTAATGCCTTTTAAAAAATGATATGATTGTATTCGGGGAGTTTCATGGATAGATAAAAGAGCTCCGCGAGTGTTTTGCATGCTGACAATCTGAAAGCCTTATTAAAGGAAAATCATATTCAGGATAAATACTATCGGAATTTCTTTTGTGTACAGATAACTTAATTTATCAACATGGATTTACCACGTTTGAACAAGGTCCTTCATCAACCCCATTGAGAATTCCAGTTGAAAAGAAGTGCTCGACTTTATCAATGAAGCTGTTAGGAAATCTACAGTGTAACATTAGAGACGATGAAATGGATGGATATTGCTTAGGAGCCATTTCTTCACCATTCTTAGTTACCTTGCTGTCCCGTTGGCTTCTCGACTTGCTGTTTTTTGTGCTATTTCCTGAAGCACCGCTCTTTCCCAAAGAAGCACGAATGCCTTTTCCATTTGAACGGCCGTATTTTATAGAAATATCCACTTGAGATTTTCGAAACTCAGGGCCTAATTGACTAGATTCACTGGATTCATCCACTGCGGAATTATCTGAGGCTGAATTAAGTTGAGGTGCAGACGCAGCTGTTCTGCAAGATCTCAGCAAGGAAAGCAGCATGTCAACACTCAATTCTTGCTGAACCACCAACTTGTTCTGCTCACACCCATAGCATGCAGCGACTAATGTGCCAGCCAAGATTGGCATCAAGTCAGGGTCACTGAAGAAAACGAACGGCAAGTCGCATACCTGTCTTATCGAGCTCAATATAAGATTTTATCAATAAAAAATAAACAAGAGCCATAAAAGTATTCACAGACCTTGTGAAGGATGGTAGGACTCTTTCCCCATCTAAGAACAGCTTGATTTCCAGGATGGAACAAGGCAAAGTGACCAAGAAGAGACAAGGATTCAAGCATAAGCAAACCAACCTGAAACATTGCAGAATGAGGCGTCAAGAGATATTTATTATACCCTTATGTATTGCTTTTGTTAACACAATTCCTACAATGTAGCCTGACCATGTCGGAAAACATTATTGATGATGATCGCGTAATGTCCCTGGACTTGTTACAGACGGCAAGATTAAGTTCGGAAGTTTATCAGTCTGAAGCAGTAACGTGATAAGAATCTCACTTATTTATTGGCATCATTAGTCTATCATTTATTTTATTAGTTGGTTAGGTTCAAAAAGCACTAGCACAAGGGAAAAGGAAAAAATAAAATAAAAAACGACGTGCACCTGATCATTAGGAGTTTTCCACTTGCTGCTGCAATGAGAAAGAAGGAAGCTCATCAGATGGAAAAATTCCATTTTCAAATCTGGCCTACCCTGTGAGAGAAAGGAGGGGGAGCTTAAATACAATCTTACCAAATTAAACCCGAAGTAGTTTAGTCATCTTAATATAGTTTAACATGCACGTGAGTCATTATAAGGGAAATCAGCAAACTTACTAGCATTTGCTGCAAAAAGACGAGATCCAAAAGAGCCACATTATTCAGTACTTTCAGTACCCCAGTTGCGACCTCCTCAAAATTAGATGGAAGGATAAACGAGCCCTGAAAAAAACATTAAGGCAATCAGCGAACCGTACAGGCATAACTGGAGAAAAATATCAATTATTACATATTACCGGGATAGACACAAGATAACTTATATCATCACATCCCAAAAAAAAAAAAAAAATGTTTTGAGGTATTGATTCATAAATCTAAATAAAACACATACAAATGTAACAAAAATAATTCGTAATCACCTCTACCCCATGGTACTATTATATGATAAAACTATATAGAAAATGGGGGAGGCATGATTTAAGGGCTTCCTTTATGTTCGATTCTGCTCAAAAAACACATTTACCACATTCAAGGGGCATGGGATGATGTATTTCGGTGTTCAAGCTGGAGGAAGAAGAATACTTGAATTTCAATGAAGATTCGCAAAATTGATTTGGACTGAAGCAACGGTTATCCAAACTTATCATTAATTATGAAACTGAGAGGTCAGCAGAGTCCTGATAGTCACACCTCAAATAAATTATTTGTAAATTGAAGACACTTCAAGATCAACCCACACCACCAAAAAGTAGCATCCAAGTTTTCAGGTACAGTAAACTAAAACCATTCTGGATTACTACACTCCTACAAATATTTAAACCAAAACACACAAATGTGTAAAAGAAAATAAAATTTAAACAAAATTTCTCAATAACTGGAGAGGAAAGACATCCAAGAATAACAATAACAGAAATCTGGAGTTTTAAAGATGAATTTCTTTAACGTATATCAGAAAATTTGTATGGAAGAATTGTAAGGTTGTAGCAATCTTACCTGCTCAGATGATGATCTATTGGTTGCCCGAAGTAGAACAGCAGTCAAAAGAGAAGGGAGACCGATAAGTCCAGTTTCAGAAACAGCACAAAGAAGAAGTACCACAGGCTGATCCGAGATCGATATTCTTTTATTTTTATGCACTGTACCAGTTATCACTTTTTGTTTCACATCCTTCTGAAGAATAGAAGAATTAGCAATATCCCCACTCAGACTTTTCTTTGATTCATCTAGAACATCCATCTTCTCCATGTCATTATTTTTCAACTCAACAGAAATATCAGTCTTCTCCAATTCACAATCCTTTCCAATAGGAAGAGTTTCATCACTCCCATTCACCTTACACAATTCATCCAATGGTCTGTCCTCTGGTACATCAGGTAAATGCACCACTGAGCTACCATTAGTCACAGATAAGGGAGGTCTCCAATCCCCCAAAGAGTTACTTATTACAGAATTTGCAGAATCTGAAATTTTGAACCCTTCATCATCAATTTTTTGCCCCATTTCTAGAGGGGAAAATTCCCAGTTAATGGAACTTATTGTTTCAGGTTTGGAAATCAAAACCACCAAAAGACGTATGCTTAAAAGAATAGGAGCAGGAAATGTTGAACCTTCCATCTGCGGTCTGTCATGTAGTGCAAAAAGATCTCTTAATCGGTGAATAACTTGGTAGGAAATCAGCAGCTCCAACAAGCTATCCCGCATTTGGAGTTGTCTTTCTTCAGAGCTTATATGGCCAAAAATTGTAGCAACAATCCATAAATAATTATTTAATATCTCAGAAATTGATTCAAAGTTCTCAACTGATGCTTTATTTGATGGCAAGCTGTTACCAGGACTGTTTAAAGATGCAGCAATCTTTATATAGTTCTCAAGAGCTGCTGATAGCATTGGAATGATTGGGGGTAAAAGATTCTGGGCAAGGAAATAACTCCTGTTTGCAGGTGCAGATAGCACTACTCTCAGAAGTTTTAAAAGGTGTGATATAACTTGGCATGCTTCAGGTTTTGATGTGTGAGAAGCAGGCAGTGCAGAAGCAATAAAGTCAAGCAGACCAGCTTGACGTGAAGCCTGTAGCTCAGGATCTTTTCCATCCAAATACTAGTTCACAAAAGGGGGAAAATTCACATAAGATAGAAAATTGACTGCAATAACTGAAAATTAAAAATTAAAGAAGGACACTATATGAAGGTACAGTGCACATATAATATGTAAGTTTATCTCCAAAGAAAGAGGACCTCATATCAAAATCCAGTCAGGAGGACAAAACACTTGCTTGAAAAGTTGTCCACAGTAGTTAATTAATTTAAAATATCATGAACCAAAAGCAGCAAGAATCAATATAAGAAGGACAAAGATCCGCAATAAACTGTTCAAGCACTTTAAAAAGAATACCTTCATCATTTCAGCAATTATTAGCCCTATACTTGCAGCCCCTTCTTTTCTTGCTTGCCTAAGCCTTTGAAGTTCTTGAAGCCACCTCCCAATTTTTGCCCTTGCAGCACCTACTGCCACTCTATATCCAAGACCAGCATTTTCACCGCCCACAGGAGGCTCTGGAAATTCATATTTCAAAGCCATAAGCCTTTGTCGAATTTTCTTAATTCTTCGCTTCATTGAGTGTTGCAATGTAATGTTTCCAATTCCAAGACCAGAACCTCCTACGCTGTAGGCAATGTTTGCTTGGGAGTCATCATTGCTGTTTATTGGTGTAGATCTACCCTGCCCCTCTTTATTTAAGGATCGACGCGTCAAAGGAGAGGATTGATCCCTGAAATCCATAGAAGCCCTTTCTCGAATTTGCTCCAGGTAGATCTTGCGACGTTGTTCACTTTCACTAAGTCTCTCTGCCAATTTTTGGGCCAAAAGTTCAGCCTCCTCTTGCTGTGCTTTAGCTCTTTCTTCCTTTCTTCTAAGCTGTTCAATAGCTCTTGCTTCACGTGCAGCACTTGATGCTTTTCTTTCCTCTTCCCTTCTGGCTTGAGCCTCCTCCTTTTTCCGTTGCATCTCTGCAAGACGTTGTAACTTTTCAGCTTCAATGAGTTTTCTGCGTTCTAGAACAGCTTCTTCCCTTGCCAAATCCTCCTTTTGCTTGGTCTTTATCACTTGAAGCTTTTCAGCCCTCCTCAGCTCTGACTCATGAAGTTTCTGCCGCAACATCAACTTTTTATTTTCTTCATTTAGGGAAGTAATAAACCTAACCTCATTTACTTTGCTACTTTCATCGCCAGCTCTCTTCACCACTTGTGCTAGAAAAGCTTCATGACGTGATTCACTGCGTTGATGACGGGCATACATGCCTTCACGTAACTTCATATTCCTTACAGCTTGCAATTCATTGACACGATTTAGTTTTTCTGATGTACGTTGAAGCTTTTGAACTCTCTCATTCTCTAACTCACTTCTAATTCTCATGGCACGGGCATGTTTTTCCTCAGCCTCCTTTTTCAAGTCCAAAGATGTTTTCTTCTTTTTGTCAGGAGACATTAGTTTTTCATGCAAGGTCCGGACACGTTCTGTACTTTTCCTGCTCATGCCTGTCGAATATGATGTACGAGAAGAAACACGGAATGGAGATGAAAGTATATCCTCCCAGTTCCTCTTCTCCTTCCAAGCATCCATGGACTTTCCTGCAGTAATATTCCTCTTTTCTTTTTCAGGCAGAGGTATTTGCCTCCTAGTGTTATCAGTGAATCTGGGTTTTTTCTCAATAATACATTCTGTTGGTACTTTATCTTTCTTAGGAAGCAGCTTCTCAGCTTCACATTCAAGTAGATCTCTTTTACTCCTGGTAGTGGAAAAAGAAGCAGAATTTTCCCTTGGAGGAAAATTAACTTCCAAAGGAAATAAGCTCTCAGATGGGTTATCTTTATTTTGATTTAGTACTGCTTTGCGGGGATTTTCTGCTTCAATGATATGCCTTTCTTCATTGGGATTCCCTTGACTGGCATCTGAAGCACCGTTGTGCTTTCTTGGCTTTGTCATTGAATCTTTGTTAAGGTGTGTCCCATCATTCATTCTTGATGACTTCTTTGGATTGCCAACAGATTCAGGAGTTTGACATACTGACTTGGTGTTTTCAGCATTATCACCTGCTTGCAAGCTAGCACGCTCTTGTTGAATCTTTCTAAAAGCTTCAAGAGAAGAAGATAGTATATCTGCCCTATGAGGTGATGTTGTCATTCTTCGGACCTAGAATCAATACAGAGCAACTGAACATCTTAGCATTATCAAGCCAGGTGATCAGGGTTTCCCATGAATAAAAATGGACTAAACTCTCAAATATGAAACCAAAGTACCAACCTCTCTCAATCAGAAATTAAGCAAACAAACAGGCATAGTAAAACAACTGTACTTACAGGCTGATTTGTACTAAATTTTGTTTATATATTTTCTCTGCCCAGGGTTCAAAATGTTGGCATGAACCACTGACCACCAGTCAAAACTACATTGTTGCTTAACAGCACATAACATTAATGGAATTGGGAATCCAATTAAATAAGAAATTCATCATCCATAAAACAAAAGATAAAAACTTTAGAATTCAAGGGTGTGTTTTATGGACCCAGAATTCAATGAGATACATGCATATAAGAACAGACTTGAAATTGATCATAGAAAGTTCTGTCCTTTTGAAGTGTACCATACAGGGGGGAAATAGGTGAGTGTGGAAGTACATTCATACTATCACTCAAAGAAAGAATATTCTGCTACCGCATATGTTGGTTCAAATGCATTTAGGAATTGGGACACATGAACGCAATCACATTATTGATACAAGTATAAAATCTTTAGAATTGATTCTATCACAAATTTAGAACCTATCAGGTTATCAAACATTTCTTTAATGAGATAAAGGAGAATGATGAAGTGATGATTTTGGTACATTTCAGTGTAACTTGTACTTCTTTCTCTCATTTTTCTTCGTTGGTGTGAGAGGGAGGGGGCATATTTTTGTTCTCTATTTAATTTTTTTTAACCCCAGCAGAGACACGAGAGAAAAGGTGATTTGACTTTGACGACACCTCCTCCCACAGGATGCACATGTTGCAGACACAGCATATAAAATTTATGCAAGGTTTATTACAGTATATAAGATACCACATAATAATCAATCTCAGAAATATAAATATATTAGTAGCAAAGATATGTGACCAAGCGCACCTCCCAAGAAAGAGCATGTGGCCTGCGATGGTCACTCTTCAAGATGACAGGAACTCCATCAATTACTTGGGAAGACTTTTTAACTTCCTCAAATTCCCGAACTCTATACATTAGCTCTTTAAAATCGGAAGCAGCTTCCTCTAGAACAAGAATTGCCTCTTTCATCTGCTCTAAATCACATTCTAGTTCACAAAGAAGATACAGTTCATCTACAGACCTATTAAGATTCTCAAACAGAAAGCACCAAAGTCTCTGCCTAAACCTTTCTTTGCTTTCATTGGAGTCATCTTCTTCAACGGAAGTCATATAATGAGAGGTTGACAAAACATTATCCACATCACCATCCTCTGGAACCTGAATATCTTCAGCAAAAGCAGGAGAGTCTCCTACATACTCAGTACTTGAGACAATAACTGCTGTACTTGGACTGCAGTATGACTGAGCCACTTCACAAGTTTTAATATCACTTAGCTCGGGTATGAGAGAGGGTGCTTGACTCACAACCATCATAGCATCTTCCTCAGATAAAAGATCACTGTTCAGACAACCATTATTTACTTTTTTTTGGCCTTCGCCATTTTTGTTCTCAAAATTTAGGATAACATCTCCAGCATTATTTTTTTCCCCATTTGATGCTGATGGTATTTTCATACCTTCCAAAGATATATCCTTAACTTCTTTACCATTATCTCCAAATATTTCATCCTTACATTTCACTGGAGGAATTGGATGAGAAACAACATCTGCATCAACCGTCACTATCATTTCATTTTCTTTGGTACATGATGAATGGCATGGAACCGCATCAGGAACATCTCCAATGCTACCAAATTTGATTCCAGCCCCAACTGAGTTTTCATGAGGATGTGTGAATTCCCCATCATCCTCCAAATCACCCCATCTGATTTTGTGGACTACGTCAGGCTTATCATTTTGGGGTATTTTCCTAATATCTCCTTGTTCTCCATGAGAATCAGAGATAAGAAGTGGAGGTGACTTCTGATTCTCAGTCACACATGAATTAAGGTTGCATGCGCCCTCTCCTCCTTCATTTGACACAGAAGTGGAACTCGTAATACTCCCAGTGTTATATACAAAATTCTCCTCCGCTCTAGGAAGCTGGGTTCTGTGCTTTCCATGTGAATTTTCCACATGTTTCGTCTTGGAATGCTGAGTGCGCAGAGAGTTAGAAGCATCTTTTCCTGACGATCCTCCAACCCAGCTTTGCAAAGAGAATTTTGAAATGTTTCTGTGCTTCTGAATAAGAAAGCAACAAATCATAGAACATGTTAGCAAGAAATTTATCACAAGCTAAACCAAAAAACGGTTTAAATCCATGATGTAACACTTCAATATCATAAAGGCGGAGATAGTGAATCACAATATGGTTGGTTGCAAATGACCAGTAAAGGATAGTATCATAAGTCATAACCTCAAATGGTTTATAAATAATGCAAAAAAAGAAAAAATGAATCCTAAAATATAAACAAAGCTCAAACTGTGAACAGAAAGCTAGAAGAGTTAACTGGGCCAAACTTGGAAGAACCATAAATTAAGATAAAAGCAAATACACGGACGCTGTAAGTTAAACTAATTGTAATGACAACAATGGAGAAGAAATGGATTGAAATTGAAAACGCGCGTAACAGTATATGTAAGCAGAATAAAACCTTTTTCACTTCGAACCATCCCGAGTTCTGATCATCTACTCCTTCATAGTTCTCCATCTCCAGATGATCAAGGCATTGGGCGATTTACAACACGAAACTATATATTTCATAAGAATTCCACTGTTTACCGCTGTGTTGAAACTTAAAGACTATCCCGATTTATGAATGAAACGAGAGAAGATTGCTGAAATTGAATTTAGTGATCAATAAAACTGATGATCGTCGTGTACTGCATAGGAGAAAGTGCATCAGGAAACAGACGAAGAAAAAACACAAAAACGATTTCCGGTGAAGGATAGCTCGGAGCTCGCAAAAGTGTAATGTCGCAGTAATTGAGAACGGAGATGGCGAACTTATAACAGAGAGGAAGAGGAAAAACTGAAAAATGAGACAGTAAGATGGGGCTTCTTGGTCCTAGGGTTTTGGAGACCATAAAAACGATAGGAGATGGAAGAACAGAAACAGAGGAAAAGAATTGGGAGGGAATGGGTTTTATAGCTGAGTTGGGGAACAACATGCAAAGCAGAAGATTTCTCGTTGTGCCCCTTTTACTTTTTTTTATTTATTTATATTTATATTTTATTTTGAAGGGGAGGCGGCAGTGCGAGCCGATAACGAAAGCGTACCGAACCGCCAAATCGAAGGAACCTCTGTATACGAACCATGCAAAATCTAAATGTTAGGCGTATGTCTTTGGATTAGATTACCAATAGAAGATTAGGGGCAGAATTATTTCTATGGAGAATTTATAAGTGATATTTAAATTGTTAAATTAATTTTCGAAGATTGATTTTATTTAGACTAGAGTTAAAAGAAAAAATAGAGTTTTGATATGAAATTACTATCAGTGATAGATATTTAAAAACAAACTCATTACTGTAAAAACAAGTTCCAATTAGAACTTAGAAGTGAGAATTGATTTTGCTAATAAACTACTTTAGGCAGCTTTATCCAAATTTTGACTTCAAATTTCCCAGTGCAAAATATTTCAGTATTGATATTATATTATTATGTAATTATATGTATAATTAATTATATAGATTATGTAATTCAGTATTATTTGAATCTAGTGATAGTTATAAATCTAAAATAAAAGTAAGTATACTGTATCAGGTGAAAATACGAGATAACTCTACGTATTGTTATTGATCTATTCAATTATGCACAAGCAAAAGTAGTGAGAGTGGCATCGTTTACCTTATTTTTTTCTTCTCCTCTCTCACTTTCGTCCTTTTTTTCAGGCAATAGACGAAGAGCCACAAATACAAAAGCAGCTTTCAGGTGAACACTTATGGTAAGGTCCATATTTCTAACCACACACCCCTCCATATCACAACCTATTTATGTTATATGGGGTGTGTGGTTAGAAAATTTGAAGAATCTCCTGCACTTGTTGGTTTAGCCCAATTCTTTCTGGTCTGGGGTAAATATGCTAGGCCTGCATCTTAGTGGACCAAAATTATCATGAGTAGTATTAGTTAATAACTTCTTTTTAGATTAATTGTGTTAACAATGTACAAAGGGCTTGTCTAATTTACCCCAAACCAATATGTGGGGTGATTTAACCCCATCCCATGTGTTTAAATCTGTACCCTATATTCCTTCACCCAATGTAACAAACGGTAAAAGTATCTCGACCTACAACTTATGTGTCTGGTTTTCTATGCTTTTGTAAATTAATGCACTTGATCTTTTGAATTTATAAATTACCCCCGTTATCTTATCATTCTTTTCATTGACGCCTTTCCTTTATTAATATATTTTTTTTAAAAAAGAATATGCTTATGAAAATGGCATATTCTTCATTATATTATCACAGGAAATTAAAAAAAAAATCATTTACCTCTTTTCAATTTTTATTTTTAACTTTTATTTATCAAGTTCAAAAACTTATCTTATGCACTTAATAATTTTCTTTATACGGATAAAAAATTTAAAAAAATAAAAGTTTAAATTTAGTGAGAGTTATTTTTTTATAAATTTAATATTAGTCTCTTACCTTAGTTTTTTTCTTTAAGATTATATATATATAAAAAAAAAAGAGACTAAGCTTAAATAAGATATATTAATCTTTTACACGATGATCGTGTAAGTAATATAAAAAGAGAATAAGAATATAAAATTTATTCATTCAATCAAAAAAATAAGAAATATACTTTATATGCATACAAGTACATAATTTTTTACTGCTATTAAATAAGCAAAAAATGATTGTACGAGAGATATAAGAATAACATCAATAAATATAATATTGTATAGAAACATATTTTACAATCTTAAAAAAATAAACTTTAATAAAAGTATGTTCCATTGAACTAAAATTTGTACTATTGAATTAATTATAATATATAAAGTATGATTTATTAATTTTTGTTTAATTTTGTAAAATCAGAGAATATATCAAAATATAATACTATATGAAAAACAATTCATATAAAAAGATGTCTAAAAAAAATACGAAAAGTCATTAAAAGTAAGGTTGAAAAAATTAAAACTTTTTGAAAAACGGAGTTAATTTGTAATTATCATAAATTTAGCACGTGATAGATTAACGCGTGAGTCCACTTCATGATACATTTGTCCTAATTATATAGATCCACTTGTTTAGCCCCATTTTTACATTGGGCCAGTTAGAAAGTCAGTGTAGAAAAATAAGGTAAAATTTTACTTTTTCCTAATTGTTCATGGTAAGTTAACAACTCCTGGGCTATACAGTGCTTAAGAGTCAAACTCTAAACATGTCTAATCTAAATTTGAATTTTCTGTAATTATGCAGTCTACTGTAAACCATTTAATATGTGTTGATTGTGTAACTTAAACAGATTAGACGGTTTATAATTGATTAACGACAACAAAAAATCTGGTCCATCAAGTCAACTATCATTAATAAGTTAATTAATAAAATAATTACATTCATCGTACAGATTCATAACATCCTCATGCTTTTTGAAATGGAGGGAAGAACAAGAGAGAAATTACCTTATCATAGCTGGCTATTTTGACCCCATTATGAGATGCGATCTTCGTGAGTACTTTCATTACAGAAGCATGATTTAACTATTACAGCATCACGCGGGAAAATTTTCCCGACGAAAAAAGAAAAGAAAATGGTCCTTTTGCCAATCAGCGCCTGCGCCCATGGACCCACATGCAAGAATTTGGCTATTCCTACCAACTTTATTCAGAGTATGGCTGTAAAAACAGACCGAAAGGTGTACATAATCGTAATTTACGGTTTAATCAGTATGAAAATGGGTTTTGCTTTTGATTTACTTCAAGGCTAATGACGATTACCTAAATAGAAACCTCCCAATTGGATTGTAGACTCGTTTCTTTTTATTTGCCCCTCAAATTAAAACTTTAACATAAGTAGAAGTTTAGGCTCTGGAAGGGCTTTTTCAGGCAATTGAGTTCCATAGAAAAGAATAAATAAAACAAAGATATTAAGTCTCTTTCTACATGATTGGTTGATAGGCCAGTTGGAGAGTGAGATGCAGTTACACATTTTTCCTTGAAATATAGTCTTTGCCCCATAAAAGAGTAAAAGTTGGTATAGGAGAAAAAATTGGACAATTGCGTAATGTTGTACAAATATTCTTGGCCACCTAACATATGTAATTGAACAGTTATAATATAACCTTGTGAATCACATCACATTACAGATCTGAAACGCATGTGTTAGGTTTTCTGCAGAGGTTACTTACTTTTCAAAACAAAATAAGTCAAGTTGCAGAATATGAAACCCAAGGCAACAACATTCTCTTTCCGGCATCAGAAGTATAGCTTCTACATTTGGCAAGGCACAGGAGACTTACTTGTAATATCGGCGAAATTAATAATTTTCTAGAGTAAAGAGTAAAGACACTCGTCAATTTCTTTATCCATTTTTTTAGTATAAGAAAAAATTGGAAAAAGGGTCCTCCTGAGTGCGACACCTAATTGTTGAAAGCTATGCCCTTGACAAGTGAGAAATTTACCTCCATATACCAAAAAAAAAAAATTATTTATCAATATATACCACTTTTAAAAATATTTATTAATATATACCACTTTTTTCAGATATCGCATTACCGTACTGCGATATTCGAATATCGCATTACCGTACTGCGATATCTGAATAAAAAATTAATTAAATTTTTTATTTTTTATTTTTTATAAATAAAATATTAAAAAAAATAAAATTTTTTAAATACATATACACAATCTAAAAAATTATTATCAATACATACGACATCTTGTACAATAAAATCTCTAGTTATGAAGTGGTTTTGCCTAAATAAATTTAATATTACATATTTCAAAATCAAATATATTTTTTATATATATATTTGAGTTAATTAATTTTGAAAAATTCACTTAATGTATTATAATTTTTTATAAAAATAAACATATAAAAAAAGAGATACAGTAGATGAGGGAGAAAAAAATAAAAAAAAATATTCTAAACAACCAATTATCTGTCTAAAAAAATCAATATTTTCCTTTCTTTCAAGTGAGGCATCCAAGAAAAATAAACACATCATCATCTTGCAGAAACATTTCAATACTAATTCATGAATCTTGTGTCATCTTTTAATTAAATTATAAAATAAAATAAATTTAAACAAAATAAAATAAATTTGTAAGAGGGTAATATAATTTTTTTAAAGGTAATATATATTAGTAAATATTTATAAAAATAGTATGTATTGGTAATAATTTTTGGAATGATGTATATGTGTTTAAAAAAATTTATAATTTTTTTTAATATTTTATTTGTAAAAAATAAAAAATAAAAAATTTAATTAATTTTTTATTCGAATATTGCAGTACGGTAATGCGATATCTGAAAAAAAATAGTATATATTGGTAAATATTTTAAAAAATGGTATATATTAATAAATATTTTTTTTTTTTTAGTATATGATGGTAAATTTCTCTTGACAAGTTAACAACTCGTCAGCTAGTTTAGCTGCAGTGGTGAGAGATTCGTGTACCGTCATGTAAAAAAAAAAAAAAAGTCACGAGCTTGGCCGACACATCTGAGACAGGCCTATCTAACCCATTTTAACTAACACCATTATGAATCGATGATAATGTTGTTGTTGATTGGTTGGTTTTGGGGTGCCTCAGATTCAGAAACGTCTGCACGGAGAGAGTGAGCTACAAGTCTACAGGGCTCCTTTTCAGCAGTAAAGCACCGCCATTAATGGTGGTGGATTGAAGCAAAGTTGAGCTTGGTATCTTCCCGGTAAGTCGTGTATTTGACGAATTTCTATCTGGTTATTCTTCAAAATCGATTCTTTCTAAGTCCGATATTCTTGTTTTTGATATATCTCTTCTGGGTATATCTTATATTTGATTCTTGATTGTTGAGCTTTTGCTTGAGATAGTCTTCCATTGTAAGTGATTTGTTGTCTGGCCAATGGCAGGTGAGAAACCAATTCACCTTATTATTTTGCTCTAATGCTAACGAGTCCTTAGATCTGGTTCTGCAATCATCGGTTTCTTCACGTCAGTGCGAGGGAACTCTGTTGATGATATGATTTTGTAGAGATGAGTCTTAATTGACTTCTTCTTTCTGGATGCTTATTGTAATAAATTCATGCTGAAAAATAAAATTAATAGTGGGGGTTCTTGACTTTTAGCTTCAGTTATTGTCAATTTTGTGGGTTTTATATGTGGTCTTCAAGACTGAAGATATAATAATACTCCACGTTTGACGGGTGCCTTAAGAAAATTAAGAAATATCCGTGTCTGTTCAATAGCATCTCCTCTTTCTTTGTTTTTATATTGACCTTAGTAATGGATTTCAGTGAATATGGGATTGTGAAATCTACAATATTCTGTGAAGTAACCATTCATTTTATTAATGTTTTTATTAAAAAAAATTCCGTGTACGAAAATAGTTAGGATACTTTGATTACTTTATTGAATGATCTTTCCATAACAGTCTCCACTTCAAAACGATGATAGTTTATAATGTCAAAGACAGACCATCGAGAAAATATTAGGTTGTTAATGACGCATCAAGTCCAAATCTTGGCTTTAAGAATCATGATTCCAAATTCCCAATTTGCTCCTAGTTTCGTTTTTTATTATTAGGCAAGTCTGATGCAATTTCCTATTTATTGGGAATGTTTTAAGATAAAAGATTTTATTTTTAATTAATTTCCTTCTATTAGGAATCCTAATGAAATAAGGAAGGCTCATCTCATCATAGTGTTTTTCGTTCAAGTCATTCAGAAATAAAATTAGTAATTTCAAGTCTTAGTTCTATTTCTTTGTGTTTCTATTACCAGTAATTGCCATATAGTATTGATACTTTCAACACCACAATCTGTTTAGCACACTGAAGTCTTACTAACAGTTTCCATCATTGCATCTCCTCTACCACTATTTTTCATATAAACATATCCTTCATTCTTTTTTTTAATATATTTTTTTGTTGTTTATAATTTGATTATGGACTTATCTTTAGGATTGTTGCAGTGAAAAGCTTAATTTTATATATCTTCGAACTGTCAGATATAGAAAATTGCAAAGCTATGGCTTACATCTCTTTGTCCGTCTTACTGCAGTTTGTTTGGAAAAGTTGAGTTGGATGGTATTGTGATCGGTCCAGAAATGGAAGTCCACCTTGCCTTGTTTCTCTTTTTCGCTTTTGTTCCCGTGACTTTAAGTCAAGAAGGTGTTTCGATTCTTGTTGATGGAACTCGAACAAAAGCTGAAACTGATGATAACTTCATTTGTGCTACTATTGATTGGTGGCCTCATGATAAGTGTGACTACAACCATTGCCCCTGGGGTTATTCATCTGCCATAAATTTGGTGAGCATTTGAGATCCCATTTGCCTGTAAAATGAAAAGAACACTCCTAGGCTTCTTACGCGTCCCTTCCCCATTTAGAACACTGGGAAAAGTGAAGCAATTTCGTCATTGCTCAATGTGGTTTGTTTTTTCAGGACTTGTCTCATCCTCTCCTTGCCAAGGCAATCCAAGGTTTGTATATACGCACCATTAAAAGGAAAACAGTTACTCTTATGCAATTTAAGTGTTCTGTGTGGCTAAGTCACAATATATTTTTATGAATTAAATTTGGAAAGTTTGCTTTTGAGTATGATGATGTTCTTTCAATACTGATTAGCTTTCAAGCCTCTGAGGATAAGAATTGGAGGTTCTTTGCAAGACCAGGTGCTGTATGAGGTGGGAAGTTTGAATTCCCCTTGTCATCCGTTTCAAAAGATGAAAGGTGGGTTGTTTGGATTTTCAAAGGGATGTTTACACATGAAAAGGTGGGATGAGCTGAATCATTTTTTCAATGACACGGGGTGAGAATTTTAACATTGAGATTTGTTGTTCTCTTCACTGCTCCCTTCCCCCCTCCTTCCTCTTCTCATTCTAGCTAAAGCAGCCCCTTGTTTGGTCCTGATAGCAACCAAAGAGAACGCACTGTTTCTATTTAATTATCTATTCTAACAATATATTCAATAACTAGTCATCCCTTTATTGATGTAGAAGTAGAAGGATCACTAATGGCATTACGAACAATTTTTTCACCCTGATTAATGTCACTCTTGATTATTTGCTGTAACTTATTCAGTTTGGTGCTTGCAGGGCCATTCTGACATTTAGCTTGAACGCACTCCGTGGAAGGCACCAGGTTGAGCATAATGTTTGGGAAGGAGATTGGGACTCTAAGAATGCATATGATTTTATAAGCTACACTGTCTCAAAGGGATACAAAATAAATTCCTGGGAATTTGGTAGGTACTAACTGACAGAGCTACTTGTCATATTCAATTTTATTTAACTTAAACTTCTTTTTGCTATGCTGCCATAGGTAATGAGTTGAGTGGTAAGGGTATTGGCGCCACCGTGGGTGCTGCACAATATGGGAAAGACTTGATAAACCTTAAAAGAATTTTAGATACATTATACAAGAACCATAATATCAAACCTCCACTTGTAGCTCCTGGAGGATTCTATCAAAAGGATTGGTATGATAAACTTCTTCAGGTTTCTGGTTCTGGTATAGTCAATGTTGTGACTCATCACATATATAATTTGGGCCCAGGTTCGCTTTCCTACATAATAATATTTAATATGTGTCTTGATGATGGATGCAAAAGGAAACAGTTTAGTTTGTCCTTCTTAATCAGCTTCTGAGTTAATTTTCTCAGGTAATGATCCGCAACTTCCGAAGAAGATTCTAGATCCTGAGCACTTGAGTAGGGTATCATCAATTTTCAGCAACCTTACAGAAACCATTCAAAAACATGGTCCTTGGACTTCTGCATGGGTTGGAGAAGCTGGCGGGGCCTTTAACAGTGGTGGTCGTTCTGTTTCTAACACATTTCTGAACAGCTTTTGGTAATCTTGCCTGGCCGTCCATTCCTTCCATCATTTTCTTTAAATTAGTAATTGTAATTGATTGAGATCTTTAAACTTGTATATGGCTTATAGGTACTTAGATCAACTGGGAATGGCGGCTAGCTACAACACTAAAGTGTATTGCAGGCAAACTTTTATTGGAGGGAACTATGGCCTTCTCAATGTTACCACTTTCACTCCTAATCCTGACTACTACAGGCATGTGTGAATAAAAAATTCTCCAAAGATTAGGGATTTTATATATTGGTTCTTCGGGATGATTATAGAGTTAAGATAAATTAATATTATTATCATTGAAGAACATGTCTAATGATGGTTTCTGGTCTTTTTCCTGAATAGCGCACTCTTATGGCATCGGCTTATGGGGAAAAGTGCTCTTGCAGTTACCAGTCATGCTTCTTCACCTTATTTACGGATTTATGCCCACTGTTCAAAAGATAAAGTAATTACGCTATTTTTACTGGTTTGGATTTTTTTTAAAAAAAAGAATTTTTGAAATGCAGAAGTCAAAGTCAAAATCAGTTTTTGAACTTTCAGAAGTACTATTTTTATGAATAATAACTGATTTTTACTTTTGCTTCTAATGGGCTGCAATTATTTGGAAGTTTAAGCTGATATTTTCTCAGTCCTTCTCAATTTCATTCCCATTTACCATATTCTGCAGGATGGTGTAACATTATTGGTGATCAATTTAAGCAATCAGACTCATTTCATTCTCAGAGTTCAAAATGAAGTAACTGCGAAAGTAGAGGCAAAAAGCATCCATAGAGAAAGTTCATTCACTCGTCATCTCAAGAAGACATTTTCCTGGGTTGGTACCCAAGGATCAGACGTCACATACAGAGAGGAGTACCACTTAACTTCAAGAGATGATAACCTTCAAAGCCGAACCATGGTGCTTAACGGTATTCCTCTAGAGTTAACAAATGAAGGAGAAATTCCCAGATTGGATCCAGTACGCAGTAATGTACATTCTCCAATATATATAGCTTCTTTTTCTATTGCGTTTATTGTATTCCCCAACTTTGATGCTCCGGTCTGTCTTAGACACTCTGAACCTTAGTCTATGTTTTTGTCAATCTTGTACACTAGGACATAAAATTGTGAGCTCGTAGCAACTGTAAGTAGTGAGCTATTTCCTTCAAAGTCAAGTTGTAATCTTAGCAGTCATTTGTTAGGGAAGAAACTAGGATGCATCATCATAAGTAGTGAGTATGTTTTTAAGTTTCACCTCCTAAGTGCCTGCGGGAAGCAAATGTAAGTACTTATTTAAGTATTGTGTGGTCTTTACTAGTGGATTTGCTTTGTAATGCTTGCAAAATTTCGCTGGAGAGCACTTTGTATTTTCAGTTTTATAATAGTGGTCCATCTTGAAAGGCAGAAATTAGAATGCTGCTAAAACCCAGAGAAGGGATCAAAAAGTCTATCATACCATATGCTTGATTGGATCCTCACTCATACATTTGGTCCTGTCAAAACCCGGTAATTATACCACGTATCTACCTTTCATTTACGCAGATCTACAGAAAGAGATTATATATTGGAATTTACTTAAACAAGGAGAGACATACGCAGCATGAATATGCCAGCATTTCACAGGGCGTGTTTTATCTCTAGAACATTTGAAAGTGTATCAGAAATGTAATTCAGTCAAAGAAATGGAAAAAGAAAAAAGATTAGCCCAGATGCATTACAGTTTAAGAGAAACAATCACGAAAAACAGAGAGGACCAGGGGAAGGCAATAGCAGTACAGTAGTTGAAATTAAATCTTTTGATCCGGCACTCTTATTTTCCAAGTAAACGACGACCACGCTGATTAGCCCCTTTCATGCGGTAATTCAACTCTTCCACATCATTGTCTAGAGGGTCCAGGGCTTTGTTATGCCTGCAGCAGTACCAAAATATTATTATAAATTATGACAACCTGAATAGCCTGTGGGAAAATTGATGCATTGATAGACTCGAGGTTAAACTACCAATTTGTTTTGTAGATAGAGAGAGGAGGAGGAGAAAAGATGTAAATCAGGTAACCAAGAATCACTAGAAGTTAAAATTAGATAATCACTGCATCCATGCAATTTACTTACCTGTCAATTTCGGATCCCATGTCAACAGCCATGTCTTTTAGCTCTCCCAAGAGATTACTTAAATCCGAGAGTGAATCATCTTGCTTCCTCTTTTCAACCTGTTTACAGGATGTTCAACTTAGTTCCCAAATTTAATATTTCACGTTAAATTATACAGCATAAGGGAAAATCAGAAAAATGAAAATCAGTTTCTGACTCAGATTAATAATATGATTACACAGTAGAGGTGGTTGGAAGTAGTAAGAATTAAAGATGAAGCAACGTGCAAAAAATATTAGTAGTTGTTAATATGGGCATTAGGTCTAAAACTATAATAGAAAGCTAAAACTCAAAGTCATGTTCAGCTGCCTTTAAACAATAGCCAATGGTTGATCTATTTAATACAAACCTCGACTTTTTCAAGTGCATTTGTTGGCTCTGAAGTTGGCGTTGGTGCACTTGACTGCCCTCTGGGTGCAGGTGAAGAAGTCAATCCCAACTTCTCTCTCTGCTCCAAGTGGCTACCCTTTTTTCTGACCGGATCATCTGTATTGCAAATTACGTCATGCATACTACCCCGAAAAAATATAAACAAAAAGAAGAGCAGATGCAGAAGGAAGATTAACCTCCAACAATAACAGGGCCAGTTATTTGGCGTGTCTTCTTCGGTTTCCACGTTTTGGAGAAGATGCCACCAAGACTTCCCAAAAGCTTTTCTCCCTGTATGCACCAATAAAACAGTCACAACTCACAATCTAGATTTTTCATTTTATAAGCCTGCACTACAATACAAAGGTAATAAGATAGAACTATCTAGCTATTCATACAGGAATAGTAAAATCATTACTACATTAAACAATTTTGAGCAAACAAGATATACCGTACCCGACTTAGATCATGATCAATGTCAGCAGCAACATAGTGGGTCCTGGTAATCTGTTCACCCTGTTGATGCAGGGTGACTAGAGTCTTGGTAGCATCCTCTCTTATTTCCTCTGCTATCTTCAAACAACTGTTGACAGATTTTGTAGTATCTTCAGCCTTGTAAACAGCATAATTCTCCAATTCTTGCATTGATTGATTCTCTAATCCTCCTGAGTCACGGAAATCATTCTTATAATTGTTTCGGGCATCTGATCGAAGAGCATAAGACGATGATGAAGAGGAGTTCTCATTTCCATCATAGTCATCAAATGGATTGGTGTTAAGTTCTGGTTTAACTGGTGCTGGTTCTGAAGAAGTCTTTCTTGAGGAATTATGCTTTTTAGTATCCTTTGCCTCATCATCAGAATTAAAGGGGTTTGACCCGGATTGAACAGGATAGACAGGATCGGCGGAGCTAGGCTTCCCAAATTTTAAGGGAGATTTCTTTGTACCAAACATTCTCTCTCTTCAAGTCAGAGGCAAAATTGCAGAAGTGGGTCAGGAGTAGATGATGTTAAACTGTTAAGCAAACAAGAACCAACGATCCTATGCAATCTGAATACAGAAATCAGTTTCTCCCTGGAAAAGGCAAGCAAGAACTATTAAGTAGCCGTTGATACCAACAAGAAAAATCAAAATATCAAGTTCCTATAGCACTTATTACGAATGAATTAGTCTTCTTAGCTCAAAAGAAACCCTATTCATATCAATTAAGAGCAGAGTTTGATAAAATTGCTGTTGATAGAAAGGTATCAAATTGCTGTACATAGAAAGGTCAAAAGGAACACTAAAGTAGAGAGAACAGAAGCGACCACTGTAAAACAACACCAAAAGAGGGAACCACCAACCATCAACAAAGACCAGGAAAGAAAGAAATGAGATCAAAGATTCAACAAATAAACGTCTCATACCCGACAAAAATTAAGCCACGTTACAACCGAGAAACTCAAGCACTCTAACAACGAATTACAAAGAAATCGACATAAGAAGTGCTCCGTTTGGTTGTTCAGAAAACGAAAGAAACTAAATCCTCCGAGATAGACGATACAAGAATCATGAAAGCGAAAGCAACACAAGATTTCCTAGTACAGCTGAAGCCTCCATTAGCATAAAGAAATCAGTATCGAAGTTGACCATTACCGGATCACAATATAGGAACAAATATCGCAAGTACCGGATTCTTGGCTTCACGCTGCTAAATAATGCTCTGAATCAATAATAGTCGAAGAAGAAATCAAATCGGTACCTGGGTATATCCGCCGAATTTGCAGATAATCTTGTAAGAACTCCGAGTTCAAGGCGAAGAAATTTAAGAGTCTTTGATCCCGGAGAACATGAACTGGCGAACCAAGGGGATGCTATTATCAACTTCAAAAGAATTTAGCAAAGTAGACAGAAGCAGTATAAAGTCGCGTTAAGAAAGGTCAGCGTTATGGAAACGGCTAAGAGACCGCATTGAAGAAGGGAGCGAGTACAAGAAATTGAAAATTTACGGTGGACGTGTCTTTTTGGGTTCGGTTTATTTAATGATGTTTACTTAATAATTATTATTAATAATGGCCCAGTTTGAATAAATCAAACATGGTTACAGAATCGCGGGAGCCATTTCAGACCAATTCTAAAGGACTTTGAGCCAACTTTTTTTTTTTTTTTATAATATTCACATCTATGGCACCTCTGTTTTTTTTTTTAGATATAATAAAACTAATATTTCTTTTTATGAAAAGGTATAAATTAATTTCTATAACAAAAATAGTAATTAATATTTTCTTTAATAAAATTGAATTTCAATTTCTCCTTCTTCTTAGCTGTAATATTTTTTTTTTAATAAAAGAAGTACTAATATATAATAACAATAATCAACTGCGTCAAAGTTTAATTAAATGTATTTTCACAATTAAAAAAAGTATTTCCTTTCAAATTTTTTTTTTTCCTTAACATTCTATTGATACCAAACCATTCGTGTAAATCACATCAATATATGATTAAATTTGTGAGCCAGAGACGTCACCAAATACAACTATGAATTATCTTAAGGAATCTACGAATAAAGAGATTCTAAATATAAGTTTAAAAAAATCATTTTCGATATAATAAAGGACGGAAGCCTTGGTCCAATCAACTAATCGGAGTTGATCCATCGAGTAGCTACAGATGGAAAAGAAAATAACAAATACAACAAACACATGAATATACTTTTCTTATGTCTAATTTATATCTTTTTATCTCATTATTTTATTTTATTTTTATTGATAAAAATATTTTTATAATTTAATAATATTTATCATATTATTGTATATATTTTCTATCATTAAAAAAAATGAAACAGAAAATAAACTAAAATAAAAAAAAATGAGATAATGGAGAACCATATTCGTAATGTTTAGTGAAAGGGTTCGAACAAATCCTTTAAACACAACAGTAATCTTGTTTATATCAGAAATGATAATCTTATCACAAATAAAAATAAATAAATATCCCACAAAATACAAATCCCTATAATTTGGATAAATTTTGAATTAAACCCTTATAATTCTTTTGATCTCTTTATAATTACAAATTTTCTAATTGGATCCCTGACACTCCTGATTACAAACTGGAAGCATTGGAAAAACTGAACCTGGTAATCAACCAGTTCCCATACATTCAAAAAAGGGCACATGCTGATTTGAGGAACTGAATGCTCTAATCCCCTAATAGCATATCCCTATACAAACCATCAATAGAAGACATGGGCAATTGACGGCCTACTTTTGTGTTGATAGGGAAACCTTGTTGTTGATACAAACCTTCAAACAACTCCATACTGATGAACCTGAAGGACTTGGCATGATACTAACTTTTACTATGCTTCGGGGAGATGTCTGACAGAAACTAAGGGTTTTCTTCTCTGCTCGCTTTGAAGCTTGATTATAAATAAAAGGAAAAATAATTATATATTTTACTCTAATTGAAAAGCAAAATAAAAAGATATTTAACTTCTTGATACCTGCGCCTCTAACTCAGCAATTCTTTGCAAAGATGCCTGTTCAATGCAAGCACGACGCTTACATTCTTCTTCTAGTAAACCTGTAACTTGGTATCTTAGCTCTGCCATTTCCTGAGCTAGGTCCTCTGCTTCTTCTTTGGCCTTCAATTTTTCCTGTTTCAATTCTTCCTGGTAGGGAAGTCAAAAAAGCACTTTATAAATCTCCAATCTCAAATTACAGTAATAAAAGAAGCTTCATCACAGAAATTTAGCTTTCTTAGTTTTATATTTCACAGATTGTGCTTTGAGGGATAGCCCTACCTTAAGTTTCTCTACAAGAAATTCATATTCTTGCATCTGACTAGACATCTTCTCCATCTCCCCATTTAAACATGAATCTGATTTTAAGACTGTCTCCAATCTTGCAAGGAGTGGACCCAATACTTCTCCATAAGCACTTAGGAAATATTACGGAAACATCATCAGAAATTTAGTGAAATAATGCTTCAAATTATAGTAGTTTGAAATAATAAATAATAAAGGAAGTAGAGTGGGACACAAATTAGTAGGACAACAGAAAAGCACTTTATATTATTCACCTTATGTTCTCTGATATGGTAGGATTGCATGCTTGTTCACTCAAGGAAGACTGGCATTTGGACTGTGATCCATCCTTCTGTTCCAGCCACTCTTCAACCTTTTCAGAGAAAAGTTTAGCGTTCGTTTTGGAAATATTAAGCTTCTCCTTAAGTTCCATATTTTCCTCATTTAGAGAGATGATAGTTTCTTGTGCATCCTGAAATAGAATCTGGAGCTCTTCATTCAATCTACTCATTCTAATTTTTTCTTGTAAAGTTTCTTCCTGGATCTTCTTAGCCTCAAAACTACTCTGCTCCAAGGCCATCATATCAAGCTTCATACTCTCTACTTCACATTGAGATTCTAATGCCATTGCCGAAATTGATTCTTCTAGCTTCTCTATTGAAAAAGTTGAATTCTGTAATTCCATTTCTTTAGTTTCTAGTTCCTGAATCAAGAAAAATTCATCTGATTTGGATCTCTGCAGCTCTTCCCTCAACTTGTAAACCTCTGGCTGTAAATTTTCTGTCTCCTCTAATTTCAATTTGAGGCTGCGAACATGTTCAACAAGATAGTTCACCTCTGAATTCCTCATATTCAATTGATCCCGAAGGTAATCTGTATAAAGTGTACTACAGATTAAGCCAATAAAAGAGTAGCAAAACCTAAAAAGTTAATTGAATTAATTAAATTCAATTAAAAAGTATATTTCATCTTTAAACCCGCCCGAACTCCGATGACTAGACAGACTAGATCTACTTGTCAAAAGGACATCCAAAACAATAAAAGCATTGTATCCTTGAATGGTGATCTTATGTTATATAAATGGTTCAAATGGAAAATTTTTCCAAACTGTGGCATAAGTGCCAAAAATATATAAAGGGAGAAAGATGGAAATAATTTTTATCTGACAATCCTATCAAAGTGCTTTTATCACTTTCATATGAAAGGAGCCAGATGTTACTAATCCAAAGAAGAATCTTCAGTTGAGACAAGAGTTACTACCTATTTCTTGAGAACAGTTCTGCAACTCTTTTTCCAACCTTTCGATGTGCCTTTTATCTTCTGTCTGAGCTTCTGATATTGACTTCTCACGTAATTCTAGCATCTGCATTAATGTAATAAATCAATTATTATCATTCTTTTTATCCAGAAGAACTAAGACTTCGAAACTTCATGGTCATTTTGGAAGTGAACATCCTTCTTATTAGCAGCGGCAATATTTTGTGAACAAACAAAGAGGAAGTCTTTGAAAGGTAGGTTCAAGCTACCCTCAATGTTGGTCCTCTACCTCATGATGTTATTTTCCCTCTCTTTGACAATTGTATCTCAGATGTGGGAAGAGTTTGGCATGATACCCTACAGAATCCTGATAAAAGATTAATTACTAATTTGGAAGAATATAAACTTAGGACAGAAACTCTTTGCCCACCACTTCACTCATATCTAAATAGTTGGAATCATTAAATATCCCTGACTAACGTAAACATCTGACCTTGCTTTAATTTGGAGTAATATATCAACTCAAGGAGGCTATGCAGAACAATTCTTGTATGGGAGGACTCTAATGTCCATCAATCAAGCATTACAAATTGATACAACTGGTTGCCTTTATATTGGTCACAACAACCAGACAGCAACAATTTGTCATGTTGCATTACCTTAAGGTTAATAATTACTAAATTCAACAGTTAAGACGGACAAAATGCCAAAAGTTTGGGAAGTAAGTTGTTCATTCCCTTAATAGAAAAGCATCCAGAGATATCTGAGTTAATTAAACATATTACGATGCCAAAGCATGTCTTAAAATATCAAGAATTCTTGCATGTGACATACCCGGATTAGTTCAAAACTTTGGTACTGTGAACTTTTTAACATGTCCTTCTCACTTCTAAGCTGCGAATCATATACAGGAAAAATATCAGTTAAACAATTAAATGATAAGTTAACTGGGAATGAGCAGCATCGCAAACAAAGCCAACAATTGAAAATGGTGCAATATCGACATTGACATAGAAATAGTACTTCGTTTCAGCATAAACAAATTTGACGAAGTTATCTATAATGCATATCAGGAATTTCATTCTCTCAAGCATAATATAAATGTCATCTAATCTAATAATGCTATAAAGAGAAAGCAGTAACGCATTCTTCAAGCAGTCTCGGTTACCATATGCCTGACAAATCTGAGCTAGCTTTTAAGTAGGTAAAGGGGGGGAAATAAATACCTCTCTACATCTTGTTCCAATCCGCAGGAGTTCCTCCACGTCAGAACTAGTATCACTGTCACTTCTGGAGTTATTTGACATTTGGGTAAGGAAGTTACGCAAATGCAAATGAGTGGGATGCCTGAATCAAAGTCCAATAACGAAGAAACCTCATTAAAATTTGGTAGCAGTGTATATAAAAAAGAACAAACATCGACCCTAAAACTACCACGCAAAAGCTTTGAGAAAACTTTAAAAGCTTATTCATCAAAATAAAATGAAAAAGCTTACATTACACAAGTTCCGACTTTCTCTTGTAATTTGATTTGCTATTAGGTAAAAGGGAACGGTACGCATGATTACCCAGATCAAAGTTCTTCGAATTCATCGCAGTCTGCCGAAATAGCAACCACATGCTGTCAATTTATACCTTCTCTACAAGAAATCCAATTCAAAATACAACTACCAGAAAGTTCGATTCCAAGTGCATTTTAAAATTCCCAAATTTACATATATCATTTGATATATAATCTGAAAGAGAGGGTAAAAACATGAGCTTTTACCTGAATTTGATGGCAGTTCCCCAGCTGATTACCTGAGTTGTCTTCTATGAATAATTGTAAATTTTCTGAACGTCAATATGATTCAAATTTAACAACTCCAGTCTCCCATAGTCCAACTCGTCCATACGATGAAAACCTGCAATTTTAAGCTGGCAAATGAAATGGCTTGAACTTTTTTTGAACATGAGTTGCTTACCGTATTTGACCAACGAATAATACATATAATCTTCGGCTCTATGTCATCTAAAGAGGATATTATTGTCTTTCTACTTTTATGCCACGCTTCACTCGCAAAAAGAAAAAGAATATTTTTTAATAGGGTTTAGTTTCATAATATTACAGTTTAAATTTAACCATAAATAATTTTAAGTATCAAGAGTCAAGGGCTTTAGTTTCCATAAAAAAATTGTTTTTTGGTTGAAAAAATAATCAGGTTTTAGTAGTTCATGGAATATTCTTTTATCACTCTAAATTTTTAAATTCTAAAAGAAAGAAATAATTATATGTCAGTTGCTTAGAATAATAAAATAATTCAGGTAGGTCATAATTATTGTTATTTCTTTTCTTTTCTTTTTACTTCATTCAATATTTCACAATGCTTATTACATACTAATTGCAGCCATCAGTCAAGAGTAATTTTATCTCTCTCACAAGAAAAAAGAGCAATTTTATCTCATTAAAAAAAAAAAAGTTAGAGTAATTTTTAAAATTTTATAATAATTATGACTTGTTTGAAAACTTTTTTATGAACAACTTGAAATTTTTGTGACTTAGCAATTATTTAATAATCTCTCGACGAGAGAAACATTAGCAAGAAGAAAATGACAGCTAGTGTGACTAAGGAAGGTATTGTAACAAATATTTGAACCTCTAAACACATGGCATACATATTAAGTGACATATTTCAGCCTACCAAGCCGACTCATCTCCAGCTGCGAAATCTAATGGACATCCATAGTCGATACAGGGAGTGAACCTGGCAATTTCGAAAAGAAAAAGAATGGAATTTACAAGTACAAGCAAAAACAGAAATTGGAACTTCTCAGCCTAAAAAGCTTTTCTATCTGAATCTCTGCCCAACTTAAGAGGGCATAAACCAACTATCAAGCAGTGGTTACTCTTATTGACTCTGCCTGCTTTTTCACCATAGTAGCGTGTTTCTTCCCAGCAAGATGAAAATTAAGGACCGTCTCGTTGTTGCACACCACGTTGCATAGATTGCACCATCGGACAGCATTTGCTGCAGCTCCACTTTCTACTAGTTTAAGTTTCTTCGTCTCTAGATCCTTTTCTTGTGCATCAGAAGTGACTGCCTTCTGTGATTTTTGTGAATCCATCCCTTCTTGTTTATCAGCGTCTGGCTTTTCTTGCGGCCCAATTATTGGAGTTCTTGTATGTTGCAAAGCATTTGCAGCATTATTACTATCGCCAGCATCATTTTCCGATATCGATAATTTCTCCTGGTTCTTCAGGTGTTTCTTCCCAGTTAAGTGCGTAATATATACATCTTTGCTGTTACAACTGAGCTTGCAAACTTCACACCATACAGATTGAACAATCTTGACTCTCTTTGGAATATAACCAATACCATAGCGCTGAAATGCAGCACGATGTGGACCAATCATATTATGAGATGTCAAGCCAACCTACAATGTGACCAATAACTAAGTTCAGAAACATTGGTGTTTCCCCGCTATTACACTTGTGTAGCATTTCAACAGGTAAAACAAAGAAAGTTGCAACTCAGCCAAACAAAATAAGCTATTGAAATAGAACAACTTAATTGAGCTATCCAGAAATCTAATCCAAGAACTTGGGAAAGTGATGCAGGGTTGGCTCTCATAAAGAAAGCCCAGGTTTAGATTAATCTTTGGTTGAATTATTATTTTGGGCCTTTCAGTGATTTTGGGAATATTCTAGGGATTTGATTTAGTCACCTTAGAAAGTTCCAGCCTTCTAGGGCACTTAGAATGCTGAAAAAAGGCGAGTGATGCATTCAAGAACGTTGCCAAAAGAATATCCAAATAATTAAACAAGTGAAGGAGAAAACAGCTACAGAACACAATCTCAATGTGGCAAGTTGTGAAAATAGCATTGCACATCTTAACTTTATAAGATAGTAATTGAATGCAAAATTCACCTTAGCAGCGTGCTTTTTCCCAGCTAGATGTTTGCTAAATACATCTTGACTGGTGCAAACGATGTTGCATATCGTGCAAAACCTTACTGAATCAACAACTGCACCACTACTCGTATCCTTCCGCTTCTTAGACTCTAACTCCTTACCTGCAGTTCCAAATAACATTTGTCCATAGAAACTGCTCATTTGACTTTGTAAACTTGCATGAGAGGTTTGTGATGATACTGTACTAGTGGGATTAGTCTCTGACTGCAAATTCTTTTTGTGTTTCTTTCCTGATATGTGCTTTTCAAAAGCATCTTTGCTATTACAATCAATTTTGCAAACCTCACACCGCATTGACTTGGTGACTCTGGTTTGATTAGGCGATAAAACTGTAGTATCGTTAGTAAAATATTGAGTTGTGTTGTCTTTCCAAGTAGCATGCAAACTTGTAGACGCTACTGAAGTTTCATGTGAGGATTGGATAACCTGCACATCACAAAAATTGAAACTGAAAAACAAAGTGAACAACTAAAACCGCTTGCTACATCTACAGTTTGTACATATAAATATATGAAGATTCAATGCGTCAGGAAAAATGAAGGCAAAGGGTGTATATGCAGTATCAACATAAACATTCAGGTAAATACTGTGTAATAATACTACACCAAATAGAAAGGAAACAAAGCAATTTTTTTTTTTTAATATAAAATGCTCCATTTAATCACCCACTCTTTCGTAATTGAAAGAGTAGAATATAGATTAAACTTCTTCAGAAATTCAAAAACAATAATTAGACAACAAAATTCAAAATGCAGATTAACGGGGAAGAAAAAACTCCACAGACAGCCACAAAATTTAATTCATTTCGAATAATCCAAAGGCACAGATGAGACAAAATTATATAATTTGATCAATTTGGAGGACTCACAGCTCCATAACTGATGGGCTCAGTTTGTGTGACAATCCAGTTCTGAGAAACTCCATTTGGGTCCTGAGAATCTTTTGTTTGGGTTTCGTATCCAGCATATAAGGCAGAATTTCCATATGGGTCCACGCCGGGAGGATAAAGAGGCTGATCCGAGAGCATAGAAGGCAATTGCGGTTGAGGGAAAGTTAAGAACAAAGGGGTTGAAGAGTAAGATTGCTGAGGATAGAGTGTTGGCAAGGTGGTCAATGAAGAAGGGGGTACGGGGTACATTTGCACAGATGAATGATTCATGTGAAGGGGGTTAGGGCAATGGCGAGAGTTTAGCCAATTCTATATCGGTGCAGAATTGCAGTACTTGCTATGGAAGTTTATTCTATTTTCGTGGATGAGAGAGGCGAGTTTTTTTTTTTTTTTGCTCAGACCTCAAAGACGGACGGGTTGATAAAGTCATGGGCTTTCCTTTTTTCAGTTCGGACTCTCGGCCTAAACACTATGGCCTATTTATTTTATTATCGGATGAATAGAAACTTTATTTTAAATAACTATTTTTAACAAAAAATTAAAAAAAATATTTGGTGATATAAAGAAATGAAAATTGAAATCATTATCGTATATTGTGAGGATTAGTATTTTTCTAAAAATATTTTTTAAAAAAATTTAGGCTTATCCTAATAATGACAAACTATTTGACATGTATCACACAGAAAGAATTATTAAGTACATGAATTAGTCCGTAGAAAGTAGTTGTAATTTATCTAAAGATTTCTCATAGTTTTCACCATATATTGAAAGTACAGGGACCACATTCTGATTTTAATCTCTGTTGGGTTTTTCTTTCTTGTTTACGTCTCCATTTTGTATCATCTATATCATTTTTTTTTTTTTTTATCGTGGCTGAAAGTATACACAACTATTATTAAATCATCCAGCATACAAATCAATAATTCTAAAAGAATCCTCTTGACTCAACAGCCCTTTTTTTTTTTTTTTCTTTCCATGGTCATTATAATGACTCTAAGTTTATTTGACTAGACAACCATGTATTTTATTATTTTCTTGTTTGGACTCGGAAAATATTTTTTTGTGACATGCCTTGATAGAGAATATGTAAGGCTGATCTACGGACAGGAAATTTAAATAATATAGTATTGTTGAGTTCCTTGCATTTGCTTATTTAAATTTTGTTTCATAAGTTGTGTTTTACTCATAGATAAGTACAGATGATAAGATGTATTCAAGAAAAATAATTAAATATATTGAAATAGTACCTTATGTATTTATGAACAAATTATTGGATACACAAGTCATGCTACAACAATAAACTTAGTTATCACCATCAAAACAATAAACTTAGTGATGAACAATATAACAAATCATCTTTATCTATAATTTTAGATTTCAATATAAAGCCACTTCAATACTATTTGACAACAAGCCATTTGTCTCAAATTTGCTCTTATGATTATCATTTTTTTTTCTTTGGTGGGTGTGTTTAATCCCAAACTTAGCTGACTATGTTGAACTTCAATTGGAGTCATAAATGAAAAAAAAAAAAAAAAAAACTCACAAACGCCACCAAAAAAATCAGTGACCAGTATAAGCGAAATTCCATGATGGTCATTTCCAACATAAAAAAAAAAAAAAAAAAATGAGGAAAAAAAAAGTGAGAGGACACAGGAAAATTGTTGAAGCTACTTGAATTGATGTTGAGTGTATTTTTTGGTATTAAAAGAGAGAGAGAGAGAGAAAATTAATTATGTTGCAGCAGAATCAAATAACCAAGCTCCTGTTGGTAGCTCGATTGTATCGGTGAAATGGAATTTACCTTTAAGAAAAAAAAATTAACAGGTAGTTATTTTTATATAATTCAAAATCTAATTATTTTTTAAGATCTGAACAGCCTTCGTAAAAGCCCAAGTGCATGAAGAATTGCAGATTGTATAGCTTTCTTTGCACTTAGTTTATTGTACTATTTAACAAAGCAAGCACCATCAGGCAGCTATTGGAGCCAAGTAAAACAGTGACTTGCTCCATATCCAGCTAGTGACCAATGCTCTTCCAATAGCAAATGCCATTTTCAAAGCTCAACAAAATAGTTGGCCATAATACATTTAAAGGCTCAGATGTATTTCTCTGTTTCTTTCAACAGTTAGGCATAAAATAGACATTTGGTCCCGTTTTGCACATCCCACACTTTTTAGTTTGCATATTTTTTTCCCCTGAAAATCCATTATGGCTTGAAAGTTTTAAATTCTGGTGTACAACTAATCCTTAATCTGAAATAATGCAATTTTGGGTTTTAAAAGTTTTATTGATAATTTATAAATATTTCGGTAAGTATTTTTTAATATTTAAAGTTTACCCCCGACTTAAATGAGATATTTGCTCTCAAACCTAATTCACCTCAATTTTTTTTCTTAAACTAAACACTTGAATGGAAATTATAATAGGCTGAATTTTGGCATTTTGCGCATGGTTTATCCTGCTGTAATTTCTTAGCATTGAGTATTAGTGGTCCAGGCATCTGCCTAGTCGCTGTTCTCTTTATGAATTATTATGATATTTGCTAATAAGAGCACAAAGTGATTAGAGAGAGGGATTTAATAACGCACCACTTGTGTGCCAAGTGAGAGAAGAAACAAGGGCAATGCAAGATGGGTGGTCAGGTCAGGTTTTATGGTAGGTGACTAAACAACCACCTTCAGCTCACGTGCCTTCCTTCTTTATGTGTATCATACTAAAATCTATCTTTTTTTCTGATGACTTACCAATTTTTCAACACCTCATTCATTTCTCTTTCATGCCAAGAAAAAATAATTACCTCCCAAACATGTCACTCCCAAGCTTTTGAATTACATTTATGAGAAAAAGAACTCCTGAATAAGTCTGTTACAATTCCTCAAGTTTCACCGATGAAAACCAAATTGATGAGCCTGAAATTTGGCCAAATTCTATGAACAAAGTAATTAATGACATGCTCCACCCCAAAAATCAGTAAAAAAAAAAAAAAAAAAATGAACCGAAGGGAAGTTCATTCGTTCATCTTTTGGACTAGTTGAAGAATGAGCAGAAATGCCTTTGAAGAAGACATGAATCCTGTAAAGAATTAATAAAATAAATGCAGAAACTTTTTTCTATACAGTTTGAATCTTCACCCTGTGAACCTCTGCTGGTGCTGGAAACTATGAGTTTTAGTTAGAAATCAAGTGTAGCAGTGCCTCCTGCTTGTGGTTGCCTCCTACCCACCAGGCTCTGTAACTCTCAGCATGGCTAGTGCACTCTTCCTCTGTGGAAGCAGGGAGATTAAGATCGAGTAAGTCCCTGATTTCTGGAACTGGTTCTTGAAGCACGAGTGTCTGAAAGTTTCTACTCTCAGACCCACTAGCCAAATGGGATCTCTTATGGCCACCCAATGCTTGGCCAGATGGAAAAACCTTAAGACAAATTGGGCACTCATGGGCTTTGCTCTTCTTAGACTCCAAAACTGCGTCTGCTTCATCAAAACCAGAAGCTCCCAATTCTTGTTTAACCAAATATTCACTGTCAGTGTCACTGTTCTTCATGAGCTTGCTTTCGGTTGTTGGGTCAGGGGAGAGATCAGTCTCAATGCTATTTTCACTGTTCTCATTTTTTGAGGAAAAGCAACCTTTGGTTTTTCTATGACTAGCTCTGTGACCTCCGAGAGCTTGGTAGGAGTGGAAGATCTTGTTGCAAGTAGTACACTCGAATTTGCCTCTCTTATCAGAATTCCTGCTCAATTCAGCTTCTGAATCCTTGTTTACGAAATCTTTTAAGCAACTTGACTTTGATTCAGAATCACAGAACTTTCTCTTGATTGAAGTGTACTTTTTAGTAGTACCAGACTTTAATAAATCCAGCTCTGTTTCATGAACCATGTGCTTCCCTAGTTCATCTGTAGAGTTTTCCAGTGCTGACAGACAATCGGGCTTGGACTTCATAGCTTTCTCAGGCTTGCTGGAACCACCAATTGAGACCTTGGCTTTATTCATCTTAGACCCATTTTTCCTTGGAAGCTCAGTGCCAAAAAGCTCAGATTTTTTCCCTATAGAGCTGAGATTTGCAGATTCTGACTTACCAATCTCACACTTTTCACTTCGTTTGGTCAATTTTGCAATCTCAGAAGCATTGGAAATTGGCTTCTTTCCCTCAATTTTACTAACTAGATTAGTTCGAAGTGAAGATCGAGCTTCAAAGCTGGCAGAGTTATTGTCAGAGGACTCAGCAACAGAATTGCGAACACCCCAAGGACCTATATCTCTGCTAAGCATCATCAAGCTCATAGCAACCTCTTCTTGCTCTTGTTCAACCTCAGAAACAGAAGAGGAAATATTGGCAAAAGACAAAGACGAAGTTGCAGCAGTAAACACATACCTTGTTCTTCTCTTGGATCTTCTTCTTCGATTTGGCGCTGCGGCTTCATTGTCAGATTGGCCATCCATGACCAACTTCTGGGTAGTGTTAGTCCCTGAATCTTGATCTTCCAAGCTGTCAGAGACACGTTCTTTCTCTGAGTGGCATTTCATGTGACCAAAGAGAGCTTTCCAAGAGTGAAAACCTTTCCCACACTCTTTGCATAACTTGTCCAATAGTGAAGTGTCTGCACTTGAATCTGCGAGTCTCCAACTCTTCTTACGTTTCTCTCTGAGATCATACCCAGTGTTAGTTCCTGCCTCAGAACCTGTTTCTCCACCCTTAATAGTGTTGCTTCCACTCTTGTTGAGAGACGAAAGCTTCTTTGTGAGTAGCTTTTCCTCTGTTTCAGCTGAAACATTTGTGATATGAGACCTCATGTGACCTCCCAAGGATCTTCCACAGGGGAAACTCTTGCTGCAGAACTTGCATACGTGTTTGAATTCTTGATCTTCCATTGAATCCCAGAAATTCAAAAACACAAATCAACGAACCAAATGGTACTTTGAAAATGATCAAAGAATACCCAAGAATGCTGAATTCATCGATCTCATCTCACTAACAACACCGAAATGCCAACAGAACAGAGGATCAGGAAGGGAAGCTAGCAAGAACCAGATCAGATGTTGAAGCTGAAATTCTGAATTTCAGCCAGAAATCTACATGGCAACACTTTCTGCACTGACCGGAGAGAAAAACCCATCTGGGATTTCACCGGAATTCTAAGCAAGTGCAAGATCTAAGGCAGAAAAAGAGGAAAGGAAGAGGGCCAAGAGAACGTATTGTAAAGCTTCCTCTGGCTACTAGCTTCTTTAGTAGAGTTTCGAAGAAAAAATCAAACTTTAAGAGGTGGAGAAGAGTTATGTGACTTTGTTGCTAATGATGGCGATGAACTAGCCAAGGCAAAAAATAAAAATAAAAAACGAGTGAGCGAGCGAGCGTTCATCTCTCTTTCACTACTCTGTCTGTTTCTCTCTCTCTAAGCTTGACTATATTTGGAGGAGAAATCCATGCATGGAAGCAAAGATAAAAAAAGAGGAAGAGTGGTAAAGGAGAGGAAGGATAGCAGCACGTGTACTCAACTGAGGATACTACGCCCCTTGTAATCCAACGGTTGAGATTGTTCCAGGTGAGCATCCCTATAGGTGACGAACCTACTAAAACTAACTGCCTTCCCAACTATTCCTTCCTTTGTCTTGCTAAAGGAAAAGAGAACCTTCATTCTCTCTCTTTCTCACACGCACTTCTAAGTGAAAGGTTCCACTCTCCGGCCGTTATTCTTCTGGAGTTTCTACTAAATTGTTTCTAAATATTTTTATTTGGATTAAGAAAAAGAAGAAGAAGAAGATTTTTCAAGTGGGTCTCATGGAAATGCCCTGCTTCATATTCCAATCAAAGCCTGCCATGCCACTGTTGTTGATTCTCCACAGTGATTAAGCTGCATTGCCAGGGCAATCTGGTAAAGTAAATTCCTCAGACACTTGGTGGGTCGTAATCAAGTGGGTCGGGCGATTCTGTCATACCTCTAAGCTAAAAATCGAATTTTTATCAAGAGTTCAGATTTCTGATCTTAATACTATTACAAAAAAAAAAAAAAAAATTCAAAAATTGAGTCATTCAGTATGATTAACATTCCTAAATTGATCATAAAATTTAAATTTAAATAAGATTAAAAACAAAATATTGTCAATATTAACAAATGCAGTTAAAATTTGGCACGTTAGCTTGCTTCCAAGAGTGTATCACCATGCTCTCCCTTTTTTTTTTTTTTAATAAAAAAGGAATATCCTTTTGGAATCGTGGATAAATATATAATTGCAAATGCCATGTTTGCTCCAAGGGCCAAAAATATACAGCTAAGTCTCTTGTGATGATAAGAATTGTTTAAGTTGACTGGGTAGCATAGATATTGGTTATCAAAATGAGAGCTTAGAAGCCATCCTCAATGCCTTCTCAGAATGCCAGTTAGGCAATTGATGCTTTTAGGTTACCTCTATTGAGAAAAGTATCAGTCTCTCTCTCTCTCCAACTTTGAGATTTTCACTGTTTGCCTTTAGTTTAACTGTTTGTGAAGTTTTCTTACTGCTGTATTTTTGACTTTCTATGCCTTGTAAGGGTATTCACAGTGATAATAATTAGAAAGCAAATGATTTTGAACATAAAACGAGTGAAGAAGCAAGCCAATTTTGGCTTTGAGTTAACTTGAATGCAAAGAGGTTGTCTGGTTCTTCCCTGCTGTCGCCACTTGGATTCATTCAAGTGGAATCTGTAATTTGTTTGAAAAAAAAAAAAAAGAGTTAAAATCATTACCCCAATAAAAAGCCTTAGTTGCTTTGATACATGAAAGTACATAAAAGTTTACATTGATGATGGAGACAAAAGAAAAAAAAAAAAAAATTACATTGATGGTGAGTCATCAAAAAATATCGTAAGAAAAATTATAAAATACTTAAACATAAACCAAAAATAAATGATAGACATAATACTTAAATTTGCAAATATCAACTAACATTTATAACATACATGAATTTGGGATCAATGGTCCCTACCTAACTTTTGGCCATAAGTTAATCAAGGGTTTAGCTAACAATTTCCCCACTTTTAAAACAATAATGATTATAAATTATGCACGAAATTTTATTTGTGATAATTTCAAGTATTTATGTACTACTAACACAGTATATGTTTATTACGAAGCAGGATGTAGTTTCTAAGAGAGAAAAGGGGGGCAAGATCATGCGATTTAAAGCTAAATTACAAATTTAATTGGATCAAAAAAGATAAATTAAATTAATTTAAGATATCTTGTTGGATTAGGGTCACCCTAATAATTAATTAGTACAAGCTGTCTAGCGTTGCGGTTGTCCTGTTATTTTAAGACAGGGCTGTAATGAATGTTGCCCACTATAATACCATCACGGATTGGCCAGCATGGCAAGCTCAAAGCGACAGTGCCGGCATTTGTTCATCGACCAAGCCAAGCCGGCCACGTTCATCGCAGTAACCGTAACGTGAATGTCTTATTAGCAGTTAATTGCAACTCTAGTAGTAGTTAACAGTTTCACTGTAATTAAGAAGTTGCTTAATCTGTGCCGCTTTTGCCGGCAACCTAGTACAATGTTTAGCTGTATATTCCTCTAAAAATAATCACACTTGTTGATGTAATGGATGAAAGGAGAGAAGTGTCATATGCAAAGTGATTAGAGAGGAAGAACATACATAGAATAAATATCATTAGACTTTGTCACTCTTGATGATAATTTTCTAATTAGACAACACGTGCACCAGCATTATGCATGCATTGTGCCTAGTAGCTACAACCCCGTTCCATTCACTGAGGATAAGCTATACAATGAATGAGCCTATTATGTTTATACTCTGTTTGGATAGATTTTTTTTTTTTTTTTTTGTCAGAAATACTTTTAACAAAAAAATATTTTTGTATAATTTTTATAAAAAAAAAAACATAAGTACCTCTAAATTATGTATACTTTTAAAAAGAAATGAAAGTAAAATTAATTATTGTTTATGTAAGAAAAAAAAAGTATTGATACCCACTTTAATTATGTGTTGGTTTGTCTTGATGATAATTGCTAGGCCAATTTGAGAGCACTAGTTACTGATGTTGCTGCAGATAGTATAATTAACCGTCGCATTCAGCTTCATGTATGCTAACCTAATCTGGTGAAAATTTCAGAAGCAAATGAGGAAAATTTTGGTAGAAGTTAAAGAGATGCAGAATTTGACAAGCTAAGTTTTATGTATGTGCCTGCACTAAAGGGTATGGGGATCGATCAATGTCTACGGCACACGCAGAAACTTCACTTGAGAGTGAAGAGTGTTGGCTCTCCAAAAGTAGTGATGGAATTGACAAATATGCTACTACCAAGTAAAGACTGAGCACTCTGTAGCGTATTAAGCCTGAGATGCTTTCCTTAAGTTTCATGCTAACTCAAGCATTCAAGAATAAAATGACCCTTTTGCTAACTATACCTCATCAAATCACACATACGTTGTCGGTGGCAAATTCAGTTTACTCACACGCTTAAAATAGAGCTTAACTTTGCTTAGTTCTTCCTCACTAGCACAAATTTCAAGCCTGTATTTCAGCATTTCTTGAATTGCAGAAAAATGTTGCTCTAGAAAGAATTTACCTTTAAATCACATACTGCTGTTGGGAGAATCCACTTTTTTTTTTTCCCACTCTTGAGATCATTGGGGGTTTTTAAGCTGCTTTTTATTTATTTATTTTTTTGCAGACACCCTCTTTCCTATAGTTATCAGACAACCAAATAATAATTAAATCAAAAGACAAAGGTTGGTTGAAGATGTAATAGATATCTTAGCCACTTTGCTACGGTTTCAATTTTCTTGTTTATTCAGTTTAGATGTGGCTGACATGTCAGTGATTGAAGCTTCAAAATGATTAGAAAGTAGCACTTCTTTTTTTTGTTGGTGGGTGATTAGATAGTAGTAAATATTCATTTGTTATAAGCATGATAAGCTTTTATTAAACCACAAACTTAGTAGTTCTGACAGTTTGATTCTTGCAGCTCAACCTTCTTTACAGAAAAGTTCGATTAAAAAAAAGGGTTATCACTCATCACCCCTCATAATATAAAAACACAACTATGGCAAGCTCATATATATATATATGTATAAGAAAGTGTAGGTAATAAAGGTGCATGTGTTGCTTCATACCAGTAATAATGGTGCATGTGTAGGGGTTCTCACCAGAAATGCTTTGGGGATACTCAAAAGAATCATTAAATTTTCAAGTTAGGAAAGGGAAATTTGTTTGACAGATAAAATAAGTTTTATGATCATGTGGGCCAGTATTTCCTTAGTATGGTAGATGTAGTCTGATATTAAAGAATCCCCACGATCCCTTTTCACTTGGGTTTACATTTTGGTGCTATTGGTTAAATTACTATTACTATTAAGGCAAAATATCTCTTGTTAAGTATATATGCCTCGTCAAAGTCATGTGAATGTAGTGTAGGAGTCACATTAATTAAACTCGTCAACATAGATATGTTGGGGCAGACTATTCCACTAGTTGGCCTTGTTCTCAAAAGGAAGACTGTTCTTAAATTCCATCGAAAAAATTAAAACGAATTATTTGCAGTGGAAGATAAGCTTCTAACTTATTTTCATGTTATTACTCTCTACTCTCTGAAAGTGTCTGCCTTCAAATTTGGAATGTTCTTGCCAAACTTCAACCTAATTCAAAGTTAATTATTGTCATGACATATGGGAAATACTTGGATAAACTTTTACCCAAAATTTAATGAGGGATCTTCTAAAGATGAGCTAGACGCTAGACAGAAGGGACAGGCTTGGAAATTGGCTGAATATGAGAATTTGACGCTTTTCTTTTCTTTTCCTTTTAATTTCAGGGAATCCTTTGAAAGTAATTGAAGACGACTACTTCCATAATATATTATTCACTGCTATTTCTCATCCTGGTATTCTGGCAGTTGACATTACGCAGTAAATCAGTAGGGGGAGTACGAGTAGTGCAAATGAGCAACACTGCCACTTCTATAACCTTGGAAATACCAACAACATAAATGCTTTTCTGATTGAAAGAATTAATCTCGAACTGCTAAAAGATGCTTCATTGTAATAAAGAAAAAAACTAATAGGACACCCCAAGGAAGTTATTTATCTTATTCTTAGGAACATCAAAATTGGAGAATGTAATAAATACAAAATTACAGTGCAAAATCAGATACCGTTACATCCGTGATGGTTTATAGTCTTCTGCCATATCCATCTTCACCTCTCAGACCAAAGTGCAAAATTAAGGAATGCGGAATTTTTACAATTAAAAAAAAAGAATAACAAAATAAGAGAGAACTGACTCGGTAACCAGTTTACCTTCCAAAAGCCCTATTTTACATTGAAGGTTCCACTTTCAATTTCCAGGATATAAAAAGGAAAAGTCGAGCTCTCCTTAGCAAAGCGTGCTAGCTGAAATTTACTCGACGTAAAAGCCTGACGCCGGTAATTTCCAAACTCTGAAGTCCAAACATCAACTCAAACTCTTCTCATATCTTGCCTTCGCCCATCTCCAAAAACCTCTTCAATCATGTTGCACGTGGGTATAAAATCCATTTTATTTTTAGAGCAAGACAGGAAGCCAGAGTCCCAGACTTTGGCCTCACAAGGCTCCAACACATATCCTTGGCTACAACCATTGCTTACTCCATTGGAGTTACCAGCCCAGTGATCACCATTCTCCGACTTCCCGTTAGACTCCTGTAAGGCAACTCCTGTGTCTGAGGATGTACACGAGTCATCTTGAACTTCTTCGTCACGTCTCTCATGCCAAACTTCTTTATCCTGGGGTTGTATAGGAGAAGTGGGGCTACCATACTGATGCTCTTTTGCATGACCACAGTTTGAATCGTCATCAATGTCCCTCTTGGTAAAATCCACAGTTCCAATAACATCACCTGTTTCTTCTGCGGTATATTCATAATAATCTTGCGTATCATTTTCATGGCAGTTGGGACTAGTATCACCTTGAAAGACAGGGGACACAGGAACAGAATCCTCGTCATCTTCTCCAGTTCCAATTTCAACATCACCAAAGTCATCACTACCTTGCCACTCATCATTATCACTGTCAATGTTCAACAGATCATTTCGGTTCTGCTCTGCCCGCTTCCGAAGCATGAATACATTAAAGTAATAACTTACTAACTCCTTTTTGGACCGTGAAGGAAAAACAGTCGGAAGATTGTTCCAGAAATTCTTGCCCATGGATGCTGGATTGGAGAAGACGAACTCATGGAAGAGTTGTTCCTCTTCAGCACTCCATTTTTCTGCTACTTGCTCTCCCATGTCGCATAGCCCTAAATTGATAAATCTCTCTTGCCCCAAGCTTTTGAAGATTTCCTCCCCTTTTTCCACTACGTGCTGCCTGACACATCTCACGGAACACCTATCTTCACAGTCGCAATCGGTTCTACCCTTCCCAACTTTTTCATCATCACAGTCAGATAATCCCCCATCAGACATAGGGATTACACAAGTCCCCATCAAGCTTTTATCAATTTCATCCCCGAAAACAAAGTTGGAATCTGAAACAGCATCAGATCTACTGTTAACTCCCCGTGAATCCCATGTTGGAATATTAGCTTGATGATCAGGTCCCACAGGAACGGGTTTGCGAGGAGGATGTTCAAGGAGTATGGAATAGATGTCCTCATAGCGAGTTAAAATCCTTATCGGAAGCTCTGGACCAAAATAGTCAGGGAACAAAGAGAAATGGAAAGGAGGCTCTGATCGGACATCTTCACTAGTACTACTGGTGGCCCAAGAGGAAGCAGAAATACTTCCAGGAAAGCTTGTTTCTGTGTCTCCAGGAACTCTAGGAAGTTCAACAAAATTATCACTTGCAACCTTACTATCACCTTCAGTTCTACTTTGCCCACATCCACTATCTACATATTACAAAGAAAACTGTGTCAAACTTCACTTCTAGAAATGTATGAAATCATCAAACAAGTAAAACATGGTCACAATCTGATGCCCGCAGACAGTATATCTCAAATAGCTCCTCCGTATAATTTTCAGAAAGAAGAGAAAAAAAAAAAAAAAAAGAACAGTGAATTCATATCAAAGTTGTTAAAAATGAGTAGCTCTAGTGTTCCAATGGACAAATACTCGGGAACAAAGAACAAATATCACACAGTCCCAGTACATATTTCAATATCACGTAAAATAATAATAAGAATAATAAAATAATGATTATGACATAATGAATGAGTCAAAGCACTCTGTTCAGAAACAGAGTTGAATATCGGATATCCTATTAGGAGGAGCACAATTGATTGCATACCCCTATACAACAATACCGACAACAAACCGTACCTCACTGCATGACGCTATTAGGCTCCATTATAAATCAGATTTTTAGGAATGTGGCTCACCAGCAACAACATACCCCTATATTGACTACAATTATTATTTCAAATTGCAGATTCGATTCTTAATTTCAGGGTCCTAATCTAAACCCTCACCTAAAGGTTTAGGTATCTGGCAGGCGTAATCGGGAGAAACAGGTTCTGAAAACGAAGAATGCTTATTGCTGGGTTCAGCTTGTTTTGGGTGCTTCGAAGACACCTCAGATATTTCCTCAGCATCAAAAGGACGCTTCTGAACCATGTTTATCTGCAGGAAAGAATTACACAAGAGTAAGAACAAGCTTGCTTTACACTACAACCAAAAACGTAATGATTAAAATTGATGCATCAAACAGAGGTCTCGTTTTAATTACATAAAAGTAGTAATTGTTCCCAGTTATTGGTTTATGTATTACAGTACTTCTAAGATGAACCGTCACAATCTTCAATTGAGTAAATAGCTAAGTTACTAAAGCCCACCACATCCAGTCGGCAATCTCACCATACACCATATTCAAATGGCAAACGCAATATACGATTTTTGTTTTCACCCCCTCCAAACATTGACCTAAAAATGGTGCTATGAAATTGTACACCCTTTTTATTTTTGTATTTAAAACAGACACGGCTATAACAACCAATTGTTGTAAGATGGTACTCTAAAAATCTTTTTCGATCAATATACAATTCGATCGAGCACGAAAAATACCGCCATCGAAAAATGTAGTAAAGAAAATAAAAAGATAAATACACCATACTAAACAGCCACAGATACGTTGCAGATGCGGATCAAAAGTTGAACTTTCACCCACCCATGAATAAGAAAAACTGGAAAATTGCACGCAAAACCCCCCAACATAAGCAGAGAGCTAAAGAGATGGACTGCGGCATTTACCCAACAATCTAGCAACTTGAATTCTACAGAACTTATAACACTACCCTTTACTATTACAATTGCTGCAACTGACTCTTAATTTTATTAGTGCCAACAAAATATGGTGGTGGAGCCCGGTCCTCCGAAGCCTTAGCATTAACATAACCTGGCACCAGTTCAATTATTCCATTAAGGGCAATTTGGTAAAAGGACGTGAGGCCACAGTTTAACAATTAATGTAAGAAATCAGATACCAACATCACTGCCAAAATTTTCACCAGAAACGAAAAATGAATTACCACAGGTAATATAATTAAATGGTAAAAAATTGCCTAATTATAACGACAAAATAACTATATAAATATTACATATTTACAGCAAATACCTAAAGCCCGTCTCTGTCAAATTATACGGCAGGATGCTGAATCGGGTGATAATAGCTCTAATAGGAAGCAATCAAGTGAAAGAATCCCAATTACTCAAAGATATCCCATGTCCCCCCAAAAAATTCAACGAAACAAACAAAAGCCCTGATTCGGTAAACCCTAACCCTAGACATTCGATTTTTCAACGAGAACAAAGAAACTACACCTTATCCTTAGACAGCCACCACGACTATCACAAACCGCATATGTGTTGTTCGATCCGATATAGAAATCCCGAAAACACAAACTGATGAAAATAATTGAATAATTTACTGAATCGGAAAATATACGATCAGATGAACAGATACCAAGAAATCAAATCAACTGTAAAACAAAAGACTTTCACAGATCCGTATAGAAAAGATAGACCGAGAATATTCTGCGACCTTAACCCTAAGAATGAATAAACATGCACCGAGATGGCGAAAGTTGGGATCGATCAGTACAGGGAAAAAGAGGGGGCAAAAAAAAAACGAAAGGAACTTATCAAAGCTAGGATTGGTTGAATGATTAATAACAAAATTGAAGATCGAATCTCGTATAAAAATGACTAGATCGAAAAAGCTCCGCTAAAGACGAGAAAGGGCAAACCTAGGGTTAACTTTTTTTTCCTGAGTGGTTATCCGTGAAGGGTAACAACTAAACAAACGGCACGTATATTTTTTTAATTCCGGGGATTGCCCCTGTTTCTGCCAGTATGGAGGGAAATATGCGATTTCTCTATATAGATGGGACCGTCAGAACGAGTTTTTAGAAGCAGATTCTGATCATCTGAAAGCGGGAGACACGTGGCATAAGATAAGATGAGGATTGTGTGTATTTTCTTCCGGCTTTTCCCGTCTTTGGCCAACGTGAATTCTATGGGTGACGGATCTGCGGACAATGATGAGATGAGATTCTAGATTCAAAGGACAACTTATTGTTCTTTTTTTTTTATGTTTTTTTTTCACTTTAATTATTATTATGTCATATTAAATATTTAAAACATTTCTTGAGAGTATACAGTTATTTTATATATATATATACAGTCATCTTTTTTATGTGATTATATTTTATTTATATATATAATTACATTTTAGTATTCAGCAATTATAATTACTTTCGTTAAAAAGAATTACTTTTATTATGTTAAAAATTAAAAAAAATATCTACATATATATAAATAGAATACAAAATGAAAAATGACTCAATTATTTAAAAAGAAATTAGTTAAGTTATAGAGGGAGAAAAAAATAGGCCGATTTTATTAACAAAGGAAAAGTTTTTATAATTATAAATTTTCATTCCTCTCTCTTTCTTTCTCCATTGTTCATTTCAAATTTCAATCATCCAAACGAGAAAGAAAAAACCTTTTCTTTTCTTTTTTTTTTCCTTTCCTCATTCGCAAGCAAAACAAGGTACCAGAATACCAGGAGAATTACACAAAGCATGACATAGGATTCTGCGCGTTCTATTTCACCTGGCATTTCTAAAGACGGATAATGCTCTGTCTACAATCATGTAACATCAAAGCCTCACCTTAATTAGTTGCTGCCAAGATTTGAATCCTCCTTTCTCTTTCATGAAATTGGCTTCAAATACCCTATATAATGTCTTTAGATCAGTGCTGATACTGTTGAAGAATGGCTGCATGTACATTCCAGCATATTTGCAGGCAGAAATAGCAAAAGATTGGAATCATTTACAATGAGGTGATACACAACTAACGGATTTATTTTAGAGGAAGCATAAAAGGCTTTGTCTTCCAAGCTGGCATCCAAAGCTCATCCTAAGTTTTCAGCTGCCAAAACAAACATCCTCTGCATATGGGCTATGTCCTCAAATCGTCAGGAACATCATAGATCGACACCCTCATCGAGACCTTTGGAACTAATCATTACATTCGAATCAATTTGTTTGTCAAACTTCTTTCTCCTCCTTGCTTCAAACTCTTGAAACCCATCCATCTAGATCATTCATCAATATCAATAGTTAAATTGGATGGAAACTCACACAACGTTGTTTTTTTAAAAATAAATGAAAAATAGAGAAAGCGAAAAATACTAAGGAACGTTGATCATACTTGTTGAAATTGATCCATTGATATAGGATTACCGTGCAGAGAAATGTTCTGAAGAGCTTTGCAGTCTTTCAATAGATTAGGAGGTATCTGGCCAAAGAGAGATCAAAGTACTATAAAAACATAACATACACGATCTAAAAAACATTGGTTTGGAATCAAAAAAACAAAAGAGTCAAGGTCAGAAGTACTAGGTGCAAATAGCAAAGATTGAGAGGCCATGCATATAGTAGTAAAAGAAAAGAGGAAGAGGATGAGGTAGTTTAAGAGTTGATGCAGAAAACGACAGAGACGACTGTTGACCATATCCTTCTAAACGCAACGGAACTTCTGGTAAAATGGAAAGATCTTTAAGCAATAGCTGAACCACATCATCAGTAACAGTCTCAGAGTCCACTTTAGCAAATAATTGATGGTACTTAAGATAAATATTTCCAGTTCTTATAACAGATTTAGATGAAAAAAAGTCACTTCTGTTTAATAATAATCCCCAAATCAATAAACAGGTAAGCATTGTTCAGACTGATCAGGGGGGTAAAATACAGACAGGAAGACAAGTTGTCCATAATTATCTTGAGTAGATTAAAGTGGAAATGCAAAAGATACCAAAAAGGGAAAAAAGGACAGAGAGAGATGTTAAATCATGTCTAGCAATACATTACACCATAAAATTCTAATAATTGCAAAGAGTACCTGCTTCACATTATTCTTATCTAAGCAAAGTGACTTCAAGTGAACCAGATTGCACACTGAAGGGGGAAGATCCTCAATGAGATTATCTGAAGATTTGGGAAAAGTATTAAAATTAGCTTCGATCTGCCACAATGCAAAGTTAGGCAGCAAGAAAGATTATCCAAACTGTTTCAGATATCCAGATTTAAGCTCGTTAGCAAAAGACTATTTTAATTCCAAGATATCTTCAAGCATCAAAAGCAATACCAGTTGGAATCATGGGTAAAACATTATCATGACTACGTACTGTGGATAGGAAAAAAGTTATGATCGGACCAAAGTATATCATACTTAAATTAGTGTATTGACAAAGTCAATTCTTAGATACATGGCATGTGACCAAGATTACATTGTCATTTTCCTTAAGTTATAAAGACAGATCAATTGTCTAAGCTTCATTTGGAACGGTTAGGTATAGAACATTAGGAATGCAATCTATAAAACAAAGAAAAATTGCAAAGTACTAGTTGAATATATATATATAGACTAGGAAAAAATTGTTGAAAAGAAAGAGATTACAAAATAAAGAGGATAAAACATCCTCCTTGGAAGTCTAATGGTAAATAAATGCAAACGATATAATGTTGGGAAGGAAAGTAACCCTTCCTAGAAAGCGCACTCACATACATGCACTTGTGCATTACCATCTCTTGAAATGGATGTCAACAAAAATCTAGTATATTGAAAACATACCATTGGCTTGTAATTCTTCCAGAGAGAAGCAACACCCAACAGATTCTGGGAAAGACTTTAACTTGTTATTCGACACATTCAAAAGTAACAGCTGCATTATCAATCATTGTATCATATTTCAAAAGTTAATCATTGTATGGTAAATGTATCACAATTCATATACATATTTTCCAAACAGAACGATAAAATACTAAAGACCAATTAAGAGTGAGGTCCTAAGCTACACTGTAAATCCAAGTCATTTGTTTCTGTGACGTAACTTCGTCCTCTGTACAAGATTTAAATTATAATCCATAGAGTCAATGAGTGATAAAAGTGCATACTTAAGACTTTTAACATCTTAGAAGAAAAGTTAAAACCAATATGAACAGAAAATAAATATTCCTAACCATTCAAATTCCATGGATCATATAGTACTCATATCTAGTTTATAAAGTATAAACACGTACAAATGTTCAAATTACCAAAGTAGTAGAAATTGGTATGGTTACTTACATTCCTCAAGCTGCCAATAGTCGTAGGCAAGCTTGTTAACAAATTCCCCGAGATGGATAAGCTTTCAAGCCTAACTAACTGACCAACTACACAAAATATACACCTTAGTTTATAAAGAAGAGAGAACAAAAGACTGCATTTAAAATTTCATGGATTTTTTAAAAAATTAGTCCAATTTATTTAGAGAAGAGAGTTACTTTCATCAGGCAAGGAAGTAATTTGATTTCCATCAAGGGTCATAACTTTTAGAGATTGGAGTTTCCCCAAATTCACTGGGAGTCTCTCAATGAGGTTTTCGGCTAACACCTGCATAGTTAGAGCAACTTTAATGGATAGATAGCAGTTTTCTTAAAAATAAATCTAAACGAGTTATATAACCAAAGTTCTATAAAACAGATTAAACCAACCACTACGGTAACTCAAAACATAACCATGACATGTTATCTTGTAAGTAGAAATAAACACAAGGTTGCCTTGGCTTCTTCATAGCCTGTGTTCCAACAATCATACGAATTTCAAAATGAAAAATATATTCAAAATTTAACACTTCTACCATGATCAATGAGTTGAAAGGCCAAGATTGTAAAGAACCAATAACAATATTATGGATCCAAGGTGAGAATGAACGAAAGCAGCAAGCTTGAATAGGTAATTGCTCCTAATGGATACTTGAAAGATTGACATCCGATAGACTTCAAGACGTTCTATTTAGCATTTTGTTGATAAGTCTCAAATGTGCTTAAAAAGAGGATGCAACTAATCATGTCTATCAACTTGGAAAACACAATACAAATGAGCTGTCTAATTGCTAGTAGGTTGTAATTAGTTAGACTTGATTCTTCCTGCTTTTGCTTCAACACATATACCATAGAGCTTTATGGCAGTTGTGAAAGACGTAAAGAACCTTTATACTAACAGCAGGTGAGGTAACATAATACAAGTTAGCAGATTTTTAAATGTTACATGAAGATGTACATAGAAAGCAAACGGAAGCATGTTGTGGTAAAGATCCTAAAAACACATCATTTGTTGGTTCTTTTGAAGAAGAAATTTCATCACTTTAAATTCCAAAAAACAATAAACAAATAAAATCAATACACCGTCAAATTAAAGGAAAGATGAAACCTTATCCTATCAGCAATGATTGACAGGAATACTTAAATTCCAAGAGGACTATACAATTCCTGCCAAAAAAAATTCGCAGCCTACTTACTACTCCTTCACAATTAACACCAACAGATGAAGTCCAAAAGAAAATTCTTCATCCCAAATACTCAGTGGAACTTGCTATGCCAGAGACAAACTGAAATACATATTATATAATTCTTACCAGGCGCTGCAAGTTAATTAATTTGCCAATATCCATGGGAACGTCAACTGCAGTCAAGAAATTAAATTAATAACACTAATATAATCCTTGATAGAAAAGACACTACTCCTTGAGGCCAAAGCTGTAACACATCTCCAGAAAAGGCTTCTTAACCCAAAATCTCACCTCTGCTTTTCACAGAATAGTAAAGGAAAAGGAAAGGGCATACCTATTCGATTATGTGTCAAGTCAAGAGTGCGCACAGATCGGTCTAGATCAAGTATTTCATTCGGGAATGTCTGTTTTATAAGGAAAAGAAAGAAAAGAACCAGGATAAGTATGTAGCAGAGAAACGCATGTGCCCGTGCATACACACAAACAAAAGCAAGAAGTAAAACAGATTTGTCAGCTGCAAGCAACAAACATCAAAATCGATACACAACATGATCTAGCCCAGCGTTATGGACATAGATTGCATGAATATCTCTTGCACAAACTTTACAAAAGTAAAATTGGACTGACAAAATATCTTCACCTGATTTTGTTCATAAATGACACAAATTTAAAACAAGTAATATAGATATCTGATTGGAGGTGCTCATCTTGCATGGTCAGGCATATAGGATTTATAATAGTACGTATTTGGCCAACAAAATTTGGTTAAAGAAAAATAATTTCCCTTGTATGTCATACTTTCTAGTTTATGTGCATACAGAATATAATGAATAGCATAGCATAGCATATATAATACAAACTCAAATACTCTCAATACAAGACAATCATCCCCGAGGTTTTTATGCTATGCCCACAGAGATGGAATCAAAGTCTAACTACTTCCTATTTCAACGTCAGGTTCAGACATATCAGAAGGACAAACAGGAATATGAAGATAAATGGCCAGAGACTTGGCAAGAAGTGAGAAGAAAAAGTGCCCAGGAATCATTCAATTGATCACTGCACTGCCACACAATGCATGACTCGTTTCAACAAACTTAAATATCAACTGCTAACCTCCTAGATAATAAGTTTAGAGGAAAATAACATGAGAATACACCCAAAGTATAATGTAAATACAGAGAGTTTAGAACCTCAATACAAAGATATTAATGGAAAAAAAATTCCAAAACTATTTACATATATCAAATAACATATAATTGGTTTATTCCACTTTGTTAAACGAGCAATCGACGACATGCAAACATACAATGACAAAGTCCCAGAAAACCGAAAAAGATAATGGATACATGGATGAGTTCAAATTGAACGAAAGAGAAAAAAGAAAAAACAGGTTACCTTCAATTTGGAGTCGCGCAAAGCAACAATGCCAGTGGATCGCCACCGAGCGATCCTACTGGCCTTCGTATCAGCGTTTTTGCTAGGGACACAACCCATTTCTGTATCACGCACAATATGAAAATATAAATTCGCAGAAGCTTTCGTCTCTGCAGGCACCTCTCTGTACCATAGGTAATCAGAAGAAGACCCGCAGAGATTAGATTAACGTTGTTGCAGAGGCTTTAAGGCGGGAGTCAAACGCCCAAGGTTGCAGTGAAGGAGGTGTCGTCAATCGTCACTTCAACGACCTGGAACCAAAAACCGCGTTTTCATCCGGGTATTTGTTATTCCCATGATGACGACGTTGTCTCCGTGTGTATGGCTTATTTTACTGGCCTGGAAACACGCGGCTGAGGATGGCATCACCGTTTAGGAATCCGTAATTTCTTTACAAAATATAATTATAGAACAAAAAAACAATTATTATCACTATTTTAAAACTGAATTAGGATATTCAAGTTAAGGTAAAAAACAAAAATAGAGTCAATTATCCTACCAAAAACAAATTAGCGCCAATTTCCTCAAAATTTTTAAATTAATTAACACACTTTGAATTATTAAAATTATACTAATAACCCTTATTAGAATGAAATGCCCCACTTATTTATTATCAAACAACTCTTTTACAGTCATTTACACAGTAGTCTCATAAAGGGCCTGGAGGGTATTCATCACTTAGTTGGGATCTTTCTTGGGCTTGCTTAGTAACTCTAACAAGTTTGATCAGCTTATTGTGTAGTTAGGATAGTGCAGTCATTTTGAATGTTTTAGTGAATTTTTCAATTTTGAGAGAGTAATTAATTTCTTGAAATAGAACTATTATTAAAAAAAAAAAGACTTTTTGTTATATGATATTTACAAGAGACATCCAATAATTTTCTAAAATCATTTATCTACCTAAAGTTTTAAATTAATCTTTAGAGTCATTTAGTGTTCAAACGCCTCTCTAAAATTATTTAGTGGCAGATGAGTGGGGTTTTTCATTTTAATGAAGATTGTTTATGTAATTTTAATGGTTCAAAATGTGTGTCAATTAAAATTAGGGTATATTAATTAATACCCAAATTCTTTGAACACTTAATTTAAATTATGATTTTTCATAAATTTTGAGAAAATATTATTTTGATATTCTTCTTTATTATCCAAGTCAATAAGCAAAATTTGTGGATTGTATATACTTATTTTCAAAACATTGGACCATACCTAGCTCTATAAATGGGATGAGAATTAAGTGTTTAAATGTGATTAAGATGAAGAGATAACATCTTAGAAAGATTAGATGAGTGCCAAACCCTACTTCTATAAAGGAAAGCATTTAGGGGCGGCACAATGATATCATTAATGCACGAGAAAAATAGACATGTACAAAAGAAAGGCATCCCCTTCAAAATTGCAGTAGTATGTTCCATTTGTCAGAGAAGTGTTTCAAGTGGATATGTAATTGTATCACCTTTTAAATAGATAATTCTTGATGTCTTTGTTGTCTAAAGAATGAAACTTAAACTTATATTTATATGGAACATTGGAATATGGTTTTGGTTATCATAAATTGAATCAATCTTCATTGACATTAATATAAGATGAAAATTAAATAATTTAATTTCTTTTGATATCCCAAAAATAAAATTATTGATATTATAAAAAATATTTATTTGTCTACCATTTAGATTTTCTTGTCAAATATTGTGACAAAATATAAACAAGACTTAGAAGCACAATCCAGTCCTATATCTTTATGGGCTCGTAGCAGACCGACAAGTCTCTGGCCCAATATGTTAAAGCCGTTAGCCTTGGCAGTTAGCATCCAGGAAACGTCATCGTTTCCCATTCCTTTTGATCGTCGGCTTCAGTTGTCAAACACCCGCCTTCTTCCTTCCTTCTCGTCCTTCATCCTGGACCGTCGAAGCTCCGTTGTCGACACTGCTCTCACGCCTTCGTAATTCTTCGTTTCACGCAGTTCTAATCACCCGCGCGTGCTCTCACGCAATACAATATTTATAATTTATCCCAGTATTCTATCAGAGAAAACAACGCATAGCCAAGATATTCAAATGAAGTTTCCTTTTATTATATTTTTGGATGATAACTACACACTCAAACTGCAGGTCACAGAATGTGAAAAGAGATAAATTGATTATTTTTATTCTACGAGGAAACACTAAATTTTATTTGTTTCCGGGCAACGAAGACCCATTACAAAATGGATATGGATTCTCTAACTTGGAAAGTTGGTAACTTCGGAGAGAGAATCCTTCAGCCACCCTTCTCATTCATATCCGGCGATTAGGCTCTTAAGGGATAATATCCATCACGCCACTGTATGCATGTCCTTCGGGCTTCAGCCATGAGTCTAATGGCTTCCCAATTGAGTATACAATAAATCCAATCTCCCTCAGCTTCCCGACGTTCAAAATGTTCCTACCGTCAAATATAAAGGCAGGTTTCTGCATATCATCATATATCTTCTGATAATCAAGTGTTTTAAATTCGTCCCACTCAGTAAGAATGCAGATTCCATGAGCATCTTTAGTTGCCTCATAAGCATCCCTAACTATGCTAACCTGTTTCACCATAGTGGGATTCAATGGATGCAGGTGAATTGGATGATCCCACTCAACGTTGTTCGTTGACAAATCCCTTTGAATCTGATCTTCAGTAACCCTTGGATCATATATGCTCAAGCGTGCTTCATCTCCTAAAAGGCCTTTACAAACATCAATTGCAGGAGTTTTTCTTGTGTCACTGGTATCTTTCTTGAATGCAAATCCCAGAACTGCAATCTTCTTTCCTGAAACTGTATTAAACATGGAGGAGATAACCCTTTTCACAAAACGATTCTTTTGGTAGTCATTCACATTGATCACCTGTTTCCAGTAATTTGCAACTTCACTGAGGCCGTTGCCCTCACAGATATAGACCAAGTTGAGAATGTCCTTTTGGAAGCAAGACCCACCAAAGCCAACACTGGCATTGAGAAATTTAGACCCAATTTTGGTGTTTTTACTGAGAGCAAGGGAAACTTGTGAAACTTCTGCTCCTGTTGCCTCACAGAGAGCTGACATAGCATTGATAGATGAGATCCTTTGAGCCAGAAAGGCGTTGTCAGCTAACTTGGACAGCTCTGCTGACCAAAGATTGGTTGTTATAATTTTGTCCTCTTGTACCCATTGAGCGTATATATCCTTCAATGCTTGAATTGCCTTTTGGCCTTCAGGGCTTTCCTTCCCTCCAATAAGTACTCTATCAGGATTTAGAAGGTCCTGAATAGCAGTTCCCTCAGAAAGAAATTCTGGGTTTGAGAGTATTTGATAGTTGATGCCTTTGCTATTATGGGCTAGAATTTTCTCAATTGCCTCAGCCGTTCTCACCGGGACAGTGGACTTCTCGACAATAATCTTGTTTGACTGTGACACATCAGCAATCATCCTAGCTGCACTTTCCCAGTATGTCAAGTCTGCAGCTTTGCCAGCTCCAAGTCCTCTGGCTTTTGTTGGAGTGTTTACTGAAAGAAAAACTATTTCTGCCTCCGAGACATGTTTTTCCACATCGGTGCTGAACAAGAGGTTCTTTCCTCTACATTCCTTCACCACTTCTTCAAGACCAGGCTCATAAATGGGAAGCTGATCACTGTTCCAGGCTGATATGCGAGAGTGAGAGATGTCAACCACAGCCACTTCAATTGAGGGGCACTTGAGGGCAATCACTGCCATTGTAGGACCCCCAACATACCCTGCTCCAATGCCGCAGATCTTTACCATATTCTATGGCAGTAAACTTACAACCTGTACAAGCATGTCTTATATAAGTATTTTGAATTGCAAGAATTCTCTGCATAAGTAATCAGGTAATACTTGATTCGAACGAATTGAAGGGAGACTACCGGCAAATAAAGGTGAACTTGTGCACTTTAAAACACAGAAGCAAATATGCATAAGGCTCAGAAGAACAAATCTACAAGCAGAACATACTACATAAAGGATGCCAAAGATGATGTTTCATTTTAAATGAGAAATGAGAAATCGATCCTATGATGTTTCAGACAATCAATCTAAAATTAAGACAGACCCAGAAGATTGCGACTTGAATGTTTATAGAGGAAACTGCGCAATCAATGAGAAGCATGGAAAAGATGATGTTCAGCTGGGCTATACTCACGAGAAAGCATTCATAAGACTGGGAGCAACTTACTCTGTAAATAATTTTCTCCTCAAAGTTCAAGGCAGAGCGACACCGGAAACAGAGAGATAGCGTCAAATGAGAGGGTGCTGCTGCTAGAAGAGACCACACTTGGCAAAGCGAGACGACCATACCTTCTACTTAAATACTAAATCTTGATTAGATTAGAATAAATTAAGAATACATATACAACGACTGACCTTTGTTTTAACAAAGTTTTTATCCCAATTTTATTGTCAAAAAAATATGTCAAATATTTAATATATATTACCCCTAAAATGTGACCTTGTGGTAACTGAAGTAGTATTATCAATGGCACAGCAAAGTTCACTACGTTTCTCACCTGAATATAAGCGACGAAAACTATGCGCCGCCCCCTTTTGCTAGTCAAGAGTGGATATGTCTTTCATCATGTTTCGCATTCCAAAGAGTGATCCATTCATTGTACCTTGTACAACAGAGACAGATAAAGCAAAACTAGTCATTTTGCATAAAACAGATTCATCAATCAATTACAATTTTCTACGCGTTATGAGTTCACTCCGGGTCGGTACATAGAGATAGAGGTCAATTTGGTGAGCTGGGTTACATAATTAAATAGATGGCAAGTGTGACAAATTATCTTTAAAAGGCAAATGAATAGGCGGACTTTTAAGGATGAGATAACATTAGATAATACTAGATTTGAACTCTCATGTTGTGTTATGGGTTACATTTTTATAAAATATTTTGGTAATTGAAAGTAGCATAAATTTAGAAGTGATGAAATTCATGAACTTTTAAAGTATAATAAAAAAAATTTGAGAAACAAAAAAATTATGATAAAAATGTTTAATCATTTAATTTTTTTGAAAATAAAAGTTTTCAATTAAATATAGAGTATTTTTTTCAATCTCATTTAACAACAAAAATATTAAAAAAAATAAAAATGATTAATTTGAATATAATAGATATATTACTATTTTCATACTTCATCACCAATAAAAATAATATTTGAAATAACCTAATAATAGTATTAGTAATGACAATATTAAAACACCATTAAAAAATAATGGTATTTCAGTTTAATTTCATGTGTTTATTTGGATAAATGTGAAACGGACATGTATTTGGTTTAATGTTAGTGTACATGGTTTATAATGAAGTTTATTTTTTTTGTTGCACCAACCCAAAAATGGATGGAACCACTATGTGGTCTTTCTCTTGGAATAATAGTTGGAAATTAATTAGTTCAACTATATATTTATATTTTTCTCATGAACGAATCATTAAACATGAATTGCTTTTTTGTATTATGGTGCAGTTAATGTCTTTCTCATGCTCGAGAGTAGTGTCATTTAAAACACTATTAAAAAATAATGGTATTTAAAATAATTTAATAATAAGATAATTATTTTAAAAAATTAATCAATTATTGACTTAAACATTTAGAAACTCGTTTTATATATAGTTATAAATTATGGAATGATTTTCTCGCCAAAGGATGACCGGAAACACTTTAGTTGGAATACATATCCAAAGTGATAAAGTTAAAGACATCCCATTTAAAAAAGAAAAAGAATATGCCTTTGCACTCAGCATAACTTCGTGTTTGTGATTCTTTCTCCGAGAGTTCGTAAAACATGCGTGGGTGACTTGACTTGCTTTATAAGGGGTAGCATGTGTTCTCCGACTTCTTATTTTATCTTATTAATTTGTTGTCTCTTTGTATTTAAGGTAACCAAAAAATTATTTTCAATAATGAGACAAGAATTAGTAAACGATTATTCTTTAGAAAATTCGTGCTAGTAAACTAAGATAGCTCTTAAGACTCGTGTGTTCTTTCGGTCTATTTCTTTTTTCTTTTCTTTTTTTTTTTTTCCAAATATTGAACCTAGTATACATTTCAACATATGCGTCAAAGTGTAGATAACAATGTCCTGCAGAAATGCTTGCTTGATTCTCTGGAGCCTCTACGAGGGTGGATCTTATACAGTGTTGAATGATTAATGGTAGAAGAGAGAAAAGAATGGAGAAAAAATAGACATAACAGCACTGGGGACCCATTTTTTCTCCTCTTTTTTCTTGTCTCTTTCTACTGCAATGCAATGCATTTGCGCAGCCACCGGTGTAAAGTAGTTTATTTCCTCTCTCTTATTGCTGTGTATTTGCATTGCAAAAGATCCATTCAGAGCCTCCATCGGTTACATCACCCAGAAGCCAATGAATTATTTTATATATATATATATATATATAAAGCCACGTCAAAACGTAGAAAACAACGCAATCACCTTGTCACCTTGCTAAAAACGTAATTAACCACGTTACTTACAAGCTAACAAGGCAACTAATCCTGGCCTTATTGACCAAAGCACATTCTAATCTCAAAATTCATTGGCAAAAGTATATCTGCTGTTTACAAATTGAACTCACTCTTCCATGGACATTCCAGAGAAAGATCAACCCGTTGCTCGTACAGGAAAAATCAACCTCAAGTACGATGGCAGTGACCTATACGACTCATTTGAGCTCCGAGAAATCACGTATCAGCTCAACAAAGCCATTCAAGGCTCAAATGCTTCTTCGCCATCTTACCCCTTAAACCTAAACTCCCCCTTTTACCGCCATCAGTTGAATCGTATCTATAGAGAGGGTGCAAAGACAACAAAGAGAATTTCACACCAGCAAATACCCGATAAAAGCGCATGCAGAAGTGGAACAGCAGTGGCAGGTTTTGCAACACGACTATGGATGAAGGTTAAACAAGGTTTGCAAGGTCACAAGCAAGACAGTGATGAAAAGAAACCGACCCCAGCAAACATATTGAAAGGGTCTCGTTAAAGATACTAAGACAAGAACTAATAGCTATCGCCCCTGCTTTCAGCCTGGTTCATGATTTGTTAATGGAAAGAAACTAGTTTTTACTATAATGCATAAAACTGTAAACAGTAAGAGAGATACAATGCATATCTACCTGCAGACTATGCACTTTTCCATGAATAATAAAATCAATTAAAAAGTTTGCCACTCAGAATCTAACCTCAATTTAAAGAAGGTATAATTTCGCAGATTGACCTCCATATCCCTTACAATTAACAGGCTGCTGCTGTGTTCTATGATATCCATGACTGTATTTTTTGTTCAGCATAATCCGTATTATCAAGTACGGTCAGACGTGCATTACTTACTGCTGTGGTCATAGTCCAGACAACACCGGATCGCAAACAACTTCCAAATACCAATAGAACTTGACAAATGCGTGAGAATATCTCTCTGATTTCATTCTTTCTATTGATGTGATATAAGATTCTATACAAGCATGCTTCAGAAGCAGCAGAAATTTCATATTAAAAACCTTGGAAAGAAGACAAGTGTTCTACAGAATAAATTAAAAACAGCTGCTACAAAATCTCTAATCAATCTGAAGGAGAAATTTCTAGGATAGCCTCAGTGCCATTTCTTGAAGAAGAGCTCGCTTTTGTGAAGCATTAATTACATGACTTGTTTCAGCATTCTCGAGCACATCAGTAATTATTGCTGCTGCATGACCAAGAGGTTCCTCGGCTGCCTTCTTCAACATGAAGGCCTGGACAACCACAAAAGAGAGAGGGTGTTGAGGCTTTTAGGCAAAACAGCAAATAGTTGACAATACATTGTCATTATCTGCACAATCACAGCTACATATTTCAACCATTATATGAGACGAACAAGTGATTTGGGCACTGGAACTGGAGACCAATAGTCACAAGGCCATCAGAAAACCAGAACTTGGAGAAAAAATGAGATAATTCATATCCTTACACATAAAAAGTCTTTCAAAAGCATTGCGCTAGATACAAGTATTAAAAATTTCAGCAACAGCGGCCATTCTTATGACAGGGAATCAATTTTATCAGATAAACATATCTCTGCCCTTTTGAGTAGCAATGACAAAAAATGAATACAGAACAGTTTAAGTGAATTGGGGGGATAAGGACATAAAAATGCAAATCTGGAGATTATTATACATAGTGGACGCAGTCGTGCATAAGAGTGTTAGTATGAAAACCTGGCCATGATGACTTATGGACAATGTGCAAGGTTCCTGAAACCAAGGCTCTCCATCAATTTGAACAGGGAATGAAGCAAACAGTTGTATCTTAATTGACTGTCCTTGAGCAAGTCTTCGAGCTCGAGAAAGCCCAACCTGTTTTCAGAGAAAGATATTGTTAGAGGATTCTGACACAACCGCTTCACAGTTCAAATAACTCCCTAAAGCTCTACATGGACAATGAGATTCATTTATTTTTTGAGTCAAAAGCACATTCTAAATCAACCTAGCTCTTATTCAACATAAAAAACTTAGCAAAATGTGGTACTGGCTGGATTTCTGCGTGTACTTCAGCCTCCATGCACAACATGATAAAATAAGCACTTTCACGCCTGTTTAGTTCTTGAGTTTTTTCCTTGAAATTAAATTTCAAATAAAAATTTGCCACCTCCGTATTCTGTATGAGCTTTCCTACAGTTCTTAGACTCTTCCACTAAAGCATTAAGCTAAAATTTAAAGCTATCTATCACGAGTGTTAGGATTGAGGAAAATTTATTTCATTTTACCTGAAGCTTCCCAAGGTGCCACGTCCCAGATATACTCACAACTTCAAGTATCTTATCATGCATAGATTGTGGATCAAAATTATCATAATTTTCATCCTCATTTTGCCACAAATCTACACCTCCCATGTAACTTCCAATATTTGCAACAAGCACACCTTCTGCATCCTGAATATAGAAAAACGGATTAAACATTCAGCACTGTTTTGTTCTTCGCTCATTCCATTTTATTATTATTTATATATATATTGTGGCGTGGGGGAGGGGGGAAGGGGAGAGAGCATTACCGAGGTTGAGGGGTTGCAGTATAGGGGAAATTATAAGTGGATTTTCACTGCCTACCCAAAATCATATTATTATGAATAACCTAATTGAATCGTAGTTTTTTCTTAGTGACCACAATACAAAGAGGAAAATTTTGTGCATGTATTTGCAGGTTACTTATTCTTAGTGGACTCACCTCAGGAACCTCAATTTCAACACCATCCACCTCAACTCGAATCTCCCAAGGGAAATCTGCAAATGTCCTATCCATAATACCTTTAGCCCCTTCCCTTGCATATAGAACTTTATTCATGAACTGCATTTTTCACAGTGATTTCAGCACTGAACTAACTAAGTTATCATATAAAATATCATTGTAGGTGAAATCCAATGCCAAATAGACCTTAAATCACCTGGTTATAAAACTTCTCTGGATTCTCTTCCCGCAGATTATGAATGTCCAAAGCAACCTTTGCATCACAACCAATACCTAAAAACAATGCGACAGATTCAAGCTCGTCAAAATGATGAAAGAAATATCCTTGACCTGGCAATAGTAAAAGAAGTGCATACGTCTAAATAGCCGTGGTATGTAATACATGTAACCATTCACAATAAGAGGTAATGCAAGGATTGCAACTTGTTATAACTTATAACCAAGCAAACCCAAAAGAGACAAAAATTTGCATCTGAATAGTCCTATTAAATTAAACCTTACTGCTGACAATGATTTTAGATAAAACTAGCTGCAGATAACGTTAAGGTAGATTTTAGTCTATATATAGATAGATTGCTTAGGTACTTAATCTATGAAATTAATTCATGTTCAATCCAATGTGAATGGAATCACCCTTGACAGGACAAAGAAGCACGTCAGCCATATTTATTGAGAAATCAGTACAACCAAATCATCCGGTCAAATTATTTCAACCAGATTCAACATCAAGCTAGACCATAACATCATGCTTTGGAAGAATTACACCAACCAGAGACTTCAAGCCATGGTACATATTCTAACAGATTTATTCATAATAGTGACAAAAATGCATCCACATACCAAGATAGTTGTTCATAAACTTTGGAGGCTGGAGCTGCTTTCCTTGTGGATTAACAATATTTATCTTCCATCGATCAAGAATAGTAACCGCAGCATGCTCTATGTTATGCAAAAATGTGCAGAGGCCTCCTTGTCTCTCCACTGAACCCAAACCACCTCCCCAGGAGAGTACTCTGGCAAGATCATTTCCTGTACCAGCAGGAAGAATAGCAACAGGGGGAGGGGACACAAAATTTTGCTTGTCTATTGCATTCAAAACCCAACCAACAGTGCCATCCCCTCCACAAACAAGAACTCTGAAGTGAGGGACCTTTCTAAATAAATATAGTCCCACCTCTGGGCCCTGTGATGAACTCAACTCAAAAACCTAAACAAACCAAGAGGGCTTGTTAGACACTTTATTAAAAGGGTATTTCGAACATCCAAGAAGATTAGTTTCACAACATTTAGGAACCTTTCATGTGAATTTTGGGAAATAGTAGTTATTCTATACTCCCATTATGATTACAAAAATAAAGATAGTTTGACGAAAAGAGATGGATAAGAGTGCCTTATTTGGTTAACCCCATTTTTCCGACGCTAAAAAAATCATCTGACTTCCATTTCATGTACATCATCTTCACACTGTTATAATAGTTACTTAGTCGGATTTCCATGTACATCATACAAAAAATGTGTAGCCAGACTTGATAGATATATGTTTTCATGTTCGCAAGGACACAGTCAATCCTTCTCAAAAGCCTTCATCACAATTTAATGATGTAAAAAATTGGAACCAAAAAATATATTAAAAATAAATAAAAAATCTGAAATAATAACCGGCCAAAGTAACCATATGATGGAAAATGAACCTGAACAGGACTTAGAAGAATATTCAGACGGAGCCTGACCGAGTCTCCACGCTGGGCACCACTCTTCTTGTTTAGAAAAACTAGCAATGGTCTTGCATCAGAAGGCAAATCAATCAACTCATATTTCTGTTTTGCTTTTAATACATGAGACTCTTCCTTCTGATTGATTGATGAATTGCGTCTGAAACTAGGTTTTCTACCCATCGTATTATCTGTATCACTATCTTGAAGATGAACCTCGTTATTCAGGTTATGATTGTAGTTTTCTTCCACTTCGCAAGAACCATTAGCTACTTGGTGAGTATCAGCAGTGCTTTCTGTGGACATTTCACTGATGGTATCACTATTCCCAGTTTCTATTGAGGGTTCATTTCCATGCTTGTACTTTTTGCTCTGGTTCCTGATACTTGCACGGACTGAAGATGCTATCTCATTTGCTCCATGAGTTATTGAGCTCAAAAATCCCCCTGGTAAGTTCCAGTTCAATTCCTTGACATACAGTGGCGACAGTATCAATCTTTTCAATGGGCCTAGATCACATATATCACCTGTTTCATGAGACATAGTACTATGGCAATCAACATGTACCAACCGTTGACACCACAAGCAACACCATATAGGGGATCCCCCAAGGAATGAAACACCACATGGCTCTTCACAGTAACTACAGAAAGAATTTTCATCAGGTTGATCAGTAATATCTGTCCATCGAACAGCCCATTGGTGCATGACATGTTCATAACCAATCATAGAGACACATTTGCAGTCCTTGTGGGCACTAGAAGAGCAGCTTAGATGAGCTGCTGCACCACAAACACTACAACGGTGAATAAAGCTGTCTGAAGCCACCATAGGCCCAAGAGTCTGGGAGGGAGACATTGCCTTTAAGCATACACAGCAATTTAAATTCTTTCCACGATATACAGCTTCTAAAATCCATGTATGAGGAACCACAGGAACTTTGTGCCTCGCCTTTGGGTTTTTCTGAGATCTGGCTATGGCTTTCATCCAACTGAGATTGATGTTTCTCCTCCATTGAAAGGCAGTATAAGCTATGGTTAAAATTCCAACTAGGGCAGCAATAAAGCAAGATATAATGAAAAGACGATCAGTTGGATTCTTCATATTCCAACTGTGAAGAAACACCTCAAACTCTCCATCATCATCCATTCCTCAAATGTGATTAATCTGCAATTGTGCTGGATGTCAATTTTCTTGGTTGTCCATACAACAAGCGAACTTAGTTGTTCTAACAACCTAACACCATACACCTTCAACATTCACTAATGTCAATAAAAACCTTAGCAACATCATAAAATCTGATTCCCCACTTCTCATGCTTCAAATATCCATACGTGATCTTAAATGTTCTATAAGATACAAGTAACGCTACTTCACCTTGTCTCTCTCAAAAATATATTGAACGGGAAAGACTTTCCTCATCCCAAATTTTCTTTGAAACACCTATAGTTAATCTCAGTATGTATGTCAACTTCAAACTGCCAAGTCCCAGTAAAAATGCAAGGTCGATGATGACAACCATGCAGAATACCTGCAACCCAGAAAACAAAAGTGTCACTTACTTTTTTTCTTTTTTTTTATTCCAGTAGCTGGTATGCATGTTCTGGATCTCTGTTAAAATGATTGATCTACTGCTATTGCATAAATCAAGTAAAGATACTGTCACATCACTTATTCTCGCCATTGTCATGATCCATCAACCGAGGAGATGTAAGAGTGCTGTCAAAGTCTTTACCGAGATCGAGGTGATGGCCGAAACATAAGCAGGACAAAATGCAGGTCATAAAATAAGCAGATACTATCAATAAAATCAAATTAAAAAAGAAAAAAGAAAAATCCAGACGCACTAGCATACTGTGTGGAAGTTCCAAAATTTTAGAAAACAAAGCTTACGACAGTACTGAAAGCATCAATGTCTCTTTTACTTCTTTTGCTAAACCTCCTTTCTCAGACACCAAACAGAAACATTTAACATCGCCAATCAGCCATACTATCAAAATAAGATTCCACATATGTGAATTAAACTGGGTGGATTAATATTCAATTTCAAGCAAAGAAATTATCAAATAAATAAAATTAAAAACTTAAAGCTTACAGTTCTGTCGTGGCAGCTTGATCAATCATGTCGGTCGGAGCAAACCCTAGTTGATCGAGAGAGAGGGGAGGGTTATGCTTTGGGTTAAAAAAAGAAAAAATCAAAGCAAAACACAGAACGTAGTTTAGGGGAAGGGAAGGAAAAGAAAGCCTTTGGGCGCTCTAAGTTATTAAATTTAATTTCTTTCTTTCTTTTTTTTCTCTGACTCTGGTACTTCATGATTTAAATTTTTCATTTTTGTATTAGAAGATTCCACAGATGTGACCAATCCCTTTTTTTTTTTTTTTCCAATATTTTGCAATGGAATCCAATTTTTGAGTTCCAGGTGTTAAAGAATAAGGCAACGCTGGTAGCTTCTTGTGGGACCCAGTTTCTTTGTAGACAGCCTCTGGAGGACTGGACAGTTCACCACACGTCTAACCGACTAAACACGTCGGCTGCCGTGATGAGTCGGCATCGCTAAGCGTCGTCGTTTCGAAGGCTAGAAGAAAACAGCTTTGAGCACGTCGAAGGTTTTCTTCCTTCTCTTTTTGAGGCATCGGAAGTAAAGACGTAGGAAAGAATCAACAATGAAGTTGCCAAGGTGCATAATTTACATATGCCTAAATTACAAGGATCTCCATAAAATTATAGGGGTTGTTCTTTTTTCTATCAAAAATTACATATACTTCTCTTTGTAACTCGAATCGGTGGTTTTCTGTATTTTTCAGTTATCGTCATGAAAAATTGCTATCACATTCACCATTAACTAAGCACATTGATTGCAACACCTTACTTGCGCCACTTGCAGCCAATGCACATATATATAATGTGAAAACAGGCACCCCTTTGCTAACCCATGTCGGAATGATTGACATTCTGGTTCACTTTCTTGTACCTTTTTCTATCTCATATTTATCTTTTAATTAATTAAAAAATTATTAAATAATGTATTTTAATAATTATTAATAAGACATAGAGGATATAATTCCTCTTCAAATAGAGTAATATTTAAGCAGAATAACATTTTAACATACAATTTATAACATTCCTTGTCCCACTTAAAAACTGTTATCTCTGGAGTTCAGAGTCTTGTTTGAATGCATCATAACACCACAAAACTCGCTTTAGAAAATCAAAACAGAATATACCAAAATTTGGGTAAAACAAAGCTGCAGAGGTACTCGAAAATAAATAAATATTTCAATAGTAGTTTGAAATATTTTCAAAATATATATTAAACAGCTGTAATTTATTTTTTAAAATGCATTTAGTTATATTTATGTTATTAATATTGATATTTGAGAAAAATCTCATTTTTAATAATTTTGAAACAATAATTGAACAACTTCAATCTATATGGCACAATTATTAACGTGATAAAAAATCCTTCTTTCTTTTATGCTTCGATGTTAGCAAGATCAGATTTTAACAATGAAGATTTTGTACTAAATTAGATTAACTACATCACTTCTTATTTTTAGTTGGATCACGACCCATTTTCAGAGTATAACCTTACAATCTCTCAACTAAACTATTTCAGATAACTAGTGCCTGAAACAACATAGATCCTGAGTACAGCCAACTGCAAAGCCACCCAAAAAAACGCTAGAAATCAAGTAACAGTGTGTAAATGACTTTACACCTCTAAAATACCCCAGAAGGTCGATTCATTTTTCTTGATCTCGAGCCTGAAATCTCAACTTTGCTTGCTGGGTCGTTGAGGTCCGAAGTAGTTTGTTACCAATCCCATTATAGAAAACCTAGTGTTCAGATTTAAAATAACAAAGTCAAACAGCTCGGTCAAGAAATAAGTAAAGCTGATATTAATACTATCCAAATACTAAGAGCGATTCAGGAGGACCGTTTTAATTTATTTATAAAATTTCCTTCTATTTCTTAATCTAACAGCATTCAATAAGTATAATTCAGGACTGTGCAATAGATTTTTAATCCTGCTTATTATAGGGGATATAGCAAGATATAGTTCATGCTGGAGAAAGGTAGCATATCACACATTGCAAATCGCAAAGTGAAGCCAATGTAACAAAAGATCATCATCATATTCATGTAGTCAAATAAGCATTCCTTTGCATCGTAATCAATTCCCAATTCTACAATCTAAAGAGAATAGAACATACAGCAACATAACCATAATTTTGAAGTAATGTTAATTAATATCTGAGGATCATTACATAGAATATGATATACACAAAGAGAAGGGATAGCAAACCAAAATATTGAAACAAACTTCAGAAAGTAGCAACGCTGAATCTTTGCTAGAAAAGAAATGCATGCAATGCAAGAAGCTGTTAGCAGTACTAACAACCTTATTGGTTACCTTTAGACAACATATTAATGCACATATTGATATTCAAAATGTCCGCGTCCTAAGCAAAAAGGCTTTCACTGATGCTCCTATATATAAAAAAGTTAAGCCCTACATGCTTCTTAGGTAAGCCGACCTATGTGAGCAGTGGAAAATATAATCATGACATCAATGCATTTCATGGACACTGATCACCATAAAGCCTACAACTTTTATGACCAAAAAACTCCTGTTAGAAGAGCCTGCACCAGATCTTGCATTTGCCTAAGTGGCAAGAAACATCCTAATGTCCTAGAGAAACCTCTGAAGCTATTGCAAACAACCATGGATTCATGCAACTACAGCAAATGAATCCGCTATGAATCATCAACAAACCGATCTATGACTTCACACTTCGATAAAATCTCTCAAGTTTGTGTTAATTTACCCTTCAATAACATCAAATACTTCCGTCTCTATGTTGGGAAGCTGCCACCATTTGCAGTCAAAGACCCTAGTTTTATCATGCCAGGTTCCCAATTTTGACCTCTTTTCAGAAAATATCAAACCAACGAAAAAATTCAACTCCCGAAGGTTATTCTATAATCTGCATGCTACTTCTTTTCTAAACCCTTGCAACATTTTGCAATCAATTACAGAAGGTTGAAAATTGCCAGCCATAGAGTTCTCATCAAATAGTAATACTCCCGAAATATCAACTAGTCTACAAGGATCCTTTTGGGAAGCTTCCCATTATCATCTCTACAAGAAGTGCACGTCTAGTGACCCTTTTTCTGATGCCTTCTATTTTATTTGTTAAAAAATGAATAATGCGAGCAGATCCATACATATTGTGCTTCGCTATTTCATAGATCACACAGGAAAATTCAGAGAGTAAAACTTTAATACTCAAAAAATTTCAATAGAATTAGTTGTACAACAATGTACAGAAACTTACATGATAGCCATCGTAACCTGTTTAAGATCAGTTTCAATATTCCTCATGTTGCAAAGAGATTCAGCACAGAATATGAGAGCAATCCAGGAGCACAGCTTATACTGCTTAGAATAAAAATAAAAAACGAAATTTATAAGATTCATTCGGGACTTAAACTAGTAGCAGATAATGGGAGAAATAATACAAACCCTAAACATGACGCCGGCGACGCCGAATATAACGGCTATGAAACCAGCGTAGTCGATCGGCAGATCTTGCGGTGCAACCGCCGGAGCTACGTATGGCTTAGCCGCTGCAGGCTGACGGGGATCGTTCGCCGACGACGCGTTCCCGTGCGATGACATCTTCTCCAGTCCGATCTCTCCGTTGCACGCGTAGGATGAGCAGCACTGATGCACAGGCATCAACTGTTTTCTCACTGGCCCCGTGCTCTTTAGTTATTTATTTTTTCCAATTAAAAATATTTGTGCTAATTATTACTTTGATTATTATTATCTTTAAAAAAATCACAAGTTATTTATTTTTGCTCTTCTAGTCTAGTCGCTAATTTATCTGAAAAATCTTTTTCAGAAAAAAATTACTAAAATACTGCAGTTTCCAAACATTTTCTTAAAATATTGCAGTTTAAATTTGTAATATGTTATAATTAAAAGATTATAATTTATTAGTACTTTATCATAATTTAATTTAATAATAATTTTGAAATAAATAAAAAACGAAACACTAAGTATAGCCAAAATTTTCAGTGTAAAAAATGCCAATTTGACTGTGTTATTCTTATTTGAAAATTGCTACTTCAAGTGACATATTTCATGTGTAAAAAATATTGGTCAAATTGGTATCTTTACATTGAAAATTAAAAATTGATCCTAATAGTAAGAAACTAGAGTTGCTTAGATTTGAGTCTATACTAATTAGATTAATTGTAAGTTGAAATATTCCAAATACCAAGATTGAGAAAAAACAATTTTTTTAGTAAAATGTTTGAAAGTGACTGTAGTTGAGTAATTTTTTATTTTAAAATATTTTTCTAAGATTTTAGTCCGTTCTAACACTATCTAGTAATCAAATTACTTATTTTGTGGTTAGCTAATATTTTGATTGGTTGTCATTAGGTAATTCAGTGTCATTACCTAGAATAAATGTGCTTATTCTTAGTTTCTCATTTCTTTAAAAAATATATGATATATGATTATTCTATGCACTATATATAATTATCTTTCATCTAATATATAGTTAATGATAATAATAGTCGTATGGGCTTACAGCCCATTCTACTGTGAAATCGATTTCTGAGAAGATAATGTTAATACTAATAGAAATTACTAGTGATTTTTTTTTTTTTTAATTCATCTACACGCAGTCACGCATGACGGTTTCTCGAGGTCCCACCAAACTCTCAACCGAGGAGGGACACAGCCCACTAGCACTCACCAATTGTGAGATGTAAGTAACGGTAAACTTCCATTTGTCTAGAAAATTTATTCAAATGAGTATGAGCGCAGTTATCTTCATCGGTTTCAGATTTCCTCATTTTCTGTTAACCCGAACAGGAGAAAGCTGATTTTCTTAGCATTTTTCCGATTTCCACTTTTGTGACATCTTCGTGTTCGCGTGGGTGCAAGTAGTAACAGTAAAATAATAATAATACTTCAATGTTAGACGCCAACCTTTCAAGTTCTCCAACATGAAAGATACGAAGCCGACGTTGACATTGTTGCTCGAGTATGTAGGCCAAGATGCGATGGTCATCGTCATGACCACATGGGACCAATGGCGTAGAGAAGTTAGCCGTACCACAACCAAGGAAAAGAATTTTCTAACAAGTCTGGCGGCACCATACTACCCTTTATTAGTATGTATACTCGCAGCACAGAGGTATAAAAAGATAGCACATGATTTGTTGATAATGTCCACTATTGTAGCAGCCATGTTTAGGGTTCATCGTGGAAAATAAAATTATATCTCTGCTATGCTTAAATCCACCAATAATTTCACTAATTATCAAAGAGCACAGTAGATCAAGCGCGTAACCAGAACGAAACGTTGAGTGGATTACTATCCTCTAAATGCTAAGGAAACTTGTTACTTGTAAGAGCTTATATACTTGTTTGCAAATACTTAGCTAATGAAATCCGAAGCAACAGAACTAAAATTGGCTACCGAATATGTTAAAATGTCAGTCCGGTAGTAGAAATTCAGCAATTAAATTAGGTTTAATATCATTATCTGGGCAAGTAAATTGGGAGCCACCTTCAGATATAGTAGACCATCAATTTCCAACAACTCAATCATAACTTCTAAAACAAGTATGAAAATAAAACTTTGGAAAGTGAACCACACAATTTCGTTAAATTACTATCCACGGGCCGACATATTACATGTCGGACACAATTGAAACAAGAATGATACAGTCAACTATCTGACCTTGGGGAGCATGATTTCTCGAGAGATTCATTGACACAGCAAACTGTGGTAAAACAGAAATGACACTTGCCCTTTTTGCGACCAATAGTTTCAATTGAGATCCAGTGACTAGGTGAACATCCACAAGACCAATTTCGGGCACCAAAGAACAATGTAACATAAACTAACAGTTTATAGGGAGCGACTCTGGAAAAGAAGCTAGAAATTTGTTGCCCCAGACCGTCAAAGAAACTACAACTTAAGTACCGATTGCATATATAACTTAAGCACAATTATTTTGACGTCAAAAATATTTAAAATGCAGGAAGTAGAGTTGCTAACATGTGCCCTTAAGCCCCACACTACTGGTTGTATCGAACATCCTCCACCGAATTGCAGGAGACACGAGTGCAGAGACAGGAAGGACCACACAGGAAAAATACAGCACAATGATTTGAAAGGGAAGAAATGGTTACGCGAAGCAGCTTTTGCTACTAACAATTTATCAAAGGTGACAAAGACGAATGGTATGGTTAAAACTAAAAAAGTAGACTGCATATATATCTTACTATATACAAAGGCTTGGAACCTGAAAACAAAAAGAGATAACTAGATTGCAAAGATCTACACATACATACAGACATATAGATTGCAAAGATCTAACAGCCTCCATTGGTTGAGGAGACAATCTAGTACCATTCTTCTCCTACATTGCCAGTTGTATGGTTCTATTGCGATGAAGGAGTGCAATAATATAAGTTGAAAGAAAAGGATCAGAAACAGGAGGTTGTGGAGACAACTGACCAAGAAAGATGGAAAAATGAATTAATTAATGATCAAAGTGAAAGACATTGTACCCTGTCTGGGAGATTCCTAGGCATTGGAACTGCCACAACGTATCTCTGGGGATGCCATTTCTGAGCATTTGGAGTTGCATCAGATGATGATGAGGTCTCTGCCCCATCATTTTGTCCCCGTCCATGGAACTTAGCAAATCGGTTGATAACAGAAAATCTTTCTAAATCCTGGCATTCCACTCTCAAGTCTAAAATTGAGGCTCTGCTGTCCAATCTGCATCATCAAGATAAAGATTGCAGAAGACAAGTAAGAAAGAGAAGGAGACTGCCCAAAAATGTAGACAACCACTGCAGATAAAAACAAAAACCCAAGGATAGTAGCAGGACCAGAAAACCAAAAAACCACCATGCTTAAATATGAAATATAACAAATTCTATCATTACAATGCATTAAAACTAAGTGAAAGTAAAAGCAAGGCCAAAATGACAAATAAATATTTTGAGAATATTTATTAATTACAATAACGACAATGACACCCTTTTCCATTTAAGCAAATATTGATGAATGAGTTCTCCACGATCTCATTTATCATTAAAAATTAGTTATTAATACGCCACTGTTGCAATTTTTCAATGTCTTCCTTCTTCCTAGTAAAAATGAAGAGTGCAAACAAACAATTGAGAAAAAAAAATTAACCAATTCAACTTGCCGAAGGATCTCCCCTGTGAAACTTTAAAATGGAAAGTTGAAGAGACAAAATGAATATTTTTTACTTGTTAAAACATATTATTAGAACATTTAACCCACTCTGCACACTGATATGACCTTAAAACTGATACTTGCAACTCACTAACCAGCCATACTCTTTGATAAATCAATGCAGAAAATATTATAATTTATGCATTCAAAGCATCAAATTGAACACAGATAGTACCTCAATATATCACTTTCAATTTTTCTTGCTCTACCAACAAGGTCTTCCATGACTTTGAAAATGTACTGATCAATTTTTCCGGGTCTTTTAAGCTTCTCAGACAGGCTACAAAGAATTTGAAGTTTTCAGTTGGTACATAAAACAGCTAACAAAAGGGAGGAAAAACAATTATGGTCGAATAAAACAAAAATCTTACATGTTTTTGTTGCTTGGGGGCAGTGTATCACGTTCAGAACATGAAACTGAACTGCATGCATCTCCTAATGCTAATCGAGCAACAGAGTAGACCACACTCTCATTGTGCACTTTGACGTCTGCATAGAGAACTGCTGCTGGGGGAGGGCTAAGTAGTTGTTGCATAAGCTGTGTAGTCAAGACAAGTCTTCTTTTTGACCTCACCATCAATGGTAAATCCTCTATTTCAACATCGTCTTCAACCTGAAATTATATACAGAGTAAAGTTAATTCTGAACTGACAAAAGAACTTATACACTCAGTAGCAGAGTTATTTAATTACGGACAAACCTTCTCAATCAGTCTATTTGTAGCTCGAGCCCAGTCTAATTCTGCCGCACTGCAAGATAATAAGCAATATCAGTCATCCCAGAGAACTAAACTAAAATAGTAGCAGAAAAGGAATCTTTTAGCGATGGCAATAAGCAAAGTGTCTTAAATGTACTGCTTAAGTCATTGTCAACACCTGATATTCCAAAGCCTTTCAGAACCCTGCACCAGTTCTTTATGCCATGGCACTAGTTCAGATGTGCTACTTTTACGCTTCTTTGGTCTCACAATAACCAAATTAGGTTCAACTGTAGAAGAAGGCAATAACTGAGAGGGTACATGCTCACTAGCAACTGAAGCAGGCATTGCATTTTGCTGAGCATTACCAGGCTGACTAGTATCACCGAGACTGTTAATTTGCTTACGAACATGCAAATTATCAAATTGGTCTCGAACTATGAAAGATTGGTCCATAATCTTTGGAGGAGTCATTTTCCGTGCATCATATACAGGCCCATTTTTGAAGGTTCCATATTGTTCAAACCATGATGGTGCCATATGCGGACTAACCAGAGCATGTTCACCTCTGACAGAAGTTAATTTATTATTAGACATATTAAGGGCGTTTTCCTGATCATATCCATGCACCTCCTGAGAAGATGCATTCGTATCCCGTCCATCACCTGCCCTATTTGAAAAGATTAGCATCTTAGGATCTGATAATGGCAATGAATAGTGATTACTAGACACATCCTTAAGAAGGGTATTGTATCCAACTTGGAACTGTTGTCCCTGGTTGGAAGCTACCAGATGTTTGTCCATCACATTATCTGAAACTTTGAATCTCTTAACATCCCGATTACCAGGATCTATTTCTGTATTTTTCATGGAATGAAGCTGATGCAGCAATGAGAAATTCAGAGGCAAAAAACTATTTGGTCTTAAAGAGCGTCCAAAAGCTTCAATATCTCTTGAGGTAGCAGCTGGGCTCAAATGAGATACAGCAGGTTCCTTCCCCTGTGATGTGCCAACAGTCTCCTCGGCAGAATTAACATTCTCAGGGAATATCTGCTGCCCAGGACTTTCTTTACGTAACTGCTCTTTACCTCCAGAACTAATGGAATATAGAGAATAAGGATCCACACCAGAAAGATCAGTCCCGTCATTCTCTGAATCATCATTGTGTTGCTTCTGTGGTCCAGTTGTCATTTCAAAATCATTGTTTGGTTGAGGATAGGATGAAATTTTTGAAGGATAGGTACCTAAAGGATGCTGCTTGCTAGAAACAGTGGTCCATACATTGCGTAAAACTTTTGAAGGCTCACTATCTTGAGAATCTTGAGATGAACCGAAGGTAACTGAAGGTTGAGGAGCTGAGCCCACCTCTAGTGCAGGAATTTGTATAGTAGGGTCTACCGGACGGATTTGGTCTGCACCACTCACCTGGGACATATCCGGACGAGATCCCAATTCAGATTGACTAGTTTGAGACCTTTCACTAAATTCTTCCATCTGATTCATGGAAGCCGTCCTATCAACTGAAGTTACATTAGCAGAATGAGTGTTTGCTACTTGTCCACCAAGATTAGCCATATTCTCATTTTGAGCTTGAATCCTGGAGAATGGAAAGCCAGATGTGAAAGATGGCAGAACATTTCCTAGCACATTATACTGCAAGGCTTTATCAGAAGGTTGTCCTGAAGTACCAGAAATATTATACCTAAGCTCCCCATGAGAAGACACTTTAGTCTGAGTGGTACTCAACAATGTATGACCCTTGTCTCCTGTCTCAGATGCAATATGTGATGTACTACGAACTGTGTCTGAGGAGCCATGTGAAGATACCATGGGATGCCGTTGAGTAGGCAGAGCCAATTGTAAACCAAAGCCTTGAGTCCGTTGAGAATGTACAACAGGCCCATCTGAAGCTTCCATGTCAAGCACCCTGGAAGATAAATGGCAGTTAGAATAGCTTGAGTTTGTTGCCAGTCACCAGAAAGAAACTGAGTAGAGAAACGAAACAAAGAGATTCAAGTAAAACCAGGTCGTAGCACCAAGTAGGCTATACACATGTATGCCATGGTAACTTACTGTCTTAGAAAACAGAGCATTTAAACAGATGATAATTAGAGAGAGAGAGAGAGACTTGATTAATTAGCTTGAAACTAAACCAAGAACATGAAGTTTTCAAATATTAAATTACCTGGGTGATGCAGTCTTGTTTGGGGCATAATTACCAAATGAAGTTACTGTTTTTGGCATATGACCAGGAAGTATACTTTTTGAAGCAATATCATCCAAGCTTTTTGAATCACTCTGGAAGGCAGGTGCATTACCCTGTCACATTTTAAGATATCAAATTAACAGAAGAAGCATAAATAATAAATATAGTGACATTTGCATAATAAAGGGTAAAATTTACAATCACCTTCTCCAATTCAGTGTAATCTCTATCAGTATGACCAAATTTTGGCTGTCCAAGATAGCTTTGGTCTTGACCTTTCAGTTCTCCAAAGGGTTGTTGAGGCATCTGCGGTGAATTTATGGCATGTTTATTTCCATAAGAAGGTTCGACATCAACATCATTCCCCATTGGGTGATATTGAAATTTACGAGTTACAGGTGACCTTCGATTAACCTGACCAGATGACTTTGGACTATGAGGATCACTGCCATCTGCAGAAATATTTTCTCTTATACCACCAGATCTATAATAAGAAGGATGGGAGCTAACAGCCTCCACTGACTTATCTTTTTTGCTTGAGTTCTCCATTTCATACGTCTCCCCTGCTCCCTTGTCATTCTTTGATGATTCCAAAACCAAAGGGTTCTTCTCCATATGATGCTGATATTTTCCAGGACCTTCATTTCCTCTATAGCCTGCTGATGAGTCAGCATCTCTCCATACATCAACATTAAGACTATTAGACAGCTGCTGGTGGCTTTGCCGGTTGACCCATGTAGTGCCTGAATTTGGCACTGCAGCAACACCACTGATACCAGAATCTTCCCCACAAACCTGCAGATTAGCTGCAGAAGAATTTATGTTTCCCAACCCAATAGATGAATTAGCATCAGAACCAGGCTTCCAAACACGAGAAACATGGCTCATCTCATGAATGGATTTCTCACGACAAGGTTGCAGTGAGTTTTCATCTTCATGGGTTTTCACAGAAGAATTGCTATCAGCTGGGACTGGTTTAACAAGATTCCAACCATTTGATCTATTGAATGGCTCACCACTACTATTACCTGATGATAAGTTGTGTTGCTGGGTCCAGGAACCTGATATACCTTTTTCATTAATTTCTGAACCTGAAGAATTAGCAGCATTACCATAAATATGACTACCTTCAGCAAATGGCTTCTGCTGAGGGCTGCTACCCAACCATTTGCCTCTTTCTAAAAACTGGGGAATCGGTCTTTGAGAAGAATCAGTCTGTAGTCTGTCATGTTCATGTGAAGTATCAACACCCGACTGATGAAATCCAGGAACACCAGAGTAGCTTATAGCATTACTGGGCCTAGTAACATCATCAGCCTGAAGAAAAGGTCTTGAGTTCATAGTGGAAGTAGATTGCAAATTGTCTTCAGCCCAGACTGATTGCTGTTTATTGTTATCAATGGTGGAAGGCCGCTCATTTCCAGGTAGACGTTCAGTATTCCGGAAACTTAGACCACTCCACTCTTCCTGTATACCCATATCACCACTAGAAGTTTCAGCAACAGCAGACTGCATAAGTGCACTCCAACTCCCACTCTGCATAGATGGAATTCCACCAAAACCATCTGAACCCTCCAGCATACTGAAACCTCCCGTGTTCTTGCCAAATATATCCCAAAGATTGTCATCTGAACCAAACAAAATCTTCTCTTCAGTTGGATCTAGGGTAGCCACATTCTGTGAAGGAGCAACCTGAACTACCATCTTGTCCTGTGATGCCTCTGATGATCCAGGTAGTTCTTGCCTCCCATGAAATTCTTGCATTGGTAAATTTCTTTGCTCAGAATTCACTTGCTGCAAGTTCTCCATGTTAAGTCCACTATTTATACCATGAACAACAGGACTAAACATACTTTTTCCTTGAATGTCCTGTCTTGAGACTGAAGTTTCATCATTTGTGTTAGTTTGATCTGAAAATGCTGCATACTGATTAGATGGAAAGGAATTACCACTAGCTGATATATGAGGCACTGCAGGCTTCTCCCCTTGAACATGAGAATACTGGTGTGGGATAGAAACCTGTGACATTGAAGGCTTATCTACTTGAACATGAGAATACAGGTTAGGAGCAACTCTTGAGCTGGAAACTGGAAGGCCATAAAGAGATTGATCCCCCTGATTAGGAACTAAACCCATTAAGCGCAATGCCTGTCCTTGTTCAGGAGATAACATAAGTCCATTAGAGGACCCTTGCATAACTGGAGATGCACCACGCTGGAGCCAATTTGCGTTAGTTGCCATAACTTCAGGCTGCCACATAAGTTTAGATGGCTCATTGATGGGAATGCCATTGATAAGAGATGCAGAATGGTTACCAACAGTCTGTTTTGAAATAGATGAAGCTGGGTTCATAGAACTCTGTTGCCTTGCTTCTAGTTGACGCAATTGTTGCTGCCTCTGAAATTCTTGCATCTGCGTGAGCATTACTTGCTGCTGTAATAGCTGCATATCATTTATCCCTGTCTGCTGCCTCGGCAAAGACTGCAACATGTCAGGATGCCGACCACTTATTTGTTGTTGACCACCAAAGAAGTCAAAATTGACAGGAGATTCAGCAACATCAGATCTTGTCATGTTTTTCTTATAGAGTTCCAGACCACTCCCTTGTGATTCTAGGGCTGATATTCCTCTTGGTAGGCTGTGCCAATCAGATTCTGTATCCACTCCCAAAATGCTAGTTTCATTTTGCCTTGTTGGGAAGGCATGTTGTCCCTGCATATAGCCATTGACAGCTATTTGTTGGTTGTGTGGCTGATGTCTGCCAGACTCAGGCCTCAGATTTGATTGTGTTAGGTTCAAACCATGACGCAGATGTGAAGAGCTTGAGTGTGCGGGCTCAGGATCTTTATGTACCAAAAACAAAAATCTCTTTAACAACAGATAATAACACTTCAAAACACACAACAGAAGTAAACATTAAAATTGCAGTTTTGAGTGATGTATAACCACAATCAATATATAGAAATGAATAAATTATACAAGACATGGCAATGACAGATGAAGCATTATAAAACTTATAAATATAATATATAGAATTCTACCTGATTGCTGTAAATTGTAATTCTTCAAATTGGAAAGAAGAGCTGCACCAGTTGGTCTCTGATTACCAACCCACAAATGGTTGCTTAACCCTGGCCAGTTTCCTTCAACAGCTGGAGAATGATACTGGCCCTGGGACAAGTTCTCTTGGCCAAAAAAATTATGGACCCTGTCTCCTACTTCGTTTCCAGGCATAGATAATCCAGCCCAAAATTATTCAGTAGCCAACTATTTGAAAGAAAAAGGGCACCTGGTCAATCATGAAACAAAGTTTAAATCTGTAAAATCCTATATAAGAGAAAGATCAAAGTTCTCCAAATAGAAGGCTGTTCAAAAACACACCTCTGAAAAACCACCATAATTCCTGAGAGTTAAAAAGGTCCTGCAATCAAAATCCATGTTGTGCATATTAACTACGAGGATGGTTAAGAGAAGAAATGGTAGGATAACAATTACTCATATATGACACAAGATGCCAAACCTAAGCTAATCAAATAATTCTGATGTAATAAAAAGAAATTACATTATTCAACCAAAATTCATCATCTCCCATATGTATTTTATGTTGAGTATTTGTGCACAACAATGAAACACAAAACACTCTGATATACAAGCAATAAGTCTAAAAAATGGTGCTGCCAAATGAAATTGCCTAATCAAACAACAGTCTTTGAGCTTCCTTCTAGCATCTCTAGTTAGGCATGCTTGTGGTGCAATCGACAACACTTGATGGAGCATCTATACTTCCATAAGCCAAACTGTATCAAATGTTTCAGCGAAGTAGATGGCAAAGCATACTTAATAACACTAATTGCATCAAATCAGCAATATAGTTTATCAGGTTATATATCTCAATTTATCACTTGACAACTACCAGAAGCTTACCCTTATTATTCACCCCCTGAGCTTAGTATTTCATTTCGAAGTGGCAGAACCACAGTCCACAGACAGGTTAAGAAACCCCACCTTAAAGCTTCTAGTTTGCAATCCATTCATGAAATTCCTTTTTCTCTATTGAGAAGTAGGTGTTTTTCCAATCACTTCAACACTATTTTCTATCTTGTTATGTCATGCTAAGACCTCCTGTTGTTTTATGTACAACTTATCAACCATTAGACAAGTTTATAAATCCTTTGCCCAGTGAAAATCACAAAGATGGAATTTATTCCAAAATCAAATAAATATAAACTCAAGCCTTTTCCTTTTCTCCAGTGCGTATAGATACAAAATCCGTTTTTACTACCCAAGCTAAGACTAAATGGGTATAATCAACTCACATAAACTGCTCACACGATTCATATGCTTCTTAAACAAAAACACAAAAGATGGGTTAAAGTAAATGTTACATGTTGCTTCTTCCCACCAGACCACACTGCAAGACCTTTGGCTTATCTCAAACTTCACAATGTCTTGAAGGCATTAAAAACCCTGGTAGCACTTGAACATATTTTGACTTTGATTAATCAAATGGACACGCCCTTTTGATTTGCTTAGGAAAATATATGTCTGTTTATAGATGTGCATCTATATACAAACGTATTAACTAGAGAATGCAGAATAATTTCATATTTTATTTTATTATATATCAAGATCAAGATGTTAATGATTACAGGCAGCACTAGGCATAGAAATTAGAGTATCTTTTTTGGCCATGTGTCTTACATCATTTAAGTTAAGGAAAAATAATGACATGAAAAGAAAATTGGAGAGAAGTTATCCAACTTTACAATAGATTATGTAGTCACCTTGTCTAGTAGAATTATTGACTGAACCATTCCCAGTAAATGTAAAAATGGCAACCAAACAAATTTTGACTGAGCAAATCAAGTTGCATCAACTCTTTTCTTAAGCACATTTTTCTTCACAAAGATATCTTGCAAATAGGCGCTAATAAATGCTCTCTCTCTTATCAATGCCCCCTTATGTATACATTTTATTTCCTTTAATTAGAGCAACAACTGAGATGGAAAAGGAAAACTAAGTCAAACAACACAATATATTCCTTTCATAGAACATCAAGACAGGTTAACACCTATTGGCAGGCATCTAGGTTGCTGCCGCAAAGTGACATTTAAAGGCAAAGTCAATTGACTTTCAAACCAAGAAATGAAACATCAATTAGGAGAATTCCAGATTTAACTTCAATTAATGAGCATCTTAGACAGCAAACAATGACAAATTAGATGACTTGTACAACACATTCAAATAACCGAAACATTATAAGCAATGGCCAACTGACAAATATGAAAAAGAAATCTGAATATTCATGCCCTGATTTATATATGTATGCCATATATATGATAAAGAAACCGTTCTCTTTCATTTTCAATAGAATACCAAGGGTAGGTAGAGCGATATAAAACCAAGCTCATATTTTGGAGTCATAATTTAGACATTCCTTCTCAGAATTTCAGAACCCATGACTAGAAGGAAGACAATGAAGCAAATACTGACAGACAGAGAGGAGGAAACCACAAGAAGAAAAAAAAATATACATAATCAAATATGTACAAGCCATGGTTAAAAATTCTCGGTTGAGAGGAATGGGAGGAAGCAAACTACATGAACTCAATTACTGTTATTTTTCCCCACTTCCGCAGCAGCTGAGCACATGCCAAACTAGAAAATTACTTCAAAATCTCATATTTATTACCAAAATATATAAGATCGGAAACACGGCACAATTCCAGCTCACAACTGGCATTTAAATTGACAACACAACACAAAACAACTATATAAGCTTCCCAAATCCTGCCCAGCACAAAACACCAGACACCTAAGCATAGATTTGCTTTTTCCCTAAACTAACATTTCCTGGGAAGTGAAGGCTAGGGTTTTCAGACATAAAAACATAGTCCATAAACTCACAGTGACATTCAGAAGCCTCCATTGAAGCTCAAAAATGATCCACTGAGTCTGTTCGAGAGCCAAGTGTTAGGGTTTGGAGCGGAGAAGGAGAAACAGACGTCTTTGAGTTCAGACAGATAAAGTGATCGAAATAGTGCAAATTTTTCAACGAACAGAGGCACAAAACCGAGGTTCGGACCGAAACTAAGGTTCGGATAAACAGGCTGAGTGCTTTGGATCCGAGGCTGAGCCGTTTCTCGCTAATTGCGAAGCGTTTAAAACGGGGTGTAGCAAAAGAGCAGCCGAAGAGGGGAAGAAGATGGACATGTGAAGGGTTGTTGAGGGTAAATGGAAATTATGTGGCCATCCAATTGGAACCCGACACATGGCAGGTCTAGGCTGGAGCCCACAGTGACAATCTCCTTTTTATAAAAGAAAATTTGTGGTATTAATCGTTACTCTTTTTTTTTTCTCTCGTACCGTTATTAAATCGTTAATACTGAAACATACCTTTCCTGAAATGTTCAGCCGTTTTAAGCTAATGTAGCCAAGTGTACGGTATATAAATGGTTTTAATTTAATTAAAAATTTTAATTTTCAATAATAATAATTAATATTTTATATAATATCAAATACCGTCCATAGCTATGAACAGTTCTCATATTAAAAATAACCTTAATGTCTCTTATAAAAAAAAATATTACCGTTAACTGTTGGGCTTTCATTCAAATTAGTCATGTCTAACGTAGTATATCCCTTAATAAACTGAGTAGTATAATGCTACTAAGGACGTCCAAGCGCAACTCCCTCCCGTCTTCTCCTCTTGATATTATCGGTTCCGTGTTTCGTAGAATTTAGGTTAGTTTGAAAGCGAAGGATGCTTTTGATAGTTCAATACCTTGTTGCAAGGCGCATCTTACACTTAATTAATTAAATTTTAAAGAAGATACAATTACTCTTGTAATGTAATATATAATAGATATAAAGTTATATAATTATTCTCTCAAATTTCATTTTAATAATATTATAACACTTTTTTTTTATGAAAAATCATCCGGTATATAATCCGGCTAATAAAAGTTAACATCTGAATGGAGATTTATTTTAATATTCATGTTCTTTAATTACAGAATTGGATTTCATTTCCTTATATTTTTCATTGACTTATCTGAACTCAAATCACTGCAAGGATATTTTTAAAAACAGAAATAATTTAGAGGGGATTAATTTTTGCACCACACCAGATTAATTTAAATTAATTTTCGCACGTGCAAAAATCAATCCCCTAATTTAAAACACTTAGCAAAGATTACTGGATTAGACCGTCTCAGTCGGTCGGTGCCAACTTCTATGTGGCTGGGCTCATTAGAAATTCCCATTGGGCTAGGGCACGAACGGGCCGAACCTTGAATCCACAAGAAGTAAGCGGTGGATTTTACAAAAATCTAGAAACTTCCCCTCGATTCACCTAAAAATATCCAAAATTAATTACCAAAAACGAAATCCGAAATTATATGCATCGTAAATTCGTCTTCCTGTTTTTGGCCAACTAATAAATATCGGAAAACAACAAAACAAGATGAATGACGTATTATTATATCTACCATTGATGAAGCTTTGTCCTACACAGTAACTAATCCTACGGCTAGATATATTACAGCTGTGCGCGGGTAATATCTCCACGTTGCGTTAGGAATAGTAATGTAGTCGTTGGGAAAAGCGCAAACAGAAAACGAATGGACTCATCTAGGAGTTTCTACATTGCCCTGTGAAACGTCCAGAGGTTCTCTAGATGTCGCCTTTGGATCAACAAATAGGCTTTCATGCTTCTTAGAGCTTCACTCTCAGAGTAAATCAACCATTGAAAACACTCTTTTATTTTATACTTCAGAAAGCCAACGTCACGGGGAATTGTATATATTGCTGTTGTTATTTGATTCGGTTCATTCAACGAAGGCGTCAAGCTTTGTCATATAACCAATTTTGGATCCTCTTGTCTCTCCTCTGTTTTTTTTGCTATAGACCATTCCGGTTAAAGGTATGTCAAGTTCTTTTCATCTTTACTTGAGGTCTATTCCTGAAGGGCATGTTTTGTTTTGGACGAAAACAGTTGTTATTTCTCATTGTTCTTGTTGAATTTTCTTTTTCTCACCGTAGTTACAAGGAGGATTCCTGCTTGCAACCTGTTTGTGGGAATGATTCAGTACTATTAACATGCGTCAGTCGATACAAGTAGAAGTAGTAGAGTCTCCTTTTTAATATATTGGAGAGTAAACAGAGCCTCACAAGCTTTTCGATTTCAATTGGGTAATGTAGTGGTACAACGCCTTTGGATGCTTGTGGTGGTTAACTGGTGATGATCCTTGATTTTTGATGCTGTAGCCGTGCTACAGCAGCATGAACATAATTTTTTTGTATTATTGATCTTCTTAATTTTTGTAATTCTCATTTTGTCTAGACTCCAAAATCTAATGGTGGAATAAATCCTCGTTCTTGAAAGAAGAGATATATATTTACTTTTCTCTCTGGAAAAGTGCATCTGTTTTATTCTTCCTGGTTTTAGGTGGTGCTTTGCACTGTCTAGTTTTCCTACAAAATGTACCGTCCCTTAGACAGATCAGTTTCATAGCATAAATATAAATATTATCTGCCCGAGTATAAATTCTGGATCATTATTTGCTTGCCATAGTATACGTTGTTTTATTTTTATTTTTATTTTTTTTCTTTTCTCAATGTGAAAATTCAAGTTCTCAATCGTAGTTTGGTGTACCAATCTTTCGTAGGTTCCAAGAGACAAAAATGAATCCTGATAAGTTTACCCACAAGACCAATGAGGCTATCCACGGGGCTCATGGATTGGCAATGAATGCTGGCCATGCTCAATTCACTCCTCTTCATCTTGCAGTTGCTCTTATTTCTGATCCTACTGGTATTTTCTTCCAAGCAATTTCCAGTGCAGCTGGGGAAGAAGCTGCACGAGCTGTGGATAGAGTTTTCAATCAGGCATTGAAGAAATTGCCATGTCAGTCTCCTCCTCCCGATGAGATACCGGCAAGTACCGCACTTATAAAAAGCATTCGGAGGGCACAAGCAGCACAAAAGTCACGTGGAGACACTCATTTAGCAGTTGATCAGTTGATTCTGGGTCTTCTTGAAGATTCCCAAATTGGGGACTTACTCAAAGAAGCTGGTGTTGCGACGGCAAGAGTAAGATCAGAGGTTGAGAAGCTTCGTGGGAAGGAGGGGAAAAAGGTTGAAAATGCTTCTGGGGATACAACTTTCCAAGCTTTGAAGACTTATGGGCGAGACCTTGTCGAGCAAGCAGGTAAGCTTGATCCGGTAATTGGACGTGATGAAGAAATAAGAAGGGTGGTTATAATTCTTTCAAGGAGGACAAAGAACAATCCAGTCCTCATTGGAGAGCCAGGGGTTGGTAAAACAGCTGTGGTGGAAGGTTTGGCGCAGAGGATTGTCAGAGGGGATGTTCCAAGTAATCTTGCAGATGTGAGGCTTATAGCATTAGACATGGGTGCTTTAGTTGCTGGTGCAAAATACAGGGGAGAATTTGAAGAGCGGTTAAAGTCAGTTCTGAAAGAAGTGGAGGAAGCTGAGGGGAAAGTGATACTTTTTATTGATGAAATTCACCTAGTTCTTGGTGCGGGACGAACTGAGGGCTCAATGGATGCTGCCAACCTCTTCAAACCAATGCTGGCTCGGGGTCAGCTTCGATGCATTGGAGCTACCACCCTTGAGGAATATAGGAAATATGTAGAGAAAGATGCAGCATTCGAAAGAAGATTCCAGCAAGTTTATGTAGCCGAACCTAGTGTGGCTGATACAATCAGCATCCTTCGTGGGCTGAAAGAACGATATGAAGGTCATCATGGTGTTCGAATTCAGGATCGTGCTCTAGTCCTTGCAGCCCAATTGTCAAGTCGATACATTACAGGTTTGTACCTTGTTTGGAATCGTGTTTTTGGTGGAATAGCTTAGACTAGCCTTCGGTTTGATTTTGTTATTTTGATTGCATATTTGTATGTTGATGCAATTAAGTTTTTTCTTTGTTGGTCCAGGTCGTCATCTTCCGGATAAAGCAATTGATTTAGTTGATGAGGCCTGCGCAAATGTGAGGGTTCAACTTGATAGTCAGCCTGAGGAAATTGATAACCTTGAAAGGAAGAGGATGCAGCTTGAAATTGAACTGCATGCACTTGAGAAAGAAAAGGACAAAGCAAGCAAAGCCCGTTTAGTGGATGTAAGTATTGCTTCTTGAGCAATTTGAAATCTATTGAGGTATTTATTTCTCATCTTATTTTTTCTCTTTTTATGCTGAGTCTGATTCATTTGGTTGTGTTCAGGTGCGAAAAGAACTTGATGACTTGAGAGACAAACTCCAACCTTTGATGATGAAGTATAGGAAAGAGAAAGAAAGAATTGATGAAATCCGCAGACTAAAGCAGAAACGAGAGGAACTCCTGTTTGCTTTACAGGAGGCTGAGAGGCGATATGATCTAGCCAGAGCTGCGGACCTGCGTTATGGGGGCATTCAGGAGGTGGAATCTGCAATTCAAAAGCTTGAAGGTAACAGTGAGGGGAATTTGATGTTGACAGAGACTGTTGGACCAGAACATATAGCTGAGGTAGTAAGTCGTTGGACTGGCATACCGGTGACAAGGCTTGGTCAGAACGAGAAAGGAAGGTTAATGGGACTCGCAGAGAGATTGCACCAGAGGGTGGTTGGACAAGACCAAGCAGTTAATGCTGTTGCAGAAGCAGTGTTGAGGTCAAGAGCTGGGCTAGGAAGACCTCAACAACCGACCGGTTCGTTCTTATTCTTGGGTCCAACTGGTGTTGGCAAGACCGAGCTCGCAAAGGCTCTTGCTGAGCAACTCTTTGATGATGAAAATCAGCTGGTGAGAATTGACATGTCTGAGTACATGGAACAACACTCTATTTCACGGTTGATTGGTGCACCACCAGGGTATGTAGATTTTCTAATTTACGTAAATTGTCATTTTTGGTATGAAAAGATCTTCTGAATTTCTACGTTGGGACAATCAGGTATGTCGGACATGAGGAGGGAGGTCAGCTAACTGAAGCAGTGAGGCGTAGACCTTACAGTGTGGTACTTTTTGACGAAGTGGAGAAAGCACATACATCTGTGTTTAATACTCTACTTCAGGTCTTGGATGACGGTAGATTAACTGATGGCCAAGGCCGCACTGTGGACTTTAGAAACACTGTTATCATCATGACCTCTAACCTTGGAGCAGAGCATCTATTGAGTGGACTTTCAGGAAAATGTCCCATGCAAGTAGCGCGTGATCGAGTTATGCGGGAGGTATCTTTCATTGCTTACTACTTGATATAAAAGCAAATACTCATTTTCTTCTTCACGGGGCTCTCTATGGTAACCTATATATTGTGTCTTGTGTCTACAGGTGAGAATGCACTTTAGACCGGAATTATTGAATCGCCTTGATGAGATTGTGGTGTTTGATCCACTCTCGCATGATCAACTAAGAAAGGTCGCAAGGTTACAAATGAAGGATGTTGCGAGTCGTCTTGCTGAGAGGGGAATTGCCTTGGCAGTGACTGATGCAGCTCTGGACTTCATACTGGCGGAGAGTTATGATCCGGTTGGTATCATCGTATTCAACTTCAACATGTTTGGTTACTTTATGTCGCTCAGAAAATGAGATACTTAACTGATTTCAAACTTTTACTTGTAGGTTTATGGTGCCAGGCCGATTAGGAGATGGCTTGAGAGGAAGGTGGTGACAGAACTTTCAAGGATGCTTGTGAGAGAAGAAATTGATGAGAACTCGACGGTTTATATAGATGCCGGGCCCAAAGGGAACGAGCTGGTCTACCGTGTAGAGGACGGAGGATTGGTCAATGCAGCGACTGGGCAAAAGTCAGATATTTTGATTCAGATACCTACTGAGCCAAGAAATGAGGTTGCTCAGGTAATAAAGAAAATGAAGATGGAAGACGATGAGGAGATGGAAGAAGAGTGAAGTGCTTGTTTCATGCGAAGATATAGGTTTTTTTTTTTTTTTTTTTGTTGGGACACCGGATTGGCTTGAGATGATGTTGTTTTTTGTTATTTCCGCTTCCTTTTCTCCTCTTTTAAAATGAAGAACCCCTGCAATAACAGTTTTAATGTCATCAACCTGTAAATTGCTTTTCGTAAGTTGACAAGAATTATCTTTCAAGATACATAACAGTTGGCCTGTTATCGTTTGATTATTGGTTTTGCTCGCGTTTTCTTTTTGGGTTAATCATTGTTGCAAGTAAATGGAAAGACGTAACAGGTTGTTGCCGTCTGACGTTGTCTCACTATGTATCCCTGTTCTTGGTGCTTCCCCTCTTATTCCCTTCTTCGAACTTAACCCCATTTTTACTTGTTTTTCCTTTCATATATTAACCTAATTTAGTAATTTAATTTCTTTACTCTCTTAGTCCTCCATGGGTTACAAGTTTTATAATTGCATTTGGAAATACAGATTTATAGAATATTATATGGTATTTTGAATATTATTATATAAGTAATTATAATAGTTAAAATAATTATAAGAGATTTAAGGTTCAAAAATTTTACAATTAATTAGTATAAGATTTAAGGATTTAGGATTTGGTTTTAGAGATTATTATAAAAGTATTTTTGTCATAAAATTAAAAATTTTAATTTTTATAATTTATTATATAAAGATATTTTTTCCTAAAATTATAAAAATTTAATATTATGTTTATTATAAAAATATTTTTGTCAGGTTTAATTTTATTAAAAATAATTAAAAGAATTCGGTATAAGTTTATTTTTACAAAAATCATAAGTTATTTTTATAAATTTTCTCAAATACTTATCATATTTAATTAAAAAATTTATACAATAAAAGAAAATTCAAATAAACTCTTCATGCGGGAAAAAATTTGTACAGTAATTTGTAGTATCAAGTAAGGGGTAATCTTGACAATCACTGATGTCAAAATAAGCGCTTATACATGTCAAACACGGACTTATGGATCCAAATAGTTTCCATATACATTTATAAATACCAATGAGATTACGTTTTATAAATGAGAAAAAGACTTTTAAAGTCAGTTTGATTTTATTTTTTCAAAGAGTATGTTTGATAACATATGCTAGATGACGTTGTACAGCCTTCTTGTTGACAACAATTGCTAAGTAGTTGAATACTCATTCTGTGTAAGACTCGTTCTTTGTTTTAACTTCATTGTAAGTCCTAGACGCCAAACTCTGTCGGTAGCAAATATAAATCTATTAATTAAAAAAAAAAAAAAAGGTAGGGCCAAGAAAATGGTGTTTGAAGAAATCTGACAAAGATGTCGAAGATGACGACGGGAGAGGAAAGTAAATGGTAAATAATGACTGCGGTTTTACCATGTATTTGGTCATAAAGATGTTTTATTTACACTATATTTTTCTCAACCAGTTGCAAGCATTGCTACCTAACTTTAAATATTTGCGGCTGTGCTAATCGAACGTAGCAATTCAACCTTCAAGGAGAGATCTAAGCACTGCTACCTAACTTTAAATATTTGTGGCTGTGCTAATCGAACGTAGCAATTCAACCTTCAAGAAGAGATCCAAGCACTGCTACCTAACTTTAAATATTTGTGGCTGTGCTAACCGAAAGTGGCTATTCAACGTTCAAGAAGAGATGTACTGTGTACGTGCATTCATAATTGCATACCTCTTTCTCTATCTTTTTTTTTTTTTAATATCTTCTATTTATTATTTACTCTTATAAATACACTTAAAATAAAGAATTTTTATTGGGATGTAGAAGATCGGATGTGCAATTGACATTTCCTTTCTAGAATTAGCATACCATTTCCGGAATTGGGTAAGCGACTTTTTTTTACTAAGTACCCATAGTTCCTCACGTTTGAGCATTGAGTTGAAACTTTCAATGACAAAAAGGGTGAGTTCAGTAAATTTGTTAGAAAATAATAATAAATAGAACAAAACAGAAAATTTTTAAAGTTTCCATGCCCACTTCCATTTCTTTAGAAGGAGGAAAGTGTCCATCCAATTTGAACGCGGTCCGCCTCAGGGGTATTCTGACATCACGGATGTCGAAATAAGCGCTTGTCCATGTAAAACACCGACTTATGGAACCAAATATGTAATTTCCTTATAAATTCATACCAACTTAATTACCATTTGATTATACTAACGTGGTTACGTTTTATAAACGACAAAAGAAAATTAGTGTCAAGTTTTATTCTGTGAACAACCTTATCGTTGACAAGATGGTAGAACAATCCATAATCCATAATTGATATTCATACCTGTAAAACTCGTTCTTCGTCTCCTACAGTTGAGCATTTATGACATGCATGACTCGTTCGTTTTCTTAATTTCAATCTCAACTATGGTATTTAATTCTGTATTATTTGATCAATTAACAAAAGAGTAAATATTTAATTTTATATTTAAATTTTTTATTAATTTAATTTTTTACATTTAAATTTTTAATTAATTTTATTCTTCACACTTTAAATTTATTAATTTAATATTTTATTTTTAAATTTTTTTATTAATTTTATTTTTTAAATTTATTAATATTTTTTAAGTGTGAGTATTTAAATTGATAATTTTAAATATAAATAATTAAATTGATAATTTTAAAATTTAATAATAAAAATTTAAATATAAAGTAACAAAATAAAGATTTCCTCTTAATAAAATGAAACGTAGCCATATCTCTCTTTCTGTTTTTGTTTTTTTCCTTTCAGTGGAAGATGGCAAGATTGCTGGGTGTACATTAATCAGCGGTTAGCAGAATATATCGAACCTTTCTAATGCGAAAGTGATATGTGGAGGTAGCTGGTGTATGATGATCGAGCTACCCGGGTTGCGAAGATTTTTTATATTTGAATACTATATAGTGTTACTTTTCTTGCCACTTGAATTGTCTCTTTTCTCATCAAACTTTACAACAGCAAGTTAACAATGTGAATGCAAAATTATCAAAAAAAACAAAAAACAATGTGAAAGCAACGGTGACAGGTATTCTAATGGTGGTGCGCAGGTAGCAGCTGGCAAGTATATGCCTTTATCGCGGTCCCTTCTAGAAGATAGTATTATCATCTACTTGCGCATTCGTGCCTTGTTTATTATTATTATTATTATTTATTTTATTTTTTGATAGAGCTTCGTGCCTTATGATAAGAGGTTTTTTTTTTTTTTTTTCCTGTCATTTTGTCCTTCGGGTATTAAGAATTAAAGGCGTTGTATTTATAAGATTTAAGTTTGAATATCATCATTAATATTTTTAAGTAAAAATTACAAGTATCATTTTAATTTTTCTTAAAACTTTGTATTATACGTCAACCCTTTTTAATGCTAAATTTTGAGGTAAAAATGAATATTTTTCTTTTTTCTATATGGAGAGCGTATCTTATAATTTTTTTCAGACTAAGAATTGGTCAATATATAACACCAACAAAGACTAGCATGATTAAAAGATATACTTGACTTTTTTAATATTTGATTGCGTAACTGCTTTCTTGATTTAATCGTGTCTAGGCTCAATTCGTAATTTAGCTTTGGGGTAATTACAGTTAGCTCATTATGATTCACTATAGGTTCTCCCCTGCCTTGTCCTTAAAGTTCACTTTTTCTTAGTAAGTTGAAAAAAAAAAATAGAGACAAAAAAAAAAGAAAAAAGTCAGAGACTTACAAGTTTGTGTCATATGTATACACACACGCCAAGGAAAATAATGTATGTACACTTCTTTTTCTTTTTGATCATAACATATGCACATTTTTTAATGCTACGGAAAATTAATTAAGGTCATCAGCGGCAGAAATAACCATCTTAACAGTGTCCTTAACTATCTTTTTTTCTTCAATGCAAATTCTAAGCTGGTATGCAATTCTATCGTACCCTACGCTTAATTTTGGGTTTTTCATATATTTATTTTATCGATATTTCTATAATATCATATAAAAAGGCATTTATATAAAAATATGTATATATAAAAGAAAAAAGTGTCGATATTTATGTCATTAATCAAAACAAAATTAAAATTATTAACCAACAAATTTGTGGATATTTATGCTAACAAATGTTTGATTATTAGTTACATGGAAAAGACGGTTAAAAAATATGTGTTTAATTTAATGGTTTTTATCTGATAGAAAATAATTAGTTTCTAGCTATTCATTAAAGAGAACCCTTAATACATATTAAGCAAGAAATTGCAAGCCACTATATGGTTTTAAGTAGTTTTTAAGAAATTTAAATTCTTTTATACAAAATAAAATTACTAAAAAGAACAAAATCAGCACACCTCTTTTTTTTTTTTATAAAAAATAAATCTCAAGCACACCCAAATTTAACCAGATAGTTCTTAGCGTGTAAGTAGATCAAAATTATGAAATACAATACATTTTTACTTTAAAATTATCATAAATTTCAAGTTATCTGTGGCCATCTTTCGCATATTGATTAATAGAAGAACCAACCCGCTTTTCACGGTCCAGGACTCGTATTCTGTCTTATATTAATTAAAGTAAATGGAAATTAATGTTGACTTATAGTGCTCTTTGAAATTTCTGAGACTACGACCCCAAGGTTATGTCATATAGAAGAACCATCAACTGAAATTTACAAGTTTTTTACATTAATAGTAACCAAAATGCAAGATATGAGAATGAATGATTTCAAAATTACCCATTTCCATAATAAACCAAACATCATACATGCCCTCAAAGTTTTATTACCTCGTACGTTAGGTCGGGAATCCCTATCTACCTCCACGAGTCTGCTCTGACGACTTATTGGGAATTAATTATCTTGGCTACTTTTCCTAAAGATAGCAAGTTAAATACTTTTCTATGACGATCTTCTTGAAAGTAAATCGTTTGTATACTTTGAATCTTGAAAATGAAATAAATTGCAAAAAATCCTGACAAATAATAGTTATAGCTAGACAACTACTCCCTTCTTTTCAAAACTATTATAATTTAAGGTAAAATATTATTATATTATATAATATTTTGACTAAAATAATTTCATTTAATAATGTGTGTCTGAAAAATATGATGTATAAAAAAGTGATAATTATTAAATAAAAATAACTAAAAATTGACCAGACTTTCAAATTTTAAAAGAATAAAAGCTTTGAGAAAAAAAAAATCTAAAACTATACATGTCTACCAAAAATACAAAAAGAATAAAGTCTACCAGAAAACCATTGGCTGCTGATGCAGAAAATCCACGGCTTGTTTATAAGTAGAGGACTGAAAATAATAACAGCTGGGAAGAAAAATTAGCGTCAATTTTGTGTTTGAAATTAAGGAATAAAGAAAAAAAAAATCATAAACGAGCATGTGAGTTATACATATGACCTTTTATTTCTTTTCCTCTCTTTTATTGTCTATGACACACACATATTAGATAACTCAAATTTTCAAAGAGTTATGTAAGACACAAACACCATTAAGAAGATGAACCTTAGCATGAACAAAACAAAAAACCGTACACGTGAATTTACTAAGCTGCCAGCTCACAGCATGGTCCCCAAAAATTTAAAAAAATTCTTGTCTTATTTTTCGAATCTAGTAAAAGATTTATCTTTTTGATAGGTAGTAAAAGATTTATTGATTCCATCAACTCTCTATTTTGCAAGTTCAGTTATAGATAAAGAATTAATTACCAGATAAAAAAATAATAATAATTACAATGCAGTTAGATTGACAATCTAACTTTTCGCTATTAAGTGTGGTGAAAGATGACATTATGCGAATAAGAAGCTCATTTCCATTATGTTTGTTTTATGGAATGATTTAATGTGAGAATAAAAAAAGAAATAAAAAAATAAGAAGTTCTATTATCATGTTTAGCATGTAACAGAATGAATGAATATTTTCTTTGACATGTAAAAAAAAAATATAGCAAAATGACTAAATTAATTTTCATAATTTTTAATAAATAAATAAACAAATTCCATCTAATTTTTTGATAGGGTATTTTTAGTAATAATAATTTTTTTTTTATGTGATGCATTCAATACTACCAATTATTTGGTATTAATACTTTTCTTAAATTTGAAAAATAAAACATTCCTAAAATGTTAATTTCCCATAATAGGAATAGCCAAATACGCAAGATATAAAAATAGAGCATTCAAGCTGTCAAACAAAAAAAAAAAAAAAATAGAGCATTCAAAGATTACCTAATTTTGTGAACCAAACATGGTCTGAATTCCTATGGGTATCAAGATGTGATAACCAAACTGCTGATGCATTGGCATGTTCTAGTAGGGGCCTTTCTTCTATGGCCATGCAGTTGGATTATCCACCACCATTTATTGTATGGGATAAAATCACCTACCTTACTTGTTATCTTAGAGTTGGCTTTTTTAGGTGTTTTCACAAAACATTATGATATAGCACATGTTTGTGATAATTCAATTGTTATTTAACATAGATATAATAGGGAAGTTAAATCCTTATTATTCTATCTTATATCTTGATACTTTTGATTAATCTTTAAATTATAAAATAATATTATAACTCCATAACTATGTACTAAACTAATTGATCGAAATATATTGAGATAAGAAATGAGATAACATATTATGTCCCTTATTGTAGATGCTATCTCCCTAGCTTTTGAGTAAGGGAGGAGTACTTAATGCACTCTCTATTCTTTTTTAGGATCCGTTTGGTACGTATAAAAGAAAAGGGAGGGAAAGAAGTGTGCTTTACTTTATCTCGTTTTATATTATTTGGTAGCTTTAAGGTAAAATAAAGTTTATTTCCTCATGATACAACTTTCTATCACTTGGAGGTTACAACTTTCTTTTCAAATTTGAAAGAAAATCAAAGAAAGGAAAGGAAATAAATTTGTATTTAAAAAAATTAACTTATAAAATTAAAATTACATTATATAACTTTGTATATTGATCAAAGTTTTAATTTTTTAATTATAAAATTAAAATTAAATTATAAAAATTATAAATATAAAATTATATTATAAAATTAAAATCACATTAAAGTTTGTATATCAATCTAAGTTATAAAATTAAAATTACATCATAAAAGTTTTTTTTTTTTTTAATATCAACCATGAAATCTATGATAATCAAATTGAGAAATAAAAACTTTTTTTATCTATATAAATTTTAAGAGAATGATAAATTTATACTTACACAAAAATATATATTTTATTCATTTAATTTTTCTGTACAAGTCAAACATTATAAAAAAAAAAAAAAGATTTACTTATCTTTTTATTACGTACCAAATAGACAAAAGTGCTATCATTTTCCTTTTCATTTATTTAATTCATTTCATTTTCTATTCTTTTATTTTTATTAAAGCGTCCCAAACATACCCTTACTTATCTCCTCTCATATGTTATTTTAAACCATATACTTTTTATTAAGAAGAGTGACTTCAATAACACCCTTAATAAATAAATAGCATCTTTTCATTAAAAAAAAAAAATCCCCACAATATTACCGAAAACACTGCCCTGAAATGTGGGTCTAGAAAAGAGTTAACGCACTCCCCAATTCCCCATGTGCCTCAAGGATCATAAAATAATGTATGGCTCCTCATGCCGGACCATACATTCTTCACCTTACTTTCTAAACAGAATCGTTGAGACCAGATGACGAAAACAATTTATCTTTTTAATCTATATATATTTTTAGAAAATATAGCCAATAACTAAGACAAAAAGTGCTGAAAAAATCCCAACTAAAATGTACAAAGCATAATAAACAATTTATAGTTAATTAAGTATACTAACACAATAATTTCTAAAAAGTTAAAAACAAAAAAAGAAAATAATTTTCAACGTCAAAAGGTATTTCTATATAATCAGGAAAGTTTTCTGAAACATAAAAAGGAAATTTGTTCCGTTTCAGGAACGATTATTGGGTATCTTGATTTTTATATTGACAGGGACAAATATATAAACAGACACTGTTTGTAGTTAATAATTTCGAAGGAAACAGGCTTGTTATAAGTGACCTTTTGTAGTTTCCCCGTAGGAGGAATATACATAACCAACAGCCAAGCCTTCAACAATTAACTTTCAAGTGTTTATAATAAGTACTGTGCCCCTGATGATTTTACCTAACAGGCTAACAGCCAGTCATTAGAAAAGTCAGCAGCCACGTTCCAACAACCCCCCATAGGGCTCATTAACCAAATCACAGTCCAAGGTTGTCTATATATAACACGAGAGATGCTCTTCAAAAATCAGCGCTCAGAAAGAGGAAACAAGAAGTCCTCTTTACCTGGACCACATAACAAACAAGATTGGACTGCCAAGCACACTCCTCGACATGTCTCCTTTGTTTCTCATCTTTGCTACTATTGTACTAGCCTTTCTTCTTTACCGTCTTCTCAGCCCTTCTAAACCTCTGCCTCCAGGTCCAAGACCATGGCCTATCATCGGAAACTTGCCTCACATGGGTCCTGTGCCACACCACGCGCTTGCTGCACTGGCTCGTACCTATGGGCCTCTCATGCACCTTAGGCTGGGCTTCGTCCACGTCGTGGTGGCCTCTTCGGCTTCCGTTGCCGAGCAGTTCTTGAAGAATCATGACTCCAACTTCTCCAGCCGGCCCCCCAACGCAGGAGCTAAATACATCGCTTACAACTACCAAGACCTTGTGTTTGCACCTTACGGCGCACGTTGGCGTATGCTGAGGAAAATCAGCTCCCTTCATCTATTTTCCGCCAAGGCCTTGGATGATTTCAGACATCTACGACAGGTTAAGTTTCTTTCCCAGAAGCTTTCATAAAAAAAAAAGCAGAAGTTTCTTTTCCAGACGCTACTTAAATAAATATAATAAGGATTAAAAAATAATTAATTTTGCGTGTGCGCTTTGAAATCCGCATAATAAAGTATTACGACACAATATCTCGATAAATTTAGACGTTTTTTAAAAAATTTAAGAAAATGCTGCTCCTTGTTATTTGAGAATATGGTGTGAATTTGGGTCTAGTACAGTAAACCCATCTATTTAACTCAGTTTTTCAATTGAACCTTAATTAAAATATGGCCAAAATTAATTTAGGGTCGGTTTGGTCCTAAATTATTTCTTAATGCCTTAAAAATTGTTTTATTTTAATTTTATGAATTTCAGAAATTTTCTTATATTTACATGATAATTTTAAAAAAATTCTTTTTTATGGGAAATATTGTTAAATTTGAGAAAAAATATTATGAGTATTTCCGAAGATACTTCCATTCCATCAATGAAAAAAAAAATATTGTAGATGTTACTGAAAACACTTCCATTAGTAAGAGAAAATATCATAGTGAGAAAAAGTGTATTAAAAAAGTGGATCCCCAAATATTATTTGGATCTAATCGTGTAGAACTTGCTTACTTAATGCTGATGCTTTTGGGACTGCATTTTTGGCTTTACCAAAAAAATAAAATATCTAAAAGTGTATAAAATATTATTTTTAATAGAACAATTCAGGTCAAAAGAAAAAAAAAATGTCAAGGGACGTTTTAGATATTTCGCCTAATATGAGAAAATTAAATTAATAAATATGCATATGCAGGAAGAAGTGTCCAGATTGACGCGCAATTTAGCAAAGGCAGGGTCAAAGCCGGTGAACTTGGGACAATTACTTAATGTATGCACCACCAATGCGTTAGGGAGGGTGATGCTAGGGCGGCGCGTGTTTGACGACGGCAGCGCCGGCTGTGATACTAGAGCCGACGAATTTAAGTCCATGGTGGTGGAGGTGATGGTGTTGGCCGGAGTTTTCAACATAGGTGATTTCATCCCTGCATTGGAGTGGCTGGACTTGCAAGGAGTGCAAGCTAAGATGAAGAAACTACACAAGAGGTTTGATGCATTCTTAACCAGCATTATTGAGGAGCATAAGGTTTCTAAGACGGAGAAACACAATGACATGTTGAGCACGTTGTTGTCGTTAAAGGATGTTCCGGACGAAGAGGGAACTAAACTGACAGATACAGAGATCAAAGCCCTGCTTCTGGTAAATGCTACCTAACGTTCTATCTATCAAATCACCAAGCCCAACTAAGGGGACCTAATGTCAACTAAAATGAGCGCGTTTAAGCACTCTCCAAAATTTATTTGTTGTAAGTTAACTGAATACTTAAATGTTTTAAATGTTTGTACGAACATAATTGCAGAACATGTTCACGGCTGGGACTGACACGTCATCAAGCACAACGGAGTGGGCCATAGCAGAATTACTCAGACACCCAAAAATGCTGACCAGGGTCCAAGAAGAGTTGGACTCTGTTGTAGGCCGGGACCGGGTTGTGACCGAACTAGACTTGCCCCACCTTCCCTATTTGCAGGCCGTGATAAAGGAAACCTTCCGTCTCCACCCATCAACCCCACTTTCCCTTCCAAGAATTGCAGCCGAGAGTCGTGAAATCTTCGGCTACCACATCCCCAAGGGTGCTACTCTCTTGGTGAATGTTTGGGCCATTGCACGCGATCCAAAAGAATGGTCCGACCCCTTAGAGTTCAGGCCCGAAAGGTTCCTACCGGGTGGTGAGAAGCCTCAAGTTGATGTCAAGGGCAATGACTTTGAGGTGATTCCATTTGGCGCCGGACGCAGAATCTGTGCTGGCATGAACCTGGGGCTCCGAATGGTTCAGATACTAACTGCAACCATGATCCACGCGTTTGATTATGAGCTGGAAAATGGGATGAACCCAGAGAAGCTTAACATGGAAGAAGCATATGGGCTCACCCTACAACGAGCTGCTCCCCTCTCCGTGCATCCTCGGCCCAGGCTTTCACCACACGTGTACTCATGAATTTCATCTCCCTAACTGGAGTTTTGCTTTACGCCACTGCCCCCTTTCCCCAATTTGAATCTTCTTAATAAACATTACTGTAGTTGGTGGTCAAAACTGTTCGCTATTTAATTCTCGAAGAATTTTATTTTTATTTTTATTGTTTGTAAAAATTCAAGAAAGGGGAAAATCAGGCTTGTAGTATATGAATCTTCTTAATTTGTAATGTGAATATGCTTCCTAGTTTTTGCGCTGTAATTTGAAATAAACGATACACGTATGGTTTGATTTTGCTTTGATAATCAATAGTGGAGAGATCTTCCAAAAGAGCGGACGAGAGAGAGACTGTGTGATGTTAAATGCAGATAAAATGAACTTTATTCTCTTTACACATCCACAGATTTGTAATTTAGCACATCTCTGTTGCTAATGGTCCCCTGTGGTGGGTTGCTTTATGTTTCGTTTGAATAGAATCAATAGATCACGAGAGTAAGAAGAAAAACGTGGAAGAGAGTGCTTGATTGGTAGGAATGCATTTTCCAAAGGGCCTTTTATTTATTTATTTTATATATATATGAACACTCTTCGGCAATTTCAAAAACCGGATTTTGCGTCATATAATCTGAGTGGATGGCCAAATCGATCCCGTAACTTACAAAATGTTATTATATTTTCACATAAAAAAGAAAATAATATTAGTTTCATTTTAACAATTTATCTTGAAAATACACTGAGGTTATGATTCTTGTGAAAAAGGAAAAACTAAAAAGATAAAATTAATATGAAAAAGCTATAGTGAAAATTAATAAGACTAAATTCATATTTCATAATGAACTTATCATTGTTTTAGATCGTAATCTATGATCATATAATGAAATGATGATCTATATATCCATTAATTAATATTTAATAATGGACTAATCATATTTCATTTATATGTAGCTTGTTTCCTGTTTGGTAATTGTATCATTTCGTTCTCGCTTTCTGTTGATTTGCCTTTGCGCCCTCCTGAATTTGTCCCCCAAATTGAGCATACCTTCATAATTGATCAGTGAAGTTGCAAGTTCGGCTAGCAAATCCTGCGAGGCCAACGATCTCTTGCAGGATTTCCAGATCTTGAAGTCTACTTTCCCACCGACGATGTTATTCTTTTTCCTCGAGTTTCTTTTATTCTCAATCTCCCAATCTGATCGCAACCCTTTATATTAGGAACTAAGAAACAAAGAGACATAGGGAAGAAACGCAGCCTTCGCTATGTCAATTAGTCTCCCCCAAGCCGCCAAAGCTTCACTTCCTCTTTCGCCAACTGCGAGCTTTACCCCCCACACCAGCGATCGGGATCTAAAATCACACTTTTCCTTAACAAAGTGTAATGGGTTCTGGTACGACACCTTTCTTGTCGTTCCGTCGGTTTTATTCGTGCTCTATCTGGCTGTCCGCTCGAGGAGGAACCTCAAGAAGCTCTGTAATGGGGGTTCTTATATAACGATTTCTTATTATGCCCTCCTTTGGCTTGTTACCCTTTTAAACCTCTCTTGGTGTTTTCTTCAGGTAAATTACTTGATTGCTCTTGTTCCTTTCATTTTATCTGATGCTCCAATTTCAAGAAAAGGGAGGAAAACAGTGATGGAGTTGAATTTTCTGTTTTCCCTTGTGGGTTCTTTCTGATTTTCTGCATGGTAGCTAAGGAAGTTCCTGCAATTTTGATTGTCACTCAAGTTTAGGGCGGGTATTAGAACGCTTGGTCTGTGAAATTTATGAAAGCAATTGGAATAGCTGAAGATTTAGAGTCAGATGTTATAGATTAAGCTCATAGAAACTGAGTCTTAAGTCGCTAGTGTTTTAGACCTAGCAAATATGACCTGTGTTCGAGATGAGGTTGCGGTTCTGGCTTACAGTTGCTTCGAGACGTATGAGCTCCAATGTCGATACCACATTAGACTTGTTACCTTAGCTGGATGTTGAGTTTGGATGCTGAAAAGTCCAAATGAAATAAGGTTTCCAAGTGGCTATGCTGTCGGAGTGTGTTTCTGCCATCTATTGAATAAGGTTTTGGTAGTACAACTTCGTGGCAGTTTCGCAGGGATTTGCTAATATATATGTGATCGTGTCTTGCGAATTTCCACCATTGAATTGAAATACCTTGTCCATTGGAATTTGGTAGTACCACAGTCTTTATATTCATAATTTTGTTTTTAAGTTACGTTTTGTTTTTCTAATTCCCTAGTTGAGTTAGTATATTGTATTTGCAAGGAAGAATTCTAGTTGTTCAATGAGATCACCCAGTTTTCCCCATTCAGTTTGCTGTTCTTTGCATTACTCATCAATTTTTTTTTTTTAATCAGGCATGGCAGTGCTCTCCTGGCAAGGAGGTTGCATGGGATCTCCTGTCATTGTTTACAGCATCAGGGATGCTTTGTTTGGAGATAAGCTTGATGGCCTTCTTACTAAAGGATAATTACATGAATGGGATGGAAGGCCTGGCTCACACTTCCTTTATATCAGGAATCATTGTCATTGTTGATACACTTCTTAAGGTAAGACCCTCTTTTCTTTCATATAGTTGTATGTTTTTCGTTCATCAGGCGGCCAAAGGCCTAAACACAAACACACCTTTGAACACTTGTACCCAATCACTGGGGCAAAGCCCCAAAAGCTTTCATGTGTGTGCTATCCAACTTGTATTTGCTATGTGAAATATGAGAACCTCTCAGGGCTGAGCCTGTTTGGGGGCCGGACTTTTTGGTTTTGCTTCTTTTTACCCAACCACTGACGTGATGTTGATCAGATGAGGATATGTTATTCTAGACTGCAATCATAAATTTCTGAATGAAAATATCTGGGTACAAATGTCCATTAATGTAATGTCTCGTTGGGAAGCTTACTTGAATATCTTAAATTTAATCCAGTATTCACCCCGTTTTCCAGGGATTGTCGGAATTCTAGTTAATATAATGATGCTGGTTGCTTTGCTTCTCTTGTGTTTGGAGGATTTCTCATTATTATTCTCTTTTGACTTGTTTCTCTATAGTGGCATTTATCACTCAATTGTTTTCTATCCGTCGCATGTTTTTCTTCTTGTAAATGATGCATGAAATTGCTTCTTCCTGTCAGTTGTTGGTTGTTCTCTACAGTTAATTTCCCCTCGTATATATCCGTGATTGGACTTCTGCTAATTGAATACCTTTTTGTCAGACAATATATGTGTTTGGATTTGGGGTCCCATTGTTCAATCGTCATGTTGGAAGCACACATCAGATAAAGTGGGGATTGTGGATAATTCACAAATTCTTGCTTGCTGTAGCATATGGTTTCATCTTATTTGTACATTTCTCTAAATGGAAAGAAAAGCTCCCACGTGAGTACACTCTAATCTGTTGTATCTATGCACTTGATGAATTCCCAGTGTAACATTCAATTTTCTTCCCTCTTGCAGCCAGACCAGCTTTCTACAACTATGTCGTTATAATGTTTGTCTTCAGTGCAATTGCCCTGTTTGCTTGTGGACTTGCAGGAATTGGAGCAGGCTTGGGTAATTGGTAATTTCTTATCCCTACACTGAAATTATACATTGTACTCATTTATCATAAATTTTGCACTAAATGATATATTCCTTCTTTTCTGCAGGTTGTACGATCTCACTGTACTTTGTTACCACTCTTTATATCTTCCTTTTCTGTACAAGACTTTTCTAGCAGATTTTTTCCAGGTAATCACTCTAGCCCATGTTGCTAACTATAACAGTTCCTTTTTGGTTTTCCATAATATGCATGAACACCATTAGATGTGTTTGCGTTTGCTGCAGGAGGAAGATTTCCTTTTGGATAATGCATATTACTCCGAGATGAAAGATGCTGGATTCTTTGACGCTGAATGGGAGTAGTTCCATGATCACTTGTGAATCGAAGGCATCTTTCGGCTTGTGTATGTGTAAATATTTTTAGATATTGTTTGGCTTAAATGTAGGAGAGATTTATGGATGCACTGATTTGAATATATCCCAGTGCCGGTAGTCTTAGAGTGAGAACCTTACCATTGTATCCTGTTGTTGACTTGCCTTGTATGGATCATGCATGCTTATATAAACGAACTAACAAATAATAATCAATCATCTTTATACGTGTGAAACATCTGCACGTTTTGTAAAGAGATAGGGAATTTAAAACAGTTCACATGTAATAAATGGGTGTGTGACTATTGTTATAGATATTGCTCAGAGTGTCTAATATTCAACTGGATTTAAAGCTGATGTCTCTCGATCAATTAACGAAGGCTTGAAGATTCTGAATCCACCGGGAAGGTCTGTTGTCCGGTTGTAAATGTCAAGAGTAATTTCTCACGGTGAAGAACAGTGTGATTATCATTCAACTTTAGGACAGCAAACTACGGATTGCATTCATTATTTTCCACATTCTTTTGGGAACATTTTCGGTCAACATTTAATAGCCATTTATATTTTGGTTCGCGTAATATTGCGTCACCTTATTCAACTTGCTAGCCACGGCTTACGTAAAACAAATCAGAAATGCTGTTTTGGACGGTTGTGATGCCCTCAACAGTCCGTCCTTAATATATTTACCTCGCGCGCGCTCCCTGTCCTTAGCATTCGTTCCCCCGCGCTATGCCCCTCTTCCCTCAGGTCCTTCCTCTCATTTCTTCTTAGAGTTATCTATATTCAACACAGAATGTCCATTCTTCTTGGAGTTATCTATATTCAACACAGAATGTCCTCTCTGTAAGTTTTCCTTTCTCGAATATCAAAGACGATTAGATCGAGCTGTCTGATTCCACTTTTGCATAAGCGAAGTTCTCAGCAATTCTCTCAGAGATTCGGTTTGTCTGATTTGTCAGATAGGTGAGATCGACTTCGAGGTAGAGATCATACGAAATCAAAGGTTGGAGAAAGTGAAGATTTGATCAGAAAGATGAACGTGAAATAAAGTTCTACGCGTTTCTTGTGTGGAGCCGAATTCTGGATTCAGAATCGGAGAGAAAGTAGGAACGTAAAAGCAAACGAAGGAGATTCAAAGTTCACCGGAAATACGGAAATTCCGGTTCTACTTCTGATGATCGCGAAAGTTCATGGAGCTAGGAAAGCAATCTGTTAGAGAAAGTGAAAACATGCATGTTTTGCTTCAATCTACGTCTTCCATTGGATATTACAATACTCGCTGTTTTCCGCGAGAGCTTCAGAATTTGAATTATGTAAGTTTGTTCTCTTCATTCAGAAAATCAATTCTAAAAAATCTACAAAGCTTAAATTTCGTAATGCTTGCTTAAATGGAACGAATTCATATAAACAGAGTGATTTGCAAATTCTATCAAATTATTTGTTTAAAATATTTTAAAAATTCCATAAAATATTAAACTTTTTAGAAAATCAATGAATCATTATAGGTAAAAATTTTCATATACTTGGTTAAAATTGACATTAAATCTGATTCTGTGTATATAATGGCAACATTTTAAATATAATATTTAATCATCTATAAATCCTTATTGATTAACAGATCATTAAGATAATTTATTTTGTTTTTATTCAGAACATGCTGAAGATATGCTCAAAAATTCGTTAACCAGTTGAATGAGTAAATATAGGTAGAATCATCTAATAGAAAGTAAATATAATCGGAAAGAAATTTCATTAGGAAAGCATCCATTACAGATGAATTAGCCTTTTACAATTTTTTTGTGATAACCTTTACAATTTTGATAGTCCAAATACTCCAGTACGTTAAAAATTTGTTGGATTTGATGTCATTTGTAGACGTGAAAACGAGGACAGCCATGACTGTTGAGGATAAGATAGCTAAGGAAAGAGCATTGTTGCTGTTATAAGTGTGGTTCCCAAGTTCCAACTACGTCGCGAAACGGTTTTCTAGATCGTAGAGGTCAGTGCCCATGGAAACCATGAGATACATATGATACGCATGTATATTATAATACTGATTAACATGCTAGAAATAGAACTATAGCGGTTATTTATCCAATTTTCTTTCTTCCGAGTAAAAATACCAGTTTATTGTAGGCCAGTTTTCAGGCTTAAGCTATATTTTCCAGCCGCTTTAAAACACGTCAAGAGATGAAAAAGCTATCAGAATTCAGAACCGCTGCAAGATACCCGGTCGCCCGACTGCCCCTGAATCCCACGTAAGTACCACAGTTTACAACGCCTAATATATTTAAATTATTTATGCGTTCGTTTGATAGAAATATTAAATTTAGCTGATAGTTTAATCGAAGAATGGAAGCTGGCATGCCACGGTAGTTGCTAGTGCAGGTTAGTAGGTTGGGGATGCCAGGTTGGCCAAGATCCGAGTCCAATAAATTTGATTTTAATACAATTAAAAAAACATTTGCACTATTAATTCAAAATTCGCATCTGGAAGTATTTTCAATGTACAACGTTTTTAAACTTATATGAAAATCTCAAAAATTACTTTTCAATTATAATAAATGTCCTATGGGTCAAAACTTTTTTTTTTTTTTTTTGATCATATAAACATTACAAATATCAGATTGTAAACCCTATTTACAAAGTCTTATAATGGAATGGAATCTTCACTAGTCGCAAAATGGGTGATTCCACAACTCAATGTCCTGCTTCTATTTAGTGACCCCCAAAAGTTCTTCAATTGATTGTTCTAGTTCAAAACCGATGTAACAATCTGAGACTAAGATCAGCTTCATACCCTGCACGATAAAAATATAGGCTTAGAAAAACATTAGGCTATGTTTGAAAGTTTTAGAGGTAATGACAGGAAATGAAATAAAAAAAAAAAAGAGAAATAATGGAACAAAAGGAGAGTTATCTTTCTATTGTTTGGATGTTTAAATTAAGAAATAGACTAAAACCATCTTTTTATTATTTGAGAGTTAAAAGTAAAAATAGATAGAATAAAAGTAAATTTTAAAAATAATTTTAATGTTATTCTTTTTAAACTCAAAATGAGAAAATAGGTGTGAATGAAAAAATGAATGTAAACGGACATGAGAAAAAATATAGAGCTAAAATAAAAATAATTAAATTTATAATTTTTTAATTAAAATAATATTTTACACCTAAAAAATTTTGAGATTTTAAAAGAGAAAAGATGGAAATGTTCTCTTTCCATTCCATCCATTTCCATTACTAAAAAATGTTTCTAAACAATGAAAGATAAATTTTTCATTCCGTTTTATCCCTATTCACTTTCTTCCATTCATCCAAACTTACCCTAAAAGAGAAGGGCTATATCACAACTTAGGAAATGATGAATCAGTTTGACCAATGATATTCAAGTGTCAACAAGAAATGTTTCTCCCTATGCATCAACGAAGAAAAGTAAATTATAGACACAGTCCAAGAATGGAAATTACTTGGGACCGTCAACATAATCACCGAATGCTGAACATAGCTTTCATCATTTAGTTAGCACCTTCACCGGCTAAGTTGCCAGGGGATTTTATGGAAAATTTAGGATACGGACTAAGGGTAGCAAGTTTGTTGCATTTTGAGACGTTACCAAAAGCGTTACCTCCCCTTTTAAAGAATGGAACGGAGACATGGACACTGGAGACAATCTTCTGTCTTACTTCTTGTCCCAATTTTATGAGATAGTCCCAATTCTATGGGATAGAATTTTAGACAAAAAGTAAAATAGAGAATTTTATTCTAATCATGTGTCCGCATGTGGAAAAAAGCACCCAGAACAATTTTGACACCACTAGAACTTAACTTGAGATAGTTTTAAAATTATAATATAGAACGTGCAGGAAGAAGAGGGAAGGGTAATATTTGGATGGAGAGAAATAATCTTTACCTGAACAGAAGCTGGTGTTTGTGGCAACTCCATGGTGGTAACAAGCTGATCGGAAAAAGAAACTCTCTTCAAAGCAAATAGCTCAGATGTAGGCGTGTTTCCAAGAACCAACCACCATTGCTCGTCTTTTATCTGTTGATTAAATAGAATAGTTAACTACAGCTCATCAGAATACCAGTAAATATGAAATCTTTACCTTAGGGAATCTAGGTACAAAAGCTCTAGAAGAATGTCGTCTAGAATTGGTCTTTTCCAATCGAACATGCAAAATGCAGGACTTCCCGCCATCAGTGTCCTTCTTCTGAACCCTTAATTTCATTTTAACTTGAGGGAAATGCTGCAGATCCTGCATAAAGAATAAAAGAAGGAATGAACCGAACCGAAACACATGCGATATACTTACCTTTCAAAAAACATTAGTAGTATGCAGGAATTACTTATAACAACCCCATCTACCTCCCTCTCGCACCCTCTAGACACGGCATGCCCTCAAGGAGAAAGGTCGAGTAGGGAAGTTAACAGAATGGGCTTCATTTGGGGTAGCACCCATGGTTCTTGTAAGCAAACAGGAAATTATCACCTTTTCTATGCTAATAGGTTTAACCCAAAAAAACGAATGTCAATGATGATGCTATTCTATTAGCAAGAGGAAGTAAAGACTAGCATCTCCACTATGTTTAACACTTAGACCCACCTTGTTTTCAAAATCATTCACATGTGACAAGAAAAATAAGCTTCTGTTTTCCTTCACTCCCCAATCGAGATTTAAATTAGCATATATTCATAATCCAGGTCAACCATAAAACAGGAGAAAATATTAGAGAGTATTTTGTACCTGATACAATCTAGAAGCAGGGAAATTTCCAGCTACATTCTGCAATAGTGCCTTTGGGATATCTAGTAGTTGCTGTATAGTAGAAATTCCACTTCCAGTTAGTGAACTTAACAGAGTGGAGTTCATGCATGGCAACATCCATAAAGCTGATTCCTTATCAAACCACAAACCCTGAAAAAAAGAAAGCAAGGTTTAAGGAGAATCATGAGGAAAACATTAGTAAGATCATCATTCATTAGATCTGTATAAATGAGTTATAAGGAAAGATACAAGAATGATTTTAGTGCAATTTGAAGTATAGTTTGTTCTTCTATCTATGGTAGAAGCTAATGGTGCCGTCTACTTTGAACATCAACAGAATTAAATTTTTGAAATTATAAATATCATGAAAAAGAAAAGAAAGAAAGTAATTGAAAATTCAATGAAGAAAAGATGGTGTAAATGGAGCATTACCTCCTTTTGATACCAGATAGCATAAAGACCACGGAAACAGGAGCCTAGGATTCTTACATCTAAGTTGAACAGATATTAAACCAGAATAAATGATTATTTCTCTTGGCCTTAACATATAAGATCAAGTACTCAATTGCTTCTTCCTATATATCCTTAAACACCTAAAGATCTTAGTCACTTTTCCTCCCTGACAATATCCAATACCCACCTATTCCATCTTATTCCCAATCACCCTTTTCACTTTTCTCCCCCAATATTCTAAACCAATTAACAAGTAAAGCCACTTGCAATAAATAATAAATGAATGGGAAACCTAAAGAAAAAAGCTATGCTTTTAGATAATATAATTTTCGTTATATAACCCCAGGTTTTCCAGGTTAGTGAAATGATTCATGTAGCAGAACTTTTCGCATGCTGATATAAAGATAAAAAGTACTAAATTTATACTTAGGGAAATAACTAACTAGTTTTTTTTACTCAATATCTCTGAAATTCAAGGACGACAATCTAGTTGTGACTAGTCGTAAGTAAAATTGTCAACTTGCCAAGATAAAGAAAAGGTCAGCTGTGGGACTAAAAGAAAAGTATACCTGTATAACCATTTGAAGAAGATGCATACAAGTAATTGAGCTTGAAAGCCAACCACTGTTTGCACATATATCAATCATGGCCTGAATTATGCGTATACTCTGATCTAACACTGATTTCAAATCAGTGATGTAGTCACTGATCGGTAACTCCAAATGAGAGAAATGGGCCTGTACACGAAAAATCTTGCACAATTAGAGGTACAAATAGAAGAAAAAACTCGAGAGACAAACTTAATACTGAATACATGGTTAAAGAGATCGCTGACCTGAAATAGAAGATTTGCCTTCACATGAGGATCGTCTAAACGATTCTTATCCACTGGATATCTAACTTTCTCAGACAGGGATTCATTGTATTTTTCCTATAACGTAAGATCATATATTGCCTACTTTAGTCGTAGTGGATAACTTTGATTTTCGGACCATAAAAAGACTAATTTCAATGTAAACAGAAAATGTAGCAATAATCAAATTTGAGAGGGAGCTAGATGGTTCTCGTACAAAAAACAGACTTCCAATTGGAAAAAAGAATATAAGAAAATATAAGATTCAATCTAAATCTTAGAGCATTTCCATTTCCAAAGTTTCCTCATCCCAAACAAATAATAGCTTAGATGACCAGAAAAGCAGAGTACATGCAAGCTTTATCTACTTGCATTCTTGAAAAAAAAAAAAAAAACTGCAGTTAGGATACAGTCGAAAAAGATAAATACCTCATTATGACGCACAGGGAGTTCATCAAATTCAGATGCAGCTGATAAAATATGCAAAAATACCTAAAGAAAAAATATCCCTAAGTAAAATGATTTCAAAATGGATGAACAGACAATCCATAGATAATATGAGAAAAAGATAAATTTTGAATTTTTTTTAATCTTACTTCAAGTGATGTATTGGGACCTATGTTTGAACCAAACATAGATACAGTCAAGTAGCTAAGGTAATATTGAGATGCTATTGAACCCAGCATCATGGGCTCCACCATTTCGTCATTCATCTTTATGCATCCACTATCTTCGAGATCCTCAAATGTGTTTTGTACCAAGCTGCCAAAAGAAAGAGGGTGTTAAAAAAAAAGCAGTCAAAATACCACTGATGGGAAGGGAGAAGGAATCTCCAACAAAAGTTTTGGTACATAAAATTTCATGCACATTACCTAGACAAATATGAACTTAGAATTTCAGGTTCTGCAGTCTCCAAGCCATAGTAAGCAGGATTAACCATCTGGTATTAAAAAAAACAATTATATCATAACTACTATTTTTATTTAGTAAGAAACATATCATTAAGAAATGGAAGGAAGAATAACACAAAATAAATTACTATTAAGAAAAGTAAACCAAAGAAAAGAAGAATAACACCAACAAAAAAAAATTAAAAAAAAAAAGACTATCAAGCAAATGAAAGAATAACAATATGACCTAGAAGTTGAAGTTTATTTTAAACAAGTTCAACCACCTAATAATATGTGTTCTCTATTGTTTATCCTTACATATACTAATCCTAATTTTAGATTTCAACTGTCCAGACGGGAAAAGAATCAGTTACTAGATGTTAGGTAAAAATATTAATTTATGGTACAAGGGCAAATCATTGAGACTAACATTGAATGCACATAAAAAATGGCTAGTTAATCTTGGAAAGAAATTCTGTTAGTCATATCGGTCCTTTCTAGGCAAAAATAGGTTCACTTAGTCCCTTTTCATGTTTTCTATCTTTACTTGTAGGCTTGTAGCATAGTGCCAATACTGACCAGTCTACGGAATAGGTAAGTCCATGAAAGATAATGCACTGCATCCTGTTTATGGCAAATGGTCCCAGAAACAATTTCTGCATTAATGTGATCATGCAGTCGATCCCTCAGACTACTCTCAACAGGAAAAGGCTCATACAAGAACTGCAGATTCATACAAAAGCTAATGGTCAGTTCCCATAACCATAGGCCATAGGCCCTCCAGATAAAGTCTAATTTAATCTTCAATCTAAATTTTCACCTTTTTATAGAAGCTCTTTTTGGGTTCATGAACAAGAATGACAGCTTTCCCATGCTGATCATACTGAGGCCGTCCTGCACGACCCATCATTTGTAAGATATCAGTGATTGGGAAATCAACATATCTCTTAGCTTTTCCATCATAGTATTCTGTCCCCTGCAGAAGAAACAAACTATGGTTAAATAAAATAATAAGTGCTGAGAGAAGATGATAATACAGTGGTCTCTTAAGTACTATTAATATGGAAGAATGCCAAAATATAATGAAATTGCTACTTTATGGTTACAATTTTTTTGTTATAGCATAAGGCTACTGAAAAATTTAGGTAAAGAATATGCTATGGCAGCTACATCATCACCTTGATAATTACTAGATGAGCTGGAAGATTCACACCCCATGCCAATGTGCTTGTACAAACCAATATCTACATGGGTATCATACAATAACCAGTTAAGTACCAGTTGAAACACACATCTTTTCATGTATCTATAAGACAAAGAAAATTGACAGTTTTTAGGTAAAATATAAGCACCTGAATCTTGTTGTTAGCAAATAGTTCCTCAACAAGGGATCTGTCTTTGTCATTCAGTCCTGCATGGTGTAACCCAATGCCAAATTGTAAAGTATGCCTCAGGTTCTGGTCAGTGACTTGAGACAGAACCATCTGCAGTGCTTCTTCTGACATATTAAGGAACTGCCGTGGAAGTTCATCTGCAGCAGCAAACTTCATCCACAGAGAAGCAAGTAAACAACTGGTTACCAGCAATAAAATAATTTATGTTCCCATCCCAAACAAAAAAGACTATATTTTTACCTGAATTAGGTCCAATGCAGTGAGTCTTGTCTGCCGTCGTGAGGACACGAATATAAGTACTGGTTTTGTAGGTGAATGTGTGCATATTGCAGCATATGCTGGTTTATTCATACTGTTCATCCTCGGGCAGTAAAACCTTCCAGGATATCCCTATTAAAAGTCCAACAAGCAATCCATGAATAGGAAATTGCAAATTAAATCCTTTGTGAAGCAACAGAACTAAACCATTTAATTTCATTGAAAACAACCACACTGTTATCAAGCTAACTGGCACCTCTCAAGACTAGAAATTTCTTTATTATCTTAACTTTTTTGTTCTAAATATTTAATCATACAATCCCACTAAACTTTCCGATATCTTAAATTAATCATAACATGAAATGAGCGATGTCCTCCAATTTTACACAATGAATATCAATCGTTCTTTAGCTACCATGAGTAATAGATGTCTACGCAATAAAATACCTTGACAAATACTATTGTTTCCATGTACTATGTTAATTTTATTAAGTCCAGACTCTAAAATGTATAAAAATTTTAAGGTAATATAGTAATGAGAGAATATGACCATACAATATACAACAAATTGGCTGTGTAAATCTGTAATTTAAGCAAGGAATCGTATCAACTTGCCTGAATATGAACTTCCAGGGGTACAGGTCGCACACTTGGCTTGAAATTGAAGAGCCCAACTTCCTCAACGCCCAACCAATCAGCTAAATCACTAAGTACATTTTAACAACACATATATTAATCCAACAAACTCGTTCCAAATACTACATTTACAAACATTTCAGTATAAAAACAGATTCCATGTGTGTGCTTTCACAATAATGCTACAACAGCTAAAGTTTAAAACCCAAAATTCTATTTAGTTGAAGCTAGAAGTTCAAACATCATGAAACTACAGACCCCAATATCCTAACTGACCAAAAGAAAAACAAATAGGAAAAGCAAGAACTAAATAAATAAAAGAACTAAGAGTAGAATGGACAATGCAATACCATAAATAAAAAGAGAACATAACAATCTGACTTCTGACATCACATAGTAAGCTAACATGACATGCTGTTTTACAATTGGCAACATCAAATGCAACTCAGTTCCAGCAGAGAGAGTTCTAAATCCCACGTATAAACATAAGGGTAGCACAAAGGAAGTGCAGAAAATAATTTCACATACCCAGCATTAGCTAGAGCAGTAGAAAGGCCTATGAACCGCACTGCACGCTCTGTTTGTGATGATATGTATCTCATCCGAGAAACAATAACCTGAAAATAAAGTTTTCCCAGTTGATGAAAAAATATCCATATAGAAGGGAAAAAAGTATGAAAATACAAACATAACTTTAATTATATGAAGCAATGAAGTATTTTTTCTCAGTTAAAATTGAAGTAATATTAGTTAAAAAATTCAGGTAAACATATGAAATCTTACATTTCATTTGAAATTGAAGTGTAGTTATCATATGATAAATATCCATCTCACTTTACTTGTTAAACAATGCGATATCATAAAATCAGTAACATAAAATAAAGGTAAAGAAATGTTGCATTGAAGTTCAATCTTTTTCCTTTTTTTTTTTTTGTTAGGGTGGGGGGGGGGGGGGGTGTTAAATGCAACAGGTAAGAAACTAAAAAATACATTTTGCATAGAAATCAGTGATTTGTTGTTAAACATAAAAAGTGTATACCTCAAGAATTGGCCCACGGTCAGCTCCCAGTAAGTGAATCTCATCCAATATCATAAGTCCAACCTATTGATCAGTGCCAGCAGGATGCAAATATGAAATATCATAAATCTTCAATTGATATTCATAATACTGATATACATCCACACAAACACTAAAGACATTTAAATGCACCTTTGTGACGTAGCTTCGACTATGCCAATTCCGACTGATACCGTCCCACTTTTCAGGAGTAGATATTATGATATTTGCAGACAAGAGGGCCATCAAATCGGGGGTATAGTCTCCAGTCATTTCGACCTGATAATAAGCATGAGGGTTGCCACCAATACCATATATAATTAAAAAATGTCCTTCCCTATTAAAACGAAGATTAATACCATCTTTTTTCCAAGCTGCGAGACAAGACGCTTTTGCCAATCATTCATTCTTTCCCTAACAATAGCCTTCAAAGGAGCAATATAAATAACCTGCATGTTTGGCACAGAACAGTTTTTTTCTCAAAGCAAAATACAGCGATGAAAAAATTAAAAGCAACACATAAACAAGTTACACCTCCCAAGCAAGAAGAAAATAATTTACAGCCTTTTTTCCCCAAAATGCAAAATCAGAAATTAACAGAGCATAGGTTGCCACACAAGATTACTTCTTTTTTTCTCCATACCATCAGCTTAACAGCAAACCATAGCCTCAATTGATGTTGATTTAAAAAGGATTTTCGTCTTCTTTAAAAAAAAAAAAAAGAAAAAAGAAAGATCCCCTTGGGGAAGCTAAAAATTTAAGTTAAGGTCACGAAACCTGAAAATAGCTTATCCAAACCAAAAGGGCAAATTTCACCACAAGTACATTTCTACCCTGCCCTAGAAGAATAAAGAAAGAGGGCAAATTTCTCCAAACAAAAGGGCTTATCCAAACAAGCACAAGCTTTAATGTTTACTGCAGCAGGGGATATGAATAGTTGAAGACTTCAAGCAGACATTATTCATCATTGCTAAAGTGATGGTAGACCGTAAAAATATTAAAGACAATTTTCTTTTTTTCTCTTTGTTCCCTTCTTGCATTATAGGCGGTTTCTTCTGCCCTTGCAAGTATAATACTACTTAGCTATGGACCTCTTTTTCCCTTCATAATTCATATGATCTCACACACGAAGCATTACATGAACCAAACCAAAAAAAGATGATCAAGCAGCATTATTTGCAATTTCTCTAACTATAATCTCTTGGATACATGCTCTCAATGTGCATTAAGAAATTCAGGTGCAAACCTTCATATCAGGCTGTGTATCGAAAAGACGAAGCATAGCAAGCTCAGCAGATATAGTTTTTCCACTTCCAGTGGGAGCTCCTAAGAGAACATTATTGTCTGTGTGATACAAGACATGAAAAGTCTGCCCAAGTCCAGTAAAGGGGTTAAAGGAACAGTCTCCATAAGTTATTTATATAAGTAAAACCATGATGCAAAACCTAACAAATCCTGTAGTAAAGTAGTTGCCCCAAACCTGTGTTTGTATAGGATTATAATGTGAAAATCTATACAATGCTTCATAAGCACTGTTTCCAAGTGAAGTCACAGGGAGAGGTTTCAAATCTAGGAGTTCTGTGTGAGCAGTATGAGCCTGAAGAAAACAAGGGTTAGTGAGAAAAAGCTGTACCAGGAGATAATTACCATAAAATTGTGTTAGAAACAAATAAAATAAATAAATCAATAGATAAAATAGAAATACAGTACCTCAGGCAGTGCTAAATTGTGAAAAGATATAGTGTAGAATGCCTCTGCTTGCAACCAAGAATCAGAAATGGCATGAATGTAGTATTGTGGTGGATGAGGTTCAAATATTGGCACAGTGAAGGACAGCTTGTGCGGTTCACCCCTAGCCATCCGCTTTGTCAAAGTGAATAGCTCTGAGTGGTATATGTGATCATTCTCAGAGTCCTGATTGATATAATTGATCATGCATCAGATTTGGAGTTAGTGAGTAACAAACTATCAACTAGTTAAAAATCTAACTAATTAAAATAATGTCTTAAGGCAGAGGCTTTATGACAAGATACACTGGTAGTTGTTGGTGAATCAAAGGAAGATAATGCATCTGAGGAATGTTAGTTACACATTTGACATTTCACATATCAAGCATAATTACTTAAGATCTAAGCTTAGGTAAAAATTGAACATCACTTGACCTTTGCTTAAACCATACATGGAAAATTTCAAAAAGGACAAAAAGGTAAATTGCTTGTCTAGTATATATATACATGTACACACGTGCAAGATGGCATAGCACAACAATAGTAAATGTCTCTCATTTAGAGAAAAACTGGAGAGCTCTACTGAGCTGATTGTTCCTATTTCTACCGTTTAAGGAGGGATTTCTGGTCCTCCTTTCTTTCCTTCCTTTTCTTTAAATCATTAAAAAGAAGACTTCGACAGCAGATAGTTATTAGAGGTTTTAACTGGACAGGTATTTTTCATAACAACCTAGCAATTTCTAGAAATGACTGATCATCCCACGAAAACATAATTTGGGAAAAAAAAAGAATCGTTAAGGCATTACCTCAACCAAAATCCACCAACGTAGAGCAGCACCATGAAAACGATCTTTCCAGATGAAGTCTGGTGTTATAACCAAATCAATCTGTAATAAAAAAATGTCATAAATTTGGATATTAAGATTCAAAGAAATTCCAATCTTGAGTAATCTTAAGAAAAACCTTAATGGATTTACCTTCAAAACAGTTCTGGTTATTGGACTCACTGTTGCTGATAGCTGAATTGATGGAAAGTACCCCAGGTATTGCTTGACCAACTAAAAGGTGGGAGAAAAAAAAAAGGAAAAATATTAACAACTCCCCAACTATTTAGTCCAACTATAAGGAAATCCTTGGGTACCATCCAGCTGAAACATACATACCCTTCCACCAGGAGCATAGCGAATTAATGCTCCAATGTCTTTTTCTTCCATCTCCTGTAGGCGATCTAAGTCAGCCCCTCGTTCTTCAAGCTTCCGCAATATCTAAACACCAATAAAAAATGAAGTCACAAATGAAACCAGTATAACATTCAATTTGAAAAGATATCAGAAAATAAGAGTTCTTGACAAACTTCTGCAGAAAGGTCCTTATCAAATTGTCTAAGGGGATGTTGGTGCGGCCAAATTTGTCGATCCACAGCTTTGCAATATTCTAACATGAACAGAGACATCTCACACCAGCCTCTTCGCAAACATATCTCAAATAAAGCCCGCATTATACGAGCCAAGCTTGCACTTATATAAGCAGCATCAGAAACCAAAGAAAAAGTATCTATAAATCCCCGAGATATGTAAAGCTGCAAACCACATAACCAATATATCATACATAAAATGCAGCAATTTTCCTTTTGGTATTTCAACTATTAAAAAGGGTTGATAAAACCTCAGAAACAACCACCTGAATAAGAATGGAAATTTTTCCATGTTTGTTGGAAGGACCACCCTTAACTTCTAATGGGCATGATGTCCTTACCAACATCTCTAGCTCATTTTGTTCTTCTTCCCGGACCATGATGTTCTCAAATTCAGACGAATGTGCAACCATGTTAATCACCTAGAATTACACAACAGGTAAAACACAAACATGAATAGACCAACTTGAAAAACAATTTAAGAAATAATTTATATATAGAAGTTTTTCATGGGGTTTCACCAAACAATGAAAACAAGATAAAAAGAACTGACAAATAATAAGCACAACTTTTACAATTTTACATGATTACTAAGAAAAAGATCATTTTTAATTTTAAAACCAAATATACTAAACATGAGTTGAAAGCTTAACAGAAGCACCAGAAAAAAGTTCATTTGTGATAAAACAAAAAACAATAACCTCAGTATCATTCATGTGGCGTCTCAGCATTTCATTGTATGTTTCAACACTGGAATATTGAATGTAAAAATGGCTAGCAATGCGGCCAAGCTCAGTGCAGTAAAAGTTGCCACTTTTCTCATCAAAACGCATCATTTTTGCTTTATCAAGGGCTCGTGCTACATCAATCACAAGAGATCGTTGCTTAAAACTCAAAGAAGGATCTGCACTAACCTGAAGCAAAGAAAATCCAGCAAGCATTATTGTTACTCTAGACTGTAGGATAACAAGCCGACCGGTTCATTGAGGAAAAATAGGAGATAAACCTTTTAATTTTAATTTTGAATATTAGGGCTATCTTATCCCTTTATTTTAGGAAGTTCTGTTGTATCCTACGTATATATATACGTATCCTGTACAGTTTAATCAACATCAATATATTCTACCAATTAAATACATAGACAAACATAGAAACGCATTCAAGAACATCCCTTGCATGTATGCAAGACAACCCCCTAAAACATGTTTCAGATCATAAGTAAGAATATGATACCATGTCAAATCTGTAAAAAGCAGCAAACTATGAACTTCAAAGTTACGGCATCCAACTATTTTTCTTCCCTTGATTTTTCAGATGATGTAAAAATTCACCACTTCAGATGTTACAGATTTGTAATGGCATGGAGCATATGGCAAAAGAAAAAAAAAACAAATCCTTACAGATTTCAACCCCTGTGCTTGTGAATAATTATTACTAGACCACTTTTTTTAAAGTTATAACTATGCACCAAACAAAACACCTTCTGAGATAAGAGCCTCATCTTTATTTCACAATCGTATGTTATCACCCATACAGGATAACTAACCTCAACAATCCTACAGAGAAGTAAGGGATGTTAAAAATGAGAAAGACCTTAGTTTTATTTTCCTGCCTTTTAAACCAAGTTCAATACCTTCCAATTTTAGATCCTGAATCTATTTCCAACTTCCCTACCAAGCACACCCTTAATCTAGTGAATCATCAAACATAAGGAAAACATAACCTGAAAAGATTTCCCTATATCAGAAGGGACCATATCATCTAACAAAATGTTAATTACCTCTTCCCAGCCAACACCATATGCCAAAGGATTCATCCGCATCCGTATAAAAAGATATGTATAGCCAAGCCATGCACAAGCTTCCTTGACATTAGTAACAGTGCCCAATGCCACCTCTGCATTTAAATTATCTTTCAAGGAGCTAATAAACTGCAAATAATGAAAGAACACTATTAAGCAAGAGGTGGCAATTCCACCAAGAAAAGTTACACCATTCAAATACACTATAAGCATAGACTCAAAGTACAACCATGAAAATGACAACCTCATCATTATCCTTATCAGTACCTGACTTTCTATAGGGAGTTGACTTGTCAGCAGTCGAAGATAATAAGCTAGCTTGTCATGAGATGTAATTATGATACCTTCCCCACTTTTGTCAAACTGAGGTCTCCCAGCCCGCCCAAATATCTATAGCAGAAATGTCAAAGAAGCAGTGTATTTGCTATTGATAAAACCAAGTAGAAGAAAAAGATACTTCACAGAAGAAATTCTAGGTCCTACCTGCATAACATCAAGCATACCCAGGTCACGCCACCCACCAGCCTTTGGGTCATATAATTGAGTACCCTGGAGAAAGGCACCAGTCAGATTTAATCACAAAACCTATATAATTCAAGATCAATGAAGCACCAAAATCAGATATGACACTGGTACGACAGAACATGACAATGTGGGGGAAAAAGGATAACATAGATACTTCTGCATCTGTGTGTATATAATTTTCAAAATATTCAAAAGGGATAACACCTCTAGCAAGTCATTTGTCCTATTTTCTTGACATGTTACTGTATATCAACAATTGCAGTGTCTACTTTATCTCTTTTTTAGTGTTTTACCTATAAAATAAATATTACTCATTGGGCTTCATAATATATATGAATTGTTTTAAGTGATGAACCATTGGACCCAAATTCAATAGCCCAGCAGACCATCAGCCAATTACTAAACAAGAAATTACATGCCCAATTGAATCAGAACAATGAGATAGCAGATATAAATTTCAGGGAACAGAGAAAACCAGACACAAGCTCTGGCAACGAAGGAGGAAAGACAAAATTGAACAGTGGAATCTTGGAGAGTCCAACCAATATCCAAAATTGAAAAATGAAAACAATGAAAAAATTAGCAGGATATTCCATAGGTACATATCCAGCGTGCTGGATACATACCAGACACTAGTATAGCACCCCTTTAGCTATACCTCCTAGTTGAAGACCACTACGACTTCCAGGACATAATCATAATGATAATAATAATAATAATTAATGCTAAAACCAAACTGATAAAAATGACAAATCCGCAGAGCCAACTAGTTTGAGTGACAAATACCTTACAGCTAATGTCACGTCAAACTTTCATCAAACTGATTCATACATATGAAGCACAGGAAAAAATTGCAAAGTTAAAGAATTCTTATGACAAGTACAGAAGTCAAGAGTCCCTGTTGCCAATTATTCAATTGAAAAATAAAATAAAATAAAGTATGAACAAATTCAGTCAACAAAGCATGAGGAGATTACAAAAATAAGATTCAGATCACAACAGTTATGTTCTCATATTTTCCCTCCTTTTATCATTAAATACAAAGGATACAAAAACCATATTACTGCCAGTCATTAAAACTCACGATCTCTATTTTGCCACAGCTTTAGATTTAACTTGCACAAACCTTAATGACAACTGTGTGAGCAGGCAGATTGACACCCCATGCCAAAGTTGCTGTACAGACAAGTACCTAAACCAGAAGACAAGATAATTTTATGACCCTGCATTGAATCCTGGAAGTATAAGCTGGAAAAGATAATAAAGGGGTAGACTCTGCCTTCAGTAGTCCATCAGAAAAAAGCCGCTCTGTTAGTCCTCTATCTGCACGTAACATCCCAGCATGATGAACCCCAATCCCATATTCAAAAAGTTCGACAAGATCTTTGTTTCTGGATTTAATGACTTCCTTCTGGAATGCATAAGATGAAAAATCTATGAACAAAAACAAAAAGAGAACAGGATATCACTGAGCCAGAAGAATGAAGCACTTCTTTAATTTACCTTCATAAAGGTGTATTGTGGATGTGTATTATTCCCAAAAAGTTCCATCTCATCATACTTTCGTGCAAGCTCAACCTGTTGAACACCCCAGGTGATTATACTAAAAAGGAAAGCACAGGTAACAGTAACATATGTAAAGTCATAGATATACATACAGTTTACATAAAGTCATAAACTAACAAAAGGTATTATGATGGCTGCATATTACAATGATAGCTGATTTTATTTAAGGAATATCTGAAATACTGTCAGCAATATGTCAACAAATTGAAGGACGGTAGACCTTTCACAAATTAATCCAATACAGGATAACTGCAAATCTAATATTAAACCATTTAAGACACCGAAATGACAAACCAGTCTCTCAGCTGTTTTTGCAGTGTCTTTCCGTGAATGGACAAATACCATTGCTTGATGACCCTGCTTAATAGAATCAACCACCTGGCAAAAAAACAAATTCAAATAAAACAAATTAACCACCATTGCAAGATTTACTACATGTAGAAAACATAAAACAGAGATGAAAAGAGACCTTTTTATAGCATATCTCATTCAACAACTCAGTACGAGCTACAAAGTTCTGCTCACTAATTCCAACATACTGTTGTGCAAGAGGCACTGGACGATAACTAGAATCAAAGAAGAAAAGTCCTGTATCTGGATTCACTCTCAGAAATTGTGCAACCTGGTGACAATAAACAATCAAAACCCGCAGGAGAAATAAAAGAATGCTTGAGAATTCCAGCATGAAATGTCAAAGAAGGTAAAAACAAATATCCATAACACCTCTAGGTAATTGGGAAGAGTGGCAGAAAGGCCCACAATGCGTATCATAGTCTGAGTAGACTCCACCTGATAATTTTTTTAAAGAAGAAAAATAAAAGCCAATGTTCAATCAGAGGTCAATAATCATGTGGGTGAACATAATACAATAGATGGGTGTAATACCAACAGCAAGCAACGGGATCAATATTATGCAATATTTTTTGGATATGTTCAAAAAAAAAAAAAAAATCATGGATTATATCTGTCTCACATAATCAAAAACATAATTCCAATCTTTCATTATTTATTATAGCTTTATAATGTTGAAATCACCGTGTCAAAGAAAATAAATAAATAAAATAAGAACAACCATCAAAAGGAAAAACAAATTTACCACTTCTTACCCTCTTCTCCTCATAAAAACTATTTTAATAGTTAACAGTCAGAAAGGGCATATGTGTGATCAAAAGTGTAGAATTTTTATTTATCAGAAAGAAAAGAAGAGCAGCCAATATAGAATTTTTTATTTTTTTTTTCAAAAATTTAGTCACTACACATACAAATGCTTTGTAATTAACTGAAACTTGCCTAGAAGTGAGCAATCATTAGTTACAAAGAATCATACCTGTCGAAGGGTCCTAGCAACCAGAGCCTCTATTACAGGACCTCTATCATCATTTAGTAGATGCACTTCATCAATGATTAAAAGCTTCACCAGCATCGAGAGTGACATATCACTGCTCTTGCGAGTGATAACATCCCATTTCTCAGGTGTTGTCACTATCATCTGATTCAAACCACCACAGAAAAAACACAATAAGAGAGAGAGAACACTTTGCATGTTGAGAAAGAAACCTAATCCTGCTATTTTGATAAAGACCTGAGTTTCTTCAAGTTCATTTTTAGAAAGCTGCATATCTCCAGTAAGCTCTCTGACAGTCATATTCAAAGGAGATAAACGTTGGCTGAATGTTGATGTGACTTCGGCAGCCAAAGCCTGGAAATGACAAGAAAGTTCATTACAGATCAAAGAAACTTGCAGGGAACAAAACGAAGGTGGGATGGTGCACAAGTGAGTCTAGAGAGAGAAAGAGAAGGAATACAGAGAACATTGGTTCAAAATACCTTCATTGGAGCAACATAAACTATCTTAAATTCATCTTTGTGCAAGTAACCATCCCTGAAGTGCTGTCCAATCTGGCATATAAGTCATTAGTCAGAACATACATTTAACAAAGACTAAAAGTTTTTTTTGGTTTGTTGGGGGGGGGAAGACACTTTGTGAACAAAGTCTCTAATGCCCTCACTTTTTCTCGTCCTCATCCTCTTATATCCTGTTCTTTGCAATTACCACTCTCTGCAACCCTCATATAGAACTTAAGTTCACCCCTATTAACATAAATAGTTTAATGTTTTTTTACCACACTCAAAAGACACTCAGGCCTGAACATGCTCTGAAATTTTACATTTGCAGATCTCAAATAAACTCTGCAAGCTGGGTCGTCACATTCAGTACCTGGTCAAAATACATCCAAATTTCTTGACAACTTTATCAATCTATAAACGTTAATGGAATGTTATGAAAAGGAAAATTGAAGATGTGACTGTGGCATACAGACAAATAATCAAAACTTTTTGGTGTTCCATCATGACAGATCCATTCCACTTCATCCTTTGCTCCATGAAGTCAATATAATTGGACGTATAAATAAATGTAAAAAATAAAAATAAAAAAATTCCAAATGTTCTGGACTAGATCAAAGGATAAAACTTTCAGCATAAGTACAAATAAAGGAAGTAATTATTCACCTCATGTAGAACTGAAATCATAGCTATATTAGTCTTGCCAGCCCCTGTGGGAGCACACACCTGCAAGTACAAGAATATGACTTTAGAAGCATAAAGAGCTTCACTTCTGTTGTTTCATAGTGGTCATTACTTTCTTTGGTATCCGGTAGCATGTTATGCTTTTTTCTGCAAACAAAAGTCATAACTAGAGCATGAACACTTACTAGTATATTCTCATTAGAGTAATAAACTGTTTCAAATATCCTGCTCTGAATACGGTTTAGTGTTTTGTAGCCATGGAAAGCAGCTTGAGCAAAGTCATCTAACTCCCTGATCTCAATCTGAAAAAGTGTAAAAGTAGCAGAAAAACATTAAGGCAGCCCCTAGATCAACAAATCATTACGTATAGGACTGTTTTGGGAATAGAGGAAACCAATAATTGTGCAATTTGCAATGGAAGTTATAGAAAGTAAAAAGTATATATATATGGATTTCAAACAAGGCATGCTATCAACTTACCATAAATAAGGCAAAATTTCCAATGCAAACCATTAATTAGCCCCTTCATTAACTTTCATATACAATTAACCAAATTCTCATTTCACGTGTTGATCTAGTATCAGTGACTACATGTTACAAACAAATAAGATTCTTAAATCTCTCATGAAAAAGTTGACAATATATCAAACTAAAAGAGATATACCAGCCTTTCCCCAGGTTTCATTGGGGCTGTTGGTGTTGGGGGTATAATGACCTCCTCGTACCCCTTCAAATACTTCCTAACAGTTCCTTGAGGGAGAGCAGTAACAGCTATTGACTGAGTCCTATCCCCAGAGCCAATCATATCATCAAATAGATTTTTTCTCTCACTGGCTTGAAGTAAAGATGAAAAGTCTGTTGCAGACAAGTCACCATCACCCACATATTCTGTTCCCCGTCTGTTTCGTTTTTCCTCCTTGCGTCGAAGTTTATCAATTTGCCTTTCAGACTCTTTTAGAACGGTCACCTAAAACAACAACAGAAAAAGATAAATAATAAAGCAGTTCCTTGTGATAGTAAAATTTAAGGTATAGACAGTATGTGTAATGCATGTCACTAGATAAAGGTGAAAAATGATAGAATAATCACAAAAAGAAAAAAAAAATTACCTGAGTCCCGTAACTAGGCATTCGGGGCTGAGCATTTGAACTATTTTTATCTGACTTCAATACCAATAAGCCATGATGGATGGCATCAACAATCTCCTTTCGATGCTGCAGTTGGTCACATAAATCTCAACAATGTGTAAATAAATCTACAATAGTATCAATACATTTTAACTATCTAATAGTTGACAATCATGCCTCTGGTTTTGAAGGCAATCAACCAACACGCAGTAGTCATTGCGAAAGGCATAAGAATCATATTTTTAAACTTACAAATCTCACCGCATATAAATTGTTTGTCATCTGACTGCTGAAGGAGAATATTCAGAAAGAGTTATGAATGAATTTTTTAGCAAATGGAATCCTCACCAATATAAGGTCTTGCACAGTTTCAAACGCACTATCACCAACCAGGTCCAACAAATCTCCTGCTATCTTCACACATAGAGGAAAAAGAATTAGCTTTACCTTTCTGCAAACTATATTATGTATACCTCTACAAGAAGATTCCCTTCAAGCAATACCTCTTCCCCAGGCTTTTCTGAATCAAGAACCCTACAAATGGCCATTGCAAGCTCATCTCTAGATAGCTGTGAGCTACTATTCCTAACAATTTTATCACATGCATCTCTTAACCAACTCAAGTTGAACTTTGCCCCATTGATGGCAGAATAATCTGTTGGTTCCGAATGATGGTAATATTGTTCATGAAATGCTGAAGGAGCAGTGCTTTCATAATCTGTAATATCTCCATCATCTAAAGACACGTCAACCAAGAAACGAGCTGGTGCTTGAAAAACAAGATCAGCTCCAAATTCTAAATCCCTGCCACTGCCATCTAGATTTCTTTCCAAACGAAAGGCGTCACTATTATTGCTTGGCTGCAAATTAAAAAGCCTCTGTGCTAGAGATGCAACTTGCTTCAATTTAGCATCTGCCACTGCATGACCAAGAAGTTTTTGCAATTCTGACCTGCATCCAATTTCACATGTTGAAAGTTAAAGTTCCTGAAATTTTTGCTCCACCAATCAGAATTTTATCGATGTTATGGATTCTGCATTTAATAACAAGCATCTTGCCACACAAATTTAGAGCATTTTCATATACTCTATTCTAAACCAGATTTCAGAAGGCACGCTAAGTTTAGAACAGGAAAAAATATGATGTTGAACAATTACCTTGATCTTGTAAGGTATAAACATGCAATTTTACTAAAACTCGGTCAATACTTGACTTGTATTTATCTCAGATTCAGAAACTTTTCAAATAGGTCATGAAAATATCAAAGAAAACTCTATGCTACCAATACAACGACCAAAATAAGCATGCACTTGGCATTTGTTTTAGCTGTCAAATTTGAGGAAACCAATACTTACTTCTTATCAGAAATAATTCTATCAATGTCTTCATTCTCAGTGAAACCACTGAAAAGACGGTGAATAGTCACTGCCACCTCCTGGAACTCCTCAGAGGGCGTTTCTCTATCAATCAACTCCACCACCGCTCCTATAAACTGCTTGTAGGCATCTCGCACTTCTACTGAAGCTGCTACACCAATCCATAACATCTAAGCATGTTATTGATTATTACATAATCTTGTAATCGACTGAGCATGTTCATGCATTCGTTACAACTCCACATTACCTTCTTCCCATCGATAAACAATCTTCCGTGCGAGCTCCGAATCATCCAGCGAACTTGCAGAGCTAAAAGATACAGTTAAAAATCAAATGTTATTATCATTAGACTACACAAGGAAACATTAAGCATGCAGTTTACATAGGCTAACAAACGAAACCAAATTGCATGAATCACAAATATCTTAATGTCCGTGTTTGATTGCCAACGCGTAAAATTCAAAATTCACAAGCATTGATAAGTTTGTGATCCGTCCATCATTAATTGTAATAGAAATTCCGATTTCTCTTATTTTCCCGCCCATTTTTCTCGGAAATCAAACCGAACGTAAAGGAGAACATGATCAATGAAATTGTTCGCTTAGTATATTACTTGCGAGGCCTTTGGTTTTGGAGAATGGCTTTGCGTTGAAGATACGCCTGGTCAATATCAAAAGGTCCTCTCAGAGAGTTTGTCAGCCGAGGAAGCTGAATCAACATCGTTGATGATTTGCTCTCACAGTTACTTAAACCCTAGAAATACTTTTTTTCAGTGAAAGAAATGGTTGACTATTAGATCTTCGATGTATCAGGAGAGGAAGTCGACGGTGGAAACTATGAGAGTCGGTGAAATGTTGTTACCGTCTGATTTCCGGTTTCGTCAATGTCGTCTGCCTTTCGCGGTGTTTTTCTTTCTTCGGCTAATGTTTTTTAAAATTATTTTCGAGCTTGACGCGCCACCGCCAGAGGGGGCTTCAGAGCTGTCTGGGACCTAACAGGTAACTCGGTTCAGCTTATAAGAAAAAGGCCAATTAAACCACTCGAATATTTTGTAATATTTTTAGTTTAAATTCTTTAATTTAAAAAAAAAAACTAAAAAATCAGTCAATTACAGTCTAATTTAATTTACTTAAGTAACTTAATAATTTAATAAAAATTCTAAAATTTGATTTATTTTGAGCCTTCACTATCAGTCTATCACTGACTACGCTAATAACAATAGCAAAATGTAATAATTTAACCTTTTTTTAAAAAAAAATTCTCATGAGAGCTCGTATGTAAATATGTTTGTAACTTTTATTTGATTGTGTCATATGTCTTATTATTTTTTCAAATGTGTTTGTGTAAGTGAACCGTGCATACAAACAATTTTATTTTAATTATAATAAATATATAAATATAAATATATATGAAATAAAATGAGCAACCGTTCTGAATGCATCCGCCAACAACAGCAACCTCGTCCCAGCAGGGGCTTTCTCCACAAGGTATAGGCCTATTACGTATAAATCTTTGTTTTTTTTTAAAAGAAAAAATATAAATTCCTCCTCACATTTTCCCCTCATTCCTCAACAAAGTATAAGCCCTCTATGTCGAAATCTATTTTTTTTTTAATCTAAATGTCAAAATCAAACTTGAACTCAAAGTAAGAGGTCAGTTTTCAACACTCACAAGAAATATTTGAGCTAAGAATCATAAGAAGTATTAATCACGAAAGGTATTGATTAATTAATTTCGTTGATCTCACAATTTGAAATCATCTTTTCAATATTCTATTTCACTTGATTCTAAATCAAATCCCAGAGCTTCATCCTAAAATCTAACCCAGGCTTCGTTCATCGGCGTGGTGCCGGCCTACATTTATGTTCAAGTGTTTTTTCTTTTTCTCCTCGGCATATTGGGGTGGGGGAGTCGAATATGGGATGTCAATTGACAGTTGGCAGCTTCCCAAGTGGCTCAAATAGTAGATTTTAGCCTAGAAAAATCTAGAAGATATCGCAATGCCTAAAGTAGTAGAATACTAGGATTACCTCAAAGCTTTATTAAGCAATTATACAAGATTAATTTCGGGTAAAGCATATAAGAAAAAATTGAGTACCCAAATGGTTAGTATAATTTAGCATAGATAGTGTTAACTACTTACATGCATGCGTGTCAAAAAACCTTAGCAACAAATTTTAAGAGATAAATACAATAGATATCTTACCGACTAAGGATGGCAATTTGGAGGAACAGGGCGAAGAGTGTACTCTTTATCCTCAATCCTTGCTAAGATTTTATCCCTGTCCCACTCTATAATGTTGAAAAAATGTATAATCATTCTCGTTCTCACAAGAAAATGAGAATTTGTGGGGATTTTTTTTCAAATTTTTAATAAAAAAATATTATATTTTTTTATCTTAAATTTGTAATAATATAAATTCAAAATAATACAAATTAAGCAAATTTTATACATTGATTTATGAAAAAAATATAAATCTAAAACAATAATATCTAATTATAAGGTATCCTAATCATATATATGACTTTTTACTTCACATATGACAGTATTTAAGCAATTTTATAATATTAAAATTATATCGAGGATTTTCATAGAACTGAAAGGTATGTTTGCTTTGTTAACTCCTTCGAGAAATTTTCCTCTAGCCTCACCCCCGAAATCTCCCTCACTCCTTACCCCGACCCGAGAATCTCCAATGGATCCCCACCAAACCAAGAAGAATTATCATTCCTACTTCCTAGTGCCAACCTAACTTAGTAGCTCGCTAGTAGTAGTACTATGACTAAAGAAAAACATGTGAAAGAAGTGCTAGCATACCAAGTGGTAGTATACTTGGAGCATATTTACTATCATATTTCTTGTATTATATAATATTTTTATTTATTATAATTAATTTAAATGAGTGAATTATTTATTAAAAATATTATTTTATAATATTTAAATTAATTATATTTAAATAAATATGATATCATATAAAAAAAATAATGGGCCGTAAACATATGAAGCTCTTAGTCCGTAGATGACTGTTTCAAAGTCGCGTAACCTTTTTTTTTCTTCATTACTTTTTATCTGGGTGATTTTTTTTTTTTATTTTGTGATTTTTCTTTAAAACCTTTAAGTAAATAATTGAAGGGTGCACATCTTTGAAGCAGCGGGGAAAGGGAAGAAATGTGAGTAGAACCCAGAAAGGTTGGGTGAAGTGCCCCCCCTATTTATGGTTGGGGTTGGGCATCATACCCAACTTGAATACGATTTTAACTATCTTGATTCTTGAATAAATCACGGCTTTGCATCGTGCGGCTACTATGTAGTTTCTCCCTCACCTCTCTCTTCTATGGCTGTTACCAGTAGTACTTGACGTCGTAGTCATTTCATATTCTTCTCATTTCAACTTCAACTTCAATTTCTATATCCTTTACGCCCCTTCGAACCGTTGGAGATTACGGAGTTACAGAAATATCCACGAAGAAAGGGACAGAACGCCAGAGAAGCTTGGGGAATTGGATTAAGCCGAAACTCGTGTCCATTATTTCTGGGCAGTACCATTTTGAAAGAAAAATAAATTAGAAAGAACGTGGTATCGATACTGCAGCAGTATCATATCCACGTGGATCTTATTGTTGTCCATAAAATTGTAGAATTTTATTGATTTTCTTTCGATTCCCCTTCAGGCATTCTGCTCCTTCCCCAAAATTCACTTTACTGTCTTCTCTTTGCAGTAAAAGAATATAATAATCATTTGAAATTAACAGAAAAAAGTTTCTTATTTTTTTTCCTGAAAGGAGCTTTTTCCTTTTAAAATGTTATTTGTTTTGTAATAATTAAATTAAATTATACATTGTAGCGGTCTCCTACATTTTCCGGAACCTCCCAAAATGTTAAAAAATTCAAATACCTCACACATCCTTTTTTTTTCTTAAATTTTCATTCGTAGCCCTACTCTTTTTTAACAGTGACGCATTCTCAGAGGCCGGTGAGCTGCTCGGGCCAAACTCTATTAAACTTTCTCGAGTCCCCATGAACTATTTTCTTCCTTAACACAGGGTAACGAAGAGGAGCGTGATGCGTAGTAACTGAGTTAATCTCAGAACAGTACCAAAAAGCACTGACAACTCACAAGCCGACACCAATTGGGGCCACAGTCATACCACCGTTTACACCTTTTCATCGATCTCCTACGTGCTATATTTTGTCTTGATATTCTTCGCCACTGTCAGCTCACATTATCACGCACCCACCATTTTCCATCTTTCTCTCTTTCTCTCTCTCAGCTGTATCAGGCTTTCCAACATTGCTGCCTCTTGTAACCCATCTTTGTTCTTCCCCTACACCATGGCTGCTTTAGCTTTTACAGTGCTTCTTTTGGCCCTTACTGGGTCTACAAGTATGAATTCAAACTTGAATGTTCTTTCTTCTTTATCTTCTTCCCTTCTCCCAGCTGAAGCTTTGAAGTTTCTTTCTGTTTATTTTCCGTACTTTTTTTTTTTTTAAGGTTTAAACAGGGGTTGAGCCGTTGAGCTCTTCCTTTTTTACCTGATCTACTTCTCACTTTATTTATTTTTTGGCAACTGATCCTAATGATTTTACTCTTTTTTTATTTTTTAAAAAAAGTTTTTCCCCCTCAAAACTTTTAAAGATGAGATTTTTATCCTTGGCCGGAGTACAAAATTATGTAGAAATCGTGTAAACAGATAGCTTCATTCCACATTTCTCCTCTATTTTTTTTTTTTTTTAGAGTATATTATTTATAAGCGTCACTTATGGTACAGATTTATCAGGTGTCTATATCCTCTGGTACTTTTTTCGCATCACTGGATTTTTCAAAGGATTTTTCACAATCTTTACCTAATGTTTTTCCCATTTGTAAATCATTACAATCCCACATTTCTTCTATAGGTCTGTTGGCCCTTTTCTCGAAAGGGACTTTTTTAATAAAAAAAATTGTCATTTTTATTTCATCATTTTGTCTGATTTGTTTATCCAATCTTTGGTGGCTTCTGATAGATGCCGCAAATTGGTGCGTTTGCAAGGATGGAGGTGACGCAGTTCTGCAGAAAACCTTAGACTATGCCTGTGGAGCTGGAGCTGATTGCAACCCTATCCATCAAAACGGACCTTGCTTCCAACCTAACACAGTTAGGGCGCATTGCAACTATGCCGTTAACAGCTATTTCCAAAAGAAGGGCCAAGTTCAAGATTCCTGCGCCTTTGCAGGGACGGCCACCATTGTTACATCTGATCCCAGTAAGTCCTCAATCCCTTTCTTTTCATGTCTCTTTTGCATATTTCTTTACAATAGAAGTACTAATAAAGGAAAGCTTACAATATTGCTTTTTCCTTCTTTTTTCTCGCTGTTGATGGCAGGCACTACCGGCTGTGTCTACCCTTCCAGCGCCAGGTATGTGTTAGTTCCTTCATTTTCTTTTTCCGTTTTATCTGGAAATTTGATTCTTCTTCGCGACTTTTCATTTTTCATTTTTTTTGTTTAAAACAATGTCGTATGGGTCCTAACTCTGTTCAAACTATCTGATAGTGGGAACTTTGCTTTCCTTTGGGCGGTGAGGGAGGCAAGATTAGTTTTCCACTAAAGTGGTCCCTTTTCATTGGGGGAGGAGGGTGTTGCTTGGCATATTCACTGCCTTTTTCTTGTGGTTGCCCATAGGCGTATGCACAGCTTAGTAGCCATCTATTAGCAATTCAAATTTTCATTTTCAATTGGGGTTAAAAATTGTACGAGAGCGATACTCAGAAACAACTGAACTAGTTCTGTAACGTAAGATAAAATTACTGTAGAAAAAAAAAAGTTAAGAGATGTTGAGCAAAAAAAGAAAAATGGAGGTGGTTAGCAAGCAAACTCCAGTAGGAAGTGAGATTAGTTAGAACAGCAAAATCTACATGAGGTCATTTCGGTTGGTGACATGTGATTATGAAAGGAAGGGGGAAAAAACAACGAAAATGACATTAGTTGCTATCTTAACTTGATATTTCAATAGAGTAAGGTAATGAACAGAAAAAAGCAACGAAAATCATCCGAGCAAAGCTGATCCTTTTTTTACATCCTGAAATTGATTTTAAGTCTTAATCAATTGATAAAGACAAAAAAACTCCCAATTTTTTTTTTTTTTGGCCCGTGTATTTTTTACTGTTTGAAACTGTTTCTTTTGCACTCACCTTTTGTAAAGCATAGGCAAAATCTAGCACTTATTTATTTTCAATATTTTAGCCTATTTCCGTGGTCCAACGTAAACGAATCTCTTCCTCATTTTATCATCATAATGTAATTCCACGATGGTGTTCCTGACTCATCGCCCATTAATGGGGGGAAGGCTGAGGTTTTAAAAAACTGCACGAAAGATGCTGCAATAATTGGGATCCGACGCCTTTAAGTAAAGGCTTGATTTTGTTGGGATTTAATTTAATAGATAGATAGAAATGGCATCAAAATTACGAAAAGACAAGTTCGTACCTATTGAACTGTTGTCCCTATTGGAATGCACGGAGTCTTAAAAAAAGAAAATTGAGCGACGCCAGTGATTTGATGTTTGGTGCGGCCTTAGAGTACTACAGGAAACAGCGCCGTTGATTTGCTCGTGCTTCGAGATCTGAGCCAACTTTCGAAAGGGTGGTTTTTCTCGATGGTTGTGTATGACCGGTCTTGTTCGCTTTCTCGTTTCTCATAGAAGGCCGAGGTTAGAGCACTCAGTTGCAAACTTGAATTAAACTGTTCAATTTAACTTTAACTTTTCGTAGTGGTTGCCGGATCTTTCTGCTCTTCATTTTCATTGTTAAGAACTATTCACTGAGGGGAAAAATAACAGCTTAATGGGCTTTTTTCTGTTTTGGCATTAAATTTGAGGATTTGGAATCAAAGGCAATCATTATTGTCTAAGGCTAGTGCTCTCTTTCTCCCCCGTTTTTCCATCCCAATCCTTGCATCCATTATTGTCATTCGGCTTGAAGCTCAGAGGAAAACTTCTTAAGCAAAATTCATTATCTATATATATTCTGTAGGGGGGTAGGGATCAATATGATAAGACAATTTTGTGCCGACTAATCTATTCTTTTCATGCAAGAGTCGTTATTAACTGAGGACTGGGTTATGAAGATGCTGGGTCCATCAACTTTTTTGTCTTTTTGTTTTTGTAGACATTTAAATCGATAAATCACTGTTTTAACTTTAGGTAACCTATTGAGCAATGCGCTAGCCTGTTTGTGCTGCACGTATTTATTTGCAGTTTCGGCTCATCTGCATTTCAATTCCCAATTGGATATACCATTCTCATTTCCATGTTCATATTAACAGCATTTAAATTGGGTGGTGATCATAATCATGCCCTTTTGATACTCATTAACTGTCGATTTCTTTCGCAATTCAGGCTGTGAGGTTGATATATTGATTGTTGATTCTTTTTCATCATCAGCGCTGCAGGCACTAGCACAACTCCTGTCTCAACCACTGGAACCCCATCAACGACCACTGGCAGCACGACCCCCACATCCACAACCGCAGGTACCACTCCCTACAGCTCAACGCCTGGAGTATTGGGAGGGATTGGCAATGGCATGGGCCCTTCAGGATCTGGCATCAACACAGATGATAGTCATGGTGGGCTTAGACTTGTCGACAGTGGTATGCTTTCTGCATTATCAACGCTACTCTTGTCTGGCTTGATGATGCTCTAGTGGGGTTGAGAAGACTGGTAGCCATAACTGAAGCCTGGTGGGGCATGATGGACATTGGTGATGCTGTGTTTCACTGCGCAGAAGTGGGTATGCATGTGATTATGTTATTCGCTAGGTGTTGAACTAGATACTGTCAGTTTTTTGGTTCCTTTTCCCGCAGTTTCCTTTTTTTTTCAATCCTTCACCCTTCTCCCTCTTACTTGGGTAAAAAGATGGGCCTTTGATTCTTTTCAAGTAATATTAGGGTGTTGCTTCGGAACTCTCCTCTCCCACTTTTCTTCCTTGTTCTATCTGTACATCTGGACCTAAGATAATTTTGTTGAAAATTTGGCTTCCCTTTTCCTAGGTTATTAGAAGTAACGAGGAATCAGCATGGACTAGAAACATTCCTCTCTGGCACTATAAAAGACTCAACTTTCTATCAGACAAGTTTATTTTTTTTCTCTTTATAATTAGAAAAGACCAGGTTATCCAGTTACATGATCAAAATTTCATCAGCGGCTCTTTTGGATTTGATATTTGCATTTTACCTACTAAAAATGAAGAAAGCGGTTCGGTAGCTAATACTGTAGAAACCAAATACAACTTTCAGAACTTCAAACTAAGTTTCTCTGCTTTTTAAAGGAAAAATGCCTACGTGATTTTTGGGATCAGTCTATCTACGCGAGCATGGACTGTACTAAAGAAGTAATCATTCCACAAAATGTTGAACGCCAATGGGGAATACAGCACTTTGGAATCCTGAGAATGAGATCCTCTGCTCGATAGAAGCAGGGAAAAAAAAAGTGGTAAGATATCAAACCACATTAGGCTGCTTCTGCCACGTTTGGTGCAACCCGAGTATGGAAACATTTCTTTGTTCACAGCGACTACCAGTTGATTAAGGTTAAATGAGGAGGCAAAGCTGAAGAGCAGGGATCCTCTCTCTCGTGTCTACAGTTGTGAAGTAGGAGAGAGAGAGGGAGGGGGAGAGCATAATAAGCTGCAGCGAAAGGGACAAAAACAGCAAAATATATAGCCTCTAAATGGGTCACGTGGTAGCAAGAGAAGGCCACGATGGTTTTGAGAGAATATGCCCTGGAAGTGCGGCGCTGTGTTTTTTACGGTCCTTCCTTTTTAAGCTCATTGTATCATTTAAAAATTGGAACTTGCAAGATTATGGAGATCACATGGCAGTGTTTTGATGTTTTCCGTTTTTCTGTCCCCTGAATTGGCCGCTAGCTTCAGTGTTGAACATTGCTCCATGGCCGAAAAAAAAAAGATGGTCTTTTCCAATTGACAGCTATTTTCTCTGAATTTTGTATAATATTTAACTAAATTATTGGCATGCGTTGCTAGATTTCATGCTACGATATCTTTTGATGCTTGTTCTGCTGCATTCTTATCCTTTGTTTGCTTCTTGTGTTTCCCAGCATGTTCTGTTTACACGGCACATGATGTGCAAATTGAATTCTACCCCATTATTTTTCAGTAAATTCGCAATACATTTGCGGAATTGTAAACTGTTAAACCCATCCTTTTGTTCAGACCTGTAACGTGACCCCCTCTCAATATTGCCGGATTTTCAAAAGGTCTGTGACCTAAAACTAAAAATCGAAACAATAACTAAGGATTAAAGAACGTCTCAGAAGTCAGAACCGAAAGGGTATTCACCAAACAAACTCATTTCTCGTAGCCTAAGAGTACCCAATCTTTGTCAGAAAATTAGCATAGTGAATAGCTATCAGCAGAACACTACCAGTAGGGAGAAAGGTAGAAAACAGAAAGGTGATACATTTGATCCAAATTTATCATGGCGGCTTCGGCTTCGTAGAGAAGAATCTAAATGCAAGTAAATGGAGTTCCTCTCACTAACACCTGGACCAAGAGGATTAGGTTTTGAGATTAACCAAAAACCCTAGTGTTTTACAAATAATAACCTACCACCCATGCAATTATCAAGCTTCACCTTTGTGAATCAGACATGTTAAATTTAAAAATACAAAACCATTTTACTTGAGAATAAACAATTAAATAATCATGCTGAGTGTGCAAAGGCACGTGTACATTATATAAAACCCGAGTTGACAACATTCGCATGGTTTTAACATCATCGTGCATGTTTTTGATAGTTTTAACATAGTCATGTAAGGCACTGAAAATGTCTGTACTAGGGCTGGGTTTCCGGGAAAATCTTCGAAAAGAGTTTTACCGGCGATAATTCTAACAGGATTTCAAGATGGATAATTTCATTTAAGGAAATGCTTGATCTAAATCCACTTGTCTACATCTTTTTTTAACACTTTCTATTTTGTATTGATTGCAAGAATAAAATTATATAAAAAAAAACTGTAAATATAAAAAATAAGTATACACTTGAATGCACAAATAGCACCATTCTTTCATCTAAAGAAGGGTTCTGAACTGATACAGATTTCTAGAGTACAACAATCATGTCACATGTTTTTCTTTCAGAAACGAAAAATTTACCAAAAATTGGTCAAATAAACACTAAACAACTGTTAGCCTGCAATTTTTCATCTTTGTTTCCTCTGTTGCAAGAAAAAAAAACATAACGAGAATTTTTTTTTTAAGTTCAACGGAAGTGGTCCTTGTACCTTTTCCAAATATGGCATAAACTAAACCAATTCTTCTACATAAATCTTACTTTTTCTTGAAAGCTGTGGAAAATCAAAGAATGAACCAATAATTGAAGCTGATAAGGATCCGCTTGAATAGGTTCCCTCATCGATATTTTAATGAAGTATGACCAGTATCACCCAAATGTTTATGTAAGTTATTCCTGTCAAAGTCAAATAATCCAAGTTATATAAAAACACAAACATATTCTTCGTGCAGAATAGTTTATAATATAAGAAATATAAATGAGATATATATTACCTTGAATCAAATTCCTCTCCACAGGTCTCACAAATATTGCCTTGATTCTTCGATGCAACCTAAGATTCAAATTCAGAAATCAGCGAGGATAGAGCACAAAAGACCACCATATTAGTTAGACATGATAAAACCACATAATAGAAGTTATTCCGGCATACACACAAAGTAGTGAGTTCATCCATGTTACAGCTACCACTACATTGTTAAATATATGAATTACTGAAAGCCATTAGCAATAACCATCCAAATGCAAATTTACATTGGGTACATGTTATATAGCTGATTCCAAGGTCAGAAAATTACAAAAATCAGACAGTATAACGCACAATGAAGAAGAAGCTTGTTCACAAAATCTTACCTTGGCTTTTCTTCCTTTGGACGAACTTTTTGCTTTGGATTTTGTGTCCTTTGCAGCTCCTTTTTTATCAGCGGATTGATTTGAAGTCTTCTTATGTTTCCCTATCTGCTCGTTCTCATTACCATTACTTTCCTCTTCTACAAAAGATTGGGAAGAACACTCCTCTGTATGAGAATTACCATTTTCGACATTGTTCATATTCTGATGATCAGCGTTGACATTGACAGCGCCCATTGAAAGGTCTTCCCAATTTTTTCTACCCTTCTCTTTATTGGCTCTACGGTTCTTTCTAGTGCTTTTTCGTTTGTCATGTTCCTCAAAGCCAACCCCATCACTCTCACTATCAATTTTATTGGAAGTCTCAGAAGCCCTGGGTTCATGCTTTGAAGCAGCATTTTTTCTGCTCTTGTGCCCAGCCACCATAGCTTCAAGTACATCCATTTCATCATCATCATTATCAAAACCATCTGAGACACCAACCTCCTCCCCCTCCTTTGCACCCTTGGAATCGAAATATTCATCTTCATCATTATTAAAATCAATCCCATTTCTAGCATCTTCCTCTGCAATGTGGATGTTCCCTCTAATTCTACCCTCTAACTCGTCAATCTCATTATCAGTCTGCCCTAACTTATCATTATTCACCTCGACTCCCTCCTCATCACTTTCCAATATCTCCTTCCCTTCTCCTTCCAACTCTACGTCTATATCCTCTTCAACTCTCTCATCATCACCAAGTGAGTCCCTAAATTCAGCAACTTTCTCCTTATGCTTCTTTGATTGCTCATGATTCTTCCATTGCTTCTCACTCTTAAACTTCTTCCCACAGATTACACAATACAACTCCTTCTCAGCATCCTTTCTCTTGTTCTCTTCCTCTAACTCTTCATAACAGTTTGCCTCATTTTCTCCATCCTCGTCAATTTTTGCCCATTCAGGCTCCTCATATGCCATCACTCTCTCCATCTTCTCCTTTTCTAACTTCTTCTTCCTCTCCCTCTCTTCCTCTTTCCTCTTCTCAATCTCCATATTCTTCTTTATCATCATGTCAATCACCCTTTTATCCCTCTTCTTGACAAACTCCGCCAATCCCCGCACTGTTTCATTGTATTCTTTCCTTGCCTTCTTTCTTAGCTTCTTGTTCTCATCTTCCATCACTCGCCTCGACTTTCGGTTGGGACCAGCCATCACGTCGTACTGGTCCACCCAACAAAAATCCATCACCGTAGAAAAACCCAACCAATGATTGTAAAATGCTGTTGCCTGGGCATAAGGACTTTCCAAATTGCCCATGAGAGGAGCTTGTCGTACAGCATCAATACCTAAACCTAATTTATTTGCGAAATTGATCTCATTGGCATGGATTTTATCAAACACATCAGAATAGACCTTATAGAAGCCCTTGCCAGAGTCTGAGTACCCAGAATAAACGGTATTAGAGAAGAAGGAGAAGAGATTAGGTATAAAAGAGTTAAGGTCTGAGTTGCCGAACGAGTTAGGATCGGAAAAGAGAATCTGAGAACGGTGAGAGTCGTACCAAGCTCGCTCCTTTGGGTCGGAGAGGACCTCGTATGCATGTTGCAGCTCTTGGAATTGAGCTGTAGCTTCGGCTTGAGACAAGCCGGATTGAACGAGCTTGTCAGGATGGCGTTGAAGGGCAAGACGCTTGTAAGCCGATCGGATCTCGTCGGCTGTGCAGTCGCGCTGGAGACCGAGGACTTCATAGTGGCATCGCTTTGCCGATGCCATCTTTGGTTGCTGTTGTTGAGACTTGGGTTACCAATTCCTATTTCTATTGTCTTTGTGATGTCAGCTATAGCCTTTGTGTTCAGCCAAGAGGAGGTTTAGAGGAGCCTTTAACTTTCGGGGATTGCCGACCATGGGGGGAAGGGGACAGGGGAGGGCAACGTATTTTTGGCATAAACGGAAACTAAGAAAAATTCTCACAAAAAAAAAAAAGGACGATAATCGATAATTCACAAATTTTAATATTTGTTTGAGAAAAAAAAAATTAGAAGTTGTATTTATCACACCAAAGGATTTTTTTTTATTAACACACCAATTGGAATATTTAAGATATTCATGATGTACAGATAAAAATATGCTTATGGTATAGTTCCAAAAAAAATAAAAGGATGCTCATGGTAAATTATTACTTTAAATCCCCTAAAAAATTATTATGTTTAAATCCCCTCAAAAAGACACTCTTTTTCAATAATAATAAATGGCATCTTCAGATAAAAAAATTTAAACATAAATAAAGCCATTAAACGTTAGTTGACAGTTAGGAGTTTGGTAATTTGCATAAGGTGAAGGGTTCCAATTTCTGAATTGTCTTAAATTCAAAATACAAACATGACAATATGCATCATGACTGTTTTGAAATTTCTTAATTTTGTTCGAAGTGTTACAATTTAATCATAATTATCCAAAAATGCAAGACTTTTTTCTTTGCCCTTCCAAAAACAATAAGACTAAAAATAACTGTTTTGTATGTAAAAAATGATTAACTTTTTTTAAAAAAAAAAAATTCATCATGATAATTTATCTTTTTATATCCTTATTTTTGTCAATTAGTTACCATAAAAAATGTATTCCATACTGTTTTAAAATGTATATATATATATATATATATATATATATATTTCTCGTCTAGTGACCATAGGTGAACAAGCTTGTTTCAAATAAAAGAATACATGTGGCGAAAAAAAAAAAAGAATGCAAATTTTGTCACATAATGAGAAAACCAACGCACAATTCAAATCCGGTGCCAAGTATTTCCATCTAATCTTCAAACATAAAATAATTATCTATGTCTAAAATTTATTTCACCAAAATTGCAATTACTTACACAAGAGCAAGGCAAATTTGCCAGAGAAGTTCACAGTAATGATGCAATGATAACAATGGGGGGTCTTACATATTGAACATGTCTAAGAATTTTATATGGTCCAGCGTCCCATCTTTGTAAAAATTCTGACGGGAAAACGTGACTCAACCGCTAATTCAAGAAATCTCTTGTAAAGAAGATTTTTTGTTATCCACTGATAATCGAGCAACTTCTTGCAGATTATTACCACCCACTCTTTCATTAAAATGATCTCTCAGAAATTCCACGGCCATGAATGTAAGCGCTGAAGCTGGTATATACCATGTAATCCTGGGGATGCTACCCCTAAACATCCCGGTCACGCCTTCCTTCGCCCATATATTATGAATTGCATCCAACCAGCCATCGTACCTAAGGCAACAAAACATAACACATCGTAACATCACTCTATCTTAGCTCAGTCCATCAGAAACAAAACCTTATAAGTATCAGACCCTAGGAGCTAGGTGGCAATTCTGTTTTCAGGATTCAGTTAGATATTTCTGTCTAACCTACTTTTAAGGTTAACGGTCAGCCAGCACTATTTGTCTTGAAATTATTCTGTTCATGATCATGATCATGATCAAAATCAAACAAAGACTCAGGTTTCCTAGAGACAAGTACTCATCGTGAATAAATTTCAAGAATCGTTACAAAATGGAATTGATACCTGATAGTTGAACCCTGCACTTGCAGTCTTGTTTTGATGACATCCAAGGGAGTGGTGAGATATGCACTAAGGCCTGTATGTTATAGTGAACCACAAAATCATCAATCATTAGCAATTTACAAGGTTTATTATGCACTGTGGAAAAACTGGAACACTTTGTGTTGAGTATAAAGCAAAGGGCATACCACCGGCTAATCCTCCTAATACAAGCCCCTCCAAAGAACTATTAACATGCCAGTTTAGGCTCAACATCCCTTTCTGCTTCCCATATTCAGTAACATCTTTCAAAGATTCATAAAATACGACCATTAGTCCAGCAAAAGGAACATCCCTTGCCAGTGTAGACCAATATCTGCTACAAGCAAGCAAGCAAAAGAAGGAACTAGAATTAATCAAGAAATCGAGAGAAGTATTTATATGTATGGGTTACAAATATTTGTCTCTATGTTTACAACATCTTTAGTTAACTGTTATAAGTACTGTGAAACAGAAGTACAAGTATTTCAATCCCAAATCAGCTTGCTCTGATGATACTTGTTGGCCGGTCAATTTTCCCCTAGAATGATTACAGAGCACAATAATCAAATTACTATAAAACTATACTCATTTTACAGCTTATTTGCATCCACAGAGTCTATGGCTTCTTACAAAACTTAAATTCTCATACATGAAGACAGCAGAGATGATGCATGATGGGGATAACTTAATGGTGATATTATATTGTCCGGTATACCCCCATCAACAACTCTATTAGTGGGAAAGGTGGTGATTAGATAACACGTGACTAGATCAACAAAGAAGCAGAGAGGTTGATTCTAATTTATACCCTGCATATAAACCCTTCAGGCCGTGTGTCTTCCATATTGAAGAGCCAGCATGAAACATCCCTGTATAGTAACTATATCTTGGGTTGCCAGACTTGGAAATGCCATCTTTCATCATCATCGAACTCCAAGATGTCATTGTGCCTTGAACCTGCATGCGTTGCTTCATCACTTCGCATGGAACATACACAAAAGAACCAAGTGTATCTCCTGAAAATGAAGAGAAAATAAGGCACAAATTTATCCCTTTGAGGCACGTGCAAATGGTTACAGATGTCATCCTTGAACCCAACTTCCACGATAAAAATTAAGTTGTCAATGATTCGTTGGGAAAATCGATTGGGTAAACATGAAAAATGTGCAATGACGAAGGTTGATGTCCATGATAAGCCTCTTCGGATGTCATAGTGTAGCGTGCTAAAGAAATAATAGAACATATTTTAACCAATGGAATGGCAGTGCATATGATAACATATTAGGCCAAACGATTGGCATAATCAGACATACTACAGCTCCTTTCCTACACATGTACCTCAAGTCTTGCACAGTATAGTATAATATCTGAAATCGAAGATGATACAAAAGTAGTAGAACAAGCTTTGGATCAACTTACCAACAGCTCCGGCAATAAAATGTGCCCAGTGGCCCCCAAGGCTAGGATGTGAGTCCTCAATCCACTTTTTAGTGGACTCTATGACTCCAAAGTAGGTGGCACCAGTAGCAAGAGACCCAGTAATCCCAGGTGTTACACCTCTGTAAAAGCCTGCACAATTCAAATAATAGGATGAATATTTTTTTTTTTTTTAAAAATGAAAGTCCAAAAGCACAATTTGAGTCTCACTACATAGTTTACATTTGGAAAATAGTGTAAATAAATCATCAGTGATCAACTAAATAGTTGAGATTTCAAAACTAAAACCATCGGAAAAAATTATGCATGTTTTTTTTGGGATACCTATTATTACCTAATAAGAATTCAAATGCCTATTATAACATACCTCTAAACCCATCAGCTTGCCAGACAGATCGCACCATCTGCAGAACGCTCTTCTGGTTCTAACAGACATGGATGAAATACCCAAACAAAGAAAGACACTTCAGCGGGAAATAAATCATATGAGACAGCTAGACAAAGACAATATACATATATCATGATGTAAAAAATTAAAAATAATTATGTCTGAATTTATCTGATGGCTGTCATTGTACCTGAATTCCATCTAGAATTGCTTGACTTTGAATTCGTGTTTTAATGGTATCCACTGGATGCATCATTCCTTCCCCATAAGCCCCAGCAATAGCTCCCCATACAAACTCTCTCCATACTACAACCACAACATAATATGAATTGGAAATTTTGTTACAGTAATTGAAAGTAATAAAGAGGAAAACTCGTTTTGCAATCTGTTATTGACGAAGTGCAACCTTTCTAACAAAATAACATGCTCCATTAACATGATTCGATTGCTTCAGTCAATGTAGCCGATATTTTAACTTACCAAAGAACTGAGCTTGAGAATGGCTCCCCAAAGCTTGTTTTTCTTGGGAGGTTGAAGTTGAGCTGCTAACCGCCATTGAAGTAATAGATACAAAGCTGAAAGCTCAACTATCTTTTATTTTTAGGGTTTAAAAGGGCGCGCTTTTTACAGAAAGACCCCGCAGAGAGCCTTCGAGCTGGATGCTCGGCGATTAGAGCAGGCCCATGAGGGTCCGAGTCGTCCGATTGCCAACGGCATCCTAAGAAGTCAGTAAATATATATTTTTAGTTCTCAGACTTTAAAAGATTCACACTTTTAAATATATCAATTTCATCATCCACATCCAAAATTATAATTAATTTGATTTTTAAAAAAAAAATTTAATTTAATTTTTTATATTTTAAAAAATTAATAAATTTATAAAATAAAATTGATAATAAATATAAAATTTATGTTATAATAATGTTATCTTATTTATATATGTAATTATTTTGTTCACAAATATAATTACAATAATTATAATTATAATTATAACCTTCAAAATTAATTATAGTTATCCAAAAAACGAATCAAATAAATAACTATTTTTTTATCTGAAAAACTATGGTCTTAAAGGAACGCCATTAGCAGCTAAGTACATGATCACATGTCATGAAAATTTCAAAAAATAAATATTATTCCAATTCCAATTAAAAATAAACCTTATCGAATACCATAATAGATGAATACCAAAGAGATTATAAATAAAAAGTTTATTACAGGAAATTACATATATGTGTATTATATAAAATATTTTTATATTGAATAACTAATTTTCATGAGTATCAATATTATTTTTTTAAATACCCAAGAGTGCAAAAATTAAAAATAAAATAAAATTGAACGGGTTTTACGCTACCTCGACCCGTATAGCAAGTCGCAACGCAGCTCTCCTGCCATAAGCGACTAAGAATCTCCGTTAAAAAAGAAGCCAAAAACTGTGCTGAGTGTTGGTCCAGCTTGTGAACATCACCGCTATTAAAATAGAAAAATTCCTCTTGATCTGCAGTGTCCCCGCTAGGGTTTCATATAACCGATCATCACTCTATCACAATGGCGATGGCTGTTCTGAGACGGGAAGGGAGGCGTTTCGCCCCCCTCGTATCTCCCCAACCAATGGCTGCGCTCCGATCCTCTCTTATTGCAGAGTAAGATCTCCCATCTTCTCTCTCAAATCTAATTGCGAATCTCTTTATCTGGCTGTAGTGCTGTTTCACACTGGCATTCTTGTTTGGTAGCTCAGAAGGGTTGGGAAATGGAAGGAACTTGATGATTCGGACCGCCGTACTGAATATATATTTTTTTTCATGGGGCATTTATTTTTTTGGTTTGCATAGATCGATTTTAGGCTCAAGAAGGTTTTGTAAGTTTGCGTCATTTTAGCAACTGTTGTTCTGTTCCTCGTTTTTACTCTCTGTAACACGCTAAGTGTCTCGATCTTTTTATCTTCACTGAGAGAAAACCTGGAGTAAGGTAACACAAATTATCAGTTTTATATCCCCTTTTCTATTGTTTTAAATTTGTTGTGCTTAATTGCTGAAGCTTTTTCTGCTAAGCCGCCGTAAATTTAGGATTGTAATAACATCTGTTTGTGCATCATAGGAAATAACAAACTCACCTTAATTTAACTTTTACTGCTGATGTCTGGCATGGTAGGGCTCATTCAAAGTTCAAAAATTTCATGCATTGGCCTGTTCACCTGACTGAGCATCTGGGCTTTTTGTGTAATAGTTAGCAAATAAATTTGCACGACTTCCGATTGTTCATTTTGCGATATCATCAAACTCTGAAATAAGCAAGTTCACGTAACGCTATTACTTGAAGTGAAACTACTGCACTATACTTTTTTTCTTATCTCTTTATCAAGAAAAATGAATCACCAGACATGCTAAATGTTGGGACTCCTTCCGTTTCTAATTTTGTTTTTTAGTAGCCACATCATAGTAGCTCGTCAATTTTTTTACTTGACCAATTAATTTCCCTTGTTTGACAGGGAACAAACCCCGCAGGATGTGCGCTGTATTTCAACTCAAGTAGGTAGGATCCATTTCATTTTCCATTCACAATCTATTAACTTTGTGATATAGTTCTATTATCACTTCCTTCAGCTAGATCTATGGCTGCTTGTGTAATGTTCATTGACTTTTTGTTGTGTATTTTAATGTAACAGTCAGAAATCGAATGAAGAGTGTGAAGAGTATTCAGAAAATTACAAAGGCAATGAAAATGGTTGCAGCCTCAAAACTACGTGCTATTCAAACTAGAGCTGAAAATTCACGCGGTCTATGGCAACCATTTACCGCCCTTCTGGGTGACATTCCCAGTACGTAGACCAACATTGTTTTATTGTTCATATCGGCAAATGATGCATGACTATTTCAGTGATCGGTTTAGCTTGTTTCCTTATATTGGATATCGTTAAAAGCTTACTCATTCTTTAAGTGCCTTTAATTTGTGTATACATGACTATAGCATATGGATTTCATTGTTTAATTGGAACTTTATGATAGGTACTTGCATCTACAACTAAATCTCAATATTTTGTGTATGAAACCCTGACCTTGTATCTTTTCTTTTTGTTGCTATGATTAGGTGTTGATGCGAAGAAGAATGTAATTGTGACCGTTTCATCAGATAAAGGTCTATGTGGTGGAATCAATTCCACATCTGTGAAGATAAGCAAAGCTGTGCACAAATTGAATTCTGGTAATTTCTGCGATGAACTGCACTTTCTTAATTACATTACTCATGAACAGTGATATCATTTCTCTGATTCCTATAAGCATGATTAGAATTTTAGCTAGAAAGCCTTATGATTTTTCACCTGTATAGCAAGATTTCACAATCACATATCCTCTGTTGATCTTAGGTCCAAATATGATTTCACTGGATTCTAATTGTACATTTCAAATGTTGTAGGGCCTGATAAAGAGAGAAAGTATGTAATTTTGGGAGAGAAGGCAAAGGCTCAGTTGGTACGTGACTCAAAGAAGGACATTGAGATCACCATAACTGAATTGCAGAAAAATCCCCTGAATTACACACAGGTTGGTTTATTGTTTCCTTTTGCAATCTAATGGTGGAGCCTTACAAGCCTGTACATGTATATTTTCAATGGCCTGAATTTTTGTTAGTCTATGCTCCTCATGTTGTCTGTACTGAATAGTTTCTAATTAGTTACAGTAGAGGAGGCAATATTGCGGGGAAATGGTTGTTTGAGTGATGGAATTCTGGGAGTGCATGATGGATAGTGGTACTAGAATATAGTATAGATGTAAGTTTAGTGCATTTCTGAATCTTGAAACTTTAGGGTGCATTTGGTATGATTAAGGGGGTGAATGGAGTAGCATTTAAGGAGGTTAATGATGGTGTAAACATTAATCTACTTATGTAGAGGATAATGATTACTCCATTAAAAGATTGCTCCTTTTCTATTTCTGCAACCAAACATACATAAAGAAAGTAAAATTTACTCCCATGAATGATACCTTGTTCACTCCTGATACCAAACGAGGCCTTAGATTTACTTTTTAATGGAAGAAATTCCTTGGATATTCTTTAGAACACGATTTGTTCAAAGGAAAGATTGAAGCTTCATAAGGATTCTGATTTTTACAAATAGAAATGACCTATGACACCCCCCCTCTCCAAACACTAAATAAGACTGATACGTGGTTTGCTATGCAATCATTCAGATATGTCCCTTATGCTTCCTTTAATTGTTGTATTCTCAGGTAGCTGTGTTGGCAGATGACATTCTGAAGAATGTGGAGTATGATGCCTTGAGGATTATCTTTAACAAGTTCCAGTCTGTTGTCTCATTTCTGCCAACAGTGTCTACTGTGTTATCTCCCGAGGTGCTTCAGTTTATCCAAAATGATTTTGTTATATATTCAACTGGAGTGTCTATAGAGTCAAAATTTTAGATTTGGCCTTGTTTATTATGCTGAACTGCCTCGTGGACTTGTTAATTTTCTATAGTTTTTATTTCATGCTTATGCCTTTTGGTTTATTCAATTTTGTTATGACTGATGTAATGTAAATTGTAGATTGTGGAGAGAGAGTCTGAAGCTGGGGGAAAGCTTGGGGAACTGGACTCCTATGAGATTGAAGGTGGTGAGACAAAATCTGAAGTACTTCAAAATCTGGCTGAGTTCCAGTTTTCTTGTGTGAGTATTGTTTTGAGACTCCTTGCATTCTGTCTAGCAAACTTTGCTGCTGTCTCCATTTCTTAATTACTTAATTGTTTAAATTATCATCGAAGTCCTAGTAACTTTTTTTTCCCCCTTTTGATGCTTTTGGTTTGGAAAGATTGCTTTTGGCACTTGAGTGTTCCAAGTCTCCCCTACCCCTTTTCACCCCTTTTACCTATCGTTGAAAGCAATCTCACTCACATCTGATTATGCTTTTATGATTTGCTTAGAACAATGTTTTTGAATTTCATAGGTCTTGTTCAATGCCGTATTGGAGAATGCTTGCAGTGAGCAAGGAGCAAGGATGTCTGCCATGGACAGCTCTAGCAGAAATGCTGGCGAAATGCTTGATCGTCTCACCCTCACCTATAACAGGTCTCTCTCCCTCTCTCTTTTCTCTTACACGCACAAGTGTGCATGCACTGAGACACCTTCACAAGTACTTGCTTGTGAGGCAATAATCCGACTATGTTGGAACTAGGGAAGTTATAGTTTGTTGAAAATACCATTTTGCTCTATTCCAATTTGTTGCATTATTATTTTAGTCAATTGTATACTATGAATTTAGAGCTATTGCCGATGTAAGATATATTTTTTCCTGGGATGACTGACTGATCTCTTCGTTTATTTTATGATAGAACTCGTCAAGCATCAATTACAACTGAATTGATTGAGATTATCTCTGGAGCTTCAGCACTGAAAGGTTGATCAGAGTAGAAAAGTTTGTACTTTATTTGATGGAGGCGAAATAAAGATCACATCAGTGGTTCGTTTGAAATTGGTGGTGCTGCATCATTTTGTAAACCTTTTTGTCCAGCTTCGCAATAATTGCTTTAGAGTAAAACCCAATTTCTGGGATTTTTTGGCTGATCATTTCTGAAGTTTCTTTTGTTCTCAAGTTAAAGGTTGTATATTTTTTACCTTGACGTATTCATCCAAGAGATGTCAAGGAAGATCCTGATGGACTTTCATTTATCTTCCCATTCTTTAATAGTGCATACGAAGTAGATTTAGAAACTACCCCACTGCTGATGTTTGTCTGGTTGATCTGCCTGTAGATGATTGCATGTTTGAGATGCAAGTGTCAAAGATGCAAGTGCTAGTCCATGATGCTTTTTCCAAGTAACAGGGAGGTAATTCGAAGCGTGTGCGACCTCTGCTTCTGATGGGTTAATCACATAATTAATTGGTTTAAAAATAATCAACAAATAAATTAATTAATTAACCAAGAATTAAATTACATTCCTTAACTTGCATTTTACAATGATTTGCTGCTGATATTTATCACGCAGACACCAGCACAACAAATACTTACAGATGCTCCAAGAAAAATAGGAGAACCGAGGAAGAAGCGTTGTACTTGTGTATTATATACAATAATTCACACTTGGGGGTGGTTATGCGTTCCTTAATCTGGAATTGATACTACAAACATCAATCTTTAATGAACCGTTTAATAATTTTCCTTGTGGAAAACAAATCTGGTTGTGGTTTTGGAGGAAAATTTGGTGCACAACTTCTTCAATTCTCTTGCTAAATTTGATGGACCACAGTAGAATACCCCTGTATGAGCAAGGGCAAAACAAAATTCTCAATCAGTAATAAAGAACCATTAACCTATCTTTCTTTCTGATAAACTGGGTTGCCAAAGTTCAAACCTCTAAATATAACGTATCTCATGATTCAAGAACAAGCATGGGGTTGATATAATATGCAGTGTAAATAAGGGTTGAAATTTTCTCACCAATCTTAGCTCCTCTGTGCCTGCGAGCCAGTTTGGAAAATATGTTGAACCAATTTGGTCGAGCAAAATGCGTGCGTATCTGAAAATCCCATCAGAAAATTCTTTTAGGTAACAATAAATGTACGTTTGCAATCTTGATATGACACTAATACATATCTCAGTTTTTGTCAACGTGTATTTGTTATGCCTAACTTGACCAATAGCAAAAAGACAACAATATGTGGTAACTCAATTTTGACTTTAGCTGTTAGATACGATATTTGTTAACCACAATACATTAAATGCTTCAAAGTTACTTCTATGTTATTGTCAATGTCATCGGAAACTTGAACCACAGGAGAAGATGCAGTAGTTACCGGAGTCCTCGAGACTATGTCAATGCCGTTCTTGGCATGATGCAATGCTTGAATGAGACTTAGAAAAGCTGAACGCACATCCCCCTCCTGATATACACTGGTCAGGAAATTGTGCATCTCTACAGTTGACTTGAAGTTCACCAGAAAACTAAAATGGTTAAAAAATGCTTGAAGAAGACCTTAGTTCCAGCTAATAAAAAAGATCTCTGTAATAGATTTTAACAGAAAAATTTGAATGTATTTTTATTCAACAATGGGGCAAAACAAATAGGAAGTGAGAATACATGTTTTGAGGTTGAATTTGATAGTTCCTTCATGAAATCTCGAAACCAATCAAAGGAGCTTTGCTCTCTCGTAATCCAATAGAGGTATGCTCTAGCTGGACCTCTTTTTAAGCTGCATGCTCTGTGACCACTCTGTTTCGAATGGCCAAACATTGTGTTTGTTTAACGTAAGAGAAGCAGAGAAATTAAACTATAGTGAAGACAACGTAATCATAAGAGAGTAGAATGGAAGTAGAAAACAGAGTAGAGGTCTTACATGATCACTTTGTTCTGTCTCAACATCATTAACTACATCTTTGAGGATGCTTATGAAAGGTGTGGCTCCAATGCCAAGGCCAATTAGCACCACAATGTCATACTTTACATGGTCTTGAGCAGCAGCACCATAAGGGCCATCTATGTACAATTTTGGACAACCATGTGATCCTGATATCACTGCCTGCAGTACGAAACCCGGATTAACGTAAGACTGCAAAATGAGGTAGGAATTTCTTTTTTTTTTTTTTCTGGGCTATTTTACCTCTTGGAAAAGAGCATATATTTGGTAACTCCAGTCTCCAAGAGTTCTGATGTGCACACTTAAGTGATCATCTTGTGGTCCTGAAGTCAAGGAAAATGGGTGCCTGAAATTTTGCAAGTTTGCAATGAGACTGAATCAATTTGAAGTAATGATGGTTGAATGTTAAACGAAAAGGTTATGTGACAGAATTACCATTCAAAAGGTGAAATTTGAGCACACTGAAGGAATGCATACATGCCGCTCTTGTGCCTAAAACCTTCAGGTTTTTGCATTTTCAGGAACAAAACTTTTCCTGCATAGAGACTTGCCTGCACGTAAATACCCAATAGATAATACAGAAAATAACAATTAGCAGAGAAATTGTGAATTCACTGTTTTATAAATGATTAAATTGTTAAAAACTTGATTAAATACCTTCAAAATATCAACTTCGTAAAATCCTGATCTTACGGCTCGAAAGATCCTCTCTCCAGCATATAATAAAACTGGAAAAGCAATGTACATCCACGTCTGCACATAGATTTCATAGCTCATAGAAAGGTTTTTGGGAATAAGGCTCCACAACTTTACATACTTTTTATAACGGATAAAGATTATTCAGGTAAATTTTACTAATAAAATCATGTAGAAAATAATAAGGATGAAACGATAAAATGACTTACCGTTTTCTCAATTACTTTGTCGGTTAGAAACAAGAAGATAGAGTGAATAATTAGCAACGCATAGACAAGGATGAACAAGTGGTGCGAGTACCAAAAGGTGTTGTATCCGGTGACCCGTCGTAGGGACACGGGCAGAACCGGTGATTGGCGGCGTGGCCACCTCGTTGCTAGTATAAATGCAATAGCCATCAACACCACCATCGCGATCCCCGTCGCTCCCTCCGTCGTGGCCAAAATTTCTACGTATGTTGGTTGATGGTAACCAAATCTAACGGCTATTGTTTGCCAGAAAATTGATCTGTCGGACCCACTTATTCTTGGGAAATCACAAGCAAGGTGCGTCCCACCGTGTAGGATCACACCCACCACTATTCCTCCAGCAATTAGCTACACATCCCAACCGAAAACAGAGAAGTGTTTCACTTTGTTTCAACACCGTTGTTATTATCAACCAACTAAACTGCAACGCTAACATGGGCTTTGCTTTATGCTAAAGAAGGAAAGCTACGTAAAGTACTCTTACTTAAATGAAATGCAGAAAATATTACACCTACCTTGTGGAAGTTAATGTTGTCGTTAAAGGGAATGACTGAGTTGATCCGACGGTCCTTACGGAGCCACGTCACTGTATTTCTACAAACTGGGAGGAGAATCAGAGCCATGTTGAGTTTTAAGGTCTCAGCTGCCCCTTTGGCCGTGGAAAGGCAGTAACCCATAACTTCAAAGGCTGATCTATGTCGGTACTGAACAAATTTCCATGCAAATAACCCAAAGCATGCAAGGAGCCAAACTAGAACAATCCAAGTACGACGCCAATAGGATCTAAATAACACTTCAGCCCTTGACATTGGTTCTTGTTCTTCTTCATAGAACTCATTGCGATGAAGAACATCTGCAGCTGATGATTGTTTAAATGGGGAGGATGCCTTTGGCAAGCTTGTTTTGAAGAGAGACTCCAGTTGAATTATCTACAAATATTTGATAAAATTAACATGTGATCGGAAATAAGGTTGTTACTTGGGTGATTCTATTCAACGTTTCAGGGCTAAAGTCGTCACCTCAATGTAGCCTCTATTTTTGTTGTCTAGCAATTCCATGATCAAAGCAGCATAATCCTCTGCTTCTTCATGGGTCACAGATAACGTATTTGTGGAAGCACTTAATAAAATTGTCTGCAGAAGGGCCAAATAGCATGATACAAAGAACGTGAATATGCGTAAGACAAGCTTAACGAAAAAATTAAGGAATATCATGAACATGCAGAACACAAAACAACTAACAATAAGTTTGAAGAATAAGGAATATCATCAAATTTTAACCTGCTTTATGTCAGTCATAGTAATTCTTCCATCCATGTTTTTGTTACACCTAAAAAAATAATTTTCAAATGTGACTCTTCTCTATATTTAATAAGACTCGTTGTTAAAGAGTTTAGAAGAAGATGGTTACAAGTCAAAGAAGATTCGCATTTTGGAATCAAAAGAATCATCTTTTATCCGAAACCAGAATGTATACATATCACTTTTGGTGATATCTGTTTTCCATTCTTTTCCTCCTCTCAGTGCCCGTAGTAGCTCGTTGGCAAACTCCAGTGATTGCTGCATACCTACTCAAAACATCACATGCCAAAGTGAAATTTGAAAAGATCATTAAAGAATACAAGGACAAAGTGCTAAACTTAGTAAATTATGAAAGATTAATTAAATAAAAGGATCCAAATTGTCCAACATGGCATAGCGGTGAACATGTCCCAACTCTCACACCGTTCTATGATATGCCTGTGTTTGACTCGTGTAGCTAACATGCACCCTCCAAATGTCTCTGTACAACATTGGCGCGCGCGAGTAGCCACCCAAAAAGTGATAAATATTCTAGAGTTTGCGATTCTCACCAATACAGCGGCCAAATTCAGACCATTTCACAACCGGTTCAGGGCCATTTCCTGTCGAGGCCAGTTGGTCGAACCGCTTCTCCACATCCTTCCACTCCATTCCGCTGAGAAGGTTGGTGAATCCCACTCCTTGAATTGCTTCATTTGCCACTAAATGACTCCGTTCCGCTCCATGTGAAACCTTAAACTCGTTCCGAATCGGAGAAGAGGAATCAACAGCCCAAGAAGATAAAGACGAAGAAGATGAGAATGAAGAAGAGGATGATGATTTTGGAAGAGCAAGGAGAGAGCGCTCTTGAGCAGTTTGCTCCATTTGGTGGGTTCCAAGGCTTTGATCAATTAGTTATCATGTGAAAGATGGATAACTTTCTTTTTACTCTTTCTCAAGAAAATGTGAAGTGTAGTGGTGGGATTATAATTCTATCAGGGAAAGAAGATGAATCAGTGCCTCAAAATACTTGAAAATGCACTCTAAGTTTGATTCTTCAAGGAGGAGCTACAATGGCCATGGATTTATTTTACAGAGGTACAAGAAAGTGGCCTCTTTCCTTCTTTTGATATTTTGAGTGTAGAAGTTTCCTTGGTACTAATTGAGTGGTTGAGTGAGGGAAACGAGACAAGACAAATTAAATGGTTCAAGCAAAAGATAATACTAGGTATGTTTGGTTTGGTAAGGGTTGCGTGGACTAAGATTCACATATAAAATTATAGCAAATGGAGGCTTTGTTAGAATTGTGGAGAGATTAGGAGAGGATGGAGAATTAAGTAAGAGCAGGTAAACCATATATAGTATGAAAACAAATACAGAGAAATGAAAAGGCTGTGATATGTTTGCCTTTCTACGTGTGTGGATGAAAGAGAGCTCACTGTTTTGCTTTGCGTAGTTGCATCTGAAACATCTCAGAAGTCATGAATAACCTTTGGAGATTAAGGTGGTCATTGTTACAGCAATATATGTTGTCTTTCCGTGTGCGTATGCAGATTGCAGGGGTGAATGTTCTCATATTGCCCATGAATAAATAAGTGCTATAATGTTTGAATATGTGGCATTCTAGACCACAGCTTTTGTGTTGAATATTTTTGATACCATGGCAGTAGCTAACATCCTTATGTAATCGTCATCTTATTAATAATGCACCGAATTCAATTTCAATTTCAATGTATACTATATAAGTATACTATTATTTTGGTGATAACTATCTAGTATTTAACCCTATATCAAGTATTATATATAATTATATAGATGATAATAAATTTTTTTATATTAAATTTTAAAATAGTTAATAGCACATGAAAGATAAATAGAAGAAATGTTTGAAGAGAAATTTCACAATTAATAAAATGAAAATTGGTAAAAAGGAAAGTAAACAATGGACTACATAAAGAAAATAAAGACAAAGTAGTAGACAATATATATATATATATATATATATATATATATATATATATATATATATTAAAAAAAAAACTTAAACAGAAAATTTCTTATTCGATTTCAATCTACTTTCAGTCTTTAAACTATAATGACTCTCAACCTTCCCTACTCCTCAATCCAACTTCAATGATCCAAATAAAAGAAAATGTCGACTTTGACATTAAAATGAGAGATTTCGATATTACACAAGGGGTTAAGAATTTAAACTTTTTTATCATATAGCCATAAAATAAAATTAATTTGCTGTTATAATAAAGTGATTAAAAGTAATCATATAAAATCAATAATGGATTCCGTGAAAACCAGCTGTGACTTTGGCCCATAGTGTGACGGCTTAGGTGGGTGTGTCCCTTGGTAGATTATTAATATTGTTTCTTCATAAGGTTAATCGTCATATCTAAGATAGCTTGAACATAGTTACAAAGTTTGATTAGTTTGACTGACACCAACTATTTCTTTATCTTTTTTTTCTTCTTTTGTAGTGGGGGCAACCTCTCGCTCTTTCATAAGATTGGATCTCCATGTTAATGAGATATTTCTGCAGAATTGGATTAACTTTTGTGCAACGAGAGTTGGTTGCGATATTATTTAGTATGTTGAGTTTTTTGTACGTTTAAAATTTAACTCAAAATAGATATTTATATTAAAATTTAATAGAATTGTATAATTTTTGTAATTTTTGTTAGCTTAAATTTAATTAATCAATATTAATATAATATTGAATATCTCGTGATTGTAAAAAACAACACTTAAGTAATTTTAAAGACTTTTGTGGCATTAAATTGCAATTGTCACATTCATTAAGACAATACGACTCAATGTCGGATCGCACCTTGCTTATTTCTTCTTTCGATTTGATTTAATTTCCGTCTTTTTTTTTTTTTGTTAATGATTGCAATTATAATCAATGGGGGAAAAAAAAGTTATGGGCCTGATTAGCTCTAATTTGGGCTCATCAAGGTAGTGAATCGAAGTTGATTATTTCTTCTAGTACACCTCTTTTTATAAACACACGCCTCTGCACGGTGTCTAGAAAAAAGGGATGTGCCAAAAGAAATAACGTTGTCTATCTATACTAAACTGCCCAAAACCTGGGGGATGCAGCTCATGATTCATGAACATCCTCAACAGTAATGGCAGTTGGGATCCCACGACTACCGAGTTGGTGACAGGAAGGACCAAATATATTTTCTTGTTGTAATAGAAGCGTTGCGGCCTCACCAACTCTCAGTCGAAACGCTTCGGTCGTCATTTGTAGAGAATTCTTTGGTACTGAAAATTTGTAATGCTTCATACTTGCAGATCTAATTCTAGTATGATTTTTCATTCTTCTTTTTTTCTGAGATTGGCTCGCTTTTAATTCTTCTACGTAGATTCTTCGTAAACTTTGCTCTTTTTCTGATCAAGAGTTTGTCTAACTGTAGTTACTACTTTCATTTCTGTTTCAAAAGAAATTTTTTCTTCTTAAGTTCAATAAGTATATGTGTAACATGTAATATGTGATTGTTTGATAGAATATACGAGTTACCATTTTCAATTTGTGATTTGGAAGCAGATAATTTCATGGAAGGGTTGATGAGTTTGAGGACCAACCCGGTCTGTGCTTATAATAGAAGATACCAGTCTGCTTTTCTTCCTGCGTATACACTTCAGCTGAGGAATTGTTACTATGGAAATCGAGTTGGCTTTATGAAAAAGCTTACGTCATTCAAAGTTCTTTCTGCTTCGGTTCAACCAATTGGGAGCTCAAAACTGGGTCAATGTGCCAACACTCTGCCTTCCGAAGGTGATTTGTTACTCTGAATTTGTTTGCTTCAAGGTTCTGGAGACATACTGTTGATGGTTGCTTTCTCAAAATGATAGAGATTCTTGAGCTTTGGAGAAATGCTGATGCTGTGTGCTTTGATGTCGATAGCACTGTCTGCCTGGATGAAGGTATTGATGAGCTAGCTGAGTTCTGCGGAGCTGGGAAAGCTGTTGCTGAGTGGACTGCAAGGTTGGATATCTTAACTGAAATTTCCTCAAGCTTTTATGATTTTTCTTTTGTATCTGATTGAAGTATTGAATTTTCCCAGAGCCATGGGTGGTTCTGTTCCTTTTGAGGAAGCGTTGGCTGCTAGACTATCTTTATTCAGACCCTCTTTATCCCAAGTTCAGAATTTTCTTGTGCAAAGGCCCCCAAGGTATGAATGGTTTTCTTAAGTATTTGTTGGCTTGAGCAGATTTTATAATTCGATAGAAGTTGCTCACGTTTCCTCTATTATCATCTTTTCTTCAAATTGTCTGTAAACTATGAAAAATGTGACCAAGCAACTCCTTGAAAATAATGATTTCCCAATTTCTCTTGTCAAACACTTCCAATTTGACAGAATTTTAAGAGCTTGTTTCCCGAATTTTATATATCACTTGATGTCTTAATTATGAAAAATATATTTATTAGTACCTTCAACTCCATGCAGTTTGTCTCAGTACTTGTGGGTATGCTTGTGCATGTATTTGTTGCAATGCCTGTGTATACTTGGACTGGAAAACATGTGTCATATGGATACTGAGATCTACTATAGACTACCCAATTTTCCTTTTTCCGTTTGAGGTTTCCATGCGAGTTTGACACAGGGTAAAGTGAAGAGTTTATCTGACAAGGATTAGTGTCAAGTGAAGAGTCTCTCTGACAAAGATTAACTAATTTTTGTTTGTTCACTCTCACCAAGGGCTGTCAAGTAACTGCATCCCTAATGGCCCTCTAGTAGCCAGTAACCAAATTTCTGTCAAATGCTCTATCTATTCCCTACCCAATGCTTATTCGATTACCGGATGCAAGTGTTTGATATATTTGGTAGTTCTAAAAAGAAATGTTGCGTTGTGTCTAAAGGAAAAAGGCACATTCCTTTGTATTTGTTCAAGAAAAATTTCAGTTCTCTATGTTAATGACACTTGTGATATATAAGATTTGCTGATTACCCCTGTATCCGATCAGTCTAAACTTTGATGAATCTAAAGATTGATCTCTGTATTCCAATAATTTATATTCTTCTTTTAATTAATTTAGCAATCTCTATATTTTCTGTGTACTTGTGTATTCTGACCTATGAGTTCGAACTTATTTAGAAAATGTGCTTATAACTATACTTCCCAATATGCAGGCTTTCGCCCGGCATTGAAGAGTTAGTTGGGAAGCTAAAGGCTAATCAAATTCATGTTTATTTGATCTCAGGAGGCTTCCGTCAAATGATCAATGTATGGAAAATAGTTAAAACTATGGCGTTTCTGCATTTGTTTGATTTTGGGCTCAGAAAAGGAAATCATTTGTTACGTTAATAGAAGTTGGATATGTTAGAGATTGATGTAATTTTAATTTTTCTGGAAGTCTTTTAGGATTCTACCAGTGCTGGTTGTTAGAAATAATATTAATGCAGTGCTCCATGGTTTATGTTAGTGCTTCATGATTTCTGCAGTGCTTTTCATATTTTATAAATATGTTGGTTCTATTTATATAATGAAAAAGATACTTTATTTACTTTCTAATTGCTAAGAGACTTCTTCTTCTGAAGCCTGTTGCATCGATACTTGGGATTCCACATGAGAATATTTTTGCAAATCAATTGCTTTTTGGAAACTCTGGAGAGTATCTGGGATTTGATGAAAATGAACCAACTTCAAGAAGTGGAGGAAAAGCTACTGCTGTGCAACAAATCAGAAAGGTTAGTTTTGTATTGCTTGTTAAATGTTAACGGTTACTTCACTATGTTGCTCGTAGAGCTTATCAGATTGTTTTTCAGGCTCGCGGATACAAATCATTAGTTATGGTGGGGGATGGAGCAACTGATCTTGAGGTAAGTAAAATCCTGCCAATGCCAAAGTAATAACATTCATAGATTAACAAAACTTACAACTGTTGGCTTATAGCCGTTTTCCTTGTTCGAGGTTGCTGAAGGACCTGTTGATATATTCAATGATGATTTCTCATCTGTCCTAGGAAGCAAAGCAGCTTCTTGTTTTAGCACAGACAAAAAGAAAAACCAATAATAATTTCAATTTGGAGAACCATTTTCCTCTAAATCAACTCATTTTAGTAGATTTTTTGTCCAAAATTGTACGTTTATCCATAGCTGTTCTAATTTATCATGTGCATTATGCAGTAATTTATTTGTTATATTTTTCATATTTAGGCTCGTAGACCGGGAGGTGCTGACTTGTTCGTTTGCTACGCGGGTGTTCAACTGCGAGAGGCTGTTGCTGCAAAAGCTGATTGGCTAGTTTTTAATTTCAAGGACCTCATAAATTCACTGGGTTAATGATTATTCTTTTTCATTTGGGTTACCTGCGAGCCCTTGGGAGAAGAAAAAAATAATGAAGTTTTGATCATGTGTTTTTAGAGGACTGTACAGCATGAGAAAATAAACGTATCATAAGTCTTTCTTTTCTCTGAATGCTATTCAATCTTTTCCTTCTTGGTCAATCCAGGTTTATTCTTGCATTCTTACTTCTTTTCGTGTTGGGATCTTATTTGAAATACTTGCTCTATTGTCTATTGTGCAATTTAACGAAATTTTTACTACTGTGCGAACATCATGAAAACATTAAAATTTACTGAAACTTTTCTAAACTTAACATCTGAAGAATCAATTATTCATTGGATATGTGGCAAAACCACGTTACTATAATGTTTATTCAGTTTCTTTCTCACAGTAACTCAAACCGAACTCATCGAAATTTCCAGGGAGTTTGGTTATGCGTGAAAGGAAGGGAAACTTTTATTTAACTAGTCTAGTTAGATGTAAGAATATTTTATTACTATTGGAAAAATCCAGTTATCCCCGTTTCAGCCTAGTTTACTTCTAGTTTAAAAGAATTGAACTATCAGTAACCAAGATGTGGACGTGGTAAATAAGTGGTACTCAAATATCCGTGTCAGTAGTTTTCTTTTCAGGATCATTGAATCAAAATGGTCAGTTTCCTCGTACTAATGTCGCCATTATTAGTGTCTGATGTTCTCAATTTGCCTTCGATGTTGGAAACAAGTTTTCTTGTGGGCCTTGTTCAATTAATCCTTATGAGTTTCTGACCAAGTAAGATAGGTTTATCTATCTAGTCTCTCGTGTGGAATCTTATGATTGCATGATGTTGTTGCTCCCCCGGCTCTTCCATGTGCACTTTCCGGTGGTAAAAACTGTAAGAAGACACTTGAAATAAAGGTACTGTCGAAAAAAGGGTCGATAATAATAGCTCCTGTAATAAGTTTAATCAGAAAAAAGTAATGATCTTTTCAGATAATTATTTACCTAACCATTTTTTAAAAGGGGAAAAAAAGTATTAGAGAGAGATGACTGATGGTATGTCCTTTTATCTGTCTTTTTCTGGTTAGGTCATCCATTTCTCTGACCCTTTTGGCAAAAGTCTGTAAAGAAACAAATGCAAGGAATACATTAAATGACAAAAGAGGGAAAAATAGTTATTTGGGGGAAAATGCTTATTTTACTAAGCCATCGATGTGCATGGACGATCAGATTTTTTTCTACTGCAAATAGACAAATAAAATAGAGAAAAAGAAAATGTCCTTTTTTATTCTCTTCCCTCTCAATTTTATATGGACGACGTTGTGGATGGGAAGAGAAAATTCATTAGAATAAATATTTTTGCCAAAAATTATTCGTTAGACCTTGTAGGTGTAGGTGTAGATTACGGTGCTGCGGCCTCGGAGTCATATTCTTCGAAGGTATCGCACCTGCAAAATTCAACAAAGATCGTGTGGCAAAGTTGTGTGTGATAGATTTCCTTTACTGAGTGAAGGATTTTCAAAAGTAAGCTTTTCCCCCTTAATGCCGTAATAATAGCACTGAGCGGCGTTCTTTTCATTGTCGTACTCTTCATAACGGTTCATCAACTTCGGTAGGGGTTCCCTGGTTATTGTCGAAATAAGTTCGTTTCATGTATGAGTCTTGCCTGGAAGAAGCTGTTATTAGACGGGTATAGCTTGTAATCTCATTTTGGCATGAAAGTTTGCACCTCTTAGTAGCTGAAGATTATGTGGGGTTTATTTCTTTGAGGGCTTTCTGAGTAGTAGGTCGTTTCAATTGCGGAAGTTGGCATTCTTTGCTCTGAAATGTGTTCGTTTAGGGGTGGTTGTATCTGAAATTGGCTGATTTTTTGTGCTTTTGAAGTTAACAATTTTTTTTTTCTTTCTCCTTCCTGGTTATTCTGACTTGAAGATTGAGTTACTTTATTATTGAATTGATGCTCTTCTGGGTATGAGGGATTTCTTTTGTTCATTTGAATGACTATAATAGCAAACTATCATGTTCCCCATTGTTCTTCTCGGGACATTTTTTTTTTTTTTTTTGGTAGTTAGATTAATTAGGGATGGTGTTGTTATGGATTTTGTACGGAGAATTGATAGGAGGAAAATAACTTTCTTAAATCAGGGATGTCGTTTCATTTCTACGAAACTGATTTTCAGCTCTCCAATTAAGGGTTGAAGGCAAATCTGTAAATTCATGGAAAGTTTTTTCCTTGGCTGTTTGATGCTAATAATTGATAGGAAGAGGATAATTTGTGTCGTCAAGTTTGGGTAGTGGCTTTTTTACTGTGGGAGGGAGAAAAAAAAATGGAATTGTGGGTTGCTGCAGCCACTGCTGGGGCTGGTTATTTAGTTAAATATTTGCACAGGCTTTCAAGGAATAGTGATAGTTCATCTCAGTTGTCTTCAGAGGGTTCCCGTCTTGAGAATCCTGAGTCCCCAAGCAGTCCCTTCCGCGGACAAGCTTGGAGAGATAAGCTGGGCAGAGACGTTCCTGCATATAGAAGGACTACAGATGGGAAACCTTCAGATGCTAGCTCACTGGATGTTCTTTTGACAACGGAAAAGGCTTCCAACAGTGATAGTGAGAAAAGAAGACACTTCAGAAGTAACGACAAGGGCAATGTACGTATATCTAATTTAACACATACATTCTCACCGAATGAGAACCTTGAGGATAGTGACGAAGGAATAGACCAAAGATCTAATGTTGTTGATAAGTATGGTTCTGTGTTTCCCGATTCTTCTGCTGGAGAAGTTAGTTCCACTCATCATTTTCGGGGAAATAAAACTTCTCTCAAAACCAGACATTCTTACAGACATTTTATTAGACCTTTAAATTCTTTAGAAAGTTGCCTCATGGCTCAGCTATACACGGAGCATGCCAAAATGGAAGAATATGTCTTTAGTTCTGTTTCATCACCTTCAACACTGCTTATAAGTGATGGCAGCCAGATAGTTAGCAAAACAGATGATGATTCTTTGAGTGCATCAGTTGGACGTAGGGAATATAAGTTGCATAAGAAAGATTATCGAGAAAAAGAGGAAGATGTCTCTGGGGTTCCTTCCCTACCAAAAATTGGACCTTTAGATTATCCCAAGAAAAAACTCAAGGCAAGAAAAGGGCAGAGTGGAAGATTGAGCTCTTCCAACAATGTGTTTGGCAGAAAATATGTGCATACTCAACATGGTATGGTTCTTAATTTTGTGATATCTTTTTTAGTCTGTGCCACAGTAGAAATACTTTTTTTAGTTCTCACTCTTGCATACTCTAGAGACAAACTTCATGGTAATAACACTCTTCTTTCCTTTTGAGGAAATTTATCGTTGTTCTTATGTGTTAATAAATTGTTTATCACTTCTTTACATTCTTATTTGCTTAGTTACAGCCTCTTTGTATTGTTTACGTATGAGAAGAAAATTTTAAAGGAAATTCATTCATTTTTGTTTCGATGCTAGTTGTAGTTGTAAATATAGATATTTCCATACATAGACAATGAGATTTAAACGGTCTGTTACTAGCAAATCAATGGATTTTGAACTAGACCAACTGGTATAAACTCTATTCTTATTTCATGTTTACTGGATGGAGGTTAGAGTTAATCTAATTATTCTCAATCCTCCCAAGAATTTATATTTGAACACTCAATTGAACTCAGTCATTGCAATTTTACAAATAAATAAAGAAAATGCTCATAGGGAAATCAAGAAATTGCTATAGGTCCAAAAATGGCATTCCATATCTCATTAACAAAGGATTTTGTCGTTTGGTCTTTTAATTTGGATGCAGCAGTTATGTAACATGTTTATTACGATTTTCCTTTTAACTCGGGCAAATCATCTGCATCAGTAACCGCGTATATTGACCTTCCAGTGCATTATGCTTTCATTGTTATCTTTTTGTTACTTTATTTGTGTCATTTAGTGTGTTTATCTACATAGTTAACTGTATATGCTTATATTTATGTGATGATCATCAGATGTGACATTCATCTTCAGTCTTGGAATTTCTCTTGGGATACTAATTTCCATCATGACAAATAAGAAAGAAATGGACAAGCTAAGAGAGTTGTTGAAGCAGACTGATAATTTGGTTCAAGATCTACAGGAGGAACTTGAAATGAAAGATTCATTGACAGTGAAGGAGTTAAATAATGAGAATTATGGCTCTCAGCATACATGTGATCTTTCTTTTTATGATAAGGAGTTAAATGGATTTTCCCCTGAAAAGCATATGGATAACTCTCCAAGAAATGGCTGCAAGGAATTATATGATGAGAAGGCAGAAGAAAGTTCAGACTCAATTAGCAAAATTGAAGCTGAGCTTGAAGCTGAACTTGAGAGGTTGGGGTTAAACATGAATACATCTACCCTGGATAGAAGAATTTCTGACCCTGTTGAGGTAAGCGACTGTTTACCTTTACATTTTCTAGTAATTGCTTGATCTACTGACGCATAATATGGAATGTCTATTATCATTTTTGTTATAACAGAGCTTTGGAATATGTCTATCGTGATTAATATCATATATTGCTTTTCATTTGTACACAAGCAAATTGGACTGAACCCCTGGTTGATAGATGTGAATACGATGAATAATGTAATGGAAGTAGCGCGCGCCCCCCCCCCCCCCCCCCCCCATTTGTTTCTAAGGCTTAACAAAGGGTATTTTACGCTGTTCATCCCTGTTTTCACCTCTACAAAGTATAATATAGACTTGTCATATTAGAGACAAATGGCCCATAGGTAAGCTAAATCACTACTAGATCTGTTTTATGGGATCTTCTGTAGATAGTTTCGTATGCTTACACTATTTGATAAAGTAACTTGATTATGTTGTCTTGTTTTTGTTATTTTTTCAAACATGAAGTAGCCTATCATCCATAAAATATTCTCAAAATTACGTTCTTTTCTCACTTTAACAATCTTATGCGTCTGCTAACCTCCTGTAGCATGTGGTCATTACCAAAGATAATATTAATTAAATAATAACATCCCAATATATTCGAGTAAATTGCAAGGCCCGTTGGGAGGTCTATTTGTGTGCATTTTTAGGATAATTTTCATAACTTGATGACTTGTGCAAACATCTGGTCTGGTGATTCTGTTAACCTAGAACTAGGCAATAGGGAAGAAAGATGTTATGTAGTTCCAGAAAGTAGTATCACAACATTCTCTGGACTGGGTTTGAGCCAAGGGTTGTCATCTGATTTTGAAAGCAAAATGTTTTCAATTACCCTTTTTTCCTTAATGTCTCTCTTAATTTACTCTATTTTCGGCATCAGTAAGGAGGATGAAGTGTCATTTTGGGGATTCATGATTGTTGTTAATATTATACACTATACAGTAATCATTGGTGTTATGGCTTATTCAATAAGCTGAAAACCTCCCGCAGTTGGCGCCAAGGGATAAAAAGTCGCCTTATTGCAGTGTTTTAGAAATCAAAAATAGCTTGAATCTCATAATGCACCTCTGAGTCTTCGCATGCATATATTTCTTCATGAAGATTTACGCCCGACAGTTTGCTTTTTCGGTATGGTTTACAGCCTGTGGGTGTTAACGCTCCAAAATTTCTTGCAGCTTGACCCGGACTTCTTACAAGATTTTGCTCAAGGTGAATTACGAGTTGACAGGGTCAGGGAAAAAGCTTCTACCCATCCAAAATCAAATGAGGATGTTGGTGACACCCCCACGACTCTCCCTGGAAACTATGCAGTTTCACCTCGTGAACTGAGTCTGCATCTGCATGAAGTTATCCAGTCTAGGCTCCAGCAACGTGTGGAGGAGCTTGAGATTGCACTTCAAAATAGCCAGAGGAAAGTAAAGCTTTTGGAATCAAAGCATGAGGGTTTTTATCGAGGGGATTGCTCAAGCTGTGAACAGGCACTTTACTTTACTAGAGGAACTCCAGTGACTAATAAAGACTGTGACCCTATGGCCCAGCCTCTAGTCATGAATTTATCGGGTGAAGCTCTAGATGCTTACAATGAGGCTTATGAAGAATTGATAAACATAGATGAGTCAGAAGATGATTCACCAACCGGCAGCCATGATAATGACCAGAAAGAAGATTTGCATCATTATAATTGGCATGTGTCAGGAAAGGAGCATTGCGGAGAAAATGGTTCTGCAGAAAAATGCTCCACAACTTGCTCAGCACTTAATGAAGCAAGAATGTCTAGAGAAAACTCATCTAGCAAGGTGACAGTTTTAGAAGGGGAAAGCTCAAGCGTTTGTGAATTGAATGGTGTTACCGGGGATGAAAATTATGATTGGGATAATGAGATGGAAAGGCAATTGATAAAGCAAATTGTTGAAAGAACGAAGAAAGGTTCTCCTGTTTTTCAGAATGCACAAAGGATATTGTCTTCAATGGATGAAGATGGGCATTGATGTCAGATACTTTTTTTTTTGGTGTATAGGAATAGATTAGAGTAATGCATGTTGTTTATACAGCAGGCTCCCTTGATACTTCACTATACATCCTTTTCTGTTCAAAGTTGAAACATACGAGAGTATATTTTTCCCCCTCTTTTAGTGAAGCATTATTTTTTTCAAAGCAGTTTCTATATTAAAGTGAACTCTAATTCAGTATTTCTCTGAAATTTGGCACCTAAAACTTTAAATTGCGTTAGCCCATTGCTGTGGTGCCAAAACAAAATAAGAGATAATTTACGATCGGGCCCGAAGTCCCTAACTATACAACTCATCGATATACAGGATATTCGTTCCCCGTTGCCTATGCCTTCTTACGACAAGAGTTATGATTCTGACTCCTTTGTGGTGTGAATAGAAGCAACGAACAGCTACGATGAAGAGCAAAGCGAGTCATGAGATTTTAAGAACTCACTTGACAAGATACTATGGCTTTGTCATTGACTTAAGAAAACAAAAAAGAGGGAAGAGAGAAAAGTGGGTCTCAACTCCCTCTCAAAAAGTTTCTTGGAAAAAAATAATTATTAGATGATAAGAAAACAAAATCAAAAGAACGAATTATTGCATGCAGATCAAACTCCGCGATTAGGAAAATGGGGCATTAGGAATAGTGTATAGTCAGGAGAAGTGTAATTCTCCCAAAAAAGAACACGGAAATGAGATACTCTTATGAAAGACATGCAAAATGATTTCAACTAATCTAAGCAAAATAATCGAAGATTGTCTTATTGCAGACAGAAGAACCAAATAATTCAAACAGGATTGAACCGCAAACTATGACTAAAATAATTAATACCAGTGCTGATGACAAAACTCCGGCCATCTAACCAGTAAATAAAGGAAACACGGTAGTTGGTAAAATAACCAAAATATATAATCTGTAACTCCATGTTTTACACCCATCTATCATTGTTGTCTCAAAATTTGAAATGAGTAACGAAAAGAAAACGGAAGAATAACAAAACACAATCTCAATGACGGTCATTAGAAGTCTATCGGAAGGCTTTCCTGGGAAACACCCAGCCACTTTGAAAAGTTATCAAACTCAGCATAGTCGCTGTCTGAGATCATGGTCTGGTACCATGCCTTCCCAGCAGCCTTGATGGCGGAGGCCTCCCCCTGAAAAGAAATGGGCAAAAACACTAGTTAAAACAATTGCCGATATTGTTATTGAATTACAAGTAGCATCCTAAAAGACATGTAATGGTATCTCTAAACCAAGTCTGTGCTCTTTCAATCCAACTTGTGATTTTACATTGGAGAACTCCAGTGAACCTAAAATGTGATCCTAAGGAGTTAAAGTTGGTTATGAATAACAATAGTATGTCTTACAAGCTTGAGATAACATACTAGTACGGCATTGACAAGCTAAAGCAGGCCAGTGGCAACCAGAGCACAATGCATAAAAAATATGCAATCACTTGGACAACTTAGAGATACTTCCCTTCACAAAAGATTATTAATAGCGATGCCAAGAGAACGTGAATTTGTTATTAGTTAATGGTCAAATCCAAAGGGTTGTCTCTATACTAAAATCCTAATTGAATTTTAGAAAGTAAAGGCCTTCGGAACCAGAAAAATCGATTCACAAATCGCTTCAGGAAAATCAGTATGCATTATCATTATCATCATCATCATCATTCTAAAACAACGAATCTAGTTATCAGAACTGTCATTTTAATTTTGCTAAACTTTTCATATGACCTGTCAGCAAAATTTATGGGAGTTGCCTTGAGTACTAAGGAGCTCGATTGCTTTTTAGTGGATATCATATACCGTATATAGAAGACAGATCAATTCGGTAAGCCTAACAAAGGAAGTGTGTCAACCTATGGATATAAAATCTATAATAATTTTCACTCATGATATACATTGCAAGTACCACTTTTTATTGAAGTAAGAAATAAAATTTGATTCTGAAAGTATCGCCTAGATGTGGTAAGGTGTAAAACAAACTAGAGAAACCCAATCATCCATTCAGCGTAATCAATAATATATTAAAGCAAAGAATTCAGAATAGCGCACCTTAGGAATAGATTTCCTCTTATTATCGAGTTTCTCCTTCTTTGCCTTGACACGCTGAGCCTCGGCCAGAAGAGCCATTCTCCTAGCCGTCTTGGCATATGGATTCAGCTTCAACAAGGCATTCAGATTCTTGAGTGGATTCTTCTTCAATGGTGCCCTCTTAACTTCCTTCTTAGTCGGCTTCACCACAGACTGAATCTCATCAGAGTTAATAATCCTAGCCAAATCGGAATTCACCATCTTCGCCCTCGGAAGCAAATACCCCTTCTTCTTCTCAGATTGCTTGTCGAATGATCCATAGATAGAGTCCAGTTTCTCAAATGCAGATTTGGTCCAAATCACAAACCTCCCAAGATGGCCACCGGGTGCTAGCTTAAGGAGATTGAGCCTATCCACATTGGCAATCTCAACTCCAGGAATGTTCCTGAAAGCCTTCACCAATTTCGCACCTTCTGTTCCGTACACAATCAAAGGACCCTTGCGAGAAATATACCTGCGGTTCCTCATTTTACCCTTGCCAGGTCTGATGGAGTGGCTGTCCTTGGCCTTCTCAGCATCGGAAAACGCACCGATCTGCTTCAGAACTTTGATGGCGTCTCTAGTTTTCTCGACGCCCTCCGTAGAATCGCTAACGACCAGAGGCATTTCCGGCACGGACTCAATTCGGTGGCCACGGGCCAAGACCAGTGACGGAATCGCCGAGGCCGCAATGGCTGAAACGACAGCGTAGCGCTTCTGGTTGACATTGATCTTGCGATGCCAGCGGCGCCAAATCTTCGTAGGAGCGAACATGCGACCACCACGGCACATGTTACCAAAAGCACCCTGGCCTGCACGGTGGGTACCACCCCCAGGGACACGAGGGATACGAGACACGGCACGACCAGTACCCCATGACTCGGCGCTGGTCTGGTGACCAGCGCGCTTGCTGACAGCGTAGGGTTGGCGGCTGTTCCGGGAAATGTTGGAGTGGACGAAGGTAACGATGTCGGGTCGAATCGACGCTTTCATGACATCAGGGAGTGGAACGGTTGGGGCTGCGTCAGTGGCCATATCGCCCTCAAGGGTTTGGACAGTGACGAGGGGACGAGATGCGGCGGTAGCCATGGATGGACGGAGTGAGGAAAGGAGGAGAGAGTGAGGGAAGCAGGCAGGGATGCAGAGGGTTTTGCCAAGGGGTTAGTATTATGTGAGCCCATGTCTTTCAAACAAGACTATGCTTGGGCCGAGAAATCCGGCCTATAGATGGCCCTAACTATCTGACTTGTGTCACACCATTGGTAAATTGTTTGGAAAGCAGAATCATAGAAAAGGGATAGTTGGAAGTTTCATATTGAAATAATTTTTTTCTTTTAATATGCGAGATGTCGATTCTTTTTTTTTTTTTTAATAATGAGAGAGATGTCGATTGTTTTTGCTTAAAAAGGACGACTTTCATAAAATACAGAACTACAAATAAACAAAAAAAAAAAAATTAATAATTCCAATGACACGTTAAAAATAAAATTACTGCAAAATCAAATCCCTCAAAGGACTTATCTTAAAATTCCCACGTCAGTTTTGGGCCCTTTGGATATTTGTTGCAAATATTCACATGCTGCGTAATATCTTGGTCAATATTTTGTTAACGGAAATTTCTTCCTTCTTCCCAGCTTCGTATTTCTGTTGTGACGACTTGCCTGAAAGTGCATCTAGCTGACGTCCATAAAGCCAAATCTAAGTCTGGGAGGGGTTGGCAACAAGGCAGTAAAAGAACTAAGAAACCAAGATTTTTTCAAGCTCTTTTGGCCAAATCACTAGCATCGTCAGCATCGTCCATGTGAGTTCCTTCCAATGGTTCCCCGTAATTTCCAATATCCCCACCAAGATTGCCACTTTCTTTGCTATCCAATTTACCACTTCTCCCATATCCAAGTCCCTCACTTTCATCAAATCCACTACCAGTGAAACCACCACTACCACCACCGGAACCAGCACTAATATAACTATCACTTCCACCAAGACCCCGGAACTCCCAAAATTATCACTGCTACCAAAACCAGGAGCACGACCATAGTTATCACTTCCTCCACCAGCACCAGCAACACCAAAGTTTCCGGTGTTACCACCATAACCTCCAGTACTTCCACTTGCAAAGTTACCATCATTTTCATAATTTACTCCACTTCCGCTGTAATTGTCACCAGGGCTTCCACTTCCAAAACTATCAGTGCCATAGTTATTGCCAGAACCTCCACTACCGTAATTGCTACCTGACGCATAGCTTCCCGGACCAAATCCACCACTGCCATAACCTCCAGCAGCATTGCTACCATATGCACCACTATCACCATAGCGACCACCAGTTCCAGAACCCCCAAAGGGAGCATTACCATAACCACCCCTGCTGAAGCCACGAGTCCTGTCATTAGCATAGTCTACACTAACTATGCGGCCATGAAGGTCCTGAGAAAATCGTCGCACATAGAAAGATGAAGCAATAACAATACAGGAGACGGTGATATCAATGAAATAAAAAAGGTCCAATGTAAAGATTAATAGATACTAACAATCACTGAAAACGAAATATAACAGCTTATGTCACAGACAGGTCAGAGGTTACAGAAAAAATCATGCACAAAATCCAGTCGATAGGTATATTCTAACTAACTGACTTGCTACATAAGACGCGCGCAAAAAAAAGTTCAACTGGATGTGTCCATCAAGTGAAGTAATGCAAATAGCAGGCATCGGCCATGAAATTCTCTTTACTTTAGTTTTCGGATGATTACCATTTTGAGTCTCATCTTTAACACTTTGAACTAAGAGGAGGAAATTACTTTCTTATATCTGTTGTAAGGACCTATAGTGATGAACATAGTAGGAATGAGGACAAGCGATGAAATGATTGTAGAAGATAATAATGACAGTCACTGCATTTATGAAGACATATGATAAGATCAAAGAACAATACTTCAACAAAATCTCCACAATTAAAATTGGCTTAACTGACTTCAAGGTGAGTACACAATTCTATTGCTTAAACATATTTGTAAATGGATATTGTCATTCTGCAACAACGAGTCTGGATTACCTTTTGATCCAAGGCCTGAATGGCACTTGATGCCTCTTCAACTGAAGTGAAAGTAACAAAGCCAAATCCTCTGGATCTACCAGTTTCACGATCCTTAACTACCCTTGCTACAAAGAGCATGAAATTCAACATTTAATTAATACCAGTGAATTAATTATCGTAAGAACGAATATTATTTCATCGATAAAAAATCCAGAAGCCCTTATAAACACATCAAGATGATAAAAGAAACAATATGAAACTTCTATACGAGGAAAACTATAGTGAAACTGCCAATCTCCACCCCCCACCCCCCACCCCCCACCCCCCAAAACAAAAGGGAGAATAATGCTTAGCTCAGATTTTGAGCCTAAGTACCTACCGTCAACAACTGTGCCATATCTAGAAAAAGCTTCCTGCAAACTTCTCTCATCGGTAGAATACGGTAGGCCTGCAACAGATAACTGTTAGATTATCTCTCTTTAGAAAACCAAGAAAAGAAAAAATAAACAGGTCATGCCCGCAACATAGAAGGTGATTAAAATATACCTCCGATAAACAGCTTTGAGCTTGGCGCGGATGACATGCATCTTATAGACTGAAAAACAGATGGCGATGAACTTGATTGTGAACTGATCTGCTTGTTTACCGCTTGCTTTAGTAGATTCCCGACTCTACCAAAGAAAGGCATTGCTGTAACCTGAAGGAACAATAACTGTGAGTAACCATATTCCATACATCATGTTCATCAAAAGAAACAGAAACTAGAGTCAGAACTCAACCCTAAGGCAAGAGTAATAAACTACAACTCTACAAATTAACCAGATTAAAATTAAATACTTATTTTTTTTTCTCTGACCAAGCCAAAAAAGAAATGACAAATTTTTTTAGAATCATGTTCCAACTGTCGTTTCTAAGAAAAGCAGAAACTTGAAGGGCAGAGACACTTAAAACTTCACTACCCAGAAAATGTTTTAATTGCACATAATTTACTCTAATATAATACCAATACCCCTTTTCTCTCTCCCAACGAATACAACTTCGTCTTTTTCCATTCCCTCCACTGTGCACCACCCAAGAGTGCTTTCTAATCACACACGACGAAAGATTTTAAGCGAAGCATGTAAACGTAGAAAGTTAAATAATCGATTGGGGAAAAAATTCATGTAATATGGTGGTACCCTGCTCAGTCGACCCTCCGTGAGAACAAAATAAGAAGCCAAAGAAACTTTAAACGAAAGCAAAATGTAAAAGAAGTGGATAGAAGCAGCCAAACAGGGAAAGGAATAGGAAACAGTATTGCGTGGTGGTTCTTGTGAGAGGAGCTTCGTTCACTCCTGCCTTGATGCTCCCTCTAGTGTAGTGTACAGAATTGGACTACCCTAAACAGGATTTTTTCTCCATGGATTTATGGAGAATCAAACACGAGACGGAACGAGATGCCTACGTGGGTAGCTTAAAGCAATAGGAACCCTTGATTTCCAAAGGAAACGATAGCCATCGGATGATGTTTTTCTCAGTGGTGTCCTACGGTGCGGTTTTAAAAACTTACAGTCATAGTGGCACGCTGGGTGGGTCCGTTGTGGTCGGACGTAAAACGTCCGTGTGTTACATGTACAATATTTTGGGAAAAAAAAGTCTAAAATGTTTTCTTGACTTGTACAAAAGATATTTTTCAATTTTTTTTCCTATTATTTTTTGGGTCCGAGAGAGATTGGGGCGTGGGAAGTTGTCCGTCGTTGATGCGGGAACCACTCATCACTCGGGGAAGACAAAAGGGAGAAAGTATGGATCTTTGAAATGCCTAAAACAGTCATCAGCCACAGCACTGCAGAATAGCTGAACCCTTCCGATCTTTGACCTTTCCAATGGCCCAGAACCAGAGAACCCCGACTATTCTTGACTCTCTTGGGGAAGAAATTGTTAGAATCATTGCACCAGTATCAATCTGCATGTTTTTGGTGGTCATCTTGGTCTCACTCCTTAATACTAATTCTCCTTCTGTATCAATCACCAGTATGGCCACTATAGCTTACAATGAGACAAACTCGGATTCTTCCTGGGACAAATTCTTAGGTGCCCTTTTGAACTCATTGGCATTTGTAGTTGTTGTTACTATTGTGACATTTGTTTTGGTCCTTCTCTTCTATTTCAGATGCACCAAATTTTTAAAGTTATACATGGGTTTCTCTTCTTTTATTGTTTTGGGGTTCTTGGGTGGGGAAATTGCATTGTTCTTAATTGAAGACTTCAATATCCCTATTGATTGCATAACATTCTTTCTGGTTTTGTTTAATTTTGCTGTTGTTGGTGTACTGGCTGTCTTTCTGTCGAAAATGGCAATTCTTGTTACACAAGCGTACTTGATTCTTATTGGAATGCTGGTCGCTTATTGGTTTACTATGTTACCTGAATGGACCACCTGGGTGCTGCTGGTTGCCATGGCATTGTATGATCTTGCCGCAGTTTTATTACCTATTGGCCCGCTGAGGCTTTTGGTAGAGCTTGCAATAGCAAGAGATGAAGAAATACCGGCATTGGTTTATGAGGCTAGACCAGTGAACTATGAGAACTCCGATCCAAGGGGTGGTGTAGCTCAGAGGAGGCTGTGGAGAGATGGAAGGATTGAGAATTCAAATCTCCAATGTGATTCCAGTATAAGCGTCAATTCTGTGCTGAGTGAACCCCTGAATGCTGAACCTAACTCTAATCTGGATGCAAATGCTGCCCTGAATTCAAATTTAAATAGCAACACTTCAAATGCTGCCGGTAATGACAGAAATCTTGCTAGAGCTGAAGAGGGGCGGGTTCAAGAAATTGATTCAGAGCTTTCTGCTCCGTTGATTGATCATAGAATGAATATCCAAGTTCCAAGAACTGAAGATCCCGTTTCAAATGAAAGTTTGATGCTGGAGGGGATTGGATTGGGGTCGTCTGGTGCGATCAAGTTAGGACTGGGAGACTTCATCTTCTATAGCGTCTTGGTCGGCAGAGCAGCTATGTATGATTTTATGACAGTGTATGCTTGTTATCTTGCTATTATCGCTGGTCTAGGCGTCACTTTAATTCTTTTGGCATTATATCAGAAAGCTTTGCCTGCTCTTCCAGTGTCAGTAGGACTTGGAGTGTTGTTTTATTTCTTGACCAGGCTATTACTTGAAGTATTTGTTGTACAGTGTTCCATGAACCTCCTGATGTTCTAAAGTTAAAAAATAAGATTGCTTGAACTTGGTATTTGACACATGGAGCCGGCCATCTTTTTATTTTTTCCATCCTTTTTTTGGGTTACTTTTAGCTTTTCATTTTCTTATTTAATTAGTTTCTTTGATATGCTTCACAAGTTCTTTTGGTACTAGAAAAGCCTCCACTCATGTTCTTAAAGGAGGAGGAGGTGGTACCAAATCCAAAATTCATTTGCCATTACTGTTGAAATCAATATAATGCAGTTAATCCCCAATGAAACATCATGATCCTGAAGTTGAACCATAGATCATTCTGTTGATATAGCTATAATTTTTTAAATGACTAGCAATCTAGTTTCTGATATAACTTTTACTTACAAAAGGTATTCATGCTCTCTGAATTTATTTTGTTCACATAACATATTGCATGGCAGAGTGAAGTTCAATAAAAACATATGAATGAGTGGAATGGAATTAGAGAAACGTGGGGCAAAGAGTTGGTCTTTTGAAAAGGGGAGAGCAGGCGATAAACAAGACACGATCTGATTATAGATGTATTTGGAGAACCTACCAACTGTAGTATTGTGGTGGTATATCATGGTTTTAACCTTGCGCTCGAAGAAGAATGGTGACTAGATTGAGCCATTAAGGTTTAGAAGGCCAAAGGACTTCTAATTCATATCTTTTGGTGGACTTTCAGGACAGGCAATAAATTGAGAAATTTGAAATGGTTGGGTTAGGCTTTAGGAGAGAAAGCATATAAAACTTTCATGATTTTAGTTGTTAACAGGATAAGGTTATTCAGGTTTGTAATAGAGAAAGAAAGAATTTTGAGAGGTTATACGGATATAGACAGTAGCAGAGAAGAGACTCATCACAACTCTACTAAGTCTTAGTATACAAGGCGAATATATAGACTAAGGGTAAGAAATTACTAATCAAGAAAGTAGAATTACAGAATGAATTTGACTTAGAGATAGAACCACTATAAAGCTAAAATCAACATTATACTCTTCTTTGATACACGATGTTAAAACTCAATCCATCAAAACAAATTTGGAAAGTACAAAGTATCCTTGGTAACACTTAAACTTACTGAACTAATGATCTACTAAGGTACTTTTAGTTATACCAAAAAAACTTGACAGACATCAGTTTGGGATTTTAAAGATGCTGAAAAATGTCCGACCAGCTTTGCTGTAATCATAGGAAAACAACTATTACTAGAAAAGGCATGATGGCTTTGAAAATAACTATATAAACTGATTTTTGTAATCATATTCCTTGGAGGTAAAAGAGAAAGAAATTTCTCTTCATCGATGTTATATTATAATATTTCTTTGCCATTGAATTGACTATTGTCAAATAGTTAGTTTTAATTACTTGGTTATAATGTTTGATAACAATTGACAAATCTATGGCAGATATCTTTTTGCATTACTGATTTGTATTGAGCACTTGGCTTTGAGGACACAGTGTAGGGTTGTCCTCCAATTGCATGCCTTTATGTCGGTTTGCGAACTTGGTTTCTGTCTGATTTTTGTGTTTGTTCTTCTCTTAGAATATCTTACTTGTTCATTTGAATGCCAGACTTGTATGTGTGATCGATACATGGTTTGCATGTCTTTGTTTTGGTGTTAAAATGTCTGCAGTGTGCTATGGAACTTCGAAATATCTGCAATATATCGTAGAAATACGAAAGAAGATGAACACACCTATGAAATAAGAAATGAAAATGGTAAGATGAATTTTTCTGCAGTATATTCATCCTTGTTAGTATGCGCCAGGTGTGAGTCTTGTTTCTGCAGTGGGCTCAACAAATTCCGATCAGCTACTTATTCTCCTTTTTATAATTCTCTCAGTCTTGATGCTTTCCTCTAGTGTGGTGCAATGACATAAAATTTTCATAAAATTTCTTAAGTTATATTTTAATAAAAATTTTATTCTTAACTCATACCCCACTTGTTATAGATCTTAGTGATTTTTTGAATTGGGTAACTATGCCATGTTAACAAAAGCCAAGTGAATATAGTAATAAGACATAAGTTATTTGATAAATAAATTAAGTTTAATAATTAAGAGATTTTAATAATAAAAAAACACATTGTAGAAAAGTAACATAAAAAAACACATGTTGTAAAAAAATAACTGTATGAATATTCCTTCCTAAGATGTTCTCTACTTAGAATAGTCATTTATAAATATATATACCTTTTTGAGAGGATTTGCCAAGATTGTCAGTATCTTCTTAGCAATAAAATACGTTATCAAAAAAATAAAAGTGGAAAAAATTTGAAAAAGACATGGTTGCCCTCCCTTTACGCTTCTAATCCGTTAGTCATTTTGGTAAAATTTAAGCAAAAAGTCTGAATGGTTCATTTTAAGATCATCTAAATAACTGGACTTACCTTATCCGGGGCTTCAGAAGATTAAAATAAGAAACAGGATAACTGTCGCCACGTCATACAGTTAAAGGCCAAGAAATTAGTTGGCATATGGCGCGCAGAGCAGCCAAAGTTAGTTACTTTAGGAAAATCCAAGAGAATGAAACGCCTAAACTCACGCAAGGCCGTCTTTTTTTTAACCCTTTCCTTTTTTCCCAATGCATCACGAACACACGCTCTCTCTCCTTCCCAGCCCGATCCTCGCCAAATCTTTCTCGCCCAGAATCTCTCTCTTTCTCTGTTCATATTGTTTCTTCGTTAATTTTTCTTGACTTCCAGCATTTTGGTTTGTAGACGCCAATTGGACTGCTGATTTCAAGCCCATCACCGGCTTAGTTGATTTCAGGGGCGAGTCAGCAGTCTGTTTGGCTCTTCCCAGGAAAATTCCCCGTTTCTGAATACATTCTCTTCTGCAATGTACTTTCTTTTTGTTAATTCTCTTTTTGGTTAACTTGGCTTGTTTATTTTGTCACCTGGAAAAAGGAAACGTGTGTTTTTTTTTACACAAATACATGTCTGTTTAGGTTTTTTCTTCATACAAATCTTGTGGTTAACGTGATGTTTGAACTTCTAAGAGGAGGTTTGATTGAGATTTTGGTCTTGCAGCTTCCTAAATTTGCCAAAAGGATATCTGGATCGTGAATCAGTTGACGTTATAAGCTCATGGAATCTTCTGTAAAATCATCACAAAATTCCTTGGAAAATTCGAGTGATGCTACCAACAGCACAAGTGCAGGTCCAGGTGTTCCTCGCGACCAAGGGAATGCCAGCGCTTCTGCAAGTGCAGACACTAATGCCATTCCGAATCGTGGAGAATCTAGTGAAAATATCCCTATTAGCTCTATGGCCAAAAATGGTAATGGATCAGAAATTCAGAATCCTCCAACGCAGGTAATGGAGCGTCCAGGGGATGATCCTGGTTCCCCGTACAGGATTCCATCTCATGTGTTTGCCAAATCAAATACAACAGGGGAATGGAGTCTTGCCTCTAACGAATCACTGTTCAGCATCCACATGGGAAACATGAGTTTCTCTAGAGAAATGGCTTGGATGAAATCTGGTGAATTGGGTAGTGTTGGTGACATGTCCGGTGCACCTGATGCTCCACCAAGTAGTACGCCCCCCACGAATCCAAATCAACCTACAGCGGCGAGTACAGATCCAGCCACGGGGGCTCCAGTGAATAAATTAAATGATATTACCCCAAAAACTGGTGACCATGTTGAAAGTCCGGGAGTAACTGAAGCAAAAGCTGCTGAGACAATGAGAGAGGTTATAAGGGAAACCACAGAGGAAAGAAGAGATTTGTCATTTGGGGAAGGAGTATCACAACCTAATAGGCTTTCTCACCAATCAGATGGGAGCACCAAATCTTTTGTGTTTCCAATGTAAGCTCTGGCCTTAACTCATCTCTATTTTTACGGCTCAAAAGCCAATTGAAGCCAAATCTCTGGTGGCTCGTTGAGCAAACTGTTGAAGTGTGCTTTGTTATGTGCAGATTGGCAGGAGATGGAAATAAAACCCCTTCTTCAAAGTCAAAAAAAGGTGTTGGAGAGAAGCATCAACAGAAACAGTCGGAGGCAGAGACCCCTAAAGAAACACCAGATGGAGCTCAGCCTCAAGCCACCAAATCACTCAAAAGCACTCCTCAAAACAAATGGTTATCTTGTTTCAGTTGTTGCACATTCTGTCAATAGGACACATTAGGTGATCCGCGATCTGGTATCTCTTGGCGCTAATATTAATGCCAAAACGACACTGCCATATTGGGAACCTAGTATTATGCATCCGCAGAATAGCTCTAGGAACTTAGCTTAACTCTTGATACTATTTTTTCCTCCTTTCGTTCTATGTGTTTGCTTTAACTTTACACCATAGTTGGGAAATCTGAGACATGATTCTTACACAATGTTCTCCTCCCATAGTCAATATACTTTTGAACGAGAATATCAAATTAAATATGAGGATAATATAATTTTTTTTATTAAAAAACTCTTAAAAGAAATTTTATTGGCTCACAGAACACAACTCATATAATTTTTTTGTAAGCAAAAAAAAATCTATTAGAAGACATAATAAATATAATAGATTATGTTTTATAATAAAAAAGTTTGTGATATCAAGTATGGATTTTATATTATAATTTTTAATATATTATCATGAATATATGTTTTATTGACAAAAACTATATAAACTTTATTTTTAATCAAAATAATTTTTTCACATCAGATCAGTATATATATATATATATATATATATATATATTATAATATAACATGCTTAACACTGAACTTATTGTTATGTGCCAACCATATATCAAAATATTCAATATTCATTAAGATTTTAATTTGATTAAAAATATTATAATCACTGTATGACGGAAAACATAGAAAGGGTCAAAGTTATATCCATTGAAACTACAACCGTAAATAAGAGGGGAAAAAAGCCTATTTACATGATAAGTGAAAATATATAAAACAGAGAAAGTTTTATTATATTTTTGTTACAAAATTCATTTAATTTATTAAACCAATATGAAGTGATTTTATATGAAAGATGAGAGCATAATGGGAAGTGAACTCAAAAAAAATAAAATAAAGTATTTACGTGAAAGATTGATTTATGATTATATTTTTTGTTGAATGATCGATTTAGATTATTTTATTTTTTAAAATTAATATATAGCAGCACATTAAACACTAAAATATATAATTATACCTGATGTATACTTAATCTAAAAAATAAAAAATAAAAAGTGTATTTTACTTTTTAAAATTTTACAAATGTACATTTTAATATCAAATTTAACAGAATCATTAAATTTTTAATGGAATCAAGTTACATGAATAACACATAATGTATCTAAATTAACAAAAAAAAATTATAAAATTATAAAAATAAAAGGTATAATTTGAATTATTATTTTAATTTTTTCCTACCTCATTGGGATATAAGCATGCGGACATAAGCTCACAGGTTGTTTTCGGAGGTTTCGCTGGAAGTAGCAAATATTTTATTTATTTATTTATTTTTTTCATAAAACCCAAATTTGAACCTTTTTGTTTTTACAAAATCAAAACCATATTTTTCAATTCCAAGGTTGAAATCTAAAATGTAGCCACTCTTTCCATTTTTTCTAAAATATATATGCTGTTCAATTTTTTCTAAAATATAAGGTTGAAAGACAAGCATGTTTTAGCCCTAAAAGAGTAGAAATAGGCTTGTTGGTGATTGATTAAATGTCATTACTGAGAAGCAATGCTGCTAAAGAAAATAGAGTGGTTGGGTGCATGAAATGCATAGTGTAGATGCACCAATACATTCTAATGCCCCAGACTCACCTTCACCTGTGAAGACAATCACAAACCCTCCTCTGTTTTTGTCCTCTAGTAACACTGCACGGTTATTTACCCACTTTGTCTTTGCTCGCAAGTCCTCTTGTGGCAGGGTAAGGAATGAATTCTTATGGAAAATTTGAAAGATAAATTTGTCCATTAAAATAACAATTTATTTGTGTTTTAGGTATTTTAAATTTATCACGTGAGTTGCAAATGATTACTTCTGTTTAATTCTTAAAGGTAGTTAATATTTTAGAGGTGGGATGCATTTTTTAAAAAATTAAAGAAATAAATATACTTTTTAAAATTTTAAGAGATGAAGTGTAATAATTTAGAAGTGTTATTTAGACCTTTTCTAAATTGATTTCATTCTAAACACTTGGTAGTATTTTTTAGGATAATTTAACTACTGACAAGAATGATCTTATTCATTTGTATTAATTATTATTACGTATTCTAAAATATCCTCAATTCAAAAATTCACGAATTGAATTTTCTCCATATAATCTAAACTGAAATGAACTAATTTTAGAAAGAACTGAATTTTTTTCAAAAACAATAAACAATATACGAATAATCAAATCAAATATCATTTATTTGGGGTAACGTAATATGATATGATTTAATAATAATAATAATAATAATAGATAGATAGATAGATAGATAGATAGATAGAATTCATTTGGAAAGTTCATTAAAAAAAAAAAATCATTTGGAAAGCGTCACCGATTTTCTCAAAAAAAAAATCAGATACACGCTCTGGCGCGAGTCAAGGCTCGCCGAAATTGTACCGCGCGCTTTTATATTTTCATAACCCAAAATAAGATGCAATCTACTTCCGCGGGAGAAAATATTTTAAAACCATCTCCCGCCCGAAACCACGTATACAAAAACACTCTCACTTGCCCGGGTTTGTCCATTCATTTCATTTTGTTTCATTCTTCGTTCATCCACCGATACCCTAACAGCTTCAAGAAGACAAAGAGCGAAAGTGTGTGAGAGAGAAGAGAATGGTGGAATCAGTGACTTCAGATGCGATTTCTATCTTGCTTGCGAATCCATCGCCGGATTCTTCATCGGAGCTTCCGGAGATTGTCGTCCAAGTTCTAGATCTCAAGCAAAGCGGTAACCGATACATGTGAGTCTTCACCTTCCCCCTACCTTCTTTTTATTTCATTTTTTTTTTTTTCTGAATAACTCTGCAGATAATAACATTCATAAATGTGTCAATTGTACTAGTGTTTATTTGTTTGAAATTGTCATCGGGGTCTTCAACTGGGTTTTTTTGTTCTTACACATGAATGAAAGCTCAATTCTCACCCATCAGAGGCATATTTGGGTTTTGCCATTTGTTTATTGGGAATGCTTGAGTCACACTTCATAGATTTCTGTCTTTCGCGCTTTATACGTGTCCTTGTCCGTCGACATGTTCCAATCTGGGTTGCAGTTTGAACAATATATATGTGCTTAGTTTGTCAACTTGCTCTTACATGTTAAACTTGATATTATTTGTTTACTTTTCCTGCAAAAAATCAGGTAGTCGAATTTTCGGCATTTTCTAAATTTTTACGTCTGGCGGTACATGATTCAGTGTATATTGCTCTGTCGGTTGCAAGATCCATAATACACATTGTTGACTCGCTAACAGGTTTTCTGCTAGTGATGGAAAAAAGAAGCTAAGGGCAATTCTCCCCTCAAGTCAGGATTCGCGGGTCATGTCAGGAAATATTCAGAGCCTGGGTCTCATTCGCATACTTGATTATACTCTCAACGATATCCCAAATAAGTCAGAGAAGTAAGCGCTATTTCCAATGCTTCAAACTCATCTCTCAAGATATCTATTGGTATTTTTTATGCCGAATGGTACCAATTATTACTTCTTTTTTGTTGCAGGTATCTCATTGTTACAAAGTGTGAACCGGTCTGTCCTGCGCTTGAAATGGAGATAAAATCTGAGGTCGAGAGTGGGGAAACTGGTATCTTTTTGGAACCAAAGAAAGAGAACGAAATCAAAAGTGAGGTGAAAAGTGAAGGGGCTGGGATTCTTTCGAAGCCAAAACAAGAAATAGTTGCTAAATCAGCTGCCCAGATCGTGCATGAACACGGAAAGTAAGCATTCTACCCTTCTTAACTGTCCTAAAAGATGGATGTTGAAATTTATGGCGGCAAGCTTCTTGTTTGATGGGTTGCTTAGCATGTGGCATTAATATTTGTGGTCTTTCAGCATGGCTCCCGCTGCACGAATGGCGATGACACGTAGGGTTCGTCCTGTTGTTTCCCTGAATCCTTATCAAGGCAATTGGACAATAAAGGTGCGTGTTACAAGCAAAGGGAACATGCGCACCTATAAGAATGCAAGAGGGGAAGGTTGTGTATTCAATGTGGAATTGACAGATGAAGATGTAAGAAGCTAGTTTACTGATAAATGTGTTACATAAGCTTTGACAATACTTTTTCAGTTTTGAAAAGAAATTTAGTGGTAATAATGTAGTTTTCGTTATTATTCATTCAGGGCACACAGATCCAAGCAACGATGTTCAATGAAGCTGCAGGGAAATTCTATGAGAAATTTGTACTTGGAAAGGTTTACTATATTTCAAAGGGAACTCTAAAAGTTGCTAACAAGCAGTTCAAAACTGTTCAAAATGATTATGAAATGACGTTAAATGAAAATTCGGAGGTTGAAGAGGCAACCAATGAAGCAAGTTTTGTTCCAGAAACTAAATTCAAATTTGTCCAGATTGATCAGCTGGGTCCTCATGTCAATAGGAACGATCTTGTGGGTAAGTGTAGTTTCAATGATTTCCATTGGTTTTCATTGTTTGTTTCTCTTCTCTAATATGAGCTTTTCTGAATTAGATGTGGTTGGGGTTGTTCAGAATGTGTCTCCATCAATGAGCATTCGTAGGAAGAGTAACAACGAGACTGTCCCTAAACGTGATATTACTATTGCTGACGAAACGTTAGTCTTTGCTATTACCTAACCGTGGTTGTCAATTCTTGTATTATATCCAATTTTAAATATCTACTTTGGTCATTTCAGCAAGAAGACAGTTGTTGTTTCCTTGTGGAATGACCTTGCAACTGGTGTCGGCCAGGAGTTGCTGGACCTTGCTGATAAATCTCCCATAGTGGCCATCAAATCCCTCAAGGTTGGGGATTTTCAAGGTATGCTAAAGCTTATTTGTGGGATGTATATTTCATAGGAGTGTGCGAGAAGATACTAATTGTCTCATACTTGGATTGCCATTTTTTCAGGGGTTTCCCTGTCAACTATAAGCAAGAGTGCAATTCTAGTAAATCCAGACATACCTGAAGCAAAGAAGCTTAGATGCTGGTATACCATTGCACAGAAGTTTAACGCCCCTTGCTGATATTGTTGTGATGACCTTAGTTTTATGCCTACTTTGTCAACAGGTATGATTCTGAAGGTAAAGGTGCTTCAATGGCCTCTGTAGGCTCCAGTTTGAGTCTTGTGTCCAGGAATGGAATAAGATCAATGTACTCTGACCGAGTTTCTCTCTCACATATAACCTCAAATCCATCCTTGGGGGACGACAAGGTAATAGATTCGGCACCTTGTTGCAGAATGATAAAGTTGTCGATATAGCGATGCATTTCTGTTGATCTTTCTTCATTGTTGCCTTCCCCATGTTATTGTGAAAGAATAATATGAATTCAGGCAAGAATTACAGAATTATTTTTCTATAGGGATGGAAATACAGAAGTGATTTTGATGTGAATATTTACACCTTGAAAAAAATTCTTAAATAAATTTTCAAACTTCATTACATTGGCATAGCCGACATTTGAGTTGGGGCGTTAAATTGTAGTGTCATGTTGCTTTTTGCAGCCTGCGTTTTTCAGTGTTAGAGCATACATAAGCTTTATCAAGCCTGATCAGACAATGTGGTACCGTGCTTGTAAAACTTGTAATAAAAAGGTGACGGAGGCCATTGGTTCTGGCTATTGGTGTGAAGGCTGCCAGAAAACTGATGAAGAGTGCAGATTAAGGTAGTGAGGCTGTTGATTTACAAAGTGGCCTCATTTTGCTTAATGTGCAAGTGGGAAGTCTCTGAATTTATTACGACTTCTGAAATTTCCATATTATCAATTTGTTTCAGATACATTTTGGTTGTAAAAGTTTCTGATGCAAGTGGTGAAGCTTATGTCTCCGTCTTCAATGAAGAAGCTGAGAAGATTGTTGGGTGCTCTGCTGATGAGCTAGATAACCTGAAGTCACAGGTAGAATATACTCACGCTTGAATTCTTGATATGACTTTATGATTGGATAACCTAATGGTTCGTTTTGCTAATTTTAAAGCGTTCAACTTTTGTTAATATTAGGAGGGTGAAGATTCTCCGTTCCAACAAAAATTGAAGCAAGTTACTTGGGTTCCTCATCTTATGCGAGTTAGCGTTTCTCAGCATGAGTATATGAATGAGAAGAGACAGAGGATAACAGCCCGATCAGTGGCCCCAGTTGACTTTGCTGCAGAATCAAGATTTCTCTTGGAAGAAATATCAAAGATGAAAACTTCTCAATAAGATGGATAAGCTGATTTAGATTTTCTAGTTCTTTTGGCTGGCGGCTATTTATCGTCGACCTTGCTTGTAATTATGTCAATTATTTAGTTAACTGGGATACACATTTTGCTGGCATCTTAAAAAATGCTTTCAAGAATACTAGTAGAGCTTTTGTAAATTCAGTGCTTGCATCTATAATGGATCTTATGATTAAACGTTGACTGGACTCGAATTGGTCTTGCCACTAACTTTTATGAACGAAGATGGCGATTTCTTTTCACACATCCGGCCTTTTCCTTTTGCACATCCATGTTGCTTCGGGAAGTTCTAGAATGTAATTTGTTTTCCAGAAGTAACGGGATGTGCAAAGAGAAATCCCGTTATCCAAGTAAGCCATTTATGTCCAGGTTTTGCTTCTCAATACATCCATTTAGAATTGGATCGGTGGGTTGTAGCTCTAATTCAGTGGGTTTTCGACTAGTTAGTGATTCATATACTGCCACGCCTTGAGTTCTAACTAAGGCAAGCGATTTGTACGTTACTCTTTTTTTTTTTTTAATGATAAAAATATGCTTTTATCAGGAGAATAATAACACAAGCATTCAAATAAGGGTAAATATTGTACTTGTGAGATGCTGAGAGCTATGAACCCCCAGAAGTTGGAGATTTGAGATGGATTAATCATCCTTGTTTGGTCGTGCGAACAAGTAGCAGAACTTATTCAAATGATGCCACTCGGGTGTTCGAAAGCTGGCATCCCTGAAATTTCTTCGCAAGATGGTACCAACGTGATAATCATAGATGCAAACGTACCCTGGGGTGCGGTTAAATTGATAACTTGATCCCCGGGTGACAAAATTATAATACTGTTAATTTATGAGTGAATAACAATGCCATTACTGTCTGACTGAAATTTGTGCAATCTCTTGTTCTCATGCCCTTTTATACGAGGAGACCAACAATGAAATTTCACGCAATAGCTTAGATGCCCTGCGGTCGCCCTTGTCACCTGAAGGCTTAGCGGAGGTCCATTTCTGGAAGTTGTGAAGGCTACCTGCGAAGTCTGTAAACAGACCATCAACTCCTATCTTGTTGATCCAATAATCATACTCCTCATACGGGTCTTGACTAAAGTTGAGGTGCAAAAACAAGTTCTCGTTTCGGTAAGTATACGGATGTACCTGCATTAATGTCAACAATGCACATTGTCCTTCAGCTTCGCAACCAGTAAAAGAAGATAATAGAATGACAACAAATTAAAGGAAACAGAATCATGAACATGTCTATGCAATCTCCTTAAAAACCATCATACCCATAAAGTCGTCCAAGAGCACGTATCCTTTTAAAGAAAACTTTGAAAATATGGCAGGTTTTATATTTTCTTATTGTAAGTTTTTTAAGTTTTCTTTCCCATCACTGTAAATTATACAACTGAATGGAAGGAGCTGATAAGTTTTCGTTCTGACAGGAAGCCAAGCCAGCAATATGAATTGTTATGTTGCTGGATAGGTACAAGAATATTTAGAATATATGAAAAGAATGTTTCGACTTTATATTTCATTATATACAAGTAATGAAGCATTATAATATGATATAAAAGAAAAAAGGATATTAGAAAATAATTGGCGTTGGTAATTTCATAAACAAACAAGACAGATCATAGGGTAAGAAAATCCGCCCACGCTCCATGATCATTATGCTCAGTCTAGGTCCTTCAAATTTTTTGTTAGCTTGGCCTAGCTGTCTCTTTGGACCATTGAGCCGATAGTCATCTTCTTAGACAGGCCTTTTTTTTTTTTTTTTTTTTTTGTGTGCAATAGATTGCTTCTTTTGATGCATCGATTGAGTCCAACTAAGAAGAGTAATGAGAAAATAGAAAATAGCATTAACGGGAACAAATTATTGAGGTGGATTATTTTCAAAGCCAAGAAGACAAACTTTAAACTAAGAGTACCTGCAGGTCATGTGCATGTGCCCTGGTAACAAGATCAGTAGGAGTTTGCAAATGGTTATTTACAGCAGGAACCACTGTGTCCTTCGAAGGTCCAATTCCTACAACATATTTCTTTATGTAGTCGAAATAGCTGTCAGATGTAATCTCCCAATATGACTGCATATTGTTACACTTTCGTTAAGTTTGAAACAGACATAAAGTCATGCAATAGGTGAGGAAAAATTACTTGAACCAGACCAGTTCCCCCTCCCATACAATATTTACAGGTCAACAAAATTAATTTTAAGCAAAAGGTGATTCAGAATCAGAAAGCTAAGATGTAATATTTACATGCACGGGCTAGTTGACAAGATACCAACAGACTTAGCTGAGGCTAAGTGAATAGCATTTACCTCAGTGCTATTCTATAGTTTGTAAAAACTAGGATTTTGCATCTGCACTATTGGAAGTTGGGACAAGAATTTGTATTTCCACTTGTAGGTATTTTATTGGTCTATATCATCATTTTCACATGTCAAATCTAATAAACCCATAGCCAGAATCCGCTTTATAAAAATTGCAAAAGTAAGAGAAGTTCAATAACCCTTGCACAAACTTGTCCAGGCTACAGCAGAGGGAAGTATACCTGATTAGTGTCTTGTGTTGGAATATTAATATCACCAACTAACAAAATCTCGGGTAAGTCCGTCTGTTTCGATATATACACAAGTGAAGTTGGAGCAAATGACTGAACAAATGCAGGTTTTTTTAGCCAATCTTTTGACAAATATGAACCCTTATATCCATATTTCTTAAGTGTCTCTACAAACTTGTCCTCAAATCTCTTACCACTTGACCATTTCACCTGTATACGGTTCAATGTAATGAACAGTAAAATGAGATATCCGCTTAAGAAACTGTACAGAAGATAACGCCAACCAAATTGAAATCAACGCATTGCATGAAAGACATCCTAACAGGTTGATAATTTTTTTCCCCTCAAGTTTGCATGCGCTCTGGAACTTCTTAACAATATTATTCAACTCCCAGAGTAGTCATTTGTATTAATTTAAAATAAAAATATACATGATGAAACAAGGACAAAACAGAGCACCAGATATGAATGTACAAGAAACTCCCAGCAGATTCTAATATATTCATTTGGGCATGATATTATATAGTGCTCTTAATCAGGAAAAACATATCTTGCCTTAAAATTTTTTCCTCTGAGCAGCCAGTCATCTTTTTCATTTCAAGGAGAAATACTCACATGCTGATTGATAAAAACTGGGTTCTTTATCTCTGGATATATTCCAACAACTCTGGGGGCGCCCAATGCAATAGAAATGAACTCTTCAAAAGTAATGATTTCAAATTTTCCTGAAAGAGATTCCCGGGATAAGTTACAGTTAACTATTCATATACATACCAAAAACAGTTATTGCTATTGAATGGGAAGCTGGATGGGATAAGGAAGAACTAACCATTATATTGTTGATCCCGGAAGCTAAACCTTTGCTTCACTCTTAATGACTTCAATTCCTTTAAGGAGAAATCAACTGCACATAATTCAAATGGAATGTCATAATTAAGAGAACCAAACTTTTAGATGCCAGATAGGTTGTTAAAGGAAACACAGGATATGACGCATAGACACCGCCAAAAATGCACTTCCAGGCACACATATATACCTGAAAATATGAGAACTTGCGAGGAAGTTAAATAAAGAATGACATCATTACCAGTGAAAAAGCCAGTCATGTTAACCCCTTGGACTTCATAAGTCCTTTTACGATTTGCAAACTCCTTGTGATTTGCAATGTCAGTGGTATCATCAAGTGTTACATCATGGAAGCATATAAGAACACCATCTTTCGAAGATAAGATATCAGTTTCAATGAAGTCTGCTCCTTCTTCAATTGCTCTCTGCAAGAGATGTCCATTTTAAGGCAGATAAAGCCCAAATTATGCTCATTACTCCATATTAAACTTTCTGACCTTAGTTACTGAAGCGTTGAGGAATAGAATCTATAATGCTATGATTAACAAAATACATTTTACCATTCAATGTATCAGCAAATATAGAGGAGACATGAATGCAAATTTTCCAAATGAAGAATGCTATTATTCACCACGTATGCGGGTGCAGTTTCTTCAGGAAGCTCCCCATTTGAACCTCGATGTGCAATGTTAAATGGGCGAAAAGTTTGTAGAGGCTGCCTACTTCCATCAGCATTATTTTTACTAGGGAGTGGATGGAAAGGCCTCGCAGTGCATCCGACAATGAGAAGCAGAAATACAAAAGCTGTGAAGTTTAAAATAACTGAACCAATTTATGAAACCGTGGATGGAAGTTTTTACCAAAAATAAATAATTGCTCAGTACACGGGAATCATATAAACCACTTTCAATCATACTAGTTAATAGGAAAGTGGTGTTAAATAACAAACCATAACATGCATATTGCATAAAATTTCAAACGATTCCCTAGCTAACTAGAGGGGCAATGATTCCATAGAAAGAGAAACACATTTCATGACACGAAAAATCAAATATTAGATTAATTTTACCAAGAAGTTCAAGAGCTTTTCCTATATCAGTGATCATGACCATCTTGAGTAATAGCTACTCTTAAAATGAGTAAGGCACTTTACTAAAGAGGCAGATTGAAAGGAATGCGAATGCAGTTTACAATGCAAATTGCCCCACTCTCCCCAATTGAAATTTAGGAATTTCCAGCCAGATTAACCAACATTCAAACACATCAGCGAGTTGTCATAATTTCTTTTTGTCCACAACACCTTGCTGAATTATATCAGCCATTCAAAATCAAAAACACCAACAGAAAACTCAGAAATGGTAGACGCTAGATTGAACTTGGCAGAATGACGAAGATCAGAGCTTGGAACTTACAGGGTGCGCGTGAGGAAGCCATGGAGTTGACTGTTGACCTCCTCTGTCACTCTCTCCAAAGTCCAATCTATTTCTTTTTCCCCCTTCTGAAAAGACTTTATAATAATACGACAAGATTATTCATTTGCAGAGCCAGAGTCCATTACCGTGAAATAACATCCGATCCGACAGATGTTTGATTTTCTGTTTTTCTTTTTGTTGGGCCTGGGCCCATTCTCAAACCACCTTTTTGATAGATAAGGTATGGAAATTTCTTTTTGCAAATCCCCTTTTTCTTTTAACACATCCCACCCACTTGCTTACGGAAGTCCAACTGGAGGACGAATTACATTCTGGAACTAGAATTTCCGGAAGCAACGGGTACGTGCAAAGAGAAATTGCCAGACAATTTTGAACTTTCACCATCCAATGTCACTTAAAAGAGTCTAAATACACTTATATATGCCATTACCGAAAGGTTCCAAGGAAAAAACCATCTTAGATGGAATTTCCCTCTGAGATTAACATATTCAAAATAAGAAGACACATATATAATATAGTTATTGGTTTGCTCTAAACTTTAGGAGGAAGGGTACCAAAGATAGCATTGGCAGCAATGGCCTAGAAAGAGCCAGGGCAGACAGTTATACGCCTCATAGGGTTTTCCACATCTCTGCCACCGGCATGCTTCACGAATCCAGCTGGAGAGAAGAAGCGGCCATGGCAGACACACACAATCCACACTTCATCTTTCACGTACTTGTACAGAATGCCTTCAATTCTCCTCCCATAGGGGCCATCTCCAGTAGTTCTCACGCTTGGCATCTTTTTCAGGCTCTCCATCGAATCACCTTGGACACTGCCTGGGTTGCAAAACCTAACCTTTTTGCTTGCATTCTCCGATGTTGTTCCAGCAGGCCTTGGCGGCTTTTCCTTAGCAGCTGATGCAGCAGGGACCATGAAAGCTTGCTTGCTTGATATTGGGACCATGGAGCTGCCTCCTAATTTAGCCAAAGCATTCAGACCTGTATATGGGATGATATATATGTGAATGTGTGATTTGGAATGGGAAGAACATGAAGGAAGAGATTATGTTCAGGTAAGCAAACAAAGGCCAAAAAATGGTAATAACTAAATTGATAATTGCATTAGCAATAAAGAGTTACCTCGTACCTGTAATATGAGCACAAGCTAATAGCATTTAGCATGAGAAATTTCTTGTTATGATCCCAATGCAACTAATTTCAAGCCAATATTGAATGGGTTTAACATCTAACATAGAGATACCAAGAAATTCTTGCAGAAGTATATCACATTATAGCTAGATAAATAAAATGCCTAACCTAAAAATAGCTCGTGTGGACACATTAAAAAATTACATTGAGTTTTCTGATTTACTTTCTTTCTTTCAGCAATTACATGACTCATGAAGAGCCATTGGCCTCCTGCTTTTGGTTTCAACTCTAACAGATCAAAGACGAGACACAGAGACAATGAATTTTAGTGACAGGAAAGCAACATATAAGAAGGTGATCATAGTATGCGACAAAGAGGAATCTGAACCAGCCATGTACATGTTAAATTTAATTCAGCAAACCTTATGTGTTTAGGATAAATGTTGGACAAAAAGGAATATAATGATGTTTTATAGAGTTAATGAAGAGAAACATATGTACATTATAATATATCAGATCATAAGTAGCATTAACATTTCATTATCATGTTAGGTGTGAAATATGCAATAAATGAAGAATAATGCTAGACAACATGGGTAAAAATGCATCCACCTACACCTTTATTTATCAAATTAGCATGATTGGAAATTTTTAACAAGGAATCTTCCCACTCCACTTCATTCCTCCATTGGGAAAACCTCATGTGTCTTACACTATGTTTATTATGTTATTACTCCCAAGAAAATGACAGAGATTAAAGATATCTCACAGAAACTCTCTATACCTGCATAGAGTAGTTCCTTCAAGTCATCTTTAAAAACTCCTATTTCTATGTTACTTACATTAATAGGATATCAAATCTGCTTTCCTAACAAGGAGAAGCTTCTACAATATACAAAAAATAGAGTCTATTTTGCCATTACGCTGTTCACTTTATGATCTTTAGAACCTATAGGAAGGATCATCCATGGTCACGCTCCATACCATCTCTATAACATATAGGAAGGATCATCCATCGTCACATGCCATACTATCTCTATAACATATAGGAAGGATCATCCATTGTCACGCGCCATACTATCTCTATAACCTATCGGAAGGATCATCCATCATCACGCGCCATATGTAGGTTCGTATGAATGCAATCAATTGCCACATTTTTGTCGATATCTTGCTGGATCAAGACTTGAATTTGGCCATGTATCACAAGACACGAGGAATTCACCAAATCAATTGATACATTTTTGTCGATACGTTGCCAAATTCCTTTTGTTCGCATTTGATATGTGGCTAAATTCAAGCATTGATGCAAAGCAGACTCATGATTGATTGTCTCTTTAACTGTCAACTGCAGAAATAGCTGCTCAATTCAACGCCTACATTCCAAATGGAATTCTCATACCATGCAGTCATGAATATCTTCCACTTAGTTTACGATACTTTTGCTAGCAATGTGGTTCTTTCATGTTCCACATTATCTTTTGATGCAAAACATGAAATTCTCCTTTAATTCACGAGAGTCCATCCTCATCCAGGATACAACTTGAATTGAGCAGTAGCATGAAATTGCTTTAACAAAATAAACAAGTTTTCCAAAATCAATTGGGGAAAAAATTGGACATACAAAAGAAAAAAATGCAAAATCATGAAAAATGATTAGTCATATTCCTATTTTTTTATAATTTAATTGCATTGGAGCAGAAATACATGACTATCACATTCGAATGCAATAACCAGAAGCAAAATTTGAGTTAAAAGAATTCATATAACACAGAATATCCTGTCAAATTAGAACCCATATAAGAGATTGATCTCAACCAAACCAAGTTAGAGCAGAAAAAAAATTCAGATATCACAGAAGAATTCATATCAAATTTAACTAAGCAAAAAAAAAAAAAAAAAAACTATATGTAGGAATAAGAAGTTACCCTCATGGTTCGAATCCGCAGATTTGGTTTTTTCCATAGCAAAATTCAGTACAGGGCTCTTATAAGCAGAAGCAGCAGCGTAGGCAGCTGCTTGGTGCGGCGCATCCACCGTGGGTGGTGGAGGCACCCCCGGAACTTTCTCCTTCTCAGCTGCTTTGGCCGCCGCTCTCCTCTGCTTCTCAAGCAGCAATCTTCTCCTTGTCTCAGCCCTTCTCATTGTCTGCAGGTCCCCAAACCTCATCAGAACGCTCTCTGCTTTTGCTGGGAGAGAGGAAGACTTCTCCAGCCGAACACCAGAATAACCTCCCAGAGACCCATTTGTAGCGGTTCTCTGGGTTATGTCTCCAGCGATTGTCGATGACCTTGTCAGAGATTTCTGTTCCCCATTTTGACCATAAGACCCACCCAGAGAAAGGTTGAGAGAGAGGTCTACCGCCTCGGAATAGGTGGATGATTTGGCCTTTTCAGGTTTTCCAGAAAACAACCTCTGCAGAAAATCCATTGGGGCTTCATTTGCTTGCATGGACTGGCTTTTCTGATTAGCATTGCTTTTCTCGCTGGTCACCTCCATTCTCTGAGAAGAAAAAAAATATATATGTAAAAGCAGAGTTAGCCAATTTTAAAAAGGAGAAAAAAATCAGTATGCAAGCTTGAAATTTCTGTTTAATGGTTAGAACTGGGATTGATCTAGAACACTCGCCTGAGGATTTGAATAACTGAAGGTGGAAAAAGCAGAGAGAAAAAGAGAGAAATGAAGTGGACCTGACCTCACCTGACCAGAGTGAGAAGATCATGCAGAGGTTTCTTTTCTTTGTTCATGTTGTGGGTTTGTAAACTTATAGAGAAGTGATTGACAACACACTTCGAAAATTCCACGTGGTGAACAGAGAAGTGATGCCAAGACAGAGTGGGTTTTAGCATTGTTTGCCGTTACACTTTTGCTGGCGCCCGATCTCTCTGTCTCTGTTTGCTCCATGGCTTCAAGTCGCAGCAGCTCTAAACAAGTAACAGCTTCGACGCCACCTGTTAATCAGCTGCATCTACGTATTGGGACTGGTGTGTAATTGTGAAGGTTGTTGGGGGTATTATGGTCAAATCAGTTTGAGCTCACGGTTACGGTTCTTTACTCTCGGTTTTAAATGGCATTTGGACTCTTCTCGCTGATTTCAACTCCAGTGAAATCACCGTAGTTTGTCATTGTCCGATCGTTATACTCTTATGCGATCAACGGTGGATGGGCGACATTATGAGCTAAGAGGCTGTGAATTCCTATGCAAATTTATGAAAAAAACAAAAAAAAGGAAATAATGAACCGCGAGGCATTCCCAGATAGTGCCAAAATAACTGCACTTTCATCGGGCCAACCCAGTAGGAAATATTTCCAATATATTTACACTCTTTTTTCGACTGTGCATTTATTTATATACGCTCACTAATCGCTTTTAAACCATTTTTTAATATATTTTATTATCTTTATTTTTTTTTTTTCACATTTTTATCTCCACAAATGCAAAGTATACAGATTTACACAAACAAACCGATGTACAACAAATATTTCTCTCTATTTATAACTACTACAATTTTTTTTTTATCTTTATTTACTTATATATATTTTTTATTTAAAATTTTTAATAATTTTAAACTTATAAATATGCAAATAATATTTTTTTGTCATAGTTAAAAAAGAAAGAATATGTACAAATTTTAACTTCGAAAAAATAAATTGACTTCCTCTTAGAAAATAAAACAAAAATACTCCAAAATTTTATAACTCTATTAAGCATCCAACCTCCTTATGTTCTTGTAGAATAAACAAGTTTAAAAAGTATATAATAGATTAGCGGTTTAAATCCCTCGTTGTCATGTAACCAATATATATATATATATATATACACAAACGCACACTTGTAGTATACACCCATTTAGGATCAATTTTCACTACGAATTTTCTCTATAACATTTTCTATAAACCTGTAATTGCCATATTGACATTAGAGTAATGATATTTAAAATACCAGAAGCCACAGAAATTCCACAAAACCCCTCGAAATTTTAATTCTAAAACTGCAATCAAGGATAAGCAATTTTTTTAAGCTGTGAGAATACATTTTTCTAGTGAACTGAAAATGCATTCAATTGGAGGCCTTCCCTTTACAAATCCTCTGGCTGGATGATGATTGAATAGAACTTTATATCATACAATCATCCGGAGCTTATATTTGCATACCGCAGGCAATAACATATCAACACAAAACAAATCATCCAGGGCAATTGAAAATAAAATCAGTTTATTTGTATTCAAAACATTTCCGCACGAGAATATATGTGCACAAACACAACAGCAAATATCTAAAAATCATAAGCAACACAATGCTGAATTCTTATAAGCTCCTCAAAAAACTCATTTCAGACTGCTAAAAGAAGAACTGCAAACATTCAAGTATAGAATAGCAGCTCGTTACAGGCGCCTTCTACTTTCAAATTGCCATAAGATCACCATAGTTCCGCATAACAAAGATTGATCCGGTAAACAGTCCTACTGCGCACAGCAATCTCTGCAAGAAAAAAGAAAGAATTAACAGTCTCATTCTAAGCTACGGAAAGCTCTATGATATAAACATGTGAGGAATACCTTTGATGTTATGCACATTGCTCATTAGCCTAATATTCCAATCTTATTCATGTTCTAACAATTTATAAACCAGGTCCATGAACAAAGATAAAGTGACCATACAGAGCACTTAAGCATATTTTAGATTGTCAAATAAGTAATTTCTCCTTTTTCGGCGTAAATTCTTAAATAACCACAAGCCATTGTATTACATATTACAAGCTTTCAAGAAGTTATCACTATGGGCAATGTTTCCGTATAACAGAATTTCAAGCTTCATTATGAAACTAGAGGCACAGCATTGTCCCTGAGGCCGTCGGGGGCTCCCAATAATATTTCAAAGTACTACTGGATGTGTATGGTACGCCAACAAATAACCCCAAGTAAAAACGTTTGACTTCTTTGGCATGTGGTAAAGAAAGAAGCAAGGGAATACCAAAAGCACTGTTGTACAAAGAAACAGAGGAAACTCAGAGGCTTAGTTCAGTATTTTGAGTCATCGTTTGCAATGGATAGCTTGATAAATGACGCTTGCATAGTTTTTACACATGCACATAAGGTCGCCTCACAGTCCAAATGGTTCGGCAATCTCAAGAAACAGTAATAAATTCCACAGAAGACGAATACGTTGAAAAATATAAACTGTTTTCAGAGTTTAATTAGTAACCGAAAGTCTGAAACTCCTCTATCAATGCACTCACGTATTCTATCAAACCAATCATCTATCACTATAAAGACTGTTGAATGTCACAGAGCTCTTCTAATACTTTAGAAAGGTCGCAATCAATCCATTAACTAGGGATCACTAAAGACATAATACATATTCGATTTTTTCCTCAAATTTTACGCAAGTGCAATAGCTGTAGTTTAGAATAGGTTAATAGTTCCGCTAACTAAAATCAGTCAAATTAGAATTTCAACATCTTTTTACTATAATTCTCACATTCTGTCACAGAAAAAAGCAGCACAAGCTTTGTCTAAAAGAGCAAATCTGATGACTGAAACAATCGGCGAACTACCGGAAAACAAATCCGTAATCAAATCGCACAACATATTACCCCTCATATTAAGACGACCACAGACGCTAAAATGAATTGAAGGCAAAGGGAATGGTGGAGGGACAGACAGATAAATGACTCAATAATAAAATACATAGAGACGATCACCTTGTTGAAGTCCCACTTCCTCTCGTCTTCAATTTGAGAATTCAAGAAATCTTTGAGATTCTGAAACGAAAACAGAGAGTCCGCCATTGATGAGAGAGAAACAAAGCGCAAAGAGAGTGTTCGATGTGTGAGGGTTTAGGGTTCCGGGTTTTAAATTGATGCAGGCGTAATTTTCAGGTAGAAGAGCGGCTTTATTCTTTTCACCGCCTATTGACAAGCACGTGAAGGGGAAAAAAAAAAAAAAAAAAAAGCCAGGACCGACCACTCATTTTCATAAATTTTATTAGGTAATTAAAAAAATAGTGAGATTTTATCATATAATTTTTTAATTTTTTTTTTTTTTCTGATTGGAGTGGCCTTTACATCTATTTAGATGTTTTTTTAGGAAGTTTTTAGACGTTATTTTTTTTAGTGTTTTTTTTATGAATATGAATTCTTTTATGATGATTTTTCTTTTGAGAATAATTTTTACGATGATTACTACTGAATATGTTAAATAGTGTCCTTGAAGACCCCATAATTTTTTTAATAAATTAAAATTTTAAGTTTAACTCTTCATTTTTCAAATTCATCAATTGTTTATTGACAAAATAAAAAATACATAATAATTATTTTAAGAAAATAATTTAACTATTTTTCAGAAAATACGTTGTTTAATTAAATAATCAAATAACATTAATACTCTAATTAATAAAAAATTATGAAAAAAAAAAAACATAATTCACCAATTTCTTTATATCAATCTATTGTCCTGTGCTCTTATGGCTTCAGAAAAGAGAAAAACTAGTGGAATAGAATAGGTGCCAACAGAGGATCAACCATTTTCTGACACGTGGACATCATCAAAACCAATCCCTGAGCTGCCTATGCATCATTTTCAGTCCAGCTGGGTGTTCTTGATAGTTGATACCTTCTGGTTATACAGTTCGCTCGCGCTGAGCAAGAAGGAAAGTGGTCAAAGGAAAAAGCTTATGGAGGCCACTGCCGCAGCATCCATCTGTAGCAGCAACAGAGGATTACCCTTCGCCTATTCTTTTCTTGGGAAAAAAAGCATAGCCAGAAGATGGAATTCTACTACCTTCTCACCCTTGCCTGTCAAATCCAGGGATATTCAGAAGCCACTTCCATCAATTTCTCTTACCGTACGCTCTAGAAAGGTCAGGGCACTATAATTACTCTCATCGCCATGTAAAAAAAAAAAAATGGAACTTGGCTCAATTGCATTGGATTGGATCATCAAATATCAATAATCTAGTTTTTATTGTATCCCTAATTGTTTATCATGAACAAAGGGGCAATTATCTTTGACGTTTTAACCAATAAAAGAGAAAAATTCATTGTCAAATAGTTTCTTCTGATGCTGAACCATGGGTACAATGCAGAGTTCAACTGTATTCCCCCTCGGGGAAGAAGGCCCCCGCAGCAGCCCCATAACAAGTACACCTCCCATAAAACTTCTCACAAGGGTCGAGCAGCTGAAACTGCTAAGCAAAGCAGAGAAAGCTGGGTTGTTATCAGCAGCAGAGAAGTTTGGGTTCTCCCTTTCAACCATAGAGAAGCTGGGACTCCTCTCGAAAGCAGAAGAGTTGGGTGTGTTATCTGCGGCCACTGATCCAGCCACTCCAGGAGCATTGCTTGCCCTTAGTTTGGGCTTATTGCTTTTGGGACCCCTGAGTGTTTATCTGGTGCCAGAGGACAACCTTGTGGAAGTGGGACTGCAGGTCGTCGTTGCTCTAGTGTGTGTAGTTGGTGGTTCTGCAGCGTTTGCTGCTTCAAATCTTGTATCCAATTTGCAGAAATCTAACTAAATTTGCAGAAATCCTATGACTGGTTGATTGCTAAATGCTTCGAGGGATTTTCCATTTTTGTCTACATTGTCAGCGTTCAGATTTTTGCCTCAAGTGTTGTTTCAGCCTCGATTAAAATATCACCATGTTAACTTATAAGTAGATTCTAGATAGACAACCCAAAAATGGTTGACCATTCATATTTTGTCTCAGAACTATTCTCATTTCCACCTTCGACTCATTGGCAAGAAATCCCATGTTTATGATACAAGGGGAAAAAAAAAAAAGTCGCACGGTTACCGTTTGCAGATTAAAACACAACATATAGAGATTCTTGTTGATAAATAATAAATGCGAGAAACATTTTTGTCTCTCCCAATATGACTTAGCGAAAAAAGGGAGAAAGAAAAAAGAAGCTGCTTACGAAAAAAAAAAATACATGATTCTGCAAAAACACTCGTGTAGGGGCGCAGTAAACCTCCTAATTATAGTCATGTAACTATGCTTCCATCATATGATTGTAATTATGCAAGTTAGAAATTTGATCTACCTAAATAATCATCAGTCAATTTTCCCCCCTTCCTCAACAGGGGAAAATAAGAAGAAAAAAAAGTGTTTGGCTTGCTTTTCCGGTAAAAAATTGCCCCTTGGCTAGTTTCTTTCAATCAATGTTTATGCTGAAGTTGAGGGTATAGAACTACGGTTTGCCCCACCTTGACGGCCGTATCGTCCACCTCCATTCTGACTTACCCGTTGAGAACTATCTCCTTTCTGCTCTGCTGAACCCTTTGGTCGTCCTGAATGCTCCCCTTGGCTTCTAAATTCATTTCTGCCATAACCACGCCCACCACCAAATTTCCCACGGTTTCTGAAACTATCATTTCGGAACCCACTTCTTCCTGAAGGATACCTCCCTCTCCCACTGCCGCTAACTGGAATAAGAAGATTAAAAACAAAAAAACAAGGCATAATCAACCTCTTTACCTTGTAATCTTAGTTCAATTCCCATGAGATATAATTCACCTTTCATTTAATAGCAAAAGAAAATTTACTAGTTAAAACGGTATCTGTTTACCTCGAGTAGTAGTTCTCTTTTCCTCAATGACAGCTTGTCGGTCTCCAACTGTGATAGGTGAAGCCTGAAATTAATTTTAGCAACATTTATTAACTACTAGAAGAAGAATTTAGACTAAGAACTAACGCTGCAAGCAACTAATGGAGTAAGCCTTAATTCCCAAGTTCAGGTCAACAAACTTAATTCCTCCACATGGACATTCGCATATCAAGCAACTCGTGAGCGTTAGGGTATCTCAGCCACAGATAGAGGGTATTCTTGAATCCTTTACAATCATGTGAGCCCTTTACGTCTTTCACACACCTATTACGACTAAAGCATGCTTACTAAACAATATTACAGAGGGCAGCCATCCAAAGAAAAACCAATCCCATTCACAAAGCACATTCCAAAGAAAAATTCAGATTCTGGATGTTCCAACCCACAGCTACTACTACTAGAATCTCAAATTAAGAACTATATCATATAGACGCCATCTATACAAACTAATGCTAATCCACACCAATGGGCACCGAGCATTCCTAACAATAATACTCAAACTTGTTCAGTCAGAGTCTTATGAAAACTCAGAGACAGATACTTACCTTCTTCCTTGCATATTGTGCTAATTATACAAACAGCAATTGGATGAGCTTTTGTTAATGCAGAAGTACAAAAATCAACAGTTTAACAAACTAGCCTGTACCTTAAGTGCACTCTGCATGGAACTCAACTCTTCAAATTCAACAAAACCAAAACAGAACCCCTGTTGCAAGGAGTCAAAAATACAAAATAGATGTAAGTCTTCCTCAGACAATGCTCAGATTGCTTGGAAGGTAGTGTCCAAAAAGAAAAATCCACAGACCTTACTACTTCTAACTTGGATTCCATCAGGCTTAATAGAACCAAATTTCTTAAACACTTCTTCCAGTTGTTCAACTGTTGCATTAAATGGTAAATTCCGTACATATATGGAGTGACCTTCAGCTATAAAGAATAAATGTAAGTCAACTGATTTTCAAATTGGAATTCAATGCACTAGCATATATCAACTCTCTGTTTCAGTTTCTCTCTCTTTTTGGGTACACTTTCTTTCATCTCTTCAACTAACAAGTAATAATTATGGTTAAACGTATATGCCAAGAAGAAAGGAAAATGTGTATAAATCACAGGTAATAGAAGTGAAAGACTGATATATACCTTCTTCATGAATATCACTATTCCCAGGAACATTGTCACTACTAGGAGATACTGCCTCAGGTCCAGGAGTAGAATTGGCATTAGGAGGCAATTGTTGAACAGTTTTTGCAGGTGTCACTTTTATAGTTTTACTGGGAACATAGACAGGACCAGAGGCTGCATTGCTTTTCATTACCTTCACCTAAATGAAACTAATTAAAATAATGAATGTAAAACAGAGGGGAAAGGGGGGATATCAAAGAGCAAGGATATCTGAGAATGAACTCACAATCGATGCATATGATTTCTTTGGTGCATCATCCGACACGACTGGAATTGAATCACCACTTGCAATGATATTGTTCTGACTTAAATCAGTGGCGGGTTCAACAACCTCTTCATCAATAACTGATCCTTCTTCCTTGTCGTCTAAAGGATCAACAACTTCAGCACTATTATTAAGGTGTTCCCCCTCTGCCGAAGTTGCAGGATCTGCCACATGATGTTCAGGAGCATGTACAACCTCTACAAACATGTATCAAGAAATTATAACTTTTGCGTCTTGACCGAAACTTGTAACTGTATATTACATATATAAGAATGATAATCGTGCTAACCTGTTTCTGGCATCGGAGCTGCCTCAGCATTTTCATTTATGACATTTACTGGGACAGGATTTAACTGTGATGTGTCGCTCTCCTCAACAAACCTAAAGACGTCATTTAAGACATAGTAGCCTTTATCTTGTGGAGCCAGAAAGAAGGTTTGTGAAAACTTCCTTGTCACATCATCCTTTCCAGTTAAGCTTCCAGTTACTAAAACTATCACACCTTTTCTATATGATTCCTGAGCATCTGCAGTTTTTATTTCTGCGGTATAGTCTTCATAATTCAGGGAAAGAATCTTTTCATTTATTGCCTGTTTTCAGTTATTTCCATTTTAGTAGAATTCAATCAAATCAAGTTGAGAACTGCTGTATAGAAGAGATGAAATTTCTTAATAGAACAATAGGAAGAAAGTTCTTTATAAATCCAATGAAAGACACGTAGCTTCTTAAGGGATATGAATGTCATCCTAACTAGACATTTTCCATGATAAAACCATATTACTTAATACCCATACAACTCATATGTGCATTCTGAACAGTTAGCATGACTATATTTCAGTCAGAATCTTTCTCCTTAATTACAATATCAAAATACCATAATAATTCGAAATTTTCTATAAGATTGAATCCTCAAGTAACTTTGTAACAAATCCTCACAAACTCTAACTACAGTCTGCTTTCAAAATTCAGTCACTAGATATATTTTATTTTTAGAAAGCTCTCTTGGAAGCTCTTTTATTAGTTTATGTTCAAAATCAAACTAAAATATCTCATTCAATAATCTTAACTCCCAAGCCAAAAATCCTCAACTCTTGAATCATAACCGCACCACATGGTAGTACATAAGCAACTCTTCATTTGGTCATTTAATAATTTAGTACACGCCTAGTCCACAGTGCAAAGATATAAAGCATATTATTTTGAAAAAAGAAGAAGTTATTTTTCAAAATGATTAAAATATCAGCTCCAAAAGTCTCAATAAAGATCTGATTGCACATATCTCACTGCATCAGCTTTGTTTGTTTCTTTAACAATCGAAAAAAGAACTATTTTTATAATCGTTCTAGATATAATTGGATATAACCATTGTAAGGTTTTACTTTCTAAGGAATGTATTACACATGCAGGCGTAGTAGACTTACTTGCAGAGTTGTCACTGTTGTCATCTCACCGTTGCCATCTGCTCGACTTAAGAAACTTGAATCCTGATAAAATCTATGTACCAAGTTTGGGGATTGGTGTAGTATGTGGTAATATTGCTCCACAAAGGCATTACCGACAACTTGAGGACTAGGAGCAAGGGCCGGGCTTGCTTCCTGCATTGCCATCTAAAAAAAGAGATAATAATTAAAAAAAAAAAATACTGTATATCCGAATATGAAATTAACAACAGAAATGCTATAGTTGAGGAAAGTAGCAGGAAAGGAAATTTCAGTTTATCACCCTCCTCCACCCATCCAAAACGACAAAAGAAAAGGCAGAGATAAGTTAGTTATGTTATATTTAAAGGTTAGTTATTGCCCTGAAAGCCAAATATAGGACCCAAGCAATCAAAAGTTTGTGACGCATCAGAACCTTCTAATAGAAGGAGGAACTCAGCTGTAATATGGAGAGACGTGCAATAAGAATACTTCAAAGGTTGCAAAGTGCGAAACAATAAAATCTGTGAAGATCGCTTTTAAGGAGCTGGGTGCCGCCGATGTAGCTAATGAAAAAGTTGAAGTAGACTAGTATTAATCAGAAACACAGACAGAAGTGCGACGAACATCGAAGGTAGCTCCGTTTGAAATTAATTGGTTATCCGATTAATAATGATCAGAATGCCTAAAACATTACTCAGTCTCTACTAAGTTCAAACCACACGAGAAAAGACTGTTTCAGCAGTATCCAAGAATTTACTCAGTTTTCAGATAAAGCACCCATGATCAAGCAACCTTGATTCCTAAACAGTATTATTATCATGTCCCACGAAAAGGATCCATTTATGGAATGCACCAGACTCTGTTAGAACTTGAAGGGGATAAGAAGAGGTAGATACCAAAACGGGGATGGACCTAGAAAACGAAGCATCCCAACGGACAAGATAATTTCATTTTCGTGCAAACTGAGTGCTAAAACCTCAAATCACCAGAATAAGAAAAAACCCAGCAAAACCCTTGAGCAAATTAGCATATATTTTAGAATGGGGAGGAACTTTTCCTCAAAGACATAAAATTGACAGATCAATCAGCAAATAATCTGAAAAACAAGATTTCAGAGCAGAAATCTCACATCTGACCATAATTAACAAGAGAATACGTTGGCGAGAATACGCGTACCTGCGGGGACACGATTTTGAAGTCGAGAGAAGGAGGAGCAAGAGAGATCTCCGAGTTGTGTGAGTAAGCAGTGACAAGATAGGTTTAGAAACGCTAAGGAAGTGGAGGACAGAGCAAAGATTCTGAAGGCTTTTGTGTTGGGAGATCACAGTAGATGGTGGCCGCCGCTGTCCTTTCCAAGATGCTTGCTTACATTGCCTTCAGCTGTTAGAAACTAACGATTTTTGCTAGATTCCGAGTGGTCGCTTCTTATTAAAAAAATGTAATGTAATTAATTCATTACACCAACGCCTTGACCATTTCCTTGTCTTAGTCATGAAGTTGATTAAACTGTACACTAACTATAAGCAACCGAACCTAGTCATCTTGCAAGTTAAGCCACTGATTAAAGTTATAATTAGGGAGGAAATGAGCTTGAAGCCACTAAACATGGAAGCTTCATTATTGCTTCCAAGCCAGTATTTTAAGATAATTGGAGTATATTGGTATAGCATTCTTGTGATTTTAATGCAGTCTAGGAAAAAAAATTCATTTTTACTTCTACTTTGTATAATCATCATTATTTTTTAAGAAAATATAATCGATTTGGCTATGTCATTTTTAATATATCAGCTAGTTAAATTGATTTTAAATCAATGTGTTTAATTTAATCACACTGTATAAATCTCTCTCTCTCTCTATATATATATATATATATAAATCACTCCATAGATAAAAGACATTATCTTTTTTAATTATCATCATCGTCGTCCTCATTGTGTTTGATTCATAAAGTTTGAAAATTTTATTTGATTCAAATTTTGAGAACCTTTACTTTATTTTTAATTATATGAAATGTATAAAAAATTTATTTATTTTTATCTGAGTATGAAATATTTATTGATGTTATATAGATATTTTTTTATGTTATGTGATTATTTCATTTACATATGTGATTCTATATGTTAGTATTACGTGATTATTATATCCACATATATGGATATTATGTTAAAAATAAACAAAATAATTACACACATAAAGAATAACTATATTCTCTTTGTACAGACATGAAAAATAAAGTATGAAAAATGTATTTAATTCACTTCAAATAAATTTAAAAAAAAAACACTCCAGATTTTTAGAGTTTTCACTGTTTATGCAAAAATCAAAATGATAAAATTTTTACTACTTACTTTAATAAATACTTGTATTTTCTTTTTAAAAAAAATTCTCTCATTAAAAAAAAAAAGGGTTTCTCCTAAAAACAAATTCTGAGATGCTCATCCGGATCCCAGCCGGGTTCGGTTCAGACAACAAGGGATTGCGATAGTCGGGCAACTGGGAAAACCAGGAGAATTTTGGTTGATTTCATTGACGAAGCTCTGTCGTCACCTTCATTGCTCGCTATGGCTAAGCCTGCCTCTGCCATCCTCCAGAATCTGAAGCGCTTCTTCAAGAAGCCATGGGAGATTACGGGCCCATGTGCCGACCCGGAATATAAGTCCGCATTGCCCAATGCGCTCGAGTACCGGGTCTTCTGTCCTGCCACTGTCAGGGAAAAGGCCTTTGTGCCCACTTCCAATCCTGAAACCGTTTATGACATCAAATACTTCAGTCGCGATCAGCGACGGAAACGTCCTCCGATCCGCCGGACTATTTTGAAGAAGGCCGATGTAGAAAAAATTATGAAAGAAAAGACCTTTGATGTATCGGACTTTCCTCCGGTTTATCTCACTGCAAAGGTTGAGGAGGATATAAATGCTCGAGGTGGGGGCTACCAGAAATAGGTGAGCTTTGCCATTGTAATATTTTTTGTGTATGATTTTGTTAGGGAACTTGTCATGGATTGTCTTTGGTATATGGATATCTAATATTGTTTTTTGGTACAATGGACTCTTGCTATGCCTGTTTGGGTGTGTGAATTTTGCAGGCTTTTGGGCCACAGTAAAACGTTTGAGCGGTTTTAGCTTTCCAATATGTTAATTATTCGGTAGTGCTACCGATTGTTGTTCTGCTGGTTGAAAATTAGGGAATCTGATATTTGAGAATTTGATTGGATGTTGCTAGTATTCCAGAGCTTATGTTGTGATGCTAGCGGGTTCAATGCTCGTTTTTGGTGATTTTCCTAGCTGTCGAGGATTTTGAAGCAATTGATCTTGGACTAGAAGTTTTAGTGCCTGGATACTGTTCTTCCAATGGGAGATATTTCCTTTGAAGGACATGGTAGCATACATGACATGGGCTATGATAGAATGCCGAATGCAGTCAATAGACTTTCGAGGTCTTGAATACTTAATAGGGAAAGTAAGGAGAAATTCTTTGCAAACTCCTTTAGTTGTCCATTTACCCTCTTCTCTCTTTTTGAGTCTTCTCGATTCTGTCAGTGTTGTTTTCATTCTGTTTTTATTACCTGCAAACCCATTCTCTCCTTTCGGTGTGGTATACTTAATGGCAATATATGTTCTTTTGACAGCTTGTTCTGGTAGCAATTTGGTTGTGACAATTGCAAGCATATAATATCATAGGATTAGTGGATGCTTTGGTCTGGTCCTTTTATTCCCAGCATTTTCTCATTTGTGGCCTTTAGTTTGTCGACATTGAGAGCCTTTTAACCTGACCAATTATTCATAGATTCCCGATGCTGTAGAGAGAGATAGAAGGTTCATGCTTTTAGGGACATTGAATGTTTTTATGTATAGCAAATGATCTTAATTTTTTGAGGGGGAGGAATGTAGCCTCCTAGAGTTGTCAACTTTAGAGCCCTTCAGCACAGCCTCATATATGTCAAATCAAAGAACAATAAGGTTACTAACGTACAAGATTTTAAAGGATATTATTAAGTTTCCAATGTGTATGATGGCGGTGTGTTCAAGTGGTTTTAAGCCTATATCAATATTTTCTATAGTCTACAGAAGAACTGGCTTTTTCTTTCCACACTACAGTCGTCTGGTCTACTTTGATTGATGCCTTAATATCGCATTGTGTTTCTGCGTTACTCTTAAATAATATAGCCACTTCATTTGTAGTAGCAAGAAGTCTCATTGACATATGGTAGGAAGTTCTAACGTATGATCTGGAGGAGTTCTTGGTATTAAATAGTGTGTACCAGACAGAATTAAAAAAAAAAAAATGATTATACAACAGAAGCAAATAAAAGGTTGATTCCGTGGTTCAAGTCTTCATGATAAATGGAGCACCTTTTTCGTGGGCAATCATTCCTGTGTTGTGATATTCTTTTAGTACGAGAACAACATAAAAAATCATTCCTATGGTACTTGAACTGTGCTGCCAGTTGATATAACTGCTGCTGTTAGTGCTTACCGTTTCATCGTTTGTGTGATGTGAAGTGTGTGTATGTGCAAGTGTACAAGCTTCTTACGGAGGTTAGGCAACTATGCTTCTTATGTCTTTGTCTTCGTGTGGGTGCACACTGCACACCGTTTCATCTTATGTGTCTGAAATTCTTCAGTTACTGCCAAAAGTTCTCTGATTCTTGCGTTTGTGTTTTATACTTTTTCTCATTATTGTGTTTGTATCTTCTTATCATGCCAGTGAAATTGTTTATGGAGTATTCATTTATTTGCTTTATAATGACTGTCAATGAATATAATGTATTTTACATATCTCCAGGTTTGTGCTATCATGGAATTGCGTTGGTGGCCCATTTAACTGTGTTCCAGTTGGATAAAAGGCCTGACTAGTGTTGGCAAAAGGTTGTGAAGACTGTTAAAGAGAGTGTAAGCATTATATTATATATTAATAAAGGATAGCTGGCTGCAGTTAAAAACATTTGTTTTCTTTGCATAAATGCTGATTAAAGAGACAATGCATCAGTGGTTGATGATGCGTAAATTAAGTTAATCGCTCAAGATTTCTTTCTATGGTCAGTTTTTTAGTATATTCCAACTTGCCCCGAGATAAAATGTACGAGCATGCAGCATTTGCTTTCCTTAGACAGTCCAATTTTGCATCTTTTACTAATTATCTTCGGCAGTTTATGTCGCGTTGCCCATTGCTTCATGATTGATTGTTCTGAATTCAGGTTACCTGCAAATTTTTTTGTTTTCTTCCAGTTATTAATGAAGTATTGTGCTTAACCGAGTTAGGGAGTGTTTAGTTCTAGCAGAAGGGAGAGATTTTAATAGAGAAGGGGAGGAAAGAAAATAAATAAATTTATTATTATAATGTTATAATGAAAAAGAAAGATAAAATATAAGAAAATTTTTGTAAAAAATGAATAAACATCTTTTTCATTCCAAAACCTTTCAATTTTGGGGGTTAAAAATAAAAGGGAAGGGAAGAAAAATTAAAAGATAAAAATTTCTCTCCTCTCCTAAAACTTAACAAGATATTTTGACAAAAATCCCTCTCTTCCAAATGCCCCAACCAAACACAGTAGGAAAAGTGACATGGCTATTTGCGCTTGCGCAGTAATAATACGAAAAAGTATGTTGAAACGAAATTCCTTTCCTTGTGATGTGAATGTGACTGTAGCACATTCTATTCCCAAGCAGTACATCTGCTCTTTAGCTCGACTGATTTTAAAGAAAACACGTAAATAATTTATGAGTGGAGGTGATGAAAGCTTTTAGATGTGTCCTTGTGGAACATATTACAAGTTTACATTCGTTGGAAATATCATATTCCATTCCCAAAATTGAAGAATCCGGAAAGATATTTAATTTTCTTACGGGAATGTTTCTTTCACTTGTCCAGTGTCGAATATTGCAGCGTGGAGCATCGAAGACATAATATTATCCAAATGTATTGCAGTTATTGATCAGCTTAAGGAGTGATTGCATTTAAAATCTAAGTGGTTTCATATCTCAATTTGCATACATTGAAAGAGAACGGCAATCATGTCTATCGTTAGTCAAAACTCAACTGGGACATGCCATTCTAAAGTATGACACGTGCCAATTTTGTCTTGTTATTTCTCTGTCATTGTTCATTTTATAACCATGAAAGAGCACACCTCACTTTTGCATATGAACTGCAACAATTATGAGATGCATGGTCTACAAACTAAGCTCCGACTTCAACTAATTTCTGAAAAAAAGGGAAACAAAACCAAAAAAAGCGAACCTCTTAGTTCTGGGTCTATATATCTACGGTATGAAAAATTGGTATTTTTAAAATTATTTAAAAATAGTTCTGGAAGTCGGGCGGAAAATTCTCAAAACATGTGGGAATCAAATCTAAAATATCTATATTATTCCACAATCTCATATCATATGCTTTGTGATAAAGTAATTCAACAGCAAAGATGCCTTTATAATATATAGAATCGAGGAAACTCACTATGATATTCCCAGCAAATGAAGGATATGTATTCTTTTCAGCAGCATATATTGACGTTTTCACACTGAAAGGAACGTTTTGGAACGGTGATTGATTGCTGGTCTAAATTTAAGGCATGGAGTTGCGAACAAAAGCAGAGCTTAGTGGTGCAGTAACTTCAACCATACGTTTGTTCTGAACGTAACCTTTGCTTATTCTTTTTCCAATTGCATGCCCTCTTGATAATTGATACAGGAAGGACCACATCTATTATTGTTCTTCCTAGTCCATTTATATACATCATTTCTTATTCAATAGAATACAAGTCAGCTATCCTGCACTTAACCCATCGGAACGCCTTTTCCATCCTTTTTCATACATTGAGTTCATTCGAAGTCTTGTAATAAACTAAACTTAATTATTTCTGAAGCTTTTAATTGGCTTAATTAATCCACAGAATTTTATTTATTAGACTAGATTTACTGAAACATTTATCTGTGATTGTTTGTGGTTTCTATTGTCTGTCGCTTTCTAAATCTTCTTGGGATAGGGAACATACGTATGAACTTTGACATGCATGCCCATCTTCATTCGTTAATCCATTTGGCTTTTTCTTTTATCTTGGCTTGGCACCCCTTCTAGGGTTTGCTGCTCTCACTTTTTGCAGTTTTGCGGCTCAGTGCAATAACTCACCCCAGTACAGATCGAAAACCCAGAAGATAAAAAATATAAATCCCAAGGAATAATTAATTTTGAATCGATTTTTATGATTTTCACACATGATATCTTTCATCATTATATAAATGCACACATACGTGTAATTGTGTTTTCTCCCTTGTCTGCATAGATTCCTCTCCCCAACAGAAAATGGGATTTTCTCTCTCTAATTATCTATCCTCTGACCACACATGTATACATACACGTACACATTTATTATAAGTCATCATGTTGAAAAGTATATAACTGAGATAGAAATGTAGTGATCATGGTGAGTGAATAAATTTCACTAGGGCACTCAGGTCCTCAGTTGCAGTTGAAGTTAATTTATATTATATGGTATCTTCAGTTCAACATATATATATATATATATATATATATATATATATATATTCACAAAAGGAAATTTCAAATCACATCCCTCAGTAAAAAGCAATTATTAGGTTAGATCTGGGTAGGGATGGATAAATTTCTGAAGAAACTAGCAGAAATATATGCAGTTATGCTGGGTTTAGATGATTAACCTCTCGTGTGTGTTTGAGGAAGAATTAATGGTTGATACTAAAAACTAATTTAACCTAAAATTTAAATTATGAATACAAAAAAATTTATGATTAATATTATATTATATTTAACTCATTTTTGCATATGAAAATCTTTTAGTTTTAATATGTGAATCACTTTACTTATATTTTAATATTATATTAAGAATAAATTTAATTCAAAAAAATTTTATGACTAATTTTATCTTATATCAGGAGTTCAACTAACAATTTGATTGAATATAGTCCAGTCAGAAAAGAAATAGTTGCTTCAACAGAGTGCAGTATTGTCTGTGACTAGGGTCGTGGCCGAGGTCAATTATTATGCCATAGCCATCCATTGTCCTGCAGCCTATACCAAGACAAGAAATGGATACTTTACGAAACCTTGTATTATTGTTCGTAGGATTTTGGTGTTTATAGGGTTCAATCCATCTAGGGTTTAAGTTTAAGAACTGTATAAAAGGAGATTCAACTTTTGACCTGTTCAACTGCAACTCCAGTGTCTAACCTTCGCAATTATTTTGGGGAAGATTCCTTTTTTGTTAGATTGTTTAGCCTTGAAAGGAAAAAGCTACTGGCACTTAAGTACTGTTGGCACACACGCTCAAGCAGTAATTTAAGATTTTCTCCTGTTTGAAAGCTTTCTTGTGTTATTGTTCTCTAATGCAGTTAATTTTGTTGAGTGACTAAGAAATCTAAAACAGAAAGCTCTAATTAATGTTCTCTTTTCTTTACTCCCAGTCTTGCCCTAACACTGAAGAGCTCGCTAGGGTTCTTTTTCTGGCATTCACTTAATTGCTATCTTGAAACAGTACTGGCGAAACCCATTTCACCCTTTTACCTGAGACCAGATTTAAAGATGAGTAAATCTGAAAACTGTGTCTCGAAGTAAGCAACGATTATATTCGGATTTTATTTTTGCTAGAAAAGTCAAAACCCATAAACACATATAGAACAAATTATTAAGTTAGTGAACTATAATTATTCATGTGTTGGAATCTGGAGGCAGAGGAGGAATCACGGGACCAGCAGGGCGATGGCCCCAAGTTGTCAATTTTTTTTTTTAAATATTATTTAGTTATTACACCTTTCGTCCCTAAAATTTTAGTTTTAATTTTATTTAAATTTTAAAAAATAAATAAAAATTTTTAAGAGATTTTATTTGGTTTCTAAGGTGGTAAGTTTTATTTTTATTTTTATATAAATAAACAAATTAACTTAAAAAGAGAAAAAAAAAATTACATTTACATAAATATCATAACAAAAAAAAAACTTTATCATAAAAAAAAGAGAGAAGAAAACTCCCGCTTAAAGAAATTTGCACAGCTACACAAGAGAGTAAAAGCCAGAGCTACAGTACACAAGATAGAAAAATTCTCAGACCGCGATAACATTGTAAGACAAAATAGAGGAGAGTTAGAGAGGAAAAATCAATTAGCAAATAGCAATTAATCTGTAGAAAAGAAGATTTGAGAAAGACTGAAGAGTGAAAAGCTTAAGGAAGTTAGCATTGGAGAAAAGTGTCAGTATGTCTTCTTTTTCTTTTGTTCCGTAAATGCTGCATGTTTTAATAACTTGAAAATTAGAGATTTTTATTATTATGATTACAAATATCATATATGATAGTTAAAGTTTAATATTTTTATTTAATTAGAATTATGATATCATATATCCTTATCTTATTGCTTTTAACTAGTTAAGTTAAAAAAAAAACTCTTAAAAATATCTTTAATTTTCAAATCATGTTATTAATCTTTTAATCTCGCCCCATATTTAAATCGTTGTTCTGTCCCCCGACTAGAGGGTAAAAGTTCTTGCTAGTTTGGACCATGGAGACCTAATTTGTGGGCTGCTTATTCAGCTCAAGTTAATAGAGTTGATGATCAAGGAACTTCAGCTATATTTAAGCTAATAGAAGTAATAATTAAACATATATAATGCTGCTCTTCTGGTGATATTATGGCTCAAGGATTAGTTTGCGCAGCTGAAACTATGAGCTTAGAGAAGTACAAAACTTATCATTCAATGAAAACAAAATAAATATTAGATCGATGAATAAATCAAAGATTAATTGGCATGAAATGAAAGTCATTTAGCATCCAACTTGTGCCGTGCAAAATCTCACTGCCATCTGCATGTGGTCCCTGTATTTCTATAAATTAATTGAGTTGATGCTTTAAAGAACCTAAGTTGGTCCCTCATCTATACGGAGCGCAGCCAGCTATCTATCATCAAATCCAACTTATCGGACTGCAACTGCAGCCACCAAAACTTTGAATTAGTAGCTCAGTGCTAAGACTTATCTCTATCTGCTAGTTTTTTTCTGTAACTGATATCATATCAAATCCTAGTTCTTAATTATCATATATATATATATAAAACATGCATGCTGAAAATTGACAATTCTATAAATATATAAATGATAAGTTCCCAAAAAAAAGAAAAAAGAAAAGTAATGATGTTTATCCTAGGTTTCTTATTTTTTTGCTTTATTAAATTAATTGATCGAAGGAATAATGCTGTGGGGAATTTATTTCCTGATAATAAAGATATTTGTACAGTTTCTATAAAAGAGTAAAACCTTCCCTCAACAAATAGATGTTCTACTTTTCTTGACGGATTCAAGGTCTTTTTCCTCTATGTTTCTTTTTATCTCTTCCCCTTTTGGCCAGCATTGAAGCATGCTGTCTACCTACTCTCACAATTGAATAATGGTAATTTTAACAGTTAATCATTAAGCCAGTGATTGTTCAGTTTATGGATTGAACGACTTGAGGAAGTTACCACTGGCAGTTTTGGTGGACGTGTCGCTTCATGTGGATTCCACATGGTCACTATACTAAACCTTTTTTTTTTTTTTGTTCATTTCTTTTCCTTTTACATGAAACGTGTTGCTGTTAAATTCTATTACATCTTCTTTACCGATGTTATATAATTTTTATAACAGATTATTCCTTTGCAGAAAAGGTTGAACTTACTAGCATTGAGGAGCTCATTTTAGAAAGACTTTTACAGTGTTCCTATATCCACTGCTTCCTCTTCCTCCTCCTTCTCCTTCTCTCTTCTCCTATTTTCTTTCTTGGCTATGGTGGAAACTTCGAGCAGAATTGATGAATAGCTCCCAGAATTTTCTCTCTCAAGTAAGTTAGCTCTATGATTGAATACCTAAGCCTAATAATAATAATATCATGCTTCTACTGGTTTGGATGAAAATTTTATGTACAATTTCCAGCTAAAGACAAGGTTTTTGGTATCAATTTAGTGAATAGAATTGTTTAAGCCCTAATCTGGAGAGCAAACAGTGGAAGTTTTCATATGGAATGGGGAAATCTGATTTCATGTGAAACTATACCATTCATTGGAGATTACTTCTTTCTGACCTTACTTTTGGCTTTCTATTTCAAGAATTTGTACTCCTGGTATTTTACAAATAACTAGAAGTGGAAACAATTCTTAGACAAGTGTGCAATAATTTTAGTATATAATTTCGGAGTAGATCATAAAACATGTAAATCTTGTTCATTCTTTCAGTTTATGCAGCTCGGATCAGCGCGATGAGGAGATCTTTTGCATATTCTTGGATGTCATCAAGGAGTCGGTGAAGACAACAGCGAAGATATCTACACATATGAGATGAGGACTATAAATTCAAGAGAAGGTTTTGAAGGTGATAGCATCAATATTGAGAAACTCTCAAAGGCACCCTCCACTTCAAGACAATGGCCAGGGTTCAGAAATCCAAGAATTGTGAGAGTTTCACGTACGTTTGGAGGAAAAGATAGACACAGCAAGGTTTGCACCATTCGGGGACTGAGGGACAGGCGAATTAGGCTCTCAGTAACCACAGCAATTCAGTTATATGATCTTCAAGATAAGCTTGGGGTCAGCCAACCCAGCAAGGTCATAGATTGGTTACTTGAAGCCACTAAAAATGATATTGACCTGCTCCCACCACTTCAATTCCCTCAGAGTTTTCCTCAATTTCATCACCAAACCCTACAGCTGCCTTATCATGAATCAAGTGCCTCTCAGTCTTCTCTTGGAACCTTCTATGGTGCTAATTCCACATTTGGGGAAAGTCAAAATCTTTTGGCAAAGTCAAGGTTTTGGGATATAGATGCAGTGTCAAGACTAAAAGATAGGGAAAATAATGAAAGAGGATCCATATTTGAGAAAGGAAAGTGGATCAAAACAAATGAACATGAAAGTGAAGATGGAATTGGTGGATACGGCAGCCAGATTTCAGTTCAGAATCTTTTCCCCACAGGGAGTCACTCTCCCTTACCTGTTATGCTAAATAATGCCATGCCCATGACATATAACTCTTACCATTCTGACCCTTCAAATCTATCTCTATCCCACTTTGGAAGTAGTCATGGGCTATTTCCGTCTCAGGCTGCAGATCCTCACCAGAGCGGTGGAAATGGCGTGCAATTTCCATCCTCTTTGCACGTACCATCTGGTTCCCAATTATTCTTTTGTCCACCTTCTGCAACATCATCACTTTTTGCTCCTTGTGCTCCATACATTACCAGTTCAGCAGAAAGTGACACAAGACCATTCAACCAAATTCAGTTCCTGAGCTCAAGTTCTCAAGCCTTGACTCGTTCTCTCATTCCATCATTTCATTCAAACGATTCACCTCTCAAACCCTTCCCAACACCATTTAGTTCAAAGCTTCTTGGTTTAGATAATGACTATCATCGTGACCAACCAAATAAGGATATATAGCACTCTTTCTTGACACCCCATATATGTGATTCCTTCTTGACATTATTATCTTGTTAATCCTCGTCATGCAATTAAAAGATGTGAACAACAACGGGTGCAATGCTTCCTGGATATTCTTCATTGCAGTTTATGCTCAAGACTCTTAGAAGCTCCGGAGGTAATACATGGAAGTTTGTAAGTACGATAATGCTCTATATGCGGGATATATTGTGTTTGAAATACTTCTTGTTTTAGTAGTATATACGATCGATGTCTAGAATCCATTTAAGGTTACCAGTAAGAATAAATTAGGTTAAAAAGTATTGCATTAATTGTGCTTTTATGCAGATATATTTATATATTCCAACAATTGTTATATTGTATGTGTGTTAAGCCTAGAATTGCTTCCTTTTTTAGTTAATTAGCTGGGCTGCACTCACGCAACACCATGTTGGTAGTCAATGGTTAGTTTGAACTAAATTTAATTATTTGAAGAAATATTAATAAATTAGAATAGAATTTTATTGTTGATCACTACGAAAGGATCGTAGTTAATAAAGGAAGTCTATGAAAAATATAAATAAATTAAAGTAGCAATAATATGATGAAAAGGTACTTAAAATCCTTAACGCATTTGAGATTTATGCACAATCAGGGTTTCATTGTTAGGCACACGCACATGCATATAAATCTGACCTCAACTTTGCGGCAGTAATTAATTGTTACTGCAAAATCGAGTTTCAGATTTATTTATACGTAAATGAAAAGGTTGATTAGTTCGTATATCAATGCTTCTGCATAATTGATGTTTCCTTCAGGAAGCAAAATATTAATACGGTTATTATATATTTCGTACGTGTCAGTCATTCGTTTTGGTAAAAACTAATTTTACCTGCACAACTGCTCTAGCTAGAAAAAGCGTGTAACCAGTGAGAGAGGTGACTCATAGAAGGTAATCAAATCAGCATTTTTAGGCAATAATCCCTTTGGAACAATATCTGAACTGCGAAGGATGGCAAATTCAATTTCCATGCAAAACGATCAAATATGCTACGTCAAAGAATGTATGTAATAATTGTTTAAGGACATGTTAAGTGGTTAGTAAGTGAAAATCTTGTCTCTACAGGTGGCATCACACAACATAGATGATCAAGTGAAGTACGTTTGCTTAAACCCTATTTACGTCTCAGATGGATAAAAGTTCAAAGTTGTAATGTTCAACCATAATAGGAACAAGTTAGGTAAGTGTCTCTTGAGTGTAATTAATAGAGTCTGGGGCTGCCATGACTTTTGCCTCCGGCCCCGGCCTTGGCCTGTTAGCTGGCTTTCTCTTTCTCGTGCATGCGGCCATCAGTTTGCATGCCGACCTAGCCAATGCAATGCCCGAGACTTCGCACAAAACAATACAACTAAGTTTTTAACAATCTATGTATTTAGATATTTTTAAGATAACAAAAATGTTAATAATTAATACAACTTAAGAGAATAATTTTACCTTATGATTAACACACATCATACAAAAAGCCTATTAGAATTCAACAGAAAAAGAGTTATATCATAGTAAATGTTCATTACCTAATGGGAGAAAAAGGAGAATTAAGAAGTTATCGCGCTCTCGTTTTGATCTGTCTATATATATGTATGTGAAAAACATAGTAGGCAATAGGTCACATCTATCTTCATCTTTGTGCCCTCTTTGACAGCATAATTGATGAAGGCATGGAAGCATCTATCCAGAAAAAGAAGAGAAAAAAGTGAAAATGGTTTTGAATCCGCAGTTCTTCTGACAATGAAAGGGAAGGAACATAAAATCAGAAGCAGAGACTGAAATTTGAGAGCAGACTGTACCTATAAACAATAATAACACTGGATCCAAGAGATAAATTAAAGGAGACCCACAGTTGTTGTTGTTGCAAGTTGTGGTTTTTAAGAGACCTTTAAAGGTTTGCATCAAATAAAACGACCAAAAGCGTTTTATGGTGGTGGTCCTAATTAATTCTACCATTTTAAAAACAACGAAGCAATAGAAAAACAAAATTAGACTAAACAGGTGTATATATACCATACATGTGTAGGGTATTGAAATGAAAATGTTGACCGACACTTACACTGGCAGTGCTGAAAATACTGACTAATAATTCACACATTTTACTTTTCTTTAATGTGTTCATGTTAGAGCAAGAGACATAGTGCAAATTGCAAAGTGTTAATGAACCAAGGGTTACTAAAAATCCTTATTAATATCAATATATGGGTTTCGAATTGAAAACTACAAGATAATGCAACATATTATATATATATAAGGCTTACTCTTTTGAAAGTTTTTATATATATATATATATTTTTGTACACATAAATTTATTTTAATGAATATAATTTTAACATTTTAAACTCAAGGTTTTCTTATATCAATTTAAACATTATTCTTTACTTTATCATTTCTTACTCTCTTTTTTTTTAAACATATTTATTAAGGGTATTCTAACTAATAGCCAAAACTAATCTTTTAAAACATAAATATTACCAAAATAAACACACGTGTCTCAATCTTTTTCATACGCATGTAGGGGCAGAACTATGGGCAATTGCCCCCTTCCCAAAAGGATATTGCAAAGGCATTCACTCCTGAAGAAATTATGAGAGGGTTTTACCAAATTCATAATAGAATAATAACATGATCTTGATGACTGAAATAAAATGTATCATTTTTTGTGCATTTTCCTTATATTGTTTACTTTTGAATGATATATGATATGATTAATAGTAAAACTAAATCATTATTGATTTTTTGTTTAACATAAATTAAATTTTGCCGGCCATACTCATTTTTTAAAGTTCTGTCCTTATATATAAGGCTAGAATTGAACCCCCTGGGACTCCATCATTTCATTTAGCAACCGTTTTACAGTACAAAAGATATTGTTGGTATTGAAAGAGTATATTTCGATATATATGTTTTTGGTAAGAAAATTATAAATAACCGTAGAAGATAATACACATAGAAATTAATAATAGACGCTTTAATAGTTGTGACTTGCATGCGCTTTGTAGGCGTGCAGACGAGTACATCTTGGCCTACAAGGAAAATTTATGGGGGTTTGTGGTCCTATATCGTTTATGTCGCACATTAGCTAAGGACCACTTTTCTTCCCTCCTTTTTCTTTTCTGTTCTATTTTTTTTTCTTCTCCAAAAACAAATAAGTAAAGAAGGATAAGCTAGGAATGCCCTTTTTACATAGGGTTGATTTGGTCGAATATATTTTTAATTAGAGTTTAAAAATTACTATTAAGGTTAAATCTAGTGGAATGGGTTGAATTTTTACAAAACAATGAACAGGATTTGAATTTTTATTAGAGTCTCCAACAAAATTATCTCCAATTAAAAGATAACTATAATTTACCAGAAAAAAAATGAGGTTATAAACTTGTAAGTAATAATAGACTATATGTAGATAATTTCCTTGAAAAGAAATATTTGATTTATACCAAATCCAGAGCAGAGGTCACGCCAGCCAGATTGGTCCATTTCTTTCTCTTCGAAACACGGATCGGTCCAATTATTACATGACAGTATTTTGGGCTTCATAGGTTGGTTAAAAGGAATGAACATTTGGGCCTCAATTGTATTGCTGATCCGGCATAAGCATTATAAAATAAAAAAGCAGCAAAAAACTGAGCCCCCGGCGAGGATCGAACTCGCGACCTTTCGCTTACGAAGCGAACGCACTACCACTATGCTACGGAGGCGATGTTATAATGTGGTTTTTAAAATTATAATTAATAGAATTATTATGTCCCTTTCAAAGCATAATAATAAATAGATAAATAGATTAACATCTTAATTTCTATGGTGCCCGTTCTTAATATCCTATCTCTTCTGTTAAAACTCGACTCAAGAATTTCACAAGATTCTGACTAATATAATATGTAAATTCACATTAAAAAAAAATTGTTAAAAAGATCAGCTTTTTGCTTGCCACCATAGTCCATAGTGAAGTTTGTTTTCTCGACACATTTTCGTGTGCATACTTTTTGATTGAAACTAGAGCACTAAAGATGGGAAGAAAAAAAAAATGGAGTAATATCTGCATTTGAACTTCGCAATAATCCTCTAGGGTTTGAAATTGTGCACGAATTTCTTTGTCAAAAGAATGTACGAGATTCTGGTTGAAAAAAAAGCAATGGGTTTTTTTTTTGGGTCAAGGGCGTTTAGAAAAGTTATCTTTTTTTTCAATGGAATGACTAATAAGTGACTGATAAATTTGTATCAAGGTCGGAATGAAACGAATGATGAGAATCCTCTGCAATTGCTTCCTTACCCAAGTTGTACCCTCGGAGAGACTGGCTTAGAATTCCCACAGTACGAACATGAGGGATTGCCAAATTCTGGAATAGCAGCATATGGCGGTGCAGGGTCAATTTTATTGTCCTCATTTGCTATTTGTCTTTTCACGTTCGTTAAGAAATGAACTCGTAAAACAGACATTGATGGCTCATTTGATGTTGCAGGTAACCAATTAACACCAACATCATCAGCAAAGCAAGCACAAACAAGGTGGATGAGATCATGAGCGAGATAGACAGAGTATTCCACGTATAGAATTCTTGAACTATTTATGCTGTAAATCCATTGTAAGAGAATCTCTTTACACCTTGGCAAAAATATTGAAAGCTCTAATCTTCAAACTTTTATGCCTTGACACGAAAGAATTATATATAAATGACAGGGATGGATCCAAGATTAGTGAAAAGAAAAAGAAATAGAAGAAACTACTTGGGAAATAGCTTCCTGCGCCTACCCGGCTTCTTTCGCAAACTTGCTGCTTCACCTAACAAAACCTCGTCAACTAAATCCTTGAAAATGAGTCTTTCAATATCCAACACAGCCCTGGATATTTCCCCATTGAAATCTGTCCAACTTTCTGAGCGATGCATTACATCTTCCCATATGATGCTTTTTAGATCATCCTCCTCATCTTCTAAGCTGCGCACTGGTTTCTTAGCTTGAATTTTTTCTATCTCAAAGCACAGTTCTTTAAGAAGCTTTTGTGCGGTGAAGGTTTTCTTTGTGAGTCTCTCAGGTTTCAACCATGGCCCAATAGAGGTACTGACTAATGCTAACTTTACAGCAAGAATCTCATTCACAGCATCAAATATGAGTTTCCTGTGAAATTTCTCACTGTTTCGCTTCACTTGAGAAACTTTTCCAAAGACACATTCTTCTTCTGGAAGCAAACTACTTGCCTTGGTTTGTTCCAAGACAAAGAACAACTCGGGTTTAATGGGATGACCTGAAGAGTGAAGTTGAAATGTCAGTAATTCAGAACTCAGGTCACTGAGTAGGAGACCAGAAGCTAATAATATCTCGGAGATGTATCTGTGGTCTGGATTTGTGTTCTCACAAAGCGAAGCAATATAATCAATACTAGCTTCATCATGACTGGAGTTCAGCCGTCTCAGCTTCTGAACAAGGTGATCTATGCTCTGCAATTTCTTGCGATTAATCTCTCCAGATACCATGCTCTTAGATACAGGACTTTCTGCAGGGTTCCACTGATCTTCATTATCATTTCCATTAGATTCTTCAGCATCATTAGCTGCAACATTTAATTTTATGATGAGACATAGTTGAAAAAACAAACCTTCACATTATTCTAGACTATCATATCATAGGTGACAAATACAATAATTTAGCAGCCAAGCTGATTTGTATGTCTAATAACAGCCGTTTGCGTACACTTTTATTGGACTCCATACCTTTTGGGGCATCAAATATCTGCTTTATTGGAGATGGTACATCATCTCTATATACTATGCCATCAAGAACTGAGACAGGGCTTGGATGTTCTGGGGCATCTGTCGCAAGTTCTGCGACTGGCTCATCCTCATCCAACCTCGGGGTTGATTTCTGAAATTAAGAAAATATACATCTTACTTGCGTAATTGGAAAATGTTAATATTAATGTTATTATTTTCTCATATAGTTCTATTTAGCTAGCTTGAATAAAAGGAGATAATGAAGAAGTTTCTACCTTGTGCATTAAGCCTGAAACAAACATGTTCATGTCGTCTTTGGATGGGCTCAGGCTATCATTGATTTTAGCAGATTGTAAACTGCTGTTGACTTCCATATCTATCTTTGAGTCTGAGAGAGTGATACTGTCTGATTGCATAGATTTTTCACCCCGTTGGTAACTTACAGTTCTTGATTCAGTACTTAGCTCACTCATTTGGTCATCACTATGTTGCAAGCTGAGAGATTTTGGTCTCATTTTTCCACCTGGAGAACCTGCTTCTGTTGCCTGCTTACTGGATTGCCTTCTGGGTTTGTTAGAATCTGATGATGGGGTAGGTGGGCGAGACCGCCTCTCTAAGTCTACCTTCTTCTGTTGCAGTCTGGGGCTCACTGATCCCGAGTTCCTTACTGAACTTGGGCTGTTCTCTTTAGAAAATTGCTGAGACTTTGGTTGAGATTGTGTGGATCGTGTAGTCTTGCTACTACTTGCTTTTTTATCAGCGGAACTGGCAGCAGCATCCCTGCGACTAATTTTAGGGGACTGATCTTTTGCTATTTGACTAGAAGTAAGACTCTTTTTATAATCTTCATATCCATCACTCTGGAGTTTATTGAAACCTGAAAGACCACCCATTGGAATCATTGAAGAAGAAATCCCAGTTTTCTCAACAAGTTTTGCTGGTTTCATGATCACAATTGGGGACTCAAAAACCGTTGCTGGCTCAGATCTCCTGGTAGTGGAAGATAGAGATTTGTTGAACTGTGGGTTGTGTTGTCTCACTGACCTAGAATTCTGAATCAGACTTCTCCCTTTTGGTTCATTCAAAGCTTGTTCTTCTTGGCTGGTCTCCAACAGCCCCTTCGCTTGCATTGCTTCCAGTATCTGTTTGAGTGCTTTGAGATCCCTTCCAGATTGTTTAAACTCAAGATCCTTCAATCTCTTCTCAATCTCACTGTAAACAGAAGGAAATGAATCTGCTGTTCTTGCTGGAGCTTTTGTGGCCCGGAAACTTGATCTCTGGGAGCTTCGATTTCCATCCTGCTGCTTCCAAGGAGCTGGTTCAGTGGGAAACCTTGAACTTGAAATGGGTTTCATAACCAAATCAGGATTCTTCCACCGTGGGGAAGTTGGATCTTTTATTGAGTTTTTTGGGGAATTCAAGACTCGTGGTGGCCTACTGAATCCATTTTTTGATGATCTTGGAAACTCAGCTGAACCAGATTCAGTGAAAGCTGACTCAGTATTACCAGCCAAGCATGAATCTGGTAATGCTTCTAAGCCCATCAATTTCGCTACCACACAAGGAGGCCGCCTCTGAGTCGCTGAAGACTGTGGTTGACTAGTAGGTTTGTCACTTGAGGTGGGGGTGCCAATGCCACCATTGAAGCCTTTAGAAGGTTGAGTCGATTTTGAATCAGTACTGTAACCACGCCAAGAACTTTCCCTACTGTCCAGTGAAAGCCTAGGCAACTCTTTTAGCTTTGGTGGCCATTTGATGGTTTCTCGTGATTCAAAAGATAAACGACTTATTTCTCTTCCATCGTAAGAAAATCGAGGAGCATCCTTAGAAAATGAATGCCACTGTCCATCTTTTACTTCATATGATGATCTTGGAAGTTCTCTAGCATCACCATAGTACCATGGTGCTTCTCTAAGTTTAGCAAGGACTCTGAGAGACTCGTTTAAATCAATAGGTACACCTTGCTTTCCTTCAATTCCAATTCCATAAGATGCATCAGCAGGGAGCTGAAGTGGTCTTGGAGAGTCCCTATGTTTCTTAGTATAAATGGAAGCTTCCTCTTTGGCTGCAGTCTTCACTGACAGTCCTCTGGCCTCCCTATACATAGAGTCCTTCACCACATCCCTCAGGTCAAGGGATTGCCTTCCTAAATGCGGAGATATGCTTGTTTGGTTCATAACTGGGTCCCTTGAGGGAGTTTCAGGAAAAATAATCCTGTCAAAAGAAGCCTCTGGTTGAGCCTTACAGTCAACAGAGGACAAGGAAGATGAACAAGAAGAAGAGAAAGATGCTCTTGATGATTCTGTGGAAATTCTTTGTTTCTCAATAACACACTTGTTTAAGCTCATACCCTGCAGTAAATTCCCCAAATTGCATGACTTCAGATTGATATAAATGCTTGCAGCTATGTTTCAGACACTATGGTAGTTACAAGACTAACTACAGACCAAAAATAACGAGATAACAAAATTCAGAACAGAAAGCCTCTGGGTTTGGAATTCACTCAGAAAGAAATAAACAAAAAACACAGATGCCTGTGACCAAGTCAGGGAGAAAAGCCCAATCTTCAATCAACTGATGAGCCGTGGATAATATATCATTGGATCAGAAGATTCATACTTTATCGAACAAACGAATATCAATGCTTTTAATCCAGAGCCTTATTCAAACAATAATGAACTATAAAACAGTAAAAAAAATTGTCAAACATATGAAGAAAAAGATGGTTAATTCTTACAGCTGCTGTTTGTCGATAGTGTAGACTATTAGAATCTCTTTCCAGGCTGTCATCAGTAAAGTGAGAATTACCTAAAACAAGCAGAAGCATTGAGTGAGATTAATGTAATGTAATTGAAACATAAGGATAATAATGAACAGCCAGAGGTCCAATATCAACAGCATGCCATGAGCTGAACATTTCATGGAAAGGGTCGCCATCTACTCCATTTACCATTTAAAATGAGCTTCAAAAACCCTTATTGGACCAAGAGACACTAAAAAGTCGAAAATATTAACCATCCTCCGTCCTCTCTCACCAGACATTTGAAGCAAAAAGTTGAAAAAGACAAAACACTTGCCAAAGCCCTCAGCAAGGTAGATGCAAATAAAAACTAGCAACTGCAACTAACATTGATTCGAGACTAGCCTCCATTTTCAAAATCAAATACTAATAAAAACTATAAGCAAATTAAACATACCTATAGAGGAAAAGCAAACAAACACAGAAAAGAAAGAAACCGTTTGCCCATTTAAAGGGGGATTTACCAGGAGGAAGCCTCTTTTGCTGGCTAATGCGGCGAGCATTAAGAAAATGGTGACGATCAAAGAGCTGAAAAATCCCAGTCATGCATCCTATCTGCTTCTGTAAATCTGGGTTGTCATCAGTTAATGAATGCAGAAGGTTTGCTGCCATCTCCACTCACCTCTTCTCCTTAATTGAACACTGCACCTCAACTAGCAGAAGCACCACTTCATTATGTATCTATCCTTTACTCTCAAATCTACAGATACAACAGTGCAAACCCCTTCTGGAATAGGATTCTGATTCTGATAATACCAATTAATATAGAATCTGGAATTTCAGACAGTTTATCACCATCTGTAACAAAACCCAATATGCTTAAAAGATTAATGAGTGAAAAAATCTTGCCTTCCTTTCTCTTCCTTCAAATTCGAAAATGTAGACCAGGCCACAATCTATGCTTTCTCAGCCCGGATAACCAGAAGAGAAAACAACGGTTTCCTCATTTCAGAATTTCAATATGCAGCATCAAGAAGGAAGCTTTACGAGCCGCAGATGAACAATTTCTTGTTTGCTAACGTATAGGACCGCTTAAACCTTTCCTATAATATATCCTCCAGTCAAATTGCATAGACCAATGTAGATATGGATTCTCTAAATGCCCTATAGATTTTTATTTTTATTTTTTATTTATAAAAAAAGGGGTACTTTTGATGGCCCAACTGCAATCCCGAATTTTCTAATTTTAACTAATATTCCCCTTTTCAGTTCTCTACTGATTTTTCCCAATCTCAGTACTTGCAGGAGTCAAGGAAAATTACAATGTAAAAGAGAATATCCCCAGAAAGTTTAATCTATTCGCATCACTGTTTGAAAGAAACCTTATGGGTTTCACAAAATAAACCAGACAATACCTAGTATGATAATAACCATAAAAGAGCAAAAAGGAAAAAAAAAAGAAAAAGAAGGGGACCCAATACACTTTTCAATATGTGCACACAATAAGCAGACTTATCAGAAACACCAGCTTAAACCATTTAAAGAAACTAATACCAATGCAGACTGTAGAAGAATCTCACAGCAGATCCAAGAAGAATTGTCATAGTGTTCTCTAGAGAACGAATGGAAAGACAGAAACCAGAGAAAGGAGGAATTTGTTAATATCAGCAAAATGTGCAACCTGGTTAGAGCTGGCACAAAATTTCTACTTCCTCTTCTTTTTTTTTTTTGAATATAAGAAAAAAAAAAGAGAGAGAAAGAGGTCGAGAAATACTTGTGTGGGTCAGATGTTCTCTAGGCTCTATCTCATAAATCCATGTGGGATGAGTATGTGTGGGTCTGGAGCTGTCCGTATGAGCACGTGATAATGTCAGGGCTCGAGAAAGAAAGAGAGAGAGAGAAGAGTGTGGGGCATGTCGAGTAAGAGGAGGAAGATGAGTGGATCAAGTACTGGAAAGGTTGAAAAAGACAGCATTTCTCTTACCCGCTGCAAAGTCGAAGTAATCCTTTTCAGAAAGTTGTTAGGTTCCTAATCACTTTTATGCCCTTGAACAACACAAAAAGTTTGCATTTTTTAACCTACTACACGGTTTACAATATTTGACCAATTATACCAGAAACCAGCTCGCATCGTCAAAGGATGTGTGATTTAATGCCAAAAACAAAGCGGGGAAGAAAAATAACAACCCCTATAATAAATTTAGTTGAAGAAAATGTTGCAATTATGTATATATAGACAACAAGATATACATAATAGCCTTTCATTTCACATATGATAAGAAGATTACTCATGACTGATGAATCATATCATGCGAGTAATATATATAATATAAGGCTTCTATTTATTAATATCCATAATGCAATGTAAATTTTTTAAGAAAATTCTCTTCGTTTATGATCATGCTATCTTCAGTTCTCTACAATTTAATAAGCCACTGTTGATAGTTCATAATTAAAGACACATCGCCGCATGACATGGAGGCCATTATTCTTCACACATACATATATGTTAAAACACGGCATGGCTGCTACCCCACCCCATGCATTATCTATATTATTGGATACATCAGAGAATAAATGATAGAAAAGCCCGTTATTCAGGAGTTGGGGAATTCCGTGTCAGATTCCTCGGGGATATTTCATATATATACCAAAAAAATATAAAATTATTATTAATATATATAACTTTAAAAAATATATATCAATATATGTTATTTTTTTTAAAATATCGCATTACGGTAATGCGATATCTGAATAATAGTACATTACTTTAAAATAATATTTGATCAAAAAGTTAATAACTCACAAATATCATGAATATCGCATTACGATAATGCGACATTACTAATATCGCATTATCGTACTGTGATATTAAGAATATCACAAATAAAGAAAAAAAGTTAATCATATTATTTGTTTATGTCTTCTTTTTTTTAACAAATAAAACATAAAAAATAATCTTTATAGAGTTTTTTAAACACATATACAATATCCTAAAAATTACACTAATGCATATCACTAATTGGCTTACATCCCACTATTAAAGAGCTTCATTGTGGTACAGGTGGACACAAAGGTCATGCATGGAGAAGAAACATAAAGAATGAAAAATTAAGATTTAATCATGTATTTTTTAGTTGTAATGCTTAAATTACATTATATTTTAATTATGTATTTTTATTTTAATTAATTACTAATTTAATTTATTTTTAATAATTTAATTTATTAAAAAATTAAAACATGCAATTAAATAAAATAAATGAGTAAAATATATAATAAAAAATAAAAAAATTACTAAAGTGAACAAAATAAAAAAAGAAAACAAAAATTAAATAATTTATTTTTTTAATTTTATTTTTTAATAAAATTACATTAATATTTAATTATGTATTTATTTTAATTAATTACTTATTTAATTAAATTACAAAGTATAATAAATTTAAATTAAACAAAATAAATTTGTAAAAGAGTGATGCAATTTTATTAAAAGTAGTATATATTAGTAAATATTTATAGAAGTGATATGTATTAGTAATAATTTTTGAGATGTGGTATATGTGTTTAAAAAATTTTATTTATAAAAAAAATAAAAATAAAAAATTTAATTTACTTTTTCCCTCGCAATATATTAATATCATATTAATGTACTACGATATTTATAAATTATTAACTTTTTGATAAGGTAATGTAATATTATTTAAATATCGTATTATTTTAATGTGATATTTTAAAAAATAATATATATTAATACATATTTTAAAAATAATATATATATATATATATATATATATATATATATATATATATATATATTTATTTATTTATTTATTTATTTATTTTTTTTGTAATATGTATGTGTGAATATCTCGATTCCTCGGGCACATGGCCACCCGCCCATGCTTTTTATTAAGGAAAGGATTTCAAATTCTCCCTATCCCTACAATTAGGTATGCATGCAGCTATTTGACCTGTTACTTTTGGTTTTATTCTCTTGCTTTTATTTCAGTACGTTAAAGAAGAATGGATTCCCCGGCTGGCTCTCTATAAGGGTGCAACACACCCAAGTTGTATATATCATTATTTAATAATTTTTTTGTGAATTCTACATTGATATATTACTTATTACACTCTATACAACTTACAAATAAAATTTTCTCTACTCATGAAACACACATTAGTTGTATAAATAGGTCCCACATGTTACTCTACATCATTATTTTATTTTAATATTTATTTTTATAATTTGAGGTATTTAAATTAATTTTATTGCAATATATAAAACACTACATATATACAAAATTAATACTAATTTTTTTTAATAAATTTATGTAAATTAAAATACATTATGCATAATAATATATTAAAATAGATTAAACAACTACTAGCATACATAATAATATTTAATTAAGACAATATCTAATTTTGGTTAATTTGATGCCCAAAAAGTCCCAAAATATGCTCAACTAAATCTGCTTGAATATTGATAAGGAGGATTTTGATATGGATATTGATATGGAGGATTTTGAGAATTTGAAAAGTTAGGAGATGGAGAATTTTGCATGAAATTTGATAAAGGGGGAGAATTTTGATTGGTAGAAGATGAAAAATTTAAATTAAAATAAGTGGGATCCATGTAAGAATGAAATATATATATCAACAAACAAAATTAATGATGAAGACAAGAGAAGATGAATGATTTGGTTGTGGGGAACAAAAGGGTCACAAGTTGGGGTATATATAATGTTGATATCAAAGCATCCAAAATAATTTTTTACTAATTAATTTATTTTTTTTTTAAATTCATTCCAACGGTTAAATTCATAACCGTTGGACACAAAATTCATTCCAACGGTCTTGAGCTCCAACAGTCACTGTTTGGCTTCTTCTATGCCGTTGGATCTGCTTGGTGGACATCTCATCCAATGGCCACATGCGCTCCTTTCCACTGCCGTTGGATCTGCTTGATTCTCCCCTCATCCAACGGTCACATGCGGGCTTCCTTTATGCCGTTGGATCTGATCTACTTTCCTCTCATCCAACGGCTCCATTTGCATGTCATTCATTGCCGTTAGATCTACGTAATCTAACCGTAATCCCATGCCATCTAGAGCCTTCTTCATCGTGTCCCCCGCTTGCTTTTTCTCACATTTTTACGGAACCAAATCGGGTTCCTCTGGTTCACTCTTCAACTTTTGCTTCCTCTCATCCTCTCTTCGGTGAATCTTCACCTATGGGTTTCAAGTATGAGGGTGGTTCCCTAGAGAAGTCGCGAGTGTCAACGCGTGGAGGATGGTTGCCTCATCTGCTTCTCTTTTCTCCTCCTCAACTCAGTATTTGCTCCAGCAGTGGTCCTCCCCTCTCCGATGGTTCTAGCTTCTCGGTTATGGGCACTTTCACTTTTTTTTTTTTTGTTCTCCTTTATGCTTGGTAGCACTTGTTGAATCTGGTTGTTGGATTTCGAAAAAAAGCTTTGATTTTTTCAACAACTTGGTATTTACTACACTTATTGAATCTGTTTGTTGGTTTCATTTTCCTGCCGTTGTTGAATTCTGGAGGAGAGAAGGAATTGGCTCCAAATCCGGTTGCCGCTTTTCAATTTTTTATTAATTTTCCGTACACATCCGAACCCTAAACACCTGTTCTTTCGCTTTGCATCACAGCTCTTCTCTCTCTGCCAGCGAAGCTCCACGGTGGAGGTCTCTACTCATGGAATTGAGCTCAAGTTCGACGTATAGGGCTGTGTAACGGGACATGGTTTGCCATTAGAGATGGTCTCAGAAACACATCCAAACCCAGATTTTGTTTTCACATGACCTTTCTATCTATGGTAAATTTATCTTCTTACGAATAGCACAATTGATATAATTCAAAAGCGATGCAAGTTGAGCCTCATGTGACTCCTATCTACAGCTAAGCTGATCAGAAGAATCATAATAGAAAGTGAATCTTATATATAAGCTATGCAAATTGTACCACTTGAGAGATATTATTTCTCATGTATCGTAGGTTAATTCAGAACTTTTCCATAAATAAATATAATCAAATATATTTTCTCTTTTTGGGGTTTACAATTTCTTTATAAAGCTTAAGCTGAAACCAAAAATTATTGCAGAGATAATTCCGTTGTGCATAATGGGACATTCTCATTCTGCACTGCACTCATCCATTTAAAATATTGTGTTACGTGCATGCAGATAATCGCTTATCTCTCTATAGCACTTGAAAGTGATAGTGATATATATGGACAGAGACGGATTTGGCCTAATATTAGAGAACCCCACATTCTCAAAGTAAAGGAAATTAACCCACATGCAGTGACTGTGTTGAGCTGTGTGAAGCAGGGCCAACTAGCTAGCCTATCCCCAATCATCACTAACCCATGTTCAAGAAACGTGAATCAAAACCCTATTTTGATTTGATTGGCACAGACGTTGTCCCTTGTAAACCTTTTCGTAAGAGTAGTCTCAGACCCCACTGGTAAAGTAATCATCATTTGTCAATCAGCAATGAAAGAATTATAAGCAGCAAAAGTGGGATCTAACCCTGTTAAGCTTTGTCTAATCAAAAAACTATGCAAGTCATGATGGGAGGGAGAATTCCATGAGATTCACTTTATCTTTTTGGCTTTTTAAGGCTGTTAATGAAAAAGCAAGTTTATATATATGTTATATATACATAATTTGTTATGTCCCGATGGCTGTTCCTAAATTTCTCACATATATATTTTGATTTGATGGTCTTCCTAAGTTAGGGACCGAGTCAACTTCATATGCTTCATCGTCATTAATGAAATTTCACACTGAATTAGTTGAAACTGGAAGATTCAGCTTGACTTACCATACAGTAAATGTTTAGTTTCACGAGACAAGTAACCATTGGGTTTGTGTACCTATTCAACCACATCACAGGTTGTCCAGTTCAAGGATTCATAACTATGTTGACAAAAGACAATTAAAAAAGGTAGCTGTCACTTTCTATTCAGTACCTTTCTTCAACTGTATTTGGTATTTTTGGACTTCGCAATCAAGATGGAAAATGATACTTCACTGTCTCTTTTATGAAAGGTGGTTATCTTACCTGCACTGCACCATTTTCAAACTATCCTTTTATGGGGATTCAGTACTTCCATTCATTTCAATGAAAACATTCAAAGAAAGATTGATTAAATGCTAAAAGAAAGCATAAAGCCAGAAATTTAGATAAACACAATTTTGGGAACTTATATGCCATTGACAGGTAGTACCATACAAATCAGAAGTGCATCTGCAGCACATGCCAAGCAGATGAAAATAAGAGAGAAAGAAATTAGAAAGTGGCTTTTTTATTAACGAGTGGGGTCAGGTGTAGACTGAAGACCTAAGGAAAAAGATAATACATACCAAACCAAACAAAACCTAGGGCTTTCTTCATCCATAGACATAGTGAAGTTAATTTATTTTGGAGTTTATGGGATTCTTCTTAGCTTTTAAAGGGAAACAAGAACAAACTGGGACCATTTTGTTAGTTACAACTTACAACACTCGACCCAGTTTAAGGTTGTGGACCCAAGCAATTCTTGCATTCAAAAATAAGGCATGAACATAATCTAAAATAGGTGCAGGCACATGGAAATGGAAGCTCTTATGGTTGGTGCGTACCCTTAATGGATATGTCAAGACAGAGAGGCACATGGCATTCTATTCATAGCACCGGTTTTTGGGAAAAAGTTAGTTGGGTTTCTGAATTGCTCAACTGTCATTGCTAACTACCAGCATGAAGATGAACAAGATGATGGTGACAGTGACGAAGATACTGAAATAAAACTATGGAATTTGAATATCATATTTTATGCTTCTTTCTTACGATATTTTCTTCAAAATTCAAATATAATGATGATTAACAGCCACATGGCCTAGAAGGGTTAACACATCTTTGACAACTCATCTCGTGTCAGGTTCAATGGAGGCAAATAATAAAAGAAACAAAAGAATCGTGGGGCAATATGCTCAGCTGAATTTTTAAGAAATTAAAAAGACTTTATCCTTCACCCAAGAACAAGAATTTCAATGAAATCTTATTTAGAAGTTGATCCTCGTATATATGTAATACATTTATTGATGGGTTTTTCTGACTTCGTAATTCTAATTCAGAAAAAAAAAAAAAAAAAAAAAGAGAACCTTTTCCATTAATGCATTACATGGCCCAGTATATCAGTGGGAACCAAAACTAACCATAATTAATTAAACGACTTGAAAGTCACGACTACCATCTTGAAACAGAAAACCAATGGGCCAGGGAATTAAGACGAAAAGAACATGGCATTGGCATGCACTACGCTGAAGGGGGAATTGATCATCGTAGAATATGTGGTATCAAAGTTGTCTGGCTTGGCTTCAACGGTAACTTTACAGGAATAATCAGCAGCAGACCCTGTAAGACTCAACAATACAATTCAGTCATCAGATTCCTCTTAACATCTAATCTTGTGTTTTTCTGTAAAAAAACTTCACTCTCTGCCTATAGGATATGTCACTTAATAATTATTGTACGATTAACTACGGGTCTTTTGGCATTCTCTAAGATGGTAACCTCAAGATGGATTTGATTATTAAATGGCCCATTGCCCAAATGGATTTGAAGCCACATACTGTTGAACATTCTCAGCGGAAGCCAACCCTTCAAGGTAAACCCGAATATCACCTCCGGGCCCCCGTGATGACCTGATCAGAAGAATGGGAGTGTAGTTATAAGTGAGAAATACAAAGATACGGAAAGCATAATTATTTTGGCATATCAATGATGTTTAAAGCATTTGATTTTTCAAAATCACTATGAATATACTTTAAAAAACAGTGGTAATTGTTTTCACTGATTTTTTTTTTTTTTTCCTTTTTGTAAACGACCAATATCAAGACCACAACGGTGTTCAAATACTTATTGTAATATCCCATTGATATTATACAGGGAAAAAAAGAAGATAATTATCAAGATGGGTGGGCTATCATACCTATGAGCCCAAGTACAAGTACAAGCACAATAAATTAGAAAAATCATTAACAAAACCCTAGCCTACTTAATTAAAAACATTATTTAATATAAGTACTTATATAGACCACTTTTCAAATACATATCCATCCAATCCATTTATTCTAGTTCTAGCTAGAATCGATTATCTGGAACCAAAACCGCACAAAAAGACACGGGTTGTTGATAATGCGGCCAAATCCTCAACAATGCGAGGATAGTAAACCTCACGTTCTCGTGCAGAGCCTCTCTGATCTGTTAGTGTACAATTAACCAGAACATAAAGCTTCAAAAATCTTTCGTGTATAAAGAGAAATCTGACTAACAGTACCGTCTCGAGAAATTTTTCTCCAAATTCATGGTTTGAGGAAGATTCTTGATAGGTGCTAAACATGAAGTGTGCACCATTATATCATTAATGAGATGGCATTTTTGGTAAATCGGTTAACACAAAACACAAGTTCAAAGTAAATTTCCTTTTTCTCGTGGCTAAATTTTACACTGCATTTTCAATTCATTATCTCAAAATGACAACGTAAATAGAAATGGACTCAACACTACTAAGCAAAATTTACGGACCAACCTCAAAAACACTAGATGGTATGGAATGGTATCTACAGATGTAAGGCAAATCGCAATAGTCACGATAAAGAAAAATATATTACATACACGTTTGTGGTTGAGTCACAAAATTCTGCCGAGTGGAATGCTGATGAACCACTGCCACATCACAACAGCATCTTGTAAACCTTGAACTGGCAGAGGATAATTCCTGAGAAGCACAAACATGTTCATATTGGAATTCCACACCTATCCATAGGTGGCACAAGAAGATATGATTATGAGGTGCATCTGACACCAGATGATGAAGCAGCACCTCCATAGTTAACTCTCGAGCTTTACACCTTGACATACTTGTCGACATAGCCCTGATGAACATATGGAGAACGGAACATCACTAAAACATAATTAAAACATTGACTATTTGATATGGCATTACTCTGGAATCTACTTTTCAAGTACAACCCATAATTTATGATTTCTCAGTAACATAATTTATATATAACTATTTCCATCTACACATTCTTTTATGACGCAAAAATGTAGCAGTTCCCTATATATATAATCATATGGAGAAATAAGCAGGACGAAGCATAATCAAATTTTAATCCACACAAGTAGGCAGCTCAGCACCTTGATGGTGTAACAAAGATCTCTATAGAACAAAATTTGAAGTTTAAACAGATCAAGCAAAAACTCTTCCAATGCAGTCTAAGCCGAAGAATTGACCCTTTCAGACAACAATCTATAAACAATTATTTCAGTTTCAGAAAGATGGATATCATTCACATCCAACCAAGAGATAGAGAAAGCAAGTCTGTCTCATCCTGGCACTCCTTTTCTTAGCACAGATTCATTTTTGACATGCAGAGATCATAAGATAATTCTCAGATAGGTTCAGTTGGTGGCAAGTAATTTAACATTGGAAAACACCCAACAGTTACTCCTGATTGAGGGGAGCAGGAGAAGGGGTTGAAAAGAAGTGAAGGATGAGTAAAACAATTACCATCACAAGTTTAGTCAACTTGCGCTGTGATGAGTCAATGTACTGATTTATCTTTGCCTGAGACTTGGGTACATGGTGGCCCTTCATGGCTCCTGACACCTTATCCACCGTCTTTTTGACAATGGTTTTAAAAGCCACCTTACTCATGTTACCCTGCCGCCATGATGGCTTCAAAACCTCCTTTACAAAGTTTGCAATTGAAACTTTGAATAGTTTCATTGATCTGGAATCCTTGTTCTTCTTTCTTTTCCCTGGAGACTTAATTTGATCAATCTCAATATCGCCCGAGTTCGTCTTCGCATCATCCATAGGATTGCTTGGGCTCTCATTTTCAACAACACCAACTTCTGCATCTGCTGTCTCACCATATTCATCATTGTTCTGTGAGGTGGTAGACGCAACTGCACCAATCTCCCCATGTTTGTTCTCTTCTGCATCAAAAGACTTGTAAGAACTTTTGGGCCTTATACTGATGTTAGATTCACCTGTAGCTTCCTGCTTCAGATTGAGATCAAATTTCTTGAGAGAAGTGGAAGATGGTTCAATACTGTCAAAAAGTGGATCATATTGGTCACCACCAGACCTAGGTAAAGTCTGCTCAATGGTTCTAGCAGATTTTGGTAAGGAAGCTGTCTGTCTCAACCCAACACCAGAAAGATCTTGCCCATCTGTACGAGTATGGTTCAAACTGGAAGAAGAACCATAATTATTGCCATGAATTATGTCGTTGTCTTTGCAGAAAATATTTGTACCGAATTTGGAACTGAGTGGCCGCTCAAAGGTGGATGCATAAGGGTTATAGTGAGCAGAAATCCTTGATCCCCCAAAATCTGGAAGAGAAGCTGAATGAATGCTATCCATAACATCCGGTGGATATCTGGATACATTAAAAGTATCCCCAGGCACATCCAAATTACCATCAGATGCAGAACACTGAAGACCATGAACTGGTTGTTGCTTCTGTGAAGACAGATGGACGTGGGAAGATGTCTTAATATGTTCTTGAGGCAACCTGTCCCCTGAAGAAGGGTGCAGTCTGTTTGCATCAGGTTCCCAAGAGAAGTGCTTAGGTTGATTGTGCAAGCCACCAAACGATGAGGAGCTTGAAAATTGTGAATCCTGCACTGCAAGTTGCTTAAAATGGTCTTCCCTACCAAGATTAGGACCTGCAAAAGAATGATTTGTTGGATTTTCCTGTGACAATGGCTTTGATGTCATAGCTTTTGTAAGCATGAGAGATCGTGACTGCTCCAAAATTGAAGGGTGTGCTTGATCCTGATACTCAGGACCCTGAGAGTGAGAAGGCAACCCAGGCCTGGCCAAAGTCTGAGAGACAAGGTCAGTCCTTGAATGCAATTGACTCTGATTAAATTCTGAAGAAACATGAGAGGTAGCAAGTGGTGCACTGTAATTGGAACCATATACCGCTTGTGAAGGTGGTGGTGGCAAGATTGGCCAAGAGCTGCTTGTTTGTGCAGAGAAGTGGGAATTCTGGGCATGTAAGAGAGCTGGGTAAGCTTGAAAACTTTCTCTGGTAGTGGATTGGTAAGGAAAGAATGCATTTTGTTGCACCATACCATAATCTCTTGACATTTGCGGCATATGCTTAGTATTTTCACCTTGTGAATGTGAAAGAGGTGGAGGTGGAGGTGGAGGCAGCTGGTAAGAATTAGGTGGCAAGTCCCTTGCAGAAGCACCATATGAAGATAACTCCTTAGAAGTCTGAGAGTTCAAGGGAAGATGTTCTGATGAGAGCCATTGACCAACAGAACTAGTGGCTGACTGTGGCCGAGTTGATGGTAACATATATGGAAAAGGTTCAATACTAGAAACCATACTACCAGAAGTCATTGATCTATTATCAAGTAATGATTCAGACACAAAGGGCTCATTTATACGCTGAGATGGGTGATCAGACTGCACTAACGCTCCAAAAGAAACATTTGACTGAAATTGCTGAGAAGATGAACCTTTTTCTGAGGGAATGACATTTTGAGGAGCACCAGCAGGCAGTTTCAGGGCATCACCACTGCTTAGAGCTTGGGACGGAAAACCATCAGCCAATAGTTGCTGGTTAGAATCCACTGCTTTATGAAAGCTCTCTATACCATGGATGACAGTATTAGGTTCCTCTATGATTTCCTGCATTTTATGAGCAACCTCTCTAGAACTTTCAATTTCAAATTTATTTGGAATAGTATCAACCAATTGACCATCATGATGGGAGGTAGTTGACGCCACATCATTCCTGCCAGAACCTTCTTTTCTCTGTTTTATTTCCTGGCTATTAGAAGACCCACTTACATTCTGACAAAGTTGCACATCCTGACTCCTAACTCTATTGCGCTCATGACCTGACAATTCCACAGAAATATTCTTCACACCTTCATGATTCCTAGAATTTTTTGAAGAAGAAACTTCCAGATCATGTTTATTTCTATGGTGCCTAGAACTGGAAATTGTGCCATATTCATGGTGCATATACCGACAAGATGATCCACGATTACACCTCCCTTGAAGGAAGTTATGGCATTCACCCCTGTCCCTTTTCATATTGTCACCATAGAATTCCCCTGAACGTCTTAAGATTGGAGACCTGCTCCTGCTTCTTCGTTTTCGAGGGGACCAGCTGAAACCAACAAAATAAGATTTTATAAATGCAATATTCTTCTGAAGCTTACATCATATATATCAATAAGAAATTCTAAGACAGAAGTGATAAAGATGCAAAATTGAGAATGAGAAAGATAACTGGCCATTGTAGCCAAGTCAATTCCTGCCTCTTTAACATGAAGGAAATTTCAGGTTCAACTCAAGCAGCAAAAGAACTTCGTAAATGCTTGAGAATCTTATGACTTATTCATTTGGGGACAAAAAGATTAATATCAACCAGCAGTTGTTCATAGCATCATTCAACAAAAAAAAAGCAGTTATACCTGCGAGAACGGCTTCTCCTATCCTTTCTCCTCCAAGGGCTCCTCCTCCTCCTCCTCCTGCTTCTCCTATCCAGAGGTGATCGGCTACGACTACTACTTCTGCGCCTTCTATTTTTCTTCCTAGTCCGACGATAGTGAGAATCATCGGAGTCACTATCTGCAGCACCTTCTCTGACAAATCTCCCAAACTCATCTACTTTGAAAGGAGTTGATTCAAACTTCGAGGTTTCCTTCCCATCTTCCTGTTGAACACTATAGCCTTTACCACCACTCTCAGTGCCAGCACGGCTTAAGCCATCTTTTCCCTGTAAAGCTTCAACTGAAACAGAAAAATTAACAGACACATGATTTTCAAGGTTATGTTGAAGGCATCCATCTGCGGTCTCACTTGATACAGATCTTGTATGGGTGCCCTTAACCTCTTCTACTAGATTTGGAGATACTTTAGAGAGTAGCCCCAACTCCTTTTGAGCCCTGAAGGGATTCCTAGATCCAATATCTGTCGAGACATTAACATCTGAAAAGCAAGTTCCATCTTCATTATCTGAAGTGTCATCAGAAGCATAACCTTGAAGAAGTCTTATTGGGCTGCCACTCCTTATGGGTTGACCAGAATCTCTGTCAGGATTACAAACACCATGTTCAGCCAGGTTCATCGTTTCAGCTAGAGGAGCTGCAGATTTCTCAGAAACAGCGCCATGGGGGAATTCAGCCACTTCAGTTGAATCATTCACTGGGCTATGAACCTTGGCGACTGGTCTTCCATATTTTATGTGCTCAGAATCAGATAATCCTGCATTTATAGAAGACATTATCAACACAACACATGGGAAAAGAATTGGATAATGCGTGTAACAGAAGGATAACTCCAGGATGTCTCTGACATTGGATATGAGATTAGACTCTTAAACGTCTACTAAAGTCTGATAGTGCTACAGATGAAGGGAGAAGAATTTGGAAGGGCGCTACCATTATGTTTGGCATAGAAACAAATAAAAACTCAGACTAGAAATATAAATTCGGTAGAAAACAAGATTCCATTTCCAAAAGAGCCCACTTGGCAAAGACCTTTGTTAACATAATGGTGGCACTACTTCCAAATTATACATAAGATCCAATCATACATCTAGAATCATATGTATCCATTCCAAATTATACATAATGCTGGCACCTTCATTTTGTTTGCTCATTTCCAAGGATCCAAGGCCTGACACCTCCCTGGATGAGATGTCCTTAATAGGATCATTTTCTGTTGAATTCTGCAGCTGATGTATCTGTTCATTTGTACTAAACTCTTTATCAACCCGGTAATGCTGCTGATTTAGGCCTTCAAGTGTATTATTCAACCCCTGATCCTTGTCAGAGAGTGTGATGTCATCTTAACCCACCCACACAAAAAATAAAAACAAAGGCAATCAGATTCAATAGCCAAGATATACTTAAAACTTGAAAAGAACTTTACCAAAATAAAAGCAAAATAAAACATAACTGCATGATGAGACTAGTTTTGAGAACTGTTTTTCCCCTTGTTAATTTTCACTCAGCTATTATCCTCAAAAGTGTAATAACCTCAATTAGAAAAATAAAATAAAAAATGATAATTTCAGTCTCCAGAAAACTTCTCTTGTTTATTATTTAATTTTCCCCCCTTTTCTCCTACATAAAATTGGGGGAGGATAGGAGGTGAGAATCATAACCAAGCAACTGACCTTCCATTTCCATGTCAGAATCAGAAGCTAAATTATGCTCCCTTGCAAAGTTCAGAGCACCTTGTGGCCTTGAAGAATCAACTGCCAGAGGCCTTAACTGTGATTCACTTTTCCTATCATGCCATCTATGTTCCAAAATACACTTCTTCTTCATCCATAGGAAGTACTCGTGGGAAATAGCTGCTTCAGATCCTGGGTCACCTCCAAATAAAAATGCATAATCAGGATTCCCAGATTCAACTTGGCGAGTCTTATCTTCAAAATGAGGACCATTCTCGGCAATAAGCTGACATAATGTTTTTATTCTCTGAACAGTGTTTGTTTCTGTTGGCTGAGATGGAGGAGGAGGAAGATCAGAAGTGGCAAGAGATGGTGGAGAAGGTGAAACAAGAGGTAGGGCAGTTATGGAACCTAATTCACAACTCCCAGCAGCTGAATAACCATGAGGAGTGGGAGCAAGGACACCCGATGTAGAGGTAAGGGGAAGTAGGGGCGGGGGGCCATGCAGAAGGCTCTGCCCATCACCGTGCAGTGGTGGGCAAGGAAGAAAAGGAGGTCTATACAAACTCTGTCCTTGTGAAGAAGAGGAAGGAGGAGGAGGAGGTGGTGGTGCTGGAACCCAAGATGCTTCCTGGTGAGTATGACCAATGGCTGGAGGTGGTCCTGGCAGAGGAATGTGATGATTCTGGACCCCCGAATTCAAAGAATGCTGTGAATTCTGTCCAGTACTAGAGAATGTATGAGGCATCATGATGTTCCCATGCAATAGAGGAGGAGGAATGACGTAAGATTGAGCATTCTTTTGCCCCACACCAGGAGGAACTTGAACAGAAGAATTCTGAGGTACTGTAGAAGATGTCGCAGGAGGTCCATGTAAATAGACATGAGGAGCTGGCAGACCACTGTGAGGCTGGGCAGCAGGCATATGCTGGACTGGTGCTGCTGGATGACCTTGCTGAATATGTGGAGTTGGAGCTTGGGGATATTGTTGAACAGCAGGCGGCATGGGCGTATGAGGACCCTGACCAAAATGAGGACCATGATTCACCTGATTATACATCTGGGATGCACAGGCTCAAAAGAGATGTTTAGTGACCAAGAGCAGGGAAATACTTTCGTGCATAAAGACCAATCTTCAGTGTATAATTCTCAATTCAAGCCTCCAGAGTATACCCTGAATAAAAATATAAAGAATTTTGAGCATAAGAAGATATAAGTAGCAGAGAGCGAAAAATAAACCATTAAATGAAAATTTTGATCAATAGTGATGAGCTAAATCAGCTATTTGGTGGAGAACGTTCCAGAGATTCCCGGAGAGATTATATTTCATTGAAACAATATATACATATTTGATTCAATGAAAGGAACTGCATAGCATATGTTTACTACAATTTTTTTTTTCCCCTTACACAGAGCTTGCGCAATTATCCCTTTGCTCCTGCATCTCAAGCAAATTCCAGTATAATAACCAAGTCAAATCAGCAAATGCTGAATATTCTATCACTTACTATCTTTTCCTGCGTTCCTGCTAGGGGACAGGGAGTGCGCAGTTTTCACACAACATAACTGCGCAAATTCCTTAGTCCTTTTCTATAAGTATATGAAAGCAATGTTGGAGATATTGCAAAGCACAACCCAGAACAGCCCCATGTAAACTGTTTCAACCAATCATCAATAGTTAAATTTTGCATTTTGGAAAACTGGCCTTTTGGCGCCAATAAATCATTGAAGAAAGAAATATAACCAGTTAGAGCGCGCCCCGCCCCCCCGCTTTTAACATTTTTATCGACATTTTGAGGTTTCTTCTAGATTTCTATGTGGAAGTAACCACGAAAAAAAATATCACTGGCATCCTAATGTTCCCCAATCTTACTGCAAATCAGTAGAAGACACCAACTAACTAAAATAAGTGAAATTAAGCAGAAACCACCTCAACATCAAAGGCAACCGTAAACCTGTGCGACTTACCGTATAAGAGAAAATTATATTTCGGAGCTTCTGATACTAAAAAGAGCGGAAGAATTCAACAATTACAAATAGGAGATTCTAGGGTTTTCGTGTCAGGGTTTTTACAGAGTGAGGGTGAACACAGAAAGCTTAAGTGGGCCAATAAACCTAAGAAGCTTCTGTGCCTCAGCTACATTTGGATTCCGAAAAGTAGTTATGCTGCGTGAGAATAAAGAAAAGGTTCTGGAAAGTGGAAGCAAATTAGTTTAGGGTTGGAAGAGAAAGAAAAGGGCCTTAGATCGGTATCTTTGTTGGATTCTAATTTTCATTCCCAGTTTCACCTCCTCCAATTGATTTTCCAGTTTCGTTACGTGCTTTTTCCATAAGCACATATATCGTTTTTGTTTTTTGAAGAAAAAAGAATATACATCGTAATCGTATCCATGATATTTCTTTTTTTCCCTTTACAAATAACTAAAATAAATAACTTTCATTACAAGAAATCTTTTACCAAATTAATTTTCAGCGTCTTATGACCGTTAAAAGAATTTCCATTAAAACAAGGATTTCACAATATCCAGATATTTTTTTTAAAAGAAAAAAGATTTCGTAATGTCCTATACAAAAAATAAAAGGATTCTATAATAAATTTAAGAGTTTTAAAATGAAACTTCCTAGTTTTCATAATTCTCATTTTTTTTCTATTTTTTTATGATAAAAAGTGGAGTTCTAATCTTAGCAAGTTAAAGGTAACATTAACATTAATCTTAACTGCAAATACAAAATAACTTCCTTTAAAAGATTTTTTCATAAAGTTATTGTTTTTTTTTTTAAAAAATCATTTGATTTTAAATAACAAGGAATTTTAATTTGGCTTTTCCCATATTACAAGGAATGTTTAAATACCCATTAAATTATCATTTATTCAGAAATGATAACTTCTAAACCATCAATTAGTAATAACAAATAGGAGCTGCCAATTATTATTTCACTCAGTAAATAATTGATATGAATTTTTTAAAAAAAATGGAAAATACACGGGAACTATAGTTGTAAAAAGCAATTTAAAATGATTTGACTTCAGCATACCCGTTCCAACGAACAAATGTGGACTTTGAGCTCTTCTGCGTAATATTTTCAACTTTATAGGAAAAATATAATAAAGCGAGAATAAAAGATACTCGTAATAAGTACAGGTATGCCAAATTGAAGAGGAGCTACAAAGTACAAACATGACAAATCTAAACCATGATTCAACCCTGAGGACAAGTAAAAATGCCTCAGATACAACTCGAGAGAATACTAAGAAAACTGAACAACCTCAAGTCCTCTGAAACTATGAGATATGAGAGAAAGAGCAGAGCTGCAGCAATGTTGATCTCTTTGGTTAAGGAAAATATCACCACTGTAGTACCAATGAATGATGAAATGGATAACACAAGAAAAGAACTGAACTACTACAAAGACCTAAAGGTAACCGTGATTTTGTTCAATAGATTTCAGAATATGGTGTCAGCAACTAGGTAATGGCAAATCCCACCAGTTAGCAAGTTGTTTCTTCATATCACCTGTAATATTCATCTATAATCACCTTGAGATGACGAGGAATGTACAATGGCAAGCAGTCTAGCTTCTTGTTAACGTCTGATTTCAACTTGATTTCGATGGTTCGTTCTTTTCTTCTATACTTGCACCTGTGCAATCTGCCATTAGAAGGAAAGAACTATCAGTCATGAAAAAAAGAACCTTTGCTAAGGGCTCATAGTTTTAATACCTTGATTTGACAGAGACAGAACACTCTCAGCTGCTGCTGGTTTCAGAACTTCAGTGCTGCAGATTGGTTCATCACTTGCTTGATCATGTCTCGGGACTTCAGAACTGGAAACTGGCGCAACATTTGTTCTATCGCTAGTTGGGCCACCAGTTTCAGAAATTGGTGCATCGTTTGTTTTGTCATCAGTAGGGACATCCGTATTAGAACTTGGCACATCATTTGTTCTATCATCAGATGGTTCACCAGTGTTGGAAATTGGTGCATCATTTGTTTTATCATCAGTACGGACATCAGCACTAGAACTAGGCACATCATTTGTTCTATCATCAGTTTTGGAAATTGATGCATCATTTGCTTTATCATCGGTAGGGACATCAGCACTGGAACTTGGCACATCATCAGTTATGGAACTTGCCACATTAATTGATTTATCTCCAATTGGGATATTAGTTTCGGACCTTGGCATTTCATTTGCTTTATCAACAGTTGTGAGATCAATTATGGAACTAGGCGCATCATTTGCTCCATCATTTCTTGAACCCTCACCTAAGGATCTTGGTATGTCATTTTTTTTATCATCATTCGGATTCAAAGAAACAGCTTCTGGTAATTTGTTGACAGAAACCTGCAAGATATTCAAAGAAATATAAGAGAAACACTACCCAAAAACACACAACAATCAGACAAACTCAGTCCTCCCAGGGCATCCATTAATTCATGAACACCAAAAACCAATTCACACTCATTGATTCATGCTTGTGCATCACATCCTGAGATGAAATCAATGCTCTTCAAATACGATAGTAATCTTTCATCCATAAAGCACTGCGAAGCTCACTAGCCCTTATTTGGCAACTCCAACGAAATCAACTTGTCCAGGAAAGATACAACCGCTCACCCAAAAGGACGAGGAATAGGAAAAGAAAAGGACAATTTCATGGGTACAAGTATCTCAGAGAATATCTAATAAAATAAATACAAAACAAAACTCTAATCATATAAAATACCACATTTAAACCCAAATTCTTTCAATAGCACAGCACAACTGAATCATTTAGTAGGCAACTTTTCACCATTAAAAGCATTTCTATTTCAATCAATCTCCATCCAGTGTATTTACAAAAGAGAATATATTTCAACCATAAATTAGGCAATCTTCTAGAATTCTATCCCATGCAAGCAGAAAAAGAAAAGCTTGACCTTAAGGGGCTCGGATGTATCAACAGTAGGGTTGCCTGGAATCAGAGTGGCAACAGCTTCTGTGCGGTTCTCGTTAGATGCTGAACTGTCTCTCTGAATAACATCTATCTGTCTGTCTTCTATTTCATCCTGCTTAAGCGCCTTAGATTTCTTTAATTTGTTTGGATCCATACCACCCGAGATGACACTACCAGTTTCAGTAGCAGCCCTTTTCCTGATTTGAGAACCACAGTATATATTGAATTTTTTTATTTTTTATTTTTCAAAACGGGGTGCTTAATACTACAAACATATTGTCAGTGAAGGAAAATCCATACCCACTGGATGTGGCAGTAGTTGGGTGCGGAAAGTTAAAGTTTGGCTTGTTTGGAAACAGAATTCCATGAAGAGGCTTTCCATCAATAACAGTTTCAATTCTATATCCTTCTGACATGCTTCCAGTAACCTTGGCTTGAAATGGTACCTTTCCAGAAGGCATGGATTGCTTTAATGGTATATTTTGTAAGCCTGCAATTACGTAGATGGATATTCAGCTATCAACTAGTGGTACCTTAAGCATAAATAGTTTGACATCATTTTTCCTTTCTATTAGCTATTACTCTTAAATAATCAAAAATTTTAGCTTTTGTACAAGAGGGGGGCAGGATGGGAGAGATCATGACACTAACTTAACTAATTGAGCATAACCATGAGTTCAACTCAGAACATTGGTATCACCCCAAATTTGACTAAGATGAATTGTGGAAAGAAATGCATTGCAATAACATGTATATGTAAGCACCAATAACCTTTCAGCAATTTCTTGAAAGTCGAAACCAGTACATCAAGGATGACAGGCTAAAACTATACCACATTAAGGAAACGTCAATATATAAAGGCAAATTCTTACTTGGCTGGCTATAACCCAGCATTGTCATGGGCTGGCTAACATCAGCACCCACGCCATATCTAAACAGACCTTGGTTTTGTACAGTATTGACATTTTGTTCTTGGCATTTCAGCTTCAATTGCTTCCTCAAAGATAACTTCTCTGGTCTCTGTTCAGTTTCCCGAGCAAGACCTAAAAAGCAAGAATGATATCAGATCAATAAAGACACAATTGAATTGACACATACAGACTATAAAGTCTACAGAAATACCAGGCCTAAAAATTTAATAATAGGAAATTTATTAAGAACCTTCACAAACCTGTATAAAGGTAAAACATATCATCCAAGGCCTCGAGATTTTTATTACAACCCCCGATGAAAACAAGAACACCACCTTTAACTGGGTCTAAACAGTCGCCAGCAACAGAAAATCTGGCAGAAGGTCCAACACCTGCAGTCGCCACCCTAGTCCAAATACCAGTATCTGCACACATCCAGAAGTGAAAGATTATATGGTGGATACATATCAATAGATATTAATAACACATCATGCCACCTACTTGCAGAACAAATACAGACAAAAGATGATTTATTACATTAAATATATATTTCTCCAACTCCAAGGAATGAGAAGTTACAGATGTATTAAATTAGTCACCAAGATGAGACTACTGGAAGAAGAAGCGATAATCCCCCCCCCCCCCCCCAACACAACACAACACAAAAAAAACTAAAAATACACTAGACGTCAAACCTCATCATCTAAATGATCAAATATCTTCTTATGGAATGTTTAAGAATCTTTTTTGTCGATGAAATATGTAGAAAACAAGGCTGTTAGAAGCTATAGGCATGTCAACTTTTGCTCCATGACCATGTAAATCACCTACATACACATGCAAAATGAGAATGTTGGAGCTGTTTCACACTTTAAGGTTTCCCCAAAAGGAAAACAAGTTTTCTTATGTGAGGTGTTACCTTTACTAAGCTAGAACTAGAATGTAACATGAACAGAAATCTAAACAAGAAAATATTTTGGGTACATATATATATTAAACATACCAACATCAAGCATATAAAGGTCGTTGTATAAATTTTGGGCATCTGTAAACCCTCCAAAAACAAACAAGTTCCTGCCAAAAGAAACTGTAGAATGACCAGCTCGTGGTGGTAACAACTGGCCAGATGTATTCAGCTCCCTCCAAATTAGAGTATCTAACAATTACAGAAGTTGCAAAGCAAATTATAAAGAAGCATATATTGCTATATATTACAAATTTTTACATGAAACAATCGACAAAAGTATATACAGACAAGATACCTGTATCAAGGATATGAACATCAGACAAGTAATAATCATGTCTATCTTCACCACCTATGACAATAACTTTGTTTTTCCAAGAAGAACAAGTATGGCTATCACGAGGAGATGGGGGAGTGCCAGATGTCACCACACACTTCCAAACAAAAGTCTCTACAAGTACCGAGTGAAAAGAATTAATCATTATTTTCCTCGTCTAATTTATTGATTTTAAACCACAGACGACCCAAACACCCCTACTTTTCACTGTGTACACACCTAAGATCTATCTCATTTCATTCACAAGTCAATAACAAAGCTATAAATGAATTTAAATCTCCCCAACAAAAAACCAGGGCTTCTACAAGTAAGGAAGGAAATGATGACTATTCCAACTTTACAGGCCATCACTCTGAAAATAATCATTTAAGGTAAGTTATTCAACATACTTTCCTAATTTCTACAATGTATTTGAAGTCTTGTATAGATGTCAAAGGTATAAATCATATGCTGAAAGAGCTTGAACAATAAATGGCAGTATGATGGGAAAAAATCACCTGTGTTCAGTATGTAAAGATCATTGTAGTAAACCTCATTATTATTATCTGCAGATTTTCCACAACCGCCAAATATGAAAAGCCGTTTACCAACAAGGGCTGCACTATGACCCTCACGTGCCTCTGGTCCTTCTCCTCGTACACCGGGAGAAATCCACGTATGCATAGCTGGAAATGATTTAACATTAGCAAGTACTACACAATGAAACAGACAGTGAAGAGAAGTATGCAACCATGCATATGCAGCAATGGAATTCTCAGGTTTTTTATGTATAAGGGTACCCCCTAGCCGACAATAGGAAATTAATCTCTTTCGAAGCAAGGAGGTCACCAAAGCAAGCGCAACCTCTCTCAACAAAAATTTTTCCATACAAACAACTAGAGATCAAACTCTTGTCAACATACTTGAAGAACTCAACTATCTATCAATTATGTTAGCCTTTGTTGGTAGATTGTTCTTCTTCTTTTTTTTTTTTTGTAGTAGAAAGGTGGGGGACACACTTTTGTGAGTATTGTGGAGGGATTGGGTTCGAACCCAAGAACATGAGAATGTTAGCGCCTTTTATAATGCTAGGGAGGCGCTCTTAACCACTTGAGCTACCCTCATTTCTCCATAAATAAATTATTCAACTGCAGGAAAAAGACATGCAATTTCGCTTTTGTAATTTGAAAATGGATATATGGATTTGGTCAATACACACATATTATGAAGATAGGAGGAAGATGAATTACAAGTGTCTAGTATGTGCAAGTCCTTGAGAGGGTTCACCCCGTCTGTTCCCCCAAAAACAAATAGATTGTCACCAATAGTTGTGCAGCTATGGCTGTCCCTGGGAGTTGGAGGAGTGCCTTTTATCACCGGTAGGATCCAAGTCTGCATGACTGGAAATCAGCAATAAGGAATGAGACAAGGGACGGAGTCCACACTTAACAAGCTACGGTAATCGAATAAATGCATAAAGAAGTACATAAAATGCCATGAAAATATTAAAAATAATAAACACGCTTTACAGCCGTAACTGTAAAGCAAGTATTAATTTTTCATTCCCACATCCTTGAAACCAACCAAGAAAAAAAAAAAAAAATCCGTGAAGAGTGATGAAGGAAAGTGGTGCTAGAGAGAGGGCGCCGGGGGGAGGGGAGGGAATCAATCTTTCAAGAAGTCAAAATAAAACAGCTTATTTAACAGGAAACCGAACAGATCATAAATAAACATGAGAATCAACTAAGAAAAAATCTAAGGCCAAACTTTTTTAAATAAGAAAAACTAAAGAGAACCTCAAGAAAGCAAGAAACTCTGATAGGAAACCACAACAGCACTCACGCACAGCATAAATGCTAAGAACCTGCCATGAGATTCATAACCAGAAGCACGAATGGAGGGGGAAAAGAGCAAAGGCGCGAATACAATAGTGCAATAAAATCTAGCACCCAGTATATTATAAGAAACCGCCAAATTTCATCAGACAACACCAAGCAAGCAACAATGCGAAACCATTGTGTCACAAATTCCATAGACAGAGAATGTGAAAAATAGATAAAACAGAAAAGCTTATGAAACTTTGAAGTAGACCCACCAGTGTCAAAGACATGCACTTGGTTTGTCTGGCAGTTATCTTTGCCGTAACCCCCGAAGACATAGAGAAGTCTCCCACCTTTAATGGCGTTGCAGGAATGTCCCCACCTCTTGCCTGGCCCAGATAGCTCAACCACTCCTTGTTGAGCTACTCCTTGACCCTGTAAGGGATTTACTTGAACCTTTTCCCACCTCATTTTGGACAATCAATAGAAACAAGCGATAGCTGAGAAAACCACACGAGAGCAAATAAAAAATAGAACTTTTCTCCTTTTTTTAATTCCGTACGTGAGAGAAGAGAGTGCGAAAGTGAAATCAGAGGGAGGGGAGTCTTGGGATTGCGCATATTTTTGAGCTCATGCAAAAGAAAATAAAAAAGAAACTCCCGAAACAAAGTGTCATATCACAGCGAGAGTGAAATGGTTAAACTGGTACAGCCGAATGGAGTAAAAAACGAAGAGACGGAGAGAGAGACTCCTGATTCTGCTGGGGGCCGGGGAAGAATGTTGATAGAAAAACGAAAATACGAGCTTTCATATTAGACGTGGAGATTTCAACGGAGAGAGTTGATAGTCGTCTGATGTTTATTCTTCTTTTTGCTCTTTTCTCTACCGCTCGATGTGGGTTGGTTTATTATTCGTTGGATAAACTAGTGTGCTTAGGATTATCTCCCCTGCTACTCTTTTCGGTTTTTTTTTTTTTTGGTATTTATTTGCTTCTGTACTTGATTCAGTTAAAGACAGCAACCACTCAATTAAAGCAATGAAATTTGCTCTCTGTTAATCTTATTCCTTCCAAGTTCCTACCACCATTTATTATTTGTTACTAATAATAAAAAATAATATTTCGAAAACTATATCACCCGATTTATTCTTTTAGTGCCATTGGATCTTTATGTTTCATTGAAAATGATTATTGAATAATGAATGAATATAAAAATAAGTAAAAATAAAAAAATGTAATAAAAATAGACAAACATTTTTAAATTACAAATTCAGGAAATAAAAAAAGTAGAAATATTTCCTAAATCAACCGGCCCTTGCTGTTCTAATAAGATAACATTTTGATTTATTAAATCCAACCACAATTCAAATTTACAAAATAAGAAGGTAGTTCTAGACTGCCTTATGTTGATGTTACTTTTTCTAAAGTCTTGCATATTTTTTATATTATTATAGTTATATTCTTTTTTAAAAAAAAATTATAAGATAATATTATTTATTTTATACTTCTTAAAAAATATACAATATAGTTATATAATTAAAAATATATATTTATATTACTTTTATTTAATATTTTGTTTTTATAAAAAATATTAAAATAAAAACATTTTTTAAAAAAATATTTTATATTTTTAATAAGATTTTATAAATATTACGTTATAATTTTGAAGAGAATGAGTATATTATATTATACTGACAAAATTTATATAATTCAAATATTATTAACTTTTTTTATAATCATTTATCTTCATTCAAAACAGATCTGAATCAGCGAACAATTTCAGCCATTTTATTACATAATTTATAATCTCCAATCATTGAAACATGCAAAACTTTTATGTTGAACATAAAATTTTTAAAAAATAGCAACTTCTTATTTTGGCACCAAAAAAAAGTAGCAAATTCATAATTTAGACGCTGCTCACGGACTAGATTCCACTCAGTTTTATTTTTATTTATTGCTTTGAAGCTGTCTCCGGACTAATGCAGTGTAAAAACCATCCTTGCTGAGAAGTTCTTCATGAGGGCCACTCTCAACTATTTGACCATCAGAAACAACTGCTACTGTATCAGCGCTTTTAACTGTTGATAGCCTGTGAGCAATGACTAGAACTGTCCTTCCCTTCATCAGAGAATCCATGGCATCCTGCACAACATCATTACGTTATAATTCGTTAGTTTTAAGAATCATGTTCCATGGAAATGGACCAAAAAGGATGTCAAGTTACCTGTACTAGGTATTCGCTTTCAGCATCCAGGGCACTCGTGGCTTCATCAAGAAGTAGAATCCTAGGATTCATAAGCACTGCTCTAGCAATTGCTATTCTCTGTTTCTGTCCACCTGAGAGTCTTACTCCACGTTCTCCAACATGGGTCTGATACTTTTCTGGGAATTTCGATATAAATTCATGGGCATTGGCCATTTTCTGCATCCAAATATCCATACACACAATGGGAGAGTCAAAGTTAGGGAGAGAGTTTATGCCTAATTGAAGAATGAGGATATCAGTTGAATCTTACAGCTGCATTTTCTATGTCCAAATCATCAACTTTGCCATCTAATCCATAAGCTATGTTCTCCGCTATGGAACAGCTGAAAAGTGTCGGCTCCTGACTCACTATGCTGACCTGAAAATCAAGGCCCAAATTGCAGATTAAACTAAACACTAAGAACCAGACAAGTAATGATCTAGATACCTTTCCGTGTAGGTGTTTATGGGATATTTCCACCAGCGGAACCCCATTCAGCAGAATCTTTCCCTTCACTGGGTCATAAAATCTTTCAATCAAGTTTGCAATTGTAGTCTGCAGAAAATAAGTAAGTCATATATAATCGGCATAATATTTATTCCTTTGTTCATCTCTGCCTTTCTTTCTATGCTTCAGTTGTTGCACTATCAAGGTCCTTGTTATAAAACTTAGAACATAGAAAGGAAGGAAAAAGAAACGAGAAAATCACCAATATATAGAAATGATAAGGATTTCAGTCATTTTACCTTACCACCACCACTTGGTCCAACAAGAGCAACCTTTGAACCAGGCCGCAGTTTCAATGTAATTCCCTGTAAAATGGAGTGTGTTTGTGTATATGCATATTGATGATTTACCAGTGAATATCATTATGTTATGTACAACCAGAAGAGAGAACTAAAAGTGAACTCTCACCTTTAGTATTGTATGATTAGGGCGTGAAGGATAAGCAAACCAGACATCATCAAGTTCCAGTTCACCATCTTGCAGTTGATCACTGCAGTAATACACACATTTCAGCACAAGGAATTGAAAAGGCGAAACTCTAAGTGCATGTTTAGTATTAACTGACCCCAGAGGACACTTATTTCCTGACTTAGGCATGGAGGAGACACGATCCATAAGTTGAAATACCCGTCTGCTAGCACCTGCAGCTTTCATAACCACTGTGTACAATGATGATAGACCAGATACAGCAGATCCAACTGCAAGTGAAGTAATTGATTTAGTCAACTTAAAATATTCTCATTCATATCTCAATTTGGTTCACTTTTCATTGACATGTAGAGTGTGAAAACAGAAGATGGAAAGCCCACCTGTGAGGCTATAAAGAATGAAAGATGTGAAGTCACCAGATGACATAGAACCCTTAATTGTCAAATTTGCTCCATATAGAACAACTGCGATAACTGATAGAGTAGATGCAGCATTAAGGGTACCAGAAAATAGCCCACCCAGTCTCTGCATCAGTATCACGCCAAGCAGCTAATACCAAATTGCAAGGCCTAGTGTGTATATATATACAGGCACAAGAACTAGTTATATAATAACTCACGGATTGTATAAGAGCAAGCTGAAGTGTCTCATCCAGTTTCTTAAAGTAGCGCGATATTTCGTATTCTTCTCGGGCAAAAGATCTTACTGTTCTTATACCACCAAAAGATTCCTGAGAAACAAAAGCATTATTATCTGTATAAATCTCTTTTCTTATGATACTTATAAAACTTTACTTTTCCTTGATTTTGATAATTTAGATAACATACCTCGGCAACTGAAGCAGCACCTGCAGCAGCATCTTGAATTTTATGAGAAAGTCCACGCACGAAGCGGCCAAATCTATGTACAGCAACAGATATAGCAGGCACAACAGCCAGAGCCAACACTGGAAGGGTGTCATCAAATGAAAAAGAGTGAAATTGGGTGTTATCCAACCAAAGCCAACATTATAATTGCTGTCACCAGGTAAAGGTTCTTCAACTTTCAATTACTCACAGGTTAATTTCCACGATGTTGCAAACATGTAGCCAATACCAATAAATGCAGTTGATAAATGTGTCAGAGCATCAGAAAGATTTTGAGTTGCTGCACTTCTTAAGATCCAAGTATCTTCAGATAGCCTGCTTAGGAGTTCTCCAGTTTGAGTGACATCAAAAAAGGCTATCTCCTGCAAATTCGTCATCCATAATAAACAAGCTCTCATTAAGCTTACAGATTTCTATTCTCGAAGTTACAGTGTAGGACTTGTGCTAATCTTTCTGACCTGGTGCATGAGGTGACTAAACAGTTCCTTTCTCAAGCGATTAATTACCATGTTACTAGTAGTGGAAAAAAGCCAAGTTCGAAGTGCTGTGCAAACTGAGCTGAAATCATGAGAAAAACACACTGAAACATTCAGGTCCAAGAAAACATGTAACAGATCAATCCGAAAACAGTTAAGCTAGCAAGGAATAAGGATCCTACCCAACAACAACAATCAGAAATATACTTAGTATAGTGTTCTGAACAGCATCCAAAGCTTCAGCTTTCTCCTGAGGAGTTTGAATATCTCCCGAGACAATGTCAATTATCTTGCCACTAAATTTTGGCTGCACCAAACCAAGGAACAACTCCATGCTCATTAGACAGCAGCAACAAATATAAAGAGAAAGAATTGCGGAGATTAATTGAAAATGATTCATACAATTAAAACATTTGTTGTGGATGCAACCAACAGAGCTATCGTCGCAATTGTCAACGTCCCAGCCTCAGACTTTGCCTGCGTTTAAGGACATGTTCGAAAACTCTAAACCTACATTACTCTTCAAAGTAACATGGCCAAGTATAAGTACTTACAAGCGAAAGCACCCGACAAAATCCCACATTTGCCGCCTGATCATTTTTCAAACATGAAGTGAGCAAATGGTACATTTGAATCAGATGCTATATAAATGTACGTAGAATGATTACCGGCACTGCATAACCATGTTCAAGGTCTGTTAGTGTTAGACTTGAAGTTTCATCTCTCTGTCCCTGTTCCTGCAGAATGGAAAAAATAATTGGAATATAAGGAAGTCTGCCGTATATCTAAAATCTTATTTGCAGTTTTCTTTGTCCTAGGAAATGCATGATTATATTATATTGAGACATGATGGGTAGTTTCATGATTAATAGGTCAGAAGTTGAGTTACCCTGCTCTGTAAGAGAGGAGCTCTTGCGCTTTTTAAACCTGGCATCCTTGAGATTTAAGAATCAGAAAGTTCTGTTTTGAGTTCAACAAATGCAGATGGAGAAGGTGCAAATATATACCAGCAAAAAGTCAAGAGTCTCAGGCTTTCACCTACCCTTTTTATGTTATTATTATTGAATATTGATTCATATTATTTATAATATTTTGTTAACTAATGGAGACCACGAGAGATTATTAGTGGAGACAAAGAAGCAGTGGTTGGGTTTGGCTCAATTACAGGGCAATTCTTTCTAGTAAACTAGGGGAGAATTTTTGTATCCTAGCATATCACTTTCTTAAAGAAGGAAGAAAAAGGTCTCTATCCGACTATTAAAATGGAATTGATCACCTTTTCTTTTCTTGGAGGACAAGGACCAAATTTTTTAAGCTAAAGCAGACGTTCCTGTATTTTTTAAGAAGACTTGAGGAAAATTAATTCGAGTTTTCTAGCTGACTCCGTCAATGCGAGTCACAGCCTCAAGCAAGAAAATAAAAATAAAAACATGAATAAAACCCAACTTATTTAGTTTGAATTCGCACGGCCCCCCTAAAAAAAGTTTTTTTTGACAAAAGAAAATAATAATTTGACTAAAAAAATAAAGTTGACTACCTCAAAAATAAAAGGCTAAAATAACTCTTAAAATTGAAGTATAAATAATTTTTGAATTATCAACTCAAGGTGAGAATAATAAGAAACTGAGAATATAAGATAAAATTGAAAATATGTTAGATGACAATAACTGTTTATATATTTTGTGTTATGTTTTAAATTAAAATTTTAGTATATTATTTTTAATATAATTGTTGGTGGGCGGACCCAGCAAAGAGGGCGTATTGTCCCCAGAGACTAAGGTTGTTAATGAGGACAAGCCTCGAACCTGGGATCTTGAGGTTTTGTCCTCTGTGGTTAGTGGGTAACCACTAGACCAGGAGGCGCCTCTTGGTCTAATGGTTACCCACTAACCACAGAGGACAAAACTTCAAGATCCTGGGTTCGAGGCCTGCCCTCATCAACAACCCTAATCTCTGGGGATAATACGCTCTCTTGGCTGAGTCCGCCCATCAACAATAATAATTTTCATTTTGTATAGGAAAATTATTATTCTTTTATCCAATCAACATATTTCGAAGACATATTTGATGATATCAACTCCAAATCCAAACTTATTAAATTTGTCTCATCATCAAATCATTTAGCCTCCGAAATTGCGGCAATTGGTTATTGGATTGTTATTTGTTCTAGGTGGATAGTGCGTAAATAGAAAGGAGAGTTAAGTTGGAGCATCAATTTTGTTATGGTTGTTTTTTTCTTTATTTATTTATAGCAAAAAAGAAAAATTTACTACAACGATGACATCTTTATTATAAGTTACTTTATTTATAATAATTTAAGTAAAAGATAAAATAAAGTGAAATAACTTTTCTTTATAAAATCATTCAACTTTTGAAAAAGAATTTTTGGGTGTGATTCTTTTTTATTTTATCTGTTATTTTATCTTTTATTTTTTTCTTCATCCAAACAAGAGAAGATTTTCTCTCCTACTTTTCTCTCAATCCAAACATAATGTTAGTGTTCTATTAAGTTAACGTTTTGATTTATTGAATCCAACCACAATTTAAATTTACAAAATAAGAAGGTAGTTCTAAGCTTTACTTTTTCTCCCATCTTGCATATTTATGATATTGTTATACACTATGTCATTATAATATACTGACACAAAGTTTTAGCAACTTCGTCTTCGGACTAGATTCCACTTAGTTTTAATTTTATTCATTGCTCTGAAGCTGTCTTCGGACTAATGCAGTGTAGAAACCATTCTTGCTGAGAAGTTCTTCATGACTTCCACTCTCAACTATTTGACCATCAGAAACCACTGCTACAGTATCAGCGCTTTTAACAGTTGATAGCCTGTGAGCAATGACTAGAACTGTCCTTCCCTTCATCAGAGAATCCATGGCATCCTGCATGACAGCATTACATTATAATTCGTTGGTTTTAATTTAAGAAATATGTTCCATGGAAATGGACCAAAAAGGATGTCAAGTTACCTGTACTAGGTATTCGCTTTCAGCATCCAGGGCACTAGTGGCTTCATCAAGAAGCAGAATCCTTGGATTCATAAGCACTGCTCTAGCAATTGCTATTCTCTGTTTCTGTCCTCCTGAAAGTCTTACTCCACGTTCTCCAACATGGGTCTGATACTTTTCTGGGAATTTAGATATAAATTCGTGGGCATTGGCCATTTTCTGCATTCAAATATCCATGCCCATAATGGGAGAGTCGAAGTTAGGGAGAGATCACAGAGTTTATGCTAATTGAAGGATGAGGATATCTGTTGAGTCTTACAGCTGCATTTTCTATATCCAAATCATCAATTTTACTATCAAATCCATAAGCTATGTTCTCCGCAATGGAACAGTTGAAGAGTGTTGGCTCCTGACTCACTATGCTGATCTGAAAATCAAGGCCCAAATTATCAAAACTATGAAAGGAATTACAATCCGCAGATTAAATTAAAACACTAAAAACCAGACAAGTAATGATCTAGATACCTTTCTGTGTAGATGTTTATGGGATATTTCCACCAGAGGAACCCCATTCAGCAGAATCTTTCCGTTCACTGGATCATAAAATCTTTCAATCAAGTTTGCAATTGTAGTCTGCAGAATATAAGTAAGTCATATATAATCTGCATGACATGCACTATCTAGGTCCTTTTTATAAAACTTAGAACATAGAAAGGAAGGAAAAAGAAAGAGAAAATCACCAATATATAGCAATGATAAGGATTTTTGTCATTTTACCTTACCACCACCACTTGGTCCAACAATAGCAACCTTTGAACCAGGCCGCAGTTTTAGTGTAATTCCCTGTAAAACGGAGTGTGTTTGTGTGTATGTGCATATTGATGATTTACCAGTGAATATCATTATGTTATGTACAACCAGAAGAGAGAACTAAAAGTGAACTCTCACCTTTAGTATTGTATGATTAGGGCGTGAGGGATAAGCAAACCAGACATCATCAAGTTCCACTTCACCGTCTTGAACTTGATCACTACAGTAATACACATTTCAACACAAAAGAATTGAAAAGGCGAAACTCTAAGTGCATGCTTATTGAAATGGTGACTTTTCAGTTTCATTAAGAGAAATTAAGACACTAAATTAGGAAATCAACTGACCCCAGAGGACACTTATTCCCTGACTTGGGCATGGAGGAGACACGATCCATAAGTTGAAATACCCGTCTGCTGGCACCTACAGCTCTCATGGCCACTGTATACAATGATGATAGACCAGATACAGCAGATCCAACTGCAAGTGAAGTAAAATATATATTATCATCCATATTAATATTGACCCTCAATTTGATTCACTTTTCATTGACTTGTCAGAAGGAGGAACCCACCTGTGAGGCTATAAAGAATGAAAGATGTAAGGTCACCCGATGACATGGAACCCTTGATTGTCAAATTTGCTCCATATATAACAACTGCTATAACTGATAGAGTAGATGCAGCATTAAAGGCACCAGAAAATAGCGCAGACACTTTCTGCATCAGTAACACACCAAATACCTAATATCAAATTGCAAGGCCTAGTGTGTATATATAGACACAAGGACTAGTTATAGAACTCACAGATTGTCTAAGAGCAAGCTGAAGTGTCTCATCCAGTTGCTTACAGTAGCGTGATATTTCATATTCTTCTTGGGCAAAAGATCTTACTGTTCTTATAGCACCAAAAGATTCCTAAGAAACAAAAAGCATCATCTTGATTAGTTGAGATTACCATCTTGATTTTGATAATGTAGATGCCATACCTCGGCGACTGAAGAAGCTCTTGCACCAGCATCTTGAGTTTTATGAGAAAGTTCACGCACGAAGCGGCCAAATTTATGTACAGCAACAGATATAGCAGGCACAATAGACAGAGCCAACACTGGAAGGGTGTCATCAAATGAAAAAGAATGAAATTGGGTATTATCAAGCCAAAGCCAACATTATAATTGCTGTCACCAGGTAAAGGTTCTTCAACTTTCAATTACTCACAGGTTAATTTCCACGATGTTGCAAACATGTAGCCAATACCAATAAATGTAGTTGATAAATCTGTCAGAGCAGCAGAAAGACTATGAGTTGCTGCATCTTTTATGATCCAAGTATCTTCAGATAGCCTGCTTAGAAGCTCCCCAGTTTTAGTGACATCAAAAAAGGCTATCTCCTGCAAACCGTCATCCATAATAAACAAGCTCTCATTAATTTCTAAGGCAAAAAAAAGTATAACTACAAGCTTTGAAGCATACAGATTTCTATTCTCCAAGTTATCTCAAGTAACACAAACAAAGGGAATTTACAGACTAGGACTTATGCTAATCTTTCTAACCTGGTGCATGAGTTGACTAAAAAGTTTCTTTCTCAAGCGAGTAATAACCATGTTACTAGCAATATCAAAAAGCCAACTTTCAAGTGCTGTGCAAACTGAGCTGAAATCATGAGAAAAAAAAAATTCATGTCCAAGAAAACATGTAACATATCAAACCAAAAAATAATAGTTAAAGCTAGCAAGGATCCTACCCAACAACAACAGTCAGAAAGATACTTAGCATAGTGTTCTGGACAGCATCCAAAGCTTTAGCTTTCTCTTGAGGAGTTTGGATATCTCCTGAGACAATGTCAATTATCTTGCCACTAAATCTTGGCTTCACCAAACCAAGGAACAACTCTATGCTCATTAGAAATTAGCAACAAATATAAAGAGAAAGAATGTGGGAGATTAATTGAAAATGATGCATACAATTAAAACATTTGTTGTGGATGCAACCAACAGAGCTATCGTCGCAATTACCAACTTCCCAGCCTCGGGCTTTGCCTGCGTTTAAGGATATGTTAGAAAACTCTATAAAGCTACATTACTCTTCAAAGTAACATGGCCAAACATAAGTACTTACAAGTGACAGCACCCGACAAAATCCCACATTTGCCGCCTGATCATATTTCAAACATGAAGTGAGAAAATGGTACCTTTGAATAAGATACTACATAAATGTAAGTCGAATGATTACCGGTGCTGCATAACCATGTTCCAGGTCTGTTAGACATGAGGCATCATCTTTCTGTCCCTGTTCCTGCAGATTGCCAAAAATAATTGGAATATAAGGAACTCTGCTGTATATCTAAAATCTGTTTTTTTTTTTTTTTCCTTCCTAGGAAATGCATGATTATATTGACACATGATGGGGCAGTTTCAGGAAACTCAGAAATGATTAATAGTTCAGAAGTTGAGTTACTTTGCTCTGTAAGAGAGGAGCCGTTGCACTTGTTGAATCTGGCATACTTGAGACTTTAAGAAGCAGCTAGTTTTTGAGTTCAACAAATGCGGATGGGAGAAGGGGCAAATATATATTTCAGTTCTCAGGCTTTCAGCTACCCTTTTTATGTCATATATTGAAAATTGATTTTATTATTTATTTATAATATATTTCGTTAACAAATGGAGACCAGAGAGATACCATTGGTGGAGTTATGTCACTATTGAATATTGAATATTTTGTTAACTAATGGAGAACGGAGAGATACCATTGGTGGAGACATGGACGTATTGGTTGGGTTTAGCTCAATTACACGGCAATTCTTTATAGTAAACTAGGAGAGGATTTTTGTATCCTACCACATAAAAAAGGAAAAATGGTCTCTATCTATCTGACTAGGTGAAAATGGAATTGGTCACCTTTTCTTGGAGAACAAGGAACAAATTTTTTAAGCTAAATCAGACATTTCTTTGTTTATTAAGAATACTTGGAGGAAAATTAGGAGTTTACTTGCTGACCCGTCAATGGGGTCACAGCCTCGGGTTGAGAGTGTTGTCCCCAATAAACTATGGTGCCACGAAAGTTTCTCACAACCCAAACAAGAAAATAAAAAACAAAAACACGAACAAATTTTCCGAACTAAACCCAACTTATTTAGTTTGGACTCATACGGTAATGTCAGTCAGTGACTATTGAATATAGAATATTTTGTTAACTAATGGAGAACGGAGAGATACCATTGGTGGAGACATAGACGTATTGGTTGGGTTTAGCTCAATTACAGGGCAATTCTTTATAGTAAACTAGGGGAGAATTTTTGTATCCTACCACATAAAGAAAGGAAAAAAGGTCTCTGATGTGGGCCAGCTCGTTGCAGACCATTAAGCAGGTCTTGACTGCCCAGGTCCATATAAATGAGCCCATGGCAACCAAACCATTTAGAACTCTTTGGGCGGGCCAATGCAGCCCAACCCGACATCCAGTAAACCCGCGATTGAGCCTATATAAAGAAGAGAAATTATACCCATTGGGGGAGGATCTTATTCTGACCGGGCATAACCCACACAACAGTCTCTATCTATCTGACTAGGTGAAAATGGAATTGGTCACCTTTTCATGGAGAACAAGGAACAATTTTTTTAAGCTAAATCAGACACTTCTTTGTTTATTAAGAACACTTGGAGAAAAATTAGGAGTTTACTTGCTGACCCGTCAGTGGGGTCACAGCCTCGGGTTGAGAGTGTTGTCCCCAGTAAACTATGGTGTCACGAAAGTTTCCCACAACCCAAACAAGAAAATAAAAAACAAAAACACGAACAAATTTTCCGAACTAAACCCAACTTATTTAGTTTGGACTCATGCGGTAATGTCGGTCAGCCAAAAAATGTTTATTCTACAAGAGAAATTAATAATCGGATTGAAAAGACAAAGTTTTTCACTTTAAAAATAAAAATTTAAAATGAGAAGAGAACAGCAATGAACTATGAAAATAAAATAATTCATTTTTATTATTTTTCCATAAACGTGACGTTCAGACATGAGGCCTGATTAGATTGGTATGATCATGAAATCATTCAGCTTTTGAAGTTGCGGCGTTATTGGTTCTAGGTGGATAGTGCGTGAAGAGAAAGGAAAGTTAAGTTGGAGGGAGTGGAGGCTGGGGCCCCCACATGCAGAGAGCAAAAAAATAGACTCAATTGGAGTATTTTGTTTGTTTCACTTCAACCACGCCGTCCACTATACAGGAATCTTGCAGTCGTACCGTTTTAATGGAAATTGAATTGACCTTGTGATCATGATAACAGCATTCACTGGGATTTTGGCGGCACCATAACTCACCCAGTCATTTGCACCACGTGTCGGATTCGTGTTGCGTCACATGTACATTCAAGATTAAACCTTTCCCTGGAGAGGTGGCCTGTGCTGTATGCGACACGTCACCAGAGCTTTATCGACGGCAAAGATTTTCTTATTTTCTTGGGCCTCTACCGACGCCCGCGCACACCACTCCGATTTATTCTCGTGAAAAAGAAAAGCTGCTTAAAATGAATGGGAAGGTCAGGTGAAGGTAAATATTTGCTCATTTGGCTCTTTAGATAAGAAAAAGAATCGAAAAAGCAAGGCACCACGAGAGGCAAGCAACAGCCCCATAAATATCTCCCTCCTTCCTTCTATGTAGCAGCATTGGCCAATGGCCAGCCGGTACTCTGTAATATTTTATTACTTTTAATAACAATAATAATAAATATATATATGTAGAACCCTCGTTCAAAGTTGCCAAGCCGGTCACCACGGTCCTCTCTCTGTATATAAGAGCATATTTAATGGGTTGTATAGAAAAACATAGAAGAGAGAGAGGATGAGGTGGAGGAGAGAGAAAAAAGAAGAGTTGTAAGTATAAGTGATTATGTTTTATATTGTTTATGGGACTTACAATATTTTTTTTGTATTTTTTAAGAAGAAAAAGAAAGTTTTATAAAGTAAAAGAGGTAATTATAGAATCTATTTAAATTTTTTTTAGAGTTATATGAGTAAAAAAAAATTATATAAATTATATAAAGTGATGTGTCATATTCATTAAAATAATATAAATAATTATATAAGTGTCAGTCGCACTCTTCGTCTTCTGCAAAACCACTGCCTTTTCTGTTTTCCTCACCGTTAAACATTCTCGTTCACTGCTTCGACGTCCTTTAGCTCCCTCTAACATAATTCTCCGCTTCCTCGCCTCAGTCTTTCATTCTCATTTCTAGTTATATATTCAACTAGAGCAAGAAGATTATAACGAGCAGAATGTCACCGGAATTGTACTCTCTGTTTCTTCCCCGAACTGCTTCGTCAACCATAGTCACCTCTGATGTCATTCTCGGTTTTATCCTCTTAGTTTCGGTGTTCGGTTACTGGATCGTTCCGGGTGGCTTGGCTTGGGCTTTGTCCAAGTTCCGGGTTCAATTTGAGGACCGCACCGCCATTCCTGGACCTTCGGGTCTGCCTGTCCTTGGCTTAGTTTTAGCTTTCGCGGGAACTTCGACTCACGGGGTCCTTGCTAAGCTTGCTCGAGTACTCAACGCGACATCCTTAATGGCATTCTCGGTTGGGTTTACTCGTTTCATTATCTCGAGCCAACCTGATACGGCTAAAGAGATTTTAAACAGTTCCGCTTTCGCAGATCGACCCATTAAGGAATCCGCTTACGAGCTCCTCTTCCACCGAGCCATGGGGTTCGCTCCATTCGGAGAGTACTGGAGGAATCTGAGGAGGATTTCGGCTGTCCATCTCTTCTCTCCCAAGATAATTGCTTCCTTCGCCGAGTTCCGGAGCAGAGTTGGGCTCCAAATGGTGGGTGAAATCAGGGATTTGATGGAGCAAAATGGTGAGGTTAAGGTAAGGAAAGTGTTGCATTTTGGGTCTCTAAACAACGTGATGATGAGTGTGTTTGGGAGGAGTTACGAGTTTGGTCAGAGCTGTGGGAGTGATGCGGTTGAGCTTGAGGAGTTGGTTAGTGAAGGGTATGATTTACTTGGGATTTTCAATTGGAGTGACCATTTTCCACTACTGGGTTTGCTGGATTTACAAGGTGTGAGGAGAAGGTGCAAAAAACTGGTAGCAAAGGTCAATGTTTTCGTTCGGAAAATCATACTGGAGCATAGGATGAGAAGGGCTCAATGTGAAGTGATGGATGAAAGCTCTGGTGATTTTGTTGATCAGCTGTTGGATCTCGAGGAAGAGAGCAGGCTCAATGACTCTGATATGGTTGCTGTTTTATGGGTAAGTTTTTTCTTTATCACATTTTTGTGGAGTTACACCGGTTCTAAATAATTTTTGTGCGTTACTTACTCACACAGACAGCCGGGAGATATTCCTTTCCTCTAACAAGCTTAAATTCCTTTGGCATGATCATTCACATTTATTTGGATTTTAATGACTGAAGCCAAATTCATTTTTATAGCAGTTGTTTACGAAACATATTTTACTGAAAAATAATTTCGGAGTTGGAAGATCATTCGCCTTAGCTTGCATGAGCTTTGTATTTATTGTTTTTTACTGCAGAGTAGCAAAACCAACATTTAATGTGTTCTTTCTCTCACCGGTAAGGTCGTTTTTTTTTTTTTTTTTTTTTCTGCAAAAGGAAAAGATAAGGAGTATGATTGGCTAGAAAGAATCTAATTTTCTGCAACTCTGCTCTTGTTTTTAAATAATTCCAATGTATAGTCTAGTTTTCTGGTGCCCTCTTTCTGTCTTCCACTGTTATCGGTTTTAATTCTCATCTAAATCTACTTTGCCCTTATATTTTATCTCTAACATACGTAATCAAACAATGACAAGGGATGATGCATTTGCAGGAAATGATCTTCAGGGGGACAGACACAGTTGCAATCCTTCTAGAATGGATTCTTGCCAGAATGATTCTGCACCCAGAAATCCAAGCCAAAGCACAGTGTGAAATTGATTCCGTTGTTGGCTCTGGGCGCTCTGTCTGTGATCTTGACATTCCCAACCTTCCATATCTCCGTGCCATAGTGAAGGAAACCTTGAGGATGCACCCACCAGGTCCACTCCTTTCCTGGGCAAGGCTTGCTATCCATGACACCCACATAGGCCACCATTTCATTCCAGCAGGCACCACTGCCATGGTCAACATGTGGGCTATAACTCACGACAAACAGGTCTGGTCTAACCCAGAAGAATTCAAACCAGAGCGTTTTATTCAGGAAGACATAGCAATTATGGGTTCTGATCTTAGGTTGGCGCCTTTTGGTTCTGGAAGAAGGGTTTGTCCTGGGAAAGCCATGGGCTTGGCTACCGTTGAGCTTTGGCTTGCTCAGTTGCTGCAAGCCTTCAAATGGATGCCCTCTGATTCTGGTGTGGACTTGTCTGAGTGCTTGAAGCTCTCTCTCGAGATGAAACACGCTCTCCTCTCCAAGCCTATTCCAAGGGTCGCATGAAGAATGAACGATCTGATCAATCCCTTGATCGGTTTGTGTAGCCAGCTGATTCATCCAACCCATCATTTCCACGTCTCTCAATGAGCTAGTTCATTTATAAATCTGTTTAATTTGTCTTGTTTGGCTTTGAAAGCATTCTTCATTAATGTTCATGTCAGCTTGGCATACTTCTTCCACAAACCCTTTTTATCTTTTACATTTTGATGTAATCAAAGTTCCTTCTGTTACTAATATTACATTATGACCAAGTTCGCATGTTAATTTCTAGTTTAAATTGAAATTAAGTTCAGTTGCACGCGTCATCTCTATGTCTATGATTTCGAGTACTTCTCACTCATAAATTAAACTAAATCTAATTGTTAAATTAATTATAATCGAAGTTACCTTGAACTGCATGCCTTAATTTTACACTCGATCATCTAATCTGTAAAGAATCTTTTCTGTGCACTATTCATGAATAATTTACGTGAAAGTTAATTTTGTCATCTTGTAAAAAAAGGTACCCTCTCTTTTTTTTCTTTTTTCTTTTTTTAACTTTTCATTTCCTTTAGGTCGCTAGAAAGGAACAGTTGCATGCAGGTTGATTTCAACTCTCATCTACGTAAAGGAAAGACATGATTTTTATCTGTCCCTAAAAGAGAATGGCATATATCTTACTGGATACAGTTTGGAGTAAAAGATGGGAAAAAGATCATAAAGAGCACCAAAGGAGAAAGGAAATAACCATCTCCCATGCAATAATCTACTTTACTTTTCAAATACAATAAGCCAGCCCATATTCTATCTCATAGTACTCTATTAGTCAAAAAGTAATCAAATAGATTTTAAGACAACATATTGACTTCTTCGTTGCATGCATGATTTCATCTTCAGCCCTCTTTCATTAATTTTGTAATAGAGTTAGAAAGGTTTGGTGAGTAATCAAGTTTCTGACTTAATTCCTTGAGCGCTTAAGTCTAATGCGTATAATGGTAAAAGAAATTCGAGTAATATACAAAAAGTTTAAGGTTAAATTTTCTTGTCTAATAACAAAAATTAAAAATTCCTCGATAGCTTTTGTTTTTGAAAATATAATGAAAGATCAAACTGGCTATAAAAATAAAAACTATGCCTAAAATCGTCACAGATTATAATTATAACTACCACACACTAATAATTAATCTGTCATGGAATGTGCACATTCTTCTTCCCTTTCTTAGATATTTGGGCCTACACATGTAACAATTAAATAGTACGTTGCTAGTATTTATTTATTTGGTAGCTAAAGCTTAAAAATTTGGTCTCATAGGAATACTGGTAGAGGCCCAATAAGGAGTTTGATTCATTCTATATACGATGAATCGTATACTATACTATACTATAACAATAATAGGGTTTTATCTTCTTATTTACAGCTAGCACAGTTTCTCTCAAAATTCCTTCTGGCTATTTTTGGTAAGATAACTTATAGGAATCAACAAAACAAAGCATGGATTGAGATATGCTTAATTGGGACCATTTTGCGAATTAGCCATTGGATTATTTTTCTCCACATTCCCCTTAAAAACAAAAGGAAAGTGGGCTGCAGCATGCACGATGAACTTTATTAAGGCTGTCCTGCCAATATATATTGATGATGATTTGCATTATTCACATTCACGATGATGTATAGCTTTTTGATTGGGAAGTGTGGACAGAAGAAGGTGGAATGATAGATTAATTGTACGTCCTTTTCTCTCTGGTTTAATTTTATCTCTGCACACAGCAATCATAAAGCTTAATGATTGTATATGGCCTTCTATATCGACTTAATTTGTCAGATCCAATCCAGTCCTTCTCAACCAGAATACATATTTCACCACATAAACTATAAACTTTGCTTGTAAAAGCTTTGCTCCTTTCCACCTATAAAGAAAGATGCAACATGGGATTTGAAAATCCAAAAAAATTATCAATATTTGCACTTTCTTATTTGTTTATTTATTTATCTCTGCATCGAATGCTCTTATCAACTTGCTTTGAGACCTTCTTTTCTTTTCAACTGATATATTCTTTCCCATGCAGTCACTCTCCAAATATTCCTTTTCTCAACTCTCACCCGCTACCATCCATCATCAACTTGTGGATCTCCAGCCAAAGTGCAAGACAATGATAGGGTTGTGTCTGCATATATCTCTAGTGAGGATTGGCATATATTCCTTATCAACTTCAATAATTCATGCTGAGTTAATTCTTAGCACCGTACGTAGTGTATAAAATCTCACTAATTTAGCTTATACATATACGGTAATTAATGATTAAATATCTAAGTGTATATATATCTAGAAAAGTTATTTTCCTCCCAAGATTAATAAACCTTCAGTATCAAATAAGCTGTATATAGCAGCTATGTATGATCTTTGCTATCGATACCTGGTGTTGTTACTGGTCTTATTCTGTCAAAAAAGTTTAAATTTGGATTCCAGGGTTTTGCTCGCAAAAACAAGTTAGATAATTAAACAGAATTTAGATTCTAATAAATCAATACAGTTTTCTAATTATAAGTGTGTCAAAGAGACATATATAGTAAATAAAGATGTCCAACATAAATACAACTCTCTCGTACGTAGTATAATGCATATGCTTCTTAATTTTTAACATTTTGTTTCCTTTTACTCAACCTTTCAAACCTACATATCAAGATGCTTCTACATTCTATGTCACTGACTGATTTGCCATTAAAAAAACTCAAAGAATTCTGATCAAATTAGAGGAAAGCTTGTGTTTGAAGTATAACTATATATAAAAAGTAAACCTATATTCTTAATCAATATATCCCTTTCAAAGGTAAAATCTAGCTAGAGACTAGAGTTCAAATAATTCTCAAATTCCAGAGCCATTTGTGCAAGTGTGCTCCTATCATTTGAAAAGAAAGAAATGGACAAAAGAAGGATTAAAAAACCTGCGCCGCCTGCTCAACTATGAATAAGTTAGGGTTTCTTGGAAGCCATATACAGATATTGAAGCATATGAACGAATGATCATCCTCCGCCATGCATCAACTCTACCCTTAAATTATTTGAAAAATTAATTTCCACATTAATTATGTGGTACTATTATATTATATTAATCAAAGGAACCTTATTCTTGAGACTTCCTTGGCCATTCCCATTGCATGCGTATCCATGTGGCAGATTAATTAATAATGTGTGACCATCATGATAGCTTGTTTCATGCTTCTCCAACATGCACAAGTAATTTTAGGACATTAATAATGTAATTCCCCGAGCATGCTCTCCTAAACTATTGGACCGCACAACATACATACGTATGTAACAATCCGTTTGTGATGGATCGAGTCATGATAAATTAATGCTGCCGACGTTAATTAATTATTATTTTAATCCAAGAATCATGACACTTGTTTGGATCTCAGGTTGGGGAGAAACCAATCACTGTTTTGGTATAATTAACTTTGATTTGATTTGATTTGATTTGATGCGTTGTTTAATTCGGCGGCGTCAAGGTTTCTTACTTGAAAACTTTTCATTCCTAAAACAGAATGTGAGTATGATGATTTCATGGATGTGTAAACAGTAACAGCTAAAGATCCTAGCTAGTATGTTTTAACAGCTATTATCATTGGATAGGTCAGAAATTAACCTTAGGAGCTAGGTAGCGGCTGCGTCAGCTGCCTATATTAACCCTAGCTATCACGCGTATATGTACCAAACCCTTTTGATTTATGTATGTACTGTTAATTTTGTTTCATGGGGAGTCTCGGCTGACGACATTTTTGTTGTAAAAACTGGTTTGCCAATACTAAAGTAGTAAAAATAAAGTATGAAACTATATGACAGTTGGTTAAAATAATTTGTTACTTAGTTATATTAACAATATATAACAAAGAGAACTATGTACACAACACGTAATAATACAATTAGAACGTTGGGAGTGTTTGCTTTAGCTTCGCGTAAAGGTATTCATATTTTGTATATTATAATGAATGTTATTCACATGCTAAATTTAAAAAGGTTGAACACGTACAAATTGAGCGTTTTCATTCATGACATTAAATGACTCATAAACAAAAATTGGGTAATTGAGTTTCATTATATTTTTCGTAAAATCAACTTCTATACTAATCGCATTGCTAAAGAAGCAGTCAATGATAGCTCCAATTTTATAATTCTGAAACAGCCCCGTAGTGTCTATCAGCTAATATTGTAGTTGATATTTCTGGTGTTTCTTTTGTTAGATGGCAGTATTTTTGTTTATTTTTTTTTACACAAAAAAAAAATACATAACGAATATTCTGTTTGAGATTTCAAACTAATTTCAATTATATATATAACAATTACATGGAGAACACTTTTTTTTTTGGTTTACTCCCTTATCAATATGGTTTACTAAAAGTTGCCTAATCAAATGAGATTTTTCTGAGAAAAAAAAAAGAATATATTTTTTTAATGAAAAGCAAGGAAACTTATTATTTACAAAGAGAAAATGAAAATTTGAAACCAATAAAATAAAATGAACTAACACCAACATTAAAAATTAATTTCAACAAAGAGAAAAAGTGTTGGAAGGTTAATATTACTACGATGTATAGTTTCTAATTTATTCTGTGAAATTTGATTTGAAAATTTTCAAATAGACCAAAAAAATTACTTATTTTATGAAAGGATTTCTTGTGCTTCAAAATGAGTAAATTGAACTAAAAAAAAAATTAGGAACGTCAAATTATATTATATTCTCCAACTAAGAAATGGGCAGAGTGAAAAAAGAGAGAGAGAACGAATTGGACTACTCCTACAGATGATTTTAATAAAATAGGCTACCTTTTAACAGACAAGCCCATTATGAAGCCCAATGCAATCCACTATTGGGCTATTTTTGTACAAAAAATCCTTAAAAATAAGTTTGGGCTTAACTGAGTCCAACTTCATTTTCCTTAACCCTTCAAGGTCTCTTGTTCATCCCCGCTTCCTTCCCTGAGCAGTCTCCTCTACTGAAAATGCCGCCGTTTCTGTCTCTGCAACTTCGGAGGCTCCTACTTCGATCCCTCTCTTCTTCTCCCTCATGCTCCCCCGTTTCTTCTTCTCTGATTCAACAATGTCGATTAATTCCATCAGAACCCTCTACTAATTTCGCCTCCTTCTTTCGCCATTTTCTACCTATCAACCTTTTCACTCCACCTGGAATTTTCGCTTCTAGACATTTCTCATCGCAACCCTCTGATATCCAAAGCGAAGGCAAACCCGAAGACTCAGATCCAATTGCCCAGTCAATCTCTGCCGAGCTTCTCAAAGACCCGGATTCAGACCCTGTCTCTGTCACCCAGCGTCTCCAACTCAGCTTCTCTCACATCACTCCCACTCCGACGTTAATTCTTCAAACGCTCAATCTGATTCCTGAAGCTGGCCGCACAGTGTTAGGGTTTAACCAATGGTTGATCTCAAACCCTAGTTTCACTCACACTGACGAGACACTCTCGTTTTTCATCAACTTCTTCGGCCGCCGCAAAGATTTCAAGGCGGCCCACGATGTTCTTGTCAGTGGTCGTGGCGTTGCAGGGCCTAAAACCCTGGAATCAGCTATTGATCGGCTTGTGCGAGCTGGTCGCCCCACCCAAGTTGTTTCCTTTTTTGAGAGAATGGAGAAAGATTACGGATTGAAACGTGATCGTGATTCGTTAAAGCTTCTTGTTGAAAAGCTTTGTGAAAAAGGATATGCAAATTATGCTGAGAAAATGGTGAAGAATTTGGCCAACGAGTTCTTTCCTGATGGATCCATATGTTATTTGCTGATTAAGGGTTGGTGTATTGATGGGAAGCTAGATGAAGCTCAAAGGCTTGCTGGGGAGATGTATAGGGGAGGATTTGAGCTTGGAACCACGGCATATAACGCCATGCTTGATTGTATGTGCAAGCTTTGCAGAAAAAAGGACCCTTTTCGTCTTGATTCCGAGGCAGAGAAGATCTTGGTGGATATGGATTATCATGGGTTTCCGAGGAATGTAGAGACCTTTAATGTATTGATAACTAATTTGTGTAAGATTAGGAGGACTGAAGATGCACTGAAGATGTTTCAAAGAATGGGAGAGTGGGGATGCTATCCCAATGAGACCACATTTCTCGTTTTAACTAAAAGTTTGTACCAAGCTGCAAGGTTAGAAGAGGGTGATGAAATGATTGATAGGATGAAATCTGCTGGATATGGTGAAGCTCTGGATAAGAAGGCATACTATGAGTTTTTGAAGATTTTGTGCGGCATTGAAAGAATTGATCATGCTTTGAGTGTTTTTGCCAAGATGAAAGCCGATGAATGTGAGCCTGGGATCAAAACTTATGATTTGTTGATAGGGAAATTGTGTGCACATAATCGTCTTGATAAGGCTAATTCTCTCTTCAATGATGCTCAAAGCAGAGGAGTGCCAGTGATACCCAAAGCATACAAGGTAGAACCAAGGTATATGAAGAAGCCGAAGGTTGTGAAGAGTGAAAAGAAGCGGGAGACATTACCAGAAAAAATGGCTAGGAAAAGAAGACGTCTAAAACAAATTCGATTGAGTTTTGTGAAGAAGCCAAAAAAGATGAAGCGTCGAGCTTTCTAATCTCATTTTCTAGTTTTCATATCCCATTTTTATTCATTGAAAGTTTTGGAATTGTTGATCGAATGGACTTTCAGAAATGTTTGTTCTTTGTCTTAATGTTAGATATAAACTCTAGTAGCATCTTGGAAAATAAATTCTTGTTTTCCTTGTTTGAAATATTCTGCCTCAGGAACTGTCTTATGGTAAACTTATGTACGTTTTGAGCTTCATCAGGTTAATCTTTCAAACCATATCCCGTGACTCAACATCTGGTTTAATATTGAAAGCCCGGTTGGATCAAGTCAGGTTATGACTTTGAGAGTTAACTTTGAACTATTTCGTGCTCGTATGGGAACGAACATTTGTTGTTAGAAAAATTCCAGAAATGGAGGATTTTGAAAACGTTATCTGGGCTGAAACAAGTGTCGCATATAGCTGATCATTACTTGCCGAAGTCAGTGGAGCTTCCCAATTCCCAATCCCGACGGCAACAGCGTTTGAACCATTTTCTTGCCCCAAAGAAAAAAGAATCGTGGTAATACATAAAGAATATTATTAGTTTTGGGCTTTTCTCATCTAATAATATGTTTTAAAAGTAGGACTGCATAAAATTTGGGCTTTTTCTCAGCCCAAAAGAACAAGTTTAGGTTACTTGGGGATGTAGTAATCATCGTGCTGTTGAACCTCTCTGCTTGGGCAACATATTATTATCATTTAGACATATAGCTTATGAAATGAAATTGAAGACCATGAATTGTTTGGCCCCCCAAGAAAAAAGTTAAATCATACAATGGAAACATTCTTATGGAATAATATACAGTGACTTCACTCTGCCGCGTAGTTTCTTTGAAGCAGCAAACCATGTATTTGCTGTCCAACTTTGCAACTAGGATAATCCAACATGCGTAAACAAAAACAAATGTCCACTCCTCTAAAGTATCATTTGCTAAAATAAGAAATATTTTTTATATATAAACAATTATTGATGAAAACTTGTTAGTTGGTGTGTTATCTCAACAATCAATTTGTCAAAAGTTCAGCAGAACGAACCAAATAATTATTGATTAAAAAAATCATAATTCAAATATGTCTTATATTATATAATAAATTTGAATTTTTTTGGATTATTGAAATTATGGGTATTTTAAATAAAAATAGAAATGCAAATTTTCATTTTTTTAAAAAACATTATGGTCTAAGGTATGCACCTTGTTGTATTTCAAAATTAATATTTACGATTAAGAATAAGCATGATTATATTTCTAAAAATATTTACTTTAATTTAAAATTTCTTGGTGGTAAGATTAAGATGCGAGTGGTTAGAAATATCTCTTAGCTTAATCGACAAGATGTGCACGAAATGCACCAGATAATACGCCTCTACTTATTTGCAAGCAGCCACTGACTTCACCTCCCACCGACAGAGATAGAGAGAGAATGCTTTGAATAATGAAAATATTTCACGTTGTGACCCACTCGATTTGCTGTCTTGTTTGATCAATATAATTTATCCTTCCAATACTACCCCTAACTAATTTTAGAATGACTGAGTAGCTCCCTTAAACATAAAAACGTTTCTAAATTTATTGGCACATGACAAAATGGAGATGAACAACGGATTTTGTTGTCTCCTCACGTTAAACTAAACACGTAAAAATAAAAAAGAGAAAAAAATTATTTTCCTAATAGATTATAAAAATATTACATTACGTCATTAATCTAACCAATCTTGAAATATGTGGTACATAACATATATTAATGTAAATATCTTTCTTATTTTGTACCAAAAAAAAAAAAAAACAGCAACTAGATTCTAAAAAAGGAAGGGAGTTTATAAATGTAAACATCTATATTAGCAAACAGTAGAGTGAAAATAAAATAATGTTTGGCAAGTTTATAATAAGGGGTATTTTCGACATTTGGTACCACATGTCTGCATCAGATCTTAACAGATTGTTTACATAAGTATGGAGATTACAGCTAGCTTTGTGACTTTTAACTATAGATTCACTGAAGGACTCAGCTTTGGCATGTGAAGAGAAGGCATTCCTTCCCTCGTTCGCCTCTTGCTTCATCTCCCTCTTAAGTGCAGATCTTGAGGCCTGGTAAAGTTTTCACAGCAACTCTGCACAAACAAATGGAGTATCTATGGTCCTCCATAACTGGATCTGTTGCCCATCGTAGTGGCTTCACCGTCTTACTGGTGTTATTGCTCTCTTGCTGCACATTCACTTCTACAGGTACTGGCACTATTTCTTTAGATTCTCTATGATCTTCCAAGTTTTTACCACTGGGTTCTGTTCTGGCAATTGTCTGGTTTTCTATTCCATTCTCTCAAAATTTGGTTACTTGTTGACTACAGTAGCTATGGATATTCACCCACATTTGCATCACAGAAATTAATATGGTTGGAGCAGTATGTTTTGCATCAAGATTTCATAGTTGGATTTGTCTAGAGCACTCTTTGTTTCAGAATTCTTAAATAGTATTTGACAGATGAAAGAAAGAATTTTTAACTATAAACTTGCTATCTGAGTAGTTGTTTGGGTCTTTGAAATTGAGGATTGCGATGTGAAGTACGATGTTTACCTGGTAGCAGTACAAGTGTAATCAGACTGTGAGAGTCTAAGTTTAAATTTTGTTGCTTGTTTATATAGAAGCTTATGACGCACTTGATCCAACTGGGAATATAACAATCAAATGGGATATCATGAGCTGGACTCCTGACGGCTATGTTGTAAGTAATCAGTACTTTGTTATTGTCAAAAGTACTCTGAGAAAACTTTTTTCAGTTCTAGAAGTCATATTTGAACATAACATGCTGAATTCTTGATCCTTTGTCTGAGCAGGCTGTCGTTACAATGTACAACTTTCAGCAGTATCGCCATATTCAGACACCTGGGTGGACGCTAGGGTGGACATGGGCTAAAAAGGAAGTGATTTGGAGCATGATGGGAGGCCAAACCACAGAGCAAGGGGATTGTTCAAAGTACAAAGGGAGCACTCCACATTGTTGTAAGAAAGATCCAACAGTAGTTGATTTACTGCCTGGAACTCCTTACAACCAGCAGATTGCAAACTGTTGCAAAGGGGGAGTTTTAAATTCATGGGCTCAGGACCCAGCTACTGCAGTAGCATCATTTCAAGTTAGTGTCGGTGCTGCAGGAACCACTAACAAAACTGTCAAATTGCCCAGAAATTTCACACTCAAAGCACCTGGGCCTGGATATACTTGTGGTCCTGCAAAGATTGTGAGGCCAACCAAATTTATTACTAATGACAAAAGGAGAACCACTCAAGCATTGAGTAAGTTACTTGGAAATTCACTTATAAATGTGTCTTTCTAAACTTTGTTTCCAAAATCAACATCTAGATACGTAGATATAAGCCTCTCTTGTTCATAAAACCAATCATAAGTAGTACTGTGAGGAAAAATAAAATAAAATTAGTTGTTCATGTTTGTAGCATAGTTCAGATTCAGAAGAGATCTGAGTATGGCAAAGTTGTTTAACTTAATTTGCTCCTTTTGTGGCAGTGACGTGGAATGTTACCTGCACATATTCTCAATTCCTGGCTCAAAAGACACCAACTTGCTGCGTTTCCCTGTCATCTTTTTACAATGATACAATAGTTAGCTGCCCAACCTGCGCATGTGGTTGTCAAAACAACAAAACAGACACTGGCAACTGTGTACAGTAAGTCCTTAATCCTTATTATCTTTTTGTAGATTATCTGAAACTGGGTCAGTTTTTTCTTTTTTTCAAATTTACGTTTCTAAGTAAATTTTTCATCTTTTAGTCTATTCTGATTTATTTTCCTGATTCTGTCTTGCAGTCCAGACTCGGCACATTTAGCTTCAGTGGTATCATCTCCAGGCAAAGCTGTCAATACACCTTTAGTCCAATGTACCAGCCATATGTGTCCGATTCGAGTGCATTGGCATGTGAAGCTCAATTACAAAGAATACTGGAGAGTGAAGGTCACAATCACAAATTTCAATTACAGAATGAATTACACACAATGGAATCTTGTCGTTCAGCACCCCAATTTCGATAATCTAACTCAGCTTTTCAGTTTCAATTACAAGTCAATTAATCCTTACGAGGGCTTGAGTAAGTTTTCTCTTGCATAATCATGGTCCTAGTCAATATTACTGAGAAAAATACTTTCTTTTTCTCCTCTTTTTTCTGATTATTTGGAATCTGGTTTTGCAGATGATACTGGAATGCTATATGGAGTTAAGTTCTATAATGATTTTCTTAGCCAAGCTGGACCCTATGGGAATGTGCAATCAGAGCTCTTATTTAGAAAGGACCAATCAACCTTCACATATGATAAAGGCTGGGCTTTCCCACGAAGAATTTATTTCAATGGGGATAACTGTGTCATGCCACCTCCGGATTCCTACCCATGGCTGCCAAATGCAAGTTCGAAGCTAGTATTCTCCCTACTAACCACTCTCATAGCTAGCTTTGCATCTTTGGTAATCTTATTGAGTTAGGCTTAGAGAGGTTCATGTCTCTGGGAAGGTAAAGAGGTTATCTACTCTTTGGAATGTTGTACAATATCCATCTTTCTGGGATCTTCAAAGCCGCGGGCAATGGCATCGTTCACAAGTCATAGGGTCTGCAACTAGAGCAAGTGATTGCAAGTGGGTGAAGCGTTTGCCTCGTCCTTCTATAGTGTTCTTTGTTTTTGGGGATTGAACTTCCATGCCAGTTCCGTTCACATATTTATAGTTGTTGTTTCGTTGTTTAATTCTTTTTTTAAGTTATACACTGTCATAAACTTGTTTTACCTTATATAGATATCCAATTGAAATTTTTTTCCTTAGTATTGTAATGAAGAATTTGAGCAGAAGTGAATAATATAACATTGTTTTTCTTCTATGATCATGCCTGAGCTATCTGTTACTATCATTCTGGCAATCTGAAAAGTCATAATGGCTTTTCTTTGCAAGCAGAACTTGAAAACCAATCTTTAAATAAATTTTCTTTACAGAAATGCTTTATGATTTGTAACCCGAAGTCAGGGGACAATCTAGTTCTCAAACTGTTCTTCTATTGCATGTCTCCCCGCTAAATCATCTACAAACGTTTTAACTAAGAGAAAACTATCACAAAATAGAAAATAACATAAAAAAATTATACAAGCTGCCATGAACGAAATGTTTATTTGTAATTGATATGCAGAGTTTGGCAGGAAAGGATGAGTCAGGAGGTGGTAGCATGCATTCCTCGCCATTAAAATGACCCTCCTGTGGAATGCCCATCCCTGCTTGAGTGTAAATGTGTTTTTGTCCTTCTCCATAAGCACCTCAGATTGGACATTCCCCTGAGGCCCTGCTTCCATCAATAGATCATTTTAGTATTTCAAGCCATAGAACATGGCTGTGTCATCTGCATATACAAGTCAGCAAGCACATGGTTAGGGAAACTCGTTGACCGAGCTCTATTACACAGAAAAGACTGATGAAGCATTATGGGTTCATCTGTAAGAACTCACTTATGGAATCATAGGGAAGAACTGGCTTATGCTCAAAGCTATAGACTTGGGTAACATTGTTGAGATTGGGATGCTGCACAACGAGAGTCCAATCAGTATAGTTCTGCCTGTAGTTAAAGTTGATGATGGCAATCTTGACCCGCTAATAGTAGTCCTTGTCGTTAATCTTCACATGCCAATGAACCCGGACATGGCACATGTGGATTGTAACAATGGTGTGTTATCCTTCTTCGTAGTGTTTAGTATTTCTGATTGTTTCAGCAGTTTTGAGTCGCTCCTGCATATCCATGGTAGGAAACTACCTTGGCTGTTCACATAATTTTAGTAATGGTGAGTGAATTTGAAGGGTGGCTTACTTTACACAGGTGTCCTTATTCTGGCAACCACAAGCACAAGCTGGGCAACCTTTGATGGTATCACTGTAGAAAGAGGAGAAAGAAACACAGCAACTTGGATTCTTGGAGGCAAGAAACTGGGAATAAGTGCATGTCACATTCCATGACACTGCGTGGAAAACAATGAAAATGAAAACACTATCTTATATTGTACTAAAAGCCATGGTGGCAGTAAAAATCTAAACAGATAAAGAATGAAGGGAAGTGATAACACTTACTCAACGCTTGAGATTTTCGCCTATGATCAGCTGTGGGATAGACACTGGCTGGCACAAGCTTCGCAGGGCCACAACTATATGGTACTAGCAATTTGTAGTTCTTGGGCAATTTAACCGTCTTATTAGAGGTGCCAGATTGCCCCACAGCCATCTGAAATGCTGAGACTGCAGTAGTAGGATCCTGAGTCTATGATGTTAAGACACCCCCTGCAGCAGTTAGTATACTGCATATTGTAAGGAGCTCCAGGCATCAAATCAACTACTGCAGGATCCTTCTTGCAGTTGCAGCAGTGATGAATTCTCAACTTGAACCTTGAGCAATCTCCTTGTTCTGTAGCTTGAGCACCCACCATCGTCAAGATCACCTCCCTTTTGGCCCATGTGCACCCTGGAGTCTACCCAGGGTACATTATATTCCGGTACGATTGTAAGTTGAATATTGTCACTGTGGCCTGCCAAAAGTTCAATACAAAATTCATCACATTTATCTGGTAACCCTCTTTTAAGATTTTCTCTTTCTCTCAAACATTTTTTTCAGTTACTTGGTAATCACTTAACAAGGAATGTAATTAGAACTTTGAATTTACCAAGTAACCATCTGATGTCCAGGACATAGCATCCCATCTTATTGTCACGTTCCCGGTTGGATCCAACGGATCAAATGCCTCAAACAACACGTAAGAATGAGATAATAAGCAATTATTTTATTTGGAAAAAAGAAAAATGTTTGCACATGAGCATGACCAAGTATTTTACCCGCAGGGGATAGTAGAATGAAACACAGAACGATCAAGTCAACGAGCTTCAGCTGTGGAATTATACGGCTTTGCTGCTGTTTGCCGCTGTCAAATTCCATTCCTCAAGTTCACAGAACCACTAGCTCTAATGCAGGGCACCCACCATGTAGTTTTTTCTGAAGTGTATATAAAAACAAGAGTGCAAGCACTGAAATTGGGTTCATGCAAAGGGTCTTTCGGTTTCATGTGGTGGTTTTTAGGTCTCGTGTCATATCATCTTGGTCTGATTATTCTGTCTCCATTTCTTTTCCCAATCCTATTTTAGTTTCAGTTAGCCGATGCCCATGTCAAATTGAAGGACACATAAAAGAGTTGCATAGGTTCAGTAACAAGTTTTGGAGTTTTCAGTAGATGTTTTTCTTTTGGTTGTGGATATTCACATAGCAAATAGCTAAATCACATCTTGAGTTGATTCAAGTTAAACATAAAAACTGCACAACTGTATTACCTCTCACTCCATAGTCAGTTAATAAATAATACACAAAATCCATTTTCAGAAAAAATAAAATAAAATAATAGTTACGCGGCCTATGTTCGTCCATACAAGGAACTTCAGCAGTTGGCAGCGAATGGGGAGAGAGGCCAGCTGGAGCAGTATCGTCGGTGACACTCCGCGGAAACAACGAGATCTAATGCAAACCGCTACAAGACAACGCAGGTGGGTCTCCCAACTTGATATTCTCGCTTTCGCCGACACAAAGTTCACTGGGCCCACATTCTGTAATAATTGCATCGGTCGGACGGTGATCTCCCTTCCTCTGACTTCACGGGGGCACAACAGACACTAAATCAATAAACTTGTTTAAATTCCATCCAAAATGCGTATTTATTTTTAAAAAAAGTGTGACTATTAAATACTTGTATTTTCCTAATTCCAAACCCGTCCTTTTGGCTGGCAAGTGATGTTTGGCGAGTAAAAGCGAAAGAGAAAGGTGAAAAAGTACAAGACAAAAAGCTTGGGAACGAAGTGGCACATGGACAGGTGTTGGACGGAGGACATGCAGGACTTGTCAAATCTCAAACATGAGAACAGCCACCGGCGACTTTGAACCAATCGCCCATATTTTCAAACACGACAAAGGTCAAATTTAGAAGTCGCTGTTTTACTAACTACTAGTTTATTATGTTAGGCATTACTTTGAACCAAAAAAAAATTGTCTCCTTTTCAGTTAATGCCAGTTTTACATGGTAAAGTATTAGGTGATAATTCACTTAGAATTCATGGACTCTTGCCATGTTACCATAGGTGGGGATTGGCCTGATTCATAAAAATACTGAATATTTTTAATTTAATTTTAAAGTTCAAATTGTTAACAAAGTCTAAATTACCAAACACAAATCCATTATTAATATGCGTTAACATTTTAATTTAACTAAAAAATGGTCACAAGAAATGCGATTTCCTAATTATATGGTCAAGGAAAATCTAATAGTAATATATTAAAAATTGATTCAATATAAAAATTTATCCTATCAAGAGAAGGTTATAATTGATTTTTTATTATGTTCAATAAATATTATCTATAAATGATTTCCCAATTTTCATATATTTCTGTTTGACTATGGAAATGGGAATACCATAAATATAATTAATTGACGCGTATTAAATTCAAACAAGATTTAAGCTGGCACACATTTCTGCCGTCACGTGCCGTCTACAGTGTATACTGTTTAGTCCAGCTTTCAAATAACCCCCGCACCGTTTCTTTTCAATCCAAACTCGCAAAGTTTCAGTTCCCTCTCCGACTTTCTCCGTTGTTCAACCTTAGATCTTGCTCAATTTCGGGTAACAATGGCGGAAGGGCCGGTTTCTCCCACACCTCTTCTGAAAGATGAACTTGACATCGTGATTCCGACCATCAGGAACCTGGATTTTTTGGAGATGTGGAGACCATTCTTTCAACCTTACCACCTTATTATTGTGCAAGATGGTGACCCCTCCAAGATCATTAAGGTCCCAGAAGGCTTCGATTATGAGCTTTACAATCGCAACGACATCAATCGGATTTTGGGACCTAAGGCCTCTTGCATTTCATTCAAGGACTCTGCTTGTCGCTGCTTTGGCTACATGGTTTCCAAGAAGAAATATATCTACACTATTGACGATGATTGCTTTGTAAGTCCCATCTTCCTTCAACTACAAATTTATAATCATGCCTTTTCTTTCTTTCAACTGGGTTGTGGTTATTTTAATGGGTAGAGCTTCGGATCTGGGCTTTTTCTTTTTAAGAAAAAAATTTCTTATAATGACTTTATTATTTTTCACTTGTTATGACGATAAATTTTCTTCCTAAGTTTCTCACTTTTTTTTTTAATGTTATATTTACTTATCTGGATCTAGTCCCATAGTCAAAATTACCTCTTTTTGCTGTATTGTTAGTGAACTAGATGATCTATCAAAATTTTTATTAATATGACCTCGTCGTTGACACTCGACAGTATTTGACATGGTCTCTGTTGTTTACTTAATTTACATGCAGCTTTGATCTTAGAATTTATCCTCTTTCCCCACTTACAGATTTAGATATTCACATCTGGGTTCTATTGACTTGTATGGAATTCTGTTAGCATTTATGATCATCTAGGGGAGTGACGAATCTAGTTCTTTCACCAGCATTTGATTAGTGTAATGCATGAATAATCTTAATTTGGGATTAGGCACATTATCTCTTGAAATCTGTGCTTTAGTATATTATCACAGCTTACTGCTATTTGCCATTGGAATATTATCATGGTATTCATGATCGTCTAGAGGGTTATATCTGAGTTTGATTAATATGGTATCGATTTTCAGGTTGCTAAAGATCCATCTGGCAAAGACATTAATGCCCTTCAGCAGCACATCAAGAACCTTCTCTGTCCAGCAACCCCATTTTTCTTCAACACCTTGTATGATCCATACAGAGAAGGCGCAGATTTTGTCCGTGGATATCCATTCAGTTTACGTGAAGGTATCCCAACTGCTGTTTCTCATGGCCTTTGGCTGAACATTCCAGATTATGATGCTCCAACTCAGCTTGTCAAGCCCCTAGAAAGAAACACTAGGTATATATAGCCATGGCTTCCTTTGGCTGCCATTGCATGTTTGCTTGTACTCATCTGTATATCAGATTTTGGTCATTAAAGTCAGTTTACTTAATTTTTTCCTAATCTTTCTCAGGTATGTAGATGCTGTAATGTCAATACCAAAGGGAACCCTCTTCCCCATGTGTGGCATGAATCTGGCATTCAACCGTGAACTAATTGGTCCTGCAATGTACTTTGGACTCATGGGTGATGGTCAACCTATTGGGCGCTACGATGACATGTGGGCTGGGTGGTGCACCAAGGTATCTGTGACAATTTCATACTTGAACTCGGGGGCTCTCATGTTTAAACACAGTAAATTCAATTATGTCAACTCTCAAGCTTTTGGCTTATTAAACACTTGATTCATAATGTAGGTTATCTGTGACCATTTGGGACTGGGAGTGAAGACAGGCTTGCCCTACATCTGGCACAGCAAAGCTAGCAACCCATTTGTGAACCTGAAGAAGGAGTACAAAGGAATCTACTGGCAGGAGGAGCTGATTCCATTTTTCCAATCTGTTTCAATTCCAAAGGAGTGCATTACTGTTCAGAAATGCTACATTGAGCTCTCCAAGCAAGTGATGGCCAAACTCGGCAAGGTGGACGAATATTTCATCAAGCTTGCAGATGCCATGGTCACATGGATTGAAGCGTGGGATGAACTGAACCCATCTCAAGAACTCCCCAACGGTCCTACAAAGTGAATTTTTGAACACTGACATTGTCATTGTCTTTCAATAGTTCTAGACCAGTACCTTATTCTATCCCTTTTGTCCAAGGATCTTTGGGCTCTAGGGAAAATTGGTCAGGGCAGAGGATATAGCTATACTCGTCAATTTTACTATGTGCCTAGAACAATAATTTTTGAGGCGTTCTGTATTTTATTTTATTTTTAAAAAAAAATTCTGCTGATTGGAATGCTAGCTTATTTAATGTGATAATGAGATGATTGGTTTTGGAAATATGGTGGCACTAGTAAGTTGGCTTAATTGCTATGTTGTTGTTCTTGCTCTCTTTGTTATGTTATCTCGCAAAAGAAAGACGTGGTTGAAAGTAGTTTAACGGTGAAGGACTTGGGTAGTTTTCGGTCAAATGTTGTAACCTCCTTTATTGTGATTGAGTTGAAAGTGATTTGATTTGAGCCCTAAAGTTTGAATCGAATTGAAATGCATTTATATTGTGTTACAGGGTACGTTAAACATTAAATGAAGGAAAATAATGTTATCAAACACTTTCTACATAACGTAAACGTAGGTTACAATACTTTTGTTTTTGGTGAAGGTGATGTTATTGTTGAGAGTGATGGCCGTTTCCCCCTTGTAGGTTATGAAAAAATGAAGGCTACACACTAAGATATAATTTAATTTGAAATCTATTGTTGAAGCCGGCACGACAGAATTAAAGACCAAGTTGTTCGCACAAAGACAAGTGTCTGTTCACCTAACACTTTGGGTCGGCTGAAGAAAAATGAATACGGTATATGGACCTCTCAGGCACCCACCCACTTTGCCTAACTAGTCTTGCCGCTCTACAATATGAACCAGACTGATCTTAGTTGCATTTTTCATCTCCTGATATCTTTCTTTAAAAATACTAGATCATTCACCCCGCCTAATGTATGCTTCCAATTGACCTTTGTTCAGACTACGAGCTACAAAATGGGCCGTTTGGTGCATTGAAACAGATTACAGAACTAGGCCCTGAAACAGGGGCTATTAAAAACTAAAATATTTCCGCCGTTGCCGGGGATCGAACCCGGGTCACCCGCGTGACAGGCGGGAATACTCACCACTATACTACAACGACTTTGCTGATCATGTTGTTATAACTTGCAAATTTGGAATAAATAACATCGCTTTCCTCATTAACAGAAAAGCTTGGATAGTAATTAATAATGTACACTGTAAAAGATTAAAACAAAATTAAGGAAGGCATACTCTTGAAGAATATGAAACTTTTGGGGAAGAAAAGAAAAAAGTTGAAAGATGAAATAATGCGAGAGATAAAGAAGAATGTGGGTGAAAAGACAATGAAGATTTAATTATCTTAAAAATAATTATTCTAATCTATTTATTTTTTATTATAGGAATCTATTTCTTAAATATTGGAAAGGAATAAGGATAATTTTTCATTAATAATTTACACCAAAAACCTTAAAAAAAAAAAAAGTATTTAAGCTAGAACCATAATGTATAATCAACAATAACTGCTTTTCATTTTTTGTTATTAATAATCTCACATGAAAAAAGCATTTAAAAATATGAAAATAGTTTGCATTAAAATATTAAATTAGTTTAATGATATTAATTAATGTACTAACTTTCATCGGTCCAAAGTACAAAGCTTATTTTTTCCCTTTTAAAATAATTATCTTTTAAAAGTTTTTTACGAGAATTAAAAATATAATTAATAAATAATACAATTTTACAAAATTGTATCTCATCTATATTTTTTTTAAAAAAGGAAAATGACAAAGTAAGTAAGAAAGAGAAACACATGAAGTATAAAATTAAATATTAAAGGTAAAAGGTGAAAAAATAATTAATGTTGCATTAGAATTTAAAAAATTCACAATTATAATGAAACAATTTTTTTTTTTTAAAAAAAGACAATCATTTCAAATCGAAAGCAGTACTAAACTAAAACGGGTTTCTATTAATGGTATCGCTAAATTCTAAATTACCCCGCAAGAACATGTCGGTAATTGAACTTCATTACGATTACGATAGAATGCCAACATTAGAGATCTTGAGAAAATCAAACCCCAGCTTAGCTAACAATGGGGCCCGAATGTACCATTGATGCTGCCGAGGAGCAAACTAGGATATCTACCTTCTGTTTATGACTGCGACTGAGGGACCATTGTGTCCCCAACTAGTATCATTCATAAATTCATTGACATTATTAGTTGCTCAGTTAGCAACTGAATTCCTGAACCGAATCAGCACAATCAAAGCTATTTAAACTTAGTTAGAAAGAAACGAGAATGCACGGCAGGTATCCCATCTCAATGTTTCTTCTTCCTCGTTGCCGCCCAAGTGCTTGTTCAAATAAGACTGGCACTGCAGCACTTACTCTTCCCTGTATCAATAGAAAAAATCAAATCTTTCAAGAGAGGGGAAAATAAGTAAAATCAGGTGTGAAAGTGAAGAAGCGCGTACTTCTGACAAGTGTATTAAGTGATCCGGAGAGAGCAGGAAGAATCATTTTCTTGCTTCACTTGCATGGATTGCCTCTGATGCTCAACTCGCTGGAGCTGTGATGAGAGCTGAAGCAAGTCGATGGTAGGGCCATCATTAGAAGAAAGACGAGCTTTCATGTTGACAAAATCTGAGCTTTGGAAAATCCCATCTGCCATTTCAAAGTTGACAAGGTCATTATTGTCTGATATCAACACAGGACCAAGATGATTCCCACCAGCAACATTCATTTCAGATGGAAACCTATCTGACACAGACACCCCGCTTCTGGAAGCCTGTGACTGCGAGCTTATTCCAATGATCTTTTCAGATACCGAACTCATGTTGTAATGGCTACCATGGCTGCTTGGGATAACCAAGGGGCGAGCCACGGGAATTCCTGACGAATGGCTTGAAGAGTTCTGGGATTGAGATGACAGAAGAGAGAGAGCACAGCCAGCATCTGAAATTCCCGACAATCCTTGAACAGTTGATGATGTATCAAAAACATTAAAGTCCTCGCTTCCTAAGGAAGCGTTTTGAAATAATGGTCGCGGACCAGAATTTGGACCACCAAGAGCTGGTGGATAATGGCTACTGTTATCACAAAAGATGCTTCCTGTAGGGGTTGTAGCGCTATTTTCATGAAGAAAAGGGAACTGTTTCTCAACATTATACGGAGGGAATAAAGATCTTGACTGTGAATGCCCATTTGCGACTGGAATAGTAGATAGATTCCTATAGTCAGTCCCATCTTCAACTTTTATAGGTCTCCACCAGTCATTGTTTCCATATTTCTCAGGACGCAGAACCCGACTGGGGAGTATCTCTTGACAAATAAACGATGCTGTTGTCAGCATAGTCCCCGGGAATCTGCCATCTGCAAGGGCAACAGATTTTTATAAACCTTCAGAGAAAGCAATTTTACCTGATGGCTGCAAAAGCTGTGGTGACTTGATATTGGGAATCAGTCATTGTCAGGACCAGTTCATATATAGTATTTCGGCAAATAATATCAAATAAAAACTAAGAGTTGAAATTCTTTAATTATTGGTCTTTATCATGCAAGAAGTCAGGCATATCTTAATGTTTTATCATAAGGAGAAAGTAATAAATACCTAGAATCAGATCCCTTCACAGAGATCATGTCATTAAGTCATATCCATAAAAAGGTTAACCCAAAATCCAACTTAAAGCTATTTCACACAAAGATGATCTCATACTTATACATCAAAAACAGGCAATTGACAGAGAATAGCCTAAAAGCAGATCTTATGCAAAATATTCTTCCAGAATAAACACTCTGAAACAAGATGGGCAACAAAAAGTTGCCTGGCACATCTAAATGAAGACATCAGGATGGTAATAGATTTGTGGAAGTATATGCTTTAAGTCTATCAGCATTTGAGAAGCAAATCGTATTGCACATCTTCTAATAATCTATCATCCAATGAGTTACATATCATGGTGCTCTAAGATGTGATGACAAGGACAACAATGGCATTTTGGCAGACAGGCATAAAAAAAGAACCTAGCTTTTCTTAAAGGCATAAAATGTAAAGCAGCAAGATTTTATAGTATCCAATATCTTCGAACTTAAGGAAATGAAATGAATCACTGAAAACAGTGAGAATTGATTTACATCTGCTGAAAAGGGAGATGGGACTTTGGATGGGGGAAGAGGGGAGAGTTTGGTTTAGACATGAATCATGAAATAAATTCAGAAAAGATATGTTATTACTAGTATATGGCTGAAGCAACCTCCCGGTCTTTCCAGAGTGAATATTCACTTGCGGCTTTCTTCGACGCTCGTTGTGGCCTGCAAGGCGTTTGCGGCAGCTGCGCTTACCATCATCAAATTCAGACAGCAAATGAAACCTGGAAAATCGAAAATAAGTTAGATTTTACAGCAGCACTATGTATCACAACAAAATAGCTTCTTGTTTCCAGCAAGTCGTCTATTTCAGAACATCTAAACTGAGAAGGTAATAGAGCAAAATTGGCAGTTAATAAACATAATCATGAAAGGAAAAGAAAAAGATGGTTTCTTCCATCTGAGGAAAAGAAGTAACTCCAAGCAAAAACAGGTGTATTAAGTTTAGCCCAACGATTTATATTTGGAGCACAAGAAATTTGGATAAACAAACTTTCCCAAGATGAAGATTTGAAACAGTAGCGAAAAACAGTAAAGAGAAAACTTATCCAAGGAAAAAATTCCATTTAATTTTCCAATAGGTTTGAGAAAGGATATGAGCATATGGAAGATTAAATACATTTTCATGTACTAAAATGTGTTACTGTCTCAGCAGCCTGTAGTTAAAATGAATAGAAAGATGAAGGCTCGGAAAATTGACCAACCTACTACATTGCTGGCAGAACCTCTGTTCAATACCGTTCACTATAACTTTTGCAGTCTTGGAGTGAACCTCACAAACTTTGTGCCTCTTGTGGTAGTCTTTACAGGCACTCAGATCCTTGTTGCAGTCATAGACTTGGCAGAAGGCAGTTTGAGACAGTGTCCCCGAAGCTCGCACTCTTTTGGGCGGTGTAGATGACTCGGATGAAGACAAAATTGGGGCTCCTTTGGAGAATGTCGAATCATTAGCATCTCTGTGATCAGGAAATCGTCCCAGCTTCAAATCAATGAGCGAGTCACGACTGTTTGAGTCAACCACAGAGTTTGACAGCTTCGAATTGGAGTCTTCTCCTCCACAAAACCCATTTGGAGCACCCATAATGGTTCTTCCGAGAGGACCGCCATCCAGCTTTCTGCTAGGAACACCAACAACGGAATCATCGGACAATTGTCTCCCCAACATTTCTGGAAAACCCAATTCCTCAAAACCTTGATTCTCAATGTTTTGTTGACCCGAAGCTAACATGTCGTTGCCAAAACTACAAGGGGTTTTCAAGTCCCAACCCAAGAAGGAAGTTTTGCTTCTGGATAGCGTATTAGGAGGTGAAAACGCATCATTGGACATAAAGCCCTTCTCTTCAGAAACATAGCTCCAAGATTCCATTCCATGCACCGGGTTCAGGGCACGAGAGGAAGCAAGGAACCCACCCCAATTGATGCAGGAACAGTATCTAAACAGTGCTTCTGTAGCCAAATTTGAGTTTGAATTTTGATTTGCATAGCCTCAGTCAGAGCTCAGAACAAACGGGGGGAGACACTAAACGAGTTTTCGGAAAGCAGTCTATGCCCATACACTGGCCATCATAAGTGCACATCGAAATAAAGGTAGAAAAGCAAGGAAATTCCCCTGCCTGAAGGCGCAAGCTTTTCCAGCTCTTAATCCTGAAAAATCAAATAGTAGGAGAAAAAGATAACCAATTATGAAGAACTCAAAACGCAGAGCACAGAAACTACAAAAATGTCAGAAGACTCAGAACCCCACGTGACGTGAATCAAGAAGCACCGAAGAAACTGTTCAATATGCTCAATGTAAAGACTATGTCGGCTCAAGCAGAGAACTGAATAGAAGCAGAAACACACCTCAGATACCGTATGAGAAAGCCATTCAGTGACTGAGAAAGGGAAACTATAAGTTGCCCAAATAATGTGTGTGTGCGCGTGAGAGAGAGAGAGGGAGAGGAAGAGCTTTACTTTACCATATATCGTACTTGAAATAGTGGGATTGCGAAATGGGGTTGAGGCAGACCCAACTCAATGTGAAGGAAATTTTATTTTAGTGCGTCCCAAACTCCATGGAAGAGCTTGTGGTTGCTATTTGTAGAGAGAGACAGTGAGAGTGAGTAAAACTTGGAGAGCTTTTTCACTTCTTTTCGCTTTCTATGGTAAGGAGCATTCATCCATCTCCATCAGTATAGAAAAATGATAAATAAAATATATTTTTTCTCTCTCAGGTTTATCGTTTTTAAAAACGATGATTGAAGGTAGGTGAAACCGTCTTTCTACCTTATTTCTAAAAAATTATAACCTTGAGCTATATTCATTTTTTCACTGAATTTTTTTTTTTTTAATTCTGTCTAATTATTTGTAGATTCTTCGTCGATGCCTTTTCCTCTTGTTCAAACTGTTCTGGTCAAACTCTATCAACAACGCCTCCTTTAAGCCTTTAGACCACACAAGATAAGTCGTTTTGGATTGTATCCGTACCTTTCTAACTCTTTTTTTTTTTTTTAAAAAAATCACATTAAAATAATTCCAATATAGGTCATAATTGATAATACTATGTTGGATCATTTAGAATATCATTTCAGTTTTGAAAAAAAAAATGCAAATTTTGTTGGTCTACTTAACCAGATTAAATAGTCAATTATTATTTTTTTAATGTGAATCCCTCAATTATTTAAAAGAAGAAAATATAGACAGAGAAGGAATATTCCAATGCACAACATGAGCAGAAAACATACGAGGCCCGCCTAATACACACAAACACAATCGAAGGGCATAAAAGAAGACAGCGAGCGTACGGTGGAACTGAGGTCCAGCGAGTCCCTTGATATTAATTTATATGATAAATGTATGTCCCACTTGAAAAAATAAATGGTAAAAATTTAGTTTTAGTTCAAATAAAATTTGACGAGTAGAGTTTTTTTAATTTCATTTGAATTTAATATGTTAATATGATGTTGAATATTAAATATTTTTTTAAATATAAATTATATGTGGGATAGTCTGTGAGAAGTGATAAATATTTCATTTTGAGAATAATGTTGTCACGTTGCGATCTTCTAGTGATATTGTAGGGTAATTGATTACAATGTTTTTTTTTTTTTTTCTGAAATGGAATCTATTACAAAAAGAGTGTCGAAGTATTATTCGGGTAGAAATAAATGCTTTAACCGTGAAAGGCACAATTCAATAATCTGTAAAAATTAGTTAAAAAAATAATATGTTGGGATCTAAAAGACAGACCCCACCCATCACCACTTCTGCTAGACCACTTTGCTGTCACCTTGCAGGTCTCTATTATTGATATGAGAAGTGACATTGCCATCTGCGCGTGTTGGCACGCTCTGTCAACAGATAAGAATGCTGTAAAGAAAACCCATGGGCCATGGGCATGACCCACAACCCGAAATGCCTCCTTCCCCCATTCTTTTGAAACATTTTTTTTTATCATGTTCGTGTCCTACAAATGTTTTTTGTTCTCGAGACTTGTCTCTGAGTTTTTAAAATTTAGTTTACCTATTTTATATATATATATATATAAAATTTTCCGTGTCTTAGATCCGCATATTCTTATCTCTAAGTGTTATCTCGTTTTTGATTTTGTGTTTTACTGAAATTAAACGAGTCCTAGTCGACATGTGACAATTCTGACATGTTTGATGGTTAATAAAAACAAGACATGGCCCATGAAGAGGGCAATATTGATAGTTGCAGTTTGCTAGGATGTATACGAACAGTAGTTGTTGATGAAGATTTGAGGTGAATGTAGATGACTTAGTTATGGACATTAGGTGAATGGAGGAGTGGTATTTTGCATTCTAGAAAACACGAATAGCTTAATTATCATACGATTAAGAAAATCAAAAGAAAAGAAAGGAGGAGTCGAAATATCATAGCGATGACTTCTTAAAATAAAAATTTTAGTTTCTTGGCCTTTTATAAAAAGCTCAACGTCCCTGACATATTCATTAATATGGCAAAGAAATGGAAAAATAGAAAGAGAAATGTATTTTGCAGTTGCATGTATTCTATTTTATGCAAGTTAGAATAAAAACAAAACCAAGGAGAGGTAGCTAGCTAGGCTGCAATTATAAAAGAAATTCAGGGGTCAGTGCAGAAGGTGATAAGAATGAAATGAAATGGAAGCCCAAGCCCAAAGCCAAGCTAGCTTTTGCTGCGACGTGGAATCCTTAGGTGTTAAAAGTTGAATTTTTAGTTTTTATTTTTGGGTAAGAAAGCACCAAACGCATGGACTTTATTGTTTGATTGTGATTTGTGAGAGCAAACCAAAAATTTATGTCGACTATCTCAATCTAAATCCCGATGCCACATGCTATCCCCCCGAATGCGTTGCCGTCCTGTCCTGTCTGTCCAACCACTCGCGTTGCCAAAATTTCATTCAACCGCACAAAACAAGTGCTCATTCCATTCCATTTTATCAAATCAAATTCCTAATTCCTAATTCCTAATTACCAATTATGGTTTATTTTAATCAAGTGTCTTTATAGTGTGGAAATTTCATTCACCCAACCTAGCTACCCCAACCTCTTACTCTTCCTCCCCATAAAATCACGGCATCCTTATTTGACCCAAAGGCAAAAGGGACCAAACCCACAATAAGGGCTCCTCTCTCTTTGAAAGAGGAAAGGGATGTATGTGATGGTGGATGGTTGGCTCCCAAGAACCTGCACACACCCAAAAAGATAGCTGGTTTTTTTTAATGGCGACCCCATCAGTTTGGTGAACTGATTGGACCATCACTATTCATTAACATTTTTTGTTGCTAATGTAATTTGTTGAACTTGTTAATGTAGAAATTAAGATGATTTGGTCATTCGACTCTCGAGATTTAATGGACTTTACAATTTGGTTGTTGCAAGTGAGATACTGTCTGCTTCGTCCCATCACCATTACCGACAATCCCAGCGGTCTTTTAATATAGAAGCTACTTCCGTTAGTTCTATGGGTCATACCTTTTAACACCATCTTAACTGTTAAGAGAGGCATCAGCTCATGTTGGAGAATACTATTCATTTCCCTGTCCTTTTAAGGAAATTTGTATATAGGCTTTTGTCTTTTTTTTGGTATATATGAAGGCAACGAAGTTTCAACTTTAATTTCTTACGTATACTATTCAATATTTCTTTTTACAACTCAATTGCACCTACTAGATTCATGTATAGGCTTTGCAGATGAGCCAAAAGAAAGGGTATTAATTTCTGCAACACAAGAGGGTATTGGAATGCCCCGCATGTTGGGACAGCCTCATTCATTATCATTTAACTTAAGGCAAAAATTTCAAAGCATGTACAGTTGATGTGAAGGCTTTGTTGGCTTTAAGGGGTGAATACTGTAACGGAGCAATTCTTATTAATTTAATCATTTAAACTTCTTTAAATCATTTCCATTGAAACAAACGAAACCTTACATTATTTCATAACCATATACGTCACGTTGCTGACGAGGGTCAATCACTAAGTCAAGCAAAAATTTATATGGGTATTGTATGAGAAAGAAACTACTATAATTAAATTGTTTATGGAGGATCAAAGTACCACAAGCATATTACTCGAACTTGTTGGCAGCTGTTTGAGCTTAGAAAGACCGTGTGGAGATTATGCAAAGCCCACATGACATGACATGAATTGTTGCTAGCTTTGTCTTTATTCCTTTTGGAGTTATCGGAATTTTAATTAATTAGGACAAGTTATCTCAATATATATGGAGGGCAGGGGAGGGGAGATGCCCATACTTTTCTTAATTTCCCTTTGGTATGGAAGAGCAAGAACAAAAGAGACAGGGTCAGGTCACAAAGGTTAAGTTTGCCTGTTGTTTTGTAGAAGGATGGCGAGTTACCTTTTGAGGTGATGGATGAAGAGGGAACAAAGGACGTGGATAGGATGCCACCAAACCATGAAGCTAAGGCCATGATTAGAAAATAATACATTACATACATATAGCTAGGTCAAGACTCAAAGACCCTGCGAAATGCATTTTCTTTGTATTCTCATGAGCATGCATAGGTCGCATTCAAGAAGGTAACACAACATAGAGACTTATAAAACAAAGGAAAAAGATAAGCATTGCATGTTAGGGAAATTAGTTAAATTAGTTTTTTAATTTGATATCAAAGTGTCTTCCATCTCATGCCAAAACCTTCATGTGGAGGTATTTAGAGTTTATGGGTATGTATGTGTCTAGGCCTTTAGTCATATTTCACAATATGTAATGTAAATACGAGTCATGATATGTGTATATATATATATATATATATATATATATATATATATATATATATATATATATATATATATATATATATATATATATATATATATATATATATATATATATATTTATAATTTTATCTTTTAAATAATAAAAAACAAGAGATGTAAATAAAAGTTTACAACGTGCAACTAACATTTTTCCTAGATGATATATTATCTGTTCATCTTTTCTTCTTTTTCACGTTCTCGGCCACCTCCTCTTGAGTTATCGTGATGGGTTTCTCCTCACATCTAGATCCATTTATCTGTCAAATCCCAAACAAAATCATTTGTGAACAATTATTCTTAAGCCAATTCTTTTTACACATATCCTTATTTTTTTAATCTCGCGTTTCATTTATTCAAAAATTTTAATTTTTAAGTATAAATTACATTTTAAAATTAAAATTCTAAAATATAGGAGATATGTATTAAAAATTTTGGAGTGTGTTAAAAAAATTGACGTCATTTTCACGTGTAACCCTGCAAAAAGCCCATTTACCTAACCTCTAAGGTGAAAAAAGAGCCCAATTACACAAAAGCAAACCCAAAAAAAGTACTACATGATGTGAGGACAAGCAGAATATATTTGCTAGACACTAAGAAAGAAGGTGAGAAAAATCCCTACACTGACGTCGAGATACTCATTTTCTGGGGAGAGGTCGTGTTTATGGGCTTTCGCCATGGTTTTGATCTCTGCTTTGCTTTCACCATGTCCAACCAAACCATATATCAAGTGCTAGTTTGCAACCCCATAACAAGGGATGGGAGCATGCATGTGGTGTTACCCAAGTGTAGTTAATTCATAACAGCGCGCTCCTGCTGCGTATTGCTTTGGCATTATGATCGAGAATTCTGCTAACTGCAAGGTCAAGGTTATGGTGTGTGAAGAACATGTATTCTGGAGTAACGTGTTTTCATATTCTTACACTAGGGGAAAGGTTATGGAAGCCACTTAATTATGCTCCTTAATTTTTAGTATATTATAGTGATGTCATACATGGATAACTGAGGAAGTGTATGGCAGGGAACAAAATGCGATTCTTCTAGTTGAGTACTGAGAAATTTCGAGGTAATTAATATATAATTTCCCACAAGGCACGAGGCTCCTGAGATACAATCCAAGTCTTGATAACGTTCATTTGGTAGCTAGGTGCATAAAAGAGCATGTTTTTTTGATTAGTTGGAAGATGAGGCAGATGGGATTGTGCATTTCTGGTGTGTGACGAAAAACCCATTTGAGTTTGCTACCACATGTGTTAGAGTGGATTAAGGCCAATAATGGTGGGAATGATGATGGGTGCTAAGATAAATTGAAGTCTATAATACAAATTTACTTGCTCTTTTGCTTGTAAGATATGACTGATTGTAAACTAGGAGGCCAAGTTATTTTAGCACACATACATGCATGTGCATCATGATGATCTCCAAGATGGTATGCACATTGCCATCTGCTAGTGATGGATTGCATGCATGCATGTTGAAGTAATTTTCAGAAGTACCCATCTTTCTATTATCATTATAAATTGTAAAAACATGCATGTCCCTGCATTTAAGACTATAAAGCTGTCCAAAAGAGAAATCCAACAATCATAAATGGCAAATAGTACTGAGATTGTGAAGGCGAATTTCATCGCTTTCTCGTTGTCAATTTCTTCACTGCTCCAGCCATCTGTATTCGTTTATGTGGCCTCGGTTTGAAAATGATGATCACATGCTTTAACAGTCACTACTTTGGCCCACCTCCGTTACCAGCAAATTCCCATTTCCAGAAGTTACCCATCAAATTAAGACTACATTAATCACTGCATAAGTTTCAATTATTGGACTGAACTCATAATTAACTAAGTCTTATCTCTTGGTTGAATTATGTTCTATCCCTCATCTTTTAGTCAAGGTTCCATTACCTGATAAAGGAAAATCTGAACCATAGTAGCCGTTGGTTGGTGCACTAGCTGCCTTAATTAATTAGCTTCTAGATAAAGTTATAATTAATATGTTTCATATATATCCTGGATAAAGCTTAACTCCATTTGATCCGAAAGGAGATTTGACATATACTTAATATACCAATTTAACTTTAGTTAGCCTAAGCAAAGAGAACAATGCTTTTTGTTGACTAGCATATGCTTTGTTAACCAAATAAACACCAATTACGTCTGTGTTTTCTGTTTTATCACACACATGAATATATGTCCTATGCCATTGTTTCTCCTTTTAAAACAAATGCCAAAATTTGTAGCAGTTCCCAAGTAAATGCTTGAGTAGCAAAATATACCTCTATTAGGAATCTGCTAAACTTTTAATTATTATGTAGTACAGATAAGAGGAGGTACAATGCAGACACACAATCTTGAAGGTGGGTTTCCTTTTGTTAGGTCCAAGGGCAATATCAGCTATTTCTCCATGTGCCAAGTCAAGAGCTTTGCAGATGGATTGATTGGTTATAGATAGTATTCCCTGCTTCACGAACCTATTGTCTTGGCCACTTGATGATAATCTATAAGGGCATTAAGTGCACGTGGTGGTGATAAAGTTATTGAAGGGGGAACCATTCAATTCAATGCCCTCAAGCAGCAATCATATATATAGCTAGGTCCCATTAAAGCCAAGCATTTAGTCTGAGTATGCATGGCACAAGACTTGAAGATGATCATATTTCACATAAGCATTGATTGGAGGAACTCACATGGCCGACCCAGAAAAAAATGACAAGAAACGTAGCCACATGTGTAACTCAATTTGTAATTAGTACGAGTGAAAAATAACCAGAAGCATTCTATTTTTCTCATTGGAGGGGGTTCTGCATCAATAGCTGTAGAGGACCCCAGTTTCCCAGGGTCGTAGATGAAGGGTCTATTCCAAACTGGGGCATCAAATTGGGTCCCTCTACCGAAAAAGTTTACTGAATACTGAGATATGATCTTTTCATAACACTTCACATATAATATAATAATGTATATAGCAAAATTTAATGCAGATATTTTTTTTATTTGACTTTTCTGAAAACTTAAAAACATGAAAGCTAGGTTACAAAGACTACACAGACACTAAATGCTGGATGGATAGGTTAGTAAACAAATAGCATGAATGGACATCGTTGGTTGACAGAGACAGTAATCTTTTCTACAGGGACTAAAGTCTTTGCATTGGTTACTGATGGTTTCACACCACCTTCCCAGATCATTGGCAACAAATGATCAAACCTCTCAACACCTATACTTCTGTGGTATTGGTTGTCTCTAATCTCTATGGCTATTAGTTTCTATTCAGAACTGGCCTTGAATCCAAATTGACGAGATTTTTATGGCCAAGAAGAAATTGATGAGATTCCGATGGATGAAGATATAACTATTATTTATAATATAATGAATTCAAATAACTAGCTAGCTTGTACTATATGCAACAATTATTATCCAGCAAAGGATTGATGTGAACCCTTTCACTCTAAAGACGTGTAAAGGGTCCTTAAACAAAGCGTCTGTGATGGTTCTAAATGAGGTAATGGTTGGGATGCATATGGTTATAAGGGATGCAGGTAGCTGAGTGAGTCACATGGGCTACTGATTTGAAGACTTGACCCATATAGGTCAATGTCATCCTAATTGATTTGACACAAACCAGCAACGAAAGTGACAGTAATATAGTCATTATTCAAAGTAATCTTGGTGTTTTATTATCCACTAATAGAATGAAAAAATAACTTGGAACACCTCCGTGGTCCTTATGGCTGAATTTGGCTCCATAGTGACCATTTTATGGGTAGCCTAATCAATCTCATTGAAAATCCATAGCGAGCGTGCACGACAGGAATCTTGCTTTCTGGTTGTTGAGGTTCATGTGGATCACATTTGTGATCCGCCTAGGCAGCTTTGCTGGTACAGACTAGGAAAAATTTCCACCTCAAGCACACAGAAGCAAAATTTTTCTTTTCTTTTTTATTTTATCACAATTATATAGTTTCAGCTAACTATAAAAATTAAAAAGCCAAGTGATTTTGGGTAATTTTATTGAACTTTTGCAGATTGGTTCATCTTCATTTATCATATATTATTGAAGAAGAAAAGGTGAAATAAAGGGAGACGGGGAAGGTTTGAAAAGAAAGGAAGGCGAAAAGAACAGCAAAAGTTTAGTGAAAGGAAAAAAGTGGGTTGGAATTGGATCAAGAGCATGCTGGTGTTTTCCTCGGATACAATGTTCTGTTCCGACGACAATCTAAGACTAACCTCTGGTTTATGAGATGCAACACTTTAGTTTAGGTTTTGACATGTGTCCAGTGGCGGTACTTATGCATACAGCCGTTAATAACGTACGAATGTCACTCTCTGGCTCTGTGCTCAGTTCCCAGCTAACCTCTCAAAAGTTGACACGTCCCTTCTCACAGTAACTTCTGCAGTTAGAGTGAGCTCAGCTCAGCTAAATCTTATTATTCAGCTTGTTCCAACAACCATTGGTCTCACTCCTGTCTCCAAATGGAAAAGATAAATCCGGGACACACTCAAAATTAAAAATCTATAAATACAAAACAATTCATTTTATAGCAAATATATTAATAAAAAATGTGAAAAGTATATTAAATACTATTATAAATTCGACAATATGATGAAAATTAATTCTCATGTTTGAGTTTGCTTCAAACTCTTTCTAGGATCATACGAGTTGTCCATGATGTTTTTTATGCGTATTTATGGGGCACCAGCTTCTCCACAGACCTCCTAATCCAGATATATGCAAAATTACGAAGACTTTTTAATTAAATTCTTTTAAATAAATTTTGATTTTCACAAAAATAGAAACAGACATACCTGTCATTACAGGCAGTGGGGTCTTTAGTCTTTAGTTACAGATGCTTTTAATTTCTATACTAGCTCTGTTTTCATTTTTTTAAAATTTTTTTGGTATATGACAGAGTGATTGTTCAAATATTCTAAATTCTCTTGTGCATTATTTGAACTCTTTTGTCATGAAAGCACTTCTAGCTAGGCGACATCTGTCATTATGTTTGAAACAGTCAAACGTAATAGAGTTCTTAAAATTACTTAATACAACAACAATAAGTCGTTCCTACTATAAGCCATGAGTTTGGCTACGTATATGAATCACATCATGAGCCGAAATTGATAAAATAAACAGTTGAAAACTTTAATCGTCCTCAACAGCATTTTCCTACATACATTGCAGATTATTGAAGAAGGATCAAATAGCTATAACAATTTCTTTTTTTCTATTAGAAAACAATATGCCAGTAATTAATATGAGTCATAGGCACGTTTGGTTTGGTCATGTATCTAAGAAGAATAATTTTTGTTTTTATGTTTCTTTTTTGTTTATCATCTTTAATTTCACCTGAGAAAAAGTTCCATCTGAACTCAACTTGATGAGATTGACGCGTTCTTATACAATTAATTAACCGATAAAACTTAATTAAAAGCTTAAGTACTAAATGTAATAAAGAAGATAATTTGATACTATGCATTCTTTCTATAAACTAACACAAACTAGAATATCGTTCAGGCCATTTTCACCAGTTTTCTCACTACCCAAAGAAAAGGAATCCATCATGAAAAATTAAAATTGGAAAATACAGAATAAATACGTAATGCAATATGGAGCCAGTCATCACTCATTACCCAGAAAAGGTAAAATGGACCTTCATGAATATGATAAGCGTATGCCCAAAATCATGTCAATTCTAAAGTGGGTATTGAGATGCAGAAGACATAAGCTAGTAAACCTGATATATATATTACCTAGTTCGACGCTCAAATGGGAAAGTAAATCAGCCCCCAAAAAAAATGTTGTTCAATTTGGTTTAGTTTTTAGCTATGGATGATGCATTGGAAACGTGGCTATGCTTTATGGTGAAACTGGACAAAACGATTAAGCTCACCTTTTTTGGGTACTAAAGATACAAACCCACGTCATAGAGAGAAACTTACACATAAAATGTCTCAAACTTATAAATATTTCTGACTTTTTTTTTTTTTTTTGTGGAGAATAAAGTCACAAACATAATATTTGTGGCTTTATAGTACAAAGATGAAAACTAAACATGAGGCAACCTGTTTCAGAGTTTCCACTTTTATTTCTTCTCTTGCACTATTGTTTTTATCCCTTTTGGTGCCCTAGCCACGCAGGCCATTTAAGAAAGTATTCTATCTCTTAACCAATACAGGAAAGGAGTTCCACCTACACAGAGAGAGAGAGAGAATGGGTAGAGGGAGGGTTGAGCTTAAGAGGATAGAGAACAAAATTAACAGGCAGGTCACGTTTGCCAAGAGGAGAAATGGACTACTCAAGAAGGCTTATGAGCTTTCAGTGCTTTGTGATGCTGAGGTTGCCCTCATCATCTTCTCCAACCGTGGCAAGCTCTATGAGTTCTGTAGCAGCGACAGGTATAACCTTCTTATCTCTCCTTTATGTTTTCTGATTATTTGTGTATGCTTGCACAACTGCACTATAAATGTGTAAGCATTGGCAAAACCTTTTGTTTTTTTTTTTGTTAAGAGGAGGGGAGGGAGATTTAATTGTTTGGTCAAATGTTTTGTAAAAAAAAAAATTTTGGTTTAAGATCTCTCTTCTTTTGCTGAAACTTTTTGCTGATATGTTCAACTTGATGAATCTAGAGCTGCTTTCATAAGCGATATTTTTTTTTAAAAAAGAAAAGAAAAGAAAAAGTCTTTTTTCTTTTGGTCTCCCATTTCAGTTTTCATATTTCCCAGAATTGTATGCGAATTATGAAAGTTTCGATCTCTTGACTTTGTTTGTTTTCAGAATTTATAGACATATAAAAACGCATGCTTTTTGCTTACCCCAAAACTGAAAAATGTTAGCTTCCAAGCCGTACTCATTGGAAGATCTGTTACTCTTTTTATAAACTCTATCCAAGTCTATATATATGCTAGAGGAGTATTCAAGAAGGAGAATTTCTTTTTATAAACTCTTTCGGAAATGATTGTTGGGAAATAATCGCTGGGGCTGTTTTATGATGGATCAGACTTGAACTAGGGCAAGATTTTTTTAAACATAGGATTATATAGAAGGTTTTTTTTTTTTTTTTTTGGTGTAAGAGTGTAAAAATTCTTACTTGCGAAGCACCTCTTTTCACTAACTTGGATTGATTTCAAATTCCTTGCAATTTGTTTGCCAAAGTTCATTAATTTGCGTCGACCTTGAAGGAAAAACCTGCTGAAGCTAGCCCTAGTAACCATCCGATTAGATCACACACCATTAGCCGTATAGATTTTACTGTTATGATCTGGTGGCGGAGATGTGATGTTTGATGTGCAAACCTGTTGTCCTTTGCATTGCAATTTAAGAATCCTTTGAGAGAGAGAAAAGAGAGATGCCCTTCAGCTTCTGAATCTGCAAATCAATCTTAAAAACCGTTGTGGAATAGTCTGATTTGATCTGCAAAAGGATAAAAAGAAAAGGAGTAATGGTGCACTATATTCAGATATACTGGCAAAAACGGTGATCTTTTTCTTGAATGGGTGTTTTAGTGTAAATCGAAAACTTGCTTTTCTTTTTCTGTTTTAGTACTTTAAGCGCTGGAAAGTGTTTGGTACTTATCAGAACTTCAGTAATATTGCATTCCATTGTTATTTGGTTAAACTTGAGCCTTGTCTTGGCGTTTATAACTTTCTGATTTGATTATTGACCTCAGGCATGCCATTTTTGCTTTTCTTAAGTGATGCAAAAACTCTTCGTGAATGCCATTGTTACCGTATTCTATCTAGATGGATCCTTGCTTTTGTAAATGGGTCGTCAACGATTTTCTTAATTATCATTCAGATTGACCATTTGATGATCTTGGTCTGACCAAAGTCATGTAAATAGAGATAGATTCAACACCCAAAGATTATAACAATTAAAACTCAGTTTTCCGTTTCTAATTATCGGTTTGGTTAAAATGAGAAATTATAATGCATAACATCAATTTAATTAGGGCTGACTTTCCATGAGAACATAAGCTCTTTTTTCCTGGTAATTTCCTACGAGGTTTAATTTATCTTGTGCATGTTGTGCTCTTGTCTCTTCAATACATTACCATTTCGATTGTAAGGCCAATGGAGTACGTTTCTTTAGCTCCTAGATGGTAATTTTTCTTCTTAAAGCGTAGAAGTTACAGTGGTACGTAGTTTTGTCCATTTTATCTTGATGTGGAGATGGTGGAGGTTTTAAATCAATTAAAGGTATTAGATGCCAAGTTGAATACTTGGTTACAATAATGAAATATAATGCCATAGGCCTCGAGCAGTGCAACTATATAGTTCTTATATCGTTACTTCTTTCACATTCTATTTTTGTCTAAGTATATACCATATAGTGGGCTTTGGAAATCATCAAACTGCTCTAGCAGTATGTGATGTCAAAATATGAGTATGGAAATGGACAAAATTGATTTTGTTGAACAATTACTGTTTCTTGTATTTACATGTTGTTCATTTTTAAGTATGTGGCAGGTAAGACACTATAAAGCCCATAGGATAAAAGAGGAACTTGATCAACCAACGTAGATTTAATATTATTCTGTGGATACAGTAATCTGCTCCCATGTGATCTTAATTAAGTCATTCTGAATTGTTATTGACCTTTTCTTTTCTTTGCCTACTTTAAAAAAAAAAAAAAAATTATTCTGTGCTTTGTTTGATCATTGGGCAGGAAGTGAAGTCATGAGAAAATTTACTGAATAATTATTTTCGTTTCAGGCTTTCGGCATATATATAATTTCACATCTTTACTTGAGCAAATTAATGCGGACATTTATAAACTATAAAAATATATAATCATAGGACGAATTTCTAAAAAAAATGTGGGGTGAAAAAAGCACTTTCATCTTAAGAATTAAAGAAATAAAAAGCCATAACGGCAATTACAAGACATTCTACTGTAAGAAGTAAAAGGATTACAGGAAATTTTACAAGATTTATTGAACATTATGATTATAAAAAAAAAGAACATTTGACTCTAAACGCAGCACTTTATGATTCTCTTTTGAAGTGTTAGTGTAGAAGAAAATGGTTTTGTATACATTATTGTGATTAATTTTTGTCTTCTTTATTTGATAGTTGTCCTAAGGTTCATAGTTTTGGAGCTTAGAAAGAACAATGAAGTGAGACATATATAGTTCAATCTTTAAGTAACAACACATTTGATTTCTTTTGTCAGTTGAGTATAGTAACGCACAACTTAATTTTGTATTGTAACTTTTTGTGTTCAAATAATATCCAGTTTTGAATTTGCAAGTTAATGGTTCTAGCTATTTGGGTTAAGTGTTTGCGTTCTATTTCACAGCATAATGAAAACACTGGAGAAGTACCAGAGGTACAGTTATGGTTCACTGCAATCCACCCGGCCAACCAGTGACAGTACTCAGGTACTTTTACCCTGTTAACATGAAAAAACACCAATTATTTCCATCTTGTGCATGCTGCTATTTTGGTTGATGTTGAAAACAAAATTTATTATTTGACAATATGTATATAATTCTTTTTTTTTGTGAAAAATATAAATAATTCTTTATGTATGGGTGTTTGAGTAGTTCAAATACTACACCAGAAAAGTTATAGCAAGCTGCTATCATATTATATGCAATAATATATCTAATATAGCAAAGATGCGATTAAGCAGAGCAGCTACCAGGATTATTTGAGATTAAAAGCCACGGTAGAACACCTCCAACGTTCACAGAGGTAACTGATAGGTTTCATTCTTATGATGAATTCAAAATTTTAAACATTAAGTTTCATATAATAATTTCATCGCAATGCTGCACGCAGAAACCTACTAGGGGAAGATCTTTCTGAAATGAATACAAAGGACCTCGATCAGCTTGAAAATCAACTCGAGGTAGCACTGAGAAATATTAGGTCAACAAAGGTAATCTCTTATCAAGTCCCCCTCCCCCCTAGCTCATCGATCATGTATTTCAGATTATAATATATATATATATATATATATATATATATATATATATATATATGTATATATATATATATATATGTATATATATATATATATGTATATATATATATATATATGTATGCAAGCACTGTATTTTTGTATTTGCCACTGATAGTTTATTTAGACTAATTGGGAGTGTTTTCTCTAATTCTTTTACTTGTTTCTCAGACTCAATTCATGCTTGATCAACTTGCAGATCTTCAGAACCGGGTATATATATATATATATATATATATATATATATATATATATATCTTTCTTTCCCATTTATTTCTGATATCACCATGTTTATGGATTTGTAGCTTTCAAAATCTTATTCAATTCTGCATAATGGGCCTTTTACTTTTATGCAGGAAAAGGTGCTCAATGAAACTACTAACGCCTTAAGGAGGAAGGTAATTAAGAATCCCAACCAAATTCATAGTTTTGATCCACACTTTCACTTGGTTGTAAAACTTGAGCAAACCGTACCTTTGTTGATCACTTGTTAATCACAGTTTTTTCTTGAATGTGCATGCTATAATATGCCTTTCCATGTAACATAACCTAAATTGTTTTATTGCCCGGTTGTCCTATGAAGCCCAAATAATATGGCCGCCATATATATCGTGTATTAAAAACATGCATGCTAAAAGCCTGTTGCTAATTTTAATGTCTGTAAGGTTTTTTCATGTCTTGAAACAGTTGGAAGAGATCAGTGGCAACGCCCAAGTTGCCCATAGACTGGCGTGGGAAGCTGGAGGGCCTAACATCCACTACACTTGCTTTCCTTCGCAATCGGACGGGCCTTTTCAGCCTTTGGGGGTCAACCCCAATTTGCAAATTGGGTAATTAACTCCAATACCCATCTTTTCTACGTTACTCTGTGCAGCTATTCAAAGACCAAAATTTGCTAAGTTTGATCACTTATATACGTAAAATGATCAATTTTTATTTTTTTTTGATACTATGAGATTATATATATTAACAAAATAATGATATAATGTTAGGGATACTTTAGTCATATTTCAATAAAATGATTCTTTTAAAAAAAATTCTCAATTTTAAAGTAGTGCGTTATATAAATATTGCAACTTTTTTTCTTTTTTTTTCAACTTATGATCACACAGATACAATCCGGTGGGTCCTGATGATGTAAATGTTGGAGCTGCAGCCTTAAACATTCAAGGATTCGTCACTGGGTGGATGCTTTGACAACATTGAATTCACACGTCATAAATTACCAAAATGGAAATGCATGCATGAATGAATATGGAATTAATGTCATAATTATAGATATGTCGGTTTTGTTTGCATATTCTATATATATATATATATATATATGCACCTGTAATTAGCCATGTAGACAAGAAATAAGTAGTGTGAGTTGTTGTTGACTTAAAAATTAATTTACTATGAAGTCGAACTCTATTCAAGTTTTTATTAATACAGTACGTATAAATTCTCGCTAGTATAGCCTTCATGTATTAATTATACATGTACCGTGTGTGTGTGTGTATATATATATATATATATATATATATATATATATATATATATATATATATATATATATATATATATATATATATATATATATATATATATATTTGCTTTGATTTAAGATGGTGAAGTTCTACTAATTTAATTGTCATTTTTCTTCATCACCTATATGTGCAAGAGTTGCTGCGATTATAGAGTTGGGGGAACCTAAGTGTGGGGAAAGGGGACCCTAAGAAATTTATTGGTATTGCCTACCTTCAAACTTGGGTTCAAAGGTTTCATATGATATAAACTACGTCTCGTTTTATATAAAAGAATACCATGTATGATTTCTCTAAAGTCCTTGATAATTAAATAAAATGATGTAAAAAGAGGGAGGAGAACAATATTTACATGTAATACTTGTTAATAGAATATAGGTTGAGCCGTTAAGACTATAGCCAATAAATATTAATTTAGTTGATAATGATCCGATAATATTTCACAGATATACAAGTTTAAATCTCATAGGGGATATTATTTGTGAGTAACTGATAAATAATTTACAAATAATTCTTTTTAGTCTTTATGTAAGCCTAATAAAATCATGTGACTGAATTCACATAGATTGAGGGTGTGAATTAAGGCGAAGCTAGGTTGCCCGAACAAACTGGGAAGTATAGGACGGCTCCTAAGGCTAAGCATTAAAGTTATTTCCTTTCTGCTTTACCCCTAGCAATTACTATAATTCCTGAATAGTATTAAACTTCATTATATGTCTTTATGAAAAGTTTGCTTTAAACGTACGAAAGTGATAACATTATCTATCCCCTATCTAATCTCAATTAGACAATTCATTAAAATATGTCCATTTGGTAGACAGGTTATAAATAAAAAGGAACAAATGAGCATTTCATTTGATCTCTTTCAAATCAAATCATACCTAAAAAAACATCATTCGAGACGTGAGTGTGACTTGAATGAACTTGTTGGTTGCCCAAAGGAGATGGTAAAAGGGGATGCATGAGATGGGTGTTGGCGGGGCAATTAGTGCAATCTTGGTGGTATCTTGGGGAGACACAGGAAAATACTACTCATTGATTGACCATTGATGTTCCTTCCCCTTGCTGGTGCTGGGTCTGCCAAGTGCCAACAGACACGAAGAATCTGAGTCAATTCCACAATTATAGAGATCGAGAAATTGTTCCAAAATAACGTACGTGAAAATTAATAATGCGATTCGATAATGAATTCCCAAACATCTTCAATGGTTTTTTTACCTTCATGTTTGAATAGAACCTCGCAATCTTATCTGATAAATGGTTGCTGGATTATGTTTTTATCTGATAAGAAGCACTTTTACAAGACACCCATAAATATTTTAGAATGGTGAAGATTCAAGAACTTGAAGAGATTATATTTCTAGGACTGGGATATCTTATATTCTTAAGTTTTCAACAAGATGCCTTGCCAACACGTATAGCATCCAAGATGCAGATATTAAGAACAAATCATAATTGATACTGATGTTCCAGTTGGGCCTAAGGAAACAAAAAGAATTACAAGTTAAGAATAATAAAAAGTGGGCACTGAAGAGCGAAGAACAGTGAAAATGGGCCGAAAGAAGAGGTTGAGAATATTTATTTATGACGGCCGGTGGGTGGATGGGTATATCCGTATTTTTGGAACGAGTCCAACTCGTTCTATGTTCTTACTAAAATTTAATTTCTTATTTTCGTTGCTGCCGATGTGGTCCTCTCTCTCTTCTGTCCACACAGCGTAAACACAATTTGTTCTTGTTCTGCGGATGTGGTCCTATTTTCTTAGGCGCTTAAATCGCTAACCTTGGACCCATAGTATATGGATATTAGAACGAAGATTTCGTTGTTGTTATTATTATCTACTTTAAAAAAAGATGATTTATCATATTTTTATTGTTACATTCATATGGTGAGATGGATGCGGCAGACAGATATTTTAACTTTTTGACTTGGTTCTTATTCTTGGTCACACTCTGTCTCTCAACTCGAACCACACATGTCTAATGAGTATTTTTTTTTTCTTATTAAATATATAAAGTCAAGTTTTTAGTTGGGTAAGTATCCATTTGGGTTCTATATGTGTGAAGAACAAAGAATTCTATTTATTTATTTGTTCGTTTGTATTTATAGAATTTCATTGGTAAAAAAAGAATGAAAGGTGAGGTGTTTGTTTCCCTTTCCATTCCCAATTGGGAGAATCAATGGGAAGTGGTTAGGGGTTGAATGAAAACGACACTCGACCTACCAACTTTTCTCTCTCTCCTTGGACTCTAACGGTGAAAGAGGCCAAGCTAATAGCAATCAGGGTTTTTTTCTCTTTTGAGTATTTTTATATACATAGTCGTTTATTTTTTTATTTACAGTCTTATCTCTTAATTAAAGGCTTGGCCATTATGCTAAGCGCAGAGTGTGAGGAAAAGTTGCAACACACCAAAAGAGTGCAACACATTCCAAACCATGTCTTTGCTTTTTTTGCGTTAGTTGGTGAAGGAGCTGTTTACTTTCTGACTTGTGCGATATATGGTTGCCTCTTTTGGACACGACAACAATTTTCTATCAATATTCCAAATCGTCTCTTCACTCTTATCATATCCCACGCCTCTGTCTTACTATCAAATAATCAATATCTTGATTACTCCCGGTTAATCATAATCATAATTAATTAACCATAGATTAAGCACTTTTCATTTCGTTTCAGGCTAACTATAACTATTCATGATATGCAGACTTGAGTTTAACTATTGTTTTTCTATCAATAATAGAGGTCCACGATAATCACGTTGAGCGTGATTGCTGCTTCCTTTTTTTTGGTAAACCCGCAGACTATTTGTTTGCTTAATTTGTCGTGGAAGGACAAATTCCATCTCATCTAAAATACAAGACAAAAATGTGCCAACCAACATTATTGCTCTAATTTAAAATCATATTTTATAAAAATATGAGATGTAACAATTTTATTAATGGGTAAGATATTTTTATAAGTGTTATTTGAATTTATAGAGCCAGAAAGTGACAAGCTTTGAAGACCTGAAAAAGACAAAAATGTAACTCCTCCACTTTGGTTGATCGCTGAATCACATCACACAACACACTAATCTTAGCCTCAATTAAGTTAATTAATTAGCTAGTGTGTTACTTTGAGAAGTATATATGTGGCCATATTTTAGTTTCAAAGCATATTGCTTTCTCGGCTAGCTCCTATGACCACGTCTTCGGGTGGGGACCTCATTCCACTTCCCAATTTGAAATAACCAAACCTAATTTATTGTGAGAGTACCATGCGACCTAAATATTGTCATTATAAATTCAGGACACAAATTGTCTCTTCGTGCTCCAATAGTTTCTCTTCCCAATATTATTTCGACATAGTAATGATGCAGAAAAACCAATCAACAAATTAAAATCCCCATAAACGAAATCTATTTATAATTTTAATTAATTATTATGTGAATCTCTGCTTGCCCACCATTTATGAAGAATTTTAATTTCAATTATTTCTATTCAAACTTTTTTAGTTTTTCAAACGTTAGGGAATAATACAAAATAATCAATTACTACTTTATAAGATTTTGTAACTTTTTAACTTAAATTTGAATTTTCTTAGGATGGGATCTCACTTGGCAACTTCCATCTGATCCTTTCCCTCCAATTTAATAGGAAAAAAAAACCTTTGGTAGGCGCCATTAAATGGAACCAGAGATTTAAAGCGGTGTCAGTTTGTTTTCAAGGAATTATTGCGACCCCTCAATAGAAAGCACATAATTAGTAAGCTTTAGTTTCCCCCATCAGTACACTTTATTTTATTTTTTTCGTTTGAATTTATCACAAAATCAAATCATGATCTTGTCATTGTATTTTCTACGCACTATCTCCATCAAACTGGCGATATATATATATATATATATATATATATATTTCTTTTTTGGCGAACTTCAAGAAAATAAATTACTTGCACATCGTGCAGTCAATTGCAGGTCGTTCGATCTACCTACTATTGCAGTTGATTGTGTTAACTGTGCAATAGTAAATAGATCGGACAGCTCACAATCGACTGCACTGTACAGTTGACTGCGGGTAATCTGGGTCCGAGCTTCAACGGCTCTAGCGTTGTAAGCTCTGATTGCTTCCATGAACGACAATTAATGTAAATGAAACGCAAAGGGGTGCTATGCTATATTCTTGGATGTGACTTGTTACATTTTGTTTTCTTTAATGTAATTTTAGTTCTTATCTAACATAGAGAATATATAGATATTTATGTAGAGACAGAAAGAGAGAGGGAAAGTGCGTGTGTGGTGTATGAAAAAGGTTTTCCATGAACTGAGATATTATTTATGGCATCCACGAGTGACAGAAATAATTGAATGATAGATATTTAATTTTTTTCAAGTTAATTTAAATGATTTACGCTATTGTATCAACTTTTAAAGTTATGTTTGCTAAGATTTGTTTGATGTCGTTGCCAATTGACAACGTCCGAAGGATACTGTTGTGTCTATCTATATCTTGAAAAATTAATTTGGGCCAGGGTTTTCCTTTGTTTTTATCTTGTATGAATTCAAGAGCAGGGACCCCAATACAGTAGTAGCTAAATGGTGAAAGGCTGGTAAATTCAATCTCCATTTCACAAACCATTCATCTTAATTAATTTGCCCATCAACTTGATACAACTCTCTTTCATCTATGGACCCTTACTAGTAGCCATTAGATTATAATATTACCAAAATACATCACTTAAAAAATAATATTCCGGGTTTTAATTCTTATTTGTGATGGTTATTAATTTATCTAAATATTCTTTTCATTATATTTAGGGAAGAATTTATATATATGATAGGATGTTGGGGGGGTTTTGTTAGTGTGACGAGATGAAAGGAAGTAAGTAAAAGAGAGATGATACTTGAGAGGAAGGAGATTTATTTAATAGAGAAATAATAGAAGCGCCGTCAAAATAAATAAACGTTGAAAACAGAAAAATAAAATAAAATAAAAAACATAAAACCTATAACATATGTAATGTAATATAAGCAGTAGTATTATGTTTATTTTGCAAACATCGTACCTATTAGTCATAAAAAGAGTTACTATAAGCGCATAAAAACGTCAGAGAAGGAGCGGCCCCCACACAGACAGGGACAGTCCTGGTAGCCAACCAAAAATCGACAACGTTTTTGACGAAACCACTCTGGTTTTAATACACCGCTGTTAAAAGTCCATAAACGGTTTTCCTTCTTCGTCCTTTGCCCAATATTAAATGATAATAATAAAAAAAGGGTTTATTCTCCTATGGATTGTCGACAGCACTCCCCCTCACCCCACGGTTCCTCGTTCCTATTGCACACAAACATAACGTGATAACATTTCCCTGATTCTTTGAATCTTGACTCGCTCGCTCTCCCTCTCTAGTCAATCGTCATTGCCTCCCTCATCTCCCCTCATCGTTCTGCATTGCGAACTCTAACAACTAAACAAAGAAAAGACGCGCAGAATAGAATCTCCAATTCCATTCCAAATTCAAACTCCAAAAAGGAAGAGAAAGCAGCTGAGACCTGAGACTTGAGGGTTTGTTAATTGTGGGCCTGACAGCTGTGTGTGCACAGAAGGAATCCACCAGGTAAATGTGTTCGATCATTCATTCTACTGCTCACAATACAATTTCTATATATAACACAGAGCAAGTGAAGCTATAGACAGATATAAACAGATATATATACATGTATTGGTGCAGGTAGCCCTGCAAGTTGGTGGTAGCTAGCTGGCTGGCAAGGAGCTATATATATATATATAGATAAAGTGCAATTAAAGAAATGGGGAGAGGAAGAGTGCAGTTGAAGAGGATCGAGAACAAGATCAACAGACAGGTGACGTTCTCCAAGAGAAGGTCCGGTTTGCTCAAGAAAGCACATGAGATCTCTGTTCTCTGCGATGCCGAGGTTGCTATGATTGTCTTCTCCACCAAGGGCAAGCTTTTCGAGTACTCCAGCGATCCCTGGTAATTCCATACATATGTATTTGTATTGGTCTGCTTTTCTTTACTTTACAAAATCATCTTTCCCTTAATCATTTCTCTTGTATGTGCCTCGTTCCAACCATCTCTTGTGGCCATTTTTCTTCTTTCGCATCCTAGGGAACTCATGTTATATATAGTGCTATACGTATATATATATTCTCTCTCTTTCACAAATTCCGGAGCCATAATTTTTAAAATATTGTAAAAAAATGCAGCTGTAATAGAACTAATCGGGTTTTGTTTAGATAGACCTTGCTACAAAAATGGAAAACCCAGTCTTTTTCTTTTTCAGCTTTTGAGCATCAGCCTATGAAGCATGTGTAGAGAGGTATGGACAGGGGGAGAATCTAGCAACTAGAATCTGAGAGTGAATAGAGTATTTTCTGGCTCTAATTAGGATATACAATTTTTATACACATATGTTGCTAGGTGTCCGCGTCTTTGTTGACCCTTTTAAAGAGGCAAGCCGCACCCGATATACTCAACCACAGAAACAAAACACTGATAAATATTTTAAAAAAAGGGAGCAGACATTGACTTGTCACTGTAGCAACAGTACAGTAGTATATTGTGTCAGTAGAGATTGGTCAAGACAATTTAGGATCCACTTGCCTAACAGTAACACACATGTTAGGGCTATGCTGCCAATCACGCTTCTTCATTTCTATTGATCAACTCATGCCTGGATCTGCATTTTCCTTTCTTTAGTCGTCTCCATACTATACAAATATACATAGGTGAGTAAATTGTTCATATATATATATGATTGATGATTGATGAGCAACAATCACTAAATTATTATTAATTTTATGTACCCTATATATTTTTTATTATAAAGTTTTTTAATTTAATTCAATATAATTCATTTTGAAATTAATTTTCACTTACAATCTATATGTATCATTGGTAATAATTTTTGGATTTCAATACCATAGTTTTGAACATTTCGAAAGTCTTTAACTGGACAAATTTCAGATAGTGAATGAAGTCTCATGCAGCATAAATTATAGAATGCTTTTCAAATTGGAATAACATCAGAAGATTTACCCACTTCGTTGTTGGATAATAAGTTACAACCATTAATCGGAAATGATTACTTTGAAAGTGAATCTAAACTAAATATAATGCTTTGTGACTTAATGTCTTTGCATATTGATAGAATACGTTAAGCATGTTATCTTCAGCCCTTCGCATGGCAGAGTTTTTGTAAAGAATACATGTGAAGGACACATCCAATAGAAAGATAAGAGATAGTACAATAACACTTCTAAACTGTAAAATATATCTGTTGATAAGTCAGGAACATCAATTACCTTCCATGAGCTTGGGGAACAATGCTGAGCTATTGATTCCAAATTTATATTATATGCAAGTGTACTTAAAGATTTGAAATGTGTACTGGACTTTTAGCTTTCTCCATAATACACCCATGTGGAGGAATATGAAAATCATTTGAGAAATTAATATAGACCTAATCAAGAATATGCCATGGCTCTATATTTTGCTTCAGCATTAGAAGTTGACAAAATTGGTTACTTTATGTTGAACACGAAAACAAATAGCTCTTGAAATCGAATATTTGATTACAAGCTCTCCAGATATGATGTAATTGATAAACTACTTTGATTATATGTACAACACCAAATTTCCAGTGAATACTTTGGCTGACTACGTACTGTTAAATTTCGAATCTGACAGTATGGAAAGAATTCTTGAACGGTACGAAAGGTATTCCTATGCAGAGAGGCAGCTGGCTGCAAATGATCAACAATCAAACGTACGCCACCTATATCCTTCTTCTTTTTTTTGCATTATATTCATCAATATTTGATACATAAGTACACAACACAGAAAAACACAAGCGGATGTAATCATTTTCCGTCCCTAAACCTACCCTCCACTTATTATGAGACACTATATATGTCAATTGAACCAAGTGATATATTCATTTTGGAGTCATTTCTTGTATATATGTGTCTTTGCTGTTGGTGTATATATTCTTGAAGGAATTTCCTACTGAATTTTTCAAGGTTTCCTTTTTCTTTTGCTATTTATAAAAAACAAGGAGACAGAATTGCTGTTGCCCTGTATGAAACTAACAGAATCTAAATATTGATACCATTAATCATCTCCAATTTTAGGGCGACTGGACTCTGGAACATGCGAAGCTAAAGGCCAGGGTGGCGGTTTTACAAAAGAATCTAAGGTATTATGATAAATAGTGTACTAGTAAGAACGGCTTGTATAATGGAAGAAGCAACAACAGTACTGTACACTGCTTTACTTATGTAGGCATTTTAAGGGAGAAGACCTAGATGGCCTAAGTTCCAAAGAACTTCAGAATTTGGAGCAACAACTTGACTCGGCTCTCAAACAAATTAGAACAAGGAAGGTAAAATCATGCAGCCCCAAAATCTCTGGTAGTGTGATTTTCAAACTCAATTTCATTGTCCTAGGCCCTCAAAATTTTAAAAATGTTTGACTTGCAGAACCAACTCATGCATGAATCTATCTCAGACCTTCAGAAAAAGGTGAGTATTAATTTGCTGCCTGTATTTTCCTACTGCAATTGTCATACAGTTACGTTAATTACAAATTCAGTAGCAATTCTAAAAAAATTTCACGGGATTTGAAGGCCAAAATGTGTTTTAACAAGAATATTATGTGTTCAGGGTGGTGTTTGTGTATTCATTTGTTTTTTTTTTTTTTGTGTGTACGTGGGTCGTGCAGGATAGGGCACTCCAGGAACAAAACAATTTGCTTGCAAAGAAGGTGACTTTTTTTTTTGGTTAAAAAAGTGCACTAACATAAGCCAATTCTAATCCAGTAGCTCCTTAGCCTTTTGTGGATTTTAGTTTTTGAATGCCACCTATCTACATAATTTGGGTGAAAGCTAGGTAAAGGAGAAAGAGAAGACATTGGCTCAGCAAGCACAGTGGGAACAGCAAAATCAAAATCATGAAGTGGATAATACCTGTGTCCTTCTACCACAACCTTCGCAGCCCTTGAATATTGGGTTAGTGTCTTTTTTTTGTTTCTTGCTTGCATATCTCCAATATTTTGCTCCAAATACCAATTTTTCATGAAATGTGATTGAAAGTACTGAGAGTAGTGAGTGCTGAGTAGAAGTTTAACTTGCATTTCCCACTCCAATGCCTGAACGTATAGAAATGCAGGTGCTGGAGATTTGAAGTGGCATAATATCATATACATGCCATCTATGAGTTCAATAAGTTATATATAAGCCTCAATGCACTTTGCGCTTATTAGATATGAAATTAAACACATACAAGTAAACGTATCATTATGCCATCAAGCATACCTAGATACATCGCTCATATTTCAATGATCCTTCATTGTATGCATCTTCACTTGTCAAGTATACAAAGTGGGCAAATTTGAAGTTACAATTTAAGTTACTTAGAGAGACAAGCCTATTTTTGATGACCGCAGATCATCAAGTTCTAACCAGGGAAGAATTGATGGAGGAGATTATGAAGGAAATCCAACTCAACCTCGAGCTAATACTCTTCTTCCCCCATGGATGCTTAGCCCTTAAAATGATTAATATTTGAATTATAGGCTCTTGTTGCTGCAACTCCTGCAATTTTTTATGTCAATATATACGTACCTAGGTATGTATTACAGTAAAATAGATGGCGGGAAGCATATATAAACGCTATAGTTCGAAAAGGTTTGGGATACATGTTAGACTCTCCTTGGAATATATACATTTTCTATGTAAGATTTCTGCAAGACCAAATTCAGATCTGCTTTGTGAATTAAATGGCTATTATTAAGCAATAAATTATGGCTTATATGATTCTGTATTTCTCCCTTTCAATGTACTTGTGATGTATATATATGCAGTTGTCCTGGGCATGAGCCTAGCGATATATATATGTATGTATATATAGCACCATCTCTGTATTTTGAGTTTTCACATCACGTTATTACCATGCCTTAATCTGATAACGTTGGGTTTGTGATACAGAGTTGGCATCATACAAATTTATTGGCATGTTTTTCGTTGTTCAGTTAATACTGGAGTTGCTTGCGACCAATAATTCATTTTTATTTTTGACTTACATTCCTACATTATTTTTCTTTTTTAAATTAAGAAAATCGCTGCTTCTGTTGTGAACGATACTTTAAGTTTTATATTTGGGTGATAAAGAAATAGTCATAAATTTACCTGCCACAAATGATTACCATCACAATTTCTCCTATAATTGTTTCGAGATTTGTTATGGTATATCTTATTTATTTATTTGTTTGTACATATTCATACTTAGAAATTCTTGCCACTTTATTTTAATTAAACACTAAACTTTTGAAAGATTTTTTTCGGCTGAATATATACACATATATTTATTAGAAGAGAGTAAATATGCAAATCTTTTTTTTTTTTTTTTTTTTAAGTAAGTGGATTGACTTCCTAAATATAATTGTCCAAAACAATAATCGTTTTATTAATTATATATATTATTGTATGTGCAATTCACTTTTTATATGATTTTTACAAATTTATCTTTGTAAATAAGTATAATGTACCAGATATACAAAAGGATATATACAAATAAATGTTGAAATACCATTTTCCTTTTAAAAAATGTGGTGTTAATAGGTTATGTGTGATTCAGGCTTGAAGAGAGAGGAGAGGACATGGTTTGCCTGGGTAAGTCAAAAAGAGAGTGGCGGTATGGTATTGATTATTAAATAAAGCAAAGGAATTCAATTCAACTTAATTGCTGCATTTGGATTTCCCCATCCGAACACACAAACACAAAAGCACACCGGAGCTTACCCCAAATCACGTTCACCTTAAATGTCCACATATTATTATTGGCTTCCACTTGTTTCTATGATTCATGTCATGATGCAACATTGCACCTCGTCTCCTCTGCCTTCTCGTGTTTATAAGTGTTGTTGCAAGAGTTGGAGACCTGGTCTTGAAGTCAACCTAGAGTTTGAGGTTAGGAGGGCAATTTCAAAGAGTTTGGAAAAGCTGGTAAGAGTAGTAAATGCTTGGATTGAGAGTCTGTCCAAGTGCAGGGAAAGGGAATTTATATATATTGGAGGGTGTAATCATTTTACAGAGAATTAGGCGGCTAAGAGGTTAATAGAAATGATACTCATTATTCCTCAATCCTCGCTGTTAAAATATTAATAACTTTTTAATAGTCCATTCATATATCTCTTATCTTCTGCCCTAATTGTCAAACTGGTCCTGCGCATGGAATGATTTGTTCTTGCATATGTGTGAAACTGTTGAATAATTCATATCAATCAGAGGTCAACTCCCGTTCATCTCATTGCTGGCACATTCAATTACAACCCCACAACAAAGAAACCAAACAATAATCATTAAATGTCATTACCAAAGATTAATAGTTCCAAGTCAAGCATCACAAAATCAAGCTACCCTTCTTTTTGTTCTTTCTATAAATAATGACACTACTCTGTGAAAACAAGAAAAGAAAACAGCACCAAACAGAAGAAGAAGAAGAAGAAAAACTTAGCAGTGTACTTTTTTTGAAGCCATCAGCCATGGGAAGAGCACGGGTCAGGTTACCCTGTTTGTGGATTGGACCATCTGCCATGTCTCGCACTCGAGTCAACTCTTCTGCTTCTTCTGCTTCCAAGTCCTCCTCTGCTTCTCTCAAACATGTAAACAGAAGCGATTTTTCAAGCAATAACAGGTATGATTTTGGCAGTGACAAGGCTGATAGGGGGACTGAAATTGGAAAAAAGATAATGGTGGTTGTGGATTCTAGCCTTGATGCTAAGGGGGCTCTTGATTGGGCGCTCTCACACACTGTTCAGAGCCAGGATACTATAGTTCTTGTTCATGTGGCAAAGCCCTCAAGACAAGGTGAGTCCAATACTATTTTTCAGTTAATTAAAATGAAAGAAACAAGCCCAATCATGCTCTTAAGTAATTCTTATTGCAACTGCAGAGTCCACTGGGGGAAAACTTCATCGAAATGTTTATCAACTCCTTCTCAATATGAAAAACATGTGCCAAACGAAGAGGCCAGGGGTAAGTTTGAATTCGATTTTTTCGCACACTGATCTCACATATGTTGTTGAATAACATGTTATGGTTTCTGGGTATGATTCAGGTTCAAGTGCAGTTTGTGGCGCTAGAAGGAAAAGAAAAGGGAAAGTGCATAGTGGAAGAAGCAAAGCAACAGAGGGTGTCGTTGTTGGTTATAGGACAAAGAAAGCGATCCATGTTGTGGTGCTTAATGAAGAGATGGAGGCGAAAGAAAGCAAGAACAGGGGTGGTTGAGTACTGTATACAGAACGCGGAGTGCATGGCCATTGCAGTGAGGAGGAAAAGCAGAAAACTCGGAGGCTATTTGATTACTACTAAGTGCCATAAAAAATTTTGGCTTTTGGCTTAACCAAGTGAGACGCCTTCTGTGGAAATTAATCATTCCTTCAAAAAGGTGAAAGTGGAATGAAATTTGATGTATTAATCTCTTGCTATTTCTTTTCTCTACTGTTTTTTTGCTCCAGAGAAAAAACAAAATAAAAGGGGAAGGGTTCATGTTGATGTTACCAATCCAAAACCAACAATTTTTTTGGCATTTTCTAATGTCAGGCTTAACATTTAAGCCTAATGCTACACTTCAAAATTGGGCTTCATGGACTAATGTGTCCCAAGATTCATCTTTCTGTACAGAGCATTTCTATAAATTCAAGCCCAATAAGGGAAGATACAGTTTGTTTTGGAGCTAATTAAGTGGAACCAATTTCTTAGTGATAGGAGGGGAAATGGGGCCTGTTTTTGATTTGATCAATCAAAATTACAGGTACCGACAAAGAAAAGAATCGGAAAACTCAAAATTTGAAGAGAATGACGGCAACCACCAAGGGAACTACAAGCGTTGCTTAGTAAGAGAGGTTATAGCTTAGCAAAATATTGTTATTAGATTCTTTCGTTTTACATGTACTGAAAGAGAGAGAGGAAAAAAAAACTTTAACAGATGCCATTTTTTTTGTAGCTTCTGGTAATTTGATCGTAAAATAGTTAATTTCATATTGTTTAGATAAATATTAGACTTCTTGGTCGAGCTGCATCTTCACATGTTCTCTAATGGATGATGAATGAAAACTTTTATACCTTAAGCTTATGTTATGCTAGCTAATATTGTAAATAATTAAATATTAAGTATTTCATAAGTTGGAGGCCTAAAAAATATATCTCATGTTTTTCTACATTTGCTAAGCACAACTCGTCACGTGCCTTCATGTGCTGGCGCTTCCTCTATAGGTTTCATTGGTCGATTTTTATTTTTTTTTTTAATTATTCTCTTTTTTGTTTTTTTGGGAGTCACGCGGTGAAAACAAAGCGAATATTACTTTCGATGATGTTTTGCTTATTTGTAATCTTTTAAATTTATTCGCTGAATTTTGCGCCTATCCTATTCGCGAATCCCTTTCGTTGATTCCCTCCTCGAATTTTACTGACACTAAATACACAGATCAGCGCTGCGGAGCGCTTGCTCTTTTCGTTTAGCTCTCACTTCCAACAGTAACAAGCCAACGCAACTGTTATTGGTTCTTGCTCCACAGCTGCGACGACTGCATGTACAGAGTGTTCACCGCCACGGGGAAAGCCTAGACAAGACTGAATAATATTTGCATCGCTAGTATCTCGAAAAGGTTTTTTTTTTAAAATCAAATCTAGAATATGGGTCGGTCTCAATTCTCTATTTGGTGGTGAATTGAGGACCAAATCGGTGAAAAATGGGACGACGGGCGGCCGACTATCGGCGCCCGGTTCGACGGAGGTTTTCTTATTGGATCCGGGTGCTCCTTGGATTGTCCTGTATTGCGGGCTTAGTTTTGTTTGTTGTACATCATAATCATTACGAAGATCAGGTCGAACATTCTATGCTGGTAAGGACAAGAGAGTACCTATGTGATGCTTCCTTTTCCTTTCTATCATTGTCTTGTTTCATTGGATATGTTTCTCATTAAGTCATCATTTTTTGAGATTCCCAATTGATCCTAGAACATGGGTATATTGTTACACTAGGAACTGAACACTGTCTGGATCGGTTTCCGTATTGACTAGTGCTTTTCTCCTTTAAATTGATATGCTATTTTCATGGTATCCCACTTCTCTACCTTACATAGCAAATTTTCTGAAGAGCCTTCATCTTTATTCACTTCTACAAATGACGTTTTTAATTATTTCTTCAGAACGGTTTGCTAGGTCTTAATCACATCATTCTAACCATTAGTTTCTTTCTTACGTTGAAACTGATGTAAAAGGAGTCTTTCTTTCTTTCAGCATTGTTAATCAGAAGAAAGTCTTTAATGTTTATTCTAAATTTTTTGAAATAATTAGATTGGCAATTCTCTGTCTCTTAGCTCTTTCTGTTCTCCTGTATTTCTTTTGTAACTACAGTTCATATTAAAGAGCTTTCATTGCGGATTCCTATTAGTTTGTTTTCTTTCTCTTTTTCTCATGATTTTTATTAATTGGCGGTCTGAAAAACTGCTTAGCATATTTCCTATATAGACAACATATATCAATGATTATAAGTTCATGTGTGGCTTTGTACTTCAAACCCCCGTGATCACATTTGTCTCCTCCAGAGTTTGCCCCGGTTCTAGGGGCTTGAATGCTTCTTTTTTCTTTTTTCCCTTTAAACTGAAATTTGTGTATTTACTAGAGTTAAAGAAGTATATTCATATATTTGCAATGGAGAAATTTTGTTCATTCTTCAACCAAAACATGAATGAACAGTTTTGTGGAATAACTAATTAAATCACTAGTTTCTATCACATTTCTGCACCATAGATGCAATAAGATTCTTTTCTATGATTCTATATCTAGGTCAGATGGAGTTGCTACTGAAATTTATGATACTATCTTTGATCCTTAAAGAATATATGGACTAAAGAATTGGCAAGACTCTCTGATCTGATAGACTGCTGAGTGCAATTTAAACTTGATTATATGAGATATTAATCTCTTTCTTGTTAGTTTCTCTTGTTAACCAAGCTTAGTCTTAGTATAGATTGATCTTCCTTCCTCTTGTTCCTTATGCAATTTAGGCTCATATTTGATGCTGAGGCAATATTGCAACTTGCTTTTCTATTGGTTTTATTTAATGTTTCAAAGTGAAGTTTGTTTGGAATGCCAAGAAAAAATTCAAGTTGTATTTTGCTGGTCTTTAGTATTTACATTTGCATTTCTACTGAAAGGAGACAAGGAAACGCTTGTAGTTGAACCATGGAGATATTCATATTCAAGGAAAAAACTGATGACGATTATAGGAGATTACGGTGATATTTTTATCTTTTTATAATCTTTGCCTTTCTGAAGGAAAGAGATGGAATACCAATATTGTGGCAGCATAGATGATTTGTCTTACATTTTGTTGCCCCTATAAAGGCGTTATATTTATGGTTGTTCTGTTACTTTCGTGACTTTTCTCCTTCCGGGTGCTTACTGACCAAATGACATCCTTTGCAGGAGAGTAATGCTAGGGTTGAGCATGCTGCTAAAGAGAGTTTGAATTTTACCCAAGAAATATTAAGTGCGACCTCATTTTCACGGCAATTGGCAGAACAAATGATTCTGGCCAAGGCTTATGTGATTATCGCCAAAGAGCGCAACAACCTTCACCTAGCCTGGGAGCTTAGTTCAAAAATCAGAAGTTGCCAGCTTTTGCTTTCAAGAGCTGCCATGACAGGGGATCCCGTCACACTCGAGGAAGCAGAGCCAATTATTAAAAGCCTGTCTTCTCTAATTTTTAAGGCACAAGATGTCCATTATGACATTGCAACCACAATAATGACAATGAAATCACACATTCAAGCTCTTGAAGAGCGTGCAAATGCAGCAACAGTTCAAAGCACTGTGTTTGGCCAAATTGCAGCTGAGGCACTACCCAGGAGTCTTCATTGCCTAAACATCAAACTGATGAGTGATTGGCTAAAGATGCCATCTCTGCGAGAACTTTCAGATGAGAAGAGAAACTCCCCACGACTCGTGGACAATAACCTGTACCATTTCTGCATATTTTCTGATAATGTGCTGGCTACGTCTGTAGTTGTGAACTCCACGGTCTCTAACGCTGAGCATCCAACACAGTTGGTCTTTCACATTGTCACTAATGGAGTCAATTATGGATCAATGCAAGCGTGGTTCCTCGGTAATGACTTTAAAGGGGCCATCATTGAAGTGAAGAATATTGAGGAGTTCCATTGGTTGAATGCATCTTATTCTCCAATTGTCAAGCAGCTTCTTGATGCAGACTCACAAGCCTTCTACTTTGGCAGATATCAAGATATAAATGTTGAACCGAAAATGCGGAACCCCAAGTATCTGGCTTTGCTGAATCATCTACGGTTTTACATCCCGGAGATCTATCCGCAACTTGAGAAGGTTGTTTTCCTGGATGACGACGTTGTTGTCCAGAAGGATCTCACCCCACTTTTCTCACTGGATTTGCATGGGAATGTGAATGGTGCAGTTGAAACTTGTCTTGAAGCGTTTCATAGGTACTACAAGTATCTGAATTTCTCAAATACAATTATAAGCTCAAAGATTGATCCACAGGCATGTGGATGGGCATTTGGTATGAACGTGATCGACTTGGTTGCATGGAGAAAAGCAAATGTGACTGCAAGATATCACTATTGGCAGAAGCAGAATGCAGATGGGACACTTTGGAAGCTTGGTACTCTTCCTCCTGGTCTTCTTAGTTTCTATGGTCTAACTGAGCCACTTGACAGAAGATGGCATGTTTTAGGATTGGGTTATGACCCAAATATTGACAACCGCCTGATTGAAAGTGCAGCAGTTATTCACTTCAACGGGAACATGAAACCATGGCTCAAGTTGGCTATAGGCAGGTATAAGCCACTATGGGATCGGTATATAAATCAAACTCACTCCTATCTTCAAGATTGTGCGACAAGTTGAAATGTGCTGCTTCTTGATGCAGATGCATTAAGCAATCTCAGATATTTTAAACTCTTAATCTGTGGTTGCTTGCATTACTGTAGAGTCAGAAGTTGAAAATTTTGACTTTGCTAGGATTTTTTTTTAATTTTAATTTTAATTTCTCTTTTCCATTTTCAATCATATTTCTTGAAAGAGAAAAGACCAATTTCTTATACATTAGAAAGTTGAAACGTGCTAGGTAAAAAGACGTGGGAGATTCAATTTTTGGTTTATGGGGTTGTCTTTATGCCCCTCTGAAAGCTGTAGAATTATTTGTTCTTTAGTAAATTTTGTAATAATTTCTCAGCTCTTTCATATAGTAATGGAAACAATTTTTATCCTTCTCGTTCTTGTTATAATATCTTTTTATACGTGTGTGTGTGTGTGTATATATATATATATATTATATGGTGTTCTTGTTATGGCTATATTTTGTTTAATGGGATTCAAGCAAAGCTGGCATTTTCACCAACTGACCACCGACACCCTTTTCTTTATATTCTGTAACGTTTTAACATCTTTACTTATTATAAATCTTTTTTTTTTTTTTATTTGGTGTATTGTTATAACAAGTTTGCTGAAGAACTAACGATCACTTCATTTTATATAACACCTAACAAATCTGTAATAAGATGGTAAGTCGGCTTTTTCTGGCACTCAGGTGAAAAGTTTCCATTTCTGTTACCTCTAAATTACTCAATTTGTCTATGCCGCAAAGCTTTGCAATTTGCTAAGCAACAAAACACCCTTTTTGTTTTCCTCTGCAGAAACAGGACGACCTACGAACTTTGCTAATTAGATGAAATGTCCCTCTTCATAAGTTAATATCCTCGTACCTCAACAAGAATGCCTTATTAGGATCAGGCTGTTCCAAACTTGATCTCCAGTATCGCCATGCATGATCCCAAAAGGCTCCTCTGCTAGAAATTCAACTACAAAATAGGTCAAATGCCTACGAGTTGGAAGCCCTTTGGCTTTATTTTTTCTTCAAACTTATAAAAAGAAACGAAAAGTTGTATCATACATGAACAATTCGAGTAGCAGAGTTCACTCTGGATTTTGGCAATGAAGTTTATCGATCCATGGACGTGAGAGGGGAGAGGGAAGAGATCTCTATTTCTGATCTTTAATTTTTGGTCTATTTACAATCTCGAGGCACTTATCACAGGTCAGATCGATGGCGATTTGTGAATACAATGTTTTACTAAGATTAAATGGTTGATAGAATATTTGGTGTGCAATCTATTACCTACATCAACCGCAACAGTGGTTCACGAAAGGATTCCTCCATATAATTGTTGAAATGACTTTCCACGTTTAAAGTAAGAGGAAGTAATTTCTCTTCATCCGAGGTTTTATTCTCATTGGACAAAAAGATTATTAATTAACTTATTATAACATATGCAAGAAAAGTTACATATTCCATTAACTGATGCATCTAAGACGAGTAAGTTTAAGTAGAAGGCCAAATTGCAACCTCAGAATGCCCATCTTCAGTGGCACAAGCTCTAAACATGCCTGTTGTGTTGAAAGTCATTGCAACTTCACCGGTGGCAGACACAGCAACCAAGCCAACAGTGCCTTTTGGGGTGCGCTCTTTTACAACACAAGCAGCAGCTTCGTTGAGAGAAAGACCTTTGAACTCCATCAGGGCTGCCACATCTCTTGCAACTGTCCCACGTATTATCGCCTCACCTCTGCCTGTGGCAGAAACTGCACAAAGCTCGTTGGCGTATGTCCCAGCACCTATCACAGGGGTGTCACCAATTCTACCAACCATTTTGTTGACTAATCCACCAGTGGATGTTGCAGAAGCCAAATTTCCATCACTATCAACAGCTACACATCCAACAGTTCCAATTTGGCTGTCACCATTAGCCGTCAGCGTCTCTTTCTTGGCATCCTTTTGGATGGGCTGAGTATAATCAATCTGTACATTTATGAAGAAGAAAATAAATTAACATCTTACGAAACTTGCCTCACACGGACAGAACTAAACAAGAATAATAAAAAAAAATACCTGCACTCTATCGGCTTCTTTTGCCTGCTTTAGTCTTTCAATATTTTCTGGAGTAATAAAATGGCTCGGATCTACAGTCTCAACACCCTGAAAATTACATGTTACGAAAGACTAATTTTTCAACCAGATGCTAATCAAGATTCTCAAGTGGACTTCTATGAGAACTAGATTCCCAAAGCAATACCAGTTTCCCTCTTATCGTCAATGGTTAGAACTGGGACTACAATTATGACTTTTAGCAGTACACACTGGACCATAGACCACAATTTAAGATCCCACCACACTTAAAAAGATTCTAATAATATAATGGAAGTAATATCCTAGGCACACGTATTTTCTTTCTCCGGACTATTGACTGTGTATAGCTCCTTTGTCTTTGCAGGGAAACAGCAGAAACAAAATATAACTAGAGCAAACACTCGAAGCAGGTTGAACCTAAGAAATGAAGGTGTAGATTAAATACATATACGAAAAATGATGCAAAGGGATCTTGAAAAGAAATGATATCTTAGTTTTTTTACTCACTTGATCCCTAGCAAATTGCTCTGCTCCATCAAATGCTAGATATATATGAGGAGTCTTCTCCATGACCAGTCGAGCTAATGATATGGCATTGACAACAGTCGTGAGCCCAGAAACAGCTCCACATTTCTTTGTGTTGCCATCCATGATAGCAGCTTCCATTTCAACTGTGCCTTGGCTGGTCAGCACAGATCCCCTACCAGCATTGAAGTGTGGACTGTTTTCTAATTCACGAACCTACGTAGAGAAAATTGGAGCACAAAGTTTAACAGTCATCCAGATATAAAAAATCAATCACCGAGGCAAGAATTCAATTGTTCAATTAGACTCCTGAAACACTGACTGCATTTCTTTGCGAGTGTCGCAAATTTCACAGAAGACTTGCTATGAAATAATCTGGCAGAAAAAGGCGAGGAAAGAACCAACTGTGGTAATTGTTTCTAGCTTTCAAGTAAATCATTCACCATTAGAGCTGTAAAACCAAATTCATATTCAAGCCTAAGTTGACCCTTAATCCTTCATCCAGCACCAATTTACAATTTAGCACACACATATATATCAGTTGAAGCAACAAAACATCAGTTTCCTAGATACAACAAAACCTTCAGTTAGTATTGTCAGAGAACAAGTTACAAACAAAGACGAGTAGACGAGAATGTTAATCGAGAAATTTTCCTCTTTATAATATCCGAGTGTCTGTCTAGAAGAACGAGAGAGAGGAAACAAGGAAGGGTACTTGATTAGGTTCTGAATCTCACCACAAGCTCTGCGACCTGTAAAGCAGGCATTTTGACCTGGAGAGCTTGGACGCCAACTTGCAAGAAGTGGCGGAGGGCTTCCTCGCGCGGCTGGCGGCGTTCTAATGGCAACGAAAGTGGAATATCTCCTGCGCCGCCATGTAGAGCTATAGCCCAACCCATCTTCACACACAATGCCTCGAATTCTTGTTGATTTGGGGCTCAACCAAATTGTTGTCGAGAGTCGTAAAGATGTTTGCTTTAAAGTTTTGGAACTGCAGCTGACGCAACTCGCCAAGTCCCAGCTATTCAGGAGGACAACGATATGGGCCTATCATACGTTCGTTTCCTACAAATGATGATGACGTCCAAGACTACCTGCTACTAAAGTCTCGTTAAAAATCTATAAGATTCATGACTTAGGTTACCCCACCCTGCAATGTTGTCCAACTTGACTGCAACCACAACGGCGCCAGAGTCAGTGCCACGACTTTGGTAATGTTAAAACAATTTATTTTTTTTAAAAAGAAAAAGTTCAAGAATCCTCAACTTAATCTACTCTACTCTAACTTTTAAAATGCGTTAATTCTATGTATATTATTCTTAAAATTTATTTTATTTTATTAACGTATGATTATTTTTTATCAATATTTTCTTATAAACAAATAAAAACAATAACACACACATAACTTTTAAAAAAATTAAGAAAATTTGAAGTCAAATTTAAGAGTTAAATGCACATGTTAAGGTCTTTAAAAATAAAAATAAAGTGTATATCACACAAGTTCATAGAGTTTCTTTAACTTTTTCTTCTCAAATCTCCCCGAGTAAAGTTAAATGGCAGTCACGGTTGCTATCAAGGGGCACGTGATGGTTTATCAACTGTGTTTTTTTTTTAAAATATAATATATACAATCGTTTATTTGGGTTTAATGATGAAGAAATGCATGGCCTAACTTGCCTATTGCCCGATATTCCTTTTATTTGTTGTTTTGTAAGCAAAAACGTGGTCCATCTTGCATCCCGTTTTGGTGATTTTGTGAAAGAAAAGTTATGTAATTCTGAAGAAATTTGGAATAGTAGTTTTAAATTTAATAATTTAAAATTTACCACACTGAATTTTTTTAAGATGATGATGATGATCCTTTTAGCAGTCATAAAAATCGGAATTGATGTAAACCCATTTGATGTTGTCTGCTCAAACAGACATTGATGCGCTAACCTGAGGAAGAATCCTTTTCAGTTAAGGTTCATGTCATCAAATAATATGGTAAACAATGCTTGAAACTAGACCCGAAAAATTACCCAGAAACCTCAAATTCTTGGTAATTCCAAATTCGCGACAAGTTTAGTTCATTTGTTACCGTTATCACCTTTTCTTTTCCCCATTTGTTGCATAGGATGGAAGGATTACACACAGGTCTTAAATTCAGTCCAATCGTCCATTCCTAGATTTTCTAATATGTTTAATGCAGGCGCAAAGAGACTCTTGGTAGTTGGTATAAATTAATTACTGGACTATTATGTTCACATACAATATGAATTATTTACAATGAGAATCCATTTCCGTTAATAAACCATACAATGACAAAGGAAATCAATGGAAAAAAAATAAAACAGAGTTCAGAAGAGTCAGCACATACCCTCAATGTACAAGTTCTCTGCATCCATAACACCCTGAATGGACAAAATATATGATCAACGAAATGGAAAAGGAACTACCATGACAAGATTGAAAATTAGAAGGTTCGAGTGACAACCTTGATGATCATAATGGCCGCATCCTTGTGTATGACCTCGTTATACTCGTGACAAGCAAAGCTCTACAAACATGAGAAGGTTGAAATGAGAAAAAGAGGTTTCGCTGCAGACGACTATGTTATATCTCAGTAAAAATTAGCCTAGAAGTTGACTTTGAACATGCAGGAAACGATGGGGTTAAAAGAAATAAAGAAGAAAAAAAAAAAAAGAATTTAAGCCAGACCTGAACACAGTTAGGGCAACCCACTTCCACTGAACAGCGGCAAGATGTGAGGAGCTCTAGCGCAGCTGCCAGCAATTTTCTGAAAATGGGTTGCACCTATCAAACGTTCCAAAATATTTGTGAGTCCTATTGTCAATCCATCGTTAGCACCACCACAACAGAAAAGGATTAAAGAAAAACATCAGTGGAATTTTATTTTTTTTTGGAGAAAAGGACAGCAAAATGTCATCAGAATACTAGACTTATTTTGATGGCATTCACCTGTATTGATAAACCAGCACCTCCAGGATGTTGATCATATATCAGAATTCTTTCAAAATAACGACGGCTATCATGAGGATTTGGACACTCAGGAGCCAAGTCAGACAAGTTGCATATTACATGTCTACAAGCAGAATCAGAAAAGCAATGAGAATTATATAAGATGAACAAGAAATAATTTTTTTTTTTTATAAAAAAGAAGATATTCAGGAAGAACGTATCATATCTCCCAACAACAATGCAGGGTAATGTTGGATAAAGATCAGAGGACATGTGTATATCAGAGTAAGGATGAACGTTTATGTCAACATCTATAAGTGACTTACAGAGGCACTACATTCAAAACAGCATGTGATGCAGCATGTAAACCTGCACGAAAATCATAGTTTTTCTTGAGTACTGCTTCTTTGATTGACTGTGGCACCGGAACCCAAACTGCCTGTTTAGATCCAAAGATCACAAAAGCATTTCAAAATTAGATGTCAGATAGGGATAAAAAGAGTAAGTCATAAAACATACTGAAGAGTACTCAAGTCTACCTGTGACTCATAAGAATATTGAGGAAGTGTTAGATCGACGGCATCAAAGATTTCATTGCTTCCTCTCCGAATACGATAGAAGCCGAACCACGTAGTTTTTACTTCACATGCCTGAACTAGGGCTTTTGTCTTTACTGGATAAGCCTATAATAGCAATCATAAGTATTTAAGAAAGACATCAACAAATCCAAAAGAAATAAAGACAAAACATTACTCGTAATATGATACAAATGAAGAGTTTTGATGAAATTTCTAGACTATTCATAAAAATATGACTGTTAACTATTCCTGGTTTCTGGAATTACGTATACATTCAATTTATCATGATTTATGCAATATATTAAGCAGTCTATTACCAACACTCAAGCTTCAAAATATGATAATATGTCTAACTTATAGAATTGATTAACATCCCCGGGTGCACTAAATAGTAACAAATAATTAATCATAATGAAATTTGTGCGAATGAATGTAAGTCTATCTGTATATGCACAATTTAAAGCGCAATAAGCAATGATGCCCAGTTTTTAAACCTTGCAATGTTATAAAGGTAACCCAAATAGAATGATCTATCTCAACAGTAAGAGATGACATACAATACTATCCCCAACGACATGAATATCAGTGTAATCTCGAGTCTTTGTATAATACTTCAGATCAGCCTCTTTGCAGAAAGCAGTCTTGCTAGATAGATCTAATTTGTCAACTAAATAGGTCTTCCCTTGGTTCATGTACACAGCACCTTCGTATACCTGAATCAAGTAACACGTAATGAGTGAAAGGCCTAAAAATTAGATCTAAGATTTTGTAATCAGAAAAAAGAATAAACAATGGAACGCAGCTAGCTTATGTAATGTACAAAGGAAGCAAAATTCTTTTTACATATATCAGCAAGTTACTACCTGAAAGAAGGCCTTGCTTTCTTCTATCTCTTCAAGGACTTGATTTTTTCGCTGATCTATGACTGTGTATCTCACAGTTTCTATTGCTCGGATATTAACTGAATGTGAAGGTAGTTTCTGGAGGAAAGTACCATGAAAAGGGATGGGGGAGGGGAAAATTAAAGAATAATCATTCAAATTAGCTTAACAGTAAACTGAAGTCAACCCTAAAGGAAACCAATCACTCTAACAGAATATATACCTCCGGACCAATGTAATTCCATATTTTAGCAGAAGAACCGGATGACAAATTACAACTCAGGTATCCTCTAGCATTAAGAGAATCTACAGCACTCTTTAATCCAGAACCAAAGTACTTCTCATCATAATGCAAACTCAAAGGATGTTCATGAGCTGCACAGACTAAATGCTGTTCAAGAACCTGAATAAAATTCATCAGAATAAGCCCTTCTACTTGTGAAAACTCCATATAGATATTGTTAGAAAAGAACTTGTCTAAAGCTCAAAACCTTCTTGTTTTGGGCATCGACGTGACAGCATTCAATAGGTCGTTCAAACAATTTCTTTGGATGGTTCATAAAGTATTGATCAAGAGGCCCTCCGAATGCAACATAGACAGCAAGAGATGGTCTATCTCTCCTCCCACCCCTCCCAGCTTGTTGCCACAAACTAAAAGTATAGTAAATTTAAAATGAAATGAATAAATCCGATAGTCCTAGACAAAAGAAACAGTTGAAAAGGTCAGTTGAGAGTGATTGGCTGAATACCTAGCAATGCTACCAGGAAATCCTAAATGCAAAGTCACATCAATGTATCCAACATCAATGCCCAACTCAAGAGCATTGGTTGCAGCAACACCACAAACTTTACCACTAAAGAATTCACTCTCTATTTTTCTCCTCTCCTGTCAACATGAAGCATCCAATATTAAAGCAAAGACTGATTCCTAACCAGCAACACCTAAACAAAGGTTACCTACATAAACTTTTCACAAACTAGAAATACAAATAATGGAACTGCTAAAAATAAGGCAAAAGACAAAATCGATGACCAAATCAGTCACATGATTCACTCCTTACAAGAATTAAAATTTTCCTTTAAAAGCAGTTGGCAGATCCAACTACATTCATCAAACTTAGTAACAGTGTTTATGGACAGATTACAGAGACATCAAACAGTGAATGCCATATATATATTGGAAGTCTATCATTAAAGGAAAAGGAGGAGGAGAGGAAGGGGAGGGGGAGGAGAGGAGGAGAAGAAGGAGAAAGAAAAATGAACCTCTGCAATGTAACCTCCACGATATGCACATATTGAATCCACCAGATGTGGAGCTATCTCCTGAAGAATCTCACGTCTATGGCAGCGATTACATTGAATAAGATGCTTTCATCATGTAATGACTAAATAGCCATTAAAACTTCAATTTAAAAGTGAAGAAAGTAGAAAGAGCTAATTATCCTATCATAAAGTACTGAACCAAGCAAGTGCATAAAATTGATCAGACATACGTATAAGATAAAACAAGTTCACAAAGTTTCCGTGATTTACAAAATGTGATGCAACGAAGACCATGCTGAACCACTTCCGCAAAAAGGCGCGAAACATCTATAATTGAGCTGCAAAGATAACAAAACGGTGTAACACACTCAACTATGGATACCAAAATGAAACAATAAATGTTAAGGGTTATACACACGTTGCATTATCTTGATGCATGCTTTTCAAAGATACTCACCATGCTTGGTTACTAAGCAACAACTTGAGTTTAGTTTGAAGAGATGTGCTAATGTAATGCGAAGTACATTAAAAACATGGAATTTTCCGGTTTGTTTAGTTTTGTTTTGTTTTTTCTGAAAAGCAATATATGGAATTTCCAATTCATTAATTTCAAATTGAAAGTAACACAACTCCTTGAACTGGCAGAAACGGTTCTAAACTCAAGTAAGCTTTCTCCATCAATATGAAAATAAATCAGTTCTTTAATAAAATGGAATTAAAAAAGAAAACCCCTGCTCAATTTTATAGCTTTTCTTATTCTTAGAGCTGATACTGTGTTTTCATTAGTTGAGGCAGGCATAGTTGCATATTTGCAAAATCATGTATCAAGAAAAGATAACGATGAGCTTTATTTTTCATCCCCTGCATAGAGAATTATACCTTGAACGAACAAGATTAGCACTTTCATCTGCAAACTCATCAGTGCTGGCAACAAATTGAGCTTTCTTCGAGAACTGTGGTCAGGCAGCATTGGCAATTTGATATTTAGTTCATTAAAAAATATGTTTTTGATAAACAGTGATTGAGGCGCATATCAGTATAATGGCAATAGAACTCACTGCTATTGGACGCAGAATAGGATTCCAAAGGATGAAAAGCTTCCTAGCTGATGGACTTCCATCATTCTTAACCAGCTCTAGTGTTGATAAATTTGCAAGTTCCTGAAACAAAATTTTCATGATCTAACAGTATAACAAAATAGCAGTTCTCATGAAATTACTAAATTATCTTACAACCATACATACAAAAGAATTATGAAGCTAAATGCATTAAGAGATCATAGCTTTTGAAATTCTGAATTTGTCACAGGAATGTAGGAAAATTAAAACCTCTTCTTAATGGGTGATGGGATATAAAGAACCAGGCTACATTCAGAGCCAAGCTACATAACAAGAAATAAATTTTACGAGTAAATATGGTAAAGTAACTCTTCTAATCATTAACATGGTAAGAAGTCTGTGAGGACATAGGTGACTGGGGCATGTGAATGACATATTGAGCAACACACCTAAAGTACAAAATCTCTAAGGAGGAACACATCAACTTTGTTCCAGAACAAATGGTTGTTTAATTCTCATAGAAGAAAATAAATATGCAAGTGCTTATACTTTTTGAGATGTCTTGCATCTGCTCAAGCTAGTATATCTCTGTATTAAAGACACAGAATCCTAATTCATATCCACATATCAGAGCTAACATCATGAGTTTTATAAGATAACAACGTGCAGCAAAAGATGTAAAACTGAAACTACAATAATGTAACTATGTCATTGGCATATTTACCATACAATGCTCACGAGGATTTGCAGAAGTTGCAGTAGAAAAAACAAAGCAAGGATCAGTTCCGTACACTGCACATGGAAGCAAACAGTTCGTTCCTGTTAGCATTTCAACTGAAATTTTTTAAACAAAGATACTTCCTGAAGCTGTCCAAACCATGTTGGAAGGAAATACCATGTGAGCAGAGTCGCCTGAGCCTCCTTAATATAAGGGCAGTATGACATCCAAATGCTCCCTTATAGGTATGAGTTTCATCAATTACCACAAACCTATAAATAAGACATAGAATAGATCTCTCTTCAATGACAACAACGACCTCATATTCCACATAAGTACTTATAAGGAGAATTTCAATTAATGTAGTGGAATCATACTGCTAAAACAATACCTGAGATTTGATAAAATACGAGTAAATTGCCGATGGTGAGACAAGATAGATATGTGTAACATATCTGGATTTGTGATCAACTGCAGCACACAAAGGATAAATAAACTTCATTTCCTAAGTATGTCCTGAGAGAGCCCGTAGTTGTAAGATTACCAGTCTAGAATTATCACGCAGCCATGCCCTCTCATTATGAGGGGTGTCACCATCATATATGCCTATATTGAATATGAAGTCAAAATTAAATCCCTTTGTCATGTCTAACAAAGCCCTTAGTTGATCTTGAGCTAACGCCTGCATGTAGGAAGTCTCCCCACCCCAAGTTAAAAAAAAAGGTCATCTCAATTTTATATAAGAGAGAAATTAGATTACAGACAGAAACAAACCTTTGTTGGAAATATATACAAAGCACATGATGAAGAGTTCTTCGACAACACTTCTAGAACTGGCAGGTTGTAGCAAAGAGATTTGCCACTAGATGTCATTGTTGCCACAACAACATCCTTCCCAGTAAGGGAGGCTTGTACAGACTCTACCTTCAAATATTATACAGCAAAAAATATTTGATGATGAGAAATCACTAGTTATAAAGATAAAATGTCCACAGGTTCAATTCATACCTGGTGACTATACAATTTAGAAACTCCAATAGACTCCAGTGCTGATCGCATGTTTTTGGATAATTCAATTGGGATTTCTGCATGAATGGCTTTCCTGGTAGAAATGTCTTCAACATGCACAATCTGCATTAACCAAACATTTGTTAAAGACGTCCCTAGATGGATGTTCATAGATGCATTATTGATTGTCAAGACGCATAAATTATTGACTGTTAAGTCCCTGAAAGCAGGGTTCATAAATGTTTCACGTATTACACTCCTTGCCACTAAACTGCATATTAAAATAAAATAAAAGAAAAGAAACCTGTCCTTCAGATCCAATTCCTTTCTGAAGATGTTCAACCATTTCCAAGGCCATCAATGACGTTGTGTCCTGCCAACCAAGAATTCAAAAATGTGTATGTTTCAGCACAAAGAGCAGGAGAAAAGAAGAAGCAAAAACAGTAAAGCGGATTTAATTGTCTCAAAATCCATGTATTAATTGCCTAGATATATATATATATATATATATATATATATATCCAAAAGCTGAGTTACCTTATCTAGATTACCCACAAAATTTTCTATGAGGGAAATTTGATTATATATAAAAGACATATACGCAACCAACGGGACCAGAATATGCTATTTTGCACTGACCACAATATTCGGGGTTGGAAGGAGAATTTTCACAATGTAGACTTTTTTTTTTGGGGGGGGGGGGGGGGGGGCGGGGGGTGTGAATGGAACTATTAACCGTATCAATTGCATTGACCAGAATGTAAGAAGCAAACAAGTTCAAACTCTGAATGAGCAAATTTATATATATATATATATATCAACATTCCTCCACCTTCCCCCCTTTCTATATTTATGTTCTTTCTTTCAATAAATTTCATTTTTACATAAAAAAAGTTCAAAAAATGGGAATTAAATATGTGACAAGATATGAATACATACATGGCACCAAATATGATTCTTAGAATATTTTGAGGAGGTTGAACTTCTCTTCATGCGTTTTGCTTTATTTTCATTTCCAGTAGAACTTTGGTGGTGCATGATTGATGATAGTAAATCTTCCAGGGAAGTTTCCACAGCCATCTTATCTCCAAATAAGTGCTGCAAATAATTATTCTATTATTCAATAGCACTAATATGACTGACACGTTGCTGCCATGACAAACAAATTTTAGACGCACTAGCTAACCTGCTGTTCAAAAGTCTGCCACAGATTGTTTCGGAAAGATCTGTCCCTTCTCTTCAAGGTACTGACAACCTTTGAAACTTTCAGCTGTTTGCGAACTTCTAAACAAGATGTGTCAAACATAAATTGGAAAAAAATTAAACTATCAAAAAGAGAAAATTATCAGCAAATCTCAGAACCATAAAAACAGTGCACATAATAATACCTCTTTTAGGATTATATCCGATTTGATCCTTATCTCTTGTTGGATGGTTGATGACAACAATGATATCATCAAAACATGTCTTCTCTTCATCATTTTGAAAACATATTAGCTGTAAAAGGATTCAATTCACATTTTAGAGCAGTAATATGCAATAAAATTAAAGCTGGAAGCCTTTCGCTGTCACAGGCTTGATAATAAGAAAAAAAAAAAAAAAAGTTTGGAAATTAATAATCATTTCGAAAGATAATATTTATTGCTCCCATATTACACAGCATGAATATTCAAGGTGAGAGCAAGCACATAAAATACATCACCCTTTGAAAGGGATATATCTTGATAAGTTGATAGCAGTTCAATCAACTTACCTTAGGACATAGAAGGGCAAGATGCTTCATGTCCTGAATACCCAGTTTAACTCCAAACTTTCCAAGTTGACTTAGTGCTTCTTCTAATAAAGTTGCGGTTGTTTTCTTACACTGGAGATGAAGAAACGCAGAAAAAATGTTTATGAAAGAAAACGCCTTCATTACTATGTTCAACCATGGGGGACACAAGCATGAACTGTCGTTATTGGCATAAGATCCCAAGACGCCTCCCTTTAATTGGGCCTTTCTAAACAATTTGCAGTGTCCAAAAGACAGGTCTGATAAACAATTTACCGACTCCAAATGCTTAACAAAGACTTGACAGTTATGGTCACCAAGAGCACCCTCACTTGTAGATTGCAGTTCATTCAATGTAAGATGATAAGAAAGCCCCAGCTGCTTTTCAGAATCAAAATCCTCTGTAGGTTTAGATTCATCAGTAGATCTCCCAAACTTGAAAGCAGATGTATTATTATCATCATTTAATGCATTAGAATCAGTCTCAGACTCACGTAAGTATGTTAAATCTTCCATAATATTCGACCATGTAGATTCAGCAAGATTAGATATTGGAGCTCTATCAGCTACAGTCGAGGAAGTTACAGAAGCTCCTTTTTCGGATTGGTCTGACTTCTTGGTCAGGATTGATTCTTTCTTAGCAAATGGAACCAAAACGACAAATTTACTGCTTTCGATGTTGTAACGACTAATTTGATCCTCCAATCTCAATTGTGCACGCTGTAACAAGAATCGCTTGCAATGCGTAAATATTTGACATCGTTATCAGAATAGACAGCAACAGAAAGTAAATTAGCATAACTTTGAAAATACAGAAAATTGACAATAATGCATGTGAAAGTTTTTTTCCCACTTTAATCTTCACAAAAGAAGGGAAACGGGACTTAGAGAGAGAGCATGCCTCGAAGAATAGGTGGAAATTGGGAGAGTTAACGGCGGGAGGGAAAATGCGCTTGAGTAGAAGCTTGAGGTCTCGAACTGTTCTGGTACTAGAGATACATACAGTTATGGATTCACCGGTTAGGGTTCGGATTTGGATTTCTTTGTAGCTGCTTTCTGCCATTGCTTTCAAGTGGCGGTGGCGGGAGCGGGAATCTACTCCATCTCTCCTTCAGGAAGACGTACCCAAAAGACGAGTCCGTTACCCACTTAAATGAGAAAAGGATTTAAATAAAAAAAAATTATGAATAAACGTATTGTGTTCTTGAAAAAATATTAGTTACAAAATAATTTTTTGAAAAAACAGATTTCATGTTAAAATAATTCATACTAAATTTTTAAGGGTCACTTTTTTTATATAATTTTAACTGGTTTTTTTTTTAATAATTGCTAAGATGGATAATATACATTAAAATGAAAGGAAAAAAGAGTGAAGTATTTTTTTTAGAAATCGATTTACCTTGATACTCTAATTTTTGACTTATTTATTTCAATATATCTTAATTCAAGCACATTTTAGTATTTTTTTTTTAAAAAAATAATAATTTGAATTGTTTAACTTAATATTCTTATTAACTCCTCATAAAAAAATAAAAAAAATAAATACTCTCAAAACATGACGGATATTAATTAACTCACTCTTATCTTTAATAATCACCACTTCTATTTAAAATATATATATAAAAATTATTTAAAATATTCTTAAAATTGTTTAAATTGTCAAACAACTCTCTAAATTTATTTGAAGTGCCAAACAGATTTATAGAATCGTTTAATACTCCAAACAAATCTATAGATCCAATAATGCAGCTTTGAGGGTTGCTTACTCCCATTTGGGCACTTTAGCAGCTAGTGATCCAACCTTGTTGAAACCCCTGAAGGAAACTCTTTTACTTAAGCCTAATGAAAATGCCTTGCCTCTACATGCTCTTGCTGCTTCTCTCCAGATTGCAGTTGGCAGAAAGCAAGGTGTTGAAGAGCCTCGGCTTGTGAAAATTATGAGAGCAACCCTCTACGCGCAGAATGAATGGTTTAAACTTCAAATGTGTAAAGAACGGTTAGAAGGTCTTTTGAGGATTGATTCCTCGAAAGAAGTTAATACTCCCTTCATTGCTACGATATCCACATCATCGAGATCATATGCAGATAGCTGCCATGGATCTTCCCAAGTTATAATATCTTTAAGCACAAAAATGTCAGAAGGTAGTAATCCAACCCAAGCATCATCAGGAGATGTCGTCCGAGATAAAAGTGCAATACTCAAAGTAATGGAATTTTTGGCTTTACCGAGGGCGGGCGGATGCGCACAAGAATGGGAATATCAAAGTTCAAATGGCTTTACAAAACTGAACATGCATTAAAACGATTTTATATAACTATTTAAACATAAAACGGCTCTAGAGAATTATTTTTCATAAGAATAGAGATGAGGTGGTTTTTTTAATTGAGATATTTTGAGTAATTTTTATATTGTTTTTAGATGGGAGTGGTAGTTATTAAAAATGGGAAGTGGGTTAATTAATATCCATGACCGATTAATTGATTATGGATACAACACGGTAACTCCCTTGACCTTGAATTGAATACACTTTCTTGAATTCAAATGCCGACTTCCGCTCGTGCTCTCTGCCTCTTTCTATTCTTGTACCTTTCCTGACATAGTGATCTACTGCAGGAGAACAAAAATGCGCACAACTTGGACACTGACAAGACTTGTGGGACGGAGAATTAGATACTGGGTTTCATATTTCTTGGTTTGAAGGTTGGTTTTAGGTAAACCAAAACAAGTGATTTTTCACTTCTAATCTCGTAAGATCATGAACCGATTCTAGTTGCCTGTACTCTGTGCGGAGGTTGAAGCTGAAGTAGCTTCTCAAAACGTGGTTTTTTGAAAAGAAAAACGGCTAAAGTCAATCGCGTCTATTAACAACAGGTTATCGCAGCCAAGCAGAAAGGCAACAAAAAGAAACAGTTAAACAATCATGGGAGAAAGGATAAAGATGGAGTTTCGGTTGGAGAAGGGATTTGCTGGAGAGCTTCCAATTCCAAAATTGTATGCTGAATCAAGACCGGCTAGTCATTCTGAAGGCAGCGCAGGTTCTTTTGCATTCCCTCGTCTGAATTTACCGGCATGCCCATATAAAATGCATATTATATATGTGCTCGTATCAAACTTAGAATTACAAACTACCAGCGTGCTCTCTCTTGCACGCCCATGCGCATAAACAGACACACACACACAACACTAGTGCTGTGATGATTTTTTTTTTTTTAACTAACGTAACCAGCGTGTAAACACTAAAATTACAGACTGAAATTTTTGGATTTGAAAACGAATGATTGAAGATGTAACCTAGCATTGGCAGCAGCAGTAATAGATTCTTCATCTCGCTTTTCCTTGGCAGCAGCAACTGCTGCAATATATGCTATTCTTGCTTCTTCCATTTTTTGCATCTCCATCTCATCCAAATCATCCTGTTCAAACAGAGACACTTGCTTAAATATGTAAGAATTTTCAGCAGATTGTGAAAAATATATGCGTGCAGCCATAATTAGCAGAAACAGCAATGTGTGCAAAATCATATTGGTCAGATTGATTAGCAAAATATTTATAAACTCACAATACTAGGAAAGTGACCAAAATCATATGGCTCGATGTCATAATCATCAGCATATTCAGAAGTATCGGATTTAGTCAAGCCTTCAAGCAGCAACATAAATGATGAAATATCTCCTTGCATGGAATCTAGCTCTTCTTGTAGCTTCTCTACTTTCTTACTGGATGTCATAGCTTCCCAATGTATCTTTTCAAGAGCGGCTTGCTTGTCAGCGAGCTTAATCTGTGCATATGAGAGACTTGTTAATTTGAGAAGTAGAGATTCATATTTTACACAAACAGGGATGGGCTTTCTGTTCCCCTTATCTTATTTCATCAGGTGTTGAGACAGGAAAAAGCAGTATAAGTTTTGAACTATAATATTTAGACTTAGGTGCATTTTGATCCTCAAAGAATTAAGGTTTCATGTTCCTATATCAAGGATTTCAGCGGGGCAACACACATCAAAATTCTAAACCACAATCGTAGTTATAACAATATTATGAATCTTGAGTAGAAACAAAGCTACAAGAAAACTAAGTGAAAAGGCAAACATTGCGACACGACACTGAAGCCTTCTAAGGTGCTCTATCCATACGCCTACTATTTTTGGCCATTTAGTTTACCTACTTAAATCCATTAAACTCCTAGGATCCATCGTTCACTATCTATGGCCTCCACTCATGGCCATCAAGTTCTGGCACCATGCAAAGAGAACGTATTATGTGAGAAAGCATCTGTTTAAGTGATTGACTTGCAGTTCCAAATTATTGATGAAACAAAATAAGTAGATTGGTACCTTAGCATCAGAAAGTTGCCGTTGAGTAGAGTTGAGTAGAGAATCCTTTTCAGAGCACTGGTATCTTAGTTCATCAACTTTTGCATTTAGAGTATTCATCTGGTTTCTTGAGTTTTCTGCTGACTTTAGGAGTTCATCTTTCTCTGATAAATTCCTCTGCAAATCCTCCACCTGCTCCTTCAATGTAACTAACTCTTCTCTGTCTGGTGTCAAAGCTCTTAAGGAAAGCATAGAAAAGCTATCATTGTCAATATTATTGCTACCATTTTTGCCTTGTTCTTTTTCTCCATGGTCCCTTTTCTTTTTGGTGGGAATAGACTGAGAAACATTCCTTACTTTTGAATCTGTTATCTATTGAATGTTGAAACAGATCAGGTACGACTATCATGACAAAGGAATGACCTCAGGCACAATGGTAAATGGAAAATTTAACTTTCTCACAGAAACTATATTTTTGAAAGAAAAATTTTAGATTGCCACATGAGCAAGAGAAAGTTGCACAACTGCAATAAGAACAACAAGAATAAGAAAATTCTATTTAGCGTAAAAATGGAAATAATTATCGGTGAAATTAAAATTCAATCTTAAGAAATGAGAACGAAGCACATAGGACTTTAGCCATATAAAGACAACATATAGTTCAGAGAGACTATTGTCCAGTTTCTAACCACTCAGGCGCATGTTTAAATTTGAGTGATAAGTTCCAATACCATCTAAGTCGTGATCATTTCAGTAATGTTGTCTAACACTATTAATTCACACTGTAATCAGATGGATCTCTCGGTAAATCATCTCACCAAGGGATTTCCAATCAAAAACCTTGTAGTGAAGGAAGTTAATCATTTAAACAGAGTGTTTGATTAACTGAAACAGAGAAAGCCCAGAACATGTTACGATATATGATACATGGATAAATGTTCTAAAGATAGATATATATATAACATGAAGAAAGACTAGTCAAGAATACAATAATACTTAAAAGTAAGTTTAACAAATAATAAATCTGTTATTAACTAAAAAATAGGTATAAGGAAAGGAGTAAACATAATAAATTTGTAACAATTGGCCTCATATAACTAATTTACCTATATGAGGTAAGAAATCTTTGCCCCAGACGTACTTCTTATGATTTTCTATCATATCCGGATCCATCGAAAAAATTATTTTCAAAAAGTTACCATAGGATGATATTAATTTCTGACTATGGATAATGCATTTACAAAACGATGAAGCAAAATTATTTAATATCTAGGATAAATACGTATTGCTTGGGTTTGAGGGTTCCATACTTCAGAGAGAGAGAGAAAGAGGGGAAAAAACTCAGTTCCACAAATGTTAACATGACAGGCCATAAATTAGGATTGCTACTTAGAGGAACAAAAGACAAGTAAAATGCCTTCAGTACCACATCTCCAAGCATATGGTAATGACTGAGCTCTGATCAGTTCAATTAGAATCCAAAGATGAAAGGGGAAAATGAGCTATAAAACAGGAATTTGCATATTTGCAAACCTATGTCATTATTCAAACCAGCCTGGAAGAATGTCATTATTCAAACAGCCATTTCTTACTTGCTTACACGATTCAACATATTGAGCCAGGGCTCTGATAATTATAAACCTTATACCAACGAAAAGGATAAAAAGATGTCTAAGCATACAAACTTAAACAACGAATAGGAAGAAAAAAATTGCGAGCTTACTTTTTTAGACAATGATTCTCTTGAGGGTGCCTTGGTGTAGATCATGGAACCACGACGAGTGAATGAGCTGCTCGCTTTACGATCCTAATCATAATTAAACAATAGAATTTAGCAAATTGATTTAGAAATTTTGAAGTTTCACTTGACAGCCAGTTTAACCGGGGGAAAAAGAAAGAAGGAAAAATGACGAACTCAACCAATTTCACCTTTAGGTCAATTGCATTCAGTTTGTTTACAAAACACAAACCAAAAGGTGAGAAAACCCAGCAGCAAATATAAGGGGAAAGAGAATCGGAGAAATTACGATGAGGGACTGAACGAGTGGGACAATCTCGACAAGGTTGTTGAAGAGGACGCGATCCAAATTGCCATTAGTTCCCGAGGCAGTACCCGAGTGAGCAAGCGAGGATTGAGTTTGGCACGGGGTGAAGGATGTGTTATCTTCAGCTGAAAGCCAAGAATTTGGGTCGCCGAAATTGGAACTTTCCTGCAAATCCATAAAATGCTGCGCCTCATACATTTTACTTTATCTATTTTTTCGATCAGATAAAATCGATCAAAAGGAAACACGTAGACTTTGGCTGAGAAGACAGAAGAGTAAGGAGTACACAAAGAGCAGCCTGCAGAGACCGAGGCTGAGACTGTTTTCAAAATGGTTTATGGTTTATTTCCATCTCCAGACAAACGGATACTACTATTTTCAACGAGGAGGATGAATTATGAGATTACAAAATTGCCCCTCAATCTTATACTATATATATTCAAAATAAACCCGTTTGTGATTTCAAATAACAAAATAATAATAATAATAATAAATAAAATGTAAACAATTCAGAGAAAATCATAGTTTGATTTTAATTAATATTGTAATTCTCTTATAATGCATCCTATTTCATCAATGGCTAAGGTCTCATTTTAAAGTTTTTCTGCGTTTTAGAATGTAAATAATTTTATTAAGAAAATATATCATTAACAACTTTTTAGTTGGTATTTGTCAAGTGTTTGGTTGCGTACGCTCTAAGTATAGATTTGGCTAGTGGTGGTTTAGAATGTCCTTTTCCTTCGGTGATCTGCCTTTGTATGTGTATTTCTTGAAGGCCATTGAGGAGAAATGGGCCTCGCTCTGAGCCCAAAGCCCACGGGTCTAGGCCCACTCCGTAAGCCCGAAACCATTACACGGTCCTTATCAGTATTAATGATTTTAATGCAATTATACCGTAATATTATACCTTTTTTTAATCTGGGTAATATGTTACTTTTGGAGGTTATCTACATAGCTCTAGCTTAGTGAACATGGCGTAAGTGGCAAGGGAATGCGGATGTTCTACATTCAACTTATCTATAATCGCGATCGGACGACTGTCATCTATTTTTAACTGTTCCTCTCTATCTCGTCTGTCGATTGTCGTACGTTTAATGAGCCGTCTGATCTTGTCTCTTTAGTTTTGACAAAATCGATGGACGAGATGGAGAAGGGCAGCTGAGAATAGATGACAGTCGTCTGATCGCAACTGCAGAGAGGTTGAATGCAAAAAACCCAAGTCCGTGGCAAGGCTAGTCTCTCTTAGAAACTCGGCAGAAATTCCTTGTTTTGGAGCAAAAATTGAGGGAGAATTTCCCTCGTGAGAGCGGAGATAAAAAAATATTTTGTTTAAAAATAGGGATGAAAATTATACTTTTTACTTTACTATATCTTGAAAATATTAAAATATTTTGAAGTTTGACATAAAATATATATAAATAGAGATATTTTTATAAAATATTTTTATATTAAATTAATTTTATTTAATTAATTTTTTTATATTAAATTATTTAAAAAAAAATTCTCTATAAAAATTTGTAAGTTCTGGAAAACTATTTTTTCCGAATGTCGTGAGTGAAAATGGAGATGGAACAAAAATTTTCAGCGGGATCGAGGAGAGAACCCTATTCCTGCCTCGCATCCCTAGTCTCTTTTCTAATTCAAATTCCCTTAATTAGTTGATGGTAAATACAGCCACTGCGGAGATGGCGTAACGGCAATTTGAATATATGCTCTCATAAATGCTTTTGTTTTTATTCATTAATATGAAAATAATGATAAGAAAAACTATTCATAATGATACACAGGCATTAAGGGATGAATCCATTGACTGAAATAAAGCTTAAATTTTTGTATCAACGGAAAGCCATTTACTTTTAGTTAAAAACCATCCACTGTTATCCAATACATTGGATATCCATTAATATATCAATTAATTTAATTTAATCTAGATACTTTGGTAAAAAATTATTTACTTCAAATTATAATTATAATATCAATACCTAACTTTTTCTCCTACATTTCCATTTTTTTTTTCTGGGGAAAAAATAAATCAAACGGGAAAGGTTTTCTGCTTTAGGGGACCGGTGAATTTGAAACAGGCAAAACAAAGTTTAAAAATTGAGGGCTTGCATTGAAAGCGCGTTGTTCAGAGCATACAGACAAAGCCATAACCATAGAAACAATGTAGACGCAACGTTTGTGTTTGGCAAATGATTTAAGGATATTGATTAGATTGAACCGTCCATGTATTGTTGTAGACTTTCTTTCTTTTTTTTTTTATCTTTTGAGTAACTGTTTCATATACTTGCATTTAGCTGGCGGGCTGTCTCTGAATTCTCAAAGTTGTGTTACTACTCAAAGTGCAAGCTCGGTCTTTAATTCTCTCCGTTCGTTTCTTTCTCTTCGTTAGTCTTGATTCCAGGTAACTGCGATCAGATATTAGCCTGTTTTGTTCTCATTTGCTAATTTGTTTCGTTATTGTCGTTTTGATGTTGGTTGGGTTCTTGAGGCTTGGTTTGATTGAGAGAGAATGTAGAAAGGAAAGAATAGGATTAGTAAAATTTCGCGGTTGGAGTACCTTTCTTTTCCTCAACTTGTCAATGGTAATTCATTGAATTCTTAATTGGGAATATTCTGGGTTGTGCCTGAGCCTGACTCTGTCTCATTCCCTGTCTTTATCAACTGCCTGCTAACTGGGGGAATAGGAATAGGAAAAGGATTGGTCCTATCAGTTATCTCGCTTTTCATCTAAGGTGCTGGCCCAAAGGTTAACATGCAAAACCAAGAAATAGGCTAGTATACTGATTTTCAAGTAATCTTGTTCTTTTCTCTCATTGTAAATATTTGAATTCTGCCTTTAGGAGACTAGCGATTCCAGAGTAGGCAAAGGCAGCAGCATTGAACATACATATTTCATCATAATGTAGAACAATGCCCGCAGTGACTTAGCAAAGGAATCAAATTTTGTGTGTTGGACTGTGATAGCATTAATAAGAGAGATCAGTTAACACAGGGAAAATGTCTGAGAGAAGATTGTGATTTGTATCAGAGTAGAGTATCGTGCCTAACTAACCATAGAGACGGAGATGTATAGTGACGAATCAATTTCTAGAACAATGGAGATGATGTTTTCTAGTCAGGCCTAGGTTAGGTATACGATGAGTATCTTGTAGAAATTATTGGCAAGAACTAGCTAATGAAAAATGATACCTTTGAATTTTCAGAACGGAAACAGACATACTCATCAAGTGAAGATCTCAATTTCAACAATTAATTATAACTGCGATTGGCAGCTGGATGGAGGTTCCACAAGCTTCTGAAACTGTGAGCAAGTCTAGGCACGACAAGCGTAACTCACAAAGCCAACTAAGTTCAGGTATCAAATCAAATTTAGTCAACAGCGAGTGATTTGAATTATACTAAATTAACTTCAACTTTTATATAACTTTAGCTTATCATCATAATTGTCCATCAGGTACTGAAACAAAAACTCGCACCGGTTCTAATGACAGCGAAAGCAGTGCACATTCATTTGCTTTTCCCACGTAAAGCTCTCCCTCTATCTCTCTCTCTTATCTGATATTAAAGGGGAAAGTTAAATTTGCTCACATTCTGTACTGTGGACCAACAGATTACCCGTGGAATGGAGCGGAAGCCCGGTGAGAATGGCGGAACCTGATAGGAGACAATCAAGAAAAGATGAATGGTGGAAGAATTTTCTTTCCTGCTGCAAATCCTGAGTGCTAAACTTTACCATTATTTTTACTCTGAGGTCGTAGAAGAATGGAGATTTTGTCCATCGCTTCCTCTTAGTGTGCAGTGACATGCAGAAAGTTATTTAGGATATATACAGAAGAGTTTTTTTGGCACAAACTCGTTAATGAATAACCAGCTAGCTAAATACTACATGATTGATTAACATACAGATGGTTTATTATGTAATTATTTATTTTTCAGTTTGTCCGTTGAATTGAACAGAACGAACCACTCTGGTTCCTTCTGGCATCTGCTACTTGGTATCTTTGATCAAGTATTACGCCAAATATCCATTATCATAAACAGGGTCAAACATATATGGCCATTAATGACATTTGACGTTGATGCAAGAGCTGCCCTACCTGGCACTGAAATTGACTCGTCGAATAAAACCCGGTCCAAATATGCCGCCCCCGTTGGGAATAGCTAGGCATTATACAGCAAGCAGCAAATCTCTGGCTAGAATTTCAAGCTCTGATCTTTCCCACCATCAAAGTGGTTGATGGTTGGAGGGCATTGTCAAATGTGCGAAATACTAGTTGGATTTGATCCGATAAGCACAAACCGGCTTCGCACGTCAAGGTTCAAAGAGAAGGAGACACCCTGGCATGGGACTGTGAACCCCCCATATCAAAGAAAGCAATGGAAGGACCACACGAAGCATTTGCATGTGCATTGCGCATGCGCATGCCCATTGAGAAGTGAGCTTTGCTTCTGAGCGAGCTAAGGCCTTTCAGATGCATGCCGCTCTGTCCAATTAAGGCCAAACCCACACCCTGCATCTATGCCGATGCCAGCAACCGTGCTATGCTCCAGTGCCCTCAGCTCACGCTCCATCCATCTTGGCCTTCCTTCTTTTGGGAATACTCTGCACAACTACGGACCATTTCATATATCTATCTATCTATATGTAACAGCGCATGGACCATCGATCATTGCTCAGGCAAATGCCAAATTCATTGATTAAATCTAAAACCCATCATGATCATGATCGATCATGATTATCAATATCACAATACTAAAATTAGACAGGGACGAACAATTGGGTGTCATTTTCATGGACCGCTAATAACTTGAATTTTTTATTTTTTTTTCCTAAGTTTCAACAGGAGATTAACAGAGCAAAATGTGCGAAAAGTAAAAAGAGGAAGGAGCACGAAGCAGTTGAAGTTCAACAGTGGGGTCCCGCGCTCACCTGCTTGGTCAGTCACCACCGTCCCTGACCTAAACTAAAAGGAAACTCATCCACTATCCACGTCATCATCACCTCCTTAACCCATATCTACCACTATAGCGTAGCAGTAGAACTCCAGAGTGAGAACTCAGAATCACAGCCACAGGCGCCGAGGGACCAAGACAAACCGACCTTTCTCATCACATTCTTGTCGTCTCATCTCACTTACGCCCACTCCCATTTAGACCACATCCCATCACCCATGCCACGTGGAGTTATGATCGCGCATGGGATTTGTCACTGCCATGAGGGCCCCATGTCTCCAACCAACCTTGTCCGTACCCTCTCCTCCTTCGTTTAAAACCATAACATCGCCATAATTAGCGTCATTGTCAACATTAACACATGACGCGGCACATTATAATCTAAGTCTTTAACTGATTTTTTATTAGTCAGTATCTCAAACAAACTAAAATAAGATTACAAACCTTATTCACCACTACTGAACATATATAAACAGAGCTCGCAATTAAACTGTCAAAATTAAATTAACATACTACTATATTTCTCTATATTTATAATATTAAATTAAATTCCACATACATACATTAAAACATGAATCGCAGTAAGAAGAGAGAAAAAATCAGGGAGAAACTAACACGAGTTAGTTTTAGTTGCACATGCACGTCATAAGATCAAGCCCAAACATCTCAGCAAAATAAAACCCCCCAAAAATAAAAATAAAATTTACACCTCACGTTATATGAAATCCTTTCAGCTTCTCTGACTTGGAATTTTTGCTTTCCTTTTCCTTTAAAATAAGTTCCCTTTGCTTTGATTTAAAAAAAAAATAAATAGAAAAAAAAGTTTAAAAAAGGCGAAAGATTTCAACTAGCCTTTCAGGGGAGATAGAGACTAGAATTGAGGTTGTCTTGATCAGTAGTCCATTGAGTCTGGCTCCAGTAAGCTTGATCTAAGGTGTTAGGAAGATCAAACAAACTTTGATCTGCACCCCCCTGCCAATCCAACGATCCAAATCCCCCATTGTTGGCTTTGCTCTGCAACGCCGATAACTCAACGGGGACCGTCTGATCAAGCAACGACCCACCCGTGATCTCTGGCAACTTAAAGTCCTGATGGTCACTCATGCTCATTACCTTGTGATGTTGCCACTGATGAGTATTCTGAACGTCGGATAGTTGATCATTCCCTTCTTGTTGAGCAGTGAATTGAAACGGCAACGCATCAGCTATGTTCCCAAATTCAAAACCCATTGTATCTTTGGTGTTCGAAGTGATCAAACTTGTAAGGTTCCCAATCTCTGAGAAAATACCACTGCAGTCTCCTCCTTGCTCCGGTAGACCGGTGTGCTCAAAACTAGGGTTTGAATTTTGATGGATAAAGAACTTGGACTCATGAATATTCTCCAACAAATTGTTATCATTTGACGCAGAGTTTGACGACGGAGCTGATAACGCTTCTGTGGCAGCGGCTGTGGTGTTGGCCGCGGTGAGGCTGGAGCTTTCACTGCTGGAATGAGAGTTGGAGTTCCGCTCTTGCTCCGGTGGTTGCGATGCCGGCGGTGTCCGTGCAGCTGAGGTTTCTGATGTAGGAGAGTTTTTGGGTTTGGAGCGCTTTGATTTCCGGCAACCACCACCGATGGGGACGTTACGAAGAACGCCGCCTTTGGTCCAGTATCTACGGCAGCTCTTGCAGAAATGGCGCGGCTGAGAGAGATTGTAATTGTTGTAATAACAGAACTTGGTGTTTAAGGAGTCACACCTGGGGCACTTCAAGGCCTGGTGATTCTGGTGGTGCTGTCTCAGCCTCCTGTCTCCGCCACCGCCAAAGAATCTAGTTCCTCCCATGGAATGTATTTCCTGCATTTCGTCGAAATTTGATGTTTACTCCAACCCCGGCAAGAAATACTCGTCGTCCAAATTGCGAGAAAAATAATTAAAAATCTCGTCTTAAAACTTGGCGTCTTAATTTCGCGGCTGCTTTTCCGGGAAATGTTCTCGTTTGCTGACTGAGGAGGAGAACGAGAGAGAGAGCGTTCGTCTCTCTTTCTCTCTCTATGTTTCTGTGCTTACCTGTGTCAGTGTTACATGTGTGTCTGTGCGAGTGTGAAGAAGTAGAGAATAGCTTCCGAGGTCTGCTGACAAATATCCCTGTACGTACTACTCTATCTTCTATTTCTAATATTTTCCAGAGGAATTGACCGAAACAACCCTAGAACATACAGAAAACTACAGTGGCCCGAGAGAACAGGGAAGTTGCCGAAAATACAAAACTATCCCTGCTGGGCGATTGCTACTGTTCCTGGATTTTAGGTGTGATGTGGAATTTTAAGGAGGTGAAATGGAAGAGTTGACGAGGATGGATGGGTTGGACCGTACGTCTGTTGGAATGCAGCATCGAGCCGTTGAAGGGGGACACGTGGACGAGAAGGAAGAGAGAGAGGCGTCATCCACAAAATCAGGTTGTCGCATTGTCGGCCACCTTCCTAGTTTATCTGCTCCGCTCTGTTCTATCATGGGTGCCCCGTAACAAATGGTGAAGGTGCAGCCACGTTGCTTGTTCTGATTGGTGACACGTCGAATTTCTGAAGTGTGCACAGTGGACACTACTTTACGATTATCTGACCGCCGTAACTGGTCGCGCTTTCGAGCCTCAGCCTCCCGTCGTGCGTGTTTTCAAATCTCATAATTATCATAAATCTACCACTATTTAGTTTTTTTTCTTTGTTTTAACTATTTTACTGTCACTCCTCGGCGATTTCACTTCAATCCACCGTTTTTGAAAACCCAGGAAACACCATATATTGCACTACTGAACTTGTCTATCGAGGATATAGCGTGAAGTGAGATATGGAGTTTGACGAAGCTCTAACTTCACACCAGTCTGCTATCAAGAAGAAACACCAGCTAGCTAGCATATTAGCATTGCGTGACAAAATTCAATCAGTGATAGATAGATACCATGAATCCGATCGGTTTACAAAAATTAAAGATTATAGAATACTTAAAAAGATTATAGTTGTGATAGGAAGGAAATTTTTGAATGCTTAAAAAGATTATAGAATACGTTGTGAACATGCACGCAGAGTAGAGTATATTTGCGACGGATAACTAGTTGAGAGAATTGAAAAGTACACGTGCATGGATTGGATTCTCTTGTTGGTTTTATTCTTGATTTTAAACGTTGGGTGCAAATGAAATCACAATTACAAAAAGACGACGTTAGCTGATACATGTTAAAATTAAATGGGTCCATGATATATAAACTTAACTTTCTGGTCTAATAAATACATACTTGTGATTCTGGTAGCCTCCTCCCGCCGGTGTTAATGGCCAACAAGGGTTGGCACTGTTACTATTAGCATATCACGTGAATTTTAGATGGAGAATCACATCTACAGAAACCAAGCATTTAAGTGAATTTACACACACAATTAAGACATTCCCAAAAAATTTCGCTCTCTCTCTGTGTTTTCAATCAGCGTCCTCTTTTCGTACGTCCTTTATGTGGTAATTAATTAATTTTATTTTCAAGAGTTTGTTTCAAGTTGTCATGAATATATAAAGGATTGAAATTGAAATATATGAGGAGTTGGTGTGATGGCACGGAAGGAGCAGCACGAGTCGAGTGGAGTGGATAAGTTGAGGTGGGATCCCGGTCCCGATTGGGCGACAAATGAAGTTGACATCAAATCAAAAACAAGCATCATTGAGTATTCGTGTTATGATTACGTGGTACAGTGGTGAGTCGAGTAAAAAAATCACACTGGCACTTGAACCCTTATATATTCAATTCGCAATATTTCGTATTTTGTAGCAGGCGAGAGGTAGCCAAATATGTATAGAAATGCAAGATGGACTGAAACTGAAAATGAACAAGTGGCGATTTTGATGGGAACATGCACATGGGACGGTGGGGATTGGGGTTGTGTTACCATTAGCTTCTTTCCGGTGCGTGTCAACATCGTAGTCTATGGTTTTTCAAATTTCACAATCCTTAAGATTAGAAAAGATATAGGGCGTTGCTTCCATGGTAGCCTTTAATGGGTGTCAGCGTCACTGTCGCAAGTCAGCAACTATGGGCTCGGAATGAAAAGATCCTTTCACCTCAAAGGCCCCACTTATACAATCATGTACACACTCACACTTCCCCGTACTGTACCCTCAAATTTCATTCATTCACGTATTGCATTGTATTATGCATCACTTGAGTTTTGTGCAATTTCTGTATTTGGTGCTTCCAATTTTATATCCTTTAAAAAGGCAACAACCAGTTTGACGAGTTCCCGGCAATATCACTAACTTTCCGTTCTAATCAATCAACCAAAGGATCCATATGTTTTTGCTTTCCAGAGGCATCAGTCAGTCACTCGCTCAATCCCAACCAGCCTCGGACGTTGGGACAACACCTGATTCAACAACAAAACACAATAACGAACTAAATCTTAATCTAATCTAATATAATAATGTTTTTGATAAATTTATTGTATTGGTTCGTGTTAGTGTTAGTGTTGGTGTTGGTGTTCCCTAAAGAAAATTGTTTTAATTTAAAGATTAGTGAGAGTGTTTGTGGCCCGGGGTAGATTGGGAATTTGATAGGTGGGCTGTGGGTCCAAGGGGTAGATTGGGGCTTTTGGAATTCAATGGATGTGGGCCCAACCTAGCTAATCTTGTTCTTTTTAGATTTTTCTTCGTCCATCGTGGCCATGCTTATGGTCCCTTCCCTTCCGTGCTTCGTTTCCATCCATCGCATTAGCAACTTAGACATGTAGGTTATTTGTGTACACTTTATTTATTTATTTATTTATTTATTTTATCTCTATAAATAATTCATAAATACGCATAGTATTTAGCAAAAATAAAGATTCTGTTTAAGCCAATTTACGTCATTTTACATCCCGCGTGAGCCCAAGCTAGGCGGCAGCCATATACATCGTGTTGACTGTCTTTTGAAATTTGATAGCCAAGTCTAGTCTCGTCTCGTCGAGCTTGGTAACAATCCAAGTCCATTACTGCTACCTTAGATGTAATGTTCGCCTATTACTGGCTACCATAATTGATGGCCCTCTCATTCATTTTCGTTGACCCACCGTACCATTCACCTCGTGCATGGATTTCAATAAAAATCTCCAAAGAAGGTGGCACTTCTATTTTGGGGTTAAAACTCAATAATTGAGATGAAAGCAACGTACAAAACAAAAATAATTATTGATGACATATCTTAAATAAAGAAATTATCTTCTTCTTCTTCTTTTTTTTCTTTCTTAAAGTAAAATAAATAATGAATATTTTATGTACTCCATTTTAGCCTTCCATAATGTTGTAGACACGCGTCCACATCTTCCATTAATATCCATGTGTCCACGTGCAAAAGCAAAACATAGAAGACGAAGAAGGAGGAACAGAGGAAGAGGAATGGTATTATCACATTATCCTAAGGATCGTATTGTCGAGTTCACCATTTGGTCCCCATAGGTGACTGAAACAAAGGCTTCTTCCTTTCCATTTGTTTACAAGAGCCTTGATATACTATAAATGCTATTGCAAAGTTAGATGGCTAGGCTGATCAATTGAAAGCAATGTTTGTTTGACATATTACTTGTTCAACCCTAAATTACTATGTAACTTAATCACTTATCCAAACCAACACTATTTTCAACACCATGCATCCTTAAAGTCAACATTAGTCGTGATCCCTCAAAAATGAAAGGCTACCAATGATTGAAATCAAGTATCATGGACCAAAGATTCAACTTGTTCCATCACTCGCATTAATTAGTACTATTACATGGCATCAATGTCAGCACATGCAGAGGAAGGGAATTTCGCACTCGTTACAGCTCGATAAGTCAATAATCCTGATCAATTGTAGTAAAAAACTGGGCCATATGGTTATAAAAGCAAAATTTAATTCAAAACGGTCTAACACATGCTTGATTGTATAATTTGGTAGCCATCGTTGTTGAACCAAACCAAACCAAATTCACTGGCTTTTCTACTGTTGTCTGAGTGAGGTACACAAATCACGAGCCTCCTTTACTGACTAACAGACCAACCACACTCTGAATTTACTCCATTGAATTGTATTGTATGGTTTTATGAAACATAAAAAGCTGCAATACAAGCTCAGTTTCCCTCAAAAGATTTGAATTTAAGAAACATGCACATGTGATTGATTCCTCGTAGGCAGCTACCGTGATTGTTCCATGATTTGTTCTATTGGAACAGAAAAAGAAAATTGTGGGTTGTCGTCCTCCCTCGGGTCACTGGGACTTTGCTGATTGATATTGATTTTTCATTAAATATCTCGTGTTCTGTGCTGGTCACGGTTTCAGACAAATGCAGAGCTCTTGAATCCTTATCTGAAAACAACATAGCATTAGGGGACACGGGAAAAAAGGGAGGCGAGGATGGAGAGAGAGAAATGCCTCGGACACAAAATACAAATACTATTTGCTTTCTCACCAAAAAGAATATATTTGAATCACTGCATTACACATGGTTTGATTTATCATTAATATTATAGAGGAGGTGAATAGGACAGGCCCGTGTAACGTTACCCTCACGCTTACAATGATTGCATATTGGGACTTGCTTGTCTCAAGAATTCATTGCCAGACATTTGAGAGTTACACGTTCATAGACAACTCTGCCCAAATGCCTTGATGCTTAAACTTCACTCGACGCATTCATAATATCCAGCCATTTGGTGTTCAACAATTCCGGTTCCCCCTACCATTTGTGTCTTCCACTTCACGTCTGTTTTCTTTGTCTTGTGTTGTGTGATTCATTTTCTCACTCCGAGGACAAGGATAGTGGATGGTTCATTGGGAAAGAAATTCAGGCCCAAGGCAAATTGTCTTTACCAAGCCAATATAAATTAACATTGCCCATTTTTTCTTTTAGAGAGGGCACTTTCATTAAAAAAAAAAAAAAAAAGGAAAAGAGAATAAGTTAAATTAGCAAAATGAGTATACATTTTGTTTAAACATTAATTTCGCTCCTCCATTTCTTAAAAGTTCGACTGTTCAATATAAACTGCAAACTGAACAGGTGAAAGGCCGCATTTTGGACCAGAATAATAAAACATGCATGCTGTTCTCAGGCATAGCTGCTTGCTTGGCTAGCCCCACTCCAAGGCAAGACAGAAACATCAGAAGGCGTGCACATAAGAGAAAACCTCTGTAATTCATCGCCCAGAATGTTTCTAGAGCGCACACAATTTGACAATCAGGATTTCTCTTGAGGACACAACAAGACTTTAAGACAGCATACCAAGTTAGATAGTTCAGACAATCAAAGTGGATTTCTTACGAGAAGAATGTTCGAGTCGTAAGGCAATATACAGAAGATTGTGAAGAGTAGCAAGATTCGCATACCATTTCACTGGCTTGTAGCGTTTGATCGACAGGTGGAAAGCTTTATCTACATATTTCCATGTTTGCATGGAAATTTGGACTCATTTCCTTGAATATAAAGACAAAAACCTAGCCCTGATGCATGAACCTAACCATGAGATAAAAGGCATTAGCCACACTAATTGAGGATTCTTGTTATAAGATAAAAGGAGGTAAAGGAATGATTCCCTTTTTTCTTTAGGAATCCCTCAATTACGTCTTTATCTTTCTTTTTAAAGCTAACAGACCACCCAAAGGAAATTATGCAAAACATTAAATTTTCCGTTCTTTTTCCCTACAATCCACTTTTACCAGATAGTCTGACTAATCGACTTCAGTAGCAGATGACGAGGAAGCAAACAACCAAATACAAGAAGAGAGGACTGACTAGCATCATGGAACTGCAAAATGAATTGAAAGTCACACGAAACACAAATGCACTATTAGATGGTTGTTGGAAAAAAAAAAAAAAAAAACAAAAAGGAATCTTAATACTCATTGCCTCCACTTTTCTGACAAAGCATAAGCATGTCACTCACTTTTCCATATGGTCAAGATCTCTTAATTAAGGCATTCATTACTCGTTAACATTTGAACTGAAGGATGAACTGTGACTCCTTAGCTTTTAACGTGTGCAGCTGAAATGTCGACAATAACTACTTGGTAATTGGCAGAAACCTATTAACATAATACATTAGAAGCATGCAGATATGATATTCTGATAGAAAATATCAACTCTCTATCAAAGCAAAGAAGATCAACAAAATAGCTTTGGGTAGTCAAAGGATGTACATACGCCCTTGATCAGCACAAAGGTAAACAGACAATCCACCGGATCAAAGATCAGTACTACTGTTAAAAAAGACATGCTCCAGTAACAAAGACAAAAGGAAGTTAGCACGTATTTACTTACAAAACATATTAGCTCTTTACATGCTGGTTTATTCACAAATTATTGTAAATTTCAACTTCATGAGGAAGGCCATTTATGGAGAGTGAAAATCCAGCCAAAAAGGAGCCTACAGATACATGAAGTATAAACAGGGTACTCTTATCACAAAAGGAGTAACATAAGCATCTCACCCTTTCCTTTGCAAAAGAGTCAGGTAAAAGTAATTTACACTATGGCCTTGTGTCTTTCCACTCTTAACTGTTGGATTGCGGTGTACAGCTTGCGTCGTGAGCCAACAGCAAACACACCCATCTCTTTGAGATCTTCAAGAGTAAGTAGCGGCAGTGCTTCTTCATCCACTTCATGCATCTCGAACAAAGTAGCATACTTAGCAAATCCCAGCTCTTTCAACCATCTTTCAACACTACCTACAGCATTGCCCACACATCTAATCTCATCCCATGGTCCAGGAAAAGCAGTGTTGTATTCATCACAAGTATCCTCCTTCCAAACGTCCAGGGAATTTGCTTGTTGCCAAGATTCAGATGCCTCTTTGCTGGTTGCTGGTGTTTCACGATCTGACAAGTCCTTAAAACCATAATCAATTGACTGGATATTGGATTTATCTGAATCCCTCCCAGAACTGATCACTCTCCCTTCTTCACAACTCAATTCAGGGCTAAGTCTAGAATTCCAACCACCACAAAAGAAACCACCATCATTTATTGCGCCGCGACCTCGTCGTTTCATGACCCTACACTTCCGAGTTATATTGCTGAAATCCAATTTAGACTTGGTCAGAATCAATTCATTGGATTTTACAACATGAATCGCTGATTTTGATGAGTTCGGGTTCTCATTCTCTTTTTTATGTTGAAAGTCTGCTGAACTCCTACGAGACACCCCAGGATCTGAATCCGTGTGCTGAGAAGACCTTTCTTCAGAAAATCCATTGATGTAATGGGGTTCAATTTGCCTAGAATTCATACCATCATGTTTCCATCTCTTAGACCCCAACTTTTTTTCCTGTGTTTTCTGAGGAAACCCACATGCAAAAGCAGCAGAAATATCTCCTATTTCCCCTAATCTAACATTTGGCCGCCTTTGTCTTTTGGAATTCATATTTACAACTAGCATTCCACCCAATGATTCCGATACTCAAAATCAGAACAAAATCCTAGAAACAAAATCCCAAAAAGTTAATCACAGGAGCACCAAAATAGCTAGTCGACTTGACAAGAGAGTTTAACTCAGAAATCATAAAGCCCACAGAATTCACATTTGACAACCTTCACACCGATGTTAAGCTGACAGTCTCGGCATACCAAAATAATCGTAAATGTAAGAACTTGTTAATGCATTCACTGATGAAAAAAAATGCCATTTTACATAGTCAAGGAAAAGAGAAGAACCTTAAACATCCGTTGGGGCTCCACTTCTAGCAGTGTCCGTTTCGCATGTATCCCAAATTAGAATGTTTGACTTCGGAGGCAAGTGGGGTTTTTTCAAACGTAAGAAATATAAGAGGAAAATAAAGCGGAAATTGGATATGGTTGGGTCTCCTGATTAGGAGTATAAAAACAACGAAGCAGAAGAATAAAAGAGACAAGACAGGGTGCTGCTAAACTGTTGTTTCTCTGGTTCACTGATTTAGAGTCGATGTATATAAGCGTGGATGGGGACGTTGTCGGTCGACTACAGTTCCGGGAACTGGAAAATTTATCCTTCTCTTTTAAATGAACTCCAAAAGAAAGAGAAAGAAATAATTAATAAAAATCATTTTCTAAACGTGAAATAAAAAAATGGTTGAGAAAATCAACAATTTTAACATCAAATATTTTACACCATTTGTTAATGAAAATTATTAAAATTTAGTTTCCAAAAAATATTATAAGTATTCAACATATCAACTAAAGAATTGTTAAGCATTTTGGAATGCAAATTGAATAACTGATGAAATATCTTCGAAATTTTGTGGAAATGAAAATTATACAAAAAATATTAAAATAATTTAATGAAGTTTAAGTATATCAGATAAATTCCGTATAAAAAAGTATATCTGGTAAATTTAAATTATGTTATGTAGGAAAAAGAAACCAACAACTCGCCAGCTTGATTGAAATAGGCAATTTTCAAGTAGTTTGGATTTGTTTTACATCAATAAGTGGGCTCCGAAGTTTGAGTAGATTCGATATGTTTACGTAATATAGAAAGAACAAGAAAGATTCTTTAACATATGCGCGAGTCGTGACCCCATCCCCATTGCCATTTTCAACTTTGCGGCTCATCATTCTGTGGTTTCACTTTTTTATTCGAAAAATAAAATATCCTAATTCACCTTTCTTCCCCCAACTCGCAAATCTAACTGGTTTAGTTTAATTTTTTTGTTTAAAAAAACAAAAAAACAGTGATTTCAGCCAAAACCATGTGCTTATTTGCGCAGCGTTTTGCTAATGCTGAGGTTGTACTATGGATAATGACATTAAAGAAACCCACGGCTCATCTTAAGGATACCATCGAAAAGAACAATGGGACAGAAATGAAAATCGAGAACCTCATCTAATTCTAGCATTAAAAAAAAAAAAAGAAGGAATGTGAACATTGGCAAATGATAATCACACTATACGGGAGAAAATTTTATTTATATGCTTCAAAGAAACTATTTTCTACCATTGGATCTCTTTTACAATTATAAGTAAATGGAATCAGAACTTATGTAAGACATGTAATATATGATAATTAAAAATAAAATAAAATCTTGAGATCAAAATGTATATTAACTATATAAGATTAAGCAAAAACTTTAAACTTTTGGAATAAGGCTCGAAGCTTCGCTGAGGAAACCGGGAAGCGAACTCAGGAACGAGGCAGCCAAGCGATACCAGTAACTTTTTTTGGACCCTCCAAATTCTCAGATATCGTAGCAAAGACTGGAATTTGCAGCTCAAGCTCTGAATCAATCCCCACCATATGAGAATCGAGCTTACCAAGTTAGACACTCAGCTGACGAAGAACCTTCCTTGTGTGCTCGAGACGATGACCTGAAGAGTTGGAGAGAGTTCGTAAGAGACATCAATATGTCCACGTGTCAACACTTTGCTCTTCAAGATATTTTTAATTTGTACACTTAAGTGCAACTTCAATTTGAGTTAATTGAAAATACATTTTTTTATGTATATATAAATTTAAAGTTAGATTAATATATTTATATACTTTAATTCTTTATCATTAAAGTTAGATTAATATATTTATATACTTTGTTCTTGGTAAGTATGGGTGCAAATGCATTATGAATTCCCTAGACCGAAGCAAAAAAATTGCCTACATTTATGTTAATAACTTCGTAAAACTTTTTTTTTTTTTTACTTATTCTTCATTCTGATTAAGTCATTTACATGACATAAAAGTTTTGGTTAGTCAAGTCGGGTTAGTATGATTTTGAGATAAAAGTACTAAATATTCTGCAAATGAAATGACAGAGGTGAAGTTAAAAGAAAATGACTCTAATACTTAGACAATTTATAAAAAAATAAAAGAATAAAAATTTATGAAATGTATACTTTATTTATTAATAATAAAAGTTATTTATACTAATAACTTAGATTTCATTCTGATAATTATAAGATAGTGGGTTTTTAATGAACCTTAGCTCAATAAATTAACTCATTAGATTAATTTTATTCATAACACAAATGCAACGCAGGATCTAACCGAGTGATATGCCAATCTCGTCCTTAATTTCCACCGTCAAGGTAGCATTATCTTTATCACTCAACGCCCAAGAATCTTTAACCCGCAGAAACGGAAGTAACTAATAATGAAATTACAAAGTAGATGAGGGCGGTGTTAACTAAAATTACTCCGCAAACCGGTGGTGAGGTTTGGGGGTATACGTTAATTGTTCTGTAAAGTCATGGCTGTAATTTTTTAACGTTGCTAATTAATACTCACAATGATTTAGCATCTTGTGATTTAGATGTTATAAATTATTAATGTGCTACAAATACCATTAAGGTAGCTATGGTATATAAAGAGGTAATGTACATGTACGTGTGTGATGATTTTGCCCCTTTTCAACATGTTGAATCCACTGCTGATGTAAACAGTGAACCATGCTTGAATCATCTGGTGTTTGGTATTATGATCTCCAAGATTGTTGATAGAGACAATATATTTGTCAAATATTCTGCATATTTTAGTGTTAATCTAGCAAGAAGTTAATAAGATCTGTCACCTAGGCTAGATGTATGGGATGTTGCATGCGTACAAAATATGTTTTATCTTTTTTCATTGAGTATTTCTTTAATGATGTTCATTGCTCTAGGCTATGCTTCTGGCGTGGATCATTTAGCAGAGTATTTCTAGAATTTTGCTTCATCTGCAGATGTTTTCCAAAGAATGGTAAACTGTCCTATCTTATGGTTCACTATATATAGCTACGAGAAGCAGTATGCATAGAGGAATGGATGCTAAACGAAAACCAACCGAACAAGACAAAGATGGCAAAGCAATGGAGTCACCACCTATGATTAAGTGCAGAAGATAAAAAGGAGAAACAAGACTTCATTTACACTTGGATGTGTATCCTGTAAGAGATTAGGAAGATAACGATAATGACCCAGGTGCACTTAATTAATGTTGCTTAGTTCTTCCTCCCCACACAACTCGTCCTTCATTTTACCTAATGTCTTGTCTCTTTCTTATCCCCGGCAGGGAAAAAAATGAATATATCTCTGGTGTTAACTTTGGCTAACTTGGTATTGGATTGTGGACTGGAGTTTTAATTATTTGATCTTTCATTGAAATTGCACGGCGATGATGGTGGAGAATATTTATGATTAAAACGTTGCCTTCAGACATAGTCAACTAATACATTTGGCAGACAATGGCTGAGCTGTTCTGTTCTATGATTTCAAAATACGTATGTTCTTCCTACCATGCCTTAGCCTCTTTTTGTTTCAGATCTCGCCACACCACTTTTATATGATCTGCAAAGAAGGCTTTCTGTGGTGTTATCCAGTTTGATAACATTTCTTCTCCAAGTTTGAGTAAATTTTTGTTTGTGTTTGTTCATATTATTACGAGAGGGTTCGTCATGATACCAGTTATAACAAAGTCAGAGCTTCATAAGAATAAAAAATTAATAATAATAATAAAAAAAAAAAAAGAAAGCCAAAGCTAACTCAATTTGCTACACATACAATGGATGATTTGGAATATTCAGATATGAGAATGCTAGCTAAGGTAGGAAACAGTTGAAATGGTCTTGGGCCATTAATTTGACATATTCAAATGTTGTTTCTTTTTTGCAGGTACAAACCATATCGATTCGAGTTGAATTCCATGCTTTTTATTTAATCCTACATGAATTTCATGCTATTTATTTATTTTTAATTATTTAATATCCTAACCTGTACGGCAATACTCAAAAAAATAGTAAAGATATATTTGAATAGTAATTGAGCGATGCGCATATGCTAGCCGGAAAGTGGAAACAAACGCATTTTCCCAATTCTGGAGAATGACTGTTTATTGTATGAAAGTGGGAAATGATTGATTGGAATTTAAAGTCCAAGTCAAGCATCACAACTGGAATTATTTTTCTTGGTATATTATCTATTATTTATGAGAAGGAAGCAATGTCCTCACGATATGAAATTAACTCGTTTCGCATAAAGAAATAGACAAATTCAGTGAATCACTCGTTTCTTGGTATTGATTTGTGACCAGTTAGCCAATAAAACTCTATAGCTTAACTGCTATATACATAATTTTTAAAATCAAGGAATAACTTAGTTTTATCTGAAAATATCTATAATTTAAACACTTTTACAATTAACGTAATCAACATGATTTTAGATTTTATACATTTGAGGAAATTATTCAATGTAGTACTATATTTACACGAGGATGATGAGGTGGCAAAGAAAAAAGAGAGATAGATGCATGCACCCATGGAGAGAGAAAAAGAAAGTATGTAATGTTTCCAGAACGTGACGCATGGGATTGGATTTGCGGTACTTAGTAGACACTGATCGGATTTAGGATTAGGCACAAGACAGTATATATATCACGTTATGTAATATTTGACTTTAGAGCCTTATATTTGTTTATATCTGTCTGGTTAGCATTTTAATAAAAAAAATAAAAATGAGAGGTTCGCATATTTTGAAGAAAAATATAAATGTCGGCAACAGTATACAATACATATTTTGAGTTCTCATTAATTAAATTTGATTTTCTTCGCTCGGATGATGTATTTATCAACAGTGAGGAAGGGGACCCCGGTTAGGCCTTACTAACCACTGACTGTCAATCTCACTCACTTTTGCCTCACTAATTATTAGTCTTCAAGCCTCTCGGTCACTTTCGAGTTGGATAGGATTCTAACTTAAATTAATAGACTGACTTAATTTCTATCATATACTTATTACAAAATCAATAAAAGTACGCAAATTAAGAAGGGACCACTGCTGATATTTTGCCTAAGGACAAAACAAAAATATATCTATCTTTATTCTTTTAACAGAAGAAATGTAAGTTTCGTTTCTCCATTAACATTGGCGAATTACAATGAGCCAACAGTCTCTGTCTAGCTCTTAGGTTACCAATCACCTAGTATACAAACATCAATCATCCTATTTTTGTTACCACCACACCCTTCCATCGGCTTCAGAACAAAATTATTGTATAATTCCATTCATTTAAAATGGACCAGAGAGATTTTTGTAATATCAACCTTCTCTTTGTTTATTCATGAATGCATACTTCGTCATCCTGCCTTTTCCTGCGTGGCTACGTCTACCATCACAATCTTAACCCACATTCGTACGGACGTCACGAGATTGCCTTCCGGGATTGCGAGTCGAGTGTCCGTCGTACTACGCCGCTCTTTCCATCATTCGCCGTTGCTGGGACGAGGGATGCTGACACCTGGCCCAAAACTATCATCGCAAGGCCAAAATCATTCGACCGTTCCGACATATTCTTCGTTGGATCTGTCTTTAACGGCGGAACCGACACTTTGACGGCGACGAGTTAGGACACTTGTCGCTGTTGTAACTATCGATTGCCGTCTGGACTAGACTAGATATCGCCAATATACCGTCCCACTCAGCGAAAATTTCGGGATATATTTTTTCTTCTTTTAGACCAAGGAATTAGTGAAGGAGGATCGGGAAAGAATAAAATTCGGAAGACGAATGACTCTTGCCTTTGCCATCTTCGGACTTACTTACTTTGCATTTGGTGGGGCCCATTCTTAAATATTCATGGTGCGGCTTCTTGTATTAATTTTTTAATTAGACGACAATTTTACTCCAAATGACTGCTTATTACTAGTTGCTAAACTTGATTATTGTAATATAATGAACGTCAGTATATAAAAAAAAAAAGAGATCTTACTTTTCGACCTTCTTCGCAAAAATAATCTTAAACTTAAAATTTTTATATATTTCGAGTCACCCTCGTGACTAAACACATAAACATAATGTTACTTTTACTTTTTAGACCGAGCATTAAAAACAAAAACAAAAGTTGTCTTTTGAAAATAAATATATAATCAAATATTTGAATATATTGTTATGTATTCACACGTTCTCTATTCTCTTTCTTATGTATACACATTTTTGTTATTTGAATATCAATCCAAAACATTTTAATATATATATTACTTGATTCTGTAATTTATAATTAATTTATCTTAAATTAAATAAAAAATTTATACGTAATAAAATTCTCTCAATATATATAAATTTTGATTAGAATTTATATATGTATAAACTCTAATTAAAATTTATATATGAATAAACTTTAATTACAACTATATGAGATAAAAAATTAAAAATAATAGAAATAATCAAAATTTAAGTTATGTGAACCTTTGCCTGTGTGTGCGAAGGAAATAATAAAATTTAATTTTTTTATTCCCTGTAATTTTTTTCAGATTGACCCTATTCAGCGAATCAAACGAAAAATATCGCGATATATTGTCGGTGTGGAGAACAAATTTAATAGCTGCGGAATCCCACGGGGGATACAAATCACCTACTTTTATGGGTGTACTGACTAAGAACAGCAATCAAACTTCGCACGTCTTGTACTGTGACGGTCTGATGAACGACACGTGTAAGACAAATGAATTTTTATGGGGTCAACCACATCATTATTTAGATGGCTCGCATTTATTGGCTGGTTGGTTTATGAGAGTGGCCCGAGCTTAAGCCGACCCAAGCAGGCCGGAGCTTAACCATGGTTAAGGTTAAAGGTTAAGCCAAGCGGTGTACGGCTCACACCCGCTCTCTCGTGTTGGCATGCGAGCGCGCATGCGTGATTGTGTACTCTCACAACGCGTTTTATTCTTTCTTTTTGTGTGTCTCTCTGTGTCACACAGACTCAAACAGCGCTCTATAATAATTGTACTCGCGCTCGGTTACTCGCCGGCCGTTCCAAGCGCGAGTGTCCGGCCATAATTCTAAGATCTATCTCCTGGCATTTTCACCACTTCATCGCATTGCAGGCATTGAATTTTCTCTTTTCGGTTTGTTTCCTGAATTTGGAAAGATCTTATTGTTTTTAGTGCGGTTCCGATTTGGATAAGTGGTTTGGCTTTTATGCTTAAAGTCTTGTTCGTCCCTGGAGAGAGCCAGCGTAAAGTGGTAATGCAACTCAAAGTTAAGGTTTATGGTGCTTCTTGAACTAGAAATCTTTGACTTTCGGAGAAACTTTTGCCTGCATTAGCGGTTATTCTTCCCGAGTTATATAACTTTGATCTGCTACCGTTTCTGGCAAGGTCGGATCTTGGAGATTCCGAGGGGAAGAAGCTGATAAAAGGGGGGAAAACTATAACGTTTTCTCTGATTTAATCCACATTTAGGGTTTTCCTATTTTGCTTCTCTTTTTTTTTGGGCCCTGTATTGATTAAATTGAGCAACACAATCAAAGCCGATATGTTGTAGAATCAGGAGCAAAAGTGGGTATTTAAGGTGCTTGTCAGTGCGTGGGATCGACGAGTATGAAAGCATTGCCTTGAGATGTGCAGAACGGAGAGGAGTGAGAAGAAGTGCGAGGATTTTGGAGAGAAGAGAGACAAAACATTTCTGTAGGCTGATGGGTTTGAAGACATTAGGAGAGAGTAAGGTTGAGAAGCTTAAGAATTCCATGACTGCGTCCTCAAGGTCGAGAATGAAGCTCTGGATGATACGTGCAACAACGTCTGTTTTGCTTTGGACGTGCATCGTCCAGTTGACGGCTCTGGGTGATATGTGGGGGCCTAGAGTTTTGAAAGGCTGGCCTTCTTGTTTTACTCACGAGTCCGCTGCCAGGGCAATTGATATAGAGTTGCCTTCTGCACGTCCCAGAGTTCTCCCACCCAAGAGTGAGTTTGTATCACTTTTTGTCGCTTCTTTCCCTTCGTAATTTTCACGCTGGAACAAATTTTGCCTGAGTGTGTTGTTTTTCACTGAATTTTATTAAATTGCGAGTATCAATTCTTGTTTCGATCATTGAATTATTCATCCCAGTTGTTTCTGGTAGATATGTTCTTTCATTCTTAATTTCTTAACCCGCCACTCTTCCCGTTCATCTTAAAAAGATTGTCTGATCCTTTAATTTCCCTCTGGTATGGATCTCATATGGTTTCTTTTCCATGGCATCCCATCTTTACCAGGGTCAATTATTTGATTCCTTCATGTGAGTCTTGTGAATTTATCTAATTCATTTTTGAAAATCTTCTTATCTCCAGGAGTTTATAGGAATAATGGTTACCTGATGGTTTCATGTAATGGAGGACTGAACCAAATGAGAGCGGCGGTGAGTGGTTGACCTATGTTATTGCCATATGCTTCTTTCCTCTTGTTTCAATTAAACCGTGTTGTAATCTTTCCAGTTCTCTTTCTGATGGTTTAATATATATGCTGTCAGATTTGTGACATGGTAGTCATTGCAAGATATTTAAATGTCACACTTATAGTCCCTGAACTGGATAAAACCTCCTTCTGGGCTGATCCCAGGTGTGTCTTTGATTCCTTTTTTAGTTTATATTTTGGCAATAGCCGAATCTGTTTTAAGGATGGATAACTTTCTGCCTTTTATTTATCAACAAGACTCCTATAATGATTGTTTTTGTGTGTTTCAGTGAGTTCCAAGACATATTTGATGTGGATCATTTTATTACATCCTTGAGAGATGAGGTGCGCATATTGAAAGAATTGCCTCCTAGACTGAAGCTGAAAATGGCAAATGGAATGCTTTACAGCATGCCACCAATTAGTTGGTCTGACATATCTTACTATAAGAACCAGGTCAGCTCCCAGTGTTCTTGGATCAGTAGGTTAAGAGATAATGACATTTTAAGCTTGTCTTTTTCCTACCCGCCCTCAACTTGGCTCTGCTTCTAACTTCCATATTATGTTACTTGATCATGTAATTCCATTTTCTTCTTTTCTAATTAAATATTAATTGGTATAACTGATTATTGCAGATTCTTCCTTTGATACAAAAGCACAAGGTTGTGCATCTAAATCGAACCGACGCTCGACTGGCTAATAATGGCCAACCTTTAGAGATACAGAAGCTTCGCTGTCGAGTCAATTTCAGTGCTCTGAGATTTACTTCTCAGATTGAGGAGTTGGGCAAAAAGGTTATCAAGCTTCTAAGGCAAAACGGTCCATTTTTGGTGCTTCATCTGAGGTATGAGATGGACATGTTGGCATTTTCAGGATGTACTCAAGGTTGCAATAGGGAGGAGGTGGAAGAATTGACTAGAATGAGGTAGGCTATCTGCGTAGTTCGGCCTGTTGTGCAGAATTGTTTCAATCATAATGCGACTAGGAAGTAAATTTAATATTTCCTATTGTGTGTATTGACAGATATGCATATCCATGGTGGAAAGAAAAAATAATTAATTCTGAGTTGAAAAGAAAAGATGGGCTCTGCCCTTTAACACCCGAGGAGACTGCCCTTACACTTAGTGCTCTTGACATCGATCGAAACATCCAAATCTATATTGCTGCTGGGGAAATATATGGTGGGGAAAGGAGAATGGCTGCCCTTGCTAAGGAGTATCCTAGATTGGTATCGATTCAAAGTTCAAGTAAACTCGTAATTTGTGATGCTTGTTATTGTTTGATTCCCTTTTTCTTATCGGTTGTCTTTGGCTTGTTGAAACAGGTCAGGAAGGAGACTTTACTAGAACCATCTGACCTAAGGTTCTTCCAGAACCATTCATCTCAGATGGCGGCATTGGATTATCTTGTATCATTGGAGAGCGATATATTTGTCCCCACATATGATGGAAATATGGCCAAGGTGGTTGAAGGTCACCGCAGGTACTCTTCAAACTATTTGGTTCTGATACGGTCCTAAGGTTAACTCCAGTTCTATTTTTCTTATTATGATACTTGGATGCCAGTAAATTGACTTGTACTTTTAACTGCTTCTTCAGATATCTCGGGTTTAAGAAGACAATTTTGTTGAACAGAAAACTCCTAGTAGAATTGATAGATCAATACAATGAAGGAGTACTGAACTGGGATGAATTCTCATCAGCCGTGAAGGAAGCTCACTCCGACCGTATGGGTAACCCAACTAAAAGACTGGTAATCCCTGACCGACCCAAAGAAGAAGATTACTTCTATGCCAACCCAGAGGAGTGCTTAGAACCACTAGAAGATCGATTAAGTAGTACATGAGTATGTGTTTGAAAATAGAGGAATTTACCTGTGCCCTCTCCTGGTGCACTTGGTTTTCTACCACAGATAGTAATATGTTCTCAACTCAATTTTAGCCAAGATGAAAGCTTTTTGCTCGAAGTGGCAGTCATGATCAGTTCACGGTTAGGGGGATAATCTCGACAGAAGCGCGAGAAGTGCAAGGAAAGCAGCTGGAGGATACTTTATGTTTTATATATGCAAAAAAATAATCCGTCACATTCTTGTATAGAAGCTACCCCTGCCATTACAGGGTGATGAGAGCAGTTGCAGATCAAACTGCTGCCATTGTACACGGTGGATTCATTCCTATACAAATTTGGGTTACTGGAACTGCAGCTCGTGGAAGCTTAATTCTTTGGTACTTTCTTCTTTTTATAGATATAAAATATTATTCTTTTGTTTTTGCTCCTTTTCCATCTCTCTCTTCCCCTCCCACCGAGACGTGGTCATTGTGATTTTCTGGCATTTACCACTCACTATAAAATTTATTTGTTCTTGGAGAGAGAGTATTATTGCCTCCCAACTTTTAGGTTTTGATTTATTACTATTTACTATTCAGGGATGATAGGTGGGATAATCATCTTTGTAATTATTTTCGCTATTTTAAGTTGTATTTAACAAGAGTGTTATTGTTTCATTAATTTAATTTATTTTGCTTAACCATGGACCCCAACTAAACCCAAAGCACAGCAAGATTCTCCTATTCTTTTGCCGTGAGGCTAATTGTGTTGTGTGGTTTTAAGTAATGCATATATATTCAATCAATTTAATAGATGCTCGAGTTGGAGTGGGGACGATGGGTTTGTTTATTTGTTCCGACGTGGACTGGAGACATATCCAGTCGAGTGGTCCATTGGGATTTTTGTTTTATTCCATTATTATTATAATCATTGAGTGGGTGAAGTTAATGATAAATAAGAAAGATAATTAACTGGGTCTCGTGAGGAATATACTTGTCTATAGACCTTCGACCCACTCCCTTGTATTTTTAGCTTTATATAAATAATTGATAATTGATGATTGACGGCCACAAAGGTGTAGACACCGTGAATGTGAATGTGCAGTAAAGTGCACACATGTATGCTTGGCCTTATCGACAATTCAATTGGCCAAAGTGGCAGACAACATTCGGGAACTGCTGGAGCCCTATCTGTCATTGTCAAATTAGGGTTTATCATGTTAAACTTCAAGGCAAATAAACTTTGAAACTTCCTTGTTTTGTTTCAGTTCAAGTGGGGTGGGACCGGACCCAGAGTAACTGCTCTCCAAACAATTGCCTTGTTTAATCAATCAAATCCTCTGCAGAATAGTTAAAACCAAGAAGTTTATTGGGTTTGTGATGATGAAGGAGAATATTAGGAGCTGGAGGAGATCCCAACAAAATTCTTATGTATTTTTTTTTTTCCAGATTATTCGCTTATTAATTATTATGCTTTGAATGATCCAAGAAATTAACCCACCTAGGAGAAAGGTAAAGACAGTCATATTGAGAGGAGCATATAAACCGTATCAACACGCCTGCACCCATTAATTAAAAAACCATGATGGCTCTTGCTTTTGCAGCACGTCACAGTCGGCCACATTGTAATGCTTTTAATCAACAAAATTAATCTCTCAATGTGAATACCACTGGCAATGTCACGTGTCAAGTGATAAAGATTATATATAGTATTATTATATTATTCAAGCAGCAGCTTAATGGATTGTCTTGTGTCAAATGCTTCGTCCAAAACCAAAAGTGATTGATCAGTGCCAAATCATAGTCCTAAACATGAAAATGCATTCCGTCGGAGGTTTTAATTTTGGTGCATCTATGAAGGATAAAATTTTCGAACTTGTGCAATGTTTTCCAAGTTATTGCCTTTATTAATGATTCCCACGTGTTGCTTGCCTACATCGTACGCAGGACTCCGGTGTACATAAAAAACTGCTAATGCTTTGCGTTTAAATGCAATATTAGGCAGCTGATCCAATGTTGAATGTAGAATGGAATTATTAGGTTGATGCAAGATAAATGAGGCTGGTCCATGGTATTGGTATAAGTTGAGTTTAATCTTTCATGTCATTTTCCATTTTCACTTGGAGGTGAAGAAACAATTTGTTGAATGTTTTGTAAATTTATTGGTAATTATTCTATTATTTACATTACAGCTATTACGAGGATTTTCATTCAATCCCAATTGCTGGGCCATACTTGCCTGATTATGTTAAATGGAAATCTTAATAACAAAAAAATAATGAAAAAGTGATTTAGTGCAATAGCATATTTAGAAATAAGAATTTAACATTTTCATACTTTAAGATTAAATTTAATTTTGAGTTAATATTAAAAAGTTTGTATATACGTTAATAACAGAGGAAGAACCATGAATTTACAAACTTTACATGAATGGAAGCCTTTGATTAAAAACAGCTTCTCAATTAGCACGGAAGCCTCTTAACATTATATAATATAGCGTAGGAACAACATAAATTCATATTATTTTGTTGGGGGGAACCTAAGGATCCCAACAAACTAAGAAGAAGACACTACATGTACAGTCAATCTCTCCCTTGCTGGATGATAAACCAGCTGGAGAAGTAAATACCCCTTCCAAAAATTGAAGAAAAAGAAAAAAGTCAAGGTACCCTAAAAAAATTGAATAAAATTATAGTGAGGAAAGAATAATTATGACAGTTAAAATTAGATTTTCAGCATGACTTCATCTTCTTTACTGGTTGATCGGTGTCCTCGACGCCAGCAACTCTAGGACGCATCACCCCTTGTTTGTTAGAAACAAACACATCATCCTAATGCAAAATGACTGAAGAATTAAGTAACAGTCTAGACTATAGTTCTACAATGTGGAACTTCGTTAAAACGGTACAATTAAATTATGTTTGCAAAAGACCACGGAAAAGGTAATCAGTGTCAATATACCTTGGCACCTGGTGTTGGTGTCCCTGGTCTGTTGTTTCCTTGTTTGCCAAGTTCAATTTGCACTGAGATGCCAGCCTTTGACAAATCCACTCCTGAATTCTGCAGTGCTTGTGTTAGTGTGTCCAACAACCTGTCAAAAGACAATAGATTTGCTTAAAAACACCACAATCAAACTTGTCTGACAGGTCAATATCGTAAGCCTTGTAACCGTAGTTATCAGGAGCAAACATTCAAAGATTTCTAAGACAATAAAAGCATTAGCATTTTTATCATAAATGAAACCAAAAGCAAGCAACTTTGCATCTCGCAGAACAAAAGTTTGAATGATATATACAAATCTGCTTAGAGATTTTAAAATCTGGACTAGATTGTATAATGATTTGTTTGAAAGAAGCAATCAACACTTCTAACCATTTTAACGCCAGACATTAGAACTAATAGGTATGTGATCAAAATGAATTAGACTTCTTAAGTGCAAATCAGATAATAAAGTATAGCTGCTTTCCAATTATAAGATTATACCTTTGCCAATCCAATTCAGAAAGGAGGTACAAGTTAAGTCAGAAAACAGACCAAATAGTCAATCCACAAAGGGGAAGTATGCTGTGATCTTATGATAAAAGCAATAAGAAACCTGTCTCCACTATCTCCTGTTACAGATCTATTCTGTTTCCATGCATGCTCACTTTAGGATGACATCAAAAATTTTATCCAATATAACTTTAAAATGGTTAAAAAATCACCAAAACGAAAAAAGAAAAGCATCCTCACCCTTTTGAGTAAACACTTGATATGCTAATGGCACCACCTTCAATAGTGAGATCTTTCTCTTTCAGCTTATCGGCAGCATAAGAATAAGTCTGACATTGCACTGAAGGTTGATATGCGTTGTTTTCTGCATCAGATGCCAATCTGTGTGTGAGTTGTGACGCTACTCCACCTGGCCCACCATTTTGAGTCGGAGTGAAGAAATTCGGGTGTGAAGGGATGGGACTTGGCATAGTCTTATTTGTTATTCCAGGATGTTGATCCATTGGTTTGAAGGTGGTTGCAGCACTCGTGCCAGATTCTATGTGCTGGGCGCTCCCAGGAATTGTTGGGGAAATGGCAATATTTCTTTCATCAATCTTGGAAGCAAACAGCAGCGTTGGAGATGGACTTGCCCCACTACTTGTGTCACGTGATTGATCAACATAACTTTCTGCAGGTCTGTGATTATTTCTCTGCTTTGATTTAAAGATTGTCAGTCAGTTATTAGGTAAAGAGGTCACAATCAATATATGGTTTCTTCTAAATTCGAACACATATTCCCAAATTTATATGAAACTAATATTTGTGTTCAGTTGATCATTATGCGAGCATCACATATACCTACCTTGCTGGGTCTACCCCAGCAAGGAGATCAATCAAGTCTAAGTTAAATGACCCAGCAAGGAGATCAATCAAGTCTAAGTTAAATGACAGATGCGTTAATGCAGCTTAGGTCTGGCGAGTATGGTATTTACCCATGGCATCAATTTTTCTGGTTCTAGATTCCACCCTTGGTGGGACCCTTCATACTTATGCACCTTCTCTTGTAAAAAGTGAACATATTCGATGACCTGCAAATATTTCAGATAAGCTATCAATGATCAACTAACAAAATAATCACAAATATTTCGTATCAGTGTGTGTACATACCTCTAACAAAAAAGAAGCTTTATCCCTTTTCTGGTCACTATGTGGAATAAGTTCTCTTAACATCTGGAGTCTGCAATGCATCATTAAAATGTTAGGCTCATGATTACGGGCCATAATAAACGCCCTAATGCGATAGATTAACACGTAAGCATAACTAAAATGCCTATTAACTATTATAGGAATTTAGAAGCACTAAGTTATTAGGGTAATAGGTGATACTTGCCTGTCATTAATTTTGCTCCTTCTACGCTGTTCTGTCGCAGAATGTTTTGATCGTGGCGTGTTTGGCTTTTGATCGGGGCTCTTCCTATCCACCTTCACTCTCAGATCCCCTGAAAATAATTAGAGTACTCTGAACAAATGACTTTGGGAGTTGAAACGAAACCTCATATAACTCGAAATCAGGATTTAAGGAACACACGCATGACATATCTAAATAAAAGAGTGATCAAGTCATTTACGGGATCGTGGAGTATCGGAGGATTCTTTTTTGAGAACGAATGCTTCTTCATTGTCAAGTTCGTCGTCCTGGGAACAATCCTTGGCGGATTTGATAATTTCCATAAAACTCTGGCTCTTGTGACCAGTTGTCCTGTTCAAATACACCCGACCACAGGAGGCGTAAATATTTGGTACACAGACAAAGAAAGAGCAACAAAGAGACAGAGAGAGAGAGAGAGTGACTGCGACTCACTGGGACTGAGAAGAAGAGAGAGAATTGAAGCTGTTGTGACGATTGTATGAAAACGACTGCGGCGTTCGCTCCGACAACCCCCACTGCCTTACCCTAGCCGCTGATCCTGTCGCGCCTAAGGGTGCCGCAAAACGTTATTACCGTTACACACATTCCGGAAATGTTTTTTTTTTAAAAAAAAAAAAAATCGGCGAATGCTAACAAACAGTAAAATGCGGACTCGGCTATGCAGCCTACTGCTTTTTTTTTTTTAAAAAAAAAAATGATAAAGTAGGTGGAGAACATTTTCGTTGACCCACATCCAGGGAAAATTTTATTGGCATGTAAATAAAAAATTAACAGTGTTAAGTAAGTATATGTAACTGAGAAAGTAAAATGATTTTCCCAATTATATTCGCTTTCGCTAAACATATACAGATTAAAAAGAAAAAAGAGTAAGTGTATAACAAAACAAAAACAAATATTTTATTATAAATAGTGTATATTTGACTGATTTTTTAGCTTGTATATGTTTGAGATTCATGTGAATTAAGAAGAAATTTTACCAGCGGTGAGGGGTTTGTCGACGAAATTCTCCTTCCCTGTCTTTCCCTTGTTAGCTGCAGAGTCTTCCCACAAAGTGAAACCACTTCCTCCGGTATAAGAACTGCAGTTGGAATGCTCATCATTTTTGTCCGTACTCATACTAGTTGGCTGAGGCTGTGCGAAAAGGGGCGATGCCTCCTCCGGCTTTGGGACCCTCGGATTATTAAAAAACGAGATGTGACTGATACTGTAAGTCCCAATACCTCCGGGCAGGAGGTGCTCCACAGAAGATGTTGGTGCTGGCTCCGGTGCCGGCTTTTGAACCACCGTCGAGATCTCGTCTCCTGCTTCTTCCTTAGCAGTACTCGTGTTCGTTTCTGCCCGTTCCAGCGGCTGCAGGAAATCATGCGTTTTCAGGAAATTTCCTGACAAATTTGAGGTAAACAACGCAAAAGGATGGTCATCAGGCTTAGCACTTGACATGGCCATGCAACAAAACTAAAAAAAAAATATCAATGGAAAAACGAAAAATGGTCCCAACGTAACAGTAATAATAATAATAATAATTTAGTATTAATATGTTACCCAACATTATACCTTTTCTATCCAAATAAAAAGTTAATTTTACAAATTAATAACACATCCAAAAAAGGAAAGCCAACTTCCTAAACAAATCGCAGGTTATGCCAAAAGCAAAAGTATCAATATCCATTTCAACTTAAAAGACAATACCCTCCGATTAGCTAACTAGTCCATCTATGGCGAAGACACAAAGCAAGCTATCGAAATCATTCATTTTCATTTTTATTTTAATAGTAATAGTAATGCTTCTCCCCACGGTTAAAGGGGGTGTTATTGAGGCTGTGAATGTTAGTTTGGATTTGGTGATAATGAATGAAAAGAAAGGGGACGTCGAGCCTTGGCTTCTGATTCTCTCACCACTGATTTGAAACGTCAAATCCATTTACGTGGCCCTACCACCACCTTGCTAAATACTTTCCTACTTTTCCAATCCATATATTAAATACAACATAACACAAATTTTAAAAACAAAACAAAGGAGATGGCCCAGTAGATTCATGGCCCAGATCCATATGATTCAATTGCAGTCACGTGCACGATCAACCCTCATGGATAATTACCATTACCCTTGCCACGGCAAAACAACAATAACCCCGCCCGCGGATACATTTTTTCTTCTATAATTAATACAAAAATTCTCTCTTATTCAACGGCTTAAAAAAATAAACGATGGAATGGAATACCTTGAGAAGTTGGTCTTGGATCTTGTTGGGCAGTTGAATGACTGTAAAGTGAGAGAAAGTCATGCATCGGTTTCCTTCCTGTTCCGAAAGGCCCCAGAAAACAAAAAATCAGAAAAAGAAAAAAAAAAAAAAAATGAAAGAAGATTAGTTTTGTGAAGAGAAAACTACCTTGGGGACGTGCTTGAGGAAGCTCCATGAAAAGGGTAAACAAGTTTGTGTTGCTTCCCCTCCTCTGCTATTCCAATGGGATTTTGAATTCTTTATCCTCCAGAAGCGAACTTGTGAGTTTGAGTTGAGATTGACGAGTTGCGGCTTTGCCAGATATTCTCAGATCCAATTTTTTATTTTTTTTTCTTTCTGTCTCTACATAGATTACGACCCCCGCCTCACCTCAAGATCGGAGACGCAGCATTCAGTTTCAGTTTCTCCAGTCAATCCATCACTACTTCTCAAATGAAGGATCGGATTTTCCTACGCATGGAAACTTGTCAGATTCATTTCGCAAAAACTTGAACTGGGATCGAGCAGATTTCTCAGAATCTGCAATCAGAATTATAATTCAACGTCTCAATTTCAACTTTGTAATTCTTCCTATATATTTATAAATCCCTGGATACAACTAAACTGTCATCGTAAAAACTTCATAAAAGGGGTAACAAAAATTCAGCAACAATACGAGCTTAAAGGAATGAAACAAAATCTAATTTAAAAAATCAGAAGACAAAAACTGATGCAGGAGAATTTCCAATTTTCCATACAGGAAAACAACAGCATGTTAGTTAGTAACTATATACATACCTCTGGGCATGACATGAGGAAGCATGAATAAGAATGGAATGAGTTTAGAGCAAAGACTGGAATAGCAGCTGGCACTAAAATTGAACTGCAGAACAATTTAGGGACGTAAACATAAAATATCTCTTTCTTCTCCTGCTATGTGTCTGCCCTTTTTTTTTTTTTTTCACTTCTCAATCTCTCTCACTTTTCTTTTTCAAATCGTTTGCTCTGAAAACGAGCAGCTCGGCGCTCAGGTCGGACTCTCTTCTTTCTCTTTCTCTTTTCTCTCCTCTCGTATGTTGGGATCAAACATCTTTTTATATACTTTCTTGCGTTCTGTGTTTCCAATTTAACTTCTCGCTTGTCGGTTTTTCTCTGCGAAGCTCAAACACCGTTTCTAAACGGCGTTGCGGCGGGTAACGCCGTCAATCTACCCGAATCAAACAGTTTATTCCTCACAGCACGTCTCTGTGGGCCGAATGAGGTGACGTGGTTCGGTCTCTAGAAAACCCAATTTTTTTTGTCCTTTCCTATATACTGGACCTTTTTATTTTCAATGTTTCGGCAATCCCGATATAAAATTTTATATTTCTTACAATCCTATTTATTTTTTATTTTTTATTTTATTGAGGCCAATCTATTTGTATGCCCTAAACAAAATACATTTCAGTTCATTAAAAGCGCAAACAAAGTACAGTTTTTTCAAATCTATACAGATAATGTTACTTTACTAGTAGTTGAGTTACATGCATGCACGGAGCATTTGGGTTTGGTTAAATGGAAGGAAATAGAAAACAGAAAATAAATATATATATTTTTAAGAAAAATTAAAAAAAAAAAAGAGTCACGTGACGCATTGAGTGAGTCGGGTAAGTCGAGCGTTGACCTGGAAACTGCAATTAGCTTAAGGTGTATGGACATGCATAAGATTAAAAGAATTTTAACAAAGGATAAATAGTTAAACAAAGTGAGGTGATGATTAGCGCACAGATCCCAAGCTATTATCTAAGTTAATAACTGCTTCGCCGAACTCCAGTCTCCAACAACGTTAAAAATTTAGTTGGAATATTTGAGATAAAAATTAAAAAAGGAAAAGCAGAGAGGATGTTGGTGGCGAGGGAGGAAATGTCACGTGCTGCGCCAGCCACCGATATCCTCTTTAATTTTGAGCTGTGCCGGGAAACGCGGGACCTTTTTTAAATTTTATTTATTTGGCCTTTACTCTTTTAGCATGCTGTATGCCCATGCCATCCTTCCATGTCATGTGCATGTGAATGTGATGTACATGGCATTTGGCTGGTCTGGCGATCCAGCGTCTCAGTCGGCATTAAAGAATTGAATCCCAATTCATTAATTAAGAGATTCTTTATGCTCCGGTAATCATGGCGAGCATTCACACTGACAATGAGACAGCTTGGAATGACAATATCTATATCTATTTTTGGAATTTAATTATATAAATATTTCGCTCATATTTTATACACACAAAAAGTTTTCTTATTTAATCCATCCAACAAAATTCAATTCAACTTATAACATAACACGTCAATCTCCACTCACGCATTGATTGAATTAATTTAATAAAAAATAAATTTAATATGTCATTTATATTCGATGAATTTTGATGTTAACTAAAAAAATAAAGAAGTAAATTGTGGTTGTGGCGAAGGTGCACGAGATGCATGTTGGCGATTGGTAAACGGGGATAGGAGAGGGAACAGCCAAACAGGGCAACCGGTAGGGATTATCTATTCAAAATAGGCAATCGCTATGCTATGTGCAACCTATATACCATAGCTCAAACATGGTATGTTTATTACCAATCGCTATTTTGAAACCAACGAAATATTAATTAATTAAAAAAAAGAAAAAGAGATGTAACGTGAAAAAGCGATCAGCAGTCCCTTTCGTGCTTGTCGTTACTCATCGAAGGGGCTGGGGCCACGTGAGTTGACCCATAACTCACGTGCACAGAAACAGAACGACTTTGCAACAGAACGACTTTGGATGGGCCAACCCTGACCTAATCATGGGTCCCCCACCGTCTGGGCTTTGTCTCCGTACACCAATAGCCCTATCCAACTTGACGCTCTACAAACCCCCTATTTCTCTTCCTTAATATTTGCGGTAACTGCTGTAAAAAAAAAACATAAAAGATGAGAGAAGTTTGAGGAGCGCGTTGTAGTTTTATCCGCCACAAGCAGAAAGCGCCTTCCCTCGAGGATAAAACTTTGTCGTTTTGGGGGAGAAAAGAAAAATGTTTTAACTAATCAAATACTTGTCTAGTTATGTAATCTGGTGGGGAACAGAGGCTTGTTATATTTTTCCTTAAATTATAGAAAAAGGATATTATATAATATTTTGAAGAAGACCCTTTGCAACTAATACACCGCCCATGCCATATACACATACATAGAAGTAGAAGAAATAAGTTAATGGAATTAATTAAGAAGAGATCCCATATGCATAAAGACAGCGTACCAAGTTCATGTACGCAATTGGCGAGGTTGCTTCCTTCGACATATAATAATGATTTAATTAATTGCCTATATTCCTTTTGGAATCGTTCTATTTTTAAAATTGGCAAGATGCCGCACATTATTATTACTTTATCATACTTTTAATTATAACTAAATACACCCCAATCAATCAATCATTGTTTATAATAAACAAAACAATTAATTTGCTAATAAGAGAAGATGAAGGGATTTGTGTTTAGTGGGCAGCAAGTTTGGACATTCCTCTGCTCAGGAATCAGTTTAGGGATCAGTTAACAAATCCCTTTTAATTTCCAATTTCAAAAATAAAATTGCTTTTACTGTTTTTGTAGGGATACCTTTTGCCTTATGAAGTGGGATGACGCGTGTCTATTTATCCGTGGAATGCGCATCGCATCACGTGATTAAAAATGTTTGGCTCCCAGTACCGCATCCTCACCCTCTCGCTTCACGTGGCCAACTCACCCTACCTTGCTCCTGGCCCCTCACTAATATTACATTATCCCCTTTCTCTTCTCTTTCTCTGATTTCGCCTATTAAACGGAATCATCCCTCAAATAATTAGATGCCCATGCCCCCTCATTATTTTCATTAAATCACCACTTTAATAAAAACATACTATTTTTTTTATCTAAATAAACCAATTACTTTGGTTGAGTAATCATTAAAAATTCCCAAAATTATGCATGTAAATCATCCCTTTTAAGAAAAATTATTTCTACGTAAAAATTTTATATTAGTTTTGAAGAATATATTACGAGAGTAATCTTAATTTGATAAACCAACTTGATCTCGTTAATAAACTGACTGTAATTATGACTATAAATTGATTTATACTATGTTTTCATTTTCTACTCATTTGTCTTGAGACAAATTATAGGAGAAGAACATGAATAGAGGATAGTAATTGAGAAAAGCGATCTGATATACATAGAAAAACATAAATGATTCGCCAACTATTTAATTTAATTCCATTATATTTCTCGCGTGGAATGATTTGATAGCATTTCAATCGTTAGAATAAAAAAATGTTTGAATGATTTAGTTAAAATATTAAAATGTAAAATAATTAAACAAAATTCAATCAAAAAAATTATAATACAAAATTATGATCAATATAACATAATAATTCTTTTTTTTTTAAAAAAAAAAGAAGAAAAGAATAATGAAAGCACTGGAAGGGCAAGGCACATGATTGTGAAATGCCGTATGCTTATGTGTTTTGGACCCCTTTCGCCTTTTGCTCCCCTCCAGTTCCATCGAGTCTCGGGAGAGAAGAGAAAAAAGGAGTTTGTTATAAATACGCGAGCATAGTACGCAGGGCACGTGAGCACACAGTCACTCACGTGCGGCCATCCCCTGCCGTTCATCTGCTGCGTCGCGTGCGGTGGGGACCCCTCGACTCTTCCATCGCGTTTTTCTGCTCCGTTCCCACTTTGACGTCGTTGGCTGCCGTTACCAAACGTTTCGCGGTGTCCGTTACGTCCGTGGCCTTCGTTGAATTGACAAAATTAACCTTAATTGAATTTACAGTTTTTAGGTTTCCCTTTAAATAAAATGAATGCTTTTGTCTTTATATGGTGTTTACTTTTGAACTTAATAATGACCATTATTCACGCAGACACAATAAAACAAGTTGAATTGGGAGGAAAAAAATCTTGATAGGATTTGGACATTGTACTAGTAAATAGTATAACGATTGATAATTCTGTGTGAAAGTCAGAAACAGAGAGGAGAAGGGTGAAATAGGGAATGTGTTATGGGCGTGGATGAATTTGAGAATTTTTGGATTTTATAGAAGCAATAGTACGTGAGAGCACGTGCCTTTAAGACTTGAGCGGGTGGCGGTGGGACTCTTTCTTTTGAGAGAGAGAGAGATCCCTTTCTTTCTCGTGACCCGTCAAAAAGAAAAGGGCAAATACTTAGTGGGGGCATGTGCTCTCCTTTCTCAACTGACCTGTCGTTTATGGGTCATTCAACTCCGAGTCTGATAGATAGAGAGACCCTATGACGTGGATGCCTCACGTGCCCTTCTTCCTTGCGCTTTTGTCTACGCCTCATAGGTGCAACGTGGACCTACATATACTAGACCAAGTGTCTTCGTCCACCTCCGCACTACCATACTCATCATCATCATTTTATCATAAAATAAAACTTATACGACAATATATTTCTCCCGTAAATATTAAAACTTCTCTTTTTCAGTTGTCAATTATCAATTATTAAATAAATGAAATGAAAGTGGATTTTTCAGCCGCTTGGTAACGTTTAAATTCAATCAAAAACTTCGTTATACCGTTCCGTTCCCTTCCTCAAATGTGTATTTTCACTTGATACAATCCTCGTTCCGTGATAATGTGTTAAAATTTATTTTTTAAAAAAGAAAAAAGAAGACCACTCTTTTCTCTTTTCTTTTCCTGTTTTCGTTTTGCATGTGAAGGAGGAAAAGGTAAAAGAAAAGGAAACAAGAGATGGAGGCCTCTTATGATTGTAGATCGTGCTTTTCCATTTATGGCACATGACATGAACACATGGTTCGACAATAAAATCCCCCATTCCCTCGTTTGTAAATTACGTAGCTAACTAAATTCGCTCTCTACTCCGTCGTAGGTCTAAAGCAATTGGACCTGAGTCACCGGATGGTTCTTGGGCTGACATTGGCCCTACCACAAAACTAGACCTAGACCTAATTTAATTCCAATTTTCCTATATCTCTCGCAAAAAACAATTTACAAGTGAGATTGCTTCACAGTGAGAACAACTCAAATGTGATCCTAGATACAAGACAAAAAAGAACCATTAAGCTATGCTATGATAAAAAGCCGAATAAGTCATAATGTTCTGGCGGAACCCACTTTGTCCAACATAATGGAGTTGACAACACTGTTTACAAAAGCATAAAAGCACTGTCTGCAAGAATTAGGCATCAAGGTCGATTTATGAAACGGCTGAACATCACCTTCGCTGTGATTGCATTTGAGCACTGAGCTTGAGGAGAATATATCAGACTTTTGCTGCTCTGATATGCAAGCAGACAAAATGGTGTGGGTTGCACACCTTCCAACTTCCTTAAACATGTCAACACCTGCATCGGCGGCATCTCAGTGAATTCATTCAAGTCACTTGCAATAATCATTTCCTTGCGGCAGGATGTGACTAATATACTACTAGTGCTATATTGGAATAATAAGAAGATGAGAAAGCAAGAAAAAAGGCATTAGTTCTATGCCTCTGGAAATTCTCACGCTCCAAAGCCTCCAATCAATGAACAAAGTAAATCAAGAAGAAGTAGCTGTTTACACACGACATAAAATTCTAAGCATGCATATAAAATATCTAGGCTTGATAACATGTGATTCAAAAATGTGTCGTATGATGAGCTTACCTAACTTTTTATCACGGCTTAGAACCTTCAGATTGAGCTTGACAAGAGACTTTATCTCGTTTTTCGCATCATCGGTTTTACCTGTCTTTCCACCCTTACAAATTTCATCCAATCTTTGATTTCTATTTGATTTATTCCCCACCTCCCTGCCAGATGAAGATGTCTCCACACACTTTCCACGAGAAGGAGCTGAACCTACGAAACTTGCCCTGGAATTAAACGTGCTTTGCTCCTTGGTAAAACTTTTATCTCCACTTTCATGACAGGAAACACTCTGAATACTACTACTAGAATGAACCCTTCCGGAAAATGGAAGTTCACAATATTCTGGCAATTGACGAGCTGAATGGTCCCTCGCATGTTTTATCACCTTTTTAGTATTGACTCTTCTCTGCTCCTGCACTTGCAACTTTGAAGGCCGGCGATTTTCCAAAATTTTCTTGACGCCACTGGTTCCTAGCTGGGTTCGATGCATCATCCTTGCCCTGTTCATCATTTTCCAGGCCTTATCAACATCTTTCAAGCCTTCGTCATGCAGTTTGCTGCTAGAAGGACCATGTTGGATTGGGGAATGTTGCTGGCTTACGGAAGGCATAGAATGCAGTGGATTTGATTTGCCATTTTGCCTTTGACTAATTAGCTCATCAGATCTAGAAGTACTACAGAATCCTAATGAACCATTTCTTATAACATTCCAATTTTCACGCAATGCTTGTATGCTACGGCGCACATAGCGACACCGATGCAATGTCCTTGCGCCCATCTCAGGACTAAAAGACTGGTTTTGTTGTGAAGGAGGTGATCTTGGTCTAGTAACCACTTGCCTGTTTGGTTCTTTCAGAATATCAAACATGCTCACACTGGTCTCAGCCCTGGGCATCACATTGCTTTTGTCTGTTTCACCATTGTCGCTGGAGGTCGCCCAGGAAACAGTACAGTCATGACAAAACCAATCACCTTCAGGTACAGTATAGCCCAGGCCAACACAGTATGTGTGAGAACCGGTATCACAAAGATCACAAAGTAATAGCAGACTATCATCTCCATTACCATGACACACACAACACTGCACTTGTGCGTAAGGGTCAACAGGACCAGTTGTCACATTTCCATTATGATGGTAAACCTACAACATATCAAATATCAAAATCAGCATATTACATCAGTAAAATAACACTAACCTATACCATATTGAATATCATTATATGGTGTATTGCATGTAAGAGCATAATCCATAGATTACAGTGGCTATCTTGAACAGCCAAAAGATATATCACTAACACTTTTGTATTGTCTTCAGTGAGTTCTCTTAATTTATCTATTTGGGACCGAATTGACCCTCTCTATGGAAGAGTAAATTAGGGCTCACTAGAATCTTTTTTATATGCCGTCACCATAAAGACCACAATATGAAACAAACTGTAAATATAATCAAATAGATAACTTCTAAACAAGCAGTGTTTGAGCTGTGACCTGGTCGCGAACAGGAACCTTAACGACCCTAAAGGAAGGAAATACTCCTGGCTTGGGCGGTCTACGAATGGTGGAGAATCTCTGTCTACAGATTGGGCATCGAGACTCATGCTTAGCCCATTCCATGATGCACACGAAGCAAAAGTAGTGGTTGCAGCAATCAATTTCTCCTCTGATTGATACCCCATTATCGGAATAGCAAATTCCGCACAGCTTATCGTCACCTTCGTCGCTTTTAGATGTTGATACATCGGCTGAACTCTGAATTTTCATTCGTTTGTTCGAGGAAAAGGAAGTCGAAGCCGTGTCTGAGCCGCAGGACATTTTTTTTGGAGCTCCGAGGTCTCCCCCCTGCGGTGGACAACAGCACTATTCCGGATAACAAGAAACTTGCCGAGCTAATAGCATGGCGGTGTCTCGATTAGGATTAGTATCTACTTTCAGCTTACGAGGCTGGGCCGGTGGCCCAATATTCATGGTGCATTCTTTCCATATATCTTTGGGTCTTAAAAAATGTTGGGTTCTGAATGAGGATCCAAATTGCTGAAAAGCCCTCGCCTTTTTCCTATTTCAATTTGTGCGTGCGTGCGTGTGTGTGTGTTTTTTTTTTCTTTAGAGAACAAAATATATGTTCAAATATCATCCCAAAAAAGTGTTAAAATCTGAATTATATATTTCAAAATTAAAGAGTCAGCTTTTATTATGATTGAGCTGTTTATTGATATTATAAAAGTAGATATATTTTCATAAGAAATTTACATCTTTTCCTTAGTCATCTTGATTAACAATAATATCGTTGGTCTGGGATGCGTTAATTCGATTGCGGCTCCGTTATCCTCTACGTAGTTGTACATAAAACTTTATGTACTATTTACTTGTACCAATGCCCATCTTATCTTATTTGTTTAATTAATTATGATTGATGTGGAGTCTTATTTCATCAATTTTTTACAAGTCTTTTTTTTGACTTGTGGGAGTTGAATGAATTCATTTCCACTTCCAAAAAAGTAAGAACATCATCAAAATTGTACTGTGTGCCATACTGCCATTGATGATGTCCATGTGCACTGGTCGGTTTTCCACAGTAATAAGTCTTTTGTCTTGTCGTTTCGTTCGTCTTCTTTTCTCCTTTCTAATTTACTCCCTTTAATTTATAAATATTGAATAAAATTACCAGTGTTATGTTTTTCAGAAAGAAAAAAAGGAAATACGAGTGAATGACTTGTGGTACTCGAAAAAGAAGCCAGGCATCAAAAGGCAAGTACAAATTAAACTAATCACGTGTGGAAAAAGGAAAGGCGGAATATTGTTGACTATGTTGGTTTGGCATTTTTGAGCTGACTTAGCCGGTTGACCAAGGCCTCCATTTGATTCTCGGAGCTCCCCCGTTGGCTGATGGCGCCTAAAGCTGCATCCATTAGCTCTTTGGCTCGGATCCTCTCCGGCCTAGCCTTGTCCAACGAACTTTCTATTTTCCGAGCCATTTCTTCCGCCTCTGGAACGTTCTCAGTTCCTTCAGCAACTCTAATGGCCACACCCAACTGATCCACCAGCAGCTTGGCGTTTGTAAATTGATCGGAGCCCATTGGCCATGTCCCCATCACCACTCCTGCAGCCAGCCCTTCCAACACCGAGTTCCAGCCGCAGTGGGTGAGGAACGCACCCACAGCTGGGTGCCCCAATATGGCTAGTTGTGGAGCCCATCCCTTGATCACCAAGCCCCTGCCTGCCACACGATCTTCGAAGTCATCCGGGATCATGCCACAATCTCTACCACCCTTTTTCTCATCGGGGATCCTCACCGATAAGATGAAATGGATCCCACTGAGCTCGAGTGCGGATGTCAATATCTCCACCTGCTTACTTGTCAAAAAAGTACGACTCCCGAAGCAAACATAAAGTACCGAGGAGTCGGTGCGAGAGTCTAGCCAAGTCAAGAGCTGATGACATGGCACGGAGCTGGACCCACCTCTATCTGCTGTAGGTACTGTGAAATCATCCTTAGGTGGCAACAGGGGACCCACGGCCCACACTCTGTCATGACCAACGTCTTTCTTTACATGATCCAGGTAGGCTGGCTCCAATTCAGTGAAGGAATTAAACGCGAAACCCCAACTGGCGAAATTAAACAGCGTGTTTTGTCTGTGAAATTCCCAATCTGGATCTCCTCTTTTGTTCTCCCTATATTGATGACTGATTTGCCACCATGGGTAAATTGGGGAGGTTGGGATTTTGGGGAACGAAATGAGGGAATTGGGATTCTCGGGATCATCGACTTGGGGTAGGTCCCGCCAGAGAGTAAAGGCAATAGACATGGCAAATGCAGCAGAGGGCGAGAAGACGAGTCGGGGGATTCGAAGCTGAGAATCCAGTTGGTGGGTCCAACCTAAGAAGAAATCGGAAACGATAGCCACGGGCGGTAAAGGGTGAGATTGGGCCCAGTCTACGATGATTGGGCGATGAACTTGGCTCATGAAGGTAACCATGCTAACTAGCCTGTTTCGGTTAGGATCGGAGGATTGAGGATGGGGGAGAAGTAGAGGTTGAAGAAAAGGGGCATGCGAGGGAAGCAGGGGTTCAAGGAGCGGGAGATTGCTCGGGGTGACCAAAACGGTGACGTAAACACCTCGGGTGGCTAAGCGTTTGGTCAGATCAAGGAGGGGTATAACGTGACCGGACGAAGGGAATGGATATGCGAGGATGTGCATCGCGCCGGACATTTTCGGCGCTATTGGGCGTTGGATCTGATGTGCTAATTCTACGTGACTTTGCTTAATAAAAAGAGGAGGAATGCTGACGTAAGATGTAACGTAATTCTTTCAACTTGATTCTCAGTCTACGTCACAGGTGATGACATAATGAAAATTCCATCTGACTTTCTAAATTAAAAGTTTTCCATTCGTGACCACAACTCATTGGTCAATCAAACGGTGGTGCCACACTTGACTACCCCACGGATTCATTGATTTGCCAGTAACAAACTAAAGACCTTGAATAATTTATACTGGATTTATGGTTGTTGTGGACACTAGAAATTAGCTAGGTAAAAGCCTAAAGCCCCCGTGTTCATAATATACTATTGTAGTGCATATATACTATACTATCAATCATATATTGCTGCTTGACGGTAAGGATATTACAAGTAAAAGTGAAAAACCCCAGAAAGGGGTTAAGTTAGTTATTCTTGGGCGGCTGAGGTCTTGGAACATGATAGTCAAAGTTGAGAGACACGAAACCAACCAGGCATCTTCTTCACACCACCTCTTTTACTCAATTAATTTACGCTTCATGTTGTGGGTTCCAATGCTCCTGGGAGAATCTTCTAGTCATCAAGTTTGCTTCCTTTCAAGCTCAATTAATTATCAAATTTATTTCCGATCCTTTTGTACTGCATGGAACTTGTCGCCGTTCCGCTTCCACTTGCAGCAAGTGCTACGCTTTTCTTAACTGAAAGAGCAGGGGAAGTTTACATTGTAAGAGCAAAGAAATTAAATCTGCAAAGAGCAAAACAGAGAGAGAAATGAGAAGGTAAAAGGCTAGTGAACCTCGTAGAGGAACCCTACCCTGCAAATTGGAAGAGGGTGTTTATCTATAATGATGGCATGCTGCCGTCGCATTCCAACACAATTATTTGGCAAACTAAGCATGGACCTTGATGTGAATAGTCGCGTGGAATGGAAGATACGCGTGTTGAATGCCTGTCTGCCGCCATGCATGCTACGAGAAGTGGCTTTTGCCAGTGCCCCGAGTTACAAATTACAGGGATTACTTTTTGGTTCCCATAAATGTGCTTACACTTTTCTCAAACTTTTAAAACCTCTTATTTAACTCACTTCGAGGGTAAATATCATTCTTGTTTAAAGGAGATCTGAGTTCGTGTTTGGACGGGAGATGGTTAATTAGGTTTGTGGCACTGCCAACCATATACTTCGGCTTATAGCCTCTCTTTGACTCGAGCTCAGGGACGATGTCCTTTATTTTGAATCTGACCATTAAAATTAATGAAAGCTAGTATTATGGATTTAGCTATAAGGCCTTGAAATTTAAAGAGGTTGAAGAATTATTCATGATTAGTTAGTGATTATCCATCTATATTTTTACTTAATATAATGGTAGGTACATTTATGTGTAGTGTGGTTGACATGCTAGACTCCATAAACTTTGCACCAAAAATAAATTTCTCCCGAAACTTCATTTAATTGGATGAGTTCTTTCGTACCTTCACGAAAATGTACCACGTCCAATCATGTTCCAAATGGCAAACTGTCAAGTGGCAGATATGGCCCATGGATATTAGGTGTCCAACAGGCTAGCATCCCCCAATGCCGGACTGGGCCTATTGTCTCAGCTCAAATAGAAGAAGTAGCCCGTGGGTAGGGTGGGACCAATTTATTAGTTTAAGCCTCCCCGCCAAATCCCCAAAAAGGAAGTTCTCATTTCGCGCCAGAATCCAAAATGGCTGAAATCAGATTCACCCTCTCACATCACAAAACCCTAGCATTTACCCGCAAAATTCAAACAAACAGTGAAAGGACCAAGCAAATCCCACAGACCCTATCTCTAAAGCCACCATGAAAGTTCGATCGGTGAAGCTGAGGGAAGCCCACAAGGCTGCGCCAAATGGCCGCCCTTCCTTCTGCTCCATCTTGTGGGACCAACAAGCTCAACATCTCGTTACCGCCTCCGCTTCCGATGTCTCCATTTCCATTCATGACCCTCTCCTTCCTTCAGGTGCCCCGAGGATCCTCCGCCACCATCGTGATGGTGTTACCGCTCTGGCCATTAGCCCTAATTCCACTTGTCTTGCATCCGGATCCATCGATCACTCCGTTAAGCTCTACAAGTTCCCAGGTTACATTGCTTTTTCTTTTTCTTTTTTTTTTTCCCTATTTATTTTATTCCTTTTCAATTTACTACTTCTTCTTTTTCTTTTAATGGGGAATTGATTGTTCCCCTGAGTAGCTGTAATTACATTTTGTTTTGTTTTTATCTGTTTGGTTGAATATCACTCATGAATTGTTCTTATTTATGACCTTCGGAATGCACCATTTGATTTGTGTCCTTTTGTGTTTAACGGATTCCTGTCACTTAACAATGGGAATTATTGGACTTAATGGATTTAACAGAATTATTAAGTTGGATATATTTTTCTTTTCTTTCCCCATCTACTATTTTATGTATCTTTAAGTAAAGACACTTCTACAGTTCCACTAACTGCTAGTTTTCAGTCTAGTATATCAATGGCAATGCTGTTAGGGGTGGGTTAGTATGTTGTTTGCCCGTTCTTCTGTGATGGTTTCACCACTTTTTGTTTGCACTAGGTTCGATTTTGTATATATTTCCCTCTCGAACCTTTTGTTATCTCTGCCTTTCGCTTGTCAGAGTTGGCGTTCAGTACCGTGATACCAATAATTTCCATTTCACTCTCTTGACGATGTTTGTCAGCATGTATCAAGATGAGACGTCCTTCACTGAGACCAGATCTTCAGTAACTTAAGGCCCTGATAGGTACTTCAGCTCCCCTACTCCTCCCCGGTTGAACCACGGGATGTTTACTTGAAACTCTGGAACTGAGTTGATGGTGTAGGTCCTATTTGTTTTTATTACTGAAGATCTTTATCTAGGCCAATTGTAAGCTTCCATTCATGCAGCAAATATTAACTCCATTTTATGAACTTGATGTTTGTAACACTGACTTAAGGTAATTTTATGGGGTTCAATTCCAATTCTTTGCCTTTCTTGTACTAGTGCACGCTAGCTAACTTCACGGGTTTGGCCAAAAAATTTCACTGTATATTGTTTGCTTTCCTTCCAAAAACTTTGAAACTGCTACTCCACTATTCTGTTTATGTACTCCATGGAATTTGACAGTCCTTGTTTGCATTTAGAATCGAAGATGACAGTATTCTTTCTTGTCACTTGGCAGGTGGAGAGTTCCAGACTAATATTACCAGGTTTACACTTCCAATACGTTCCCTAGCATTTAATAAATCAGGGAGTATGTTGGCAGCTGCTGGTGACGATGAGGGCATTAAACTTATTAATACAATAGATGGTTCTATTGCGAGGGTCCTCAAAGGGCATAAAGGGTCTATCACTGGCTTAGCATTCGATCCCAATGGTGAATACTTAGCATCTACAGATTCGACAGGAACTGTGATTTTCTGGGAACTCCAGTCCGGAAGAACTATTCATAATCTTAAAGGCATTGCTCCTGATGTTGGAGCATATGTTTCTGCTATGAACGTTCTTTGCTGGAGTCCTGATGGTGAGACCTTAGCTGTTCCAGGGTTGAGAAATGATGTAGTTATGTATGATAGAGACACGGCTGAAAAGTTGTTTTCATTGAGAGGTGATCACATACAACCAATATGTTTCTTGTCTTGGTCACCCAATGGCAAGTACATCGCTACTTCTGGTTTAGATAGGCAGGTTCTAATCTGGGATGTTAATAAGAAGCAGGACATAGATAGACAAAAATTTGATGAAAGAATATGTTGCATGGCTTGGAAGCCAATTGGCAATGCTTTAGCCGTTATTGATGATTTGGGAAAGTATGGTATCTGGGATTCTGTTATTCCTTCATCTATGAAATCTCCAACAGAGGATATCCCTGTACAATCTAAAAATAGTAATGGGCTACTTCTGTTTGATGAGGAGGATGAGGATCCAGACATTAGTGTAAGTGGAAGTTTAAGTTATCTTGGTGAAGATAGCAATGGTGAATCCGAACCACCAAGCAGGAAAAGATTGCGCAAACAGATGTTGAGTGTGGAAAATCTGGATGAGGATGGCAGTGATGAAATGATTTTATATCCAAAGATTGAGTCTTATAAAAAGCTAATTCACACGCAGAAAGAAAATTTGGGACTGAGAAGCACAATGACAACATCCAATTCAAAAATGCAGGAGGCGTTTCAGCCAGGATCTACTCCTGTGCAGCTTGGTAAAAGGCGCTTTTTATGCTACAACATGCTTGGAAGTATAACCTCAGTTGAACACGATGGATACTCCCACATAGAGGTATCACATGAATTGGAGATAATTTTAACTGACTTGAAGTTTTCTCCCACCATGCTGGTGTAGGTTTTAGTTAAATTTATCGACTTGACAGTTGGTCTCTATCTTGTAGTAATGAGTTCTCTTGTCTTGTGTACATTACAGATCGATTTTCATGATACTGGCAGCGGTCCACGAGTTCCATCAATGACTGATCATTTTGGATTTACAATGGCTGCATTAAATGAGAATGGAAGTGTCTTTGCAAATCCTTGCAAGGGCGAGAAGAACATGAGTACCCTCATGTATCGTCCATTTAGTAGCTGGGCAAATAATAGCGAGGTCAGATTATAGCTTAGTCACATGTTTACATCCACTATTCAAGATTCTTGTTTGTTCAGTATTACAATAATTTACTTTGTGCTCACTTTGTATTAAATGTGATACAGTGGTCTATGCGCTTTGAAAGAGAAGAAGTGAAGGTTGTTGCACTTGGTACTGCTTGGGTAGCTGCAGTAACTAGTTTCAATTATCTTCGGATCTTTACCGAGGGTGGTTTGCAGGTCTGTTGTGACTTATTTGCGCCAAGTATTTTTCATCTAAGAAAAAATAGTAATTAGACACTAGAGGAGACATGCTTGGCCGTTACGTGGCACTTTGCATTTGTACCGTAGATAAAGCGAAGTCTACCGTTACCTATTTACCTTTTAGATGATTTTGTTGTTTTATTTTTCATGAATGGCCTTTAGTCTGCGGTATTGCATTTCTGAGCTCTCTTCATTGCAGAAACATGTTATTTCTTTGAACGGGCCAGTGGTCACTGCATCAGGTTTCAAGGATAAACTAGCGGTTGTCACTCATGCCTCTGATTGCCTTCCCTCAAATGATCAGGTTAGTTCGACTTTTCGTTGTAGGGTTATTATTTCTTTTTTCTCCTGAATTTTATTGTTTTTGCGGAAAAAGTTATCCTGGTAGAGAACATGTTTCAACTGGTTTGTGAATAAATACTTGAAAGATGATATTACTTCTTGCTAATATTATATAATTCCTCTAAATCATGCAGGTGCTAGAGTTTAGAGTATTTGACATACTTAATGGGACCCAACCCCTTCTAGGGCGCTTGCCATTAACTCCCGGTTCATCTCTAACATGGTTTGGATTTAGCGAAGAAGGCGAACTGAGTTCTTATGATTCTAAGGTATTCTCAGCTAGGTTTCATTTTTCAATTAGTGTCTGTGCCACTACTATTATACCACAGTAAATGCTTCTCGATATCCAAGCTGAGTTTTTTAAGTATAATATGTAGGGTGTGTTAAGGGTTTTCACTAGCCAATACGGTGGAAGTTGGCTCCCACTCTTCAGGTACATTCAGAATTAGTTTATAAATGCGCAATTACTTAAATATCTATAATTTTTTGTTTCTAACGGCCCTAACCTTGTATCTGGTTTCTTGTCTCACAAAAACCTCAATGCAGTAGTAATAAAGAGAAGTCTGATGAAAACTATTGGGTAGTGGGGTTGAATGCAAGCAAGTTATTTTGTGTGATTTGCAAAAATCCCGAAATCTTCCCACAGGCAGGACAGTTTGATGTGTTCTGTTTTTCTCTTTTTTCTATGACTAGCCTTATATTGACTCTTACATCCTTTTCAGGTGATACCCAAGCCAGTACTCACTCTATTGAATCTTTCATTTCCTCTTGCTTCCTCGGATCTGGGATCAGAAGCCCTTGAAAACGAGTTTATAATGAATAGCATGCGTCTTTTTGAGGTTTGTCCTTGTTAATTTTTTAAAAATTTCATGGCCTTTACTCTCAGCAGCGTGTGGTAAATCTTGACTCATGTTAATGATTAATCTCATTCATCAAAGATTTAAAAAGGCACTGACCATTTTATTTTCTAATTTCCTGGTTTTGGCTCTAATTTGTCTTCTTTCGTAAATTCTATAATGCTGCTTGATAGCTGAATTGGATGTATATATGCAGATTCAGAAAAGATTGGAAGAAATGGATAGTGCTGGTTTTGAAACCAGTTCACTTGATGACGAGGCTTTCAATTTGGAAACTGCACAAGACAGATGCATACTTCGGCTTATTGGATCATGCTGCAATGGTGAGTTTTTGTGTTGGTTTACCTCACACGAGAATACTGTTTTCTAACATCATCGCTCCATTTTGTAAATAGATCTCAACAACGAAATAGCTGTAGTCATGCCTTATGTCTGTATCTATTTCAGGTGATAAGTTAGAGAGAGCCACTGAACTCGTGAAGCTTCTATCACTGGAAAAATCAATGAAAGGCGCAATAAAACTTGTTACTGCTCTGAAGCTTCCTAACTTAGCTGAAAGGTTCAGTAACATATTGGAGGTAAGCCTTCACCATGTGGCATTTGAAGAAAGCAAAATGTTGAAAAGGATAATAATCTTTACCATGTGATCTTATTATGTTATAAACAGGAAAGGTTGCTGCATGAAAAAAATAAAACTAGTAAAACAAGCCTCCCACACAACCGTCCTGCATCTCTTACAGCTGATGTTCCACTTAGCAGAAGCAAAGTCCCATATCTGACCGAAGCATCGGAAACAGTTGGTTTTTCCTCATCTCCAAAACTATCTGCACCTTTATTCACGAAGAAAGTCAAAAGACAAGAGGAAGCTAAAGCTGGAACTGCTGTAATGAATGAAACTATGAAGGTAAAGCATACAGGGGATGATATAAGTGATAGGGAGGGGAAGAAGGTAGGGGAAATGCGTCAGGGGCAAGATGGTTCTATAAAGCCATCAAATAATCAGCAACTTAACAATTTAGAGGCCAGTACGGCACAATCAAGTCGCCCCTCCAATCCATTTTTAAAGTCATCTATCAAATGAAGTCCGTTATGTTACGCCTCTGATGAATAATGACAACAAAAATTGATAGATGTATAGTTTAGTTGAGAAAGAGACCTTGCTTTATCAGACAAAATACAAGTTGTGGGGAGAGTTTTAAAGGACAAGACAAAGGTAAAAACGTTTTGTATATATGACTAAAATTTATATAATTAACCTTAAACATATATATATATATATATGTTTGAAATTACTGAGTTAACTATTTGAGACGGTGCATAATGATAATGATTTATAGATATTTTAAGATTACAATTTCAATTATTCTAAGATTTGTTAATGATTAATTTGTTTGGAATAAAAGTTAGATATAGTGTTAGTTGATTTAGTTGATAAAACATGAAATTATATTTTATAAAAATATGGATTTTTTGATAATAATATACAAATACTGTTATGAGATAATAATAAGGGGGATTTTTTTTTTATTATTCTTGAAACCTCAATTTAATTTATCTAAACTTTGTTTTATCCTGAAAAGTTAAATTTAAGCGTCTTAAAGATTTTAGATAAATTTATGACACGAATTAGAAGATACGTAACAGAACGAAGACTGAGATACAACATGCGGATCTCGCCAAGCCTATACCAGGAAACAACAGGGATAGTTTCGTCATTCCATGTGCAACACAATATAGCCCCGCGGTGATTCTCAGACAAACTCCCCTGCACCTGATACGTGAAGCCTTCGATGACATCGTCAATGGCAGATGTCGCCTACCTTCGCCTCCAGGAACCCGATGACGATCCTCATCTTACTGAGCAAACCCTAATCCGGGATTCCATCCCTTACTGGTCCCATCAAGATATCGATTTCTATTCTTCTGATACAGATTTCCCACCGTCTGATGCCTCTCTCCATCCCCACTTATCCTCTTGCGATGCTCCCTTGTCTGAACAATTTGAATCAACAATCTGTATTCAAGGTGAGGATGACCTCTCGGACCCTGGTTCGATTTCAAACGCTGATCTTTTAGACCGCGAAAACCAGGTAAATTTCGTTATGGATCTCTTTCAACAGCGTGTTGAGCAATCGCAGGTCATGGGTCATAGCGATTTGGTATCGGATAATGAATCGGGATTTGGTGTTATTGAGGGACACTGTGATGTAGGTGTTGATGGTTTGGGGCTGGATTTGGGGTTAGGTTTAGCATTTGGTGTTGATAGGGATTGTGATGACAATTGTGATTTCATGGTTGAAAGTTATGGTTCTGTTGGTGGTGGTGGAGACGATGATGATATCTTCATCGGGAGGAGGGTTTCTAGATCTGAACCCGGTGAGGCACCGTCGACGACGGCAAGCGGGATGCAACCTTTTGAGAACTGTGTCCGGCTTGTGGGTTTTGGATCCGATTCGGATGAGGAGGAGAACGGGGTTCTGGGTCTCTGTTTGCATTCGGAAGATGAGTATAATGGCCATAATGAGAACGACGATGCTGCGAGCATCCCTCTTTGTTGGGATTCACTCCAATTGGAGGATAACAGGGAGAGTAATGAAGATTTTGAGTGGGAGGAGGTGGATGGACGAGTTGACGAGAGAGAAGTTTTGAGCATGTTCACGGCTGAAGATGATAGGTCTGTTTCTGTTTCAGTGTCGCCAGTAATTGGGCTTGAAGAAGAAGTAGGTGTTGTGAGGGTTGGAGGCATGGAAAATTTGGAGTGGGAAGTTTTGTTGAATGCCAATAATTTGGACACGAACCCTGATTTGGACCATGATGCAGAACCTTATTTTGGTGATCATGATGATTATATTTACACTGCAGAGTACGAAATGATGTTTGGGCAATTTACTGAGAATGAGAATCCCTTAATGGGTCGGCCTCCAGCATCCCAATATGTTGTTCAGCATCTTCCATCAGTTGTTATCACCAAGGAAGATGTGGAGAACAATAATGCACTTTGCGCAGTTTGTAAGGATGAGTTCAATGTTGGGGAACAAGCAAAACAGTTGCCATGTTCACATCGTTACCATGGTGACTGCATTATACCTTGGCTGGGTATTAGAAATACTTGTCCTGTCTGTCGTTATGAGTTTCCAACAGATGATGCTGATTATGAACGTAGGAGGAACCAAAGATCCGGCCGCAGCTTGTGATGGTAATAGGGGCCAGAAATAATTTTGACATTTCTCTGAGCATTAGGAGGTTAGAATGTGTAGATATTTTTTTTGTTAAGAAAAAATGCATGCCTTGGTAATTTTCCATTTTTCATGTTGACTGAAGTGTAAGAAGGCCCCTCTGAATTGTTGCACTGGGCTACACCATAGAAATGAAATAAATCTTCAAAAATTATACTTGCGTTGTGATTTTTGAATATTCTAATTCAAATATATAGCTCTCTTTTACCATGTGATTTTCATGAATTTGTTTACTATGCGTTTGCTCTCTACTGGAGTTGGCTTTTTCTGAGCTAGATGAATTCAACGGGATGGTATTTGTCATATATTGTCAATTATTTCCTTTTGACTCAAGTTTCTAGCAGATTATTTCGTGCTTAGGAACAAGGACAATGACTCACTCGTGCTCTCTAATCCGTTACTGGATGTTGATCAAATAGTTCTTTGAGATATCATGTAATTATGGGTTTTGTTACTTCTAAATTAGTCATTAGACATAGAGTTGGGGGGGAAGTTTCTTCCTTGCAAATGGGGCCTTCTGATCAGGAGGACTTATCTTTTCTATGTCAGTGAGATTGACTAACTTCTACTTGAGATTTCAGTTGTTCCTGGTCCTGTTAGTCTGTTTGGTCTGATGTTTATTAGTGGCTTTGTGTGAATGTAGCTTGAAATCTAATATCTAGTGCGGAAGTTGATAGAAAGTTAGAGCTTCTCTTTACTTTTGTAAGGCTTGTATATAAAGGTGTTATTGAAACAAGGGGTGTAGTATAACTGAATTTTTCCACCTTTTGCAAGCTGTTCTTTTCTCAAAAGCTGCACTTGTTTGCAATTTTAAGCAACATTCATATGTATCTAATATACGGACATGTTATCCTTGGTTTTATGATTATCTGCTTAGATTGAATGACCAGAAAACAGACAAAAGACGACCTTAAATAACACCAAGACAATACTCTGATCTGCAACTTTCCATTATTTGACATCTACCAAATTACAAAACAGGGTTGGTGTCGCATCATCCTGAAAGAGTTGTGTTACTTGTACAATGGTGTGAACTGTTAACAACTATATATTTATTTGTGTTTGAGTTCAATTATACAATGGCGTAGTTCTTCTATTAAAAAGAAGCTTGAAGTTTAGATGCGATTAAAAATACAAAAACTGTATTGAGACTTAGTCTAGAATTTCCTTAGGTATGTATGTATCTATATATATAGTATACACAACTTTTGCACGTATAATTTATAAACCATATCATATAATGCGTACAAGTTAAATGTGTCATTATCACCGCCCAGATTCAAATTGAATTTTATGCCCAGGGGCCAGGTCATCCTTGAGACTGAGATGCCATAAATGCACATGGTTTTTACTTCCTTTCTACTTTAATATTTGATATTTGATAACCTTTTAGTGTAGGATTTAAACTTCTAAGAATGGTATATTCAGTATGGGGTTAAATCATTTTAATATAAATTACTCTAAAGTATTTGGCTTGAGTAATTTTTTCTTCAGCTTGTTTTCTAGCCAGAAGTTACCTTGCGCTTTGCCATTTATATCATGGTTGAAATGTAGACAGCCACTTTGCGAGGCATTTATTTTGATTCTTCTGGGAACCAACCCAACTCAAGTTTTTTGATGATGGACTCTTACTAATCATGGTTACTTGTAGCGTGATTTTTTTTGTTGCTTTCTACCATATTTTACGCATATTTCGTCAAAAAGAAAAGGTGGTGCATTCATCAATTAAACTACATTACCTTCTCAATTTTCTTCTGTCTCTACATCCATTAATTCCAGGCCATTTTACAGAGAAAAGTCTTGAAAGCATTATTTTGTTACTAATCTTGATCTTACTCGTATTATTAACTTTCCAATTGTACATTAGCATGATGATCTACGGCACCAAGCATATGATAATTAGATCAAGAAACGTATATGCCAAGAAACTCATTGGTTTCTAATTCATCTATAAAACCTCTGACCCATTTCTGATCTCTCTCTCTCTCTCTCTTTCTCCCCCACCTGTAAAGTTGAGATATGGACATGAATGAGGCTGAGGAAGTCCGTGAATTACCTTATAATACAGCCTCAACCCATCATCACCTTCAAAATATGTATCCTACCCAGAAACCCATCGTTACCTCAAGCCTCACCAACAATATGGAAAGAGGCGAAGGGTCCGAAGGACACCATGTTTTGGCTCATCTGGGTTCATCTCAACCTCCGCATTGCATTCCATTTGACTACTCCCAGCTACACTCTTCAAACACTCCAATTCAAATCTCTGGTCATAGATTTTCTCCAAAGACATCATCTCATAGTGACAACAACAATTTCGATGAAGCAAAGCTGCTTCTTGATGACCGCAAGAAGAAAAGAATGTATTCCAACAGAGAATCTGCTCGCAGGTCACGAATGCGGAAGAAGCAACAAATACAAGCCCTTCAGTATCAAGTTGAAAATCTGCAGACCATGAATCATCAACTCTCTCAGAAGATCATTTACTTGCTAGAATGCAACCAGCAAATACTCCAACAGAATGCGCAACTAAAAGAGAAAGTTTCTTCTCTTCAACTAGCCCTGTCTGAGTTGTTAGTTCCTCTGTCACATGTTGAGGAAGCCAATCACATCTCCAATGCCATCATGCCTGAGCCTTCAGCTCGACCAGTCACAACTTCCGGTGTATAAAGCTTGAAGAGTAACAGCTTCCAGGCAGAGGGTAATAAAAACAATTCCTTGGCATCTATTCAATTTACAACACACACATACATATGATTAAATTTCTGTTTTTATTTCGACGAAAAAAAAAAATCTTGCTTTTTCTGTGATATCTAACTATTGATCTATTAGTTGCAGTATGAGAGTTTCTGCATTTTGTGGATATACAAAGTCAATCCTAGAAAAATAGTGTGGGATACTCTATTGGCTACGTGCTGGTACCAAAATCAAAGAATATACCAAGAGAGGTGCTGCATAATAATGTCTACTATATGCAAAGACGCATCATTTCTGGCAGAGATGAAATTGAAGTATCCTGCGATTCAATGCACCTAATGTTGCTATTAATTCCGGATCATATGCCCATAATATGACCTTCACTATATACAAGACTATGAAAATGGTGCAACCTATTTTGTCCCCGCGTTCTTTAAACTGTCAAGCTTAAGACCATAGATGGTTTGACACGAAATCTTTTTCTCTTTAAATTTAACCAATGGATTATTATTAATAAAAAGTAAGTCCATTATTCCTGGTCAAAACATGTTGCTCTAACAAATATTATAAGTTCAATAATATGAAACATTGAAGGGAAATTTTCTTACAAGCTAATGCCGTTTATTGATCATCAAATCAGCTCCCTCGAAATTTTCTTTACCTTGCTTAAAAGAAAAGGACCCTTCCTCAGAACCATCTCAAACGGTTCATTGTACGATCTCCCAATATAAATTTGGTGTGAATTTGGGTCTTTCTCAAGCTTCACTCAATCTTCTTGAACCCAAAAATACAACAAAAAAAACATCAATCATCTAATTCTAAACAGTTAATCCTGTCATTAGTGTATTGAATCATGCGAAATTAGCAACTCTTTACGCATAATTTTTATGTTACAGAGGAATTCAACTTTGGCTGAGAAGTCATGGTTCTGCGGCCAAAAGCATTAAGTTAATCACAATTTCCACAAATGCCTCCGTCATTTGCACTAACTTGTTTGACGGTATATGCATTTACGCTTCTAAGTGCAAATATATTGTCAGCTGTCCTTCACTATGTGTTCCACATTTGTACTGTTTGGTGTCGTTTCTGCCGTTGGAGTTGATCCGTTGCTGCATTGGTCTTCAAAACCTACTACAGGATCTGCATATGACCGGAAACAAGGCCACCTATATAAAGATTTCCAAGCACAGATCAGATTCTGGAATTACTAAAAATTTCAGTCTGTAGCATATACTTGGTTTGATTTACCTGCTTGACTTTATAATTTCATCATCTATTGTTATATTTTCATCAAATAAGTTGCCTGAAAAAAAGAAGAAGATATTTACTGTTAAATGAAAGTACGGATTCTTTTCTATATATGCGTCGTAGCTTTCATTTCACCATGTAGAACACAGAATTAAACTCATAATATATCGTCAACTAGAAACAAAACATGAACTCTTGCATATAGCTTTTACCTTGCTTTCAGATGCAAATGAATCATATAACAGCATAGAATTATTGTAAATATGGCCAGGCTATATATGACTAGGTCAACTGCGGAAATAATTCCCTTTCAAATTCTAAAGATTATATGGTTTAATGCTTTCAACCTTATATCAAAGGAGCGAGGGACAGAAGTGACAAGCAAATTAAAACAAGTTCACAATATTTTACAATTTCATACAAAACCACTATGATTCCTCTAATCTGTCCAAAGATACATAAATAACACTAGTAATGTTTTCCTTCACTACTCTTGTGTTCAGCTTTCTTTTAATTTCTGTGTTAGCATAACATACAACACGAAACAAGATTATTGCTCATGGATCTATAAGATTTAAAAGTTAAGAGTTCATGAAGTGATTGATCCAACCAGTTCTCGAGACCCAAAAATAGCACTCAAAATAAAAGCAATTGCAGAAGAAACTATGCACTGCAGAATTTCTCTAGTATATGCTTAGTTACACAGTGATGCTAGACATTAGACAACACCTTGAAGAGAGAAAAAGTTATATCAACTGTCGCGAATATTCACCATGGTATGCACAGGCTCTTACAGCCTGAATTCAAGAATCCATCATAATAGCCACAGACCAAGGAGGGAAAGCAGGAACCTCAGGCTTATTTTGCTATTAGCTATCATATATGTATGTCTATATATATATATATATAGAGAGAGAGAGAGAGAGAGAGAGAGGGGGAGAGATTTGTATATTGTTGCATACCTCCATAAATAGTTTTTCCTGAGAAATATTTTGCCAGCAAACGACGAGTGTAGTCAGCATCATGTTTCTTGAATCTCTCAATGCACTCTCTGCTGTCCAGATAGCTACAAAATGAAGATTATGCTAAATTATCTCCACTTGGGCATAAAACATACAGACTTGCGATCAACTTACACCATCCATCCCAAGATTCATGTCCTTTAGAATACAATATTAATATATTTTTAGGGCCTCTTACAGATAGCATCATTAAGCATATTTATTCTGAAATACTTCTTTCATGAAGTAAGATTTTAATCAGACAATAGAGGCAAATTACATGGGGAAAATGAAGACATATGACTAAAGAGATCGGATAAAATAAATAAATTAGCTAAAAACTACTATCAATATGAACTGGAATCGATTACAAATGCAGGATAAGCAGATAATGCAAAGCCAAAATTCGATAAAGCAAAAATAAATTCGCAATTTTATGGTACACAACCAAACAGGGCTAGTAAGTTGGGGCTACAGATTAGTTGGGCACTTCACAATGACAAGTTCTCAAAATTGGCTTCGAACTACTACTGCTTCAAGGTTATCCAAGAAGAAAAAAAAAATATGAAGATAAAAAATGTTATGAAGAACAGAGCAGCTCATTTCAGTTTCATTGCTGGCATTGTGAGCGAATATAGTTGAAAAAGGGAGACTTTAAGGGATCAGTAGCTCAAATAGATAACAGAGTTCAAAGTCAAATCCTTTTCAATTTGATCAAGGAACGTAAAAGCAGAAGAAGAAATAGAAAGAAAGCTTACTCAAGACCGTTGGCAGACTGAGGCTTTTTCTCATCTCCATGGAAGACCCCATTGTTTGTATCACCTTCCACCTTGCATATACGAATAAAACCCTTGAAATAATCAGCATAAAAATACATAAGCGTGCATGTGCTAAAAAGCAGCATGCGAGTGAGAAAGTTGACCTGATTAGCTCCGCCTGAGTTATCGGGATTTGGGTCAGGGGGAGGCGTCCGTTGAGGTGAAGAAGGCATGCTCGCCATTTTCACAATGTCCTGTTAGTGTTAGTTGGTAGCTCCTCCAACTTCAAGCTTTTTATTTGTTTTTTAACTCAGAAAATTGGAGGTATTAAATTCCCGTAGGGTTTCGACATTTGCCAAGAATAAGATAGCTCCAAAATTTTAGGTAGACATAGCAATAAACCCAAACTCTACTGGATTAGATGCAAGTCGTTTGCTCATGCAACAATACCCATTTAAGATAGTTGGATTTACTTGGGGGACTGCAAAGATTTTTAATTATAGCAAATCTAAATTTCTATTATTGGAAGCATATAATGAATATGAGACAAAAATATTATAATTTTTTTTTTTTTTGAAACCCTAATATCACGAACACTTTCCTAAGAATGATTAAACCAAAATAATTTCTTAAATTTGAAGAAAAGAGGAGAGAAGGGAAGATATAAAGTCATCGTACCTTGGCACAGATTGTAGTTTGATTTCTTGAGAATTAAATCAAAATAACTAATTTGTGAAATAATGTGGAAGAGTGCATGATTAAGTAGAAACGAGTATACTTGAATTTATCTATATTTTAGTATCTTTTATCTGAGCCATGCCACTTCAAACATAAATGATAAGTAGATGATGAAGTAGGTATAAAGTGTAAATGGGAGGTTTTTTCTTCTTTTATTTTTTTTAAATAAATCTGGAAAGTAAAACCATTTTAACAAAAATTAGATATTAAATTTAGAAACATATTTCTTTGTTCTTATAGGTAAACACAAAAAAAAAAAAAGAGTAATTTTTCGCACACCATAAAACTATATAACCGTTTCTAAAGGCAAATGTTTAAATGAGTATGTTATTTCCAGCTTATATCTAGATAAATGGGAATGGGGTTCCAAGCTAGATTGTATGATATACGACATTTTACTTGGAACTTTATATTTGATTGGGTTCTAGTTAAAGAAAAAAATCTTGCGACCGATGATTCAGTAAAATATTCATATTCAGCACTTGACTTGTCCATTGAAATTAGTCTGAGTTTCAGATCACTGAGGAACTCTGCAATTACTTGTGGTTTAGTCACATGGCATCATGTTCACGCTATATGAGATCAGATTGAAATCCATGTCTCGAGGGTCACCTGGATACCTTTACCTTCTCCGCCATCTCCATCTCCATCTTTTGCAGGAGACATTTTTGCTATCATTCATATCAAACACAACTTGTGCTTCGAGCGAGCAGCCACACTTTGAATACATGTTTATGAGGGAATTATTCACCATTAATTCCTTAGTCAGACCCAATTTCAACGCCATACCTTGAAGTTGCATTCCCACGTTCGTGTCGGCGTCGCTTGCAGCTGCAGATAAAGGTATTATTGTTACTGTAGTAGCAGTATTAAACCTTCCTCTCTATTTAAAAGCCAAATTACAGATGATAACTTTCTTGACAATGTCCATTCTCTGAATACCCATTCATCATCCAATTCCAAGAAACTAAATTACTTTCGGGCTTTGTTCAGACACTCTGAAAGCTTTCTCAACAAATCCACATTTTCCCTACATGGCTATTAATGCATTACCCACAAACACATCCCAAACAGAATCCATCTTTACCACCAACCCATGAATCATCTCCGTTGGAAGAGAAAGAGATGCTTTTGCTTTTGGATTCGAACGAAAATGATTAATGATTGTTATTGGTGATGATGGCATTGCCAGGAGGTAGATGAAGTCGTAGAAAGCCGTGCGTAGCTGCTTTGGAGGTACAACAGGGATTCACGTCAGCACATGCACCTTCACATTGGCCTTAAGATGCAGAGTTTTTTCTTTTTTTTTGTTGGGGGGGGAGGAGGAAGCTAGCTTTTTTGTCAATTGTCCTTTGTTTTGTATTTTTATTTGTTGTTTCTTTACCTGTCTCCCCTCTCAGTGCTGACTTTACTACTATCGATGGGCTATGCGAATTAGAATTTGCACACCGGGAAATCCAGTAGAATCATCGATGTTAAACAATGCAGGAGCAATTATTGATTCTGGAACAGCTATTACAAGTTTACCAATTGAGATCTATAAATCGTTTCGAGACATACCTAAAAGCAATGTCACAGTATATGTTGGTGGATCGAAATACAGGAATTGGACCTTGGGGAAATACAATGCAAGGGAGAAGAAGGATATGTAACATAGATTAAAAGAAGGAAAAATAAGAGATTTTAACTTTAATTTTTTTTTTTAAAAAAAATGCTATAATGAGTTGCCAATACATCTACAGAGAACTAAGGTAATCTTTAATCAATGTCAAAATGGGGTTGCTGTAAGGATATCCTTCCAACCTCTGAAACAAGATTCCGTCCATTCGGGCTTGAACTCCGTCAGATAATGTCAGGTCCCGTAGCAGTTCCTTCAATGTTGTGTCTACTCCAACTATGGTGCTTCCTATGCCACTTAAAATTTCTGGTAGAGAAGAGCTCGGTCTCGAGAGTTCCACAAGAGTAACCTGGCATAATTCAAGCGCAATCATGTAAACGAGCAATTCTCAGATATAACATTCATACAATGCCAATAACAAAAACATTCCCCGACATACCTGTCTCTCTTGAGGTATATTGGCCTTCCATTTTGCTATGGCAATAGCCCGAGAAAGCCCACCAATAGCATCAACCAAACCATGTGAAGCGGCATCTTTACCAGTCCAAACTCTCCCTTGTGCAACCTCTTCCATCTTATCTACCTAGTGACAGAAAGTGGCTAACACTAAGATCTACTAGGAGGATGAAAAAAAAAAAATGGAAATTTGAGTATTAAATTTAATACATACAGTCATCGATCTGGAAAAAGCTGCCTTATCTCGAAATTGTTTGTAAGCATTCTGTGCAGACTTGGCAAATAGCTCCGCTTCATCAGGTCTGTACAGGAGAAAACCACTGTCAATTGTTTATTTTTTTTTGGTCACAGAAATCATATATGAACAGATCCAATAGAAAACCTGTAACCCTGGAAATGCCTAGAATAGAAACATTGAAGTATTCCCTTCTCAAAGAGAGAGGCTCCTAACAGTTGAGAATTGAGATTATCAGATGACATAGTACCCTGGTTGTTGTCCTCTGCTGTTCCACAAGAATCTTTATACCTGAAGTACAAGAAATCCCATTACCTAAAAGGACGGTTTTCAGCAGCCAGGAGCTCAGCATATCTTCCCCTCGATATAATTTCTTTGTTGAAGCCAATCTTCTCATATAGTTTCCCGAGGTTAAACTTTCCTACAGGAAAACATGTTATATGATCAACTTAACAGCTTACAACATCCTACTAAAAGACATGGGACCCTCGTTAATTCTAAACTCAAATTAATATTGTATCTTTCATCTAAATTTCCCATGGCCGCATTAATTACCATAGAGGAAATGATAACAAAAGTCATCCCATTTATTCCAGTGATGCTAATCAAGTTTGTATGAATGAAAACGATTTTAAATTACCGCTGAATGTGCCATAATTTTCATCATTCCCTTTTCCAACTTTCACCATGTTAACATGTAACTTACAGAGTAAATATATCATCTTTTTTAACACGTGACATGCCAAGTATTATAAGCAATTAAGCATAAAGCTTTACGCACATTCATGTGTGGGATATGTAAATAATTTACATTCTAAAATATAAATTGAAGGAAATTTTTTATTCTGCATAGGTGCGCATGTGCATATGTTAACAGAAAATGTACAGTATTAGTTTCAGTTGGAATGTTATCTCTCCATGCCCCTCCCCTCTCATGTAATAAAACACTGGGTTCACCTGTAACTACTCCAATTGAGCCAGTTAAAGTAAGACTTTCGGCAACAATAGCCCCTGTTCCCATTGCCATGTAATAACCTCCACTTGCTGCAACATCAGACATTGAAGCAATGACTGGTTTTGAGGCAGCCAGAAGTCTGATTTCTCTCCACATCCTGCAGATTATGACAGCAGGAATGATCAGAAAAGATCAGAGCACTAGCATTCCATCGTATGTATTTCAAATTTAACTAGAACAGAAAGAATATGATCAACTCACTTTTAAATTAAAATGCCTGCAAGAATATTTTAGATATATATCAATGAAGCACCGGTACTGACAAAGTACTGTGCCATGGTACAGATCCTTTCTAGATGTATCCAACCAACAAATTTAGACCAATGCATAGAAAATTGAGAACTTCCTATGTTTTGTGTTCAACAATTCATTTTTGAACATGACATCAATATAAAAGGAAATTTTACCAGCACTTACAAATCAGAAGCGAGGGCATCACCTCCAGGACTGTCAATTCGGATAATAGCAGCCTTATATTTTTTTGACTCTGAAGAGCGAAAAAAAAAAAAAAACCACTTTGATCAATCGGCAAACTATGATCTACTGTATGACTCAGATTGCAAATCTTCTTAATGCATCAACAATGCATTTTACTTAGCCTCCTGCTTTGGACTTTTAAAGGTAAACGTATATGATAAAGTACCTCTCACACTGCGAATCGTCTCAATAAACTTCTCTCCAATAATACCCGAACCAGATGAATTTAATGGACTCTTGACACGACTTATACTCCCTGAGGCTCGGATGATAGCTATCAGGTCTTTACCACCAGATAATCCAACAGTCCATCTTCTAACTCTAGAGTATTTCCTGTATTTAATCATGAACAGAAAATGCCTTCAGAATAAAATTATTTAACAATTTTTAGTTTATCAAAAAGAGAATCTATTGGCAGTGGAAACAGCTGTGAACCAGGAATACATGGTGAGTAACATGAACTGTAATTTACATAAATATGGCACAAAGAAGTAGCATAATTCAATAGAAACCAACATGCATCCTTGACAACATCAAAAGACTAAACCGGTTACCTGTAATCCACCATAGGCAAATCTTTATCTGCTTTTACTTTAAGTCTGTCCTTCAACATGGAGATAACCTGCAAAATTAATTGTTGCTTGTCCTTTTAACCACCCATGGATATTGCAGTACTACATCTATATTAATCAGTATTAATGATCAATATACATGCAAGAGAACAACAATCTCAACAAGTTAGTCAATGCAGAGACTACAATCAGCATACTCTGAAGGAGAAGGGGAAAACCCCTAAGAATGTTTGTACATGCCCCACTAGCTTAGATTCCAACTTACGCTCTAGATATAATTGTATAAATAAATGAGAGTTGCCACATATAGGCAGTATTGAGAAGAATTCGTACCTCATCATCGTAAATTATATTTGTTATGAAGCCCTCTTCTTTCAGCTTGTCTACCTGATAGACCCCTTCATTAATGAAATTCTCAATATCTTCTCTCTTCTTTCCTGTACAAGAATTGTCAGAAGTCCAGAAATTCATTTATTACTTTGAGATTCAACTAAAATTTCTAATGAAAGTACACCTTTTGTAGAAGAGACTTTATCAAGCCAATTTGTATAGATATTATCAAGCAATGCTGTCAACATCTCACAGTTTTCTTCAGACATGGTTCTACGGACTAGTTGATCTCCTGCACTTTTGTATTTGCCTATTCTTTCCACTTGTGGTTCAATTCCTATGTTATCTAGAACACCTGAGAGTAAATAATAAATGACATAAAAGAACATGAGTTTCAGGCTTAAGTATAGCCATCTAAGGACTTAAAAGTTGCAACAAGTTTATCAAGAAATTTCTTACATGCATCTACAAGAAGCAAAGAAGAGCAACAAGCTGTGTTTTGAGAACAACCAAATCATAGTCGTGACATGAAGCGTGAAAATAATGTTTTAGCAATTATTAATATAGCAAGGGTTTTATTTATCAATTTACTATAAATATATATCAAAACTCTAGATGAACTTTTGCACAAAGACAAACTAGTAAAAATTTCTGTTATTATCATTTTATTAAAAAAACTGGATATCTTCCACTTGCACATAAGATGCATAAAGCTTATTCAACTGTTACTTGAATATATGCAAGGAAAGTCAAGATCAGCTTACCTCCGAGGAAAGAAGCTTGAACAGTCAGGCCAAACAAAGAAAAATAAGCACATGGAGGAACATATATCTCTTCACATGCACTAGCAAGGTAATACTCTTTTTCTTGACATGAAGGGACGTAAGCCACAACAAATTTTCCTACAAGCATCATCAACGATTAAAGTTTTTATAATTAACAAAGACCATTACAAGAGGTCAACAATTTAGCGGAGAAGTAAAAGGAACATTATGAATACTTAAAAAATCAGCATGTATTGTTTAGATTTATGAACCTAGCTACATAATAAAAGATGCCATCTAAACCTTAGAAAAGGACATGCACCAATGCTCCTATGGTACGATAAGATACTCCGACATCCAAGTAAGAGACTCGTGCTACTAACAGGCCACATACATAGCAATACATATGATCCGTATATATTATACAACGCTCCTAAATGTTCACAACAGGATACAAAGATAAGAAATCGCAAAGCATTATAACTTGATGGGTCATGCATTGGCAGTCATATAGAGACACACAAAAGCTTAGGGCAGGTGTCCCTAGAATACAGCCTAGTGTTTGTATGTGGCCAAAGCACATTTGCACTATTCAATAGCTTTTCTGACCCAGGAAAATTTTCAAGAAACTCAACTATCATGATACTTAAATTGGAAATAGAAACTTTGTCTGTGTGGGTATATAAATATAAGTTTTCACCATGTGATAATCTGGAATTTGTCATGTAGTAAGATTATTAAATTACTAAACTTCTGAATAAACTGTATACCATTTTCGTATGATCATAACCTATATAAGTATATAAAATATAAAACTTGTATTTTCTACTTTCTCTTCTTACACGAGCTGGCACAAGAGCCCAAGGCTGACAGTACCTGATTTTTTGAAATTCAATATGTGCCTTCGAATTTCTTCAACTTTGCCCCATCCGCAATTCAAAATGTCAATATGGAGATAGATACCAGAAATACGAGGATCATATGCTGCTTTTATAAAGTTGTCACAAATTTGAGGTAGAGACAGTCCTGGAGAGAAACGACTCTTAAGCTGATCGGATATCTGAAGAGTGAAAGAGAAGAGCATTTTAAAGTCGAAAACAAACTTGCATAACAGTAACAGCAATCTCATCACATCAAGCAGAAACGCCCAAATGAATTGAAAAAGTATAACTCAGTCTCGAAGCAATAGCCTATACTGAACTTGAAGGAGGAAAAAGAAACCTGGCCGCGTAACTTCATGGTGAGAACACTGCCCTTGCGGACGCGCTCCCAAGGGAACGCAACCAGCATCTTAAGCTTCACAAGAAAACTTCTCCACCCCGTAATCGGTTCAAATTCAAACTCGCCACTCGGATAATCCCCATCAGTGAGCTTAACGCTTTCATTATTGACCCCACTATCATAATCACCATCTTTTCCATCCTTCTTCACTAACTCTTGCTCAACTGGTGCTTCGTTTTTTGCGTCGGAAGAATCGAAAGCGCGAACTGATTGGCCTCTGCAGGATTGGAAGGGTTTGAGAGTGAGAGGATGGGTGAGGGAGAGAGACGAAACAGAGAAGCGGCATTGGAATTGGAGGGCAGTAGGAGAGCGCGTAGGACAAGAGACAGATAAATAAGGTGTGATAAGGGTCGGGGATGATAAAATAGACAAGAATTTAGAGCTAGAACGGTGAATGGAGCTGAGATGGGAGCTCTGTAGAATGAGCTTCGACATTTCTTTGATGAGGTGAGCCAGTGCTACTGGCTTCGCTCGGATCGGGATTCAAGGGAAAACAACGGAACACCTCGCCAACTTCTCGTTAGTCCACGTCATCCTTTATTGTCAGGTAACCGTTCATTCCCTCACCGGACAAACTGTGTTTTTGTTTTTTTTTTTGGTTGAAATCCACATGAATCACCACGGGCCTTCGTTGATTTGACCATAAAAACCACCAAGTTCAAGCCAACAGGTCCTAAAATCTCTTTAATAATTTAAATATTAAACATTTAGTTAAATTTAACTAATTGTTATACGTGTTTGGCTATTTCACACACACTTGTTTGAATATACATAACTTGTATCTTGTTTTTTGCGAGGGAAATAAATCTCTCCCATATTATAAGAGGGAACAACATAAAATCTTATATCAATTAGAGTATTTCTTTAGTTTAAAATCAGATTTTGTAAAGTAATATGAAACTTTAAGCTGTAGAAAATTAGAATTTGCATATTTATGCAACGAAATATAAAGGCATTTTTTTTCCCTCATTGAAATGGCACTACAAGCTGCTAGGGGTAGGCACCGGTCGGGATGGGCTGTTTTGGTTTCGTCTCGAAAAAAAAAAAAAATTTTTTGTCCCATTCCTTCTGGTCTTTATTTTAAATAATTTTGTCTCGGTCCCGTCTCGATTCCTATCCCGATCCTTTTGTCCTGTCTCGTCATGGTTAAATTTTTTTAAAAAAAATATTTAAAATAAGTGTATAAAATAATAAGAGAGGTGTCAAAAGTATAAAAAAAAAAGTGAGGTGTGAACAATAAAAATGAGAGTGTAAAAAGTGATAGGTGAAAATTTCAATAACCAGAACGTGATTTTATTTGTCTCAGTCCGTCCCAAAAATTTATCGGAACACAAAATTACGTCCCAATTTCATCTCGAGTCCCGATTATATCCTGAACTCTTAGAGCCAGGCCGGGACATCGGACTATCCTGACCGTGCCCACCCTACAAGTTACTAATGGTTATGGCTTGCCCAATAACCAAAAAAAAAAAAAAAAAATTGGATCATATGCATTTTTCATATGGACAGCGACCGTGTCCTCAAGACATCTTAACGTACGTTAATGATTTGTCTCCCTCTTTTGAATGATCTCCGTCAAACTTCGCCACTCCGCTCCAACAAATACTGTCTCGTTCGTATGTATATTCACAGTTTAATTAAGGTAAGCTAAATCTAAAGCTTAAATTTAATCCCGAATCAGGTTCAAAACGATGAAAGATTATATGCAATAAAATTGGTTTGATTTTACCACTTTTTCTAAATTAACCGGCTTTGCTCTCTGATTTAGAAGCGCTTCCAGTTTCAGATTGAAGCATATCTTGTCTTTACTCTTGTCTCACTCTCTCGCACAATTCAATTCCTGCAAGCAAGTTTCTTCAAAGTCATGTGACAGACAGATAACGATGAGATAAAAACCAAAAAGTACTTGCTCTTCTACTTCTTTTCAAATTACATTCAGCAGAGAAACGAGGACAAGAACGCATGGAGGGTCGCCCTGCTAGCTTTGTCCAGTCACGAGTGTATAATAAGACCCCGTTTGGTACGCCATACAGGATAAGATGTTTAAAGTGCATTACTTCTATTTCATAATTCTTTCTTGGCTTATTCACTTACCATGCAATTGAGAATCTTTGCCTGGTTTTGAGGAGACCGTATTCTCCCCATGAAAATACAGTTGTATGCTGCTATTGTATATGTTAAACTAGTAGGTCTTTTCTGTCTCCGACTCAATCCTAAACATAGTTGGTACAGATCCAACCAACAAAGAAATCAACTAGATTTCAATACACACCCAATTAATTGATACATGCATTTGTGGTCAAACATTTTCTTTGATTGAAATCTTCACTAACATATCACAGTAACTTAGAGAAAGCGACACAATAATTGCAAGCTATTGTCTTGTACTTGAAATTTAACCTAAGGAACAATCTCGTGAACAGAGAAAGATACATCTATTTTCTTTTTCCCAGCCGGTGATTTTGATGTATCCTCGCCTTCCCACCGCTATGAGCTGGAGCCTTGCCTTTGTTGTTGCCAATGAACAGCACCTCTTTCTTCTCCAACTTCTTTCCTGCTATTTTCCTTTCTTTGGTTTGATTTGCTATGGAATAACACTTGTCATCATCAAACTCCTCCTCCTGAGCTGCGGCTTGCTGGCAATCTGCAGCTTTTCCATGGCTTTGGCCTTTGCCTTCTTCGTAATTCCCCCATGGATTTCTATGATGACATGGGCCAGAAGAAGCATCAGAAGCCATAGAATCATCACTGTTATCTTCTCGATTAGCTTCAGTATCTCCATCATCACTATGTCCATCGTCATCTATAGGGGACCCAATATACATGGTCCAACCAGAATCACTGCTGTGACATTCCTCTGCAGCTCCAAAGATCTGGGATGATTCCATCCTGAGACCAAGAAAAAAGATGAAGAGAAGAAGGCGGTTAGCTGGAAAAAAAGAAGAAAAATACCAGTTTCTTGATAACAAAGATGTTCTTAAATAGGAACATAACAAGGAGCTGTAATTAGCTAAACACCTGAGAATACCACTTATCCCTTCAGTTTCTCTGACCCCAAACAGCTTTCTACACAGATAACAGATATACCCAGATCACAGTTGGAAAGCCACTTAAAATAAAATTCACTAACTCTTTAATAGATGGCCCTGGATTGATAACCCTCACCATATCACACCATCTGGAAATCTAAATCTAAATACCCTTAATTAATTCTCTGACTTACTGAAGCAGCTAGCAGAACAGACAGGTAGAAGCTGTCAGTGAAAGTGAAATGAATCTTACAGAAAGCATAAATAAATACCTAAGTTTCTTGATTTTGAAAGGACATAGGGTTGTTCACTTGGTCATTGGGTTTCATAAGAGAAGATACAATCATCATTATTTCTCTGTCGTGTGTCATTAATAAAAAGCAGAAGCACCATTGTAAATGCAAAAGACAGATTGCCACAGCCACAGGCTACATAACTGGAGAGAATATAAGACCCATAGTTTAAATAGGACACAAGAGGACCTATACATTACCTGATTTAGATTTCACGCCTTTAATTCTTTTGTTCTGTCATAAAATAACAAGCAGGCTTTTTCACTTGTTTTCTGACCAACTGCAAAATCCAACTGGAGTTCCCACAGCTCTCTGTATCACAAACCAGGTTCACAGGTAAATATCTCTTGGGTTGTTGGGGCAAGGGAAGAGCAAAGGTCTTCTTATATTGTGTATATATATATTGGGCAGTGCATTGTTGGACAAAGATAGTAAATCACGTACCTAGCCCTTTTTTTTTTAATTTTTTTTCTTATTCAACAGGACTAAGTCTTAAAAACTCAGCCCTAACTTTTGTCCTTTTCTACTCTTATCTGAAAAGAAAATATTGATGGGGCGAAGCAATAGTGATGACCAGACAGATAACTTGCAGAATTTACTACACAGTCATAACTAATGAAATGACATTTTAACTGTATAACTTTACTTGACCGACATTATTTAATCAGCAAAACTCGAATTAATTCACGAATGCTTATGTTGAAAATTTGAAGGGTTTGTTTTTGTTTCCTTTCTCGTTTGAAATGCATCGTTCAACTGCCAATACTGCAAACACTGAGCATGCAGGACGAACAGTGGCCAAGCCATATTGGAGAAGGAAAGAAAAGGGAAACACCCAACAATGAGGTGTATAATTCTGCAGAGATAATTGACAGTTGTCGAGAGATGGGTCCCTCTTGATTGGCAGGCATGAACAAAACGAAGTTGTAGAGTTTCAAGGGCAGAACAGCTAGAAAGGGTTTGGTTTTTAAGCAAGATTTTGGGTGTTTCCCACTCGTAAACCATTCCCACGACTTACAACAGGGTAAGGCCCATTCATTATTCTTCCTGCTTCCCTTTATCATGGTAGTTCCACGTAAGGCTTGAAGATATGGTTGTTTTGCATTAAGACAACGTCTTTTACCATGTGATATCCGCCTACAATTTTATACACCGAGCCAATTAGCCTTAGCCTTAGCCTTAATAAAAGTCAAATAAAAAAGAATGATTTATTCATTTGTCATCAGATTTTATTTTTGACTTTCTTATCGATCGCGGGGGAAAGGTGGGACCTCCTGCTGCTATAAGGCTTAGATTCTATCTATCAAGGGCGTGCATAATAAAATAATAAATTAAATTAATTGGATGTAACTGTAACCAGACGAATGAATAAATTGTGCATAGCATGAGGGCAGTACATGTCAAATCGCGGACATGAAGCACAAGGGTTACTGTGTGCGAGAGAGCAGAGACAGAGTGAGGCCCAAAGCTTAAAACAAGTCAGGTCAATTGGGGGTCTTGTGTTGATTTGTGCCTGCCTTGCTATTTTCATTAGACTCTGCCTGCTGCCGAGATATGCTCGATGCATCAAAACAAAGTAAATTCACCCTCACCCACTCCACATTCATTCGCCGTTAAAAATATACACAAACAAAAGTCAAGAAAACTTATCCATCTTTTCCATTCCCGGTCAACTACAATGAGGCCTTTAGGGCTACAGCCCACTTCGGGTAAACATAACAATAGGCCCAAGCGAAAAAGTATGGCAGAACCAGCCCAATACAAGTAAGGGAAAGGCTACAACTGAACTAGGGATTTGGGTAAATGTCTAAATGCAGATTCCAATATGAAAACAAACTTTTTGGACTAATCGCATATCATGCGCGTTTCTTTTGTTCTTTTAGTCTAAAAAAACACGTACTCGTATAAGAAATTTAACGTAGAAATATCCCGAATTACTTCTTCTTCTTTTTTGAAAAAAAAATTAGGAAATAGGAAGTGCACCAACTTCCAAATATAATCTTAGTGATTGTCTAAGTTTTTCAATTTTATTGTATGGTTTAAGTATCAAAAGAAAACATTACCAAGAATAACGGTAATTCTCTCTAGATTTTCAGAAACCTTGTGTTTTTCTTTTAATCCTTCTAGTCCCGTGCTGCTTTTTAGTTTTTCTTTCTGTTTCTTTGACTACATTTTCTTTTACCGTGCAGCCATAAAGCAATCTTGGACAGTCTTGATGGATCCTTTTTCACGTGTTTTTATAGCTGTACTAAGTTATGATAATATTTGTATTTTTGCTCCCCGCACGAAGGTTATGATCAATTAATTCTCTCGTGTTTCCTTTTCCTCATTAAACCAAAAGACAGATGGACTTGAGAAAAATCTTGTATGATTTAAGAGGTGAAGAAAAAGATATGAACGCCATAAGCGTATATAATATATGCATGTACAAATTGGAAGGAAGCAACCTTGGTCCATAAATATATAGTTCTATCTGATCTACAAATGATACCTAGCAGTTGTCAGTAGCAGTATGATTTGGCGTGAAAGAGACGGATTTGGCCAAATAGGTTGGCCGATCATCTCCGGGAACGATCACCAAAACTTTTGCGTCATGCGGGGTGGTTGTGGCTATGATTTTAGCGTCGGCGTGGCACTGTGAGCTGGAATCATCTGTTTGTGGCTTGTGTTTGCGTCGCGAGCAAGCCAGGAAGAGCAGCGCTAGCCCAATGATTCCAAAAACAATTGTAAGACTGCCGAACAGGTATGGAACCGGCGAGTTCCATTGAATTTGAAATAAAGCATTGCTGCCACTGCCACTACTTACTGTCATGTGTTTGACTATATTACTCTTGCCGATCAACGTTCAATATCTGCTCATTTTGTAGGCACTCAAAAAGAAAAGAATGAGGTATTGCTATTAGGCCCTGTGTTGAGGGAAAGTGGTTGGGATTCTTTTTGCACTCAAGATTTGGATTTGGATTTGGATACTTTTTCTTGTGATCTGTTCTGCCGGTTGGATGATACGGGAATCGGCCTGAGCACAAACCCAAGAGACAATACAATGTCTTGGCCCATCTTCATGTTACGGCAGGCCGATACCATATCGAAAGGAACTTTTCTAGGTCGCAACACGGTGGGAGAGCAGAGCACTGATTCTTTTCTTTACCTTGTCACACTTGCTATGTAGTACAGATTCCATGAATTAACAGGAGTAAATTACGTCACCCTAATTGCCATTCCCTCTTGCTCCTGGAATATTTGTTAGCGCGCCAAAGATTTATGCTCTTTTTTCTTCTTCCTCATCTCAAGCTACCTAGAATCCTTCTCAATTGCTCTTGCCAAAAAATGGAATCCTTTTCAATAATTTATTATACATGTGCCGAGTTGCTTTATGCTGGGAGGAATCCATACACTTGACGAGTCATGAGATTCCTTCTCCACTTTAGTCTTCTGTTCCATCTCTCCAGCATCCTCTATTTCTTAGGTTCTTTTTATTTTTTTTAAAGTAAAAATGCTACTATTCTTACCTACCGATCATTTGGTCTTATAATTTAATTAACTCATATAATATGACCATTTAGTAAATTAAAAACATTACATTATTCAAAAAAATAAATACAGCTAATTAATTACGCATTTGGTTTAAAATATACGAAGGTTTAGCACCCCTTAGTTGATCATGATTCACGAATGAAGCACAAGCATTATTATACATTTTTTTTTGTTTTTTTATGAACAAAGCTACAAGCAGGGCAAGCCCACCAAATTGTGCATGATAAATGCAAGTTCATATCTCCACAAAGGTGTCCACTTGTGAGAGCATTTTCTTAGTAGGTTTTACGATGACACTTGTCAGAAATATTTGAAATCCCGGTTTGTAAAGTATTCATATGGTTATGGTAAAGGCGCTGTAGAATCATTCGTCTGGTCCAGGATAGCCTCAATCAAAATAACTGACAGGTCAGTACCTTGTAATGCGACGCACGGATGATCAGACACTTGAACATTCACCAAAACTATGAATCGCTGTGTACATTAATTGTCAATGCTACATTTAATAATAAATAATTTACAATAGACTAAGAATTTAATTTTTATAATATTATTTAACTCAAAAAGAAAAATATGTGAGTCACTATATATCTTATCGTATATTATTGTATGTACAGTAGATTAAAACATATTTTTGTGTTGATGGACATCTATCCCTTCAAAATCAAAATTTTTAAACTTAATTTTATAAGCTAATAAATTGCTCCGATTTTTGTAATTTCTTTGATTGGACGGTAGTAGTAGAAAGGACAAAAAGAAATTTCTTTTTTTTTTTTTCACCTACTCTAGAGGAATATCTTTTAAACTGCCACGTGTGGCCTAACAGTGAAGAAACTAGTTAATATGTAGGAGTTAAGGAGTTGAAATCTTGTCCCGTAAACCAAAAGTAAGTTTAAGTTGGTCTCTTCACAGCAATAAGGACCAGAAAACCTTATCCGTCCCAAACGCAGAGACACTCTCGATCGTTTTCCTCTCTCAATGTCTCTTCCATCTTCTCTCTCCATCTCTCTCTCTCTCTCTCTCTCTCTCTCTATATATATATATATATATATATATGTTGAGTTTCTAGTTATGTCCATTCACGCAGGCACACAGATATTGAAAGATGTAGAGCATTTTCTTAGTTAAATAATTCAATTAATGAAACCCAAGCTATGAGACACTCTACATGCCATGAACTAGCTGGAAGCAAGATGGAAAAGAAATTCGAATTTCAATCCACTTAACTCTTAATTTCTACAGAGTCTCAAAACGATATATGTCGAAATAATTATATTAAGGATATGCTGCTCTTCCGATTAAAAATAAAAAATCTGAGTGACAAATTAGGAAGAATGATAAGTTAGGTTTAAGTATCAAATGTACAAAATATTGGTTATATAAGCATATACAAATAGCTCCCTAGTTTCACTCCAGTAACCGCATCGTGTAAGAGTGTATCCTCAGTCAAAAGGATCAGCAGCGAGGATCGATCGGGTGCTTAATGAGAATGATTAGTATGCTCATCCCATAAATAAAGAAAAAGGCCTGTGCAACGTGTATTATTGTTTTTTCTTTTACGTTTATTTTTACATATATATATATATAAGCAACGTGTATTAATGTACAAAATATATTATTTTGTTTATAATTTTATATTTGTAAAATAACTAAAACATACAAAGACTCGTACACAATTTGAACCTCTTGTGTTGACCATTTGACAGTTCAATATGTATATTATATATATATATATATATATATATATATATATATATATATATATATATATATATATATATATATATATATATATATATTTGGTGGCTAAGTATTCATCTTTTTGTGAAGTGGTTGAGTTCTTTTTGAACTCAAAATTAAATGCTTAATATAATGTTGAATGTTAAATAATTTTTTTTTTTTTTTGAGAGAGTCTAACTGACCTTAAGTAATAAATGAGTTATACTACCTCATGTTATGTGGCTAAATCATGAGCCTTAATATCATAATAGACAGTAGATATGCATTTACTCTTAACTTAAATAGTCAATTTTTTTTTATATTTTTAAATTTACCCTCATAATTACTAAAATTCACACTTAAAGTTATATTTTTAATTTTTTATTTATTCTCATCCTCCATCCCATCTCTCTCTCTTCCAAGGTCTTCTTTAGCCACATGTTTCTTATGTCTCCCTATTTTTTTTTTTAACAAAAAAATCTTATTTTTAAATAAAAAATAAAAGAAAAAATCTCTACTTATAATCAATAAATAAATATTTAAAAGATTTAATTTTAGGTATCTACTTATTTATAAAGTCTTGTTTATAGATAATATTTTTTATTAGAAATGTAAATTTTTTAATAATAAATTATATCTTTTTAGTATTACTTAAGTAGAATAATATACAATAAATTATGTAAGTATAAAAAAAAAAATTAAGGGAGAGGAAGGGTTAATAGATTAGTTAAATATTAGTTTAAATAAAATTTTAATTATATACATATAGGTCGAAAAGTAAAAAGCGAAAAGGATAAAAAAAATGAAGTGAAAAGAAAGTAATTGAAGAAGGATGAAAAATATAAATTTGAAAAAAAAATAGGGCTGATTTGTAATAAAATAGAATTTTGTTGTTAAAATTTATAATAGTCATTAATACTTGTAATAAGTTAACTGAACATGTGGGCCCTATAATATGTACATCTTTCACTTTTTTATTGGTTCATTGAATATGGGGTAGTTTAACCCATAGGGTAACTTAGACAAACCCTTTTGTTTTTAGAAAAAAGTATATAGATATATGTGCACATATATGTTTTCCTAATTTGAGAAGTTAATTATCTCAATTTTTGTACTCATCCGTGAAGCTATGCATCATGTAAATTCATTGGTTATATTTTACATAAAATTCAGGAATTAAAGAGAAGGGAAAAAGAAAAGAGAATAAGTTGTATTTCTGACACCAAGAATACTTTGCACTCGTACATAAAGTTGAGCCATCTTCCTAGCTACAAGAGATATAAATAAGCGTTATCAAAAAAAAAAAGAGATATAAATAAGAAAGTCGCTTGAATGGATATTCTCATCCCATTTTCTATCGGTGAAAACGAAAACATAAGGAGCCAGTGTGTTTTCGTCAAAGATAAGAACAAAGTCGTGTTTTTATATATATGCAAGATCAAATGGGGAACGAAAGAAAACAATTCACAGCCCATTTCATTAAAATCGCACAGCAAACTGAAGTGCAATTCCTAGCTCTCTAAAATCTTTCTTCTCAGTTTTCATACCAAACAAAAACCAAATTCATATCCTCTTCTTCTTCCACTTCCAACATGAGCAGCCCAGGAGATGATAGGGAGCAGCTCCTCTTCAAGAAGAGGAAGTTTTCCAACTGTGAAGCTTCCAGGGCTTCAAGGAGAAGATCCAGCAGCAGCAGCAACAACAAAAATCTTGAAGAAGAGAAGCAGAAGGGTGTTTCCACCGCTCTCAAGCTTTACGAAGACCCTTGGAAGATCAAGAAGATGCTCACTGACAGTGATCTGGGAATCTTGAGCAGGCTCTTGTTGGCTGCGGATTTGGTGAAGCAGCAGATTTTGCCCATGCTGAGTGCTGATCATGCAAGTGCTGCCGAGACTGAAGAAGGAACCCCAGTTAGGGTTTGGGACATGGACACCAAATCCATGCACCAACTGGTTCTCAAGCGATGGTCCTCTTCGAAGAGCTATGTTTTTATCGGAAAGTGGAACCAAGATTTCGTCAGACGAAGGGAGCTCAAGAAAGGGGATGTGATTGGATTCCACTTGGATCCTTATAACTGTGTTTTTAACTTCTGCGTTCTAAAACGGGCTTCGGCAAGTTAATCATCTCCATCACTTCTAGCTACTTTTATGATCAAATCGCTGAGACAAAGGCAAAATATTATGTGTATGCATACATAAATTAATGATGCAGAGCGATATATATCATTGTAATAACTATGAGCATGTACTCCTGATAACTAATTAATGTAATTTCAGTTCCATATACTTTCAGCGTGTAGTTTCTATGATGCAGCTGTTTCTTATCCTATTCTTGCTGTTTTCCCAGTTGCAATTCTTTTCATTCCAAAGAATTTGTCCTCTAATCTCTACATATGATATATGTAGTTCAATTCGCAAGTGATTGATTTACGATCTATAATGCATGCCAGGAGGCTGATAATGCTTTCTTTTTCTACCTCGAATTAACACGCATTCATCATATACATGTGTGCACAATCGATTTAGAATTACGCCAAACTTACACATTTCGCAGCAGCTTGTTTGTGAAATGGATATTCATGAAATAAACTATAGTTGGATTGATCGAGGGCCATATTTGCATAAATAGTCTTGCTTCCCATTCTTTCTCATTTGTAATTTGATGTGTAGGGATTGAGGGAAAACACAAGTTGAAGATATATATACATAGAGAGAGAGGTTTAAGTTTGGACTTCCGTTAATATGACAAGACTTCACAAGTATTATATATGAGTTATCACTCATTGATTAGCTTAAAAGCTCCTCTTGAGACTGGAACATTTAGGAACTTAATAACTCATAACACGTGGCCTGTCTTTAGTTCTTGTGCAGCTAGCTCAATTGATTTCGAAACTATTTTAAATGTACATCACATGTTATAAAAATTATGAATAACTCCTATTGTCTATTTAGTCTCTCTCTTTTGACAAGTGATTGATAGCTAAAGTGAAAGGGGAATTATCTGTGAAGACAACAAAAAAAGGGAAGAGCTGTGGGATAGGATAGACATGACTGCTCAATTTTGGAGTCGTCCAGCTTGTGGGTATGAAGAGAAGCATGTCTTGGCTTCCACTTCTTTGCATGTGGTTCTCTATCGTTTGTTCTTTGCGAATTATAGTTTTCACTAATATAGAAAACTTCTAGGTCTCAACAAGTACCAAGTTTCCAACGTTATTGTCATTTAAAAGTACTTATATGAATGATGGTCGGAGTGATAAGTGCATTTAGCCTTGATAGGGTACATGTCAAATATATATAATTTCATTCTACTTGGCCTCATCAATGAAATTTGAACATAAAAGACTTATATTATAAAATGTCCAATGTCCAAATCATTGTATACATTGAGGTGAGGATGGCACTAGAGTTGTAGCATTTTCATTTTGGAAACATAGAATTATAGTAACATTGTGATCGATATATAAACGCACTTTTATCTTAGGTTGTAGGTTTCAAGTGTTGATTGAGGGAAGTTGGGTCGAGAAGAGTATATATCCATCAAAGCTAGCGCACATAGTACTTTGGTTTGGATCTCTACGAATTGATGAAGTGGAAACACGAAGATCGATCACAAACATTTGTGTGGTTTGTGCTGAAGCAAAGGATCCCACAAAGAGCAAATCAATTACTGGCCTAGGGAGGTGCTGAGGTGAAGGGTACAGGACCAATGGAAATGCAGAAACTGATTCTCCAAGTGATAGGGTTGAGGACCAGCTTCAAAAGACAAAAGATGCAAAGCTATAAAGTACGTTGAACACGCAAAATCCTTGGAATTGAAGGCCTCCGACAAGGATGCCATGCATAAAGCTCTCAGCCACTGGATCCTCTCATTTTTAATTTCTATGTGTGGGTAATATGCAGTTTTCCTCCAAGGACATTTTGACCTCAAAAAGTCATGAATACTACTTGAATTATTATTTGCTTTTATTTCGTGCATGCCAATTATCTACCATATATCAATGAATAATTTTAATATTTTATTAAATATAAAATATAATCCATATATAAATATTAGAGTTTGATTGACCTAAGAATTAAAACTGCAAATTAATAATTGCCAATTTGGCTTTCAATCCAACTGCAAATATAAACATGAATGTAATACATATATAGTTGACGTTTATATATATATATATATATATATATATATATATATATATATATATATATATATATATATTTTTTTTTTTTTTTTTGTTAGTAATAACACATTTTATACACCCGCAAATAGCATGGTTGGTATTTGAAATTTTAATTATAGAAAATAAACAAATGAGTGAAAACAATTTAGATGTTATCTTACAAAAATATAATTAATTAATAGAATTAAGAAACTTGGTTGAATGCCTAATATATTGTCATGTGATTTATAACCAAGTAATACTAAACCATTCGGTGTAGTTTAACAAAGGGGTTGGATAGTGCAAAGGTTAGTTTATATATATATATATATATATATATATATATATATATATATATATATGTGTGTGTGTGTGTGTGTGTACGTGTGTGTGATAACAAAGAAATTTAAATTCCTAATCTCTTAAAAAATTATCCAAACTCTTTATTGTTAAACTGCATTTGGTTTTAAACTTTTGAAAAAAAAAAAAATGCTATCATCATTCTCAAAAATTAATAAGAAAAAAAAAAAGGAAAATAAATTTGCAGATGCAAAGTACGAAGAGATGTGCCTCGTGACAATGGAACATCCCACCGGTTCTTTTTTTTAATACTCATGTATATACATGAAAACAGCTTATACTGAGTTAAACGTGAGATTAATTTTGTTTTAGATAAAAATAATAACTAGTATATATTATATCTAGTATTACACACATAAAAAAAATTATTTGTTAGAAACTCAGCTTATCTTAAAAAATTAGCTTGTTAAGTGGAAGAATTTTTAAATTTAAGTATCGTTCTATATTATCATGGAATTGATGACTTAGCACTTGACAGCACTTTTCCCATTTGGATGACTACAATGTGAAGTTTATCCATTTGGATGACTACACAAGTTTGTCCAGCACCAACTAGCTCTTTTATTTATTTAACTTTTATTTGAGTAGTTGCACTCTAAACTTTATCAAGTTTCATATAGTCTTTTGTGTTACCACAATTCTCAACAAAAACATTAATGTTAGAAACTCAAATTTAAAAAGAAGAGCTCAATCTAATAAAATAAGAAATAAGCTTTTCGATTGGATTATTTAATAAATATTTTATATAGTGATTAAGTCTTTTATTTAATTTAAGCTATCAATCTTTTATCTAATAGAAAGAACCTAACAAAAAACTGAATAATTGTATAAAATTCATGTAAAACTAGTAGCGGTAATCATACTAGTAGGGGACTGCACTAGTACAAGAAACTAAAGTTGTTGTATATATTCTTGGTTGACATCAATCATGTGGATAAAGTGTGAGTATTTGGCAATTAGAGAAGATGCGTGTGGAGGAAAAGCATCTACGTTGTTAATGGCATAAAGAGTTAGGTTAGGTTGGGATAGGATAACTGTGGAGTACGTTGTATACAAACATAGATGAATGCTTGTTTTGGAAAATTCTCATTTGGAACCGAACCTTGCGATGATAATCATTTCATTCAGTTGTAACTTAGGATCCGTTTGATATCAATACTGGACAACACAAGTAAAATAGTACAATACAAGGAGTTTAGGTACAATATAGCTTTTTGTATTGTTTACTGTTTGTTGCTCAATGTACTAGACACAAAATTTGATACTATTTGTATCTAATTTACGGTAATACTTTATATTACATTGTTTTTTAAAAAATATATAATAAGATTTTGATATTTATAACAATAAAGTAATCTATAAAAATATAAAATTTTAAAAAGGGTCGCTGGTCCCTGGCCATCGCCAGTACCTTGTTGATCGTCAGGCATCGCCGGTACCTCACCGGTCGCCGGCCGTTATTGGGACATATCGTCATTGATTTAATGAGTCAATATATAAATGATGATAGGGTGATTTGAGAGATAATAAGGTTAATATTTTTGTCCAGTACTCTTGTCTATAGTTTAGTGAGTAACAAGATTTTAAGAATTTATCCAGTACCATAGATAAACTTTTGTCCAGTACCTAAGTCTTTTAAGAAATCAAACATGAGACAAAAATTTTTGTGCTGTCATGTTTCTTATTTTTTAGCAAATCAAACGGACCCTTAGGGTCCGTTTGATACACAGTACAGGACAGTACAAATAAAACAGCACAACAAGTAGTTAAGTTACATGACAACTTTTAGTCTTATTTACTGTTTGTTAGTTAATGCACATGACAAAAAATTTTGTGCTATTTACTGTTTGATTAACGTAAGTACTGGACAGAATAATATAAAATTTACTGTAATACCCTTTGTAGTATACAATATTTGTTATTACAAATTTTTATTTTTGGATTTTACAAAATTGGAATTGTAAAAGGGAAAAAAAAAAAAAAAAACCTAATCCATTGCATAGGTTCATTTTGTACAATAAAAAAAAAAATTGAGAAGGTGGGGTTAAATTTGTCTTTTTAAGTTTTTGTACTGTAGACAAAATTTTTGTCTCCTAATTTTTTGAGGGACAAAAAATAGAATATTTGTCTAGTACTTCAGGATATTTTTGTCCAATATTATTGTCTTTTTTAAAATCAAATAAAGTACAAAATTTTTTGTCTTGTCTAATCTATCATTTTAAAACGAACAAACGGACCCTTAGTGTTGATTTGAGACCAATTTGTGAGGACTGAGAAGAGTATCCATCAAAGTAATTAACTTTGGTTAGAAGAAACTGGAAATCACAAACATTGTGTGGTTAATTTTTGCTCACCAAATCAATTACTGGCCTGTGGTGGCTCTCGTGGGTTCAGACCAATGACAAGGCAGAAACTGATATTCTCCAAAGTGATAGGGTTTTTGAGGACTACCGACAAAAACAAAAAAGATGCAAAGCTGGTTTGGTTTACTGTGGAAAATCTGGAACGCCTCCGAAAGTTCTCAGCCACTGAATCCTCTCATTTTTTTGGGACTTTCTATCAGTTTCCCTTTTGTATTTGTGGGTGATATGCATTTTTATCCGAGAACATTTTGCCCTCAAAAAGTGAAAAGTGCACTTTGCTTTTATGAGAGGTGGGGTTATGGAACACAAAAGGATATGCTAAATCTATTGTATAAATTGGTGTAATAATAATAATAATATACAAATATTAATTACCAAACTAATTTTTATATGTTATCAAATATAAAATATAATTTATCCGATTTTACATTAAATTCACAATTATTTATTTAAAAATTTAATTATATATATCATTTATACATTTATAGTATTTTTTTTATATATTACACCCATACTAAAAATATCTAAAAAAAAAATCTTCTTTTCTTAAAGATGAATGTGGATTTAGTGAGGCCATATTCTTTAGCTGCCTTTATGACCATGATTCCAAGTGTCATCTTCTTGTTTCATGTACAAAAGAACTTGATGACAGAGACTTGAACTGGACAATACACGATCCACAGAGAAAGAATCCATATTTATCATTTAAAATTAATATTTCTCAAGACTCTTCTCGGAGAGAGAGTAAAATTTTTATGTCTCATACAATGGGAAACATTTTTGAAAAGAATATTGTGTATAAAAATTCAAAATATCGGCAAAAAAAAAAATCGTTTTTATTTGTTATGAACCAAGATCACCTCAACCCAAATTTGATTGATTGATTGATTTTATCTGGATTTCCTCCTTAAATTCTGTCAATGTATCGTTATATAGCTTTCATGTTAACCCAAAAGTTATCAACCTTTACCAAAATGGTTCTGTCTTTCAAATTGAATTGTGATCCATTTAAATAAATGCCATACGATTGATACTTTATTTTAATATTTTATTAAGGTAAAATGATTTCACACATGAATAGAATATAAGAAACAATTTTGTTTTGTTTTTTTTTTTTTTTTTTTTCATAGGTATCCCTTCGTACAATCTTATTTTGGTCCATTCAATTAGTTAAGGCAAATTTTTGATAAGAAAATTGGATTTTTTTTTTAAAAAAATTATAAATTTACAACTAATATTTGTGTTGAAGTTAAAAGGACAATAATATTATTTTTAAATACCATCTTGCTAGGATAAGAGTGAGTGAGCAATAAACTTGGCCAGACAAATTTTATCATAATAACACTGGAGGACCGAAAGTTTGCTTAATTACTAATTTTACCCCAATTTGTTTAGATCAGTATATTGGCTGGCTGGGTTGATAGAAAGCAGCCCATCACAAAAAGTTATCCTTTGCTTGGAATAATGAACTGAACTTTTTTAAATGGCAACGGTACACATTCTTCTCAACACATGTTCTCCACCATTTTATCATGCTTGTGATAAACCAGCGAACCCAGCGATGTCAATGGCTGTCCCGTGGATCAATTTTTACTTTATGCCCGAATTAATTGTAATTTATAAATAGATTAAAATATTATTTAAGAGATTCTATTAGGTTTAGGTAAAATTTGTACACTAAGTTTAAATAAAACAACTACAATCCACTAACTACGTCATGTGGATGTTAATAACTTAAGATTATAGCTTATGCATGATATCATATTGTCTTTGTTTTATATAAGATTGCATATATAACTACTTGTCTCATAAATTAATATAAAGATGAATTATGGGCCAAAATACAATTTATAAAAATTGGCTTCAACAAAGTCACAATACTGACAAACCAAGTATATAGTACGTGGCTTTAACCCATTGGCGTCACCCAATGCGCACTGGTGCGGTGCCCATTATAAGAAAAATGGGTATTCAAGTCTTGGACTTTTTTCTTAACATGTGCAAACTCAGTAAACCAAAGCGAGACTTCAAACAAAAACAAGCAACCCTTGTTGAAATAATTATAGTAGTATATCTCTATCTCTGGTTGAACTTCAACATAACAGCAAGCTCTGGCATGGCCGAAATTTTCAATCGAGAGCAACTGCTGGTCCTTATGAGGTTAATTCTTCTCTCCTTGCAAACCGGCCTTTCACCCTTGGTCTCTTATCAGCATAGGCTTTCCTATAGGCATATCGAATTCGCTTCTCAAACTTCCTTGACTTTCTTTTCTCTCTGTATTTCAGAACCCCTGCTTTCCTGTTCATCTCACGATCAAGGTGGAATTGCATTGAAACTGAAGGATTTGGAAACCTAGAGCCTGAGATGTTACTTATCGTCGCACTTGGCAAAATGTGGGCATCCATAAAGGGCACTGGAACCTGGTATTAAACCCACATATGAATTCGTCAATATAGATAATCACAAATTAAACAGTACTAGAGTTTAGAGTGGACAAAATAAAAACTTTTTACTCTTGTAAAGCTCCACAGTTCAAAAACTTTCAATAATTTGTCTCTGTTTTGAAAATGGTCAATGATGAACAATGCTCACGCAATCATTTCTGAGATAAGCAGAAAATCCAAACGCAAAACAAAACAAACTTCAACTTAAATAAATGAGCACGGGATAAAATAAAAGCTGATTCCCTGTATGTTCTCTCCTCACCTTCTCCCTAACCCTTTTAAGGGAAATTCAGAAATTACCGATGATCAAATAAAGCAACACAACCTAAAAAGCGCCAAACAATTAACTTAAGAAAATTCTCACCTTTGAAGTAACATTAAAGAGGATGATTATTAAGTAAATTTAGGCTGACCCTTATGACGGGAACTCGAACCCAGAACACACACTATGGATGCATAGTTCCCAGCTAACTTTTTAGTCTGATATACGCAAGCTTGGTAACTCAACATAGATGATACCCAGAAAGGAAATCAAAAAGAATTTACAAAGTAATCAGTTAATTTAGAGCAGCACAAATGATAAAATCCTGATTTGTTTTTTGGTGAGGGGAGGGGGAAGCAAAATAGAATCTTACACTCCAACAGCTTGGGGGATAGTTAGTGAAAGCCACTCTTGAGGGTTCGTGCTCCATGTTGAAGTAGATAGTTTGCTGTTGTTGCAGCTGTTGCTGTGACTGCACTTCAGGTGATTGAATTGGAACAACACTGTCACTTTCATCGAGCTCTTCAGAAAAGCTGCAAGGTTGCTGCTGATTATACTCGTCCTGGCGCTGGAACTTGGTAGATGAATCCCACTCTACAGCACCTAAGTTCCCATGATCAGCTGCTTCTTCAAACATGAAAGTATCATCAGCCTGGCTATCTTTTGCGTCAGCATCAAGCAACAACCAAGAGTCAGCTTCACGCTCTTCTACTTCTTTGTTACTTTTCTCATTTCCCACATCTAACATTGAGTAAGTCAGCTCATCAGTGCAAGTATTTATGGTCTCATTCACCAATTGAGGCAGTGGTGACACTGGGACCCTTCTGTGGCGGCTGGCTATGGGGTTGGCAGAGTGAATTTCAAAGTCACAGTTGATGCACAGTGATGCTGCATCAGCCTTGCAGGTAAAAGCTGCTGGGGCATTCTCACATGCACCACAAATCCGCACACGATGGTGAGCCCAACAGGGAGACCCCATGGCATGGATTTGATCATCACATGCAGCACAGAGGTAAGCAGAGTCAGTGTGGCAGTAAAGGGTGGATGCAGCAACTTTACATGTGTCACAGGGACGCACCCTGTTGCTGGGATAAAAATCATCGTGATTCACCTTCATCATGCTCATTCAAATGAAGAAAATTTTATCCCATATAGGAAAGAATTTTTCTTGTATTTGCTAACCGATCAGTTGTGTTATCTGGTTGAGGTAGTGAGTAAGCAAGGAAGGCAGGTAGAGAACCTGAAAAGGCTAAAAGTGCTAACGCGTTATTGTTGGTCGAGAGAGATTTGTCTTGATCTTCTTGTTAGCTGCTTTCAGGTGGTATGTAGGTTCTTGAAGAGGTGGGTCTGCTCACTTTTTGGCTTTCGAATATTTGAACATACCGAGAGATTCATGCTTAACAATAACACAAACAGGTAGAGTGCAATGTTAGTGTAAAAAAGTGATGTCTTAACACTAGCTTGTTGCTCAAAGCGGTGTAATGGGTGGGCGAAGTAACTGGTATATTTTAATCTCAAGGACGGAGTAAGCTTATGATCATTCTTGTGGTTGAAAACCAGCTTACTCCGTCTCTCTTTTCATGTGTTATTTTGGTTCTGAATTTGACATCACTAGTGCAGGAATCACCAGGCAAAAGCAAATTCCCCAAGGCAAGTCGTTTTCTTTTGCGATTACTTGGCGATGCCTGGTCTCTGCTTTCAACTCTAAAAACTTGGATCACCGGCACTCATCTCAACTTAACTCCAAATTGTGAACAACAACTTGAATAAATACAAGCACACGAGTGATGTTCTAAAAACCCAAAAACTTAAGACAAAATGAAATTGGTTACCAAAAAGCAAAAAGCTCCTCAACTCTATCTTCATCTTATTTGCCTGTTGTTGTCCTTAGATGCCGCAGTAATAAAAGGGTAAAAACCAAAATAGGTGGAAATTATTTCTGAATTTTGACATTAACACCCTTGCGATATTTCCAGCGGAGACAAAAGCTTACAATGGATATCCTTTTAGATGATCCAGCCTATTGCGTTCCACGAGGCATACTTCTAGTTTTTTTTATTCGATTTCAAATAACACGGAAGGTAAATGAACCATAAAATAGCCGTTAAGATATAGTTCTCCATTGATTTTTTTTGTTTTTTTTGTTGGTACAAGAAACAAAAAGCTTACTCCTACAGAAAAGAAGAGAAGCACTATGAAGAAATCCAGCTCATAGGCAAATCTAAAATGGTAAGGAGAGTGCCTTCTCTAGCAGTGAATTCAGTGAACTTTTCAGCAACTTAGTTACCTCCCCTATAATTGTAATTGTGAGATATCTTGGTATTCCAATCTATACTCAACAAGTCTAAGATATTATGAAGAGCTTCATGCTTGTGGGAAGAAGCAGCCACCTCATAATGTAAGGAGATGAAATCCAAACAGTCCACATTAGAACTTGACCAGTATAGTAGAAAATGTTGATTTTATTTTCATCTCATATGTCTGTTAAGAAAAGTTCATATTCAACGAAGTTTGAAATTTAGATATGTATTCCCAATAAAAGAAAAAAAATAAGTTTCTATGACACGATATACAATACGACCTAAAAGGTCCGGTCCTATATGAAGTTGGAAAAACGACGAATGTGGAGAAATCTTGGCTGCTGGTTCTGCCACGCAGCAATTGAAAGCAGCCCAATTATTTTAGGCACGCGGCATTATACCCTGGAAGCCTTTGACCTTGGCATGGCCTGGAATTGGAGCAACTATCAAAAAGGCCATAGGGGTAAACAGCCATATCCCAAATTTCAAATATTGGGACGGACATTTGGTTGACGGATGCATGCTTCAAGCAAAATTTTGGGAATATTGCAATGCAGAACATAGAAAATTGAACTTATAGGCATTTATGCGCATTAATTCTGAGCAAGCCACAGGGACATTGGCCATTACATAAATTACAGGAGACAATTATTTAGAAATAACAAGAACAAATACATTAACAAACCCAACGCCTAGACTGCCAAAAAGAGAAGGTTAACTGTGCAAGGCAAGGAACTGCTATTGCTTTTGGTCAAATATTCGTCACTGTGGATAGTAATGGCACAATAAATTTCCAAAAAGTTGCAATTTACATAGCTAACCATGCCTCCACTTTTCCCTTCAGTAGTAACTCAACGAGAGAACTTTGCAATCAACTTGTCAACATGGATTATGATATCATCTATCCTTGGCCTCACAGTGGCCTGGGGCTGAAGCATCCACGTAACAAACTGATGAAGAGCTTCTGGATATAGAGGCTTAGGTCCACCTGGCCATTTGACCTGAGCATTTACAACGGCCAACTGCAGACTTCCTCCAGATTCTCCAAGGGCATATTCAAATGGAGACACTCCATACCTGCAGTGTGGCCACATGATGTGGAGTTTACTTTAAGGAAACAAATAGCTCAACAACGAAAGTAAAGAGATGACCAAAATATTGTCACTGTGTAGTGAGAAGGCCAGTAATAGTGGTTTGAAGTAAAAGAGCAACTAGTACTCACATTATTGCATACAAAGTGCATCCGAGTGACCAAACATCAGTCCTCTCATCTATATCAGCATGGCTTGGGCAATCCCACAGTTCTGGGGCTCGGAAAGGAGCGGAGCAATGCTCAGATGCCCATTCCTACAAGGAATGATAAAAACTAACAATCAGCAGGGTAAAAAATCCAGCTAGATGACTGAAACGAAAATTTGTTCCTTTATATTTGTAAAACCCCGTTACAAACATACATAATTAAGGAATCAATGATGTCATGAGGACAATCCAAGGTCTAGACTATTTTTGAAAAAGAAAGTGCATTAACAAATCAATGGGATCCCATGGAAGCCTGAACGAATGTGTTCATCATATCAGGCAATAAAATTTCGCGAGACAGAAATCAAGCAAAAACACAGCAAAATATTCCCAGATGCAATACTACAGCGATCACTTATATCCCTAGCTTTGCAAGGATGACATACTGTAAAAAGTCAATCTTTTGGAGGCTATATTTATATATATATATATAAAGAAAAGAATATGGAAAAAGTGATAAAAAAAAAAAAAAAAACCTGTAACTGTAGAGCCTCTGCTCTAGTGCGAATTTGCCTCCTGGCAGGTCGAGCACTGCCAAAATCCATCAGTATGGCCAGAGGTGGTTGTCCCTTTCTATGTGTTATGAGAACATTACCAGGTTTGACATCATTATGTGCATAAGGAGGGTCTAAACTGTGCATATGCTTGAGTCCTGCACAAAGCTGTGGATTTGATTTTTTACACAGTTAAAAGGCCTTTCAGTATAGCAGTTGCCATTAGATTATAGCAATCATAAACCTTAAAACATCAAAAAGCGTGTTGAAACGCATATGACATAAATTATATGCCTTGGATAGATTATAGGACATAAAAAGCAGACCTGATATGTCCATATTCGTACCACCAAAATATGATTTTAAAGAAAACAACTAACATATACCACAGTAAGCATAGGTTGATATCAAAGAAAATATTCTCGTGATAAAGTCAAACAAGTAGCACTAGCTGTTTTATAACAAAACATTCTCATGGAAATTTTATGTCAACATATTCATCTCCAAAATATTGTCATGGTTCTTTGTACCTGCCGAAATATTTGAAGAACATCTGAAGTAGAATATTGCTCTTTCTTGGTTTTCATAGTTTTGGCATTGTCTAGCAATGTTCCATCCAGATGAACTGGAAATAGTAAGTATGCTTCATGGGTCCAAGATGTTTCTGGGGTAGACTGAGAATCAAACACATCTTCTACATTAATATGACAGCAAAAGCATGGAAACAGGAGAAAAAGCAAAATAAAATTGAGAGGTAACTGGGGAAAAAAGAGCAAAGGTACACATTCTTTGATTCAGAATACAGTTTTATTTTCACTGAGCTACAAAGCTCACAGGAGGATAGCCATATTGTAATAACATAAACACCTTTCACATTGGAATTATTAGGAAACAACACCAGCCGAGTCCATAAACCTCACTGTAATAGAATGTTTTCAAACTTCGGGAAGTAAATCCATAGTCAAACACCATCCATATAAATATAAAGAAAAACCTGAACTGTTACTAGTACTGTACTTTAGACAATTTTTATCAAAATATTTCAGTTGAACACTCATGGATACATGCATTCACCCACAACAATTACACATATTTTACGGAGTTTGTCATTTATGATGAAAAAAACTGCTGAACTGTATATAACAAAGATGTGAATAATCAGCAATTACCTTAACAGAAATGACTGCATGATCAAGAAGTGGAAGTAGATTTGGGTGATTGAATAGTGATGAAACGCGGATCTCCTCCTTCACTAATTCCAACTGTTCATTGTTCTGAATGAGGACCTTCTTCATAGCATAAGTTCCATCATCTGCAGACCATGGTAAAGCAAATAATAAGATAGGAACTCTTCCTTCAATTGCCGGCAGAAAAAGAACAAGGAAACTTCTATAACTTGAAACAATAAATAGGATATCATTGTCAAAGTGAGAAACACGATGAGATAATTATCACCAAAATTTCATCAAAAGGCCAGAATTACTCTGCCAGAACACTAACAACACAATAAGAAAGAAGAAAGCAAGGACAGATCTCATTCGAGTGTACGTGTACACGTCTTAGATCTCAGCTAAAATATAAGAATCTTTATATTTCATTCTCGAGAAGCAGTAGCAGTAGCAATTTAATAGAAAGGAAAAGCACCCTGTCAAATGCATTCATAAGGCAAAAGCTTATGGATCTGAAATTAGCTACCAGCAGAATCCAAGTCTCCTATTAAGTAACCATTATTGCTTCACAATTCGGATACACGAGATAGTCCACTAATTCCACCTCCCGAATTCGTAAAAACAACATAAGGGAATCCAAAGTTGTCAGCAGGCCAATACAGAATAAGTGCTATTTGCATACTAAAACGCAATAGCTAGATCGCATAGATCACGCGCTCATTTAAGTGAATCAAAATGATTGCAATTACCATAATGACGCATTAGTATAACAAAAAAAATGGCAATAATTATTTCTCCATAGCTCATGAATCAAAGCAATCCAGTATTTCAGATACCATTATAAATAACCAAGATCAACAAAAACTAAACGAATAAGCTGAAAAAAAAGGGGGTGGGTATGGTAGGAATCGAACCAGATATATGAGAGGAGTCTTTGAGCTTCTTAGCGAGACCACCGGCAGAGGATGTGTCGGCCATTACCTCCTTGACCAAGTAGACGTAGGCAAAGCCACCTTCCCCGAGCTGCCTCACGACGCGGAATCGATTCTCATTGATCCAGACATCACCACCTCCATTAACGGCATCGTATAATGCATTCAATCCAGAAAATGTGCACCCCATATTCTTCTACCTCTAATTCTAACAGTGCATGTAGATCCTAAGATCCTGTGTCTGTTTCTTCCCCTCTGAGCCTCCCTCCCTGTATGTTATGTCTGAGAAATTTCACTCTGTAAATGAAATCAGGTGCCCAGGGATGAAAATTCCAAGACCTGATTTCACGTCAATTGAGTTACCACTTACCAAACGGTGAGTTTTTATGCCCTCCGCCTCAAGAGTTACGTTCTTAGATCGCGCGATTCTCAGCCAAACACATGTTTTGATTTTGGCACTCCGCTCTTTCATTCGACCACTCCTTCCCGCTGAATACTAAAAAAGTAATTTTCTTTTGTTAAATTAGACGAAATAAATGATAATTTAATAAAATCATTATTTTTTCATGGTTACGTACAGTTTCACTTTTACAAAATATACATATAGGACTATTCACTTAACCTGTACTAATACTAATACTAATATTTCCTAAACTATGAAAAGGTATTATAATGAATTTATTTAAAATTTTAATGGCATTTATTTCGTGCAATAGGTTAGATCAAATTAGCAAAAATTAATATGAAATTTAAATTTTTGATTTCATCCATTTGCCTTCATCCCTCATTTCCTTCTTCACTCTTCACCTTCACACAACACAAATTTTGGCTTCAACCATTTTTAATTTTTTTTAAAAAATGTTTCAATAATAATAAAAAAAAAGTCTTAACGCCTTGTTTGTTGGTACGGTCAGTGTCCTTCGAACATCCACATCATACCCTATAACAGCCTTCCACGTGTAACATATAATCTGGTCCCACTCTCAGCTGCAAGTTAAAAATCGTCAGCTGGGGAAGAGACCAGAGTCCAGAGCTCTTGACTCTTTCCTCTTCCTCTGGAAACATTCGGTGAGTTCCCTATTACTGCTCTTTGGCAGCTTACGTGTATTTAATTATTGGGTTATCACAATAGCATGATTTTATTGTGGGCACTCCAAATTTCACTATACTCTTGTTGATATTGCTCTAGGGACTTCACGGTACAGCTTAATAATTCCAAAGCGTAATTACTTTGTAAGTCTGTGATCTGCTTTGTTTCCTGGACTATTTGTTTCTTGATTTCTGAACTTTTTCTTTTGACAGTCTTATTTGATGAATCGATTCATGAATTAGTTTTTAATTAAATTGTTCTAATTCTGTGTAGGGAGCTCACAAATTTTCTGCGACAGAATTAGTTTATAATATATTATAGTTCTTTATGTTTTCACGTGTATTTTGTGGTCTTGCTTGTGACGTTACAGAAATGATGCTAAATATCAATGGAAGGAAAGAAATGCTGATTTAGTTTACTACTATGGCCCATATCGGAGAACTTGTGTTTTCTCTTTATAAATTACGCATGAATACCTTAATGGTCACCATTGCTTTGATTATGTCCACATATTTATGAATTGCATGGGATGAAGTTGTATGTAGATAATGAATTTTCCTTCCCGTTTTAAGATTTGGACTGGTAGCAGTTGGTTTCCTTCAACCATTTGTCTTCTTGAATGCATGGATTATTGTTTCTAATTTTATTCTGGAGGATAACAAGACTCAGTTCTTATTAGTTTACGCATATTGAACTCTAAATCCTTAATGACCACCAAAACAGTGAAAGTCTATTATGAGTTAGAGTTGTTCCTACCCATTTTAATGTCTTCTCAGTTTATGTTTGATGAATCTAGTAAGCTTAAAATCTGAAAATATAGTAAACACTTTTGGTTCTATGTATAAACTACGGATGAAATGTTGATTTATAAACGTCACCTCTTGGTTCTATGTGGAATTCATGGTCTTCTTAAATCATTCAATTTGTCACAGGTTTGTCATTCATTTTCAATTTTCCTTTAATGCAGCAGATAGGGAAAACCACATTATTCATTTCCGTAATGGCGCATACTAATTCTGGAGCTGAATCACCTCGGAGACGTTTGGGTCTATTGCGAGATCAGGTTCAACTAGTTAAAAGAAAGGACTCTGACCGCTATGAAATTGTTCCTATCCAAGATTCTTTGTCATTTGAGAAAGGTTTTTTCATAGTTATCCGTGCATGCCAATTGCTGGCTCAAAAGAATGACGGGATGATACTAGTAGGGGTTGCCGGTCCTTCTGGAGCAGGGAAAACTGTTTTCACTGAGAAGGTGCTCAATTTTATGCCGAGCATCGCTGTGATAACAATGGACAACTATAATGATTCTAGTCGAATTATAGATGGAAACTTTGACGGTAAGTCTTATCTCCATCAATATTCTTCTACATAATCTTAAAAGGAGCACTTTCATCTTCGAAGATGTTTCTTGTTGCAAGCTCTTTTGGAGATTCTTTATTTTTGTTCTGGGAGTGAATTTAGCAAGTCTAAGTATTCCTGGGGGAATTGGCAAAAAAATAAGGAACCCCCCACTTTTTCTAAGGAAAACTCAATAATACTAGTGAACATAGGACTATCATTTCAGATTTAATTAATGGTTTTGCAAAAAGCAGATTACAGTAATTGAAGTGAATATTTACCTGATTTCAAGTCCAAAACTTGCTATAGGAATTTCGGAAAACTTGCAATCTCTTATGAGTGTGTGTATCCAGGTCAGTCTCGCCATATTTTTTCTATCATTATTGTCTCAACCTGTCAAAGAACCATTTGATCTCAAAGCATAAACTATTGATTATTGATTGATGACAAAGAATGACAATTGATACCTTTAATGCGATATCCACTTTCTTTACGGCCACTCCTTTGTGCTGATAGCCGATATTTCCTAGTCAATTAAATGGAGTAACTCTCTTATCCGAGATGTATCATCTTGGGTCTATATGTCTTAATTTCCCCATCACATGTATGGTAGTCATAATAAATATTGCTATATTTACTGTTTAGTGTGTATGTATAGAGATCTACTTCTTTAGGATATAAGTTGATTGAAGGAATAATCATGTTTGTGTGCTTATCATCTTTGGAAGATATTGTTTATGGCTTTACTTAAACAGCTAATGCTGTTTCCCTCTTTATCTGCAAACTCTAAAAAAGATTTTCCTTTTTATCATTTTAGTCAATTAACAAGAAATCGTGAAGGGTGCCTGCAACTGAGAGTTTTAATGCCATAATTGTTTGAAACAGACCCTCGCTTGACGGATTATGATGCCTTGCTCGAAAATATACAGGATCTGAAAGCAGGAAAACCAGTTGAGGTTCCAATATATGATTTCAAGTCGAGCTCTCGCATAGGTTACAGGTTGTGTACCTTTTACTTCCACTTTCTTATGACATGCCAAATGCTGTTCTGTAGCTGTGCCATCTAATTTGCCTTGAGGATGAGGGAAATCTAAAAAAGAGAATACATTATTTATAATAATCCAATATGCTCTCCGTTGATTAAGTTATCTTGTTTGAATGGCTTGAATGGTGAAAAGCATAAATTTTTTTTGGTTATATAGAGTTTGTGGGTAGAGAGCTCATAAAGGCAAGCATAGTTCATGCAGTAACATATTGTAGTTTGCGTTTTTTTTTTTTGTCTTCTCTCTCTCTCTCTCAACAAGTCCTTATACATAAACAGTCATGCAAACACGTATATGCACCTGCCCTCTGATGTCCGCAGACACAGGGACAGAGATTCACACACACACACACACACATATATATATATATATATACACATATCTATTATTTTGGGGAGGATGGGACAGAGCATTTAAGTTTGCATATACATCAGCACAAAAAATTGACTTCCTCTTATTTTTGTAACAGAACTGTAGAAGTCCCTAGCTCCCGTATTGTCTTCATAGAAGGCATCTATGCCTTAAGTGAAAAATTACGGCCTTTACTTGATCTTCGTGTGTCTGTCACTGGTGGAGTTCATTTTGACCTTGTCAAGCGTGTTTTGCGGGATATTCACCGTGCTGATCAAGAACCTGAAGAAATAATTCATCAAATCTCTGAAACGGTCTTCCCACTGATCCCATGTTAGACATATTCTTTAGGAATTTTGAAGAAATGCATCTATATGAGGCATCTGCTTCTTGTGTAGGTTTATCCAATGTATAAGGCTTTTATTGAGCCAGATCTCCAAACAGCGCATATAAAAATCATTAACAAGTTTAATCCATTCTCTGGATTCCAGAATCCCTCTTACATATTGAAGGTTATCCTTTTAGGTTTTTTGTGCTTTTACAATAAAATGCTTTGCAATTTAGAAGTGCTTTCTTGATGGTGTATGTTTCTAATTGTTGCACTGTTTTTACTGCTTAGTCCACAAGAGCAGTGACAGCGGACCAAATCAAGGCTGTCATTGCTGAAGAGCATACTGAAACTAAAGAGGAAACATATGACATATATCTTCTACCGCCTGGGGAAGATCCTGAGGCATGTCAATCATATTTGAGAATGAGGAACCGGGATGGGAAGTACAACCTCATGTTTGAGGTTAGGACCGTTAGATGGTTGATAATTTATTTTTAGATTGCTATACATCTTTCTATAGCATGATGTCCAAGAACCCAAAGTTTTGTTCATTTTGTTTTCTTTAGTATTTACATATTTTATGTCTATGTTTCGGTTATAATCATTTTCTTTTTCTCGGCCTACAACAAATTTTTCTCTTATAGAGTTTTCCATATTTTAATTTTCTTTTTTCTTTCCCCCCCATGAAAACCGTATTTGCTTTGCTCAGATAAAAATTTCTCAAAGCCAGTTCTAAATGGGAAAGCATTAATTCTATAACTTGGTGCTTACTTTCTTGTTTTTAGGAATGGGTTACAGACAGTCCTTTCATAATATCACCTAGAATTACTTTTGAGGTCAGTGTGCGACTTCTTGGCGGTCTAATGGCCTTGGGGTACACAATCGCAGCTATCCTGAAAAGAAGCAGCCACGTCTTTCATGATGATAAAGTTTCTGTAAAAATTGATCGGCTAGAACAGCTTAATCGCTTATATGTTCAGGTACGACAGCTTATATTCCATATTTTCCCTATCTTTTTTTATAACAATGTTGACACACGCCCCCAGATTGTTTCTGTTACTGTCATTAAGTTAGCATTTGTTCTTTTCTTAAAAGGTTCAAGGAAAAGATCGAAATTATGTTAAATATGTGGCAGAGAAACTTGGGTTGGATGGTTCCTATGTACCTCGAACTTACATAGAACAAATTCAGCTAGAAAAGCTTGTAAATGATGTGATGGTACGTGTCTTCCTACTGCTTGTGCTTGAGGTATGTTTCTTTGTTGACTGATTTATTCATTTAAACTGTAGACACTGCCAGATGATCTGAAGACAAAACTCAGTATAGAGGAGGATACAGTTTTGAGCCCCAAAGAAGCCCTTTCCAGAGCTTCAGCAGATAGGAGAATGAAATATCTTAGTCGGTACTTCTTAATTTTCATAATTTTTATTTACCTTGTATTTAAAAATTGATGATATCTTCTGCATATTGTTTTCATGCTTGAGAAAAGAATTTCTGAATCCCACTGAATATATGTTGAAAAAAGGCCACCTGATTTTTTCCTTATGTACGCCTTCTGCAGTGGTGTCTCGCACTCATATTCAAACCAAAGGGATAAGAGTCTATCTAAGTTGACTAGACTAGCCATAAATAATAGAAGGTTTGATGGGAGATCTCTAGAATCACCTGCAGCAATTGCAAACCAAGTAAGATATATTCACCTTCAGAAGTCAAACTGTGATTATCATTTTGGCATCTTCATTCATCAACATGCAGAAGATATTGCCTACTCTTATATTGTCTGCAAAGGAAACCCAACGTGCTAAATCTATTGATTGGAAAGGTGAAAGGGAGAACAATGATATGTAATTCTAATGCAATTTAGCAAGAAACTTTTAAAGAAAAGGATAGACGTGTGACATAGTAAATGTCAGTGGAACTAGAATCATGTATTTCTTTGGCATAGAGGAGTTGCAAGAATTTATAGCTGTCCATCTGTGTGACTGCAAATGCAATATTTCCACTCTAGGAAGCTTCTTTTTTCTGTTATCGATATTTTTAGCCTTATAGATGGTTCTGTTAATATATTTGTGTTGTTCAGGGAGTCATTACCCAACTTTCTGATCAAATTTCCACTCTGAATGAGCGTATGGATGAGTTCACATCCCGTATTGAGGAGCTGAATTCAAAGTTTGCAGTCAGAAAAGTTTCGGCCAGTCAACAAAATTTGGCCCTACAGGCTGAAGCCTGCAACGGCTCAGGACCCACTTCTCTCTTTGTGGCTGGCTTGGGCAATGGTTCACTTTTACCTAATTCTTCTTCATCTTCCCAATTGGCAAGGGAGTCCCCCCTGATGGAAGAGGTAGATAATGCTCTCCTTCATTTTCTTTCCTTCGAAAGAGGGAGGTGTTCACGACTTAAGTGCTGCATGGTATAATATATGCATGACATGCTTTTATTGGTGACCCTATCGATTTGTTAAATATGTACATACTTACATGATCGACGTGTAAAATGAACAGTAAGTTAGGAAACTCTATTGAGATGTAAGTACTTCTTATCATCTGGATCTTAATTTCATGACAGTAGATATATTGTACCCAAACATTTAATAGCTGCTTAGTTTCATCTTGAATCAGTGTTGCTGCTTATGGGATTGTTTTTGGCAGGTTTTACTTGTTGCGCGAGGACAACGCCAGATCATGCATCAATTAGACACGTTAAGCAGTCTTTTGCATGAGTATTTTGGAGAGAGGTCACGCCTTGGAAGAACTGGCCAAAGCAGAGTGCGTGAAGTTGACTCCATCACCATCTCGGCGGTCTTGACGACATTGGCCATTGGTGCCGTAGGTGTCTTTCTGTTCAAGGGTTTCACATCCCAAAAATAATGTTATTTTCTTTTCCCAAAACAACTGTGAATATTCAGTTTTCTAGTCATCATTTCTCCTTTACATGAGAGAGATCTCATGGGCACACCTGTGTGGGTTATATACTATAGTGTAATGTATACCTTTATTGTAACACAGCACTGGCATATAACTTGTAGGCATAAAATGGGCTTACATGAATTGAATAACCGGCTTCTTGATACCTTGAGTTTTTTCCACCTGATATTTCTTACTACGAATCGTGTTGAAACAAGAGTTCATGAATATATTGTCTGCTGTAAATTTAACATACACGAGAGTTATAGTCATATGGTGATGAGTCTGATGAACCTTTACGGCTCAACTTGTGTCCCTAACAATTTGGTCAACCATTTTACGGCTTGACCCATCATCAAATAACACCGCGGAGTTGAAGTCCTGTGGTGAAGACTGTAGAGTATCACTACTATGAGGGGTGCAGAATATAGATCACCTTCCTAACCATATTTGACATGAGGCCAGTGGATTCATGAACGAAGCACAGCGATACCCTCAAGATGGAGAGAAAAACAACTTGGCATTAGAAAAATGATAAAATCCAAAGATAAGACCAATTGATTGTAAGATACACTATGGCATGCTCAATCTAGCTGAAACAGAGAGCACAGGTAAATTCAACAGGCTTCAAAACACCGAGGATGCAAGCTCAGAAACATCTGATACAACTTCATCGAAATCTGATTTTAATTTTTCTTGTTCCCCTTGATCTAGTTCCCCCTTTGCAGGTTTGGGCATAACCAAAACACAGCAAGTTGGCCTCTTCGTTGCTCCTGCACTTGCAAGGTCCTGGAAAATAATATGAAACATAAAGCAGATGAACTCTCGTGAAAAATAAAGTATATGCACACATGTATATCACAAGAACATAGTAAGATAGCAAAATCTTATTTTTCTTTGACGAAACTTAAATTTATACTTTGCCAGCTCCTGGTCCCATATTTGGAGTCAATTTTAGATTCTACACGTTGGCCGAACAAGTAAAAGGACTATCTTTCTTCCAGAATAAACAAAACTCCCCTGATGTTTCAATATGTTGATGAATCACGGAAAAATAACTTATAGTAAGTAATGTCCAACATAAAACACCCCCCCCCCCAACCAAAAAAAAATCTTGCTCCAGATGGGGAAAAGAATCCATAGATAAACATGCTTACTTCTTTTGATGGGACATAGACGTATGGAATGTCAGCCTCTTCACATAAGACAGGAACATGAGTAATGACATCGATAGGTGATATGTTCCCAGCTATAATACATAACCTGCATTCACGAAAACATGATATCAGGTCGTGTTCATGGCAGACTTAGAATCCTCTGTTAGTTGACATTTTGACATTCAATTGCTTTTACTTCTAAGACATTTTTTCCATCATTCATTTCAAACTGAAGCAAATGTTTGTTAATTTGATTTTTTATCAGAGAAAAAAAAAAAAAAAAAGATTTCCACCAAACACTTACCCCTTGTTACCCCGCCTGATACTCTTAACCACCTCCTTTACTCCCCTCTTTAAGCACTTGTTTTCCGCAGCTGAAAAGTCATGAAAAATGAAATGGTTACAATACACAATGCGTAGCCAAACTGGAAATGAAAATGAAAAATTCCGACCATAAATCATGTACAGAGTAATGACATTGAGAACATTTCCCTTTCTGTAGCAAAATCGTGCAAGGTATAATATATACAACATATCATGCATAAACCAAAGATACCTCTACGAATAAGCTTTAGAGTTCGCTTGCAGAGCTTTTTTCCGGCCAGGGGTTTGGCAATTGGTGCCAGGACAAGCATCTTCTTCTTCCCCTTCTCTTTCTGCGCCGTCTTCTCAGCCTCGCTATCGCTCCCCATCTCTGCCTATTCACGCTGCGACGGAAGGACCAACCACCAAGTTTTCTACTTCTTCACCCTCGAGCTTCTCTACTTTATTACTAGGGTTTAATCAAGGGTTTGGCACAGGGCACGGGCACAAGCAGTTTACGCGCTCTCCGCTCTTGGCGCGTGAAATATTTCCTGAAACTTTTTTATTTATGGGATGTTTTTCAGAATTATACTAAAAAAAATATTTCGACTAGTTATGTGATCTTATCAACGAATAATCAACATCAATAAGGGAAAGTGTAATTTAATTTAATTTTTGTTAAAAAAATATTTCTTTTTATTTTTTTCCATACGGTTACGGATTTTCCCTTTTCATGGAACCCTTGCCTGACCGTGGCCGACATAGTAATGGGCTAAAAGCAACAGTAGCCCAAGAAAAATAATGGCCCTCCGACAATTTGAATTCAATGATCCGGCCCATACAAAAACCTATCGCATCCTTGTTTCGGAACAAGTTGTTAGTGCAGTATCGTGGTTGCGGAGTTGCTGTCCCTCCGAGAGAGCACCACCATGCCTACTGTTAGCGTTGGGCGGGATCGTCTGTATGCAGCACTGAAAAGACAATACTGTAAGCCTGCATTCGTATCTCTCTTATCAATTCTTACTCACAATCAAGCTCATTTTTTGGCTGTTGATTTTCAGCACAAGAGGAGTTCGAAGATTTATGCTTCAGTTATGGGATCGAGCTCGACGACGTCGTAAGTACTTGGCCTCTTCTTTCGATCAAAGTATCCATGTGTCAACGTTATTTTGACTGTTCTGATTAATTCAACGTGATTACATCAGACTACAGAGAAAGCAATTGTAAGAAAAGAAAAACACTTGGAAGAAGAGTCTGATGAAGACGAAGAAGTTATCTTCAAAATCGAAGTTCCCGCCAATAGGTACCCATAATTGAATGTCTCTTATCACATAGCACTTCTTCCAAGCAGACATGAACCAAATGTAGCTCAATTAAATAGATTGGAAGCTAAGCTTACTGATTTATTTACCAATTTGTTTTCATTTATTGCCTTTCTGTTCTAAGTTGAGTTAATCAGTTTTCTTCTTCCGGGTATATACTATTAGATAGATTTTTTTGCCTATAATTTGGCTTGATTCACAATATTTTACCTAGTATTTCGTGTTGTGAATTTTCTCTTGGATTTGGAATGATTCTTCTCAATTTAATTTTCCAGATTTATGCTTCATTCTCAGATTGACCAGAAAATTGAAGAATCATTGTGAAAGGAATTAATATATGAGATCCGGGCTAACTTTTTTTTTTTTTTTTTTCTTGCACAGATATGACCTGCTCTGCCTTGAAGGACTTGCACAAGCGCTCCGAGTTTTCTGTGAAACCCAGGAGATTCCTGCCTACAGGTTAGCTGATATTAGTAAGGACTCGATGCTCAAAATGCATGTGAAGCCAGAGGTAGTTATCCTATACGTGAAAACATTTTTCATGCAGGCGTTTGTTAAGATGAAAACTGATGTCTTTTTTCCTAATCATTGTAGACATCTTTGATTCGTCCATACATTGTTTGTGCCATATTGAGAGGTTTAAAGTTTGATAAAGCAAGATACAACAGCTTTATTGATCTCCAAGACAAGCTTCATCAAAACATTTGCCGGTATGTGTTTTGACTCAGTCCTTTCGTATTTGTTTTGAGATGCATACTATGTTTCTTAATTTTTAGCAAATTAATCCTGTCCTGTGAGTCAAAATACTGAGAACTGTAACCTTGCATACTTACTAAGTTTTTAGGAACTTATTTGCAAATGTATGTAGAAAATGCTGTGCATTTCCTGATCTGAAATGATGTTGGTTTTCTATGTTGCATCACTTTTTTGATCCTTTTTATTGTTGGCTTTAATAGAAGAACGTAGAAGGCTTTGCTGGTGATTGCAGGTTTAATTTTGTTGCTATATTGAATATTTGGAGCTGTTCTGTTTATTGAATTTTCAGTTGGTCTCTTCCCTCTTTCATATCACGCTGCTATCTTTATAAATTGCTTTTTCTTTTTATTCATCACCTTTGCATTATTTTGTTTACTCCTTTTTTGGTCATTTCACTTGACGGTGTTCTTCACTTTTTCAAATGAATGTTCAGTTGATTTGCTCTTAGTTTTTTTATCCAGGCGAAGAACTCTTGTTGCTATTGGCACACATGATTTGGATACATTGGAAGGTCCTTTCACTTATGAGGTTGGTTTCTACTCAACTTTAGATTTTTTTTATTTTTTATTTTTGGTAAATATTACAATGAAAAATTGTAAGGAAAAAGAAAGCCCAGATTTACTAGTATATCCTGGTACTATGTTGAAACTTGGGAGAAGGAAGTTGCTGTCTATGCACTTTTTCCACCACTTAGTAAAGATCTTCTTGAATTACAATTTCCCTTTTAAGTAGTGTGGCATGCTAATACTTCCATTCAAGATGACTGAATGATATTTTGCCTCAGACAAGGTTTAAATTTATTGGCTGGGGATGTTTCAATTGAGGATTAGGTTACATGGCAGTCAGATTAATTCTTATATAGCTCTCTTTAAAACGTTCAGTACTTGTCGTCATCAGTAACTCTTGGTCATATGCTTTTCAGGCTTTACCACCCTCAAGTATAAATTTTACACCACTGAAGCAGGTAATTTGTATTTCTGTCATTATCATTGCAAAGTTTAGTATTTTTACTTTAAATAATATTGTGCAATATATTGCTTTATGTTCATTGTTTAAAGATGTTATTAAATGGCAGCTGAATGCTTGATGCAAAGCTAAAATTTTCCCCTTTTGTGGTATTGTAGGAAAAGAGCTTCAGGGCTGATGAGTTGATGGAGTTCTACAAAGTTAGTTTCTAACTAATACTACTTTGTTCAAACTATACACTAAACTCTAGTGCAACTTGGTTTATGAGTCATTGGAACTCACATACTAAGTTTTCAGATTGAAAATGAATTTCTGCTTTGATTTTGGACATTGTGGTTTTGAGATGTCTCTAATACTTTCCTGATGTATGTTTGGCAGTCAGATTTGAAACTGAAGAAATTCTTGCACATAATTGAGGACTCACCTGTTTTTCCTGTTATATATGACCGCAAAAGGTATGCCATTTTCATATTATCCTGATATCCTAGAATAGACTAGAAAGACGTGAGATCCTTTTGCTTCCATTTGGAAATACTGTTGCGAAACATGTTTGCTTAAGAAATGCACCTTTAAGCTTAGTTTGAGCAGTGCAATGTTGCTGACTCTGTTCAGATTCTCATGCTGAGTAACCTGCTGTGATGCATTCTCAGAAGATAGCTTTTACTGATCACAGAACCAAATGGAATCATACTCTTTTGAGTGGCTTTTATATCCTTGATGGAAAAGAAAGATCATCTTTTCTGTAGCATGCTTGCTTTCTGCATTCCTTTGATCAACTTTCTGGATGGTTCTTGATGATTGCTGCTCCTTTGTTTCTGTTTCCCATACTGTGCTGTTGAAATAAATTTATGATATAACATATAATGCTTTGACAGAACTGTTCTATCTTTGCCCCCAATTATCAATGGTGCACATTCAGCCATCACTCTGGAGACAAAGAATGTATTTATTGAATGTACTGCCACTGATCTGACAAAGGCCAAGATTGTTTTGAATACAATGGTAGAAAAGTGAATTTCTTCTTGTATTTCTCTCTGGGAATTTTCTAGATCTCACTGTTATGTGGATGATGACTGGCTATTCTCTTATGTTTTTTAAGGTAACGACCTTTTCAGAATACTGTGAAAATCAGTTTGTTATTGAACCAGTTGAAGTGATCTCTTCTGATGGAAAGTCAAATATATATCCTGATTTATCTGTCTACAATATGGAAGTCTCTCTATCTTACATTACTGGATTGATCGGGGTACCATTGGAGGCAGAAGAGGTATTAATAACCTGTAACTAAAGCATGTCGATATAGGTTTCATATATAAAAGTTACTCTGTAATCTTTGGTGATCATTCAGATACGTTGTATTGAAGAATTGTGTATTGTTTACTTTATTTATTTATTTTGGGGGGGATAAATGGTTATTTTTCTAAGAAATTCTGTTGAAAGTTTTAGTTCCTACTAAGTAAACTACTCTTGATGAATAGTTATTATATGCAGTCCATCTTCTCTAATGCAAGACTTGATTGGCATTCTTCGACCATATCAGAAGAAATGAATAATATTTAACTTGATATTCCTTTTTTTTTTTTTTTGTCCCCTTGATATTTCCTTATTCTTCAGGTCACTGGGCTCTTAAACCGGATGCAATTGAGTGCTAGAAAGTCAGTGTCTGACAATAAACAGTGTAATATCGTTGTATCTGTACCTCCTACTAGAAGTGACATTCTTCACCCATGTGATGTTATGGAGGTATTGGCGTTGATTGGCTTGGAAATTAAGTGTTGCCTCCTACACTCAGATTGTTGAATCTGTTACAAATATTTTCTTCTCGTAACAGGATGTTGCAATTGCTTATGGATTCAATGCTGTCAAGGATAAAGCCATTGAAGATAATAAGGGCTCAAAGAGATTGGCTGCTTCCTTAACACTACTTCCATTGAATGAACTCAGTGACCTTATCAGGAACGAGGTATAAAAACATATTTGCTTCTTATAATGAAGCAGGTTATTTTTTCATCCTTATCATAATTTAATATTCTAGGAATATTATTCTTTTTAATATGAATGCAATAATTGATTAAAGCAATTATTTTCTTTGTGCATTGTATGATCTAATTATTTATACTGCTATCTGATCTGGATCCCTTTATTCCCTAAACTTCTTTACAGGTTGCTACAAGTGGGTTCACGGAGGTCCTGACATTTATACTTTGCTCTTATAAGGAAAACTTTTCCATGCTAAATCGTGAAGATGATAAATCAACAGCCGTTATCATTGGAAACCCGAGGTCTTCTGACTTTGAGGTTCGTGTGCTCTGTCTCTCTCCCTGGTTTAATGTGTCTATCAAGGTTCTGCAGTTCGGCTAATGTGTTAGCTGCATTGATAATGGAATATCAACATGTTTCCTTAAAATTAAATTAGATTTTCTATGGTCCTTTTTAGTAAGAAATTTGTATTTTTGTTCCTTTTCCCCAACCTGCTATACTTTCTTGTATTCTTTATTTTTTCACAACCTATCAATAATTTTGTTTCTTACATGTGGCTCCTTTGATTATTCATATAAGATTTTCCTTACATTTTGTGTTAACTTTAGTCTGACTGGCTTTATTGTGCTTTATTTTATCCTATACTTACAGGCTGTTCGTACTAGTCTTATGCCTGGCATGTTGAAAACTGTTGCACACAACAAAGACCATGCAAAGCCCATAAAGGTATTATTATGTTGTACCCTATAGGTGATTGGTCTTCATGGCATGAGTCGTTGAGATAATGATATGATTTGTCCATCACGAAAGCGGGGTGGTCAGCTGAAAATTCTGTGTTGACTGATGTTCTATTATGCCAAATACTTGATGATATTTGTAATATTTGTCAGGTGTAATATTTATAATCTGCTTTGAAAAATGTGGGTCCAAAAAGAAGGAAATATTGTTGTTCTTTTTCACATTGCTGCTAGGATGCAATGTTATCATTTTGTTATTCTATTGCAGTTGAGAGGTTAACCTGTTATATGCCTGAGCTCGGTTATTTTAGCTTTTGTTGATTATTTTGTTGAATTTTCAAAATTTCACAGTAAGAATATCAATTTAGTTGATAGCTTATACATAATCACTGGTGTTTCAACAACCTTAATTAAAGAAAGGTTATAATATTACTATGTGAGTCTTCTGCTAAATGTGTAATCAGTTGATTGGCTGTTAAATTAACGTTTAGTTGGAATCAGTTGGTAACTGAGGCTGGTTTAGTACATACCCTGAAGGTCCATAAATGATTTGATTATTTGCAATTTACAATTGTGAATTCATGCTATATGATAAATACTTTTTTTCCCGGTTTCAATATTTATTTTCTTCTCAGTTGTGAGCTAGTAAAAAATTGTTTCTCTAAATTTGGGTCAGATTTTTGAAGTTGGTGATATCGCACTCCTGGACGACACAAAAGACGTGGGTGCAAGAAATTGTCGTCAACTTGGTGCACTATATTGTGGTGCCAATGCTGGATTTGAGGTATTATTGAGTGGCAATCTCATGGCACATCATTTGGTTCTTTGCTATTTCTATATAAATTATTGAACATAAAATATTACACTTTACCCTTTGCCAGAGCAATCTGAAGATAAAGATGCATGGAAGAAACACTAAATATAACTACGAATCCTCAATTTTTTGATAAAAGGAATGTACCCTTTGCTTTTCATTTCTATTCTGCAAAGAGCTTTGGTATTATACTAAGAACAATTAACTGAATCTGTTCTCGAGAAAATATGAAGTGAAGAACAAGAAAAATAATACGAGAATAAAGGGGTACATCTGTAATAATAAAGCTTGATATTTAAAATAAATAACTATTATTTCTTCCCTTCCCTAGTGGAAAAAATAAATAGTGCGATTGTTCATTTGAACTTAATTCAATGAAATGCAGATAATTCATGGCTTAGTGGACAGAATAATGGAAAAGACTGGGATTTCTTTTGTTTCCCCTGGTGATGGAACAGGCTATTATATTGAGCGGTCAGATGTAAGTGATGACTACTATCCTGTTCTTTCTTTCTCTCTATCTCTGATTACTTGGTAACGAATTTAACTGCTTATTGTAGGAACCCGAGTTTCTTCCTGGTAGACAAGCTAGAATCATTTGTAGAGGAAAGCATATCGGCACTTTTGGCATTGTTCACCCACAGGTACTTATCATCCTTACAAATAGTTTTTTTGTTTTTTTAATTTGGTGATTATATCAATGTTCTATAGTTTTAATTTCTTAAGTAGCGTTGTCTGTCATGGGCAATAGATGTTTCGGTCTATTTGTACTTTGTACTTCTGCCATTATTTCTCACCTCATATAAAGCTGTAGAAGATCATTTCGGGAGTGAAATCCAGAGATGTGTTTCTTTTGTGGTTGCATTGAGACCTTTACTTGTTTTCTTTTCAGGTGTTAAACAATTTCGACATTCCTGATCCATGCTCCTTTGTAGAACTTAACATTGAAAGTTTCTTATAGAGATTATGAATAGCAAAGTGAGAGTTAATCACGTCTGCATCGATGTAATTTCTATCTTCTTTATGTTATTGTCTTCTCTTTGTCTGTCAACCCTTTTTCCCCCAGCTAAAATCTAACTCCCTCCATCTAAATTGATATTACTCTTTTTGTAGGTTAGTTGGCAGTTATCCCTGGATGGTTTGATTATGCCGTTCCATCAAGAATTAGGAAAAGCTCAATTACCTGAGTAGCGGTTCAGCCGTTGTCCTTGGAATGCAGAACTACACTAGCCAGGGAAAAAAGAACATAACTTGCCCTAAATTTGGGGTTGTTGATTTGACAATTGTACCGACATAACTTATCTTATTTGTTAAGCGATTGTTGAGCATAGTTGATTGACTTGATATTGATATATCTGAAATTTGCATTTTTATCCGCACAAAGCGAGAATTGCTAGCGATTAAGTTGAAGACCAAATCTTTTTTAATTTTTTTCAATTGGCCCATTCATTGTATGCTTTATTGCTATTTGAGGGTTTTCTGTATCATTAACTAAGTAAAGGAAGCAGTAAACATTGCATGTTATCATTTAGGAAATTTTCCTTTAAAGAAGGCGAAATAAAAATGGAAGTAATGCGTATGCGTTTGTGGGCTTCTTATTAATTTCAGAGTAGGGCTGTGACGTCAAGTTTATTTTAACAACCAGTGGATTTAATTTTCATAAATGGGCGAGTTTGCTAAATGATAAATAATGGATGATTAAGGAGACTTTCATTAGAAACTATAATTATGCTGTTAGAGAAATTAAAAACAGTTTTTTCTTAAAAAAAAAAAATAAGCGGTGGCTTTTACTTTCCTTCCCTTTTCCTTTCTTTTCTTATGTACCAAACGGATTTTAACAGTCACCAACTTACATTTTCGGAGAGGCGAATGCCACTCCACTGGTCACGTACATAAGCAGAGGATTTAAAATCACATCACATGAATCTAGCTAGCATACACTTTACCCTTTGGTGTGACCGCTGTCAAAAGAGGCATCTTCATAAATCACCATTAGAAAACATACCTTAAACCGAGAGAACATGGAAATTGAGAGTGGCCACATGATTCATCCAAAATGGGATAAAAACCGCCGTTAAAGAGCAAGTTTCTAATTTTGGATTAACCTATTCTGTAACGAAGTTGCAAAAACTGTCCATCAGAACTCACAACTCTTGTGACACCGCTTCTGGTTCTGAATATTTTACTTATTCATAGAGCTATTCGAATTTGCAACAAACTAGGAACGTTTCAACAGGATATTCTTGCTTTCTTGTTTGTTCTTTTCATCAGATTCTTGCTTCCCTGCATGCATGTCTATAACTATAAATAAGACTTATTTGTGAAGCTTCTTGCTCATACCTTAACGCTATTCACAATCATGTGGAAGTTGAATACTATTCCTATTATAGCCATCCTTGGAGTTTTCATCTTCCTCCTTTCTTCCCCATCCAATGCTAGACTAATTAACAGGCTCCAGCTGCCATCACCACTGACAGGTCCTGAGTCCCTAGCATTCGACTCAAACAGTGGAGGACCTTATACCGGTGCTTCTGATGGAAGAATTTTTAAATATGCAGGACCAAATGAGGGTTTCACTGAATTTGCGTACACTGCTCCAAACAGGTAACCCTGCACTTTTAACACGATTCTATTTCTAATTCTATCAATCTAAACATGTCATTGTTGTTCCAGGAACAAAACAATCTGTGATGGCATTACAGACTTTTCATCACTTCAAGCAACTTGTGGAAGGCCTTTAGGATTGGGATTCAATTATCAGACAGGTGATTTATATGTAGCTGATGCTTATCAGGGTCTTGTTAAGGTGCCTTCCAAGGGAGGGCCCGCGACACAACTTGTTACATCAGCACAAGGTACCCCTTTTCGATTTCTATCAGCTTTGGATGTAGATCCTGTCACAGGAATGGTTTATTTCACAGAAGCAAGCTCTACCTACCAGATTAGGTAAACAGTTTCTTCTTCTTGATGCTTTGAATATAGCTTCTGATGTTAAGCATTGCATATATAAAAACAGTGTTCACTCATAATTTTGCAGAGATCTTCAGACACTGATAACAAGCAGAGATAGTTCAGGAAGCCTATTGAGATTTGATCCTAGCACAAACCAGACCACGGTGTTGCTCAAGAGTCTTTCATTGGCAAGTGGGGTGGCAGTAAATAGAGATGGCTCATTTGCCCTTGTTAGTGAGTTCTTGGCCAATAGAATCCAGAGATTCTGGCTTAAGGGTCCAAGAGCAAACACATCTGAATTGTTCTTGCAGCTTGGGGGAAGCCCGGAAAATATCAAGAGGAACTCCAGGGGAGAGTTTTGGATTGCAGTGAACAATCTTTTGGGACCACCACCACCACCAAGGGCACCTGTTTTGCCTCTAGGAGTCAGAGTGAGTGAAGCTGGTATAGTTATTCAGATTGCTTCTCTTGCTGAGGGATTTGGCACTGAAGCAGCTAGTGAAGTTCAAGAGATCAATGGGACACTCTACACTGGCTCCCTGCGTACTTCCTATGCTAGCATTATCCGGCCCTTCTTTTAAATTCCCTCCTGTATTAGCTGACCAACAACTTATGGTCTCTATGAAGAAGAGAATGTCTATGTTGGTTATGGATTAATGAATTGAACTCTAAATTATATGAAGTTTATTGTTAAATAGCATTAACTTGAAGATTATTCATACCTTAAAATATAGTAGCAACTAATATTTTGCCACGAAGCAGAACTTGAGTCATTTGGCAACTAACAATTGAAAGTGATGCCATTTGGCAACCAGAAAAGAAAGTGAAAAAAGATAAAATAAAATAAGTGGAATACTTGGTTTCACTTCAGGTTTGTCATTTGTGTACTGGAAAGTGGAAAATGGGTAATCTCAGAAGGAGGCTTTGCTTTATAGTTGTTTATTTTAAATGGTTTGCGTTGAGTTTCTATGAGATTAGTATAGTTGTTTGAAGTTTGAACAGTTCAAACTTCAAATATTCCGTTCCTTATTGTTAGGAGAAGCAGGCGTAAGGTGGCCTCTAAATAGAATCAGTAGGATAGCTGCTGTGTTGGGTGATCAGATTTCTCACTGAAAAATTAAGAGAAGCAATGTTGGTTTGAGTTATCAGCCAATGATCAGCTCGTCAGAGAAGCCCAATAAGAATAACAATGTCTTCAATACTGCAAAAAGTATTTGATACGGTGAGCCTAATCTTGCGAAACAAAGATATGGTTTTTATTCCGTTAAGAAGTTACTGAACTGTGAGTGAATGAAGCTCCAAAGTTCAGGCTTTGTACGACCACTGCAAGAGTATATTTACGCCCTCAAGAACACTTCCTCCCTCTTCTCAAGCTCTACACGAGCTCAGTTTAATACTGGGTACGAGTCTTATTTTTCTGAAATTTCGGATCTAAGGTTTTTGTTTTTGCCTTGCCATTTTCGTCATTACTTTCAGCTAAATGCGTATTGAATTTGTAAAATTGTGCTAATGGGCATGTGACTATCGTGAATATTATCGTCGGTTTGCTCTTTTAACAGCTGTTAAAGTAATGCATTGGACTTTTCATTTTTTAGATGATCTTAATTTTTCAATGAGTCAGATTTCTTCATGCTTAGTTTTTATTGGGGTTGAATCTTATCATGGATTTTATTTTCTTTCTGGGAAAGAAAGTTGGCCCAAGATGGATTAGAAGAAGGGAACAACAAATTAAGTTCATACTGGAGTTAGAATGATTCTAGTTCTATGACTAAAACGGATAAGATGAAGGTTTGATTTATAGAGACTTCAACCTGTTGCTAGATCTCCTGATGCCTCTTTGTATAAGTTTTCTTATGGTAAGAGTATAGGATGTCATGAGTTGCTCTTCAGTGTCAAATTTGAGTTTTTTGTTTTCGCATCTAGCTTTTCATACATGATATCTTCCAGCCTTTTCCTGTCAAATTGTTTCAACCTTTTGACAGGATTTCTGATGCCCTGCTTTTATTCAACTCTTGGTAGACACTGTTAAACCAGATGATGTTGGGCTTTAAGAAGAAACTACAGATGATCATCGAGGGCATGACTCTTTGGCATCTAACCAGCTAAATGGGGAAGAAGCATGATGGGCTCAACCAATAATCTCTATAAGTGTTCACGAATGTCACGGTAAGTTTTGCCGTATTAATTTGCATGTCAATAAGATGATTAGTCATTTAGCACACATCTCTAGTTCTACAGTTTAACACGATTAGCTCTAAATTTTTGCCACTTGCCAATGGCACATAGAGACTGCCCGGCTTGCTGAAACCATTGTTTCTTAACCATGTTACAAGTATGTACGTAAGCTTTTAAGTTGCTATCTAATCAAAAAGCTTAAAATCGTTGATAAAAGTGCATTAAAGTGGAGTTATCCAAAGTACTCTGAGTACCAGCATAATTTGTTATACGATTCATGTATTCTGATTTATCATTAATATCTGTATTTAAACGTCAACTATGGTGATTCGCTTGTGATATTCCAGCCTACAGGATATGTTAATTACACTTAAGAATCGAGTCAACAATTTGCTGTGGTGCAGATATATAGTTTCTGCTCTCCTGCTTCTTCATGACCCTCCTGGGATGACTATTTTCAGCAAAATTCTCTATGACTCTTTGCTTGTGTTGTGAAATCTTAGAGCCTCCTTGATGGAAGGCATTTGCACGTTGCATAAATATGTGTATTGTCATTTTTGCAGATGTATAATTAGAAGATAGTGACATGGAAGAAAGAGAAGGAAGAGGGTTACAAATTTGATTGCTGTGACACTATTGAGAAGATTTTTTTTTTATATTTTTTAAAAAGAAAGATAAAATTTATAAGAAAAAATATATAATTTATGATATTTATTAAAAAAAAATTAAAAACAGTATGAATAGATTAAAAAAATTATTTAAATTATATAAAATTAAAAAAAAATTATATATTATTATAAAATTTATAAAAATAATATAAATAATATTATATAAAATTCATATAAGTTTCATGACTAAAGGAGACTCCTAACAAGCAAGGAACCAGGACACCCATCAGCTCTGACTTAATTTCTAGTTATATTTTTCTCTTGCCTCGATGGAACCTTTAGCGCACAGACATTATCAGGATCAACTTAAAACTCTTCATGACATCATCTGATTGTGATTGTGATTGTGATTGGTGAAAGACGAGGACATTCTGCAGGGACAGATTTACATATTGAATCAAGATTCTGTGGTCTATTTTCAGAAAAATACTATAAAAGATTGTGCCATCAATATGTAATTTCAAAAACTAATAAAAGTTCTAAATTAATTAATTATAAAATTTAAAACTATAATTTCGTGAATATATCTATAAAATTAGATAAATATAATTTTTTTATATTAAACGTTAACTTATTTAAAATTTTTAAAGACCAACCACAAGGGAAATTAATGTCCACGACTCTACGGTGGTGCAAAAATATAAGAGAAAAAAAAGGCATATAAAAAAAAAAAAAAAAAAAAATTGCCCGTATGCCTTTAGAAACGCGTAAATTACAAAGACCAATGGAGCTTGGGAGAGTCTCTACATGAGAGTTACCAAATACCAGTTCCACTTCTAACAGTAGCTTCAAGCTTGATAATTATTTAATCTCAAAATGACAACAAATTCTAAGGCTAATTTAGCCTTTCTAATGCCATCAAAGGTACAACAACTCCTTAAATAAGATGATTCATTTGAAAATAATGACTCTGATACACAACTATTCTGGAAAAGGAGGGTGAGAGATTAGTGTTCATTTAATCCTAGTCAAGGTGATCTGAAGGCTTCACCAGCATAACGCACACTTCCTAGTTCCTCTTCAATGCGAAGAAGCTGCAAACAAAACACAGTCGTTTAAGTAAGTCAAAGGAAATGTCCAGTCTATAAATATATGGTTCCAGTTACCTGATTATATTTTGCCAAGCGCTCACTTCGGCAAGGAGCTCCAGTTTTGATCTGGATAACAGAACTTGGATAATCAACCTCAATGCAACAATGTCATCGAACAATTTGCAGTAAAATTAAAAATATTGAGAAATAGAACCTGTCCGCTAGCCAAGCCAACAGAGAGATCAGCAATGAAGTTATCCTCAGTTTCACCACTCCTATGACTAACCATCACACCCCAACCTGCAGCTTTTGAGTCAAGTGCAGCCTGAATAGATTCGGTCACTGTACCAATTTGATTAACCTGCCGCCGTGATAGGAAGTTAGAAGCTGAGCAGATGAAGGGGCAGGAAATTTTATTTTACAACGCTCACCTTTAGAAGCAAACCATTGCAAGCCTTCTTCTGGATGGCTTCGGCTATTCTCTTTGGATTTGTAACTAATAAGTCATCTCCTACAAGTTGAATATCGACTGATGAGAGAAGCGAAGCCCATGACCCCCAATCATCTTGGTCAAAGGGATCCTCAATTGAGACAATGGGAAACTCTTTGACAAAGTCCTTGTAAAGTTCACGAAGACTCTGAGCGGAGAGAACATGAGCTCCATCATTTGGCTGCTTTTTGAAGTTTAGATCGTACTTTCCGTCCTTAGTGTAAAACTCGGAAGCTGCAACATCCATGCCTATTTTGATCTGCACCATTATTTCCAGTTCCCTGATTAGTACAATTGAATATCCAAACCAAGCAGAACAAAATAAGATAATGAATGCACTGACAACCTTGCCAGTATAACCAGCCTTCTCAATGGCATCAATTAGTAAAACCAGTCCCTCCCTGTTATCCTGAACATTGGGAGCAAATCCTCCTTCATCTCCAACATTACAAGCATCTTGTCCATATTTTGCCTTGATTATTCCCTTTAATACGTGATAAACTGTTTCCGCCAGGAAAACGCATTGGAAGAAGAAAACAAAGTTAGCCAGCTATGTTTCCTTAAGTCTATCACTCATGATTAGTTTAAAATAATCATGACGCACATGGCGTGCAATATGCAATCGAGAAAATTTAAGTCCAGCTTTTCCCCCTTTTTTTTCCTCTTTTGTTCATAGCATGCAGTAGCAGGATGGGAATCAATACTGACTCAGAAAAACGAGAACATTTGACTAGAAAAATAGCCATAAAATAGACACATCAGAAATGCAGTAGCACTTGCAATGCACTAGGTTATTAACCTTCACTGCCCATGCGGAGTGCCTCAGCAAATGAAGTTGCTCCAACTGGTAATATCATAAACTCTTGCATAGCCAAATTATTTCCAGCATGACTGCCGCCATTTATAACATTGAAAGCTGGAACAGGCATAACAAGTTCCTTTGTTCCAGAAATCTCCTGGATGTGCTTGTACAAGGGCACTCCCTTTGCTCCTGCACCAGCTCTACACACACTCAATGAAACTCCCAATATTGCATTGGCCCCTAGTTTTGACTTGTTGGGTGTTCCATCTATTTCCAGCATGACAGCGTCCACATTAGCTTGATCTCTAGTAAAATACAAAGCTAGGAATGTCAGACTTGTACAGCATAAAAACATGTCGTACTTGCACTACGAGTAATGTGAACATGACATTGGTTTCACAAAGATATAATAAGTTGGAACATAAAACAATGGAAAGACTGTTTATTTAAAGAAGGAAAGCTCTTGGGGAATTGATCGTAACACCAAAATTTGCATGCCAACCACATTGTGTAGAATTGAGTCTACATAAAATAATCTGGGTCTGAAATTCCATTTTCATATCCATTCGGATTACTCTAATATGATCAACAACGATTCATCTATGGTTTCTGCGTCACATCTGAATGTTTATTTCAGAAATTGTCTAAAGTGAAAGTTGCAAGCTTGCAGAAGATGCTACTAGCCCTTTGGACCCGAGAACAAAGTCTCTATGTTACTTCAACCAATTGAACCTCATCTTCATTTATTTTGTTTTTAAATTAGCTCTAACCAATTTACACAATATCTCTGGGAATCAAGGAACTTCCGAAACAAAGTTTATCTTTCCGTAAGTAAGAAACAGAGAGAGAACGATTAACATTTGAGTTTAACTATAACAATGTAACTCTTTCCTAGTTAATATAGGAAGTTGTATCAGGTATGATCAACTGTAAAAAATACCAGAACCAAAACTTACCTAACATCAATGCCAATAAGCTTCGGACCCAAAACCTCATTGATGTTCTTGACCGCATTGAGAACACCTTTGCCTCCATAAACGCTCTTGTCTCCATCTCTGAGTTCCAAAGCCTCGTAAATCCCAGTGGAGGCTCCACTGGGAACCGCGGATCGGTAAAGCTGGTCAGTAACAAGATCAACCTCGACGGTGGGATTTCCTCTGCTGTCTATAATCTGCCTGGCTTTGACCGATTTCACTCTGCTTTCTTGTGATGTCTTGGCCCCTGCAGAGGAGGGAGCGACGGTGACGGAGCTCCGAACGACGAGAGGGCAAGATTTACGAGACTTGAAGAAAGGGAGGGACTGAGACTTTGTTGCTACGGGGTGCTTGGAAACGAAGGGGTTGTGGAGCGGAGTTTTGGGGGGTTGGTGTGCTAAAGCCATTTTGTAAGCCGAGAGAGATTCGGAGAACAAGCTTTTATGGGAGAGGTTATTGAAGGGAGCGTTTGGAATGGGAGAAAGTTTAGGGCTTTTTATGTAATGCTGAGAGGGTAGGTAGTGTGTGCGAGTATATGGGAAAATCCGCCAAGGGGCGATGAAAGCAGTGTTCAATTAAAAGACAAGGTCTCTTGGTGGTCGTTGGAGACGTTGCGTTGTGCCTCCAGTAACATAGACGAAGGGAATGGACGGCGCGCCAGGTTAGGTGCGTGCATGATTGCAACTTGTAGTTGTAGTAGTTCATAGTTCCGCGGGTCATTGTTTCTTTTGTAAAGTCTTTAGGTTTTCGTATAAACTCAGGTTTCAGTCAAACGTAGTAACTAAATCTGCAATCCATTGCTAAGATTACGACGTTGGAATTTTTATTTTTTTTCGTAGATAATAATATACGGGGCTTTCTTTTCGTATAACTACTACTACGAGAGTGGGTAGGGGCGTCAAAACTGCGGGTGCCCGGCCTGATTAATAGTCGGTCGGCCATTTCTTTGGAACACACTATGCCCTTTCGTAATAATTTCATGATTATGAAAGTGTCCCAAAAAAAAATTTTAATAAAAAAAAGAAATGTTTCAAGCATTGCAATCAAGATGAATACTATGTGTCATGCTCGGCGGTTACGTAGATATAAACGTGAGATACAAAGTTGCAGAACCACATTGGATTTCGCCAGTTAAGGTGAGAACCGGTGAAGAAACGAGATAGCTATTAATTCTCAGCAGTCTGTGGATTCTATTCTGGTGGTTTCTGAGTGCAAAAACAAGGACTAGCTTTTCCTCACAGGAAACGTGGGTGGCTGGAACATATGAAACATACCAAGACGCCATTTAAGCCAAGGCTTTGGTATTCATTTCAGAGAATGTTTTTCCTTAATTACATTACATGGTCATTATAGCTTGAGTCATCTGGATCATTCCCTATGATAATGTGTCTCTTGTGTTGGAACAAGATTACATGTTCATCTTCTTGATATTATGATGAAAATTACCCAATATCTCCGACTAATTTAAATTCAAGTTTTAATGCAGGGCAGGTCCACGTATAACATCCACACTTCAAAACTAGCCAACAAAGTCTCCTTCCATAAATTCAAAATCAAAATCCGAGTTGTAACTGTCTCTCTATTTAAGCCGCCTACTTCGCACACACGTTTGCATTTGACAACGGTTGTTACTTACGTGGATTCATAACTTCGAGCCAACTAACAAGTCCTGAAAGGCAATCGAACCCGTGTCAGGTCCGGAGCTTCCCAACCCGACTCTGATTTTTACTACTAAGCCCCAACCCGAATGCCAGATGCAATCCTACTAACATTCAAACTCCAGAGAGGAACCGTTTTCCTAGTCCCACTCTTATAAAACAGTTACGTTCTCATAGCAATTCGTTTTCTCCGATCCTTCTCTTCCTCTTTCCGAAAATTACAATAAATTTCCAGGTTTCTTTCTTGTTTCCCATTCTCAAACAACTACTAGAACTCAATTCATTCTTTCACTGCCATGGTACGCATAAGCAACACCCTGGTTGGAGCCCTTAACGTGGCGTCTCTGCTGCTGGGTCTGGCCGCCATCGGTGGCTCTATCTACATCCACATCCATGGCGCCAATGCCACTGATTGTCAGAAAGTTCTGCAGTACCCGCTATTGATCGGCGGCGTCTTCGTCGTCCTTGTTTCAATGCTGGGAATTGTTGGTTCTCTCTGTCGTGTTAATGTGGCTCTGTATATCTACCTCTTCGTGACGTTCCTTTTGATTGTGGGGCTTATTCTGTTCACCATCTTCGCCTTCTTCGTCACCAACAAGAAGGTGGGGCAGCAAATATCTGGCAAAGGATATAACGAGTATAGGGTCACCGATTTCTCCCATTGGTTGCAGCGTTATGTGCTCAACGAAAAGAACTGGGATGAGGTCAAGAGTTGTTTGATCGACGCCCATGTGTGTCAGAACCTCGCCATCCATGGTGGTCGGAATAATGATTCTCTTATTTACAAACACATGTCTACCACACAGGTTGGTTTTGGTATTTACTTCCCTTGCTTGTATTAAATGCACCATTGCTTGTATTAAATGCATCGTTCTGTCTATTTTTCTTAGTTTGGGAAGAGAATCACAAGGTTTTCAACTTTTTTAATGGGCATGATCTTAAGAATTTATTAATTTTGCAAAGTTACCTCCTTTTGCTTCCACCTGCTTATTTTAGGAGGAAAATTACACAAACAAACGAAGTTCAGTAGTGGGTACATTTTTTGTTGCATAGAACATACGGTTAAATGACAGTTTATCCTCTGATATATATATATATTCTTAACAATTTGCTTTATTATGAAATTGAGATTAATCGCAGACAAAATTCAAACTACTAAATGTGGTTACTGTGGTTTTTGCAGTCTGGATGCTGCAAGCCACCAGTTTATTGTGGATTCATCATGAAGAATGCTACGTTCTGGGAGGTGCCAAAGACAGGTCCGGCAGTGAAGGATCCTGACTGCACTGCATGGAACAATGACCAACATAAACTGTGTTACGATTGCAATTCTTGCAAGGGAGGAGTGTTGGCCAACATCAGGAACCAGTGGAAGCGTCTAACCATATTCAACATCTGTGTATGGGTACTCGTCACTGCCATTTACTGCTTGGGTTGCTGTGCCATCAGAAACAATCGCTCCGACCATCACTCCCACTTCAAGTACACGAGACACGGAGCACTCGCTTGATGGATATCCAATGTTGTAGCATTTAACAAGCATAGAATTGCTATAGTTGTTATCATTAGATTAGATGTCGCCAATAGAATGATTAACTTGTAGGATTGGTGTTTAAAGATGCATGGGTTATTTGACGGCAATTTTTATTCAGATTACAATTAGCATTTGGATATGATTATTTGTAGTATCGTAGCAGTATCTGTTATTTTATTTCAACACCCCTATTTTTTTCTTTTCACACACCTCATCCTTTTGTTTTCACTCGCTGTTACCTTTATGGTTTGGGGCGTGAAAATAAAAAATGGGGGCGTTAAAAGAAATCCCCTATTGCCCCACCCCCTACCTTTCCTGCAGTAGCGCGGGTTTGAAAATTCGAAAAGTATATCTTTATCTCAGGAGAACAATGAAATTAGTTGAAGTATCGGGCCTCAGTAAAATCTGTGCCACCAAATCATCTACTCATAAGCACAGCATTACATAAAGCTAACACTGAATTAAAAAAACAGTTGGCACCCTACTTGAGAAAGGTACAAGCAAGGAGCAAGAACAAATAAACTACCAATGATGTCAAGAGTTCGAGTGTCCAAGTCGGTTGCAGCAACACAGACGGGATATTGGGTACCAGCAATGAACCACATACCCAGCCAACAACTAGAGCGCCAAACCTATTTTGAGCAAAAAACAACGTATATTGTGAAAAAACTGACTAAAATGGTAAAACAAAGATTGCTGCAAGTTGTTCCATTCTCTTGGAACTTACCCAATAATGAACGCTCTAGCCAAGCTCTTAGTCTTTTCGTTAAGAAAATATATGCAAGCAGCCAAAGAAATTGCGACCTGCAACAAGATAATGATGCTGTTAACATGCATGCATGCATACATGTGTTGGGGGAAAGATAAAGGGTAAATACAACAATTTATGAACTTTCAACACTTGCGCCTTATATGTTCTCGATTCCTCATATAGTGGCAAACATGTGTTACGAATACGTTTGAGAAGGGAATTCAAATATGTAAAGTTTTGTATGGGGTATCACACAGCAATTACCTTTGAGTCAATACTAGAATGTCTGTGATTTCTTTATTTCAATTTTTTTTTCCCCTTTTTTGGTTTTCAATAAGAACTCCAAAATGGTGTTACTTGAGAGTAGTACGCATATGATTATACACCAATAAGAATTACATTAATGACATGAGCAAATATAAAACAAACCTGAAATGCAGGTCCACTTTCAGCAGAATTCATAATACTCCAGCCACCCATGAAAGCAAAGAGGAACAATCTCCTGAGGATAATTTCAGTCGGTGGAAGTTCAACATAGTTAAGTAAATTCTGAACCCAGGGTGGAGACTCCTCTACTTTCTGTTTCAACCTGCTTTTCAGATTTATTTTTGTTTTCTTCCTCTTTCTGAAGCTAGCCATCAGTAATTTTTCAAATGCAGCTTCAATCGATTCTTCACTTCTCTCATGTCCTGCGTATTGTTGCAAGAGAAAATTCCGCGATCCCCAAATTTCTTCCTCAGAAGCGTAATTACTTACACCAAGGCGCCTGTAAGGATCCCAGACACTAATTCGAGGGAATTTTGGGACATTACCTAACAGAAGAAGTATGTAAGTACGTTAACACTTCATACATAAGACAGAATTGGAAACACAGAAATTTAACGAGACTATAAAGAAAGTGTTGACCAGGACACATAAAAATTGGCAACAGACTATAGGGAGACATGAAATTGATCATATCCAAACCTTAAGCCATGGCAGTTGCTTCTTTTACAGGTCTTACCAAGGAACCAACTTCAACACGTATGAGTATCTTAATAATTAAATATTTACAAAACGAAAACAAGTAAATAAAACCGGGGCTTTGGTGTGTTTGATTAACTAAAAGAATGAGAGTGAATGGCATTTTAGTCAGACAAGCCTTGGTAGCACACACAATAACTCAGCTTGTTTCCACCCCACCTTCATGGGTACCAATTAAGAAAAAGCATACCAGCAGAGGTATGTGTTTTCCATTTGCTTCTTGATAGTAACAGTTGAAACCCTCACTGTTCACTTGAGACTAGTGGAAGGAAAGCCAAAGCATTTAGACAAAATCCTAGAACTCCATGTTCATATCAGGAGTTAAGATAAACCAGTACACCGCTCTTGAGTTTTAACCATCAGTTCAATAAAAGTAAAAGAGTTACAGGAAACATATATGATGGTAGTGCCTTTGCAGGAAAACTCCTTAATTTATTGCAAACCCTATGAGAGCTGCTATTCGAGGAGACTATATCGGGATACATATAAGTATATATGCTCCTTCATATGTATATACTACTCATCTACCGGATTCATTACAGAAACAGTTCCCAATTCTTTGTATAATGCATGAACATGAATACACCAGAATATGCATCATCAGTTAATTGTTTTCTCAGCCAAGTAAATATGGACACATGTACATGCATTCTATCTTAACATAGAAGATAATACCTTCATACGGTGTATCCACTGCGCACCTAGTTCTACTTGGAAGACTGCAAGATGTTGTCAGCTTCCTCGTATTTCCTCGGATGGCCCTGAAAAGAACCCAATTCAGCAAAATAAATGAAGGTAAAAAAAAAAAAATCCAATTTAAGGAAAATGGTCAATAATTCATAAACCATATAAGTTGTCTGATAATTGTTTTAGAAATTAAAGCTAATTAGGAAAAAAAAAATGATTCCAAATTGAATGCATAGCATAACAAAATTGAAGTAAAGCAACAAGAAGCATGCAAGCAATGTCAGGCGAGCAACGCAGACAAAGAAACACATGGAAAGAGAAACAAATAGAGAGAGAGGGTACAATTTCTGGCCCAGGAAAGCGGTAGTGAAATTGGGGCCTGAGAGCGAAAGGGCGACCATATTGCTATTCTAATAAAAAGAGCACAGACGCAGTAGGACCCTAGTTGAAGAGCTTCATGGAATCCATTGAAATTTTCTGAAAAAATGGTAAAAAAGGAAAGGGTGAATCCAAGTTCCACCACGCTTCAGGTCGCAGGGGGAAGAGGAAGAACGTGAGCCGATGATTTCTGTATTTTAATAAAACGGCCTCCGGCTAGAGTACGCCTTACTCGCCGGTGCGCACTTATGGCACATTTTTTTTTTTTTATGGGGTACGAGTTAGACACATCGTTTTTATTTTTAACATCTAGCTCTTTGATCTTTAACATTTTTTTTTATCAATTTTTTAAAACTTTTGGTTATAATTTTATGTTCGTTGAGTTTGCAAGTCTTTATTAGAATAATTATATAGTAATTTTTATAAAATTTTAATGTAAATATATAAATCAATCATATCTTAATTATAAATCATTTGACATATGGAGTGTTTTCTTATGAGAATAAAGAGAAAATTTTTAACTCATATCTCAATAGAAAAAAAAAATAAAATTTGAGATTCTTGTTCCTATTCTCTCAGTAGAAAATTTCTTTTAATTATTATTTTTTAAAATTTCTTGCTTCCTTTTATCTATATATATATTTGATGGATCCCTTTCTCCTATATTAAAACTTGTAGATACATGAGAAAAATGATTCATATATGCACCCCAAATGAAAAAGAAACTATTTTTAAAAATATAATTTTCTAAATTCAATGAAAAAAAAAAAAAAAAGGTTTACACGGATGTGATAGGGAGGTCATTGACAACAATTTTCTTATATTTATATCATTGCTGTAACAAATGGGATTTTCATTATAGCTTGGAAACTTGGTTACTTTGAGCTAACTGCTTCCGCAAAACCCTTCTCATAACTTTATTTGTCGCCGTCCTTGGAAGAGCTGACAGTGGCACCACACGAGAAACCTGCAAAGAAAGAAGAGCTTGTGTTAAAAGAATGATAATTTACAGTAAACATGGTGAACAGAGACTTTTTGTGAATAATAAGAAGCAGTACCCTGAATAATGGATTCAATGTCTTCTGGAGAGCTGAATTGAAAGAAACCATTAATTGATTCAAGTCTGTGCCTTTTGAATTCTTGAATACAACAACTACTGCCAACAGCTCAGGGCCCCCTCCAAGGGGTGGCACACCAATTGCAGCTGTTTCTAGGATACTGCTATCTACTCCATTGCAGATGCGTTCAATCTCAACAGAACTTACCTGCACAATCAGGATCAAATTGAAGAGCAAGCTAACATAACAAAACATGTAACAGCAAACCCGTTTAGATTGGCACTCCAAATGGTATATTTTAATAGAATCATAATCCTCTGACCAATCGTAAAAGAATACTTGTCACTCTGTAACACACCTTGGTGTTGGTTTGACATGTTTGTTTATTCAAGGACAAATGTTTACCTTGATTCCTCCAAGGTTCATTGTATCATCTGCACGACCATGCGCATGATAGTATCCTCTAGAAGTACGCTCAAATACATCCCCATGCCTCCGCAAAACCTGAGTAAAGAAACTTAGCTACCAATATTCAAGTGCCCCAGACATCCAAATACCACGAGAGTAGAGTGGAAAAATATGTCTACCTTTCCATTCCACATAGGCATTCCCTTAAGTAGACACTGTAATGATCAGCATTCAGCAGTGTACTAGAAGACCCAAATATGTGGGGTCCAAGAACCAATTCACCTATTCCAGCAACATTTTCTGGCTGTAATTAGGAGGAGATTGAAAATTAGCTTGAGAAATTAACTCGTGAATTAGTTTTTCAAGAAAGAACAGAAGTAAAATAAATCGGTTATCTGCATGTTTGGTATATTGTTTAGAAAAAGTTAACGGGAAATTTCTGAACAGTAAGTGACAACTAAAACAAAATTGTCTTGATAGTGTAGATAAAATACATAATTACCAGTAAGGTTCATCATGACACATTAGATTTAATTCGCAAATTCATTAACTATGCTAATGACAAAAGTGTCACGTTTTGTCTGTGTTTTCTTTTTTGGGCCATGAAAACAAATTTAAAGCGTTAAGTTTTATTTCATGACTATAATCAAATTTAACAATCCATAATTGAAACAAGTAAAATTCCCTTCTTATATTTTTGAAAGTATAGTTCAATAGTGCTTACAATAGGATAGCCATCATCACCAAGAATAAATAAACTGCAGCCCATAGCAGGTGTGCTGAAAGCACTCAATGACTGAGCCTGCAGTAATGATCCACCAATAAATGCACCACCTATCTCAGTACCGCCGCAGTATTCAATAACGGGTTTGTAGTTAGCTCTTCCCATCAGCCAAAGGCATTCATCTACACTAGATGTTTCTCCGGTGGAACTAAAAGAACTGCATCAGCTTGACAGTAAGCAGTGTTTACCATCAGCTTGATTATATTCCAGCCAAATACTACATAATCATAAATGGCATTCGGATTCAAGGAGTACTTGAATAATTTATACTCACCGGATAGCAGACCAATCATAGCCAACTGTGGAATTCATGCTTTTCCAAGCCCGAACAAGACTAGGGATCACGCCAAGCATTGTTACTTTCGCATCCTAATCAGGATATGGAAGCATCGGATAGGGAGGAAATTTGGGGGAATTGAAATTATTCACATAAAAAAGAAACCAAGGAAAGATTTGCACATCTAAATGGTAGGATGAATTTTTACCTGTACAAACTTGGCAAAGCCAGACCCAAGAGGGGATCCATCATATAAAGCCATTGAAGCTCCATTTAAGAAAGAAGCATATACTAGCCAAGGACCCATCATCCATCCAAGATTAGTAGGCCAGGCCATTACATCACCTTTACCAATGGACGAGTGGCACCATGCATCTACAGCAGCTCTTAGAGGAGTTACATTAGTCCACGGAATTGCCTTTGGATCACCTACACGTGTAAACGATCTTAATTGATGCCTGTCACTGTCAGGTCTTATCAGTTGAGCTTTTGGTGAATGAAGTTTTAGCATTGAATAAACACTTCTCTTTAAGAGCGCTTTTTTAGTCCGAATCTAAAATTTAACTAACCTGTTGTTCCAGAAGAAAAGAGAATGTTTGTAAATGCTTCTACTGGCCGTTCTACAGCTATGAATTCCCTGCCTCTGTATGTTGCATGACAAGATATGAAAAGGTTGTTCCATCAGGACATCATGAACGAAAGGATCTATTTTTGCTGAAAATCTTCGAAAGCAGCTATAACAACAAGTGCATGAGAATTTTGAGAGGATGAAAGCCATGTCCCACCCAAAATTTTCTCATGCCATGGAATTTTATAATATTTTTATTTTTATTAAATCAGGACCAAAGTGCATACTTGAGATTATTGACTCCCTCCAGGAAATCATGCCAAGAAAGGTCACCACTGCGCAATTTCATGCTAAACCCAGAGCCTCTGGTAGGGATAACAACTGCCTTAGGCGACTGTGCATTCACAACTCTACTGCATTTTTGAAGCAACAGTATGAGGCACAACCACAGAGAACAAAGGAAAAGAAACAACTCAACTACGAAGCTAGCAGGCTACAACAGTAGTAGTAATAGGGAACTTCACCTGTACAAGGGGAGGCTTTTGTTACCACGAATAACAAAATCCTGATACGTAAAACAGGGGACAGGGCGGGAGAGAAAGAAAGAGAAGAAGAAAAAGTAAGCAACTGTGACATTACAATAAACCACAAACTGACACCTACGACAAATAGGGGGGAAAATAGCCAGCATAATAGAATATTACCGCATAATCAGGGAAAAGCTTTACCCTTTATTGGTGAGGTAGATATATATCATAAGTATATGTATGTGTTTATATTGAGAAAAACAAAAATACTCTGAGATGTTTTGGTGATTGCACTATATCATAACGGAGAAACTTGTTATGACTATACAAATTTGAAGAGAGAAAAAGTTGGAGAGAACGAACATGAGTTTGAAAAAAGAGAGTATATATTTGAATTCCCTATCTCTTTTATACAGAGGGGAAAAGTAGAGAAGCAAGATCAGTAGACATATTAAATAGTCAAGTTGCACGAGTGGATGACACAACCAATTTTTTCCACAGCTCTCCCTTTGAAAAGAATATAATTGTGACCAAATAGAAGTGAGTTTTCCCACTTTTTTCCAATTCATTTCTTTCCTATGAGAAATCTAAACCCGTTGGGGGGGGGGGGGGGGGGGGGGGGGTGTGAAACTTTGGATTCTAGGCGCTGCCCTAAATCTAAATGACAGAGAGAAAGATAGAAAGAGGTGAACAGACAGCAGAGAGCCTAGGAATAAATTGAACAAAAATCTAAAACAGACAATATTGCATATGACTCTAAATAGCTTTGGCCTTCTAATTCGAAGATACTAACAAACACATTAAAATATAAAAAAAAAAAAAAAAGAAAAAAAAAAAGAATGATAATAACATTTAACATTCAACAAAACAGATTAGTGAGTCAACCTGAGTAAATATGAGTTTTGCTTTTGATATTTTAAGCCTGGTTGATATTTCAGGCGCTGCAAAACTATCAGCAATCGATACAACAACATAACCTGCCAGAGCGATGGCTAGGTAGATAACCACAGATTTGACGTTCATTGGCATATCAATTGCAATTGCATATCCCTCCTCCAGGGCCAGTGCTTGAAGCGCATATGCAACCAACCAACCACGTTAGAGAACCAACACACTTTCATTTCTGAATATTTGGAATGAAAGAAACTTAAGAGTGCTGGGATTAAGGAAGAGAGTATCAGGAAACTCAATACTAAAGATAAGCTTTGGAAAGAAAAATTCAACCTCTGATTCAGTTATGCTGTGTTTCTGTTTCCTAATTTAAATATTTAGTGAAAAATGCGTTGCATTGAAAATCTACCTCATATAACTACCACCTTTATTTTCTGATACAGTTTAGTTCAACATATTCAAAACACTAACATATTAAATTATAAGTCAAAAGGTTCCACTTAGTAATCCCAAAGTAGCGGTATAGCCTGCTAGCCAATTTTTGTAAGTCATCAATAAGTACGTTTTAGCATACTGTGGTTTATGGTCAGTCAAGAATAAAGGGGAAGCCATAGAAGAAGCATACCAAACCTCTTCACGCAATTCCTCGAGGGTCATCCTGTGTACTGGAAGATCGTCGTGTGCTTCATCACGCCATATTATCATTGTATCATTCAAACTTCTCTTGCCATTTAGATTCAAGCAATTCTTTGCCGGATTAAGAGATGCTCCGGGGAGCCATTGCCCACCTGGGTTTGATAAATGGCTCTCTCCAGGGAGATTCTCCCGTAACATGCATTCAGGTTGCTTGGAAAATGAGATATTCAATTCATCTAGCACAGTTTTCCAAAATACCTAGAAGAAAAAAATACAATAGTGACAAATTAGTGCAAAGTATAGGAGAATTTTTTAAATTCAAAGCAAAGTTTCGATATTATCATAGTAGAACCTCAGGATTTGATACTGAAAATTTCTGGAAATCAGAAAAGCTTGTAACTGGATCCTTATATGCTGAACCCAAAAATTCTTTCCCCCTCCTCTCTAGTAGCTGGCCGACATTTGTTAGGATGGCATCTCCCCTAATTAAACACGAAACAAGTAAAAAGATAAAAGAGCTTCAGGATCTCTTATTTCATAACATTTATCATCACACCCACTGAATTGAACATCAATCTTGCAGGTGCCCGTATAAAGAAAGAACAATATACCAATCAACTTCCATGGTTTGATACCTTTATTTACTGGCATATCTAAATTAACAAAAATTCTAGATGAATTGAAGTGGTTTACAGCTATATCATGCCATATTTATATTTGTTTTATAGTTTCCCCGCTCTTTTAATACGAAATACCCTCAGTTACCTTTCAAGGGAGAATATTAACCTCAGAATTCATGGATTAACCAAGGCTTGAGGGAACGATCAAGTTATATCCAGCTTTCAGTTCATCAGGAAAAATAAAAACCTGTTTTGGTGTTGCTTATAACAGCTGTTATTCTTCTCTCTATGAACTAGAAATCCAACATAAACAGTGGAATCGAATGACTAAGTTAAGTGCATACGAATCGGGTAGCCAAGCCGGTGGGTCGGGACCGTAGTCCTTATAGCAGCCATAGTAAAGCATCTGATGGAAGGAGAAGGGAAGTTGAGGATTGAGTATGCGCTTTGTGATGTAGTGCCACGTTGCCGGAGTGCCAGTACCATGAACTCCAATGATTTCTGTGAGACTTTCATGGAGTCTCGCTGCATATTCTGCTGCAATTCCAAGAGATTCAATGTCAAACCTAGTAATAGTGTCCAAGGATTTGTAAGCCATTATCCTCTTCCTTCACCAGAGCTCAACAATATTGCAGAGAGCTTGAAAACTTGGTTTTGACTAGCTACCGCAGCTGCACAGCAGTTCCTCGCTGACCGCCTGCCTTAGGCAAAGTGGCATATACCGCTATGTTGGTCCGAGGTCCAAAAAGATAACAAAAATTTATCGGTTTCGTTGGGATTTGTTTGGTTACCTATTAAGTTAAATGTAGATCACATTTTCCTCCCATTAATTAGAGGGTATTTAGTATTTAGGAACTGGAATCTGGTGCTATCGCTAATGTGAGGGAAATGTCAGCTATTAGATCCATTGCTGATATTGCACCATTGCTGACATAGTAAATACACTCAAATTCAATAGTCAACATTATGGCATTAATTACAATACAAGTATAGATTTAGTTTATTTGTTGAGTTTACTTTATTATTTTTTTATTAACTAATAAATGAATGACTCAAATTCATTTAAGAAATGTGTGTTAAGGGATGTTATTTTTAAATGTTTTAAATGAATGATTAATATATATTCAATACAGTCTAATTCAGTAATGAAGTCATATGCCAATTAAATTCTATTTAGTGCTTTGTTAAGTAACAAGAAAAGAATGCATAATAATGATTATCTTTCAGCATTCAGAATATTGTAGTATTTTGATCATTTTTGCACACTGCTGCTCACAACATTCAGAGAGGGAGGGTGAAATTTGACAAAAGAATTAGGGCAAAGAGGACTTGAGCATGCACAGGCATTTACAAGAGAAATATGTTAGTCAGCCCCAGGAAGTAGTTTTCCACTGGATGTACCAAACCGTCTCGCTGCCGCAGGGATGACTCTGGATGGTGAGAGCACCTCTGCAAATGAAAAACTATATGAATCTGTTCCTAGTCTACTCTGTATCCACCCTCTACCTCCAGAAAACCCATCAGCAACATTCCAACAGTTCTTGAAACCAAGGCTGGTTAAGGTTCTTGCCACTATTTTTGCTGAGTCCGAGTACCTGAAGTTTTACCAAAAATAACAGTTAATATACTCATGTAAATACAAGTCCACATAGTGAAAGCCATAAAGTCATGCTAGAATCAATCTTAATTATTTATTGTTATGAGACACAAAATTGGAAGAAGCTTACGAGTCCAAGATCACTATCTTGAAGCCTTTGTTAATTTTCTTGAGATATGAAATCTTCAAAGCTGCTATTTCAGCTTCCACTTTCTTCACATTTCTGATCAGGCCTCTCTGCTTGCTCGGTAGCTCTTCCAAACTGAATTAGAGGATAAGTTATAGTAAATTTACACAGACAAAAATATTTGAAAATAAACATTTTACCTTATAAGATTTATAATTTCTTTTGATGACAGAAAATATGGCACATAAAACACAAATACTGAAGTTACTTCATTACTTACGGAATGGCAATCATCTTGTTTTTAACACTAGAGGGGAGGCGAGGGATGCCAGTCTTGTCTTTATCCTTCTCTGACCTGATATCAATCAGAACGTAGTTCTGTGTACATAGGAGATCAAGAGTTTGAGCAGGAGTAAGTTCACCTACAAAGTAACAGAAGAACAAGTTTTAGCCCCAGAAGAAGATTGCTGTTTAACAAAAGCTTCCCTATAATGTGTGTGGCGATTTATGAAGATTGAAAATTTACTTTAGTGTCGTGTTCAGTGTAACCGTCTCTGTTTCCTATAATTTATAGACGCAAAGCAACGAGCATCTTGTCAAAACTACCTTTGTAACCACGAAGATTGAAGGAAAGTACAGACCAGACAGGAGGAAGCAGAAGGTATGCAAGAAATAGGGCTCCAGCTGTTGTTGCTATCACAGTAGGGTCTGCAGAAGATATGGTTTCAAGTGTTGATGAAGCTATTGGTTTGACATCTTCAATTACCTTAGTTGTTTGCTGCGCTGCATCTGCTACCGTCTGAGATCAAAGGAAGTATCCAATTCATAAGACACTCAGTTCTTCAACATTTTATCATATTCTGCGCAAACAGAGAACGTGACAAATGAAGTTTATGTTCCTTTTTTCAATTATTTTTTTTCCTTTGCCTTAATGAAGTTTATGTTGAAGCCAAGCAGGAACTTTTAAAGAAATGATCTGCTTATGCATCCACCATTTTCAATTACATGCTAAAGGCAGAGTACGAAAGGGGAGACATTCAAAATTTTGAAGCCCTTATTTCGTGCGTTGAGAGTGAAATTAATACTGCAAAAGTCTCTATCCGGTCATAGTTTCAAAACACAAGACAGAAAGGGGGAAAATTAATTAACTTCAACACTATAGCTTGCAACATAGTTATGAAGTAGATATATAGCAAACAGTATATGCGATTATGCATATATAAAGCAAACCTTGGCAGCACTGACAACACTCTCAGTATCAACACCAGAACCTTGAAGTGCCTCCTGGGCCTTTTTGGACGCCTCGGAGATGACTGGGGAAGCTATTTTCAACGCTTGTTCTCCGGCCTGCTGTACCATCGGAGACGCGGTGTCGATGCCAGGCTTCAAAGCATTCACGACAACATCAAGGACACGCTGGGTCTTATCCAGGAAACTTGAACCCAACTCCTGAACCTGATCGATCGTTTTCTCCACCTATAAAATCTCAGAGAGAATCCAATTTTAATTACTGGGTATTTGTTCAAATTGGACAAGCTTCTTGGCATCATTTGCTCGCATTGAAAGTGTAACAAAAAGAGAAATGAAATCCCAGAACTCAAGTTTACTAGCCTTAAAAATTGACGCAACTAATCGGCATTTTGGAAGCGTTAAAACAAATAGAAACATAACAGAAATTTTCTGAAATTCCACCAAGTTGAGGTGCCTTACTTTTAAACGCTGATTTGCCTTTACATGGCAAGAAATGGGATGCACATGAAAATGCAACTCAACGAATTTATACACGCAGAATTTTACAAATTCTCTCGCAAAAAGTTAAGGGAATTTACTTCAGTAAGAGAAGAGACAATCTGGTCCTTGGCAAAGCTGATAGCCTTTGCTTCATGAGTAGGCGCAAAAACAGCCAAGAGCGAGATGGTGGTTGAGGTTGGTAGTGATATAGAAACACGTCTGAGTTGAGGTTTGCTGAGGGTTTTGAGTTGTACTGCATGGGATTCCCTTGAAGGAGTTGGAAGAGAAGGTCTGGTAGCTGGTGAAGCTTGGGGAACCGTCTCCATTCCCAGGTTTGTCATTGCGAGCTCTCACAGTCTCATTCGAGAAAGAGGCGGGCACGTATGACTGGCTGATAGATCACAGAGGGGAATTGTGTCTGAGGAGAGATATGTGGCCAAAATGTAGGAATTTTGGCTGATGACAATCGAAAGGTCATCACCCATTGGCCCATGATGTCCACCTATGCAGCATCCATTTCCGACTAGGACAAAAATAACAATCCACGTGGCATCGTCTAAGGAGTCTTCTTGGAAAAAATATTAAAAGGTATTTTTTAAATAAAAAAATAGTAAAGGTACCTAATCTAAGATTAGATGATTAAAATACATTTTGACAATATATGATTATTATTATATTTATATATATCTTTACCACTTTTTTTAATACCTTCAAAGTTTAGACTTCGTGAAAATATATATATATAGTCAAATTCAATTCGACATCTTTCAATTATTTGCAGTAATTTTTTAGGGTTAAGTTTAGTGTGCAAGGTTCAGCATGCTCTCTTTTCATAATAAACCAATGAACTGTATTTTTTTAGAATTCTCCTTAGCCTTTTAACCAATGATATTGAATAACCGAAGTTTCTTGTTTGAAGAAATAATCTATATATATACTATATAAGAATTTGCAGTACTGCAACAGAATTACATGACTGTTTTTTAACAATTAAGAGAAGAGCACATTGAGGAGCTAAAAAGGACAACAAATTAAGACAACCATTATGTGACAGATGTCCCAGATTAGCTTTTAAACTTGAACAAAGAGTTAAAAGAAACATGTGGGTTCTGTTTGTGTTCGAGCTTTTGAGGTGTGAACTTTGTTTGTTGGCTGTTGGAATTTTGTTTCTATTAAATATATTAATTAGAATTATAAGCAGCTTATGTAAGCTCATTCCTTTGGACTTTTCCTTCTAATAACTAGGAGTTAAAGTACCATCTTGCCCAGCTTTTTTCATCTGCATGCATTGCAGTGGATTTCATTTATGGAGTACCTTCCACTATGCATTAATATACATCCATTTTGCTCCAAAAAAAATTAAGCTGATAACCACAAAATCAGTAGCATCTATCTCTATCCACTATGAAAGAAAGGCCTTTTTGGAAATTTTCTTCCTGATAAGATTCCATATTTCTCTGGCTTTTCCTGATTTTTTAACTTCTCTATATAAAATAATAACCTTTGAAGAAGGAAACAAACCCGAATCTGACAAGCAAGATGCCATTATCTCTATATCATTGTTTCATCAAAAAGTAATCAACACATTTAATCTAAGCCAAACCAAACCAACCCTTTTCTCCTAGTCTCACGGAAATCCCAGAGACCACAGAATCCCAATTCCAATCTCAAAACTCATACAAAAATCAATCTTTAATGCCCCTTGAAGCAGATAAATCATATGAGAACAAAGATAGCAAAGAGTGTGAGATTCGAAAAAGGAGAAAATATTAATGGGAGAAAGTTCCTTGGGGTGAGACAGGCGTTCAGGAAGATGGGTTGCTGAGATCAAGTACTCTACGCAGAAGCTGAGGCTGTGGTTGGGAACTTTTGACAGAGCAGAAGAGGCTGCGCTGGCTTATGACTGTGCTGCAAGGCTTCTTAGAGGTAAAAATGCCAAAACAAACTTTCCAAGTACTGGGGTTGGCTGCCCCCGCGAGGAAAATGGCAGTTTTTTGGGAAAGAACCCTAGAGCTTATCAGCTTCTTAAGCATGCAGTTATGAAGAACCATGCACTATTTGCATCTGTTTATTCCAAAACCATGCCATGGAAAAACCAGATCATAGGTGATGAGTTCGACGTGCTTGTTGAAGAAACTATAGTTTGTTCTTCTAGTTCTGAGAAGTGTTCAGGCTGCAGTGGACTTTCATTTGGTAGTTCTAAGGTTTATTCTTCTATCGTTGTAGCTCCTTCTTTCAGTTCTTCCCTGTGCCAAACAGGAGGTGATCATGGAGAAACCCTTTGATAATAATAATAATAAAGCATTATGCCATTTTATATGAAGCATATTATGGCTTTTGTTTTAGCTCTTTCTTCCTTGGCATTTTGTTTGTGGTCCAAGAGCCCTGTTTGGATTTTTATTTTTCAATCGGGTATAAATCGAAAAAGAGGTTATCTGCAAGAATGACTGGATTACAAGTAGGTTTCAAACCGTCGCTTCAACCTCAACTGCTAATTGGCCTGAACTTCGTTATCTGCTACATGCATGATTCCACGAGATTAAAGAATGACTACTAAATGAAAATTGTTAGGGCCTAAATGGTGCTTATCGTCCTTTTGTATACGTATGCTTGATTTTTATTCCCACCACTAACGTCAAGAAATGACATTACTAATAAATAAGATGTGGTCTAACCCACTTTTAAGTGTAGTTTAGGTTAAACAATCTTATCCTACTTAAACTAATAAATTAAAATAAGTGTCTTGAATTTGAATCCACTCATTAATTTAATTTACTATAACCAAATTTTATTAATTATAAATCAACCTAATTTCTTAAAACAGTCTTACTTTGCAATCCTTTTGATTGTCTTTTGGTATTCTGTTTTTTTTCCTCTCACTCCTACGACTTCTTTCCAACCACATTCATTACTATTGCCATACGTGGACGAGAACGAGACAATATAAAAACCTTAGCCAATGGAGCAAATATATTATTATTTAATTTTTTATATGAAATACTAAATTAGTAATATTTACGTTAGTGATTTACGAATTGCATTTATAGCATAATATTAAATCATTTATAATTTCTATAATAAGGATATAAACTGAATAATATCTTCTTCTTTTTTTTCATTTTAAAACTTTTTCTAATGATTATACGTAATTATATTTTAGATATTGATAATATGCAAATATAGTTCTACCTAAATCACTAATATGAACTGCCAATGAAGGTGATGGAAAAATAAATAAATAAATAAATTAAAAACAAGACCTACTACATATGACGAGATTAAATAACCCTAGTAAATTAGAGAAACTCCAAATTAAGATAGTGATATTGTAGTTTTACTCATAAAACGTCGAGGGAGCCATTAATGAATTTGAGTTTGAATACAATACCGATAAATGGTGCAAAAATCATAAGAAAACCTCGTTATCTCATAAGCCCATATCAGTCTCAATCTCATAGAATACATGACAAAAAAGGCCTTGTCGATAATCATTTCATGGAGTTTTGCATGTCATTTTATCGTTAGGTAGCCGCGCAACGAGCAAATTTTGATTTTTCTTGGGGTTGAATCATTGTTAATCTATTCCTTCGTCATAATAATAATTACTACTAATTTGGAATTATTAGCAGACATGATTAGGATCAGCTAAGAGCCGTGGCCGTCAAAATAATTCATATTTCATATGGCTTGAATTTGGAACTTGTAAGTGCATTTATACAAAGATAATTTATTTCTGAGAATTTTATTTTATTTTTATAGGGAGATCATTTATTTGGGGAAAAAAAAAAAGATTCTAGTGCGAAATTTTAAAGAGATAACACATGGTGTCTTCACCGAAAAAGTATTAAAATAATCCTGAAATCATGTGGTTTTTTTTTTTTAATTATTTGAATTATGTGGTTATTATGCATCATTTATAAAGCAATTATCATGCTCTAATGGAAATAAATTATAAGATATTTTAATAATTTTATAGAATGGACAAAACAAATTATTTTAAAATTTCGTACCAAAGCCTAATTTATTTTTTATTACTGAAAAATTCCATATAAATTGACTACCATTTTTTTTTTTAAATAAAGTTTTCACCTGCAAAATTTGTCCTTATACGAGATTTTTTTTTTGCTTTTAATTAGAATAGAATTTGCAATGAGCAAAAGCAACAGGATCCCCAAAGATGGAATTGTTTAAAGATACAGCCAGTTTATCAAAGATTGGTGATAGATATAGTTACAACTTACCAGAAAGGAGACACAAAAGGAAAAAAGAAAAATAGAAATCAGAATACTACAAGTGGTAATTTGGCTCAGTGTGTAGTAGGGAACAAGGAATCAAATGGGAGGATATTCTTATCCTTAGCTCGACAACGTTTCAGAATGTTACCCTATATATACTCATTATCCCAGAATCAAAACTTGTACTATGCTTTTTCTTCCCAGATTAGATTGTCTTTGGCTTGGCTCGTCCCTCTACCCGTATTTAGTGACTTCATCCAATCAAAATCACAGTGGAATTTGATGCCAGATTCCCTTGTAAATCAGCTCACCTAGGAGATTCCCTTGCAAGTTGGAGTCCACTAACAGTACCTTTCTTGACTTTCTTTCATGAAACCAAGTCTCAGAAACAGTTAGGCAGTGTGCAGCATGCCTAACACTTGGAGGCCTACAATGTATAAAAACACATTCTCCTTTGCCAAACAAAGTAAAAAAGCCATCTGCTCAAGAAAATGACATGTTTAACATGATTTCTGTTCCCTTGACTTGAGCTTGTTCAGATAATGCCTAAGGAACCACAATCAACTTGAAAATATTCAAACAAGAAACCAAGACCAATTTTTTTTTTTTTTCCCTCTGAATGAAACCTAGTAAAATTATAGTGAACGAGTTCTTACTTTGTGTCTACATTCTCGTCCTACTAATATTGTTGTTCTTTCAAGTGATTCCAATCCCCAGTAGTGCCAAGTGGAGAAAGCATATAAGTATCAATTAGAATCAGAACAAACGAAAACTACAGCAGGTTGACGCATTTGATACTATTTTAACACCATAGAAAAGGAAATGAAACCAACAATAAAGCTATCAGACAAATTCAAGTGTACATAAAAACAGTCCTTTAAATTACAAGACCATTCATAGAAAAAAGGAAATTACAACACCATCAGACTGACGTATCAGTTTGATCTACACAGAAGTAGCTAACTTCTCATAAAAGCAAAACGACAACTTAGAGCTGTTACAGAAAAGGCAGAACTAATTATGAACAAGAAGTTCGTCATTAAAAACAAGGATGAGAGAAAGAGGGGCATTTGCTGATAGAATTGTAGCCTCTGAGAAAAAAACAGGTTCGTTGACAGAAAGAAGTTGACGAGTAAAGAATAAGCTGCAAACGTCCCTTGTTGGTAAGACTTGACTACAATTCTTAATAAAAAAGAACAAAGGGAGGGAAACATCAAAAGGAAGAAAAATAAAAAAATGTCATTCTGCTCATGCACAAAAAATTCATCAAACTGTTGTAACAGATGACGAATTGCTATATTAATTAAAATTGACACTATTCGTTTGTCTTCCTAAGAGCAGATTGCAAAAATGTAACTTCTGACAGCAGATACACTACCTTGGAAGGTCAACTTCATCCATGAACCGGGTTGGTTATACCCAGATCTTACACAACAAATGAAACTATAACGAAAACACATCTAAGCTATTGACAGAAGCTTCAACATATGCTGGGAAGATTAAAACATAGAAGAAACAAAAATTGATTAAAAAGTATGACAGTAACGCATGAATGAATCTCTGAAATTAAACATTGTAACAGAGTAAAGCAGAAAAAGCAGTTACTAATAAATGCTGACTCTGAGATAATTCCTCAATCAGAGGTCTAATCTACAAATTAGGAGATAAGAATAATAAAGACAACAGGTCTCCCTTCTATTTGTCTCCAAGCAGGAAACAAGCCAAATATGCAGGCTTTATTTCAGCTATAACTGACAATAGACGCAAGAGCACGATGGCCTGAAGGGCAAAAAAAAAATCAAAGTTATAGTTTTCCCCATAGTTTCTCAGCGACCAAACAGAGTACACAGAAAGTGGCGAGACAGAGAAAGAACTAAAGTGAGCGCTGGATGCAGAGGTTTATCGACCGATTCATGGCTTGTGTTAGTCCACAACAAAGTTCAGGAAGAGATCGATGAACCGCTGCGTCCAGTGACTTCGCTCCAGCTCCATACACCTTGAAATTGGACCCAAAATAACAATTTAAACAAAGCTTTTTCTTTCACAACTATAAAAGAAGAAACGGAGAAATGGCAAGCGAAATCCCAATTCTAGGATCCAGCATGGTTTAGCAAACAATTATGTAAATACAAAACATTGCCAATGAAGTTAAGCGACACAGATCTGAACCTAAACAGACAGCGCATGAAAGTAGAACATTAAACCAGAGCAAGCATTTCCCTTCAATTACAACATTCTAGATAACAAAACAAAACTATGAGAATATGAACTATATATATATATATATACACACACACACACATAGTTCTCTGATGGAGAGAGCGAAATATATAAGCCAGGAATCTATAGCGTCACCGTTGCCGTACGTGTCTCTCTCTGTTAAGTGCGGATGGGTGATTCATATTTCATCATAAGCTCACAGAAGCACGGGAACTTTGTAGGGGCAGCTCTCTGGGATCATTTTTGTTGTTTTCCGCATGTGACATTACCTTTTTTACCCCTGACTCCATTTACAAATGGTGGTCTGTTGCACTGGACCAATAATAAGGTGGATATTCATTCAGCTCCATAAAGAAAAACCAAACGGAGATAGTGACGTGGGCGCAGAAAAGTAAAAGTTATTAAATTGACCGGTCTTTGCTTATTTCGGCTTTCGGGTTCGCCGACCGCTCAACGTTACCCAAGCCGCTGTCGTTTTGGAGACGAGGGGATTTCTTTTTATTGATAAGAAAATATAGAATAATGTTATGATTATTATTAACTTATAAAAATATATTATACTTTGTTTTTCATTAATTAAGAAAATTAAGATAGTACATTAAAATAACAGATTTTATCTCTGTTATAGCCTTGCTTGTCTTTTGAATTGTGCATTGCACTAAAACACTTTTTATTTATGGTGTTAACTTGACAATGCAAATTTAGCTATATCTTAATAAATGTTCTTTTAATAAACTGACAAGGAATTTCACCTTCTAATTTATCCTTTTATAACAGTAAGGTCATAGGAGACGTGTGAAGGTAAGCAAGCCATAAGTTTTGGAATATTCCTAAAATTCACCAAAGGGAATATGCATATGCTCAGCCAAAAACATTTTGATAAGGTAAAAACAATTTTAAACAAAAAAAAAAATACTAGCAAATTTTATAAATGACTTATGTGGCAGCATTTTAAATTATTAAATTGCATTGATATATTAAAATTTCGTGTCTGTGTGCATCCTCGGCTCACTTGCAGGGGCTCTTTAATTTGTTAATATACGTTAACCCAGCTAATTATTATGTTTACATTCTGATGTGTTCAAATTTGATATGGCTATAGTTAGCTAGCGGTAAAACAATTTTGTCTTTCATTCTTATTCCATTAGGATATATATATAAGATTCTATTCCTTATGAAACAAACCTTTTGGAAGGAATAATAAAAAATGAACTGATCATGTTTACAAGGTTGCTCATTGAGGTACATCGGAGGACTCGGTTAAGAAATCTCAAAGAATAAAGTGCAAAAAGAGTCATATTTAGAGTACACCACGTATGTTTAGATAAGATAAAAGATCACATGGATATGACTCACTTTAAACCAAGGAATGGAAGACTTTACGTTAAAGAGAAAAGCCTACTGTCTGCTGCAAAATGTAAGCATGCATGTAATGTAAACCCATTTGCAAAGTGAACCAGAAAAAAAGAAGAAAGAGAAGTCTCTGCTTTTCTTTATCCCTTTCCACGTCGTCACCAGTTTGTACTTCTTTTTATAAGCATGTTCCTCGCACCCAATAGTTCTGCTTGCTTTCTATTATTGCTACACAATCTGCCATAACATCAGTCAGTGCGATGGCAACGGCTGCGTCTTCAATTTTACAGCCACAGCAGCAGCAACAAGGTGCAGGGGAGACTCTGACAAGTAACCCAGAAGCTGCATCAACCCCAAGTGCTTGGCAGTCTTCTGGGTCCATTGGCCCTTTCTTTGCTGTCATATCTGTGCTTGCTGTTCTTGCTGTTCTTTCTTGCTATTTGGGTCGGATGTGGAACAGAACTGCACCAACCTCACTGGAGGGAATCCAGAACAGGGGCTGTTTGGGGTGGGTGAAGACCAAGTGTAGACAGTGTATAGCTAGAGATGTTGAACATTGTAAGGTTAAACATGGTGAGGTTCCTCAGGAAAATACTCCCCAAGTTTGATACCATATGCTACTTCTAGTAACCATCTAGCTATGGTAGCAACTCAACATTTGTATGTATTTTAATGGCTGATGTGACCGATTTTTGAGCACTTGAATTAAATCGTATGATACATCAACCAATATGCCTTTAGCCTAATATCAAAATTCAATTATGTTGCCAATATTCATTACATGTTCAGATGCTTTCAAAAAAAATAAAAAAAAAAATGCGAGGATTAACCTTTTCTTTTAATTGTTTGTGTCCTTAAAGAGGATGGGCGAGAAGAAGACATGAGCATCAATTTATTGTTGGGTTCCTAAGGACAAAAAAAAGTGCAATATATAACAGGGATAGTAATAGTTGGTGATTTTGCAAGGGGACATTTTATGTAATCATATCTATGTCTCTGTTGTGTTGTTCCATTCCGTAGCTTCCTTCAATGAATATTTGGAGACAAGGCCACCTCAACTTAGCTGTGTGGCACAAACGGCCTGTGAACAGGAAAGCACATGGGTGATCAGTAAACAATGACATTATTCATGCACTGTCGTCAATCAACACCTTATCTAAACCATTCCTAGCATGAATTGGTCTACTTTGAAATGGGAAAATAAATAAATAAATAAATAAATCCTACCATGAATTATTTTTTATTTTTTGTATATACCTCTTTAGAATTTCACCAAAGTCAATGTGCAGATATACATATATACTACGAGTCCTGGCAGGAATCTCCCTACTTTCCATTTGCCCTACCCAACATAGGCTTATTCATTGTTATCATTTTGAATTCCATGTTTTACTTTCAGAAAACTCAACATCTATCAAAATAACATTTCTCTCTCTAAATGATTCCAAAACAATGATGCCAGCACTAATTTAGTACTTAGACGAGTTTTCCTAGAAGGCGCACCTGGGAGACTTTGCAGAAACCCAGTCTGTTATTATATATTTGATGAAACCACCGACGCGATTTTCATTCCCACTCTTCCTAACCAAAAAGAAAACAATTTTTTCCTCACGCGCCGTAGTACCCTTTAACAAACCCAGAACCCCACCCCATGATGCTAAAATAAGCCACATCCACACCCTCTTCCTAACATCTCTGCACTTCGTTTCTCTTTGTTGTAATCTCTTCTGCAGAATTCCGGGCTGCATTTGTGTTCGTTTCATTCATTTTCGTTGTCTTTTTCTTCACATTGAGATCAATATGACAGAGCGCAAAGTTCGTCAAGTTAATCAATTACGGGACATTTTTGCTCGGTTTGACATGGACTCCGATGGCAGCCTAACCATTCTAGAGCTGGCGGCGCTTCTCCGGTCGCTGGGACTGAAGCCTTCAGGGGATCAAATCCGTCTGCTACTAGCCAACATGGACGCCAATGGCAATGGCTCTGTGGAATTTGATGAGTTAGTGAATGCAATATTGCCGGACATGAATGAAGAGATATTGCTCAATCAAGAGCAGCTAACACAAGTTTTTAAAAGCTTTGATCGTGATGGAAATGGGTATATATCGGCGGCCGAATTAGCCGGAGCAATGGCCAAAATGGGTCAGCCTCTCACATATAGAGAGCTCAGAGAGATGATCAAAGAGGCTGACATAGATGGTGATGGTGTGATTAGTTTTAATGAATTTACCACTGTAATGGCTAGATCAGCTTCTGATGTCTTTGGCATTAAATTGTGGTGACCACAGGTTGATCATGGCAACGTTGTTTTATCCTAAGGAAAAAAAAGAAATCTCAATTCATTTGACTAACCTGAAGATTCTTTATATTCTTTATTTTCTATTTTGGCACATTGAGTATCAAAGTTAGGATCTTTACCCAAGTATGTATTCTTTTCTTGGCTGTTTAGCATATATCGTACATTTTGGTGTGATGATTTTGTTCTAATGTAGATGATATGTGGCATTGAAAAGACATAATAAACATGGGAATCGATTGAGAAAGTTTGGTTTGTCCTACGTTGTGAGCCAGAAGAGAAATTCATACTACCAGTGTCTTGTATCTTTAAAGCTCATAATTTCCCACCTTGTGGGCCTGTGGTGCACCATGAATTTTTGAAGAATTTCTATTTCCCCTCCCAAAAGATCTCCCTTTTTTCCTCTTTGATTTGGAAGAATTGTATGACACCTAATCTTCGACTCTTTAAACTACTTGACAAGATCATCAGTCCGTGATAGAAATAACTACTTGACATGTTTTCCATGTGAATAGAGAAATCAGATTTGGTGAAGGGAATTAGTCTTATTTCGTATCATGTACAAAATCTGAATTCTAAGTAAGACTAACTTCCAACTTGGAAGAAAAGTCAAACATAGTGAAAAGGTCAAAAAAAATTTAATCATTCAAGATGAGTTCTTTGTCAGTAAATTAGGATAGTACATCAAAGACAGTGGTAATAGTGATACCAGTAGATTCAATAGACATGAAAGAATGATTTATCTGTACTAAATACTACAACAAAATGATTCCTTCAAACATTATTGATCGTAAAATTCTCCCTCATCTGCAGCCAAACTTATTATACAAATGATCCCTCGTCTGTACAAAATTGGAAGAACGTTGCCTGTGCAAAAATTTACACCTATATTTTGCCTAAGAATACAAAAATACAAGCGGAAAAAAAATTAAAAAAAAAATGAACCTTTAAGGAATTTCAGTCGTGACTTCAAGGCGTTTAGAAGCCTCAAAGCGTTTTGAAGCCTCAAAGCGCTTTGAGGCCTCATAGCGGGCTGTGACCCCAACTGTGTTGTGTCTTATAGATCTCTGTCTCACCACATTGCAGAATTCAGGATCATTTGTTTGGCCATCCTTTCTTATCCACTGTATCATCTGATGGAACATGGGGAAAAACCTCATCTGGATTGAAGCATAGATGAAATATGGAAGCAAAGAAGCACCAAGAACAAGCAAAGTGACGACCCAGTAAGACGGCGCTGGCGCGAGAGCTTCTGTGAAGACCTTGTAGGCTGTTGTTGAAAAGGAAGGGTCTATGGCTCCATATGCCATGAGGAATATATACCAGAAGAGAATGCTACCCCAGATGAATATATGCTGTATGTATGTGAAGTAACTAATAGACAATGCCATTTGACAATTCACCACCCACACCACACAAGTGTACATGGTGGCACCAAACACTTCTAGCCCCACAACTTCACCGCCTTTTCGGAATGCTTCATGCTCCAGTGATCTAGTGCAGAAGAAGAATATCAAAGTTGCAATCACTACCCCATTCAATGCCCAGCCAAGGATTCTTTTCCAGCTGAATAACACGTTTTGCACACCTTCTTGATACAACAGTGGGAACTATACAAAGAAACAAGGTGTTACAACATTGTCTACGAGGAAACAAAATTTTAAGCTGAATGTTGTAAATAAAGGAATTGAGTTTAAGGGGATACCCTGAGACATAATTTAGAAGAAACATCCTGGTCAAACACTCCTAAGGCAATCACAGGAAGTGAAGTGAAGAATACGTTGTATAGTGAGAGAAACCAATCGTTGTAGGCTGCTTGCCCCGAGAATGATGCATATATCTCATAGAAGAAGAGAGTGAAGCCGAAGGCAATGTTCTTGTAAAAGAAATAGCAAATCTGCCAAATGAAAAGAGAATTATGTCAACAACCAACAACATTTCAATCAATTTAAAGGAATGTTCAGTAGATGCCAGATAGAAAATTGAACGAAGTCTCATGGCAGTGAATATCAAAAGACAAGATGTTACCATTGATGAGATCCTTCTGTAACACCAATGTCCATGCACAAGAAGTAAGCGCTCTAAAAACCGGAATTGGGCAATTGCAATGTCACTTGACATAACCGCCTGGACATTTTAGAGCAGAAAATTATAAGTAACAAATCAGAAAAACTTTGAGGAGAAAAAAAATTTGAAAATCTGTAAGCAGGATATTTGGTATTTTAATTTACCTGCATTCCTTCAACACCACTGATACCAATTCCAATGTCTGCTTCTTGGAGCATTCCAACATCATTTGCCCCATCGCCAATTGCTAGAGTTGTACTACCAGTTTTAGTTTTAACCAGCCTTGTGACCTGCATTAGTGAAATAGAAATGGCTTTAATACATGCAATAAACAACATGCTAATTTGTAGTATATATATTATATGGTATAAAGAATGCAGATAAGAACTATAAAGTAATAAGGTAAACTTACAAGTGCTTTCTGTTTGGGAGATGAACGACAGCATATAACAGATGCACAGCCAATTGCAAGTTCAAGAAACAAGTCCTTGACATCATTTTGCAATGCATAAGTGAGAGACTTCCCATCAATGATCAGAGCTAATGCCTCAGAGTTTTCATCTGATGTAGCAAGTGATTCCTTTCCCTCCTTTATCTGACGAACAACACTTGCCTTGATTTCCTAGAAAATCAGCAAAATCCCATCAAAATCACTATCCAACCATCTCAAGACATGCAATAATAGAAAGGATTGAAGTTTCAGAACAAAGGTTTACCTCTGCAGCAGCAGATTTGTCATCCCCTTTCTCCAGTGATTTAATTTCTGGAGTGTCTGAGCTAATTATGATTTGTTTCATTCCTTGTCTAAGTAAACTACAAGCAAATCTGCAATCATAGAAAAATTAATGAATTCATTTTTTGCACAAGTATTGCACTTTAAATTCTCTAAGTCTATAGATTTTATTTGAACTTTACCCAATATTGATTGCTGTCTCCATTTTATCACCGGTCAAAACCCATAGCTTAATTCCAGCCTGTGCTAGCTTGTCAATGCATTCAGGAACCTGTTACAACACAAATGTCATAAGAACACAACATAATATAACTCTAACAAGTTCTTATTATGGCATTCAAAGATCACATATAATTACTATGAAAATGAAGAGATATTACTTTTTCTAGCAGTAGCTCTGCTGATCAGTCAAGTAATTTCAATTATCTGATCACACAATTGAAGTAGGTGCTATGAACAACTGAATAGAAAGAGAGAGACTTTCTGTTCACTAGTATCGAAATCCCTTTCTTAATCTAGTTTCAGAAAGAAAAACAGCATTTACAACATACCCCATTTTGAAGTTTGTCTTCAACTGCGGTAGCACCAAGAAGAATCAAATCCTTCTCCATCTTTTCTGCTATTTGCTCTACAATCTCCTCGCGATCTGCACTCACTAAGTTCTTGGCCTCAGTGAATTCTTTATTGAATTCATTGTACTCTTCTTCATCAAGTTCACGATATGTGAGTAACAAAGTCCTCAAACCAGCATCAGCATACTCATTGACATGCTCCTTAGTCTTCTCTTCAAACACCCTTCCGTTCTTTGAAAGTCTTTCAAACATGACACTGCATGTGAAACAAAGCAACAAGAAGCACTTTAACATTTGAACTTCTGTATCAGTAAAACTTGTTTGAACAAGTGTATAAACCACTAAATATAATCTTTAATTTGTAAGATTTAAAAGTAGTCTACAAGATTACAAACCTGTCAGCTCCTTTGCAAAGTAGTAGCAGACGACCCTCCTCATCTCTTACAATTACAGACATCCGCTTTCTTGCACTACTAAACTCTATAACGTTTAGAAGTTTGTAGGTCCTGCTATTAGAAAAAATAAAGTATCATTTTTATGCACAATTCAAGTTTCAATAACAGAATGGTGTAAGATAAAGACTACCTAATCGTATATACAACCTGAGAAACTGACCTTTCAGCCTTGATCCTTGATGCAGGATCTAACTCGCGCAATGAAATGGTTGTCTGTGTCCTTTCAAAAAACTCAAACCCAAGTTCTCTAGCTGCAATGACAAAAGCTGCCTCATCTGGTGATTCAGCTTCATATGAAATACCAGTTTCTTCATCAACTTCAGGTATTGCAGTATGGCATACAGCTAGCACCCGTAGGAAGTTCTGAATTACATCTGCACGAGGCTCATGAACCCAATTTCCATTCATGATCCTTTCATCGACAAAGTTAAACCCCTTTATGGATGGCTTTCCTCCAGCAATATCAGCATGTGCATCTTCATCTGTCGACTCCTGAAGTAAAGGTGATCCTTTTCTTCTAGCTATAGCTCTCTCAACTTCTGTGACTCCTCGTCCATAAGAAACACCAGCAATGGAACACTTGATAAATTCCATAGAGTTGCAAGTTAAAGTTCCTGTTTTATCAGAAAGTATGGTCTCAACTTGGCCGAGTTCTTCATTCAAATTTGAGGTACGAGCATGTGCTGGTTTGTCTGTTTCCTCATAGTACATGTGCAAATCTTGGTTGATGAAAATAGTCTGAAGAAGTTTCACAATTTCTATCGAGACATACAAGGAAATGGGAATCAAGTAACCATACAACATAAGTGCAGTCAAGAAATGCAAAAGTGCTGCAACTGGTGCATTCTCCGGGTCATAGTAAACTGTGGTGTCATCAGGTCTAAGATACCATCTTTTCATTCTTCCATCTTGAAGATCCTCCTTTGTCCATACCCCAAAGAAAATGGATCCAACAAAAGAAATCAAAACTAAGACAAAGAACAGGAAGTAGATGATCTTATCCATCCTTTTCTCAATTTTGCTTCTCTTGGAAGGAGGCTCTGTTGAATTCTGCATAACCTTTGTATCATGACCTGTAAAGATCACTACACCATAGATAAAATCAGTGTTCCTCAGCTTCGAGTCCCTAAGCAGTAGCTGCTGAGGTGCAAGAGGGTACTGTTGGTCTTCAAGCTCCAAAGTGCCTACAAATGTATACAAATTTGCATTTGGATCTTCACATTTGATGGTACCCTTGAAATTTTGAAAGCTTGAGTCTTCATGAAATTTAGAAGTCTCATCCAGTGCTTCTTTAAGCTTAAGATTTGTTTCTCCATCAAGATTCATGGTCTCAACATAGCAAATTGCCTCTTCATAGCTTGATGCAAGTAAAATGAGATCAGCGGGAAAAAATTCATCCTTTTCCACCTTTACCACATCCCCGACTCTAAGATCCCTCCATTTGGTATGATCAAAAACGCCTTCTCCACGATGTACTTTAACCTTTCTGTTATTCATCTCAATATCCTGATGCAATTACAAGACTACATTACTGACCAAAACATAATCAAGAGTAGCAGAGAAAAAGTAACCAAGTAATGAAAAATGACAGAGTAGACTGACAAGGATACGGTACCCAAAGATTTTCTGCACATGTTAAGATCAAATAAGGTGCATCTGTGCATATAAGACTACATGAAGACAAAAACGAGTCAAAACTCTTAATAATTGCCTTTTTCTCTCTTATGCTTCAAGACTCTATCGAAAGGCGTGAGTTTAAGGCAGAAGCCAGAAGCCACATCAGAATTTTCCTAATCCTAATATAAGGCAAAATACGGAAAATCAGAAAGTTGAGCAAATTCTTATGCATGAAAAAAAAAAAAAAAAAAAAGGTTTTCGTAACTTTCGATTGCCCATATAAAATATGCACAAATTAGACTGAAAACGCAGACACACCTTTTAAACCAGAAAATTGCAGAAAAAGATGATAATGAAGATTAAGAGAATATTACCTGCTGTTTCCGCCTCCAATCCTCAAGCATCTCTTTACCCATCGAAGCTCCAACCACAACCACTAGTGGAACAACATTACTGACAGCTGAGTAAGGAGAAACAGGGAGGAAAGAGAGAATTGCACAGATTAGGAAATAAAAATTGGCAACTCTCCTGAATTGCTCAAACAATGCCTTGGGCAAGAACGACGCCAGCGTATACTTCGTTGTTCTGACGTAATTGTCACCATAACTGAGAAGACTAGCCTCAACACGTTCTGGATCGTTACAATAGACTATTCTTGAGAAGCCAGGTCCTCCGATAAGTGAATGCTCACCTTTGAATGAGGCTTTCCCACAAGAGAATGCGTGTATTCTGCTGAAATGATGCCTCCTTCTTCTATGACCAGCCATTTTCTGCAACTATAGCTTCAAAAATGAATTCTTTAAACAAACACACACCCAGAAAATGAGCAAAATCTGCTATGCCAAGCTTTTAAGTAAGCTCCAAACACTAAACAATCCTCAGATTTGCAAATACCAGTTTGTTTGACCAGATCCCAGCCAAGCACCCGAGCTAATAGCTCCGGTCTATAGATATTAACGTGAAAACTACTCAGAGAGAGGAAGAAAGAGCTTTCAGAGAGCAAGCCTAGACAAGAATGACAGGAACCAATGAAAGATTAAGACACTTTTTTTTCAGCAAAAATAACATAAAAATGAATGGTAAACCCAGAAACAGTGTTGGAACTAATCAGCCAAAATGCTCCTCTATCCTATAATACACTGCACCCAGAAAAGACAAGAGACAGTTTCCAATCCTAAGAGAGGAAATGGAGCTGAGGATATATCCTAGTTGGAAGGCGGAACTTGTCAATGACAGAAAACAGGGCATTCTGTTTCCTCCATATTTCTTTTCTTCATTGGGTTAGAACCCGAATTGTGACGGCCATCCCAGTTTGACTCGTAGCTATGAAGAAAGACTTTTAAAACAAGCACATGGGTCGTCCCTTTCCAACTTGGCGTTCAAAGGCTCAACTACTTCAAATATCTTTTATCTAGAACCCATTTTCTTTTTCCCACACGTATGATTCAAAGGAAGAAGTAAGAAGACAAGACCGATTCCTTAACGTTGTCAAATGGCAACCACAACACCTTCCCGGCAGATCCCCGTATGCAAGATGCGAAATTACGTTGTTGTAATAGTACTAATAATTGAGGATGGTTGGAGTATCGACCAAGTTTTCTAGAAAGTCCAAGCTGTGAAAATAGGTCTTCTAGAAAGTTTAAAGTGGTAAATTTTGGGTAAAAGTCAAACTTTTTTACCTTCTAGATTTAAGTTGAGTTATATGTATCTATATTAATATAAAAAAAATAGACTGAAATTTTTCCATGAGGAACATGTCTTTGTACAAATGTATATTACTATTTAAGGCAATTACCAAAAAAAAATAAAATACTATTAAGGCTATTTTTGACACTATTTCCTCTAAAATTCTGATTCAACTTTTTCGAGTCTTTATACAAGACAAGTATATGTTAGTATTATTAAAGTCATTGTTTTACACCTTCTCCTTCTAAAATATATCAATTATATTATAAAAATAAACCATGAAGTTTTTTTTTTAAAAAAAAATATTGTATTTAATTGAAAAATATTATAATATTATATTTTATATTTAATTATACACATTTTATATTTTAATTATATTTTTTAACGTTGTGTTTCTCAACACCTTTTGTTTTATATGTCACAAATCCTTTTTTAGTTTTATTAAAATATCATGTTTGATTAAATACTTATAAAATCGTTAAAAATATTATATTTTGTAGATATTTACATTTTATTGATGAATAGAATTTTCAATAATTTTATTTAATATTCCATATTTCGTCAAATTTTTATTCTTTGATCATGTGAGTATAATCACAGAGATTTTTTTATTTTTATTTTTATTTGAATCACAAAGAGATGACTGAACTTTGGAATGAACAATTTTGGGAAACACATCATTATTGCCTTGTTGGTATTTGGTACAATTCCATGAAATATGAAAACGATAAATGGTTGAACAAGACCAAGTAATAGAGTTATTTAAAAAAAAAAAAAACTTATATTCATTGACACCTAATGCTACATGAAATTAAAAACAAAATAAATGATAAAATAACTAATCTCCAATGAGAACGATGCGTGCAGTTGTACAGTTAATAAATGAAGGCTATATTGTTTCAAAATACAGTTAGGGGAGAAGGGGAGAGACAAAATGGGTATTCTTTTACACACACAATTTTTTTTTAAAAAAAAAATAATTAGATTTGCCAAAATTAATTACAAAAATAATAATAATATATAAAATAAAATTATTTATCGCAATTTATTAAAATTATAAAATAATTTACGTGTCTCATTTATTTAAATTAGTTATGATAAATAAGACAAAAATAAAACACTAAAATTAAATAGATTCTCCAACATTGAAGAGGTTAAGTCTGCGCGCATTAAAAGAAAAAAATAAATGGCGAAGGCTGCGGGAGAGAAGGGTCAACAAGGCCTTTCACATTATTTAATGGTAAAAAAAAATCAATTAATGATTAATGTTTTTAGTCAAATGGATTCTCTTTGATCTAATGATACAAGGGGCATTAATTATTCTATTAAGTTATTACTACTGCTGTTTTGATTGGATGAATATATTATTTTATCATCATTATTATTAATGACTAGATTCCGGTTTGTATTTGCAATGCAATGTACAAAAATGCCCCAAGTGCCTTTTTTTTTTAAAGAGTCTAAGGGTCCGTTTGATTTGTTAAAAACAAAGGACTGGACAGTACAAAAGTTTTTGTCTCTTGTTTGATTTGTAAAAGACCACAGTACTGGATAAAAACTTGTCCATGGTACTGGACAAATCCTTGAATTTTTGTCCCTCACCAAACCATGGGACAAGAATTTGTCCAGAGTACTGGACAAAAATTTTAACATTGTTATCTCTCAAACCATCTTATAATTCTCTATACATTGGCTCATCAAATCAATAGCGATAAGTTCTAACAACGGTTATCAATTGGCGAGATATTCACAACGATAAGTGACTGGCAAGGTACCGACAATGATTAGTGATCCACGACGCTTTTTTAAATTTTATATTTTTATAAATTACTTTAATTGTTATAAATATTAAAATTATATTATATATATTTTTTAAAATAATAATATAAAGTATTACTATAAATTAGATAAAAATGATATAAATTTTTTTGTTCAGTACGTTAAACAACAAACAATGAACAGTATAAAAAATTGTCCTGTACCTTAACTCTTTATGCTGTACTGTTTTTCTTGTGCTGTTCAGTACTGATATCAAACGCACCCTAATGCTTCTAAGAATGCTAGTGCACTACACTCATATATATATATATATATATATATATATATATATATATATATATATATATATATATATATATATAACTTAATTAATTTTTTTTGGACAATGTTACGTGGTCATTAGTGCTACAGGAACCGAAGACTCCGGCAATCAGCATCAGCGTAGAGGGGTAGAGGGTGAAAAGACTTTTCTGCCCTTCTTATACTTTGTAAACGAATCCGAATGAAATATAAAAATCATTCGTCTTTTGGTCTACAAAGTACAAAGCTTGCAAAATGACTAATTAATTCATTCTGGATTGAATGGGACAAACGTTTCTTGGTCCACCTATTACTGTATAGTTCCTTTTTTTAAAAAAAAAAAAAGTACCTTAGCATATATAGAAATAGATTTTTTTTTTTTTTTACAAAAGAGGTATTTTTATGAAAATATTAACATATTTTTACTTTTATTTTTTAAAAATATTTCAATGAATCTAAGAAATAATACCTTTGAAATTGTGAGAGTTTTTAATTTTGTCACTCTTACACATCGTGGAATTGAATGCAACTGACATGGACTTAAGCGATAAAATGGAAAGGACGTGCATGGATCTGAATTGGTTTGGTTATATTGTCATTTTCTTTGATGACGTGTCAGCTCTACAAAATATCCCATTTGCAGTAAAATATTAATAAGTGAAGGGATAAGAATAAGTCTCTTCCATTTTGAATGGTTTTTCTTGGAGTAGTTTATGAAAGATCACTTACTTCAACACTACATTAATGTATCCTCTTGCTAATATTAGGCATCGCCATGCACCTGGTTTCCCCATTTTAAGTGACTTTTTATTGTTTAAAATAAAAATAAAAATAAAATAAAAACAAAATGGATTAAAAAGAAATGGTAATTGCCATGCAGTGCTTGTGCTTGTCAATTCACCGTGTAGAAAAAGAGAGCCAGAATGATGTCTTTGATGACATGGACAGACAGCTATGGAAGCAAAGGGGCGACATAATAATGATAATGTAATCCTAGAAGAAAGAAAAGTCAACACCAAAAATGGAGAATGAATATTTAATTTGAAGGCTGATGCCATAAATAAATTCAGAATTAAGAAATTGATCTCCTTGGGATTTCCGTGACGTTTGAACTCAAGAAAAATAATTACATCGGGCTCCATAAAACACATGGCCAGCAGATCTTAATGAGAACGGTCAAAATTCTCATCCCAACTTTTTCTTTGGATTCGCCGTTCAAGCAGTAACTTCTTTTCTGCATTAGATTTTTTTCTTAGAATATAAATTTTTTAATATTAATTTAAAGTTTTTTAAAAAATAAATTTGATTCAAGATATCAGAATTTTATCTTTATAAATTATGTTATTGTGCCGTTCCTTTTTAATAGAACTTGGTTCAAGATGTAATTAGATTAGTTATAGCCTAACCTAATTATAGAAGGTGGGGGAGGGAGGTCTCTTTCTGTCCCAATAAAGTGAAAGTGGTGATGTAATTTAATATTTTTTTAATATAACAAAAATGGTAAAAAAAAAAAAAAGAAAAAAGTCGTATTCTATGTGCAGCCCTTTTTTTTTTGTTGGACCATGCGTTATTATCTTTTTCCTAATTTGCATCTTACAATCATGTGAAACCTAAATCTATTAGTTATTTTTGCTAATGGCAGATCAAAACACACGCGGTGGAGTTTAGTTGCAGTTCCAAGCACGCGTTGCCAACGCCAACAAAAATTCATGTACATAGAATCCAGAAATAGTAAAATTTATTTTAAGAAAGAAAAAAAAAAATAGTCAACAACTAAATAAGGACACGAGGCTTATAATTAACACGTTTGGTTCGGCTTGTCTTCCTAATTTGTACTGCACTTGGTTTAATGTCTTGGGCGTGTACCGAATGCTCACTACCTAACTTGATTCAGTGGACTGAAAAACTTGTAGGTCCGCTGAGCCTGATGGCTGATGGTGACCCAGAACAGCACACCACCTTCGTCCACGTTTATAATTCGCAACTGACACAAACACAGAGGGAGGGACAAAGAGACAATCGTCAGGGACGACACCTAACACTTTGCCACTGGATGTAGAAACATTAATAAGGAATGATATATATACAGGTTTTGCATTCATTATTGTTGTCGTACATGGTTCATTGCAAGTATTCTAAAACTCTAACAAAATTATTATGACAATGACAATTGCAATTTGCAAACAACCGTTTCTCAAATTATGTCAGGAAAATAGAATAAAAGGCCAACTTTCATGTTGCTTAATCCACCAATATCCCAAAACCAAAACGGATGTTTATCTCCCTCGATTGGTTTTGAACCTCGGCTTCTAAATAGCACCATTAGGTGGATTTTTTTTTTTTGTTTGGCAAGTTGCCGTCAGTATTAAATCCTCTAAACCTAGAAGTTCATTTTTAAAGACTTTCACCAAACAACGACGCTCTTCTGTCCTGCACCATTAGAGGTGCAAGCCTGGCAACTTTCGAATTAAATTCTATGAAGCTTATTTGAATGGGTGTCGCGGCTGAAAAATTTAATCATTTTGTTATGAGATAACTTAACCCTCAGGTAATATTATAAATTTGATAACAATGAGTCACTGTTAGTTCGAAAATCTACTTGGAATGCTGCGAGTAACCCTGGCTTCCGATCACTAGATAGAAAAAAAGTTTACCATTCGGCCACCACGGCAGTGGCATCTGCTTGACATTTGACACGCTTGAGTTGCAAAGGAATCATTGCTTAAAATTGAGGTCATGTTATACCGCCCACTCAAAAGTGTTACAGAAGACTGCCATGGAAACTTCCATAAGTTGGATCTTTAAGAGAAACAGATCCCAGCTCAGTTAGACAGAAGCTAGTTAGCTATAAAGTTTTGAAAATCAAATCATGCTTGTGTCTAGTCTCCCGTGGCCCCACATCAATAGACCTGCATAAAGACTTCAGTTCAGTAGAAAGCAATTGGCAAAATCTAGCTTCCTTATATCATATCCACGGAGAAAAAGGGGACGGAGAAGCTAACTTGAAGCAGCATTCTTCAACCTGGAGAAAGAAAGCGTCTTATTATAACGGAAGGCCAGCAATGTCGCTCGGAGCAAGCAAATCAAATAACCAAACCACAGGATCACAATGCCAAAAGCCAGTAACAACTTTTAGCACAAAATGATCCTCGACATGGATATACAAGAACTTGCTCCTCAAACGGAGAAACGAAATTTGTTCAATCAATCCTTCCGCTTTTTCTCTCTCTTGGTATCTGAACGGCTTTTCTCCATGCCATAATGAGAAGATCGACTTCGAGATTCCCGCCTTCGGTGTTTGTGGTTACTCGAGTGTTTTCTGCTTTCCTTACTTTTTTCTCGAGAAGATTTATGTTTCCGTTTGGACCTTGAACTGTATCTATCTCTATCATCACTAGATGAATCACTTCCAGAGTCACGACTCCAATGTCGATGATGTCGTGAACTGTCGCTATTATCTCGGCGACGGGTTGTAGGTGTTTTGGATTTCCTGTCCTCTTCATCTTTTTTCCCATTTAGCTTACTATTATCATCCATACTTGTCCCCTTGGTTTTGCTAGAACTACTTTCACGCATGTTTCCATGGATGGTTTCACTTTTCGAGGAGCCAACTTCTTGAGCAATATCCTGGAGATGTGGCAAACCCTGATTCAAGGAGGTCTCCTTAATATTTTCGACCTTCGGAGAGTTAGATCTTGCATTTGCATTGGCAGTTTCTTTCTCAAGAGCAGAATTCTGGGATTTCTGTGCAGGGTAAGGCTTATCAGGAGGTACTTCCAGCCCCAGTTCTTTACCCAAAGATTCCAGAAAGTCTCCAGCAATCAAGCGGCTCAAAGCCGTATTAGCTATTTCAGCTTTCTTTTCTTGATTATCCACTCTGTTAAAATTAGAGTCTTCAACTTCTTCATCTGAATCATCAGAGAAAATAGCCTGCACATGAATGAAATATATTACTCAAAAGAGATTAAGGAAGACATGGTTAGATGATCGATCATTATAATAGATGCAGTGAAGATAATGAATGAGCAGGAGAATTCTGACACAGATCTAGAAGTATATGCAAGCTCAGTTCTGAAAGTCACCAAACCAATACTAGTTTGTGTCATCAAAAGTAGTAGTCCTGAAGTCTAAAATAGTTGGAGACAAAATAAGGCACACTTAATAGCCTACTAACTATGTATGCAGGATGGTCAGAGGTATGAAACATAGATTATTAGTATTTATGTCTGACACTGGCAAAGAAAAAACAGGTAGGTGGGATATAAATCAGTAAACAATACCTTGTAAAGGTCAACTGGCCTTTCAACATTTTCAACTTCTACCTCTACTTCAGTAACATGCTCAGCACTATCTTTGGTTGAGTTTTGATTTTCAGATTGTTGCAAGGGCGATAAAATTTTCTTTCCAGTAGCAGCTTCGTCTGTCTTAGAGGCTTTGACAAAATCTGATGTAAAAATAAACGAATCCATCTTACTCCTAATCCTTGGAGCTGGCGGTGGCTGTAAAAGGCAAATAATATCTTCAGTCTTGAAACGTTCCCAAAATGTTTAAAAAAAATTAAATTCTTCCAAAATCAAATCTTGAAGAAGTGGTTATCCTTAAAATCAGAAATCTCACAGCAATCAAAAACACATGCCAGGAACTTGACCCAATTGGTCAAATTCTAGTCATCCACAGAAATAGGAAAAGATGTTTCTATAAATCAGAAAAAAAATTAAATAAAAGAATAATTCAAATACATCAGGATACTGGAAGTACCTTCCCCATGTAAGGATCAATGAGATCAAAGCGCTTGCAGAGAAGAGGCGAAGGTCGCCATTGAAACTCTTCCCTCTTCGGGTACATTTTCTTTGCCATGAAATCTTCAGTTTGTGGATCTTTCTTCAGCTGTTTGTACAGGATATGTCAAAAAACTTAAATCCAAAACTGCTAAAGCAACAAAAGGAAAATCACCATAACGATACCTCTGGTCCACCAGAAGTAAACTGCAAAACACCAGCCGTGGAGAAATCCAATAAAGATGGAGCAGAAGGCTTGCTTCCCTTGCCCCAATTTCCCTTTTCCATTGCCTCAGCTGCAGCCTCGAAGTCTAGTCGCTCTCGAGCGCGTGCAGCTTCTGACATATTACTAGCTAAACTAGAACTAATAGAGCGTAATCCCCCTTCATACTTCTGCTTGAGAAACTGCTCAAATCTTTCTTGCTTAGCAGGATCATCTTTGAATGGCTTTTCAACCTCTGGCAAATCACTCTACATCACAGACGAAGAAAGAAAAAGATTGAGAAGGTTCAATAATAGCCTTATGGTTGAAATTCCCTAGAAATGACCACAACTCAAAGCAATTATTTGGGTAGAAAATATTCCACAAAAGCCAGATGATGGTCTGCCAAGCAAGCAACTAGACCAAAATATAGATTCTATGGAAATACAACTTAAAAGAAAGATTATTATACATACAAATGATGCAGACTTGGTAAATGTATCTGAAAGATTGAGTTGGCGGTGAATATCTTTAGAAGAAACAGATGAAGAAGGCCCTTGAAAGCTTTTTTCTAGAGGCTTCTCGCCTAAGATCTTGCCACGGCTCTCTGCTGTCAGCCTCTGCACACTTGCAGGCACTTTCCCGTCCAGGTGCTCCCCAGTTTGATCACTGCGCTTCTGGCATGCCTCCCAAAGTTTCCTTGCATAATAATCATGCCCAATTCCTCCAGAAAGAAAATTAAATAACGGATTTGACTTATTTTTTTCTCTGTATAGATCCTCAAATTTTTTACCACTTCGAGCCACTAAACTTGCAACCCCCTCAATTAATAGCTTTAAAGTGCCATCCTCAGGGGGAGGAACCTCTTGTGGAGGGACATCATAATGCTTGCAGTCAATCTCAAGAGGTCCAGGAAATGTATGATGGGGTAAGAAATCCTTAGGAATCACAGGAGCCTCAAATCTAAATCAATTTATAAAGTCATAGTTAAAAGTTGAACTATAAAAATAAATAAATAAATACAAAAAGAAAACAACAGAACTAATTTTAAAGAAAAAAAGATAATGATCATAAATTTGTTGCACTGCTTCTAGTTACCTGTCCATTCTGTAGTCAGAATTGGAAGCAACTCTAAAGCCAGGAAGAGCACCCTCATGCTTCTTATCCAATTTTTTCTTATTCTCTAAGCTCAAGTTTGAAGATTCCTCATCTTCTTCAAGGTAAGTTTCTTCAAATTCATAACCTAACATCAAATCAACTTAGTTATTAAAAGTTGACCTTTTCATTAGCAAAAAAGATGATAATTTCCAAGACCCATGACACTATAAATTCACACTGCCGTGTTATGTTGAGTTGTTGGTATGTATTTCATATTGTCTATTTGGTGAATAGAGATATGCGGACATATATCAGGGATTAGGTAAGTAAAGAAAGAACACGTTCTTTATAAGGATCATAATCATTATCTTCAACATGAAAAACTAAAATTGATACTGATTAGGTTGTTACAAGGAAGAACAAATTCTTTTCATGAAAAGCATTACTGCTAAGTATAGTTATCTACCATTTTGACATGAAAGTCTAGAAATACAAACCAGTTGCATACACGTCCTCATCCTCAGCATCAAGTTCTTCTAGTGCTCCAATGCCAAAACCAGGGCCAATCTTTCCTGCTGAGGAATTTAAGCCAAGCTTGCAAGTTAAATCAACTACACAAAATTTCATGACAACTAAGGCAATCACCAATTGGAAAATAAGTGTATGGAACGTTATATATAAAGGAAAGGATCTTACACTTAAAACCAAAAAGACTATCTTTTCTGTTATACCCAGGTCCCCTCTCACCAGATACACGTGATCTCTTTTTCTCTGAATAAAAGGGAAGAACAAAGTTAAAATCCTGATTTCCAACTACCACAGCAGACACCAAAAACAGATCACGAAAGAGCATACCCCTAAATTCAGGAGCATTCTTATAAGGATCAAAACCTAAACCATACAGGTCTTGCTTTGGGTTGAGTACATAAACCTGAATAGGAGGACAAAGATGCAAGATATATCTTTGTTATCAAAATGGATGGACTAACATCAGCTAAAACTTGAGATAATGGATGAAAAAAAATAAAATAAAATAAACTCTTGCATGTTGAGGCATAACAATTAGATACTCTGTACTTGTTAGTGCAGAAAGCAGATAATGCGTTCAAGCTCAGGCAAAGACTTGAACGGATATGTATGTTACTGAGCTGATCTTAGTAAACAGACAGCTTAGGTATAGATGACTCAAACAACCATGACAAACAAGGAAACGAAAGATTAACAAAGGAGTAAACACCCAAAGACAAAATACGGAATAAAAAGTCAAAAATGACATTCCCTAAACCCAAGAGATGCCCCAACTTGTGCCATAGCAACTGAAGTCATGCATTGTCCATATTTTCCGGGGGTGGGGAAGGAATATACACTACCAATTCAAAGATAATATACATTGAATTAGAAGTAAAGAAACTCGAGCCAACATCAGGCTTGAATGTAACAGCTGAATCAGCCAAAAAGTGTCATACTTGCTATAATTGTTTACTTAAGTCAAAATCATACTGATTGAGGAAACTCAATAAATTTTGGCACTTCTTGCAGTTGACACTAATTCCACACTAACTAAGAAAAGCACTTCCCCTGGTATACACTTGTATAAAAGTTGAAACAAACAAACTAATTTCCCTTATTTACTCTGATGAATGAATTTAATAATTCATAGGAAAGCAGAATTCAGTCCAAGGACTAAGAAGTTTATCATGCAAGAAATCATCAGATCATATATATATATAAAGGACTGTTAAGGGAAAATTCTTACAGGCGTGCTCTTAGAAGACTGAACATCATTTGCAGGCTGGTCAAAGACATTTTCTCTATCACCCTTGATAGGCTCAGAGTCAGTAAGTTGTACTTTCGGATCATCAGAAGAAAAAGCTAAAAAAGCTCTCCGAGCTTCTCTTCGGGCATCTGCACAGATAGTGTAAGTACATAAACTGAGATAAATTTGCACGGAAGCCTAGTTAATGAAAGAAAGAAAGTGATATGGAAAAAAAGACAGAAAAGGAGAATCAATAATTCAATATTAAATTAGAAAACATTCAGGGAAAAAAAAGGAGAGGAAAAATTATGACTAAACAGAGAAGAATGACTATAAGGGGAGAAAATCTGTCCTGATTATTATCCACTGAGACACACAAAATGTATCTTAAAAGAATAAAAATAAAACAAAGAGGACCGTATTGCCTCTGATGCCATTTTAAAGTCAATACATGCTATTACTTGGATATTAATAATTTGCTGTTAGGGACAAATCAAAGTAGAAGTGTAATAAAGATATTCAAATAGATAACAAAAATATCAGAATCATCTCAAAAAAAAAAAACACTGTAGCATATACATTTTGATTATAATGTAGAGTCGTTACTATCTTTATAATTTTAGATAACCTATTTGTCTTTCTTCAAGGACGTTTGCTTGTCTGTGCCAAAAACGTGCACAACAATCTAAACCACATATTTCTTGAACATCAGTAAGTTAAAAAAATCAACATTTAAAAATATCAAAACCAATATCAAGCATCAAATGCAATTAGACAAAATAATGAGAATAGTCAGGCAACCCATGGATCTGCAATTGTATCTCTTTGTGATTTTACTCATAAGAGGAAATAAGAGCGACCTGATTTAAACAACCCAAGATAGGGAAGCAGGTAAATATTTGGATGATGCCTTTCCAATAATAATAGTAATGATAGAGGCCTTTTTTTGTGTAAGAATGTGAACCAGATAGTTTTTTTCTTTTAACTTTATGTTAGGAAGGCCATACAACCTCATTCTATCACTCAATGTCTTCTCTACTGAATAGAAAAGAACCATCCCATGAAGATCCACCAATTTAAATCAGATCACTTAGTGCCAAGAAAGCTAGCTAGAAATCCAAGTAAAATTAAGAAAACCAATCACAAACGGTGCTGGCACTGGAATGACATACCATGGAGTGTATTAGCAATTGAATCCTTTATTGAACGACCATGACGCCATCCCATCTTCAACAGAAGTTTTACCCCTAATCATAAATAAAATGAAAGGGATAAGGAATACAGAATTTTTATTTGAAGATGCTATTTGCATAAACATGACTGGATCAAGTGGACAGACCAACAGACTCTGTGGCTGGAAGAACTATTTCGTCAGGAGCTGGTCCAGGAATAATCGAAGGCCTAAAATAAATGGAAAGAGGGGGAGGAGCCAGTAAGATGTGTCATGATGCTTGCAGGAGCCCAAAAAGAAAAAATTATTCATCATTACTTTTTAGAAAATTGATCTGAATGAAGAAAATTAATATATTCATATCATAGAACTTTAGTTACAAAATGAAATGCACCTCTGCTGTTGTTCCTTCTCAGCTTGTTTGCGAGCAATTTCAGCAGATGTGAATCCAAATGTGTCAAACTGTGAAGATGTCCCCAAAAACCGACCTTCCAATTCCTATAATGCATACAAAGTGTATGGTAGAACAAAAGGAATCAGAAAACTTGATTTACTAGGAGACGATTGAAGCCACAACCATAAACTAAAGACATGTCCCAGCTGATTAGTTGCATATACTACATTCACATGTGAAAAGTGCGCCTATAAAATGTTCAATTTAGAATTTGATCTTCTTGGTATCAAGGGCAACACAAGTCAAAATGTGAATCTTCAAGGTGGCAAGTCTAAATAATTATTTATGAAAAGTACGCCTATAAAATGTTCAATTTAGAATTTGATCTGCTTGATATCACTTTGCTAAATGCATTCCAACACATTCAACATGAACTGATAACTGAAAGATACTCAAAATTCAACATATCCATTGAACAGGTTTAAAATAACCAACATAACCAGACATACTTCTTTCTCATCTTCATCCAAAAAATTCAAGATGCTTTGCTTTTTTGCTTCAGCTCTGTTCTTCCTGGATGATGTAAAAGACTGAGGAGCCCACCCTGCTCATTAGTCCACGAAGTTATTATATAAAGAAAAGAGGGCGGGGTCAAGACGAACACAAGCCACGCTCAAAAATTCAAATATATAATTGAAATAATTGAATTCCCAAATGAATTCATACCTTCCTTTGAGCCCACTGTATTATAGTAACCAGCGGAAAACCCTCCTGTAAATGCTCCATGGAATCTTCTGCGCCCTTCTTCATCTCTAACCTGGAGATGGTGACATTAAAAAATTGTAGTGAAGTTGGGACACATACCATATAAAACTAATTATCGCATGCCAAAATATTCTCTAAAGACAGTTCAAGAACCTACACGCAAACAATGGGAACCAAGAAAAAATTATTCCAACGCAAGTTGCAAAGTGATACACAGTGCCTCAAGTAAACACTGCGCATGCATACATAGGTTTCAGATTGTAATAAGAAACTGTTACAAAATACATTATCCACATTCATTGTATATTTATTTCTAGTTCCGTAAAAAACATCCCAGCAGAAGGAGTTGCACCCAATTTCATGGTAACTGAAATGTCGGATGGTACAACACAACTAGTATAGCTTTGTGATGGGGAGACTAGCAAGCGCTTACTTCTTGTTTCCACGAAGGAAGTGTTCGCAGATGCCCGGAGGCCTCAGCAACCGCCTTCTTTTTGCGGCTAGAAATCTCTTCCTCTCGTTCTATTGGCGTTCCGAAGAAAACATAGTCCTCTTCGTCCGATTCCATAGCTAATCAAAGCAATTGAAGTCCTAAATAGTCGAAGGTAATCAACGAGAAAAACTACGAAGCAGAGATTAGAGTTTTCCAGAAGCAGGTCTTCAAGTTTCGTTCTCCCACTTGACAAACTCGGTGGCAGAGAACGAAGATGGAGGCCAAACGAAGAAAGGGGCCGCAGGAGATGTGATCAAATTACCGTAAGGGATTAAACTAGCTGAATAATAGCTTTTCATGGTTAAAATCTTAATTATTTTTATTTTTTAAATTTATATTCATACATTTAAATTTTATATTTTAAATTTTTATCAATTTTATTATACTTCCTTTGATTTTATTAATTTCACTTATCATACCTCTCAATATCAGTTAATATTTCAAGTTTAACTAATATTTAAATCATAACAAATGGGCAAAATTAAAAAATGTGAAATATAGAAATTAATTAATAAATTTAAAGTAGGTCAAATTGATAAATATTTTAAAAAATTATATTTAGCTCAAAAATATAACCAACCAATTTACTATTTAATTTAAGCCTAAACAAAAATATTGAGTTAAATATTATTTTTATCTCTTATATTTATAATCAATAATCAATTTTATCTAATACATTTTAAATTTATTAATTTTTTTTAACAATTTTACATGAGATAATAATAAAAAAATATTCTCATAAGAAAATTGATCAATGGATATTATCTGAAATAGCTATTCTTGAATGTCCCCATTTTACAAGAATGGCACACAAACTCTTTAAATTGTTCAATTTTATAAAATGACAGTATACTTTTGAATTCATTAGATAGGATTTTCTTATGAATAAAATGTACAAAATTTGATATTTTTAATTTTTTTTACACAAGATAATAGAAAACTCAAGTCTTTTATATATTACCTAATCTTTTGTCATAGTGTAATTTAATTCCTTTATAACATTATCTTTCTTTTAAAATCAAATGAATGAAAAAATGAAAATATAATTTTGTTGGGTTACATGACGAAAATAAAATTTTGATTTTATTGACCTCCTGCATATTCTAGTTCTTAAGTTTGTGCTTTTGTTACATTCATATTATTAAGGTCAATTTATAAATGGTAATATGAGATGAGAATAGGTTTTTGGCACATTTTTTTTTGTTTATATTTTGATCAAGCCACATTTTAAAATTTGATTGGACCCTTTTAAATTATTTAGAAAAAGTTGCAGATTAAATGAAGTTGAAAGAAACAAATCAAATTTGTTTTTGTTTTTTATCAGACAGTTGTTTTAATTTTTTTTTGTTATGTTACTAAGACAACGTACTAAATTCATTTTTGTTACTATTAAAAGTTCTTTTCGTTTGATTAGATAATTTTATATTGACATAAAATCGTACCTAGATTATAGAACATACTAGTGGGAAAACTCTAAAATCCTTTTTAGTTTATTTTTAGCTAAAAAAAAAACTTGTCTTCTCATAATCCATTTTCTTTTTGGCATTTCGTCGAACACTTCGCGTGAATAAACAACTCTTCTTTCTTCTAGTGTTTATTTCTGAGATTTCTGAGACACGGTTGAAACAGAAAAATAATAAATAATCCAAAAATTATTCGTCTTCTTACCATACCGCCAAGGAAGTGAATAAAGACAACTCGCCCACGCGCGTTCATTGACGCGCATCACTCTCTTATTCTGAATGCGTCTGTCCGATTCCGACGTTAGCGAAAGACGCGCTTAATTAGCGCGTGGACCATGTTCACGTCAACACGCTTTGGGGAGGGGTGTTGCCCTAATCGCATGCGAGCGAGAACTTGTTCTCTTATCCTGCGAAACCATCATGCCCTTCCCCGATAAATCCATATATCAACCATGTTCGCCCGCCTCCTCCTCCTCTTGATCTTCCTGCAACTAGGATCTTCAATCGGCTGACCCGTCATCGTTCATATCTCTTACAGATTCAGGTTCATCTTCCTCTTCGAATCGACTCGGTAAATCGCTGTGTAGGCTTTAGGTTTGTATTTATTCATCGCTGTGTTTCCAGATCTGTAATTTTTATGTTCTTATAATTCATTCCTTGTTCAGATGTATTCATTTGTGTTTTAACTGTTTGTATGATTGGATTTAAAGGTAAAACGATGGAGCCGATGGATATCGTTGGAAAATCAAAGGAAGACGCTTCACTTCCAAAAGGTGCGTTTCTTTTTTCTTTTACTCCTTTTAATATCCTTTTCTATTGGTGAATTTGATTGCCTATTTATTGAATAGCATATTAGGTATGTTATTTTCTCTGTTTATTGTATTCAATTTGTTTTCCACTTGGTTGAATTGCGATTGTTCCCAATTGTTTTGATAAGGTTGTGCATTTTTTTTTTTAGATTCCTCGGATTTAGAAGATTTTGAACAATAGGATAACTTGGGCAAGAGACATAAGTTATTTTAGAAACAGTATAATTTTAATTTTCAGGGTCCTTGTACAAGAATCTTACCTATGAACTACTAGCAACTACCTTGAACTAGCTTGATGTTATGTAATAGAGAAGTTTGTTGCTGGTTAACGACAAGACATCACAAACCAGGATGCTTAGCTTCAGGTCTGGGTTTGACTAGAAGAACCCTAAAGTTATAATTGGTGCTGTTTTTTAGATGCAGTTTTTTTTTGTTTTTACCATGGACGTGTTACATGGTTAGCAAATCAAGACAGGCCTTCTTTCCATTGTTTGCAAGGCATTGATGGTTGCTACTCTTTATTCATTGATTAAATTTAGAAAAATGTTTCTCCATAGTATTTGGTTCCTTCAATTTTAAGCTGCCCTGAGTGATTTCTTTTTAAAATTAATACGATATGATTCTGACATAAAAGTTCTGATTTCCTACCAGCAACCATGACAAAAATTATTAAAGAGATGTTACCCCCTGATGTACGTGTTGCAAGAGATGCTCAAGATCTATTGATCGAGTGTTGTGTAGGTGAGAAGTTTTATGCGATCTTTGGTGATTTCATCAGCAGCATCTTTTGTTTAAATTAGTGAATGAATACTTTTAACTCATAGGGCTTTCTTATTGTCCCCATTTTGTTCTCTTCCCATTTTTTCCACGTTAAGTCTAGTGTTCACCTGTCTATGGTTTGTTTAACATGTAGGAGGTATTTTTCCTTAGTTTGATTGTATAGTTTGGTGAAACCTGAGATGTTGAACATGCTATTCTGTTATTTCTGTTAAAATTTTGTCATGGGATTGTGGTTAATATGACCATAATGTTATTTATCTGTGATTTTTCCTTGGCTGCATTGTCATTAATTCGATAACATGATTTTCAGAGTTTTTAACTCTTCTTAAGCGATTGTTTGGGTGGAAGTATGACAAACAATTATCCGCATGTGTAATTAAATATGTATTCATGATAAGCAAATCCTTTTCTCATGACCTTTTTTTTTAAAAAAAAAAAAAAATCAGAACTGAATAGGTGTGAACACATCTTCAATTGCTTGCTTTTGTGTCTTTCTGCAGTATTGGAGTGCTAGTTAACTCAAAACAGATGCGTTGCATTGGTGATTTTTTTTGGCATTTAGGCTTTTGTTGTTGTGGTCTTCCTGCTTTATATTCATAGTATATTTCTTCATTACTGAATGTGGTTTTCCTGGATGATCTATATTATTGTAGAGTTTATAAACCTTGTCTCATCAGAGTCCAACGAAGTCTGTAGCAGAGAGGAGAAACGGACAATTGCACCTGAGCATGTATTGAAGGCTTTAGAGGTTATTTATCCACCCAATTGATCTCTTAAGTTTCAAGTTCTGCCTGGATCATCCTATGATTCATATCTTAGTGTTTGGTGCCTCCTTTATAGCATTGTATTTAATTTCGTGTTTTGAATTTTCATACCTGGTCTACAGGTGTTTTATCCTTGCATATATATCATGTTAAATGTAAAATGACTGGTTCTCTGATCATTTACCTTCTCATTGTATTGTTCTTTACCAGCTATAGACAAGCCGTAGAATTCTTTATCAAAGTGTTTAGAATCTTTGATGGTGTGTGAATTTTGTCGCTGCTGGAGGCGGCAGATGATTATAAATGGTCATATCTTGTAAATCTTACTTAGCCATGTGGGGGTGTGAGATGCATGTGGGACCTTACAGCTTCATATGGGTTATTGGCATGTCTAATATTGCTTGGTTGTTTGCTGACTAGCATGTTTTCATTCAGGTTCTTGGATTTGGTGAGTACATCGAGGAAGTTTATTCAGCATATGAACAGCACAAGATTGAGACTGTGGTAATTGTTTAATTCTAATGCCCCTGGTTCATGTTGAATTGGTAGTGATATATGACAACCAAACAGAACCTTTTAATCTCTCTCTCTCTATTCCCCCCCCCCCCCCCTTTTTTTCTTTTTTCATGGGTGAATGAGATTCTGTTGGAATGATTTTGTTGTTCTTTTCTAATTTAGTGAATTTGCATTTACAAACCAGGGGTCAGTCTAAGGGTGGACTGTCTTAAGGGATCATCTGTGGCTTTGTGTTGGATGATCCCCTACCCTTAGATGAGGGTCTTAGCCAGTCCATTACCCTGGAAAGACCCCAACAGGAAGGTAACTTCACTAGGCCATTTTTTTTTGAACTCCCATCTTTTCTCCTTCATTCGCTCTTAGCCAGAAATAGAAAAAAGGTGAAAGCTGGATTGGGTTCACTGCCTTAAAACACGGCCTATTCTGTTGTTGGCTGCTCAAATCATGAATGCATCCTATGAACTCTCTACTGGGTTTTATGGATCTACCTATGCTTGTGCAATTGTTAGGACCTTATTGGACTTTGACTGGGATGTCTTTCAAATTTAGAAGTAATCAGGTGCCCTATGTTGTTGACATCTCAATGATGTTAAGCAGTCATTAGTTGTGTATTTAATTATTTTAATGCTAAACGTGGCCATCGCCTGCCTTTCCTTATTTTCTTAAACTGGAAGAGTGAATTCTGAACCAGTAAAATACTGTTTTTTATCCTTTCTTACCTGGAGAAATAAAATTATTATCTGATTGAGTTTGACTCCCTTACAGCAGGACTCTTTAAAAGGTGGCAAGTGGAGCAATGGAGCTGAGATGACAGAGGAAGAAGCATTAGCAGAGCAGCAAAGGATGTTTGCGGAGGCACGTGCTAGAATGAACGGTGGGGCTATTGCTTCCAAGCAGCCAGATGCTGACCAAAGTTTAGAGAGCTAACTTTAGGACCTTTGTTTTCTTGAAGCATAGGCAAGCATCTCTGACTCTTCCGTCTTGTGTACAAAAATCATTCACTAGTTTGCTGGCCTATGTTATGTGTATGCGCTCTCGACTTGTATTCTACCGATATATATATTTGTAAGTCAGTGTAATTAGCGAGAGTTCATGAATCTATCTAGGATTACCTGTAATTATGTCATGTAGGTCTTGCATCTTCCTACCTTCTAACAGCTTTTGGCTTGATTTTAATAATAGTGACTATTTATTAGACTAGACTAGATTGATATATAATTCATTAACCGTGACGGAGTATCTGGAAGCAATTGTTGTCTATTTACGTCTTTTTCTTGATAAAGTTAAATGATTCGAGATACATGTGAACGAAAAGCAGATCGAATCAGCCCCACCTTGTCTGCAAATGGATAATAAGCTCGCTTATTAGACTTGACTCAGTCATGGTTTTCATTCGGATCTGAATCCGAGTCGTTCATTCAGAATTGACCTGAAATCGTGGATTTGATTCTAAGAAAGTATAAAATATGAAAAATAATTTAATCATGCCTCCCTCCGAGCTTGCTGAACCAAACAACATGCCAAGGGTTTGGGTTTGAAATTCTGAGTGAGTCTCTGTTAGCGATTAGCAAAGACTGCAACAGGATCGGATCTCTTTGGAATGGATAGAGAAGTTACGGGTGGGGTGGGGCCCACAAACAATGAGGTGTCGGTTCGCAGGTAGGTGTTGTGTAGACTCTGTACCCAACATGAGGCATGAGAATTCAGTAATATCTCAATCGGGGATGTCACCATGGTGCACTTCTGCACTAGAAGACATGGATGGATGCAGGAGTGTGTGCTGTGCCGAGGCATGTCGAGTTTCAACAGTGATAGCTCTGAGTTTTGTTTGTTTTTGCTTCCTTTGTTTTTATTTTAATCCTTTCTTACCGTTTCCAGCATCAAGTCAAAAGAGTTAGTCAAGCACAATCCCCTCTCTTGCTGCCCCACGAGAAAGCGAAATAACAAACATATTGTCTCCTTAGATTCCTTTCTTTTCTATTTCAAATACTCCCTCTCTCTCTCTCATTTCCTGTTTCGCCTGGTGGGACTGCCTATGTTTCTTTTGTCAGGATTCTCTTCCACTACACCAAAGGGCTAGAAACAAAAGAATTAAAATTTACAGAGCCCCACACATCAATAAAAAAGTGGAAACCAGATTCCCTTCTCTCTCTGTCTTTCCCATCTGTTTTTAAGAGCAGCAATCCCTTGGATTTCCTCCCTCAGATGAAGACAGTCATGGCTAGAAGCACACCAGACTCATCCTCCAAGAGGCACTTCCACTGGACAAAAAAGGTGGGAAATGAAGATGGTGAAGTTCCCACTTCCGAATCAGCTTGTAAAATTATTGAGCAAGAGGAAAAGGAGGATGACAAGCTTGTTGCTGCTCCTGAGGCTGAGGCTCCAGCACCTGCACCAGCTACTTCTCAAGCAACAAGGAGGAAACTTCAAGCAGTGGCAATTTCCAGGCTTCGATCTGTTCTTTCTGTGTTTGGTAGGAATCGTTCCAACTTACCCTTTGGTCTTGGCCCTCGAGTAGTAGGCACTCTCTTTGGATATCGTCGTGGCCATGTACATTTTGCATTCCAAAAAGATCCCACCACCCAACCTGCTTTCTTAATTGAGCTTGCTACGCCAATTAGTGGTTTGGTTCGCGAAATGGCATCTGGGTTGGTTCGAATTGCTCTCGAATGTGATAAGGAGAAGGAGGAAGAGAAGAAAGCTGTCAGATTGCTGGAAGAGCCTGTGTGGAGAACATATTGTAATGGTAAAAAGAGTGGATTTGCAACCAGAAGAGAATGTGGACCAAAGGAATGGGATATTCTGAAAGCCGTAGAGCCAATTTCAATGGGTGCTGGTGTTTTGCCAGGGAATGGACCTGAAGCTGGGTCTGATGGTGAGCTTATGTACATGAGGGCCAAGTTTGAGAGAATCGTTGGGTCTAGAGACTCTGAAGCTTTTTACATGATGAATCCTGACAGCAATGGCGCTCCTGAGCTCAGCATTTATTTGCTTAGAGTCTAGTAGCTCTGGAAGCTATGTTCTAGTTACTTAGTTTTGGACTTTGAAACTGTAGGTTAATGATATACTACTTGTTTAGCCCTTCAATCATGAAGATGGAGGCTAATCCTCTGCAGGATTTTCCCCCTTTTTTTTTTTTTTTTTTGGCAATTATAAGAAGTGGGGTTACTGTTTTCTGTTAGAATAGGCGGGTAGGCTAAGTCAGAAAGGGGGGAATGGTGGGTAACCAATACTTTACAGCATGATGGTGGGGATGGGTCATTGAAAGGTGTATATGTATAGTTTTCCTTTTCCTTTATTTAGTGATGAGACACGGAGGCTATTGCAAATCATGATTGTCTTCACATTTTGTTTTGCTTGATTAACTTTTGCAATTTCATTATGCCATCTTATCTTATTTAATATAAAATGGTGAATTGTTGTCTTTACACTGTCCACTTCCTCTTTCCTGTCTATGAATATTTGCTTGCTGATTCATTAACCTTCTTAATTGAAATGCTGCTGCATCTCCCTGGTTGTAGTAGATTACTTTGAAAGATTTGTGTCAGAAATCAGATTTAAGGATGAAAAAAAAAAACATCATGTGACTATTTGAGTTTGATGATCCTTTTATTAAATCATGTTATACTGATTCTTTTTTTTCCCGTGTTGGTGGAATTGTTTATACTGATGCTTCATTTGTCTTCATCAAAGCCAATCTTGTGCTTTATTTCCCAGCAGATAACAACAAACTGGTCTCTAATCAAATAATGTATTCTTGAATACTGCAAATGGAGGAAGATTGCCATATCAGGGTTTCCTTGCCTATGTCTGTTTGATGATAACTTCATCATTATGAAGTCAGAGTGTCCTTCCATTTGTCTTCTTCTGATGTAGCTCTTTCCCTGTTTAGTTAGGATCCTTTATTAACATGCTCTTCAAATCCCACAAAATATCAGTATTTGGTCTAAAAGTTAATATTGTACCAATCATTGCTTTTGATGCACAATTTTGTTTGTAAAAATGATCCCAAGAAATTGTGTTAGTGCCTAATCATAGAAGTCATCAAAAGCAATATATATTTTAAAATAATAAAAAAAAAAAAAGAAAAGAAAAAGAAAATCCATATCCAGTTACTGACGGCAGACCCTCTTCTTTTCCTCCCTTTTTCTTTGTTTATACACTTGGCACTAGCTTTTCCCCTTGTTGACTGCTTTTCCTTGATTTGCTTAATTGAAATCTGCAACATTCTCATCAGTTTATGACTCATAGTAGTTTGTGCGGCTTGAGTCTCAAAGTGTAGACTGTAGCCCACCACGTTTATATAGATGATCACAATCCCCACTAACTTAACCTCTTAAAAAATTACTTTTACCTTTATAATTTGTTCATAACAGTGTAAACCCTTTTCCCTTTTCCCTCTCCCTAGTTTTCAGGCTTTCAATTTTACTAATATTTTTCTGCAACTTGAGAGAACACGAAGAAGATGAGATGTGGCTTACAGCTTGGACAAAATCAAACTTTTAAGATTTCTTTCACCAATGCTTTTCGATCATCTATTCATCATTCTTTAAAAGACCCTAAACTTGATTGCTGCATATAAAGTTGGGTTACTGTTTTACACCATTATAGCTCTTATTGGAACTTCTCTATAGACAATTACGAGTCCAGCTTTAGTTGTTTGAAGCTCCACTTTTATTGCAGAATTAAACATGAGAATTCTTGTTCAAACTGCCAATCAAGTGGAACCATTTAAAAACTATTCAACATTTATAAATGCACAGCTGGTATACATAACATTATTCCTAGCTTAGTGCCTCTTTGATATTAGCAAAAACTGACCTACTAAAGATGCGGTGCCACCACGGCCGACTGTTACTGTTCGTCATTATGGATTATAATTGAAGAAAACACCTCTGCTTGTTAGAGCACCAAGTCTCGGTAGCCTTGTTGGGCCCGGGAGATGTCCAGATAATTGGGGGATCCCATTTTTGCTTCCGTTGTGAAAGAATATACTTCATGAGCTTGACACCACCTTTCAACCCAAAAGCTTAAGCTATTAGGTTTGTGGATTTCTTCATTATATATATCCTTCACCTTCTTTTGATTTGTCCGATGTAGGACTTACTTTACACTTGAATTTCTAACAGGCCCATTGTCCAATAGAGCGACCACAATCCAGAAGGGCTCCGAGAAGCACCTGAGCAGCAATAATGCCAAGGTTAGGTGGGCTTGACCCAGGGAATATATCACTCGTCTCTATGAAATATAAATTTTCTCGTTTCCCTACCAAAACATTTATCAGACTCGGGAAGAATGTAAAGAACCTTTTATAATTGTTGGAGATGCCTAAGTTTTTGTATATTGTTGGAACAAGATAGTTTAAATGTGTTTACATTTTTCTTATGCTAGTTGGTGGTCATGATTTTCTGTCATAATGGTTTTTTTTTTTTTAATATATATATATATATATTTGGTTTGTATCTAAAAATTTTTTAATAAGTGAAACTCAGTTTTAAACTTATAACTTTTAACTTAAAAAACTTTAAGATTTAGTTTATTTTTACCAAACCAACACTTATATCAGGTTCCATGGATGATATTACTAGATGTAAATACCATACGTTTATTAACTAGAGTTTGGTGTATAAACATGGAAAAATTATCAATTTGCAGCCTTCATAATTTTGATTTGAGCATCAGGAAATGGATAATAATAATAATAATGTACCTAACTACTTATACAATAATCAATGACATATAAATTAAGCTGACAACTTGCAGTGAAAATTACTCGAATCAAAACTTGAAAGAATTTGAATGTACTATAGTATAATCATTTTGGAATTTTTTCCAAAGGTTCAGTGGCCTAGATAGAGAATACATAAAGTGGTATAGAGGAGGGAGGTGGGGAATGAAATGGAGAAATCACAACCCCTAGAGACTAAATTGAGCATGAAGGAAATGACCATCTAAACATCCAAATGGCATTAAAAAAATCGCCGAGCGAGCAGAGATCAAGAGCTTCCCTGTCCTTCAAACCATTTCTCTCCTGAGCTTCTGTCCTTCTAACTGAATCATTTCTCTTCCAATATTTACTTCAAACAATAGGCTGTTGACGAGCAAAACCAGGCTGCATTGTTTATCAACAAAAAACCAGAAACATGGATAAGCATGCTGCATAGAGGCCAATGACATTTTTGAAGAGTGAACTTGATAAAATTAACAACTGTTCAGCTCTCAATTGAACCCTTGAAGATCAAACATATGCTTATGTAGGTACCTTGTACCTTCCTCAAACGAAGGAAAAAAGAAAAAAAAAAAGGTAAGCAGAAAAGAGTCACCCTACCTGAAGAAGCATAGATCGAGGTGCAGCGGAAGTAGGTTCAGAAATGACATGGCTTCTAGTTTTTCTTCCATTCAATGTAGTAACTGATGGGCTGTTAGCAGTTGTTATGTCCCAAAAGCTTCGTTTCTTAGCTGTTGGAGCTGGTGATCGAAAACGATGGCTGGGACTCTTCAACTCACCAGTGTTTGTATCTTTTGGCCGGAGGCTAGCCCTGGTCACTCTCTTCGCCGCTTCCTCTTCAGCGACTGCTTTTTTTCCACTCTTCTGTGAAAGCTCGCGAATAATATCATCTTTTTGCTTTAATTGCAAACTGTGATCTTTTTTCATTCTCTCTATCTCTGCCTCTAGTGCTTTCACAGTCTGTTGAAGTGTTCTAACAGCTACCTCGGCTCCCTTTTTCTTGGATTCTGGAGTGAAACAAGGTCCAGCTAAGAAAGAGGGTCTGGTCTTTCGTTTATCATTTGGATGATCAGAGGTTGGTGGAGTTAGAAGCGATGTAGCTGAAGGAGGTGTCGGGGAGGAGTGTGCAGCCAAGGATTGTGTTTGGAGAGTGTACAGCTTCTGTTGTTGTCGTGCTAGCTGTACTCGCAATTCACGATTTTCCCTTTGCAACTCAAGTACCAGCTTGGCTTGGTCTGTTTCTGTCTCCGGCACTGGCATTGGATCCTCGTTTGCATCGCATGCCTGTATCCACATCGCAAAACGCAAAATGCGTCATTCAAAATTATCAAAGCAGTGCTAAAGCTACAATGTGAAACAGAAGAACCGCACCTTTGTCCGAATCTCCTTGGTTCTGTCAGCCCAATGAAGGGTGTTCTGAGTTTCACCAAATGATATATTACTTGGACTGATGTTAGCAATCATAACTGTGTTACAAGTTCCTCCTAATGAATCCTTGAGAAGTTGAGTGAGTTTTGAATTTCGGTAGGGTATGTGTTTCTTGCCCTCTACAAGAGCATTAATGCAGCTGCTTAGTGCAAGAAGTGACCGATTTATATTGGCACCCTCAAGAGATCTAAGTGTTCTTTGATCTGTGGCAAGGGCTCTCTCTGACCCTGCAAGATCAATTAGTGAGAGCTTGCCAACTCGGTTAATAATATTCATTGCAGCATCTCTAACTCGGTATTCAACTGCAACCTGTATGTAACAAATCAGGTGAATCTGGTTAGTAGGAACGACATGTCGCATTCACAACATTAACTGGTCTTTCATATGTTTTCTTATATCTGTATATTCACCTGCAAAATAGCATGGGAACGTGATGAAGTCTCGTTTGCACGAGTTGGTTCAGTGGTTCTGTTCTGATTTCCTTGTTGAAGCAATGCCATCACCTGAAACAACCAGAGAAGAGAAGAAAACAAAAAAAAAGCTCATAAATGTTACAATAGCTGTTTACAGTTTTAGTATATCAAAAAGGGATAAAGAAGTTACTTCATCTGTGGAATAAGCTCTATATTGAGTCAAACCAGCAGCCACGATCCCCTATAAACATAATTGGAGAATGCTCGTCAGATATTTTCATAAGTAGAAACTATAAAGCAAGTGATATGATGAAAACTGGAGATGCCATTGAAATCATTCATCATATACCAGATTTCAGGTCTACTAAATTGGATAACCTGATTAGAAATTTAAACAAATTCATTTTCCATAGAGTAAACACCTGACTGATAAAACATGGGCCAAGTGAGAGTTTAGGGCTCCAAACGATGCCAGATGGAAAGTTTCTTCAAATTGCTTCATCTTAGTTAGGTGTAGAACTAACCGAGCAGACACAAAAATCAAATATTTAAATCTTTCCCTTTGTGAGAAGATATAAATCTTAAATATGTACCATAAATAGTCTCAATGACTATATAGGATAAAAGTCAGATTAAGATGCTTATCAAAGTCTCTCATATCTTAGCAGATAAAACCTGTGTTCAGTTTTGAATGGTCTGTCTATGTAGAGCCAACATGTTAATTGTTAAACGCATCAAACCGAAAACCTGGTACATATTTATTGTTATGATTCCCAGCAGCAACAACAGTGAGTATATTTTCTCAAATAATTCGAATTTTTAAAATTTTAAGATAAGTGTGCAGACCTGTTTATCCTCTCTAAGGACGAGAGGCCTCCCAGGGGAAAGCAAATCCCTGACGGTTTCATTGTAAACCTCGAGATAAGAAAGCTGAACCACATGGTTTCCATCACAACTTCTATGCCTGATTTTGCTGAAAAGATCCTTAATTGCCAAAACCATCACCCCAGGATTCTCAACTGTACCAAGCATTGTGTAAGTTTTTCCAGCTCCTGTGGCACCATAACAGAAAACTGACCCATTCCTTCCTTGCAGAACTGCTTCCACAAGCTCTGAGGTTCTGAAAATTGAAATCAAAAAAGGCATGGAAAGGTTTGTATAGGCAGCCTTAAGTAACAATGTTTTGCATTATATAGTGTCGAGGTTCTGGAAATTCTGTCGTATTTTATGTAGCATGATGTTTATGATAAAATATCAGATTTTTGAAGTTGAAATTAAGAACTCACGTAGTGGAATAGACCTCCTGCTGAGTCGCCGAATCTGGAAATGAAGCATCGAAGGTAAAATGCCTTCCTCGAAGCCTGTTCAGCCTTAGATAATCGTTCTCGTTGGCAAATTCCGTCAGATAAACATCTCGTCTATTCACAACTCTGACACAGCTCCGAGAACCCGCTTCTTTCTCCTTCTTGGACATTGGCCTAAGCCTCACAAAGACAAGAATCCTACTCCCAATTTTGCTAGTCTTCTCCGAATTGCCTTCGATTTTCTCTGATTCTTGCGCATTCTGACTTCCTGCGTCTCCTTTTACCTCTGAATGCGGAACTGTAGTCCCCATTGAAAGCTTACGAGCTACCGTGGTTGAACCCGTAGCCTTTCTTGGACAGGAAAATCCAACAATTCGATCAGTCCCTGCTACTAAATTTTCCTTGGCATCTTCCATAGGCGGTTGAGGTAACACAAATGTTCTTGTAATGGTGGAATTGGGCATTGTGTTCTCTCGCATCAGATTCTCTGCCTTTGATTCCTTCTCGTGTTTTTTAGAATAGCCGCCATGAAGCTCAAAGCTCGGGTGTGAAGCCAACCTTGAATCTTCAGATCTCCAAGACGAATTCTTGAGAGCTGCAGAGGCCAGCTTCTGCTGCTCGTATAAGAGAGTAAGTGCTTTCATCTTCTCCTTCAGCCCATGGTGTGGGTTTCTCAGAGGAGCAGACGCATGGGTATCTTCTTGATCTACATTGGTTCTAAATCTATGTTCCGGGTTTGCCTCATTTTGTACCGGGCTCGTGATCTGAGATCGAGTTGAAACAGGCATTCTAAGTTTTCTTACTTTCTAGACATGCTCAGAAAAATTTTTAGTTGACCCAGCTGCAGGCGCTGCACGATAATCCAAAAACTTCCAAACTTTCCCAGGAAAACCCCAAAATCTCACTGTGGACTCAAATGGAACCTCCCTTCAGTGTCTATCAAAGTGAACAGCGATCCAACCAAGGACGAAGCTGAACAAAGAGCAGAGTCTGGTTGTGTGTGATTGGGAAATCAAACTGCTTGAATCCCAGTTCGTTAGTTCAGGAGGGAATCCACGATCAAAGCGAAGCGGGGAAACCCAGATTTTGCAGGGGCATAAATTTTAAATAAATTTTAAAAGAGAGATTTGAAGTATTCGTATGTAACGGTAAAAATGTCAGCTCCCAAACGGTCTGCTGTTAGAATTGTGGGGCCCAATTGGAAATTTCTAATGCACGAGAATTTCCCTTTTTCTGTTTGTGTATCATTTTTTATTAATTAATCTTCAATTAATTAATTAATTAACTCAGGCTCTCAAGGAGAAAAGGTAATAATGTTGTGTATCTCATGTGCATGATATAGCATGATATCGAGCTGACGTGTAAGCATGGCATCAAATCTTATGGCCAAGACGGACGACTGGTAATGAATGATGATGACAAACAATATTTTGCTTCCACCAAATGCGTGAACTCTTTAACTTTGCCCTGAAAAGAAGGAAACTGTTTAAACTATCATAGTACTTTTTTATCCTTAACACTTTACCTGATTTAGTTATAAAAATGTCTGTTTTGACTTTGAAGCTAAACAAATACACGTGACTATCATCATTAATAAGCATCAAACCAAGCAAACACTACTAAATCTCAGCCTTTTTTCAATGAATTTCTTACCATTTATTTTAATTGGACCTTACCAAATATTACATTACACATCCTAAGTTCCTAACACGTGAATACTGACAAAATTGGAAAATCCATAACTAAAAATCGCATAAAAGTAAATAAGTCGTACAATTATTAATTTCTTTTTTCCGAAATGTTTATTACATTCTTTTTTTAAAAAATAAAATAAAAATAAAACATACTAGCTTTTGCGACGGGCCATATTGATCCACTAAAAAAAGGGTGAAGTGGATTTCCAGTACTTGGTTATTTGGAGGGCCCTAATTACTGTGCCTTTGCGGCCTTTTCTGTTTCTATTACGTTTGGGCTTTTTCTTTTCTTTTTTTATATAAAAATTATCCAATATCTTATCTAATACCTTTTTTTTTATATGTTATATAATATCATATTTTTGAATTACAGTCAAGTTTTTCTTATTTAAGAGAAGGAAAGATTTTCTTATTAAATCTTAATACAATTACATTCTTATATTTCAACTTTACATTTTCTAATTTTTTAATTAAGTTAAAGTTAATTTGCACTTCTTTTTTTTTTTATAATAAAGTTAATTGGCACTTTTAGTTATTCTTTTGAGTTTTTAAACATATGTGAAATGTTATGTATGTTTAAATTGGATTATTCAATGTTTTTATTATATAGACATAATTACTTATGAGGTTGAATTAATTAGTAAAAATCAAAATATTTTTCTTCGTAAGCTTAAGTTTTAATGCGATTGCTAGTTTCTTCATAAGACTTTGTATCGTGCATGTTAACTTCTTCTCATTCTAAACATTAGATTTTTTTTTAAACAAAAAAAATAAAATATAGATAACCAAAATTTGTAAGTAGGGACACGTGAATATGAGAATTTAAACTTGAAACATCAACTATTTTTAAATCAATTGTAAAAATACATGTATAATTACTAGGTAATTGATTATAGAATAATTAATGTTTAAAACTCCTATAAAAAAAATTAAATTTTAAAACAAAGTGTCATGAGAATGACGGAAAATTTATTATTTATCTTAAAATTGACACTCATAATTCTCCATGCAAACAATATTATCTTGCCAAAAAATTATCAAATGTTTTTACTTTTAAGGATATTATTCATGAGTAGTGTCTGAACGTATTGTAATACGACAATAATGCACTCAAATGCAATGTATGTTATGATTTGGTTATGATTTAGTCGAGAATTTTGATTAATACATATTATGAAGGAATTTGATGGATAGTTAATAGTAGATCAAGAGAGACAAGCTGAAAAGATAAAATAAGAAATAATACTTGGCAAAAAAAAAGGAGAAAAGTGCTGTTCTTAGTAAGGTGAATAGTGAGTAAAGACGGGGAGTTGATTTTCACACCACCCTAAATTAATACTCACACCATCTCTTAGCTTTCGGAAATAAGTTTCCGGAAGTTCGAAGGGTGGTGCAAAAATTAATCCCATTAAAGACTCGGAGACCCATTTTTGCCAAATGGCCCTCCCAAATAAGCGGACCGTGTTCTCAAATCACCCTATTTAATTTAAGTGGGCCGAGTTATTTAACTATTTTTTTTTTCTGGACTCTCCATGAATAGATTGCAAAAAAGGGTTAAAAAAAAACTACACCCATAAAAAGCAGAAATCCTGCACAACTAGGGTTTAACGTAAACCTAAAAACGCAGGACGGGGGGAGCAGAGTCGTAGAAGAAACTAGAAAGTCCTACAACAGAACAGTAAGTCCAAACATCGGAGCTCTAGAAGCAGTAGCTATGGTCGAACCAGAAGAAAATCATCAAATCTCGCCTGAGGGCGAAACCGAGAATAAGAAGCGCAAAAGAAAGAGAGTACGAAAAACTGCAACTGCCGAGCAATCTGAGCCCCATGAGGCTGACGAGCGTGCAGTAGAAGAAAATGGTGAAGCAGAAGAGAATGGTCATTCGGAAGGAGAACGTATGGAGGAAAATAAAAAGGATCAGAAGAAGAAGAAGAAGAAGCATAAGAAGGTGAAGAGTGGGGAAAGTGGGGAAGGAGAAAGTAAAGTGGAAAGGGGCAGTGATGACGATGATGAGAACCAAGAGGAGGAGGAGGAACAGCGAAAGGTGAAGAAGGGGGAGTCTGGAATTATGAGCTCTGTTTCATTTGCTTCTGAAGAACTGAAATTGTCCGAGCCTACTTTAAGGGCTATTAAAGAGATGGGATTCCAGCACATGACTCAGGTGATTTTTTTTAATATTTAAATGATATTTTTGAGTTCCTCAAGTTTTTTTTGCATAATAAAGCTGCGAATGAAACTGTTTGAATTTAAGTTCTCACACTTTAGAAGTGATAATTAGGTGGCAAGGTTTTGAAGGTCTCACTTATTCATGACTCATTATTTGAAGTCCATTGATAATTCCTTAGTCTCATTCGTTTCAAACATAATCCACGTGCTAAAAGATGAAGTTGAGCTTCTTTTATGATTGAAAGAGAGTTGACGACAACAGGATGACTGGCAGCCAGCTATCAGTTTTTATATGGTACACCGAAAGCTAATGATAGGTTTTCCGTCTTTAAAATATATGTTCAGGAAGGAGCCTTAGGAGAGTGGTTCTTACAGGAACTATGTGCTGGGGAACTTGGATATAACAGACAAAATGGAGGATAGATGTGTTCAGTGAATTGAAATCAACGTTTTCCTGTTGCCTTTGATGTCAATTGAAATGGGATAGGAGCTCCAACTTGGGCATTGCGTTTTTTTTTTTTTTCTTTGAATGTAAAAGCGTGTTTATTTTATAAAATATTAATTAAATTAGCCTTTTCCCCATATGATAAACATAGGTGGTATTTCTCAACTTTCAACCATGTAATGTGTATTCTTTGAAGAAGGGATTTTATTCGTGGATAACTACTGAATGCATGAATATTTGATGGATGCAATAAGTAAAAGTGGACGTGGTGTATTTCTTACATATTTTTTTGAGATAATGCTTTTCCTTCTCTGAAGAGGCAAGGCATTGCATACTTTAGCTGTAGATTTGTGTGGCATGATTATTGATACACCTTGGAATTGACCTCGTATGGAAAAATGCAGATTCAAGCGAGAGCAATCCCACCACTTCTAATGGGAAAAGATGTTCTCGGTGCTGCAAGGACAGGTTCTGGAAAAACACTGGCTTTTCTAATTCCAGCTGTTGAGCTGTTATACCACATTCAATTTACTCCCCGCAATGGAGCAGGTGTCATTGTCATATGCCCTACTAGGGAGCTTGCAATACAGGTATAAAAGGTTCCTGATAGTTTCTCTTGGCTGACACGTATTTTATGACTCTATATATGTCTTGGTATGCTGTAGTAGCAGTATAAGAATGGCTTCTCAACTGGGATGCCCACACGATAACTTTTGTGCTTATTAATCTAATTTCCTTGGATTACCTCACTTTTTGCATTTCCCCTTTTCTCTCTCATGGTATATGGTGTTGTTTTAGTTGTATACTTTCCAACTTAGTTCTCCTTGTGAACTAATTTTCCTTTTGCATTAGACACATGCTGTGGCAAAAGACCTGCTCAAGTACCACTCACAAACTCTTGCATTGGTTATTGGAGGTTCAGCTAGAAGAGGAGAAGCTGAACGAATTGTTAAAGGGGTAAATCTTTTAGTAGCAACTCCTGGTCGTCTTCTTGATCATCTCCAAAATACTAAGGGATTTATATATAAAAACTTAAAGGTAAGTTATGGAATTCTTTTCTAGATTGTTTTGTGTTATTCTTCATTATAATATGTACTTATTTCATTACTGATACTAATGGGCAGTCTAATCTTGTGTTACATCTTTAATCTTTTATATATATGTATATTTTTTCGAGTGTTCAGTGTCTGATGTAATCCTTGCAGTTATGATATGTTTATTTATTATCTTCACCGCTTGACTATAAAATCATCCATTTATTTCAAGTTCTTGCCTTACGTGATTTTAAGCTGTTAGTTGAAGTATTTTTGTACTTTGGTGTTAGGATAGCTGATCTGTCAGCATATCTTTCATAATTTTTCATAGTCTGTCTGTTGCTGCTTGTCTCAACTACTGGCTTTGTTGCTCTAATATTGAAAGAAAGGAAGGGAGGAGGTGCTCATAGCATGAATCATTATTCAGTACTGAAATATCATATTTGTTCTAGTGTAAGAGGCTTGTGTCTTCATAGTGCATGTGCAAGGGCGGGGATTTAGAAGCACACATGCATGTATAGTGTAGACTCTGTCCCTTTTCTTCCTGTGGAGTCTGAAATTCTGCTTGATTTTGCAGTGCCTCATGATTGATGAAGCTGACAGGATATTGGAAGCAAACTTTGAGGAGGAAATGAAACAGATTATTAAGATCTTACCAAAGGTAAATATATGTGTTCCTTTTCTTCCTCCAGGCTGCGCTATTACACCAATATGGCTGGGATTATTGAACTGGAGAAAACCAAATTAAAAGCACTTCTGTGGTTATAAGTATATTCATGTTATGGAAAAGGGAAGTTTAGTATTTTCCATTTCACTTCCAGAATTTTCTTGCAGTAAACTGCTGAAATATTCCCAACAATACTGGTGCATTTGTTTAATCTGACTTTGTTTCGGAGAAAGAATCTCTAGTTGTTTTTGATAGTTATATTGTGATTTGCAAAAATTCTAAGTTCTTGTTTGGCAGAATCAATACTAAATTGATTCTGTGGCTTCAAATCAGTAAACCAAACAAACTATAAATATGCTTGACCATTTTAACCATTTCTCTTTTTTTTGGAACCAAACTGGTGGCCAGGAATATTTGGTTCTGATGCTTGACATATTATCCATTCACACTTATTAAATATCTCCAGAAGCTTTACTTTTGGCGTGTGGTTTTACCTAATGTCACTGTGCTAATTAATTTACTTCTGATTTCACAGAATAGGCAAACGGCTTTATTTTCAGCTACGCAAACAAAGAAGGTCTGCTCGTCTCTTTCTATCCTCATCATGCTCGTCCCCACTCTTTAATTTTCATTCATTTTTAACATGAACATGTTATTTCTGCCTTCTAGCAGAAGTGATACATGATGGTACCCTCTATATCTGAAAGCGAATATTAGGGGATTGCCTGCACATTTAGTTTTTAATTAAGTTCTTAATAATTCCCCTCCTCTCAAATTACAGGTTGAGGATCTTGCCCGCTTGTCATTTCAGACAAAACCTGTATATATTGGCGTGGATGATGACAGAACCAAGGTGACTTCTCCCCCACTTTTATTATTATCTTTTAAGTTTGTTCTTTGACGATATCTTTGTACCTGACAAGATCCTCATTGATGTAGGTTACAAATGAAGGATTGCAGCAAGGCTATGTTGTTGTTCCCAGTGACAAGAGATTTGTTGTTCTCTATTCTTTCTTGAAGAGATTTCACTCAAAAAAAGTGATGGTCTTTTTCTCTTCATGCAACTCTGTAAAATTCCATGCAGAAATTCTCAATTACATACAGGTGAAATGTTTTGATATTCATGGAAAACAAAAGCAACAGAGACGGACAAATACTTTCTTCGAATTCTGCAAAGCAGAAAAAGGAATCCTGCTCTGTACTGATGTTGCTGCTCGTGGGCTTGATATTCCTGCTGTGGTATTTTCATTTTTCTTACTAGATCATCTAAATATCTCTAAATAGCACATATGGTTCAAATGTGTAAAACTTTTTTTTAGCTTTTTCCCAAATCTTAGGGTTAGTATATAATCAATTAATCTATCAACTGCTTGTTACTTTACTTGTGCCCCCTTGATGCTGTTCATCTGTTAACACAAAGGTGGGCAACTTAGAGTTGGCACAAATTGACATTGTTACCAATCGGAATCCTGCATTTAAACTTTAGACCAGATGTAATATGTTTTGTGTAGTTTATTTCGTAGAGCAATGGTGAACTCTTTTTTACTTGAGCCCTGTATTTATGCAGCAGTTATTTTCTGTCAATTAGAATATATTAACAGTCTTTTGGAACATTTATCATTTTGTTCTTTCCTGGCTTGTAGGATTGGATCGTGCAGTATGATCCCCCTGATGACCCCAAGGTGTTTACTGCCCTTCATTTGTTCTTGCTATTCATTTTCCTAGTTTCTTGGTCGTAGACTTCCATGCAAATTATAACATTTTTCATATACTGCTTCCAGGAATATATACATAGGGTTGGTAGAACAGCTCGTGGAGAAGGTGGAAGGGGAAATGCTTTGCTTTTCCTGATTCCTGAAGAATTGCAATTTCTTCGCTATCTGAAGGTCAGTTTTCCTCTTATACCAGATAGTTGAACTGGAAGTTTCTAATAAATGCATTTGCTTTATCAAGGAAGTATGTTTCTGGAATAAATTACTTACGGAATCCTTAAGTGAGTCTTTTTGCATGATTACAAGACAAGGTCCAGAAACGGTAGTTGCTAGTTTCTTCTGGCCCCTACTGTTTTGAGCTCTTTCTGAATAATGAAATTTCTTATTCATTCTTAATTTTAGGCTGCAAAGGTTCCTGTGAAAGAGTACGCATATGATGAAAAGAAGCTGGCAAATGTGAAGTCTCAGCTGGTACATTCTGTCCCTCATGTTTTGATTAAAATTCAAATATTATTTTATGGTAATTGCTAAACAACTGCCGTTGGTATTCACACTATCTGAATATTGCAGGAGAAGTTGGTGGGAAACAATTACAATTTGAACCAGTCGGCTAAAGAAGCTTACAGATCATATATACTTGCTTATAATTCACACTCTATGAAGGATATATTTAATGTTCACCACCTTGATTTACAGGTATAGTTTTCGCCCTACATTTTATATTACCATTATTTTCATGATTTCTAGAAGTACAAGGAAGCTGTGACTATTAAATAAGAACCTCTCCATCCAGTTCTGGAATTAATTCTACTTGTAATGTGACATCAAATACCATACCACTTGGTGGAATGGTCTGTCATATGGAGTACAGATGATAATTACCTGTTGCTGGACTTGTGCAGGCTGTTGCTGCTTCATTCTGTTTTTCAAACCCACCAAAGGTGAATATAAACATAAACAGCACTGCTTCAAAGATTAGGAAGAAAATGCGTAAAATTGAGGGAAAAAGACATGGATTTAGCGAGAGCAATCCTTATGGAAAGCCAAGTGAGGATGATAAGCGGCAATTTGTGAGGCATTAGCAGGAGACGAGTCATTGCCTTGGGCAGTGGATGTAGTCGCCACGTGGTCCCTTTCTCCACACCCACAGTTTTGTTAGGACGTCAATTTATATAGAGGGACTTTGTGACATCTCATATAACCTTTAATTGTTCAAGTGGTTTTCAGAAATCTTTTCTTCTATTGGAAATTATTGGTTTACACATTCTTAAATTGTAATCGAGTATGTAGCAAATAAAAAAGAAGAAGAGAATTTAGTTGACATTACTGATATTTGTTTCTATCCTATATTTGCACGAAGGCCTCAGCAATAACCTGAGCCTTATACAGGGTGACACAGAATCCTCGTCGGCTGGCAATCGGTGAGCCGGTAAAGCTTGCTGGATATGGGACCATCCTGTCTTTTCCTTCCCCTCCCCTTTCATATCTGCCTCCAGCTTATAAGCTGGTGGAGCTGTCTAGGGTACATTAAGTCGTCAGGAATGATTAAATGGAAAAAGAGGAAAAAACAATGTGATACAACCTATGTTTTTGGGGAGCACCGTGTTTGATCACCACCTTTAATATCTTTTAAGAGAATGGAATCTTCTGAACATGCAAGAATTTTTCTTGACGGAAAACATGATAGTATTTTTGAGTTCTCATTTTTTGCCTTGTGTCTCTTTGCAACCTGGATAATTCAGTTTAAAATTATAGACGTAGTTACTTGTTTCAATCATACTACCTTAGCAGACACGGCATGTTTTTTGCCATTAAAAGGTTTTAGCAGTTAAAGACGGGGAACTTAATCATCAATTCCCACAAATGCAAATTACGACAAGAATAGACAATACCAAGTCGAGAACGAAACAATGTCATGATAACAAGTAATGAAGCATCCCCTAACCTAAAACAAGCAAAGACCTAAAACCCTAACCGCACAAACAACCTCAGTACACCACATCAAAATCAAGCAAACGCCAGACTAAGGAATAACAGAACGAAAAGTGCCATTGTCGTTTTAATGCTGGGAATCGAATCAGCAGCTCCACCCTTAACATGTGCTTTAGTAGCATTTTCATTTTCTTTAGCAGGTTGGGGCGAGTGTGCTGGCTCCAATTCCAAAACCTTGATGATCATCTTCTGTCCTCTGGCACAGTGACCATCGACCCCACTAATGAAATAGAACAAACCGGGTCGGTCAAATTTGAAGACGGTGTCACCGTTGTTGGAGAAGAAGATGGGACGAGTTGATCCGCATTTTTCATACTCCTCCTCAGTCACCACCATAACCGAATCTTTCTCATACTTGAAACCTAAATCCAAAACCACATTAAAAAATGAAAAATCACATTAAGATCAAATTTTGAACATTATCATCAACTTTGTCCATCATAACAAGGAGTGGGTACTTACGAACAGTATCATCAACTTTGAACCTGTTTTTGGATGCCCACTGGTTGTACATTTGATCATTGCTCTTTTCCTTAGGAACAGCCCAGCCATCTTTGTCACCAACTTCAAACTCCGTACAAGTGACAAGGAATATGTTGGAGCAAGTGAAGAGAATGAAACAAAGACACAATGAGTTGGAGGTTTTGAAGGGAACTGCCATTTTTGGACTTTCGGGGAGCTCTAGAACTAGAAGTGAGAGTGTGTGTTCTTTCCACTAAGAAGAGGAAATAAGCGTTTGAGTTGGACTTACAAGAGAGTTAAAGTTGAAAATTTGAAGTTTGTTAACGATGAATGAGGTGAGGATTCTCAGGAGTAAGATGTGGAGAACGTGGGTTGTGTTCTGTTGGAGTATAAAATTAGTTGAAAGTTTTGGTTAATTAGTTGATTGAATTAAAGTTATCTAATAAAATTAATTAAATTATGTTAAATAAATTAAAATACATATAATATTATATTAATATAATAATTAAAATTAAATATATTTATTTATTTATATTTATTTATTATTAATTAATTAAATTATAAGTTGTATTTTTATTTATTTATTATTAATCAATTAATTAAATAGAACAAGAGAAGAAAGAAAAAAGAGAAGAGAAAAAAGTCATCAAGAGAGGAAAATGAGTAGAGTTAATTACGAGGGTAAATGTTGTTATTGCTAAAAAAAAAAAGTTTAAGAGTAAAAATTAAATTAAATTATTAGTGATTAATTTTCAAAAAATAAACTTTGCTCTAAATAACTTTTTTATAGTTAATTTTTAAAAATTAAATTTTTTATTTTTTAATTTATAAATAGCTTTATTAATTTATTAACAAAAATTAATAATTTATAATATTAGATAAGCTATAATTTAGCTTTCTTATATACTCTCAAAAGATATAGAAAAGGGTCTATTACTTGGCATTGCCATAACTGCTTTTCAAAACAGAGGCTGTTTTGAGTGAAATATATAGCTATTAAATGATTATATGAGGTTTCTTTTTCTACGCCAGTAAATTCAAGATTATCAGAAGAACTATGTCCATCATTTCAAATATCTATGTACTAAGAACTTAATATACCAACAATTTCTTCGTTAATATTGAACATAGAAAACTTATTCAGGTTTAAATTTCTATAGAAATGGTTTCAAATATTAAGTATACGAGATCAAATTAATGTAAGTTGTATAATATTAACTGATTTAGTTTAAGTTAAGTAACTTATAAAAATAATATTTTTTTTAAAAAAATAAGACTCAAATTTGAGATATTTAATTAAAATAAAATAATCATATTAGTAGATTTAATGTATATATGGTTGAAACTCCTTTTATGTTATTTCCATTCTAGAAGTGAAGCGGAATATCCAATTGTTGATGGCGATGCCGTTTTGATCGTTATTGCTAGCATCAAATATCAACAGCTTATAGCAAACCCTAATGAAGCTGGAATCTGACCAATATAATGGTCTCCTACAAGGACTAGTTGCCTCAGTTTGAACGAGTTAACAATAAAAGCTTGTCGATTAACTAATTAAGGTTTTAAATTTGGCAAGTAGTCTATAGCATTATTACAGTCCTATACTAAATTTTGTTATAAATTGGCCTTGAAGTGATTTCTTTTTTTTTTTTTTAAGAAAGAAAAAAAAACACTGTAATTTTATCTATTTAATGAATGTAATTCTTAAAATATAACGTCTATTAAATTAGCAATGTAACATATATTTTTAAAAATTTAAAGAAAATTATAATATTTATGGAAGATTTTAGTTGAACTCAACATGGGTAAATAAATGTATATTTTTAAGTTGAACTTAACAAAACTCTACAAATAAAAAAAGACCCCCTTCTGCTATATGGGTCCATAGCTCAGTGGTAGAGCATTTGACTGCAGATCAAGAGGTCACCGGTTCGAACCCGGTTGGGCCCTTTAAAATTAAAACTGTTTTAATTTTAATTTGTTTCCGAAAAAAGAAAAAACCTCCTCTGTTAGATGAATGGGCCTTTAGTTTTTAACAGAGTCAGAATTGGGCCAGGGAATGACGGATATGCACCGAGTAACCTCCCCGCCCGAGTCCCGACTCCGCCCCGAGCAAAACGAAGGCATTGATGCGCAGAGTTGATGCAAAATAAAATGCGAGCAGGTCTCTCTACTCAGTTCCTTTTGCTTTTATTCAAACTCTGAAATCTATTCCTAAGTTCGTTGAACAGAATATGGCGGAAGATGCTGAGAAAAGGTTCCATTCGATCATTGACAAGCTCTTTCATGTTCCCAAATCAGTACCGTATTCTTCCAGGTTCTCTCTATCATCTTTCCTTTCCTTTTTCTTGTTCTCATCCCGCATCCCGCTAAATTCTGCTCAACGTTTTCATTGTCGTTTTCCGTTTGGCAACTATGAAAATAGTAGAATGTTGTAATAGAAAATTTTTATTCTTCCATCTATGTTTTTTTACCCTTTCATGTATGTATCTGGAGAAGAGTGAAACACGAGTTGGTTGAAACAAATATCCGTAGCTATTTGATCGAGAGTTTTTTTTTTTTTTGCTTTTGTTCTGCGGTATCCGTTGTATTCTCAACATTTTCTGTTTGCAGTTCATCTCGAGTACAAGTATCTGGAGGTAGAAAACGTCCGTACACAGTTGCATTAGGGGTAACAGAATCAAATTTGGGAGGTGATGTTTCCGGGGGACAGCAGCCCTCATCAACTTCAGCTGGGTCACCGCAGGGACCACTCTGCAGACCGTGGGATCGTGGTGACTTCATGAGAAGATTAGCAACATTCAAATCTATGTCGTGGTTTGCTAAACCCAAGGTTGGTTCTAACTATACATGTTGACATAGTCTTGTTTTCCTTCTCTCCATCCCCTATATTGTTTTTCACCCTTTTACGCAATCAATTCCCTGATTCTTTTCTCGTAAGATCCTACACGTAATCTATACCTGCATTTTATTGTCAGAGTTGTGTTTCAGTTCTTTTACTGTAATTCGTGTTTTCTATGATTTCTTGAGCTATTTAGAAATGACAGACTATTTGTATGATGGTATGGCTCTCAAATTATTCATTAACAATCAATACTGAAATAACATGGGAGCTGATTCTTGTTTGAATGGGATATAAATATACCTCATGTTGTTTAATTTGATGGCAAGTCCTTCTCACGAGAAAAAGGAGGCTGGCGAGATCACGAACTTTAAAAGTTCTGAGGACATGCTTCATGTGTTTGGTGAAGCTTTAATGTGCCCTCAAAGTGTGCAGCACAATGTTTCAATTAACTCTTGAGGTTTTGGCAGAAGGAAGAAAGGCAAAGCCTTATGGTGACCCATTTTTGTATTTTTGAAGTTTATCTGTGCATTAAGGAGGATCCCATATCCTCCTCTCTCTTTGTATCCCTTCTTTCTCTATATTAGAATCTCTTCTTTAATCCCCACCCTGCCAACCCCCACAAAAGAGGAAAAAAATTGTGTTTGATTTTGACTTCTGAATTTTACAGGTTGTGAATGCAGTAAATTGTGCTAGAAGAGGTTGGATTAATGTGGATGTGGATACCATAGCCTGTGAAGAATGTGGGACTCGTCTCCTTTTCTCTACGCCAGCATCTTGGAATCAGCAGCAAGGCATGCCATTGTTCTTAATTCTCTATATTTAATAATTTTACTTCAATCCTTGACTCTGCTGATTCCCTTACTTGAATCCATTTTACTCAGTGGAGAAGGCAGCCTTGGTCCTTAGCTTGAAGCTTGATAATGGACATAAATTACTTTGTCCATGGATCAACAATGCCTGTGATGAAACAGTGGCACAATTTCCTCCTACATCTCCTCCAGTCTTAATTGCTGATTTTAAAAGACGTTGTTCTGCTCTCTTGCAACTGTCAGCTCTTCCTAGAATTTTATCTTCAGCAATAGAATGCATGAAAAGCTCAATGCTGGAAGAATTTCTTAGAGAATCTTCCATGCTGGAGTGTGGAAATGGATCTGCCAACAATTTTGAGACCGTAAGCATCAGCAATCAACATGAAACCAAATTGTATTATCAGGTTGAACGTGTGTTCTCAAGTCCTTGAAAAATTAATAATTTTCATTTTGTATGGCCAAAATTTCCTTCTCTCATTGACACATGATCACATTCTCATACTTCCATACAAATAAAACGATTCCCTGTATCTGATAATTTTTCTATCCTACCTCTTCTCTTTTTAATTATAAGCTTATAGCATTTTACTAGGACACAAAAAGTAATTTCCATGATCTCATTTATTCTGATGACTGATCCTCTTTAAATGATGGATGACTGTATTTTGAAAATTTTGCAGGCTCTAAAGCTTATAAGTTTATGCGGTTGGAAACCTCGTCCACGTCCTTACCTTGTTGATTGCAAGGATGGATCAGATCAGTCTGTTAAAAGCACAAGTATTCTAGATCCATCTCGAGTAGTTACTGATATAAAGAATAATAGCTCCATTGTCCCCTCTTCTAGTACAGATGAAGATCTGAAAACAGATGAAAAGTATGAGGATTCTAGTGGAGAACAAATCGATCCCAACTCTGTAGTTTTAGATTGTAGTCTATGTGGAGCTGTTGTTGGGTTATGGGCATTCTGTATGATTCCTCGGCCTGTTGAGTTATTAAGATTAGTTGGGCATACAGAAGTGAATGGTGAAAATGATTCTGGGATCCACAGCTCATTTGATAAATGTGATCATGAAAGTAGGCAAGGTGTGACCAATAACGTGTTGGATGTTGCAACTTCATCGAAGAATGAATCTTCTAGTCTGAAAATGACAATTGCAGGGGGTCCTCCGCCAACAAAGCAAAATTTTAAAGCAACAATATCTTTACCCGTTATCGGTCAGAACTTGAGGGCCAGGATTTCTTATGACTCTGATTTTAGAGATCGTGTTATCAATGGAGATGGTGTTCAGACTATTGGACGAATTGTTCCTACGACCTCTGCTTTAGTTGTAGATGATGTTATAAAGAGCATGAAGAGTGCAGGACAGCCTTCAAGTCGTGAGATGCTTATACATACAGAGGCTGATGATGAAAACAGTGCAGCTCTAGGAGACCCTAGTAGTTCTCAGGTTAGAGATTCATCAATTGTAAATTTTAGAATTGTTATAAAATAGAATAAGAAAATTGGCTCACTATCTATAGGAGTAAGACAATATATATATATATATATATATATATATTATTTTTTTTGGGGGGTATTTGTTAAATAGTCTTGCATCTAGTGTGGCATCTCATTTGAAACTCCAAATTGATTATGCTTTTGCCGTGCAGAAAAACATGACAGAAGATAAAGCACTTTCTGTTGCACAGAAGAATTTGAATGGACAAGTTAGTAGTCTTGAGAATTGTGGGGTCAAAGACACCGTAGAGAAACCTGTAAGTTTAGGTAAGTACTCTGTTAAGTGGTCCATTGATCGTATTATTAACCGTTGAATCGTGTTTGGAGTATGGTCTGTATGCTTCTTTTATATTATACCCCTCTTAGTTTTACTTGTTCAGTGCTGAAAACGACTTTTGTTAATGATCCGCGCATCTTCCTCACATTTCTTGACAAAAAATTCAAATTGACAAATATGTAAATTCTTCTATATTTTTGTGGATTTTGCAATGAGAGTTTTTTAATTCACTGGACATCATCAGTTAATTAATACGAGGAATGAAATGTTTTATACTCTTCGCGTTTCTTTCCAGGAAAGGATCTGAGACAGGTACTTCCTGACAAAGCAATGGAGTTTGATCCAAGCAGGCAACACAGACACTTCTGCCCCTGGATTGCATCACCAGATGACGGGGAACCTGGATGGCGACGAACATTATCTGCTCTATATAATCAGAAAAATAATTTGCACTCTTCACCAAATAGATCTCCTTCATCCATGTCAATTCTTAAGGTATTCTTAACGTTCTTGCAGATCACTTTTCAGTAATATTATTTATTGGTGTATTATATAGCTCAGTGATGTGGTGGATGGTAACGCAAGAGTGTCAAGAATCACTCTACCTTTATGTTTATTGGAACATAATGCAACTCATTCTTTGACAAACGCATGTTTTATTTTTTAACGGGAACAACAGCTGAATGTGAGGATTTAAAGTACCTGACAAGAACCCAGGTTGACCCGTTTGTCAGATACTGTGCGACATGTTTGCCAATATGTTCTGAAGTAACCTTGAATTTGTTTCTGTGTGTTTGTGGAATTGTTACTTGAAGCGGTTCAGTATCTTTCTTACCATCCTCGTGTATGCGCATGCAGGTGGATGACCCTATCGGTTCAGTTAGAAATCTTTTCATGTCTCCATCTACCAAGAGATTGAAGCCGACTCGCATTTCAGACCGAAGTACTGAGGGTGGGTAGCACGGCCTCTGCTATATGAGCAGATTTCCTCTTCATTAACACCCTCCACCAACAAACAAAAAATTCACAAAAAAACAAAACGAAAATGAAATTGTTGTATACATGGCATTTTTTCGTTGGCATGCTATCCCATTTAAAACCTCTGTAATTGTTATATTAATAGTTAAACGGGGCTATTTCCCCCTGAACCAAACAAATGAGAAAGAATTGTATCACATTCAGAATTGAGCTGCAATATCATTTTCCTTCATTTGTGGTTTGCAATACAAATGGCAAACGTTATACATGCTCAGAATGGAGTGGTTGATCAAAACGAAAAAGAAAGAAAAGGAGGATGGAGTGAATAGTACTGTTACTGAATTACACCGCAGTTTGTGACAATAACTTTTGAATAAGGGCGGTTGAAACCTCGTTCTGCTACTACAGCTCTCTTGTCTCCTATCAGCTTTGCGACCCTGCATATTCAGCCAGCCATAGACTAAAGTGGGTATATAGCAGGGTAGAAAATGGATGCTAACGTACCCCAACATATCGTTAAATCCTACTTACTTTTTATCATTGACTAAATGCAGAAATGGCAAAATTTTTAGCTGTATAACTCACCTAAAATAAGGAGAGCCTGTATTCTCTTGAACAGTTTTCACCTGACCAATCCTCTGCACAACATCCATCCCTCCTATTACTCTTCCAATTACTAGCGTTGACGCATCCAATTCTGGCGAATCCTTTGTGGTGATGACAAATTCTGTCCCATTGGGATCAGTTCCAATCTCTTCTTGATCAATCTCTAGCTTCCCTCTCTTTGCAACTAGTTTCAACTTAGGAGGTGGTTTTGTTGGATCTCTCACAATAATGCCTACGCTTCCAGCCACATTTTTGGTCCCAGGGCATTTCTCACTCGTTCTCTCCCACTCTTCGACAAGGCTATCTTTGACAAAATTGCCTCCTGCCCTCTGTGCAAGTTCAGCATCCACGCCATAGGATCTAATCCCACCGTGTTGAACGTAATTGGGCATGATTTTGACGAACTCTTTTCTTCTGTAGCTTATACCAGCAGCCCCACTCACAAGCTTAGTGAACCTGTCAACAGCTGCAGGAATATCATTTCTAAATAGCCCAATGGTAATGCGACCAGCAGGTTCACCGTCAATGGAAATGTCAAAGAATACTTGTTGGGTGGGTTTTCTTTCGCTGCAACCGACATTGGTAGTCGAATTCTCTTCTGGTTCATCACTTTTAGTAGTAACTGAAGTCTCTTCTGGTTGATCATTGTCGGTAGAAGTCAAATTCTCTTCGGATTGATCACTTTTAGCAGTAGCCGAAGTCTCTTCTGGCTGCACACTGTCGTTGGTAGTCAAATTCTCTTCGGATTGATCACTTTCAGCAGTAGCCAAAGTCTCTTCAGCTGGTTGATCACTGTTAGTGGAAGTCAAATTCTCTTCTGGTTGATCAATTTTGATTGAATCTGTGAGGTTTTCTCGTTCTTCCTCTGCTCTTGCTGTGGATGGATCCAATGCCTGTGCGCCCAGAAGAAGCAGCAGGCAAGAGTTGCTGTAAATTGCGAGCTCTCGACGAGAAAATCTGCATTGGCGCTTGAGGGTGGGATAAGAGGAAGAAATGGGTACTAATTGAAATGGTAAAGGAAACGGTGTCGTCTTTTGAGTTGGAGGATTGAATGGTTGAGGAGAAGCTCGAAATGGTTTCAGGCTTTGTAGCATTTCTGTGTTTTCAGGGATTGCGCCGGACCTTGATTGGGGGAATGCTTTCAGGGGTTACATCTACCCTTGGTCCTGGCCAACGAGAATGTGAGATTTAAGAGAGAAAGATAACAGCGATAAAGGGAGAGATACTGGGGAGATTTCGTGGATAAGAAAGATGGAAACTGGCTTATGTTCTATGGCAGCTATTTGCCTGCTGCATATCGGACTAGTACGTTATACTATGCAGAATTTTATATGGGTCCCTCTATTTATTTTTTATCTGATGATGGAGGAGTATAATATATTTGGCCACTTGCCTTTTCTACCTTCATCAGAAAAGAGAGACCTTAATATACTTGCATTTATTTTTTGCGGCAATCAAGTTAGGGAAAAAAATTTAAATATGTGCAAGATAAAAAAAAATAAAAATATATATAGAGACATTTTAGCAGTTAAATACTTGATATTCAATTAAGTACACATGCACTTACTAGGAAATAGGATTAACTGCACATACCCCTAGATGGAGTAGTTTTTTTTTCTTAACGCCGTTTGTTAACTGTTAATTTGGCTCAGGCGGGCTTTACGGTTGGATTAGTTAACTCCTAGGGTTTAAGCGCCAAACTCCAGGTCCATACAGCTATCGGTGACACACAGAAGCACGATGACCAAAAATCAGTTAACCTCAATTTTCCTTTTCCGGGAGATATCGAACTGCATCACCACCATGCTCTCGAGTAGACTCTGTCGCCCTCTGCTTTCCTCCCTCAAACCATGTCACCAGCTCTAGCATCTTTCTGTTCCAACCAACCTTCTTCCTATGAAGACTCTGAATCCAAATCTGACGAGTTCATAATTTCCTCGGACATAGGCTCAGCCCACCGACTCGGAGTCATTGTCTCCGAACTCTACCCAACACAGAATGATCTATGATTATCCCCTCGAGAATGGCCTAGGCATTGGCATTTATAGGGTGCATCTACTTGAACTAACTAACCATTTGAATTTGATTGTTCAATTCAGTAATTGTGGGGTTTGCTTACTTTTTGAGTTTCTGTAGGCTATATTGGTGGCACAAGTCGGCAGAGCCCGTTGCAGAAGAGGCTTAAAAGTGGGATGGTAGTGACTAACATGTTATTAGGAACTGGTGGGATTCGCAATAGTTCGAGGCCATCGGATAATGAGAACCCTAGAGAGTATGCCAACAGTTGTGCCGTTCAGTGGCATCGAGTTTCTGTTTATCGACAAGGATTGGGAAAACTTATTATGAAACATGTTGTCCCTGGGTGAGGTTTCCGTTTTATAACTGAATCTCTATTCTCTAGACCCACTAAATCGCACACATCGCATCGTTTCAACAAAAAATACAATTGATTTGTTTGCTATAGTTTGTGAATACTGTTGCCTGGAAGTATACACCGGAGGTGAAATTTGTCAATATGACCCTGGTCATTAGAAAGGAATAGAATGCCCCATATGATAAGAGTCTGGCATTTTACTAATTTGTCTTTTAGGCGGACCGACCTTAGAACCCTGTTCCATAAGCGGAACGCATTAGCTGTCCGCTCTCAGGTAACAAAATTTGCAAACCAGGGTTGATTTTTTATTTGGAGCTGGGGATGTAGGATCAGAGCTTTGATAATGTGCTAATTTTGCAATCTCCTGGGAAAATTGTTTTTGTTTTTTTGCCTTATGTATGTGCAAAGTGGTAGAAAGCCTGAGCTCTTAGTGCTTCTTTGAATTTATGAAGTTAAATTGTCTTGTTTATTTCTTACAAGCAAAAGTGCACAATTGTGATGTTGGTTAGGCATTAGGTAATGTTTATTATCTCCTGTTATAGCCCTCTGGAATTTATAAATATAGGTCATCCTTGATGTTGAATTTAACATGAATTTTAATTCGAGGGTTGATAAAAGTCTTTATTCTATGAATCTAATTCAGGCAGCATTGATAACTTATACTGGGTTTAATGCATACCCCAGCTCCCTTATCCTCCGCCAGCAAAAAAGGATGGAGTAGATTCCGATGATCAGGTGGTACTGGTGTAATATTATCTGTACCTTTTTAGGCCGACACTGTTGTTTTATTCAGTTATATAATATAACCTCCTTCATGTTTTTCCATCATTTCCGAAATGAATTTTCCTACCAATGATATCAGTGCCCCCTTCCTCCTTCGTGTTTTATGCCCTGTTTCCTCTTTGATATACTAATATATCCTATAGATCATGGGGAATTTCCTAGATTGATAGGAATGGGGTGGGTTACCTATTTTCATTATGGAAGAACTCATTTCAGCTCATGTTGGATGAACAAGGTCAACCAATTTGAATATACCATTCACCTTTTGCATATACTACTCTTTGAACCTTTTATATAAAGGCATTGCCTACTTGCCATCAGATTTAAGTTTCCTAATTTGTTCCAACTCAATGAGTATTTCCTTCTTCTTCTTCTTTTTTTTTTTTTTCCCTCCAGCAAATCTATTACTGTGTACTTACTAGCAATACCGGTGATAATGTATTTATATATTATTTATTATAGTTCACTCTTGTATGTGGAGGGAAATCTGGAGACAAGAGTTTTCTCTTATCCATTAAGTGGTATTGTTCGTCGAATTAGAGAAGTTAAAATTCATCAAAATGGTAACCGTTCATTCTCTGCTATTTTCCTATAGAACTGTTAAATTAATTGACACTGTTTAAGGTACCATCATGATGTCGTTGCTTTTAGAGTAAATACCTATTTTGGTCACTCACACTTGAAACTCTTATTAATTTGATCCCTCACACTTTAAATTTATCAATTTGGCCCCTTACATTTGAAACCCTAATCAATTTCGTTCCAAACATTTCAAATTTATCAATTTAGTTCTTCACACTTCAAGTTTCTTATCAATTTCGTCTTTTAAATTTATTAATATTTTTGAAGTGTGAGGGATTAAATTGATAAGTTTTACAAGTTTAAGGGACTAAATTGATTAGGGTTTTGAGTGTGAGGGACCAAATTGATAAACTTGAAGTATGAGGGATCAAATTGATAAACTTAAAAGTGTGAAGGACTAAATTAATAAAAATTTTAAATGTGAGAGACCAAAATAAGTATTTACTCTGCTTTCATCTGCAAATTTATGTCAGATTTAATTGCTTGTTTGCATTTGAGTTTCAAAAGTAAATCTATAGGTCTTGATGCACTTTAGTAATGGATTAAATACATTCATGTACACTTTACCCTAATTCACTAGGACACTGCTGATATAGCCTTTCTCCGTTCCTTTCTTTCTTTTCCTTCTGAGGTTCTGCCGTATTGTATGCTTCATAATCTTCAGTTCTTGGAGGGCCAGCATTATGTTATATGGTGCCTCAAGTCACTCAAATGTCTTAATGGGCTTTCCGACATCTGCCCCAAGAATAATTATCTTTGAATTATTTCTAGTGTTTCTTATCGTTTGAACTAGCCGATGGAAGCTGAATCCGTCCACCTATCTGGGATTCCTGTATTTATTCTCTGTTTCATTGCCCCCCTGTCTCTCTCACACACTCAGACACAAACACTGATTAGACTAGAGACTCTACATGAAGATGAGGATAAGTTATCAACCTTGAAACTGAAAAAGGAGGGGAAACAATGTACAAGAGCCCTCCTTTTCTCTTTATATTATCTAATAACGCAGTCCATCTATTTCAGTGTAATTGAAGTGAGGAATACCGATCTTTAAAGTTCTGGCCTTGTTTAAGTTGCTGTGTTTATGATCAAAGTAATGTGTGACATATTTCTTTTATTTATGTAAAAGATAATGTTTTAACATATAAATGATACTGCTCTGGAATATGATGTCTTTAACAATGTGTTTAATGAATTATGCTTTTTATGCGCTTTACAGGTCGCCTTGTATTCCTGGGTCAAGGTGATGACTCCCAGCAAGTAGAAAAAACGGAATTGAAAGCTGTTGGCTACTAGTCAACGTCAATGCCTTGAAGTTGGGGTAATGTGAGCATCGGTTGACTGCACAAAAAGCCAATTTCAATTTTGTATTTATGTTCTGATTTTTGGCTTTCAAATTTGGGATGGTCGCGATGGATGCGGAATCTGGGCAAATTAGATGAGAATTTCTGTGACGTGCTTACTCTTTTTATGGAATTCCAGGGAATACAACTCGCTGTCCTGGTGGATCTTATTAACATATTATTTATAATTTATAATACTGATTCTACAAAGTACATGGCCCAAGGCAAATTACATTTGTCTTTCTTCACAATGCATGTGTAGTCTACATAATCCAACCAGAGAAAAATGGCACTACCAATTCGTACGCATTTATTATGGTGCCAAAAGCATATGGTGTGATTATTTGTGAGGAAATATGAATTACTACAAGTACGAAGTTGGCTTTTTAGATTATATGATAATATTTTTCATTTCTTTTTATAATTTCTCTCAAGTACTTTCTTTAGTTTACACTTTCCACAGAATTAAAGATAATATGAGTAATTTTGGTGTCTCTGTTTTTCTATCATCTAATTAATATATCAGCTGCTTATAATCAGGCAGGGTTTTGGGGGATTTTTTTTTTCTTTTAAGAAAAAAAAGTTTATTATTATCACAGTATGTCTGACATAACAAAAATTATCATTAGGCCGACAGAGCGAACCAAAAGAAACCACTAAGCAAGTTTTATTGATTGTGCTTACATTGTTCAGGGCAAGTGACACCAAGACTAAGCTCCAAATCTTACTGCACATTCCGCGAAGTGCGAAAACGTAATACGACAACAAAACAAACATGTACGAATGGCTAATTGGCTATTACCATGATTTCATAGTCACGAACAATTTTTTAATTTGAGAAGATGAATATGACCATGACATGCAGCGTTTTCTAATGTCATACTTAAATTGGCAGTTTTGGCACATCCATCATCATCCCTTTATAGTTTATTTGCATGTTGAGCCCATACTTGATGTGACCTTCCAATTAAGGTTATAAAACACAATTATAACCAACCTAATTCCACTTTCTATTATAAGCTTGAATTGATACATGGGTTATTTTTTGTTTTAATCCCTATGCTGGGATCATTTTTCCTTTTTTGTTTACTAGGAACGTTGAAGTTGAACATAGACCTCTATTCTAGTTTGAACAACAGTGAATGTTGACATTGAAATAACAACATTTCCTTTTTCATAAATAAGCATATGCATCAACCAGCGTTCTGTATACGAAATGTTTAGCAATTTGTAAATATAATTATTAATTACCAAATTATGGCAACTACAATTCTCTTTACTTTCTTGAATTTATGGCACCAAAAGTGCCTAGAAGAGCAAAATGTCATATGGGGGGAGGTTAAGGCTCTATTAAGTCGCTGTCAATCAAATATTGAAGTAAATGCCAGAGTGGACACAGAAGCCGTCTTTATTCTAGAGAGAGACAGAAAACGCCTCTGGGTTCAATTCAATAAATCCCAGAGAGGGAGAGAGGAGGGGAGAAACGAAGAATGGATGTGAGAAAAATATTGGTGGTTGTGGAAGACGTGGATGCAGCAAGAACTGCTCTTGAATGGGCTCTTCACAATATCATTCGCATCGGCGACATAATAACTCTTCTTCATGTCTATCATTCCACAAGATCCAGAAGCAAAAAGAAAGCTCGTCTTCTTCGCCTTCAAGGATTCCAATTGGCCCTTTCCTTCCAACACATCTGCGATAACTTCCCCAACGTAAGCTCAATTTCCTAGTTTCTTTGATTGGTTCTAATTCTAATTCAGTTATCAAGATTGGTTTGTTCGTTAATTCAAATTAATGGGTATGTACCATAATGTTAGGATTGTGTTACAGACAAAGGTTGAGATCATTGTCACGGAAGGGGATCAAGAAGGAGGAAAAATTTCATCCATGGTTCGAGAGATTGGAGCTTCAATGCTTGTGGTTGGACTCCATGATCATAGTTTTCTTTACAAGTAAGTCCAAGATCAAATATTTCAAATTTTTTAGCTAACCCAATATCCCAAAAGGTATTTCAGAAGAAAAAATCCTAACAACTAGTGTAGAAACGATCCTCTTTAAATGCTAAACACATGGGTCCTCCTTATCATTGAAAGTTAGTTTATCTTTGTGGGTCAATTCAAAGTTCAAATCAGATTTCTCTATGGCAATAGTCATATTACCCTGTGCTTGATGATGAATGAGTACCTGAAATTGAGGGTCCTTTGGATTTTGTTTGGAAAAAGTGAGTCTCTAATTAAATGGTCAACTTCTATCTTTGAGTTTAGCTATTCCACTTTTTAATCTTCAACTCGGGAATCGGGATTAGTATTAGTCTTCTTTCCGTGTTTGCTTTTCTCTATAACAAGTTAGTGGGACCTGGATTTATCAATTGTCTCCGCTCTATTGTCCTCTGCTGCCTCAACATGTAAAGAAGCATATGTTAGTGTGCCTTAGCTTTTAGATGTGCCCTTCATAAGGGCGACAAATAAAGCCAAAAGTTTTTGGGCTCCACTTTAAAATTGGCTCTGCCTATTGGGATTCGGTTCAGAAATCTCTACACCAAGCACTATCCATTTACTACTAATACATGAAAACTTTTCAAGCTTGAAGTTCCAATGTTATCTGTAATTCTGTAACATGTGGGAAATATAAGATACAAGCAGAAGCAGAAACAGAACCAAAAGGGCCCAATAGATACGTGTTGTAAATAATCATTAACTGCATATTGTACACTGATAGTTGTGCAAACTCAAAACAGTGATTTTTCTATTCATTTGGAATAGGTTGGCGGTGGCGCACGACAACTTAGCCAGCTGCTTCAACTGCAGAGTGCTTGCCATCAAGCAGCCTCAAGGGTCACCGTTTAAGTCCATGCTTTCTGCAGAAGCAGTGCTAGACAGTTCAACCAACATGGACTTTTCACAGATTGATCTTTCCAGATTACAGTAAGTTTCCTAAAAATCATACATTGTTTACCTGCCCATCACCCAAAATGAGAAAAACAACAAATATTCATAATTCAACTGCATCCTTCTGTGAGCCAGCCCAGGGTTGATGACATTAATTAAGATGAAACTTGCACTCAAGTGTTTCTTTGTTCGTTTTCTGAAACTGGGCAAAATATTAGTTAGGGACATCAGGATACGTTACCAACAACCAGCTAAGTTTGCCTTGTTCAGCCTCAAATATTCAAGTTTTAGAAATGTAATGCAGAGTGCCTCAAACTCCTCCGCCGAAAATCCCATACAGAATCTGCCCCAGCCCATCTGCAATTATTTGGAGATTAAGGAAGTCAAGGAGAAGGAGAAGGTGAAGGTGAAGGTGAAGATCATGACATGAGAGCTACCCTTAATTGAGGCCCACTGATTTTTATTTTTTTTTCTAAAAGTATTGTTAAACATGGTCCATGGGGAAAAAAGAGTGCTACCCTCAAATGGTGCCTTTTATTTTGCTTTAAAATTTATGGTCATTTGCCACACATAGGAAAGAAGAGTGCTATTGGCATAGAATAGTTTGATTGTTTGCGTTTACATTTATTGAATATAGGGAAGAACTTGTGGTTACATTGCCTTGTAAAGATTTGAAGATTGATAAGATAACACTTACCTATCTATGTTTATCTCCTTCATCTTGCCCATGCTAGTTCACCCCTTAGAACAAACTTGTTATTCGTTATGCTGACATCTCGTCAAACAAGGTTGAGAACAAATGCACATATTCAGTAGATGTTATCTCTGTTAGTTAAGAAAAAAATTTCCCTTTTTTGTCTCTATTATTGTTAATTTTAAAAGGATTTTTACATTTTAAACTTGACAAAATAAACTCTCACATTTTAAGCTTAAAACAAAAGTAAATTTTTCGTACAAACAAAAAATACTTTAATATTATTCTTAGCTTGAAATGTGAGAATTTATTTTATTCAATTTAAAATGTTAAAGTTTTTTTTTTTTTAAATTAATGATAGTATGAAGAGACAAAAAGAAATTTTTTATGTTAGTTTACAATGTCTTGGACTTAATGTTTGGTTATATGTCATGAAATATGAACGTTTTTATATAATCTTGTTTTTCAATAAAAGCAAATTAGTTAAAGCAAATTTAGAAGCAAACTCAAATAAATTAGTGATGATTAGGACTACAAAAAATGTCTAAAATAACAACAAACAAAAGGTTGTAATACTGAACATGTAAATATATAGTTAATATACGAGCATTTTCTTTTAGACTATGATCATATTAGAAATCCCGAGGAAATAGCCTAATGATTAAATACCGTGTAAGTTTAGTATTTAAATTGGGAGTACAGAAGGAATGTAATTTTGATAGAACAAAAAGAAAAAAATGAATTATTATATTTTATCTCAATTTTCATTGTAACAGACAGATAGTAAATCAAAGAGAGGTTTGTCATCGTATTAATATTAATACCGGTAAATGGGTTTTCCTTTTAACACATAAAAGAGGGGAAGAGATATGGATGAGTGGGAAAATATTTAAAAAAAAAAAAAAAAGAATTATGAATGTTGAATTTTTCTGGGCTTATGAAGGACCCATTGGCCCTCCCAGCAATCCGGCCCAAAATTTTAAAAATAGTTCTGAGACTTGGGAACTAGGCTAGCCACTACTCTACCTTGGGCTTAAAAAAAAAAGACCTGCTTACGTGGAGCGAAAGTTGGGCGGGTGGGTTTGGAGAGTTAGAGTTGAGTTGGATGCACTAAATGGGGGAACTCGTTCGAGCCACTCACTCGACTTGATCGATTATGGCACTTGACAATGCCCCAAGTCCCAAACGAACCAGCCGAGCCAACTGACCCTAGTTGTTTCAACATTTTTCACACGCACGGATTCTTACGGAGTTACATAAGTTAATTGTGTGGCGTGAAGTGAAGCCGTGCAAATTGCGTTGGCGTTACAAAAGAGACGAGATCTGCAGCGACGCGGCTCTGCTAAGTCAATATCTTGTTCGCCTTTTTTTGTCTTTCATTCCCATTTCTCTCTCGGCTCAGATCCGGCTACAGATCCACGCCGATCTGCCTCTCGTTTTTCTCAGCTTCCATCTCCCTCCAGTTTTTCTCTTCCTTCTTTCCCTCTCTTTCTATTCTCAAGCTCACTCTCAGTCTCAGTCTCAGTCTCAAGTCTCTCAATCGCCTTCCTTATAACGATTCTTCGCCCTGATTCCCAGACAATGAATTATTGACTCACTTTCTCAGCGCCTCTTCCTCCATCCCAAGCTCTCTGCAACTTGTTCTTCTTCCATAGTAGTTTGTTAAGTCTCCTTCCTATGAGATTTCAGTAGCTTCTGCCACTTAATTTTACGGTATGCAACTAGTACTTTTACTTCAATTAGGTAACTGTGACATGATCATGCTGCCTCTCAACCAGATTACGGTTCTGCTTTAGCTGACTTGTGCCATATGTTACTTCTGCATCACGGGACGAAAGTGAACTCATCTTATTACGAGATTGTTAAATTTTAGTTTTTTTTAATGGCTTTACTTAGAGCATTTCTCTCTCTTGGCTTTGTTTTTCATTTTTCTTTTTCTGCTTACTGCTTATAATGGCATTATTGTTTTAGTTTTGCGGTGGGTAACAATGTTTCTTGAATGATGATTACCTCTCGCTTTTAAAATTTTCATTTTTCAATAAAATGCTAGTTTCCTGTCCGACAGATTATGTTGAAGTTGATCAGATAGGGAACTGAGAGTGGTGACCGCATGGACTGGAGTGTAAACAGCCAGTATAGAGCTTACAAAGGTACCTAAAATAAAAAATTTCTTATCATGTTTGTTGTTTTCCTCACCTATGTTGGACGGTGCACTACAGAAATTGTGCTTTGCATTATGCTTTAACTTTTGATATCGGTAAGCAAGATTAGAAATCACATACTATCTAATCGGTCATTTACGCCTGCCAAGAAACAAAATGATGCATTTTGAATGCTTGATTTGCTAACTTGTAACTCATTGATAGTTAACAAGTTTTGACATAGCTGAAGACATTCATCCCGGCGTATTTAACTAACACGTAATGATCTTCTGAAATGGAGTTAAAAATGCTAAATTCTTTCGGTCTTGGGGTTCATAACTTTAATGTGGCAGTTATTCATAGTTTTATTTGTTTGATCAGACGAACATAAATCCATGATGGACGTTGCACTCATGTCAAACATGGAGACAGTAAATATTGGACTTAGTTCTTTAGAAAAGGCCAACCCAGTTAGTTCTGTGAAGCCGAGAAAGAAGACAATGACATCAGTTTATCTGAAGTTTTTTGAGACAGCTTCTGATGGGAAGAGCCGGAGATGCAAGTTTTGTGGACAGAGCTACTCTATTGCAACTGCCACAGGTAGTCTGCATGTTCCATATGTTACTATCTTCTCATAAGTATGGTTTAGCATAATCAATTCTTGGCCATCGGTATCAAATTGTAGAAATACATGTTGTTCCTTAGAGCTCCAAGACATTTATATTTGAGAAACGTTTGGCTTTTTGTCAAGTAGATATAGTCCATGTTTCCTTCCCTTTCCTTTTATACTACAGTCTACAATATAGATTTGAAGGCATATCTATTTTAATTTGCTGCGTTATTACAAGGGATTGTGTATGCCAAATGAATTTCCTTCTATATGTAATAATGTTACTTACTCATGAAGGCAATTTGGGAAGACATCTTGCTAACCGTCATCCCGGATATGATAAATCAGCGGATGCAATCAGCAATTCAGCAAGCCAACCCGCTGCGGTGGTCAAGAAGCCTCAACCTCAAGGAAAAGCAAACCAGGTGGATTATGATCATCTAAATTGGTTGCTCATTAGGTGGCTTGTCTTAGCTTCTCTCCCTCCTTCAACACTGGAGGAGACATGGCTTGCAAATTCTTACAAGTTTCTAAATCCTTCTATACAACTCTGGCCTAATGAGAAGTACAGATCTGTGCTTGATGAAGTTTTTAGAAGCATGAGAGAAGATGTAAAAGCATTTTTAGATCCGGTTTCTTCCAAATTTTCAATTACACTTGATTTCTGGACTTCCTTTGAACAGATGTTTTATATGAGTGTCACATGTCAGTGGATCGATGAAAACTGGTGCTTCCAAAAAGTGGTTCTTGATATTTGCCGAATACCCTATCCATGTGGGGGTGCGGAGATATATCGCTCCCTCGAAAAAGTCCTTAAAATGTACAACATTGAAAATAGAGTCCTATCCTGTACCCATGATAACAGTCAAAATGTCATTCATACCTACCATAATTTGAAGGAGAACTTGGACGGTCAGAAGGTGGGGCCATTTTGTTATATCCCCTGTGCTGCTCGAACTTTGAACTTGATAATAGATGATGGATTGAGGTCCACAAAACCATCGATTTCCAAGATCCGGGAGTTCATAACAGAATTAAATGCATCCTCAGTGATCTCTGAGGATTTTAATCAAATGTCTACAGCTTTTCAAGAAGGTACTTGGAAATTTCCACTTGATATTTCAGCCAGGTGGAGTGCAAATTACCAGATGCTTGACATTGTTCGAAAGGTACCTCATTATCCTTTATGTTTGAAAGTTCACCAAAATCTTACCCACCAAAACTTGGAATAACTATAATCTAGAACTCAGAAATTTTCGGATGTTTCCAGATGAAACTTTCCTTGTGTAAATAAAAATTAAGCGGATGACAATTGCCACTTTAGTTATTTTATTTGATATACTTACATATCGGCCAATTTTCAAAAAACGGAAAACATGCAAATGCCGTTAGGAAATTAGGAAGTGTCCCAGAACCACGTGCGAATATTCGAAAATAATGAAGAATGGATGTATCTTGTGTTCTTTGTTATTTAGATATGAATCGTTGGAGAAGATATGTGTTGGTTGTGGACATGTTACAGTTAGACAAAGTTTCATATGAGAACCCAACTACTTTTCTAAACCATAGGAACATAAATTAGTACTATTCTAATATTTGACACTAAAACACTTTCTAAACATGTTTTAAACACGTATCATACATCTCTTAAGTATATTTTTTTTATATACAGGTTGATCTTTTCGTGCTCATATATATAAATTTTTTTGTGCTGTGTAATGTTTTAACTATATATGCCTTATTCCTTCTTGTGTCCATACTTTCGTACCCTGTCCCGTCCCTCTGTTTATGCTTCATAGATTTTCGGTTTATACCGTGAATGTTAATTTATTTGTTTTTTCTAAATATATACTGACTAACAAGTGAAGGGGTGTCTAACCGAGTATAATAATATTTGGTGATTCCAGTCATGTCAATGTGGTGATCTCGATGTGATTGCAGAACTATCTTTTAGTTTAGAATTTAATCCAATTTGTTCTGGACCACAAATATATAGCATATAAAATGTATGTGCATTCTTGTGAATAAATTTAGAGGATATTGAGATATCATGGAATGCTTGTTTTTAATGGATGAAGTTACATTTATGATACAGGCAGGTAAATCTATTGATGCAGTCATCCGTAAGTACGAGGAAACACTAGGTAGTAGGATAATGCTGAGCTCGTCGGAGAAAAATGTAGTTAGCATTATGCATCAATATCTGGAACCATTTTACAAGACCACAAACAACATATGCACTAGTAAGGTACTAACAGTCGGTCTGGTCCTCTTCTTCATGGATCACATCTCAGAAACAATTGCTACCTGCAGAGAATCTCGTCATAGTCCAGATTGGCTAAAAAGTGCTGCAGAAGAAATGGCTAAAAGGGCCAGAAGTTACACTGCACAGGTTTGTAACATATTCACTTATATGACAGCAATACTGGATCCTCGAATCAAGGGAGAGCTGATTCCCGAAAGCTTAAACTCAGAAAATTTCCTAGAGGAAGCAAGAACCCATTTTATGAGGAATTATTGTACCAGCCATTTCCCATCCATGAGTACTGGATATAATGCTCAAGAAATTGAAGATGGAGGAAGCGTTTCCTTTGCAGAGGAAATAGCTCGGAAGAAACGACGGGCAACCATGAGCTCTGCCTCTGATGAGCTCACTCAGTATCTGTCGGAGGCTCCAGCCCCTATACCAACAGATGTTCTCGAGTGGTGGAAGGTCAACAGTACCCGTTATCCACGATTATCTGTGATGGCTAGGGATTTTCTTGCTGTGCAGCCAACTTCAGTTGTCCCTGAAGAACTTTTCTGTGCCAAGGGCGACGAGATTGACAAACAACGCTTCTGTATGCCACATGATAGTACACAAGCTATTCTTTGTATAAAGTCTTGGATTCAGGTTGGTATCAAGTTTAAATATAAATCGACTGAGATAGATTACGAGAGATTGATGGAACTGGCAGCTGCTGCCGCAACAGATAATAGCGTTGCCACTTCTGACAAGAAGCAAAAATAATTGACTGATATGGATGACAATCATCCTTAATTATCGAGCAATTTTTTTTTTTTTTTTTTCTGTCAAAATTGTAGGTCCTATTTTGACTTAGCTCATTGTAATATATCTTAGAAAATCAAATTAGTTGTCTGATTCTTGTAAAACCTATTGTTGTATTTATCAAATTAATATCATGTATTATGTTGTACAGTTCTGAATTCTGAAATGCTAATCGAGAGTAAAAACAAGTGATCTAGTGCTCTTTGTAATTAATTCCCTCTCGCTCCCAAAATGAACGTGATACAAAGATAATATTGGTTATGAAATCTTGGGTTTTAACGATATTTTGGCCACAGATATCTTTATCAAGTCACCCACTTTTCGAATCGTGTCTCTTTCTCAAAGTGTCTGCTAGTGAGCATCATAGGACCACTGGCGGCGGCTGATTCATTCCTTCCAAATTCCATGACTTTTGGCAATTGGTGTATGTCCTGCTCCTTACCAAACGCCAAAACAGATATTTGGTCTCGCAATCAATACCGTTATAGCTTAGCATCAGTGGTTATTACCCTTGACCTTGTCCGGTTACTGTGTTTGTTTTCCAATAGAAACATTGTGAAAAAATGATACGAAGTCCATGATTTTCCTGGGCACTAAAATCAGTTGTGTTGAAAAAATCAACCACTGCTTGGTGATGAGCTTTTATAACTTGCCAAACTTACAAGTCGATAAGAATGATGTGCTGGTGAAACTAGAGAGAAAAATTGCTGAGATTCAGAGGGATGCACCCACATCCCATTTGGGTGACAGTGTATCACTCTTCTAATTTGGCAGCAGGACTACATGCTACTCAGAGCGAGCTTCCTAATTGTGGCTTCAGTTGCTGCAGTCACAGTTTCCCAGATGAAAACTAACTCTATTGCTAAGAAAAACAATAAATTCAGATCTCCAGGTACCTCTTTTCTTTTCCCTTTTCTGTTTAACCCCCTTCTACTTCATTCTGATTTTTTGTGTTGGTTTTATGCTATGCTGGCTTGTATTGTATGCCTTTGATGAACTTAGGAAGTGATGGCTCACACTCTAAACGTGAGTTTGGAGATATGGAAGGTAGTGCTGCAACTACTCTTGTGCTGGTAAACTCTCAATATCAGACAAGTAGCTAAATGTTCGAAGAAGTCAATTACTAACTGCATATATTGCAGATTGAAGAAGAGCAGGCTGAAAGTGAACTGCAACAGGATCTGCCAAGAGAAGATTTTGGGAAGTTGAAGCTTAAGACAAGTGATGAGAAACAAGATGAAGTTGCAGATATGGAACTATTACAGAAATTAGAACAGTACAAGCAGAGGCAAGTGATCCTTGAGAGGAAACTGCTTGAACTAAACCGTCTGAAGGAGGAGCAATCAGCCATTGTCCATTTGCGAACTTTGATGCATGAAAGGACTATAGAGTTGGACTTGCTTAACACAAGAATTGCCTCATTGCGGGCTGAGACTAAAATTCTTCAAGAAAAAAAGAAAAAGGATGTCTTGGCAGAGAAGCAGCTACACATGGCCAAGAATATGATAAATGAGATGCAGAGGCAAAAAGATGTCAACCCAAGGCCCGTTAAAGAACAGATATTTAAGCTCCAACAACAAGTAACTGAATTTCATAAGTATGACGGTTCTCATTGTGATGATACGATCAGTAAGAAGCTTGAAGCTGCTAAGAATTTGGAGATGAAAGTTTTGGAGTTGAAGAGGAGAAACAAAGAGCTTGAATTAGAAAAAAGGGAAATGGGAATTAAGCTGGCCACCGTACAGGTAAGAATAGATGCACTTTCCAATATGACAGGTAGAATCAGTCCATGAAGGAAAAGACATATATGTGTTTATTATTCTAAAGCTGAGAAAAATTAACAGTTCAATTCGTATATGTTGTTAAGCTTATATAGTTCACTAGGTATGATGCCTAAAATTAACAGTCCATGTGGCCTTTTTTTTCTTTTTTTTTTTCCCTTCCTTTGAATCTAACATCTTGTTTAATTCCATCATTGAACTTGCCGGGAGATCCAAGCCAGTTACTGAAAATGCTGTACTATTTATGTTTGGCGGCCACAGGTTCAAATGCCCTCGATCATAACAGACGAAATCATTGGTCTAAGGCATGCCAACAAAGACCTCTACGATCAAATTGAATTGTTGCAGAAAAACAGGTTTGACATGGTCCAAGAACTTGTGTACCAACGCTGGCTTTACACATGCTTGATGTTTGAAGTCCATAATCATCAAAAGCAATCTAGAAAGGCCTCTTTAGACTATTGCAGCCAGAACTCAGCCAAAGAATTGTACAAGAAAACTGATGCATTACCATCTGATAATGAAGTTGACAGCGTTTCTTCTAATGCTACCTTGGCTGAGAGTGATGAAATTGATACAAGTACCCTTGAAAGCTCCTCCAGTAGTCAAAGTAGCAGTAGCAAGGAATCCATTTTGCTTCGTAGAATCAAGAGGTGGAAAAAAAGTAAAGATGATTCCAAGTCAATTTCATCAGAAAGCAGATCCTACAGCGGAAATCATCTAAGTAGCCGTAGTCTTATTCGCCGGTTTTCCATCTCAAGTGTTCAGGATCATCTGTCAATTCCAAAAGATACTGCCGATAGTTCATTCATCAACGTGCACCAGAAAACAAAGATGCAGGATTCTTCCAAACCTTTGGAGACATCAATTTTCCCGAGATTGAAGAGAGTCTCTTTCAGTGATTCAGTGAAACCATCAATTTATTACTACGTGGCAGAGGCAGATGAGTATGAAATAAAAGTTTATGAGAATGAAACAAGCGCAGATAGCTCTGGGCGGAGAATGGAAGTGACTTCACCTATCATAAACTGCAATGAACATAAGACAGAGAAATATGAGAGTCCAAACAATTCGAATGGATATGCAGAAGGTAGACCCACTAACATTGATACCACTGCTGAGAATAAAGGAAGCAAGAGTAAAATTGACCTGACGAAGGATGAGAATGTTAAAAGCCAAGTACTGCTACAGCTTGTGGCATTCTTCTTCTTCATTTTGTTTATCGTACTAGTATATTTCTTGAACAAAAAATAGCCTCACAAAGTTACTCTGAAATAATATATTAGTCCCATCTTGTAAAATTGCCAATAGAAGAGTCCATTTGTAAATTAATCTCTACAAACTCATCGTATTGTAATCCTCTTCATTATTCTTTTAATCACTTTTCCATTTGAACACTGATCTGCTGTTAGTAAAATTACACCAATAATACAAAGCTACTAGTGATAGAATGAACCAAATTCAATAACTACCCATGGTTTGACGTAGTAAGCATATAACATGCATGGTTGATTGGCTAAATCGGGGTCATGCCCGAAAGGAAAAAGCTAGTAAAAGTGAGCACAATACAGCTGATCCCTGCACCGATTCTTACTCGAAGAAAAAGTCAGTGTCATCCGCCGATCTGCCAACATATAAGGTGACCAAAGCCCCATTCCTCCATCCACGTGTACCGGTGCATGTCTCCAAAATAGGAGCTTCCTCCCATCTGTCCCTTAAAACATTCCCATTCCCTTATTTTACCGCGCTCTCGTTCTCTCTATTCGTTCTCTTGTCTCAAACCTTGAGCTCTCTACCATGGCTGATCGTAACCCAAGCTCAGCCCAGATGCAGAGAGCCACAACCACAAGACCCACCACCACCTCGGCGACATTTCTTCGGAAACTTCAAGAGAATGCACCAAATTCGACCCAGCTCGTTGGCCTCTTGACCTTTCTCGTCTCCGGAGCCATTTTGCTCATGCTCACCGGCATCACCATCACGGGAACAGTTCTGGGTCTGATCTTTTTCACCCCATTGATCATCCTATCAACCCCATTGTGGGTCCCGGCGGGCACTGTTTTCTTCCTCACTACTGCAGGATTCTTGACCGCGTGTGGATTCAGCGTCGTTGTGGTGGCTGCCTTGTCGTGGATGTACCGTTACTTCAGGGGACTCCACCCGCCCGGTTCGGACCGGGTGGATTACGCACGGAGCCGGATTTACGACACGGCGAGTCATGTGAAGGATTATGCGAGGGAGTACGGTGGATATCTGCAGAGTAAAGTGAAGGATGCAGCACCCGGAGCTTAATTGAATTAATCCAAGACATGGGGATCGTCGAACCGATCGGTTCGATTTTTGTGGGTTGAATTATAAGGAACCGGAGTTTTTAGGGTAGAGGAGGTTCCTTCCCTTCCAGTTTTAGTGCTAGTAGTATTGTCTGTCGTTTTGATTTCTGCTTTTCTCAGGCTTTCTGTTTTTATTTCTAGTGCTAGTAATGTTTCTTCCCTCGTTCAAACTCTGTACTCTAACTAGTTTTGAATTTTTAAATTACTTTGAAAACTCATGAAGATTTCTATGGCAAAACCAAAGAAACTTGGCGCGCATTCATATTAGTTTTTAGAAGATCTCTTTATTCTTATCGGTGCCCAGAGTTGGAACTGCAGGGAGTGAGAGAGGGAACTGAAATGGGGCCAAGTCCTTTGGCACACCCCATGATTTCTAAAACCACTCCAAGGGGTGTGCTAAAAGAAATAGCAAGTGGACTTTGCCATTAGCTGCTTTTTGGGTCAATATCAACCCAACCTTCATTTTATGTTGCAGTAGCCCAAATGAACTTTTTTTAAAAAAAATTTGAGATTTATTTTTTTAAGATTGCACAATTTTGAATATCAATTTTAGACTCTGAGAATTCAATAACCTCTTTGAACAAGTTATGGAATTTTCTGCGTTCCGCTTATGGCTGCATAATTTTAAATATAAAATTGGTCAAACTTGCCAAACTCGCACTCTTCGCGCCACAATTTTCTTCCTGTGGAACAAGTCAATCAGAAGTAGATGACAAGTCAATGCATTTGCCAAGGTCAACATTTGACTTCAATGTCTGAACAATAATAATCATTAACACACCCAGACTCCAATGCACCATTCTCATACTGTTATTATAGAAATATAACAATGGAACGGATCAACATTCTGCGCAGAATTTGAATATTCAGTTGTCTTTGCCGGACTCGAGTAACAAATTAGCGATAAAAGGGGAAAGTAAAATACAAGATTATCATTGGAAAAAGAAAATATTATTTCTGAATGACTTGATGTGTTTAACTTCAAATCTTACTAAAAGCAGTAGGGAAAAATAAATTAAAATTGAAATAAGCATTGTAGAGGTGATTTAACAGCAAAAGACACAGCACTTGAAAAATATATTTAACATCAATTTAATGGCATGTACGAATGAAACCGAGCGAGAATCATATTTGACAACTAATCTATCTCTCTGGAAATGACTGAATCATCCTTTTACGTTATTTTATTCGTTTCTTGTGCATACAATATCAAATAGTTTTTCCAAAACCATGCTCTCTCGTATTTCACCTCTTGTTTTAGAGGAGCAGCTAGTTTATGCAAATATACGAGGAAAAAGAATCAACCACTCGCGTTTGTTTGATGGGAAATGCCAGGAATTAAGAATAAAGCTTAGAGTTTATACAGAACTTGCATACATAAAACATGAAGCTTGCATGCTAGCTAGTCACACATAAAACATGATTGAACATTAAAGCAGCTCACAAAACCTATACAATTCCTAATACTCAGAAAGAAAGGCTAAAAAGAGGAGGCAAACTTAAGTAAATTCTACTGTGGGATCGTCCTATATTTGAACTCCTAACTATTTCTCCGGTGCTTCGCACAATCACAGCTTCTGTTCTCGAGGGCGACTCAGATAACCGGGAAGGGGACTCGCGCGTGGGGACCTCAGGGGCATCTCCTTCATCTGCTGCCCAGTACTATCGTAATAAATTACGCCCGAGAAATCCAACGGCTCACACTTGTCGCCCATCAAGATTGCCTTCTGCCATACTCCTCCGGCTCCCCACTCTTCCTTTTCCACAACCTCCTCCTGCTTCTTTTTCTGATGAACAAACGGCAACGCTTTGCTGCTTATGTTGCTCAGTAACTTCTTCGGCAGCGCCAGCGCCGGCTTAGACCGCAGCTCGATTTTCCAGTCCTCGCTCTCCTTATCCTTCGGCTTTCCCGATAAGCGGCTGGCTCCCTTGGTCAACAAAGCCATCAGCGCCGTTATGCTTATCAGGAAGCCGTTGTTATGGTGGCGCTTCGGCGAGTCCGGAGATGTTCGAACCATGTGGCTTGTGCTGTTGGGTCAGTGGTGGAGTTTGGTTCCGCAGAGAAGGAGAAATGGACTTTCCGGGAGAGATTGAAGTGTAGGTGTATATATAGGTGCGGAATTGGTTTAGGTGACCGGTGATGGTAGTCCGCGGTTCTTTGGTTTGACTCGTTCTTATTTTACTTAATTTTTTTCAACGCGAATTTGAGAAGTGGCAGAGAGATGATATTCTGCTGCAGCTGTACCAGGACCTGGTGGACACGAAGGATCTTGTTCAGTAGGATGTTAGCAAATAGTATTTCCAGCCATAAGATCTGTTACCATTTATTGAGCATACTATAATTTAATGGCCGATGAGTATACAACTATAGAAATTAAAAATTTAAAAGATAAATACGATATGATTCTCCCTTTTATTGCTTTGATTTTTCCCTTAAAATACACAAACAAACACAACAGAATTAATTTTTTAAGTATTTAAAAAAATTGAAGTCCCAATTCAAATTATTATGATCATAGCCGATTAAGAGGGTACAAAATGATTTGTATTTCGATAAAAAATAATTAAAGACAGGTTTTTGTTCAAATTAATATTTTATATGTATATATATTATCTGAAACTTATCTTTAGGTTTCCTAAATTATGTTGATGGAGGAACATGTTCCAGTGGATATTGCAAATTAAACTTATCATTATTTTAAGCTTGAAAATGAATGTTGTTATGGTGACGTGTAACTCGGTGGGATCCCCGGAGGCAAGCCCCGTATCATGACTCCACGTGTCAAGATCCCAGCCATAATGTGTGCAACACGGAACACCAGTGGCGGAGTCAACGCTGGATATTTTTCCCTATTCGGCTTCAGATGAGAGGTTTACTAGTGGATGCTGTTTCGGCTTAGTGTTGGGCCCACCAACTTGTGTATGCATTGCACTTGTGCGGCTGGCTTGTTTAATGCTTGGCGAAATCATAGCCGTTCATTTCAGCCCCGAATGGCATAGTAGCGTGCGAAATTCAAATAGCACTCGAATGAGATCTTTTCAGGTAGGTATTTAGCAACGGAGAGCCATGGAAAGTTGCTATACCTTTGAGGTAAAATTCATAGTTAGTGGCTAAGAACGTTTTGAGAAATGAAATCGTGATTCTATTTTGATTACCAATTTGGCCAAATGCCATAACAAGAAGAATAATTATGTGATACTAATTTCTGGGGAATTCAGTGTTGGAATAGAAGACATATGAAAAATGCTTTAACTTGATAAGATATCGTAGTGTTAGGTTATCTTCCATTTTATATGTTGGTGTACAATTGCAACGAATTAGATAAGTTGATTAAGTCAAGGACCAGTATGAGCTCGTCTTGTCTGCTAATCCTAATTTCTCCAACACAAAGCCTGTTATAAGCCTATCTCGCGTGAATTTGAACTCTCTCCCCAGTTGATTACTATCAAGGAATTAAAAAGTAATGGCATAGGCAAGGGAAGGGTCAATATCAAATCAAACATTGCAATGCAATCTGAGCCACCATCCATTTCCCTCTAACGCCCTCAAAGGGGCATCTATATTTTGATGCTGCGTAGGGACGCTTTGAATTCGTTATGCAATTACGATAATGTTTTTCCTTAATTTATCATTACCGCCTAATACCGGTATCCGTCGTAATCGTTTACTACTGCTCATAAATTTTATAACCAATAACTAAAAGTAGGGAAAGCATTTAATGATAATTAATCATTTTAGTATGCAAAATCCTATTCACTATTTTAATTTGCACATTTCGTAAGAAAGAGAATCGGGAACATCATAAATTAAAAGTTCGTGAAAGATTTTCATTTATTTCTTTATATGATAACATTTAGCGGATTGGTGGTTTATCAATTCCTTAATGATTTCGGGTTGGATCGAGTATATGCCCAACTCAAAGTTAGCATTATGGGTATTCTTTTGGCACACCCCCATATGATAGTTAGAAATTATGGGTGTGCCAGAAGAATTTCCCTAGCATTGCTAGTAATCCCAAGTCCAGCCCTAGTAGAAGTTCTGTTGTAAGGATGGGCCCATACATAACTCTTGCTTTTCTGGTCCATTATTTCTTCTGTCTGGCCTAGCCCAATATCATATTCGCATTGTCCAGAACACTGAAAGGCATTTCCCCCTCCATATATTTTTTCATGAAAAACAAATAATTATGGTGCGACCTTGTTATCTTAACCAATAAGCAAGGCGCATCTCTAGCTTAAACCAAAATTTGACTTGGAGATCTTCGCCAGTGAGGTGAGGTTGGTTTCTATGGTGATGTGCTCATTTATTGGGCTGTACCGCTGTAGCCATGCACCACCCACTGGCATATCCCTCTTTTTCTTCCTGATCTAAGCAAATAGGCTTACCACGTTTATTTTGTTCGCCTTCACCTTTCTTGAAAATTTCTCAAAACCCACAAGAAATATTACAGTATGAAATGCCTTGGTATTGCTTTTTCCGTCTTTGATTCACATCACAACCAAAGAGAGAAAAAAAAAAAAAAAAATTCTGAAAGAATTTTAATGGTTTAGAAGCATCCACTTTGTTGGATAATCATTACATTCATCACTATGTAATGTATTGTTCTTATAATTGATTTATAAAGTTTCTTCAAGATGTTATTACGTTTAAATGTATATTACTTTATATTCAATATTGGTGTTAAAATATTAGATGATTTTTTTCTTTTTTTTAAAAAAAAATGAAGTTTATTTCACAGAGGTCTCAATGATTTGCTAAAGAGCAAAGTGGTGTCTCCACTCCCTACAAATCAGAACTTGAAGTCAACCAAAAGCTATGGGAGCAATTGTTCCTCCCCAACGCATGATTGAAACAAAAATCACGTGAAGCAACTAGGTTTCGTTAAAATGCAATCTATTTGGGCAATTTATAAATAATTGAGTTGAATCTCTCAACTCTCAAAAGCCCAAATTTATAAGCACGCACTATTTTTTGGGCAGTGTAAGCGCAAGGCACAATCAACCTCTCCACCAAACACAGTCAATTTTTAAGTGAAAATTATGGTCATTGGATGCCTCAAATATCCAGGAAGCTTTTACATATTAACGTACGAGGAGGCTGAAGTAGTTTAACTTAAAGAAACCATTAACCACCCCTGTTGAAATTGGAACACACATTAACCTAATGTCACTTTAAATCAAACCAAAAAGTCTTTGAACTTCATCTTGATGCTAAAATATCTGCTGATCATTTCAAATTTGGGCAACTTAAAATAAGTATAAGTACAGCAAACACCCACGTGAGCATCCTGTGTGCAGGAACTGTGTTTGCATTCATCCACATTATTTAAAAGTCAACTTCTTCAAGCTCTACGTTCTTATGGTTGTATTCAAAATCACACATAAATAGTTTTCAATTGCCTTACCATAACTAATCTCTCAATATTAAAATGCATGTATATTTTTCTTCCCTCGTGCCGTGCCGTGCCGTCGCAACCACTCTAGTTCCTTTCATATTTACCAATAAAACAAAATCTTATCAATTTTCTATTTCCATAATTAAGCATCTCAGTGACGAAGACACAGTGCTCTTCATTAACAATTAGTATCTCATTGCATTGGCAACATCATGATAATATATGACATGATTAACAGAACAGAGTATATGATTAATCTGAACTAGAATTTGTGTATCTGTAAAGAAAGTAACAAATTATATTTCACAATTTTAATTTACTACAATTTTCCTTTGATGAATAATACAGAAGATTACATGAAAAGAAGAGAGGAAGATGAAAAGAAAAAAAAAAGTGTGAATTTTGAACCTCAATGGTGCAATGGGTTTGGACCAGTGGGAACCAGGCGTTTCTCAGCACCATAACGTGGGTCAATCTCACTTTCCGCAGGCTCCGGATGCACCGGCATGCGACTCCGGTGGTAGCGGTGGCGGTGGCGATAATGTCGGTGTCGATGGAGAAACGGGGTGAAGTCAAAATTGCTTGCTAACATTTTCCTGTTGCGAGACAGAGATAAGTGATTGTTCTCATCGCTGTTGCTGTTATTTTCTGAAGTGAAATTGAACCATCCACAGCCATGGAAGAAGATCAAGAATAAGGAGAGACAAAGAATGAGACTAATTACATGGTGGGTTTTGATGATCATGTTGAACAAATTAAGGGAAGAGATGGCATGGAGAGAGATCTAGAAGAAGGGTTGGGAGAATGAGAAGAGAAATAATTGTGGGGTTTTAGAGGGAGGGGATAGAAGAATGGGTAAGGTATTCTTTTGAAGCTTTGACAGCTTGAAGGTGCTAAGCATGCATAAGAAATGCTGGTTGACATGGGAGAGGGAGAGTGCTTGCTTCCATCAGACTCTGCACCTTAAATTTTTATGCCACTTTTTTTATTCTAAGCACAAGGAGAGAGAAGGGAGGAGTTCAGATAGTAAGGTCCAGTCCAGTAGATGCGGAGAGGGGGCAGAATTGTCGAGCATTCTTCTCCCAATGAAGCTTCCTTTACGTTCAAGCAACAAAGGGTCATTTAATAGCAGATTGTCAAACTACCAATTATATAATGCTATTTCTAGCAAAGGCATATATATATATATATATTTACCTTTACGGTTCTTAGCCTTACCCGGCTCAAATTCTGATAGGTATGTGCAATGTAATGCCGATGCTGAATGATTTTCATTTAAAATATATATATACAAGTATGATTTGCAAGCAATTAACAGATTAATTGGCACCATGGCAGCAAAATTTTTGGTTTTTTATAGAGCATTTTTTTTTTTTAAAATATATTGGGTGGTTATGTACAGAGCATGTCTTAAGATTTGGTATGTGTTGTTATCAGTGACCATGGAGCTTTTGACCTGTTAAAAAAAAAAATGAAAGTCTTTTAACCTAACAAGTGAAAAGATAGAAACAGGGCGTCTCATAAAAGGTACTTTTTGATTTAAAAACAGCATTTGGTTGGATCTTTTTATGAAATCTAAGACCTTTAGCGCTCAAATATGAAAAAAGTTAAATTCCTCAAACAGGAAATTTTGCAATTGAAGATGCAATAATCCACTACTGTAGCTCCTGAAACAGAGTTCCTCTGGTTGCATTTTCTCGGGGTAAATGGCCTCTAGTGAAACGACGCTCTTTCATCCAAACGCAAGCTATGACAACTTGTCGTATAGTCGGCAGAGCGAGGGAGTGGGTGCTGGTTATTTGTTTATTGTTGACCTTCAATTTTTTTTTAGTACTGACCGACCTTGAATTAAGAAAATAACCTTATTTTCGTTGCTTCTTGTATTTTCTTTTCCATGAAAATGTTGCGTTTGAGTCTTAACCTTAGTATTATCAAAGCTGGCATTAAATATTGAGATTCCCTTCATTATATTAATTAAGCCTACAACGAATACTAGAGAGTGCCAATTCACACCCATATACACGTTGGAACACGCTAAAGTTGCATAGGAGAAAACACTTGCTTCATTTAGACTCCATCATCTATCTGTCTTCTTCCAAATGAAAATTATAATATAAACACTTTCTTTTATTTGTTTTGATTTACGTGTTCAGATAAATTTATGAATGCTATCTGTTCACCCGTGGACTTTGTGAAGGATTGGGTATGGGCATGTGGATCTTAGAATTTGTTCCTCACATTTATCACTCGCTAATGCTATTTCTATTGCCAATGCTAGCTTGCTGTGATGATTGAGTAACGGAAACATGCTTCATTTTTTGCTTGTAATTGCTGTTCTGGGCTAAGTTCTTTATAAATGGCAGTGTACAATTGTGTTTTGATAGGGTTTCTCTGCAACCACTTTATATTGCGGCATTTTATCAAACATTGGATCTTCGTTAGTGCTCCAAGTATGTCATGGGCATAGATTTCGATGGCCTTTACAGAAAAGCTGGGTATAAAATTTCATGGTCGACCATTTTGTTCAATGGCGTGTGCATTAGTGCACGTGGAGGCCCTGAAATGGGTTTACTATTCGTAAATCCACGCATTCACATGGTCAATAGTGATACATAATGAAATTAGCACTATTTTTGGGCAGCCCGTTTGAGACAGAGTTGTTGGCCATCGAATATGATAGAAAATTGATGATTACCAACTTATAATTCAAAGTCAACTGTCTCCACCAATATACTTGTTTAAAACAGGAGGCAGTATTCATTTAACTATCATAACTGTCTGCTTCTTCAACAATCCTGATGGTGATTCGCCATAGCTCCTCTCTCTGCCAAACCTCAGGGCATTAGATTAGATTCACGTTTTATTTATTTATTTATATATCTCTCATAAATTTTAAAAAAGTCGTGAGATAACACTAATTAATAAAGTTTAAGTTGAACCTGTAATTTCGTATTCATGAGTATGAAATTGGATAAAAATGATGACACAGAATCAGAAAGAGTTGGAGTATTAAGAGATATAATCTTAATTAATTAGTAACTAAAATGGGATGAACTAGGTTAGGTTCACTAAAGGCAAGCGGGGCTCATATAAGTCTAGTTTTTATCTATGAGAATTAGAAGGAGACAAATTTTGTAATGAAGCAATGCTGCACTGACACTGCTGGGGCTGGTGGTGGCGACAAATGAAAATTGTAATGGAAGACAACAATGTCTTCAATCACACTGGCATTCGAAGTTACTGAACCCGAGAGGCAATATATGGTAACCCGTTGTGTGAGGAACGCATCGAGCAACTTAGAAGGCCGCCAGTCAAGCCTTTTCGCCTACGCACCCTATTAATTAATACGAAACCATAGATTTTTCAATATCTTACATGGGCTTTAGTTTATTTCTCTAGGCTAAGCATGCAACATTACTTTCGGAAATGCAAAGGGGAATTCTTTTAGCACACCCATAATTTCTAACAAAACCACACACCCAAATGATACAACGTGTGTATGGCCTTTTGAGAGGAAGAGGTGTGTGGTTAGAAAATATTGGGTGTGCCAAAAGGATTCCTGCGCAAATTGAGTGGTGCTAGTATTATGTTAAGAAGGTTTCACATGTTTTTTTTTGATGTGTGATATTTAAAAACTTTTAATATCAAAATTAAAAACCGAATGATGAGTAAGTCATAGATAACACAATTTGGCCTTTTTTGGGATGCTGGAATGAATATTAAAATGTCTTTTTTTTTTTTTTTTTGTGGGGTTATTATTTTCTAATATACATCCGGCAGAGTAGGAATAGGCTATAGTATTGTATTGCGGTACTGCTCCGAACAATTGGTTCATCGAGCTTTACTTGGCTATGATTGCAAATCGCAATTATATAGAATTGGAACTGTAATTTACCGTTAAGATGTAGCTACTTGAGTGGCACGTAATGTTTTTGTAACTTGAGTATGATTGTAGATTACTTAGGCGTTAGGATTTAGTTGTAATAATTTTGGCTTCAGTAATCTTGTGGTGTAATGTATTCTCGCTCTCTGATTATGACTATTTTCTTTCTCCTCGAGGATATTAGTAACTGGCTGCTTACCAAGTTGAAGAGGAGAATTTTGAAGCTAGCAATAGCAAGCAACTGGTAGGCGATAGCTGCTTGCGTATTAAATATTCTAAGTTGAGTCTGGAACTGGAAGATGGGTCGTATCAGGGCGGTTTGTTTTTATGCCCCTTATCTGAGGAGATAGATTGAGATTAAAGTGTGTTTTTTCTGAGCATGACAACGATGGCTAACCACTCTACCTGTGATTCATGATCGATCGGCACTGTTGAAGATCTTCCTCCCATTTATTGTTTCTCGTTTAATCCTTTTCTGCTCCCTCAGCCCTCTGAAAAAAGAAGCTTATCTGCGCGCCTCTCGTGGTAAACAACTGATCTTCTCTCGCTCCTTGAACTTGCATTGCCAAACCCAAGACCCAAGAGCTGTCTCAGCTTGGCCGCCAGTCTGTCATGTCCATGCCCCGATGGGGATCTTTACCTACAAATTTTGGTCTACCATTGATCCGACGTTCCAAAACCTTAGTGGGCCCCGTAACATTTTCATACTCAACAGTTCACTAAAAGGACAAGAAGGGAAAAAAATTATTAAATTAATGATTAGTTTTAAATGACCTGAAACTTTGATTTGGCTCAATCATATTTTATTTTTTATTCTAATATTTGTTGCATTATTTAATATTATTTTAACACACAAAAATAAAAATTTTAATCTTTCAACCACTTAACGTAAGAAAAATATCACTTTTTTAACAACATCATTCATCAGAATGGAATTGACCTAAGCAAACATGTTTTAGGGCTCACCCACTCCGTAGCATCGGATCAAACCCAAATATACTGATTAAGTGGCTGGGTTTATATTTGAGAGTCCTTGGAAAAGGACCAAACGGGAAACAACACAAATTCTGGTCACACTCAAATAAATGTCAAACAGTGAAAGGAAGGTTAAAAAGATAAAAAGAGTCATGTGCAGGGAATCTGGCCGGCTATATATCAGTTAAATCTATAGTACTGTTATGGCCATACTGACCTCAAATGCTTAAAAGAAAGCACTGAAAAGGATTGAACTCTGATGGTTAAGTCTCTTAACTCAGATATTAGCAGGGACATAAGCCACAATGTTCGGCCAAAAAGCAGAGGACACGACATTTAATCTCAACAGTCACTGAACTACAGTGTCTTTAGTCAAACAGACATATACACCAATAATGAGCCAAGATGCAAAAAAATGAAAAATGAATAACGTTTGAGAATATCCAAACGCAGATTTCCCTTTTTAGATTAGATTGTATATATCTCCAACATGAACACAGATTCTCTTCTCCTAGACTTAGGGCCTGTTTATAATTTGACTTCTTCTGTGCTGTATTTGACGGAAAGCATTTCTTATGGAAAGTGATTGTGACCCGAGCACCTAGCTAGCTACCACATTACTTATACCAAAGAAGCAAAGCCTTTTTAGGCTTTTACACGTACGTTACAAGATCTTACAGACGCTTTCCAGGCCAAGGCACGTTCTGAACGTTTACCTATGTTATATTCTGCATTTGATTGCTAAAGAAAGGACGACGACAGTGCATTAGCTAGAGAACAACAGGCCATCATCTCTCTCTCTCTCTCTATATATATATATATATCTAAATTTATGTAACATGTGATAACATTATACAAGATATTATGCTTGCACATTGAGTGTAACTGTGTAGCTAGAGAGAGTTGACATAAATAGGGATTTTTTATTTTTTGCCTTGAAATGCAGTCAATGGGAAACAGCTAAAGGCAACGTAGAGAGGAGATCTCTGCAGTCAACACGAAGCTATAAAGCACGCAATTAAAAACTGTTTACTGCCTATGGCAAGTAGATAGATGAGATGAAGAAGAAAGAATCGGGCATCACGCGTTGCGAGGTAACTATCAGTACGAACGTGAAGCCAACGAATTAATTAATATCTGACACAGTTATCTGCATGCTAATTAAATCAGTTTCTTTCAACTCAAACTGATCATTAAACTTGAATATAAGCTAGTCTACAAATTAATTATATTGTTTAGATAACTCTAAAGGTGTTTGTCGCCGGTAAAGAAAAAGTTTTGGGTGGGAAGAGACAACTCCACTCAAGATTATAATAACAAAGGCGCAGATTAATACTTACAAAGCAATGAGAATTACTGGCAGTGAGATTACAACCCTAAATTTCATAAACGAAGGAATTGCTCTCTCAACTATAGAGTCGTTAATACTTACCTAGCTAGGGAAAGAAAGGTGATAGTCTATATATCGAGATAAGCCTACTGCTATAGCTACAAGGCTGTTGTAAACTAACATCATAGCATTGCAGTGCTATGATTGTTTGTAGCTAGCTGTATCAGTATCAGTGTCAGTATCAGTATCTTCCATTCACAGATTCGTTTGCTTTCATTTTCCGTTAGTTTCGTCCTTTAACTTCGGAAGCTTACTGTCCAAACAGGTAACTGAAATGAATGATATATAACCATAACCATCATTAGTTAATACATTATTAATCATATATAACGTCATATATATACTCTATTCCTTCCTTTGTAACTTACACACGTCCCCAACAGAACAGCAGCGCTCCACCATTTCCTCTCTGTCTCTTGAGTTCCCCATCTTCTTTGGACACGAGCCTCTGCAGATAACCAGAACCCAGGGAGGAAATTCCAAAGTCTCAGGTCAGTTCACAACATTCTCTCGCTCACTTTGACTTGTGTTTGTGTATGAGGAAAAACTGGCCTGCCTGTGATAGCTATGGTAATTATTGCCTTCCATTAATTAATTAACCATATTCATTTGCAAAGAAAGATTAAATTAGAAGTCTTGTGTAATAAAAAAATGCTCATTATTGCACTACCCTCATCAGATCCTAAATAATTTTCAGAGTTCCTGGAACTGGCGGTTAATTTTCTTCCTTCAACTTTTTCTGGGTTCTTCTACTTTGATTGAATTGTATTAATCGAGAGGGATGAAAAGAGAGCTTAACCCTTGATAAGAGTGCCATTATATCAGCATTCCATCTAGCGTACTTAGAGAGAGAGATTGACTAAGTAGAGGTTGCCGCAAATAAAATTCTAACTAATTGAGATGAGATGGGAACCTTTGATAGTATATACTATGGATGGAAGATACTGCTACGGAGTGTGTAACTATAGTAAGAGATAATTATGATACGGTAATCAAAATTAAAGAGATGATGATATGTTATGAGTGAATGACCTTTATTTCCACTTTCCGATTTCCGATGAATGTTTTTCTTTTTTATTTTATATATATGACAATATATAATAATGAGATCTGAACCCGACCTAAGTACTATGCCTTCCCCCATTGCTGGTAACTTATGACTTATGAGGGGTGTTTAGATTTAGATAATGTATAAATACCTGTGTACTAAAGTGTGCTTAATTTATTTTTTTTTTTGTGCTAATAAAAAATAGTAGTAACGAAAGTGTGTATGATATAGATTTCACTTATTATTATTGTCCTTACAAGTAGTTTTCGGTCCTACAGAAAGCCCCATTACATTATGGATATTACTCTATGGGCCTCAATATTATAAAGCTGAAAACTCCATTTTAGCCCCGATGATTTCTTTTTTTACTCCTATTTATCTTTTCACACTCCAACCATTAATAAAAACACAAACTTTTGATAGTAGAGTCATTATTGGGCTTAAAATTAGCTATATCTGTTTATGTGCGCCCATTATTGGGCTCATCCTAAAAATTCCTAACTTTTGATAGTATTGTCATTTTCACTGCAATAATAATAATAAAAAAAAAGTATAGTCTTTCAAATGAATTTTGTTTTTTCTTTGCTGAATTTCCTTTCATTTAAAATTTTTAAAGGCTACTTGTAATAATTTGTTCCCAAAGTCACATGATTAGAGACTTTGTTCTTAGAAATTGATTTTGATAAATATTTATGAAGACATAAAATTATTGCTTTATAAAACAGAAAGGATATTCCTTCGTACATGGGCCTCCAACTGACTCTGTTTTTACTTTAGATAATTGGTGAAAAAGCTGAGAACTCTTCCACTGAAAGCCGGCGATCTGTTACAGTTAAGTGTTTGTCGGCAGGGCCCATTCACGCTTCACTAGGCCGATATGGCAAATTTGAGTTTATAAATTTTTTTTAAAATATGATTTCTAATTCTTATATCTAACCTCAACTAATTAAATAAGATCTAGCGTTAATTATAGCAACAATGTTTAGCAAGTTATAACGATTTTTACTTAATCCATTTCGATTTGGGAGCACAAAATACCATGTTCTGAACCTAATTCTGATGTGTTTGAAAAGTGTGCTTTTCCGCTGGATTAGCTAAGTTCTATACATGCTAGACTGAAGGCGCCCACTGATCCATTATATATTTATCGTAATATGATCTGAAGGCGCCCACTGATCCATTATATATTTACCTCTTATTGTTACAATTTATAAGCACTTTGAGCTTCGGCCGCCGCGTAAAACGCATATTTATTCTATCACTGAATTGCATAGAATCGTGATAACTTTCTGATGCGAAATCGAAAGCTAGCTGATCATCAATTTATGACCATGTTAGGGCTTATTCGGTGCCTTTTATGGTTAAGCTGGTGGAAGGATTTTCTTCTCTTGATGAAACCCGTCTAGGAAGCAATTGAGCATGGTTAGTCCATATGATTCTCATCTTTCTCGTTTCTTAATTCTTGTTAATGCATCTATAGGACTCGTGTGTTTTGATTCGATTTAAAGTGAAATTGACTCGTAACAAGTGAAAATTCGTGGTGATTTTCCCGTCATGAATTGTTGCTTTAAGTTGCACACAATCTATTCACCAACATGTTACCACCACATGGCAGCGCTGTTCTTTCCTGCTAGTCATTTATCTTTGTCATTTGCCAGTTTGCCACTTCAAGTTCACATTACATGTACCATTGCAAGCTATATAACTAACTATCCTCTACCTTTGAACAACGCTCTTTGACAGAGCCAAAACCACTACATTTTAGTACCATCTTTATTGATCTCAACAGCTTGATTAATTTTTTTGCTTCGCATTTCTTAAACACTTATTGCACTATAATCTAACATAAACCCAAAATCATACAGTAAAAATCAAAGGACATATTTAATGAGCCTTTTTTAATTGCTTTAGCTCTCGTGAAATCGTGCTTTTCTTATCAAACTAATGTTTATTTGTGTGTTGAATTGAAAATAAATGATGTAGGTTCTGTCGGCATGCTGAATCATTTCCTCCCTGTTCGATTGATGATGTTCTTTGAGGTTGAATAGTGGGCTCCAGAACAAGGTGAGTAATTGATTCATCAAAACTATATTGTAGACTTATAGTTGATAAGATGTTAAAATAGTTAGCTCTTTCTTTTGTGAAAATGGATATGATGCAGCGTATCTTTTCATGTCTGGTGATCTTTTACTGGTTTAGCTATATTGATCGTGCGCAATCTGTTGATTTCTGCTTATCCAATTAATATTGAACACTTCTATAACGTGGCCTGAAAAAAAAAAGGCCCTTGCTCGGGGATACACAATCTTTTGATTAACGAGTAGTTTTTCCTAAAGAAAATGTTATACTCCTCATTTTCTGACTCTAGGATGTATGAAGGGATGATGTCAATCGAGCTTAATTTGTGAATCTTTTAGGCGAATATCTAGCCCATGAGGCCATGAAATCAGTAAGCTCGTAACTTTTTAAACTAGTCCAAGCACCTGTCACTGTTTAGGAACTGTGAACTTTTTACCAGCTCCAGCAATGGGCCCCGATCAAATTCTTCACGATACCTCCAAAACATAAAAACCTACATGTACAGTCCAATTTCCTACTGGGAATTGAATTTTCATATTTTTAAAACAATTTTGGCATATGTGAACAACAATTGGAAAGGAAGAGAAGGAAAAGGGCGTCTCTGAAGCCATTTGATTGGGTATTAGGTTAGATTCCTGACAGTTCCAAGAAAAAGTGGGTGCCCAACAAAGTTACATGTCCCATGATCTCTCGGTTCTAAGGAGTATTTCATGCTCCCACATTGAGTAGTGAGTATGCTTTCTGGCATTCTTATGGCCTTAGTTATTGGTAGTTTATGGTATATATTGGGCAACTTATTGAGTAAGTAGACGATTGGGGGGGTCGTCGAAGGACTCATCAGCTTTTGGATTCTGAGGGGACCATAGAATTGAGCTATTTCTTCCAATACTACGGGATTCCCTAAATTCTGGTTTCTTGAATGCTAAATCTGGTCTTCTGAATGCTGTCATGTTTGCCATATAACGTTGAGTGGGACGGTAAGAGCACGAGTGGTAGATTATGAAAATGTGAAAAATGGGGATGGAAGTGTTTGATTTTTCAATTATTTGTGCTTCAAATAAAAAGGGAAAATTGTTATTTGAACTGGCCCGGTAAAATGATTAAATGCAAGTGGTGACATCTCCATTTTCCATACAGCGTAGAGTTATTATTTTATTATTTTCAATTTCAATCCTTATTTTTTTAAAAAAAAAGAAATCTAGTAAGCACATAATAAATTTAGCTTGTATAACATATCGGATTGCTTGGTCACCATTCCGTTAGTGTGGAATAGAGTGCCCGGACAGGGTACAGGATGTGGAACATGCAAGATGATGATGACGACGAAGATGACAATAAGGATGATCTCACGCATACTAGTGAACTGACACGTCATATTAATTATAAATCTTAAAACATTAAGTACATAAGTCTTTCTTATTCATATCTCTCACAAGTGCAAATTTTAACATAAGATTTCTTTCTAAATTTAACTCACAAGTGCAAATTTAACAAGTAGAATTACAAACTCTATCAAAAAATGCCTACCTATCGAGACGGCCTTTTTAGAATAACAAGAAAGTTTTGAGTAGCCAACTGCTACTTCGCACATAATCATTAATTGGTCTCCACAGATTTCTACTGTTGTCACTATCCTTTAAAACATAGAGAATCGTCTCTCTTGTCACACTGGCAGCAAGCATCAGAATTAGTGATGTTTCTGTCAAAAAGAACTTGTGTCACGGGAGGGATTCATAAGTGTTTGATTCTGTTGTGGCAATTTGTTCTCTGTAAGGTTTGGAAAATAAGATTCTGGGGTCCTTGTTTCTCCTGTATTTGGTAGGCAGACTTAATTAAGAATTCTCCATTTTTGAGTGTCCCGATAAATTTGATCTTCTTTATTCCCTTAGTTCACTATAAGAGTGTTGTACAATCTTAATCTATCATCTTCATATTTGTCAAAAGGGAATTTAGTCAAATTTCAAGACCCATTCTCATCAATAATATGACTAACCTTCCAAGATTCTTGATCTTTAGGAATGGGTCCAACAAAGTGCTCACTAAGAGATTGTTCCAAGAGCCATCTATCAAACTACAAAGATGTATCATGACCATTTAAAATTAATTTCCTGTAACCCTTTTTAAAAACCTCATTGTCACCTAAATAGGCCTTATAGTTAATGGAATTGTAATTATTATTAGACCTAAAAGCAGCTTCCAGCGCCCTGGACCAAAGGCTATTTTCTTTCTTTGCTAATCTCCAATTTATTTTAGCTAGCAAACCTCTATTTTTCAATCTGATTTTCTTGAGATTTAGCTCTCCCATCTTTTTACTTTTGGTCACTTTATCCCAACTGACCATATGAACTTTCCTTGTTTGGTTATCGTGACCCCAATAAAAATTTCTTTTGATCATATCAAGATCTTTAGAGATCTTCTCAGACAAGTAAATGCATTGCATGTAATAATTGAGAATAGCTGAAATAACGGTGTTAATCAAAGTCTCCCTGCCAGCAAAGGATAGCATAGAAGCCTTCTAGGAGGCTGATCTTTGCTGCGCCATGCCAACTATGAAACTATATTTAGCATTATTAGCTTTGACTCCTCAAGGACAGCCCAAATATTTTCCTAAAGACTTGCTAAGGCTTATACCCAACTCTTGGGCCAAACTAACTGTTAAATTCTCTTCCATATCAGGGGAAAACCAGATTTTGAAATTGGATAAATTAACTTCAAGAGCAGTAACAGTATTAGTGGGTGTTGTCTATGGTAACAGAGTTTGAACTTCCAATCAGCCGTCCGAAGGTGTAAAAGGAGATATCCAGACACATTATTATTATAGTTACTAAACAAATATTTTCATGCTACAGTACACTAAAAGGTATACCTGAAATACAAGACAAAAAATAATCCCTTATCTTTCTGTCTCTTGGGTGGTCAGGTAGCAGTGGTATGGTATGACTGGTATCTAAGAGGGAATCAAAGAAGAGGGAACAAAAAGAAAGTGGTAGAAGAAATGGCGAAAGGACCGAGGTTAGATTAAGGAGGAGAAAGTTGATCAAGGATTTAAATTTAAATTTTAGAGTTAGCATTTGAAAAAAATACTCTTAAGTAGTATATTGAGAGAGAGAATGTTAATGGCATTTAACCTAAAGAAAATTCCCACTATAATGACTTTAGGTGCATGAAAGAAATTAAGGCCTGTAGTCCTTATTCAATTATCTTCTTGCACTAATAATGTGTGAGCCCGTCCAAAAGAGAAGGGGTCACTTTCTCTGCACAAGGACGGCAAAGACTTCTGCTTTTTTGATTAGACCAGCCCATCCTTATCTTGGTGTTTTCCACTTGTATAATTAGTAAAATCAGTCAGATACAAACAAAAAAGTTAGCTTTGGCATTAATTTACCATCGCCAATGCCATTAGGGTTTCTCAGGAGTTATATCTCATGTGCGAATTGTTCTTCCCTATCCTACGGCTTCTCAGAGATTTGGTAGGAAGAAGAATCCTCTCTGCCTTCTCATTATATATATATATATATATATATATATATATATATATATATATATTGTACAGTTTCTCATATATTCTTGATCATCTTGCTTTAGCTTTCTATATCTGTTCCATTCTTTGTTATTTGCTTCCAACATTTAAGAGAAACCAGCAAGACGTTTTGATCCAGATTTTCAAACTGACAGTGGTGGATCTTCGCAACTTATAGAAGTAGGTACGATATATCTTCTGTATATTCAGTGGTTTTCCCAATTGGGTAAAGTACACGTAAACAGTGTACATCCCTATTGTCCAGAAAACAATAGAAGTATGTTCGGCTTTCTCCTTCTGGGTTTTTTGTTTCTCTTCCATATTCTTCCTTCTAGTTACTTAATTAACAGTCAGAACAAAATATTTCTGCTGCTATTTGGGACAGATCTGAGTATCTGATCAAAGCCCTATGGATAAAAGCTGAGATTTAGGCGATAAAGTTGATTTTCAGATCTGAATCTGGTAATAATTCTTTACCCTAGGGTTTCCTAGGGTTTCTTTCTTGTCTCCTTTTTTTCTTCTTCTTCTTCTTTCTTTGTTTGTTGGGATGCCTTCTTTGATGATGCGGTTATTGTATTCAGAGGAGGAGTTTGTTTGTAGCACCATATAGTGCTCTTCCAACTGGACAGGTTTCGATTGCATCAATTTGTGCGTTTCTGGATCTGATCCAGGCTTTAAGATCTCGTTCTCTTTCCCTTTGTATAACTTTTGGGTCGTCTTCTGGTAAACTGTACATTTTCTCCTGGGCCTTAATTGAATGAGAGAGAGGCAGGGGAGGAGAGGTTGAGAGAAAACACAACACGGTTCTTATCCAGATTAGGGCTGAGACCCTTCTCTTTTAAAGTTTTAATTCGCTTTCAGAAGTTTGAGATCGTGAAACGAGAGAGAAGGGCGAGAAAAACTTCCAAATGAATGTTGAAAGAATGAAACTACTTATATTTCTTTCATTTTGCAATTGTAAGATTGAAAGCCCCCAAAGGAGGAGCTGCTGGGTTGTGTTGTTGGGATAATTCTTAATAATAACAACATTAATAAGCGCCATGAACTGTGCTGGTAACTGCAAAAAGATTCTTTTCTGTTCCTTTATTGATCGTGGACTCAATAAATGATAATAACGCTGCTATAGTTTTTCTTTTTCTTTTTCTTTTTCTTTTTTTAATATCTGACGCGTAGAAATTTGAAGCAATGCTTTCATAATCATAGGTATAGCTCATTTTGTAAATTTTAGTTAAAAAAAAACTCTTAACCATTTACATTAGACATCATTGTAAATTGGATCTGTTTGGTGACAAGCACTGGTTGCAACTCCTGAATTAGTTAATGGACTTTTATGATAAATTAGGGGGCCTTAGTGCTGTACGACCCAAGTATGAAATACCTCCTTCCACAAGCAAAAGAAAAAATGAAGTCACCTAAGACCAGCAATCCAATGAATGCCTATGACATTAAATTTCAAGCCCAGCATTCATGGATCATTAAAATGCCGTTCGCGAAGAAACAATGTTTAATTAATGTGTCATGTCTTACACAGCAGATTATTATCTGGTCATCTAGAATTGATCAGTTAATAATCTTCAGGTTTCACCATTTTATTGCTCACACTTGGATAGTAACCACGTCCCAGCCCTATGTATTATTTTGTCCGTATCCCCGGTCAGTGATATTTCTTTTTGGGTGCTACAAGTTGTGCTGTAACAATTTTCCTTTCTACTTCAAACATAAATTCATAGAATAACAGTGGCTCTCGTCTAAATAAAATATTTATAAATATCACAAAATATTTGAAACATACATAAAATCTGAACCAAAAAGTTATTTCTTGTTCATCGATGTCGTTACAAAGTTCGAAGTTTATCTCTTTTCTCTTTATTTCCTTTCTGAGACCACAGAAGCAGTTTTAATACTACTACTATTATATCTCAAACCCTGCTACAAAGTCAAAAACAAATATTACGTTTACCTTCTAAAAAAAATTAATATTTTACTCTTTATGTTGTATGCATTCTTATTCTGGTTAACTCAAAATCTTCTAGCTAGTTTTATAAATAGAAAGTTTGATGTTCTCTCTATTCCTTGATGCATTGCGTTCTTAAAAAAAAAAAAAAACCTTTATTAAACAATCAGAGTTGTTTTTCTCTCATCCTTATAATAAGTTCAATATCTATTATGGGGTTTATGTCAATATGTATATATATATATATATATATAGATATAAAGTAAGATTCTTGAAGTCATTACAAGTGCTTTAATTAGAACCAATTAGGTGCTTTAACTTGTCTTTAATATATACTCCATTCAGCGTTTTTCTCTATATGCTATTACAATCAGATTTGAGCTGGCTTGACGGAGCTCCGTTCTGATGTTTACAATTTTCAGCCAAGAGTGGGAGGAAAAATTAGAGGAAATTTAAAGTGGTGACAATTAATGCAATTTGTTGGTGATATCTTTCTACAAAGAACTTCATCTGCTTTTCAACTGTAAGTATATTTTCCTCTTACCTATGAATTAAATCAGTTGATCCTACTTTCTTCTTTTATATAATAGTGTTTCAGGTTTTCTGGTTTAGACTCGATTTCAGATCCAATCCGTCGTACAAAACATCTATTATAACTTTGAATCAACGCCAGCATGATTTACTAACCTCGCCTCTACCCAGAGATGGTCATATAGACATTGTTTGCCTTCTTTGGATCTATCTACTTCAGAATTAACTAGGAACATGCAACTCCAAATGGTGGGTCCTATAGCCCTTGTAATTTGCTCTAGGTCATCATCATCATACATGATGGACAGTCCTGAGATGCCATTGAAGAGGTCAGCAATGCAATATTTCCAGTGTCCACATTATATATATAGGAAAAGATTGGTTGTTCTTTTTGAAAAATTATTCACTGCAAAAGGCTTTTTACTTTCACTTTAAAGAACATTTAGACATTTAAGAAGTTAATCCTAATCATAGCAAGTGCGCTTACGTTTTCCTTGTAGGTCGATGTACTTAAAAATTTGACAGTTTTAGTTATTTTGTATGTCAAATATAAATGAATTAAACCAAATAATGATCAGGTAGTTTTGGGAATACTTTTAGAATTTTTAAATATCTGTACATACAAAAAATGCTATATATATTGCTCTACCCAGGAATTAGTTAGGGTTAATTAATTAACTTCGAAGACTTTCAAATAATTTTTGTTTGTTGTATTCATATTATTATTTTTCATTGTTATCATAATTATTATTTTGGTCAATCTGGCTGCACAAGGGATAGCCACCCTCCACCACTCAAAAATAAATAAGGAAATAAAGCATAAAAAAAGAACAAATACTGGACTGCTATATGTGACAAGTCAAAGCTACTGTACTGTGTATTAAAAAGTAAGTGTGCTTTCAGAATGATTATTTTATAATATGAAATATGTTATATACCATAATACCGATTAAATCTTCCCTAAAAAGATATATATACTCCAACTTTACTTATCATTCACTATTTTTAAAACTAAATTTCTTAAAGTTGTATTTGTTGAAAGAATTTATTGTAATCTTGTTCTGACAGGTCTTTCACCCCAAGACTATACAGATACGGATGCCTATTCAAACGAAAATAAATAAATATAAATAAACCATCTGGTTTACATTTGACCGGACGATGTCTTTGTATTTCTCTCCAGTCTCAATCGACAAGGAGCTGTTAGCACTTACCAACCCAGTATCCAGCCAAAAAAGAACAATTTTATCATCAGGTTAGTCTGGTTTTTGAAGTGCTGAATAGTTCTTGTCCATGCATGCAGTTTCATCACAGAGAACATATATTCAAAAATGTGACTCAGAATTTTTTCCTTTTTGTTTGTTCATTTTTTGGCCTATAAGATGCTTGAGTATCCCTATACAAATTTCTATTCATAGTTGGCCTGTATTATTTTTTTCAAGTTTGTTTGATCACTAAGATTTTACTAATAGAAGCTGTCTTTGCTATGCCTAGTCTTAATTAGTAACTTAGAATGGACGGACAGCCGACAGATTACTTTAGAAAATAAGAATCAAGCGACTTCTCATTTGTAATTTGTAAAAGCATGCTTTCACTTCTGTGTGATTTAAAAATAGCTAAATGTTACTTTCAAATTCCTGACATAACTTATTGTTAAGTAACCAATTTCTCACAATTAGGAGTAAATTGAACGAGTGTGTAATGAGATTGAACATATCTAGCTACCCCAAGGATGAGTACTCAATAAAGATAATTTCAATGATCATGCTGTGTTTGTCTAAGTTTTGTATAACTGTATCTTTGTTTTGTTGGTTTGTCTAACTGATAGATCTAATTCTTTGCTTTCCTGATTAGCACACATACGTTGACTCCTCTAAGCCCTGATGTAGTTTTGGATTTATATATGTAACTGGTAAACGTGGAGACTTTTAAATTATGTTAATTTTTCAGTTAATATTTCTCTATATGCCTGGTTTTTACCCTTGTCTTCCTTAAATATGTGCTCCAATAACCTGATAATTCATATGTGGAAATTCAAAGCCAGAAGTCAATTAATTAAAACTTAGGATGGTACCCACTGACAAGAAAACATAAATACATCTGAGAAATAACCCTAATCCCTGATCCTTCTCCATGGATGAATGGACTTGAAGAAAACCGCCAGAACATGGAAATTAATATGCCGTATTGCATCAGCCAGACAATCGCAATTATGTAGAAGAAAAGAATTTAAATTGTATATCTATGCCAAAACTAAATTAAATTGTACGTGACCTCTCAGAGCCACCTAACAATGAGATTAAAAATATTTCTTAATGGAGAATGTTAGGGAAATAAATGTATTTTCACTCAAAAGACTTGTGTATCTCAAGAGGGATTGGGAGCTACTCATCTGCATTCAACTTCAAGGAGGCTTTGCACTAAATCCATCATTTAAGAGAGAACTCTCAACCTCAATCCCATTCTCAAATTGATATATTTTGAGATTCCTATCTATACCATGACATAGAGACTTTTAGACTCAAATTTATTTTAGGGAAGCTATACAGATTCTATGATTTCCGCCAACTATTGTAATATTTCCTAAATAAAAATAAACTCCTTATTAAGTGCCCTAAATCATGATACACATCATGCAACTTACAGAAAATGAAAGATGCAAAACTTTACGCCTCTGACGACACCCAAAAGATACATAAAAATAACTTCAAATTACAGTTACTTCCAATAGATCAGACCTGTACAACTAGTGAATTTGTCCTATATACGCCACTAAGTTGATATATAGGATCAGAGCAGAAAGAAGAAAAGTAACATTTTATAGAGATCATGACATAATCATTTATGAAATATTGTTTCCCTGAAGCCACTAAATAGAAGATACCTTGCTACTACAAGCCAAAAGGAAAGTAAAGTAAAACATAGCATGCTTGTATACTTATTCAGCTGATACATCAAAGATGGGTGCCAAGCGGGATGATCCAAATTAGCATAGGTTAGATGTGATTGTTGTAGGCCTCCCAATGTTTGCCCAGGAACTGAAATTCTCCAAATTGATGCTGCAAACAATTTTGTGGGATTATCAGAAAATGTTACCGATGCACTTCTATATATGTTTATGCTATGTTTTCTGAAGATGCTTGCTTGATGACAGAATATGCAGATTGTTAGATGACTAAGTTGTGGTTAAGTTCTAACAATTTGCTTAATAAGCTAGCTAACTTGTTAGTGATTTGAACTTACTTCTTGTAGGAGTCCAGAGTTAGTCAGTGAATTAAAAATCATGGTTGGGCTCCATTTGCTCATATCCAAAGAATCGTCATGGGTTATATCATCTACAGTCCTCAAATGCTCCTTTGCCTGAGAACTTCGCTCTTCAGCTTCAGTCAGCACATCCAAGGAGAGATTCATGTTTTGACTCTGGGTACCAGATTCGGTTCTCGTTTCAAAGGGATTCCAAGAACCTAATTGGCTCAAACTGTTGGTTTTTTGGTCGCTGCATTGCTTTGTCTTTGACTCATCAGCTAGTCTCCGACTCCTCATCTTTTCCAAAGTCCTTTTTCTTGCCCTTTCTCTTGCCTTTTCTCTGGTCTCCCTGGCAAGAGGACGAAACGCACTCTTTCGAGAAAGTTTAATCCTTTTCCTCACTGAGGGTTCCCCCTCTTGTTCTCGATTTCCACTGACTGCAACCTCATCCAAGCCAGATACCCCTTCACATTCGGAAGTTGAAGATGCACTCTTGACTCCAGCAGTACTACTACAACTGAGGTGATTCTTTTCTCTTGCCAGCTGTTTGATTTCGTCCTTTGCTTGATTGAGTAACCACTCCACCGTTTTGCTTGCTTTGTCAAAGCCTAGCATGTCTTGCAGACCAAAAAAACTTTTAGCAACTTCAAGGGACAACCTCATTCTCCGATCCCTCAGACCCCGAGCTGTGTTAATCTTGCTGTGTCGATCTCTCTTGCAAGATTTTTTTCTTGGGATCTGCTCCATACTCATGCGATGTCCCTTACTAGGAATCTTTGTTGAAACGTCCATGCTAACAACAGTCTCAGCTAGAGATTGATGGTTAAGCAAGAGGTCTTGATGTTGTTGGAGAAAAATTTCATCGTCTTCAAAGGGGGACGGGAAGTGGAGAAAGGATAAAGGAGGAGGAGTAGGGGCATGAACATTTTCTCGTTTGGAATATGGGTTGCTGTCATTGAAGATAGGCCTGCAGCAAAATGCTTGGTCAGAATAGGAGATTGGGTCATTACCGTTGCGGGAACAGTTTGAGGGAAACATATTTGTAGCTTGGAATTGCACCGGATAACCCTAGCCTTGGAGTTGCAGGTGGACAATGGCACTATTAAAGCTTGAGAACGACGTGTTCTTTCTTATTGAACAAGTGCACCAATTCCATCACTTTCAGTTCTTATTAGTTCGCCTGATCCCTACAAGTAAAGGAAATATAATTTGAGAAAGACAACCATATCTCTCACTACTGTTTCTTTACCAGATCAGAGCTTATGAGGTAGACAGCCTACCGATGATGCACCGTATGTATCCTTGTGCTCGTGTGCGTATGTGGAAGTATTTGGTTAATTCTCGCGTGTGTCTGAGGGAGATTGTGTACAATTGCCTCCTTTGAAGAAAGTACTACAGATTGAGAAAGACAGCACAGACAATAATACCTTGTAGGCATGAGGGTTGAATCATGAGCCAGCGCAAGAGAAAGTGAGAGAAAGAGAGGCTTTGTGTAGCTCGAGTAAAGATGGTGCAAGAGATAAAGAACCCGAGAAGCGCAATTTATTGCAGACAAGGAATCACCTTTTCCTTAATCTTTTCTTTTGAGCAAAAAGTTAAGCTGCTTGGAACGATATTGTGAGTGGATGAGTGGATAGAATCAGTCCTAATTTGTGCCACTTCACGTGGTGCGCAGGTGCGCGTTGACAGAAAACTCAAACTTACTTCTTCTCCTTCCACACCCTTCACTCCCCTTTCACAGTCTTTATAACCTAACCTCTTATTGACCCTGCATGGACTTCGCTCATGTTCATATTTGTCTCTCTGTCTCTGTCTCATTCTCTCTCTCTTTCTTTCTTTCTTTATCTCACCCACGCACACACAGTGAATGACTGATGAGGAGTGGGATGTCACATGCAATGACTTTTTATGGGAAGATTCACATATAGCATATAATTTCTTTTCTTTTTATTCCCTTTGTTATGTTCATTTTTTTTTTTTTTTCATTTTTACACTGAAAAATTTCTAAAAAGCACGTAAAAATTATATATGTCACAGTTCTTAACCTCCACGTGGCTGTGTCTAACCCTAATACAAGTGGAGAGAAGTACAATTATTATTTCACTCCAAGGGGTTTGCACCGTCTCTGAGGTCTGCAACGGCAGGCGATGCTCTCTTTGACTGGGGTTCCTCAATGTGTCGCTTTCAATAAAAAGAGAAGCGCCATCACACACGCACACTCTCTCTCTCTCTCTTTCTATGCTTGTATCTATCTATCAATGTCTAGTTGAGAATGTTGTTGTTGGACTCTCTTCCCATGCGTGCTTATCTGTTTAGCTTTCCTCTTTGATACACGCATTGCTTAAAAGTCTCTCTCTCTCTCTGTGAAACAAGAGAGAGAAAGACAGTATATGAAGAGAGAAATATTGCTTGTGCTTGTACTTGCCACTGCCATATGGTATGAACTTCCCATGCCCCAATTGCAAGTTGCCATATCACAAAACCCATCTCAAAAATGGCAATAGTCCATCCACACTTGAAAGCCCTCTCGGCACACCTAAATTTTTTCCATACCTTTCTCTGTCTGTCTTTCCATTTCTACATGCCGTCCTCCCCACTTACCCCTCTCTCTCTATGTGAAGGTATCTGAGCCTCGAGACCACTTTAGATTGGCATAATTAGCAGGACCACATGAGATAATATCACAAAGACAAGGGGTTGTTCTGGGGTTGCTTTCAAGCAGGAGATAACTATGACAAGAAAGCAGTGAGTGGTGAATGTAGGACATATATGTTAGAGTGCTTGATTATGAGAGCACACATAATAAAACCCTATTGCAGTCACGGTTAATCTATTGAGTGCTTTCATTTCTATGGATAGGTTCCCTCCTGTGATCTGTACCAGTAAAAAACCCATTTGTGGTTGAAATTGCATGCTTTGGACCCATTTATCGAAGACATCAGAGTTTTTTTTTTTTTTTTCTCCGGCTTTAATCATTTTTCAGAGACACATGTTTGTGGATCTTAGGGGATGAACCATTTACCAAACAAGCCGAAACAATTATGTTGTGTTGGAGGACAATAATTCTCTCTTCAGATGGTTTTTTGGGAAACTTTGCAGAACATGACCTTAATGAATATTACGTACGTATTTGTTATTTTTCTCTGATGCAAAAAAATTAATGTTGTGCTAATTTTTTCTGCATTAATTTTTTAATGAGTGAGGCTTGTTCTCCACAATCATGTACTGGTGACGAAAATATCTGTAGTTTATGTTTTCCAACCAAGCATATCTGAAGAGGACCATCCTACGGTGTGGGCCAGAAGAAAAGACCTAGCTAGTCTCATTAGGGCATTACAATTTGCACAACCCTGGGAACTTTACAGAAACGAGGTTGTGTAGCACCAGAGATATATGGCTTAACGCCTTATAATTAAACCGATTTGGTCTATTCCCTTGGCTTTTCCTACTGTTTATGTTATGTGAAGATATAGGCAGAATTTATTGTTTGGTTCCTCTTTCTGGGATTTCTTGCCTTAGGCTGTTTCTGTAATTCGATGTAGCTTTCGATATAATTAAAGCATGCCCCCATCTTCGTCCATTATGAGAGGATGTTGTCTTCGTCCATTTAGCACCAAAATATTCTTTGTATCAAACATTATCTTTTTCTGTTATGATTTGATTAGATCATAGCCTTAAAGTTTCTTTCACAGGCACCCTAGCAAACCTTCACAAATCCATGTTATATATTGATGGGGACCAATGATTTGATGCTCCATAATGTTATCTTTTGATGGTTTTGTATAGGATCATTCATCATTTATTTAGTGTAAACCAGAGATGACACTAAGACCACTCAATTTGGGCTAAGGGTGGATAACCATAACATATATATATATATATATATATATATATATATATATATATATATATATATATATATATATATAAGCAACCTTCAAACAAAACATATTAATTCAAGCCACAAAGGATTGGCAATCTTATGGTTAATGATTATCTATTTTGTGGGTTGAAATGAAAGAGAAAAAAAAACATGTTAGTCAACTAACATTTACTAATTTAATTATCTCCCTAACTGACCAAAAGGAATCTAAATCTAAATGTGATGGCAGTGTATGACACTATTGCCACTGCTACCTCCTTTTTTCAAAAAGTAATTTCCATGATGGTCAAATCGATAAAAAAATCCCTCTCTTTTTTGATTTGACACATTACCACTCACCGGCCTTTGCCTTTTTGATTGTCTCTAGTTTGTAATTTGTAATAATTGATATGATTCATATGCATGCAGTTTATTTTATAATAATATTACCCCTGTTAGGTTTATACTATCACATGTTGATATATTTAGTAAAATACAAGCTTTGTATTTCTTTTCCTATAATGATCATGAGGTTTGAATGATTTAACCTCTTAGTATTAGATTGCTACTAGTTACTTATATAAGCTTTGTTATTAGTTCATAACAAAATATTTTCGTTATTATTTGGATTAAATTAAACATGAAACAATACAAGAATAAACGAATTCTTGATTCATTTGATATTACATTACAAATTCAAGTTTGAATGCTGAACATAAATTTCATTAGCAATATACATTGAAATTAACTAATTTCACGTCATCACACCGAGATTTCGTTGGCAATGAATGAAAATAGAGGGAATAGAAAATAGGAATGAAAGTTATGAATGAGAATCATATTAATTATACTTGGAAAATTAAGAGTAATATGATATTGGAATAAAAATTATAAGAATATTTAATCTGAACCCACCAAAAATGGAGAAAAAACTAAATAAAAATTTGGAAAACAAGCTTCTTATATATATAGAAGAAGAAGAAGAAAAAAAAAAAAAAGAAACTACTATCAAGGTTCTTTGTGTTTTATTCTCTTGGCTATCACCATATCCCTTAGTTTCTTTTCCTTCTAAATCAACTAATATTCATTGAAGCTGCCAATAATGGTGGCATTGCGCATCATTTATTTTCTTCTTTGTGGATGGCACCGTGGCACACACACACACTTACACATTTCCCTGTCCAAATCTATCAGCCAGAATTCCTTTTGTCTTAGGTCATTTTCCATAAACAGACTAGAGCTATATATATGTCATAATAAGATGGATAACATGCTTAATTTGATTGCACTGCATATATTGAAAAATCCCCATATGCCCTAGCTAGCTAGTCTAGTGTCAGTTCTTCACTTTTTAGAATTGATTTCAAGCACTTATGTAGGGTCTAATAATTCAACATAGAGACCTCTTTTAAATACAAACCCTAATCATTTTCAAACTGACTAACTTAACTCAACATCTATTCAAGATATATATATGTACACTAAGTCTAACTCGCTTAAAAAAGACAGCCACTCAACTTTCTAGAAATTAAATTTAAATTACAATCTTTCACAATTCCAGCTTAATTTTTTTTCCCACAAAGAAAGGAAAAAACTATAGCCAAGCTGGTATATATAGAAACTATATAGGGAAATTTTCTTTTTGGGAGTTATAAGAAAATTTAAAGAATCTGTTGCTTGATAACTACTAGATAGAGATGCTGATGCTTTTATGAAATTGTCTTCTTGCGCGTACTGTCCGCAGAAAGAGCTAGCGAGCGAGAGAAAAAGAAAATCTTTCTTGCTAGAAACCTCTAGTGTCACATAAGTCGATTGTACGTGTTGATATATGACTTTACACCTTCAAGAATTGTTCTATTTCATTTTGGAGTATACATATAGATATATCTACGAGCTGGATTTTTCTCAATTAATATCTTTCCTGAAAATTAACTGTGTTCATGGAAAAAGCAAGCTAGCTAGCTGGCTAGGCGAAGAAATATGAAAGGATTGCATCATGAATCAAAGGTTTCTTTTGGAAGAATTCTGTCTTTTGATGCCATTTATAAATCATGCGTAAAAAGGGTACTCTTTCCTCTTGCTCTTATCTGTTTGTTTTGGAGTTCTGATGTCATAGAACAGTACAAGTTGAAATTCATAGGTAAAATTAACATGCTATTCATGATCATGTCAATAAAGGGAACGGATAAAGGTGGCATCATGCATAGTTTTTTAACTTAATTTTTTCATTGTCAGCAAAACACTAGCACGCTATAGTTTGAATGTTGAAAACCAAACTTGAAACTTTTCCTTCCACAACACAACTTCTACAGACTCATTATCATATAACAAACAACAACTCATCATTCTAAATGATTAAGTTTTACAAGTGAAGATTAATTAAGAATCAACCTCGGATCCACAGTGTTTGAAGGGATGAGTAAGTTACTGTTCCCGTCCCAAACATAATAGAGTGTAAACAAAAAAAATTAAGAATGATTTTTAATTATATATATTATTTCACTCTACAAATAAATATTGAAATTAGATCGAGTTTAAATTTAAAAATATAATTATTTTAAAATTTAATATAAAAAATAGCTTTAACGTCTTTATAATTATGTGTGATTCAAATTATAATAATCAATATCTAATGTAATATTGAATGTTAATAATTTTTATTAAAATTAGATCAATCATATAGATAGAATATATATCTAATATAAATTTAATTATTTATAAGAATACTAGTCAGAAGAATCAAGCTCTTCCATAAGAATTAGTGTTAAAGTTTAGTTATTGACATCTCTTCAATGTTTCCAAAGTAGCCAGGTATATATGTTTGGATTTTACCTAGTATTATAGTTAATTCAAAGTGGACCATAATTAGTCTTATCATTCTTATCCCGAATTGTAACTTAAAGTTGAGATTTATAATTGAAATTAGTTTTTGGTTTGATGTGGTTGTCCAATTATTTATAGCAATAAATTAATCTCTTCAAAAAGGAGTCCAACATCGATCTGTGGCTAGAAAAGTCACAAAAGCACGGAGATTCGCATATTATATTATATATAAATTATTGCATCAAATTAATTAATTCTAAGTACTAATTGTGAATACTTAAAGTTGTTTAAATTTAATCAAATGTCTTAAGTTAAAGTATTAAAAGTACATATGTATTAAAATTTAGTAGATAATATTTTATCATTTGTATGATTTTACTTGACTTTAATTTATATTAGTTGGTGTTTAATGTAGTATTAGACACTCTTAAGTTTTTTTTAGGGAAACTTAATTAATTTTGATTAATTAGCTTATTACTGTTGTGATCCGTACAATAACTTTATAACAACTATTTGAGGCCATTTTGTTTGTGAAGATTGTCTGCCATAAATCTAAAATGATCTCAGAATTGGGGTTTGTTTAAGAAGAGGGGCCAGAAATATACATGAGATTAAGAGTGGTGAGTTCTCATTAATGTGTCAGCATCATATGCAGCGTCACCAGACACTATCTGAATGCTTATTTATATATGACTATGAGAGTTCAGGCTTGTATAGGGCCCCATTTATGTATGTTTCATTAAGTTTAGTTGTGTTTAAATTCAATATAGTAACTCGTAAATCATTATAGAGGGATTGGACCCAAAGGTTCATGAATCATCTTCTTCTAGTAGTGGGAGGGAAAATTAATCAAGGTAATTAACACACCTAATTTATATATATATATATATATATATATATATATATATATATATGAAAAAGAGAAGGAAATGTATGTATTGTATATATACACATCGTCAAAATAGTACTAGATCTGAAAAGGGGTAGAGCACTAGAAGTGCATAATTCAATCTGTTCTACAGGATGCATTCGCTTGGCCAAACCATGTATGTTTCAGATCAAATAATAGAGATAGGAGAACAATGACCTTTTTTTAAAAAAAAAAAAAAAAATTATATATTTGAAGTTACATTATGAATTAACTAATCTAAATTTTAGTTATATAAAATTATAAGAACAATAAAATTTTACCTGCTTAAATTTTATTTTAATGCAACTTAACTCTTAAAGACTTAAATCTAAGATCTCAAATTAAATGACAACAATTACTACTAAATTATCTATTCAATTAGTGGTAGAGCAATGACTTTGAACCTTTGAAATGTTAATTGATAAATTGATGAACCAGCGTGCGGATAAGTTGGCAAAGCATACGATGCTATGAGGGAATGAAGCATCCTATTAGAGATCCCTAATCCTTATATGTAGTTGGCTAATACTTGGGTTAGAAGCTGCTGACTTTCATGTGACTGTGTTTTTTAAACTGTAGTTTATTATATATATATAAAAGAAAGAAGTGGCACTGAGTTATAACATTAATAAGTATGCAAAATTTTAATTGGAAAGTACGTAGTACTACAAGCTGTAGTCTCTTCTTAGATATCTTCAGTACAGATGTAGTAAGTTATACCACATGAGGTTATATATCTAATACGTGAATTGACAATTCCTCAACGGTCAATGCTTCTAAATTAATTTGAGAAAATAAAATAAATTTTATGTTATTCTAGGAAAATGTAAAAATTATGTCCTTAAATACTAGCTAGATTTAACTCAATATAGTATACAATACCCACACAGTACAATATAAACTCTCCAACCATTGATGTTTTATTTTGTTAAGAACCTTTTAATAAGTTTTTTTTTTAAAGATAGAAGTCCAAGTTTCTTTTTTCATCTTCTAAACTAAGGATAATAATTTGACTCCTATTCACGGGAACCTATCATCTTTACCTAATTAGATATATGATGGGACATAGAATCAAATATATATAATTAAGTATGAAAATGAGAATTTTATTAAGTAACTTTCTACAATGGGAGATGGGTAATGTAGTACCAACCCACCTCGTATTCATATAACATCAAGATCTCAATATGCATTGTTAGTCAAGTAAAATGTACAAGTTAAGACTAGTTCTACAGTATGCTATATTGTGTATCATATTTACAATTGATCTCAAGTAATTAATTCCTAATTTTCATATTCTATATAAATTTTCTAAAAGCTTAGTCGAGATGAAACTTAAGTAATTAATAAAATTTGAAATTAATCATATAAGTTTGGGTAAATATAGCATGCATAAGGGTAATAGGTATTTTGAAGGAGCAAATATGGTAAGTTTAATAAAAATCCGTTCAAGAATGAAGTGGGGGATGAGATTGCACCCTCAATAGTAGGACGGGGCTAAGGAGTGGAAGCTCTGCCCATATTGTCATCCAACTCATCCCTATTCCAAACCCTAATTTTTATTTTTTTTAAAAAAAAGAAAATAAAATCCTTATGACCTTTTCTTATATGGGCTATGGCCCAAGTAAGATGTTCCTCAGTAGAACTGGCGGAAACGTGGCCCAAGTAATCTATGTTATCCAATTCAGATTGCAGCCCAACCCGAAGGAAAAAGAGAGAAAGAAAGAAAGAAAACGGTCGGCGCGTAGAAAGCACGCGGACCCTCGAAAACCCGCCAGTATTTCCCGCCACCATTTCCCGGGGTCACTCGTATATTTACTCAGACGCACTCTCAGAGGGTCTGCAATTCAACTTCTTTCACCGTAGAACCCTAATTGCAGCAATGAACGAAAATTTTGAGGATCAGAACAAGCTTCCTGAGCTCAAATTAGGTATCCTATGAAAAACGAGAAAAAAGAATGACAAATTTATTATTTTCCTCTCTGATGAATTCGTTTATTTCGTTTTGTTTTCTTGTAATGGAGACTAGTAGAAATTTCTTAAGGGGTCATTCGTTTTCTCTGTTTCCAGATGCTAAGCAAACCCAAGGGTTTCTATCATTCTTCAGAACCCTACCTCAGGTAAGTATTTTGTTTTTGTTCTCTTTTTTATATTAACAATCTCTCCCAAAATGGGCACCGCTCTGTTGGGAAGTTATTGTAGCATTGTCTGAAAAGTCATAAGATATCTTTGATCGTCAAACATTAGGAACAAGAAGCTGGGAGTGGGAGTTAACAGAAATTTTGTGGGCATTGAGGAGATTGACAACTTGACATAGAAACATTATCTCTAAATTTTGCTTTATTTTTCTCGCGTTTTCTCATGGTAGGAAAAATACAACTAGTTGTTCTAGATTTAAAGAATGCAGTTAGGACAAAATGTCGAAAAGAGAAATTAATACTAAAGGACTAACGACTAAATTTAAGTCATTCAATGTTTATTATTTCTTCCAAGTTTATTTAGGGAGTGTCTGGGCATAGTTGAGTTTCAACATTTTTTTCTTCATTTCTTAAAAAAATGTAAGATGAGTGCGTGCATGGAGGAGCCAACCTTTTTTTTTTTTTTTAAAAAAAATTTTCTCTGCTTGTACTAGTCTCTTACTTTTGACGCATAGTGTGTTTTAGTGTTCTCCATTTTCCATTTATTCTGTTTCTATCCTTGTTTTGCAGGAGCCAAGGGCCATTCGCTTCTTTGATCGCCGGGTAAGTTTATGGCTCATATTTGCGATTTCTTCATTACCTTGTAGGTACTTTATTAATTACTCTGTTCAGTAAATGATAAGGTGGACAATTTTCCATAGAAGCCTGACTTTGAAATATTTCAACTTTCAAGTGGCAGTTTGTAGTCAATATTATAGTGTCTTTGCTCATTTTGCTTTTGTGGGTTGCTTGAAGGAGATTTCTTTTACCCTGCGATATTGATTAAAGAAATTGATTTCAAATTTTACAATCCCAAAGTAAATTGGGTAGGAAAGTACCCTAGCTACTGTAGTTCTTATGTTATCTAGAATAACACTGCTGATAATTTGCGCCATAAGCAAAAGGTAATGTATTCTTTAGGAATCAGTTTTATGCTGTTTAAATATTATGTTATGATGATTATTCGTCCTAAAAGTACTTAGAAACTTTTTATCCAATTATCTGATTTATAAACCTTCCAGTAGCCACCTCTCTCCTTATTTTTAAAAGTATCCATGATTCCTTGTTATAAATTATCAGTAAGGCCTTATGATAACTAGATTTTTCATGCTATCTTCTTGGGGTTCTTTAGCTTTTTATCCTGCTTGATTCTGTATGCATTAATATTATGATGGTCATAGTGTATTAAAGCGCCTCTTTGAACTACTCAGGACTATTATACTGCTCACGATGAGAATGCAACTTTCATTGCTAAGACATACTACCGTACCACTACTGCTTTGCGACAGCTGGGTACTGGATCTGCTGCTATTTCCTGTGTAAGCGTCAGCAGGAACATGTTTGAAACGATTGCCCGAGATCTACTCCTGGAGAGAACAGACCATACTCTTGAGCTCTATGAGGGCAGTGGCTCTAATTGGAAACTAATAAAAAGTGGAACACCTGGAAATATTGGCAGTTTTGAAGATATTCTATTTGCTAACAGTGAAATGCAAGATTCTCCTGTTGTTGTTGCTTTATTACCCAACTTCCGTGAAAATGGGTGCACAATTGGATTAGGATTTGTTGATCTAACTAAGAGAGTACTTGGGTTGGCTGAATTTCTTGATGATAGCCACTTTACAAACGTGGAGTCAGCATTGGTTGCTCTTGGTTGCAAAGAGTGCCTTCTGCCTATAGAGAGTGGCAAGTCTAATGAATATAGAGCATTGTATGATGCATTGACTAAATGCAGTGTGATGTTAACTGAGAGAAAGAAATCCGAGTTTAAAATCAGGGACCTGGTACAGGATCTCAGCAGGCTTGTTAAAGGTTCTCTTGAACCAGTTCGTGATTTAGTGTCTGGTTTTGAATTTGCACCTGGCGCTTTGGGGGCACTACTATCTTATGCAGAGTTACTTGCTGATGAGAGCAATTATGGAAATTATACTCTTCAAAGGTACAGTCTTGACAGCTACATGAGGTTAGATTCTGCAGCTATGAGGGCGCTTAATGTCCTGGAAAGCAAAACTGATGCAAACAAAAATTTCAGTTTGTTTGGTCTCATGAATAGGACTTGTACAGCTGGAATGGGAAAACGTTTATTGCACATGTGGCTAAAACAGCCTTTATTAGATGTAAAAGAAATTAATTCCAGGTTGGATGTGGTGCAAGCATTTGTAGAGGATACTGTGCTTCGACAAGATCTGAGGCAGCATCTTAAAAGAATAGCAGACATTGAGCGATTGGCACGCAATCTTGAGAAGCGAAGAGCTGGTCTGCAACATATTGTGAAACTTTACCAGGTAGATTTTTTATTTTATGCATTTTATTGTAGGTTTTAATAGAACTGTACCTGTTTCTATGGCTATCTTAGAATTATTGTGTCTGATAACAGTCATTTGCTTTTCCTTGGAAAAGGGGGCATATTTTAGACAAACTGTCAATTAAGAATTTAGGTTAATCGTTAGTACAGTTTCATTTATTTTTTTCAAACCTTCTTTTCAGATATTTATTTGCTGTATGATTCTCCATTTTTTAGGAGCTCATTTTATATACTTTCTTCTTTTATACTGTCGATAGAGAACTATACTTGTCAAGTTTTATTTATATTACCTCTTCTTAATTCCTATTTTTCTTGAGTGCAGTCAAGTATAAGATTGCCATACATTAAAAGCGCACTGGAAAAATATGATGGAGAATTTTCCTCAATGTTCAAGGATAGGTATTTAGGACCTCTTGAGTTATGGACTGATGATGATCATCTAAACAAATTCATTGGTCTCGTTGAAGCTTCTGTTGACCTTGATCAACTGGACAATGGGGAATACATGATTTCTTCAAGTTATGACCCTATGCTCGCTAAACTGAAGGAGCAGCAAGAGTCACTAGAGAAGCAAATACATAACTTGCATTGCCTAACTGCTAATGATCTTGATCTGCCTATAGATAAGGCTTTAAAGTTAGACAAGGGCACACAATTTGGACACGTTTTCAGAATCACAAAGAAGGAAGAGCCGAAAATAAGGAAGAAGCTGAGCACCCAGTTTATTGTACTGGAAACACGGAAAGATGGAGTGAAGTTTACCAATACAAAGCTTAAGAAACTAGGGGACCAGTATCAACAGATACTTGAGGAGTACAAGTGTTGTCAAAAAGAGCTGGTTAATAGAGTTGTTCAAACTGCAGCATCTTTCTCAGAGGTAGATATTTGTATTATATCTGTTACTTCTTCATAGATTGTGTCCTCGAGGTTGAAGAATTTTCATTCTACAGGTGTTTGAGTCTTTAGCTGGATTACTTTCTGAAATAGATGTCTTACTCGGCTTTGCTGATTTGGCTTCTAGTTGCCCTACTCCCTACACAAGGCCTGACATCACTTTATCGGTATTTGCAAACTCTGCATATTTTGCTGACTTGCTACTTCATAATAACTGCATTATCCTCTTCTTCCACTTTTCCTCCATTTTTGTTTGTTTTGTTCCCTTTTTTGGTTGCAAAGCACTTCCAGAGGATGAGCAATGTCATGTTGTCTGTAATAGGACGAAGGAGATATCGTTTTAGAAGGCAGCAGACACCCTTGTGTGGAAGCTCAAGACTGGGTGAATTTTATACCAAATGATTGTAAGCTTGTAAGTATTCCTGAAACGCTTAGAAAATGATAAGTATTCATGCATTTTGAATTGCAATAGCTCATTAATTTTATCTTTGGCTTAACAAATCAGATCAGAGGGAAAAGTTGGTTTCAGATAATAACAGGGCCCAATATGGGTGGGAAATCAACATTTATCCGACAGGTGCTTATTTTCTGTGCCACTTTAACTGTAAATTTAATGGCTATGTTATTAGATATATGCATCTAAGTGTAAGATCTTATCGTTCTATGTTTCTGCCAGTGTTAAAATATGACCATCAACTGTGGTGCCTAACCTTTCTTTATTATACAGACACCTTATAGACAATTTAAACATTTGCATTCTTTCTGCTTGAGATTCAAAAATTTTGTATAATTAGTTAACGTAAATTTTCACCTATGAATAGGTGGGTGTTAATATTTTGATGGCACAAGTTGGCTCTTTTGTTCCTTGTGACAAAGCCAGTATATCAGTTCGTGATTGCATTTTTGCTCGTGTTGGTGCGGGTGACTGCCAAGTGAGTCCTAAACCATAGACTCTTGAACTTATGGATGTTAAAATGGTAGTGTATTTCCTTGTTTATAGCTTAGTCTAAAATTATTCAACATAAAGCAACTAGTAAAATTGATTTTTCTTCCTGTAACTCAGAAATTCAGGATTAGCTGTTTGTGATCCTGAAAGTGGTCAAAATGTCGAGATGGCTATAGTGATATTGCCAAGTTATTTGTCACCCATTGCTTGCCTACAATATAATTCTTTTATTTTCAACACTCGTCTCTACAAAACTGAAAATTTAAGTTTGTTGCCTGCTGCTGCTGCTGCTATTTAACTGTTTTGTGTCATGTTAGAATTTTATCCTTACAATATAGGAGCTTTTTTCCCCAGCTTCGTGGAGTTTCTACGTTTATGCAAGAAATGCTTGAAACTGCATCAATACTAAAAGGAGCTACCGACAAGTCCTTGATAATCATTGATGAGTTGGGACGTGGGACATCAACCTATGATGGATTTGGTTTGTTTTCACTCTTGAACCTCTTTTAATGCTTTGATGTTGCCTTCTCTAATTTTTTTTCCCCTATTGCGATGTTTTGAATCTAAATAATTGTGGGAGGGTATGTATGGTCAACGCAACATGTTTTTCTCCCATAGGGCTTCCTAAGTGACCCATTCAATGGCCAAAATTCAAATGGAATCTCAATAAACAGTTTAAGTTGCTATTTTTATGATAAAAGAAAGTTATATGTAAAGTAAGTTTTCCAATATTAGAAACAAACCTTGATTAATGAAATTAACTGTTTGAGGAATTACTCTCATTTAGATAGGAGTTGTTGTCGCGTTTTCTCAATCTGCACAAAGATCTGACTTTTTCCCATTTGCGTCTATATTCTTTGGGAATTTCTCCTTATAAAATTGTATGACGCTATATTTCTTATTACTGCTTTATCTCAAAGGGTTTAATTTGCATTGAATTTCACAGGTCTTGATAGGATAAAAAATATATACGAGTCTAAAGTAGCACTCATGGGTAGAAACGTTTGGGTTGATGTCCTAGCATCCTTGGATGCTGATTATTTTTTTTAAAAAAAAAAATCCTTGAATTAAGCATCACTGTGCATCGTAACAAGGTTTTAAGTGGTTTGCAGGTTTAGCTTGGGCCATTTGTGAGCACATTGTAGAAGTGATCAGAGCACCTACTTTGTTTGCAACCCACTTTCATGAACTGACTGCACTAGCCCTTGAAAACGCAAGTGAAGATCTACAGAAGCAAATTGTTGGCGTGGCAAATTATCATGTTAGTGCACATATTGATTCATCAACTCGCAAATTGACTATGCTATACAAGGTAATGCGTTCCCAGAATTCTTTTCATATGACGTACTGTCTTGGATTGAAGGACATGGATATTTAATCATGCACTGCATCCGATCAAAGACGTTAACAAACCAGATGATCTTCATAATACAACAAACTTATACTTCTTTAGAAGTTTGAACCCGTAATTTGTAAATTGTGATAATTTAGTCAAATACCAAATTGCATTTGCATTAGCCCATGTCTTTATATGTTATTCTACTTTCCAGGTTGAACCAGGAGCTTGTGACCAAAGTTTTGGTATTCATGTTGCTGAATTTGCAAATTTCCCTGAAAGTGTTGTTGCCCTAGCTAGAGAAAAGGCAGCAGAATTAGAAGACTTTTCTCCTTCTGCAATATGCATAAATGATGCAGCAAAGGAGGTATAAATTATATCGAATTTTGTTTTGATCTTTAGAAGGTATCAACACAAAGATAATTATTACTCAAAATCAAGAGCAAAGAAATGATTAATTTTAAATCATTTTAAGGCAACCTACTTGTTTGGAATGAGTTGTTTAAATTTTGTAGTTATAATTTGCAGGTGGGTTTTAAACGTAAGAGAGTGTTTGAACTTGATGAGATGTCTAAAGGAACTTCAAGGGCGCGCCAATTTCTAGAAGCATTTGTTGATTTACCATTGGAAAAAATGGATAAAATGCAAGCTTTGCAAGAGGTAAAGAAATTGAAAGATGATTTAGAAAAGGATGCAGAAAACTGTCGCTGGCTACAGCAATTCTTTTAGCTTGCCGGTTGCTCGCTGGGTAGCCCTATTTATGTTGTGAATTTTGAAGAGCCTTTTACTGTTCCAGAGTACCGACTGGCTCTGGTTAAACTGAATTATGCGAGTGTTACGTGGTTAAACTGCTCGTGTAGATTTTTGGGGGGTACTTAGAGCTTCTAGTGTAGCTCACATCGGCATAAATGTATATTCTGTTTTTCTTGGATTGTGTTTTCTTGTTAGTTTGAGCGTGTAAAAGAACATGCAGGAAATCTTGTGGGCTGACCTCCTTGTTCCCTCTGAAAATATATTTAGAAGAAATAGAAAAGGACTAGTGTTTTGCCCATTTTCTTATTTAGTGTACGTTTGGCAGAAAAATCTGGTTAGCGACACCAATTCCTTCAAAAGTCGCTTGTTCGTTATGCAATTCCTTTCATAAAAGTCTTTGTTTCATTTGTGGCTCCAGTTCTATCTTGGAGTTATCAGATTACGTCCATTTTTTGGACTTGTTCCTGTCAATAAGAAATATCTAAGATCGAATCACACTGAAAAAGATGGCACAAACGAGAGATTGATTATATTGGATATTAGAACCAAACAAAGCCTTATTATTACAAGGGAGAAATTATTGTGTTTTGTCACTAGCTGGTTCCTGGTGGATAAGTACGAAGACGATAGATATTGAAACTGCTTTTATCGGATGCTGCTTTTGAATTTTTATGTCACAATGCTTCTGTGATTTGATGGATGTAATTATTGTGCGGGAGGCGATGTGTGCTAGCGACCTACTACAACTTCATTTTATAATTTTATTTATAGATTAGTTTATTTCTTTAAAAAAGTCTCATCTCATTCTTAATTATTAACATTTTTTTTAGTACGTCGAAAAATCCTTTTGGTACATATTATAATGATTTTTACTAATATATTATATATTATATATAGGATGAGAAATACGCGGTATATTCCATGCTTATACACACAAATAAAACTAAACAATTTGTTTATCAATCATTTTCTGATTCTCTTTGACCGACCGCGATATCTTGATCTGTTTTTTAAATTGTGCGTTTACATTTACATGCCATCGTTTTCTGTCCCATGTATATATCATATATATATATATATATATATATGTTTTTTTTATATATATATTAATGAATGTATTCGTCATCCCTGTTTCTTGTATAAATTAAAGACCGAATAATTAATATTAAACTATGACATCAGAGTGGTTTTGTTATCAAGTCGTGTGAGCAGGAAATGGATAAAAAGCATAAGGGGGTTTGTCCAGTATAATTTGTCTTTTATGCTTTAAGGTTAGCCAAATCCTTTCTTTTTTCAACTTGCAAATTTTAATTAAGTCTTGCCAATATTAGATGGTTTAACAGAAATGCTTCGTTTTGAGGTATTGCTTCATAACAACCAAAATTAGTAACAAGTATTAATTATTTTATTGGTATTTGAAAATTACTATTTATCACAATGTTATATTATTATGATAAAAAATGTAAGATATATTAAATTGTATTCATTTACTACGTGCATTAAAAATTAAATTAACTTAAAATTTTATCCATAAAACTATTTTTTTTACTATGTTAAAAATATTACATTCATCCATAAGAAGTTAAATACAGTCATTTTTTTTAGTGTGTTAAATACAATCATTTTGACGGTCGCACTTTTATAAGTTAAATTATTTTCGGCAGCTACAGCTTAGAGTAAAAAAGTGCTTTTCACTTTTCAGAGGAAAATTAAATATTAATATTTATGCTGTACAATTGAATATTAATTACTCTATAGTTCATACTTAGCGTGTGGATTTGCCATATTTCTTTGTTTTTCTTGCAAAAATGGGGACAAAACTGTCATTCCATCACCGGGAAGCACTAAACAACAAAATAGAAAATTCGGACGAAGAAGCTCTTTGCTTTGCTGAAGGCGTAAGACTTGTAACACCAAATAAACAGTTTAAGGGAGAGAGAAAGTAAGTAAATAAGCTTTGTTTTATATTCATGAAAGAGTTCTTGATTACCTTTCCTCTTTTCAATGGCGCCCACTGGAACTGAATCCGTCGCTTTTCCGTTTCCTCTCGCAACCTAGATTCTAAACTGCATCCGGACATACCCACAAGTTTAGGGTCTGTTCTTTTCTGGGATTGGTTTTGGTGTTTATGCTTGATAATTTTAATAAGGAGAAGGAACAAGGACGATGAGCTGGCGCAGAGTATTAAAATCTGTACAGGCCTTTGCTGCCCATACCTTTCTCTTCTGTTTCACTCTTTTGCTCGTTCTCAAGCTCGATCACGCACTCTCTTGCTCTTGGTGGTCAGTTTTTGCTCTTCTCTTTTCCACTGAATTTTCGCCAACCAATTCAATTTTGCTTTTTTTTTTCTCCCCCTAATTTTGTAGGCTTAGGCTATTCATTTTCTTCTCGAATTGGATGTAGGCTTTCAATATCAGCTGATCTACTGAAAATGTTAATTTTGATTCTTATGTGTGTTAAGGCGTGAACTGGGCAAACTAGAAATTTTTGAAGTTTTGCTCCGAGTCAGTAAAACAGTGCGAAAGAAAATGATTTTTTTTTTTTTTCCTTTCATCTGAGGTATGGGGATCATGAAAAGGTCACCCGAGCTGAGTAATTGTTTCAAATTTCCATATTATAAAGGGATGTGTGAGAGAGAGGTCGGGTTGAGTGTTTCTTCTGGTTAACCCCACAAATAATGCCTTGTCTAGTTCTCTTATGGAAAATAACATAAAAGAAGATGAATTTGTTATTCAATAGATTGTGGGGTAAACTTGCTTCTTATTGATGATGGCTAGGCAACTCTTTCTTCCAAAAATTGCAACTTATTTCCTTGATAAGGTTGAGTGTGCCTACCTTTGTGTTGTAAGCTGGGGTGGTTTGAGAGACTCATAAGATAGTAAATGTCAACTAACTGTATATCATGGTAGGATTGAGTCTAAATGCATATTTTTGTCCCAAAATCTCAATTATATTTGGAGATTACAACAGATTCAATGAAAATAACTGGGAACTACTACTGAGCCATTTGTAAAATCGTGGTCCTAGCTGGGAAAAATGGAAGAAGTCTCTTAAATTGTGGGGGCTTTCATAGTATTGTGTGCACAGTCTGTTGATTCCCAAAAGAGATGAACTATTAAGATAAAAAAACAAGGGGAAGATGTTACCTTCACTGGATTCTGAGAAAACAATGACTTTTAATTACTGACTTTTAATTTTGATATGCAGGATAATATTTTTTCCACTGTGGATGTTTCATGCTGTTGTAGCTCGAGGAAGGTTCTCATTACCTGCGCCATCAGTTCCGCGTAACCGACATGTATGCCATTATTATTCTTGCTAAAATTTGAGAAAGTTTACTAGGTCCTGTTAGTTGGGTTATCGAATCTACTTTTCTTGCATTTAATTTTTGATTATCAAGTAGAAAAGTTTTTGTCTGTGATCTTGAGTGAATAAACTGATTTTTTATTTTTGTGACAGTGGGCACCATGCCATGCGGTCGTGGCAATACCATTGCTTATTTCATTCGAATTGCTCCTTTGTATATACCTAGAGAGCTTATATGGTATATCATTTACTCTCTGCTATTGTCTTTACACAATTAAGGTCTTCCAATTATATCCTTCATTCAATCTATATGAGTTGCTTGTGGATTGGGTACTTTAAAAGAAACATTGATTTAGTATTGCATGTTCATCTAGGTATATGATGTTCATTTATTCCTATTAGTTATTACTGTAATTTTGAGCATTTGGTCATATCCTCGTGTCTTCAATTTTGTGGAAGATCTCCAATTTTATATGTATTTTTCCTTTGTCTCTTGCACAGTTCATGGTTTTGCAGCTGTAAATCTGAAGATTGTGTTCATTCCCTTACTGACATTTGAAATCATTATTCTAATTGACAATTTCAGGTAACTTCGTTAGCATAGTTCCCTTAAGAGTTAAGCCTTTGTTTCTTTTGATTTGTCCTTTAATGGCATTCATGAAAATAAAGTTTAAGGAATGAATTCATTGTCTTCTCTTTCCCTTCTTTAATCCCTCAGAGTTTGAATTTTTTCATTGTTGGTCCATGCTTTTGAGTTTGCTGTGATATGATTCAGGTTTGAATGTGAGTTTTTTTTCATAAAAAAGAAGGTGGGGAAGGGAGAGGGTGGTAGTATTGAAGCTTCAAACGAGTCATTTCAACAATACTTTTACCCCTTATCCACATTTCTAGTGAAGCTTTATGCCTAAAAAATAATCCATTGCAGTGGACTCATATCAATCAAAGATTTTGCAATCATTCATAACTGAGATCTATTTTTTGTGCAGGATGTGTAGGGCTCTGATGCCAGGGGATGAAGAAAACATGAGTGATGAAACAATATGGGAAACTCTTCCTGTAAGGCTTTTTGTCAATAAATTTTGGAAACAAATTCAAGGGATGCCAAGCTTTTCTTAAATAGAATTAACTGATCTAAACATAAGAGAAATAAAAATGTTGGTTTTATGGTGTTGAAGAAAACAATTAACACCTTAATGGTGCTATTTAATTATATGCCATTGTAAAAGTGCTTTTGGAAATAATTTGGGAAAGCAGTACCACAGAGGATTTTTAGATAATTTTTTGATTATCAAATCCATCTCTGGCTAATACCTGTTTTCCTATTTCTTCCTTCCTTTTGGTTCAGGGGTGGTGTTTGAGGCCTTTAAATAATGCTCTGATTGGATATTTATATTTGTGAGAGTTGTGCTATCTTCATTGCTGAGTCTGTTTCTTCTCAAGCACTTTTGCTGCCATTCATTTCTCTTAACTATGTCTCTGTTTCTCTCATTGCGATATGCTATATTAACAAATATTTGGATGCTAGCTTGGCCAGTTCATATTTATTTGAAACCTAAATGTCTTTTGTTTTCCATGTTCCTCATTTGGTCAATCTATTAATATTTTATGGTAGACATTTTAACTGATTGCATAATGCTGTGTGTCACTCACAAGATTTTGGGATGATATATATATATATATTTTTAAACAATTTATGGTCTTTCCTTGTTTATTCTTGAACTACACCATAAGTTCTTGTTCTTGGATCTTGATGAAACTGATTGTTATATTTTTCTTTTTTGTTGTTTATAGCACTTCTGGGTTGCAATCTCTATGGTATTCTTTGTTGCTGCAACAGTCTTCACCCTCTTAAAACTATGTGGTAATTTCTGTCTTCTGTTTTTATTCATAAAAAAAAAAATAAAAAAAATCATCTTCTGGTTTAATTTAATTGATGAATCTTGTCATTTATTTCTAACATTCTTTCCTTATTCAATATCTTCATAATAACAGTATTATGATCTTGTGGCCCCCTGATAAAATATTTTTAAGATCCTTTCATTTAAAGGCATCACAATATATTTTATTATATCCTTGCTTGTATATTATCCCGTGCAAGATGGTTCTTTCTTCTTATGGCAAAGAAATGGGTGTTGCTTGATTGAATAAACACCATAGTTCAGTTTTATGTACCTTGCCTGATAAGTTAGATATGGTTTTATTTGGATTAAACGGATTAAAGTACTAGAGTTAAATAGGTGGGGTAGTTAAACAGTGAAGCAGAATTTAATTGATTTTTTAAGTATCATTCCAGTGCTATTATTTTTTGATCCATCTTATTTTTCTAATATGGTTACAATCTTATAAGTTCATCTTCATAAAAGTGGCGCTTTTTTTCCATGTGTCATATAGGCGATGTAGGTGCCCTTGGCTGGTGGGACTTATTTATTAACTTTGGGTATGATTTCTGTGTCTTGAGCCTTTAACCTCCTGTTTACTGGTTGTTACAATGTTCTCATTTGAAAGTTTTTATAAGGTTCTGATTGATCTATTCTTCTGCAGTATTGCTCAGTGCTTTGCCTTTCTTGTATGTACAAAGTGGTCTAATCCAGTCATTCACAGAAATTCTCGCTCAAGAGAAACCAGCTCAGCTTCTAATACGATAAGATATCTTGACTGGAATAGTGGCTTAGTAGTTTCTTCAGAGGAAAATCAACGTCAAGAGAGAATCTGTGGCCTGCAAGACATAGGAGGTCATTTCATGAAAGTGCCAGTTATTGGATTCCAAATTCTTCTTTGTATGCGTTTAGAGGTGTGTGATGTTATTGAGTTTTATTCTTGGCCAGTCTTTGAGATAACATCATTGGAGATCTGAGCTTCTTTAAATTTCAGGGAACACCTGCTGGTGCTAGATACATACCAGTTCCAGTTCTTTTCTCTCCACTTTTTCTTCTTCAAGGTGTTGGTGTAGTGTTTTCTGCATCTAGGTTAGTGGAGAAACTTATACTTCTGCTACGTAGTGGATCTGCTGGAGGAATATATTTTAGATTTTCATCGAGAGTGTATGATTGCTTTGGGTTCTTGCACCATGGTTCAAGGTAATGATAAAAGTTTTCCAAATGGAAAAATATGATCTTGCTGAATTACCATATGGTTGTCATTTGCTGCTACTGCCTCTGACATTCCTTTGAAGCAGGCTATTGGGTTGGTGGTCAATTGATGAAGGGAGTCGGGAAGAACAGGCACGGTTATTCCAAGAGGGAGCATCTGGGTAAGAACTATTGATATTCATAGAATGTGATTACTGTGCTCCAAGCTTACATGTTGCCTGCAATGTTTCTCCCTTCAGCAAATTTATATTTCTTTAGTGAAATTAAATAAATTTTTTTAGTAATATTTCAAAAATGGTAGAATACAAAATCTATGACCTTCAGATATTTATGTCCTCATTCCAAGGTAGCAAAGATGTGACTTTTAGTGCCTTGTTCTTTGTTTTCCATGTTTAGAGAAGGCTGATATCAATTTGAGAAATGTTATTCTTACACCTGAAGTCCTTACCATTTCATACATTATGGGCCTTAGTTGAACGTGGGCCATTCTGAAAAAAAAGTAGAGTCAGTCAAGTTATGACTGTGAGGTGTAAATTAAATTGGGGCCCATAGTGTATGAAATAGTATGGAATTGAGGTATGGGTAACATAACTCTGTTAATTATGGTATCTCAACTACTATTTGTGTGAATATTCAAATATTAATACACTTGAGGCAAGCCATCTGATTGACATTTGCACTTTTCATCAATTTAACTTCAAATTTTGACTCAGGAATCTTGCTCAGACTATTGTATTGTTATATATAGAAGTATCAGTCACTCGAAACCCAGTAATAGGCCAATTGATCTTGAGAAAATATGATGTACGAATATCAATTTTCTATTAGTATTCTACTTTATTTTGCCTGTGGAAGTTAAATTTTCAAAGTTGCAGTGAAGTATGATTGATGCATGTACAAGTTGTATCTAATGGTATCATCATCAAATTCGGTGTATTAAAGTAACTTATGTCAAAGCTATTTTTATCAAATTAATAATATGCTCACCTAGCTGTTATTCCTACTGATCTTTGAACCTTTGGCTTCTCACTCTGCAGGTATAACACATTCTCTGGTTATCCACCTGAGATTGTTAAGAAAATGCCTAAAAAGGATCTTGCTGAAGAGGTGATTAACTGTTCTTATAATATATTATGTATATGTGATTTGTGGTTGAGCATATTTATTTATACGTATGAACATGGATGTATATAGGTCTGTAGAATGTGTGAAATAATGAGCAGTGGTTTCTAGTTCAGATTTATCTATTAAAGTAGGTTGATAATTATAACTCATGATAATCCTGCAATTTACTTAACTAGCGTTCTTTGCATTTTTCTATACCAGGTCTGGAGGCTCCAGGCAGCTCTTGGTGAGCAGACAGAAATTACAAAATACAGCCAACAGGAGTTTGAGAGACTTCAAAGTGTAAAACTTCTATCTTTGAGGAGTGCTTAATAACAATGTATGTGCACATGTGAAATTTTCTCATGCTATGTGTCAAGAAACCATTTGTAAGGATCTGCATGCCATGATATTTTAAGATGTTGACATAATATATAAGAGTACACTTTATGCATCCATGACGCCTTCTTGTATATGTCCTCTTTTTTATTTATCAAATGAAGGTAGTGAAACTGATAACTAGGTTGAACACAAATGTTGTATAACTTGGTATATCATCTACTCATTTAAGTCCAGCAGCTAGTACATGGTAGTTATGCTCTTCATATAGTGGCTGAGATAGCATGCATACTTATGACAGTTCATACTCAATAATTTTTTTTTTTTGGTTAGTTCAACGAGTTTTTCCAATATAATAGAAGATTAAACATTGCCCTTGAGGGATTTTCAAGCTTATTAGTATCATCAGGTCACAATTAAACTTCTGAATGTTATGGTCACCGCTGTCGGTGGCTTCTATTCTTGAATGTTCTCTTCAGTCATTTATTAAGTTCTTAGGTGATTCACTGTTTATATTGATATGTTGTCTTGTGTGGATCAGGAGAAAGTTCTATGCAGAATTTGTTTTGAGGGGGAGATTAGTGTTGTTTTGCTTCCATGTAGGCATCGTGTCCTTTGCAGGTACAGTGAAAAACTTGATCATACCATGTCTTGTGGCCTCAAATGCCAACTTATTTTTCTGTTATGCTTTATTCTTGAACTGCAGTGCTTGCTCAGAGAAGTGTAAGAAGTGCCCAATCTGCCGTGTTTCTATTGAAGAGCGCTTACCTGTATATGATGTTTAGGGGTCAACTTGCTTCCTTTTTGTGCAAGATCCTACAAGTTAGAAGGAAAAGAAACATTTGACAGCAAATTTAAGAGTTTGGCAGTGACGTTAGTGAAGGTGGTCGAATTGTTGATTTAGCATATCTAGTTGTCGGAAGAAAATAATAGAGCATCCAGTTGACAGATTGGCATTCGATTTTGATTTTGTTTTTACGTTTACCCCTTTTTTGTAACTTGTATATACTATAGATTTTTACAGGCTAAATGACTGTGATCGGTTAGCTGATCGAGTTGCAAGTTTTTCCATCATGTGTAAAGGGAGGCTTCATTTTCTCAATAACCAGGGCAATGTGGTTATCTGGAAAGCTTTAAAAATGATAGTCTGAACTACTCATAGTGGAAATATTGACGAGGAATAATAATAATAATAATTTAAGAATGATACTATAGGTAGCTATTTCTTTAATAATCAAAATAATTTCATTTATTTTTTTGTGTTATGATTTATATGAGCAAAACCAAATTTCCTTGCTACTAGTTTTAATATTCTACATTGCTTATGCTCTTATTTTCTTTGGCGATCAAGTCTCTCCCATCTTAAAATTAAACCCAATGTTTCATACGGTATTTTGGAAAAAATAAAGTCACTGTTAATTTCATGACATTTTATAGTCCATGCTCAATTCGAATGCAGATTATTTAAATGTTTTAACATTAAACTATATCTAATAGATTTCACTTCATATATTAGATCAATTAATTACGTTCAAAATATTTAAAAGGCGAAAAAACATATAATTACTTTCGAAGTATTATTGCTTAATTAAAAAGTGATGGAAGTAGAAGTATATGCATATTTTGACAGAAAATTACAGCATGGATATTCTTGCTGAGGATTTTCTTTATCCACCCTTGAATCTCTTTTTACTTTGACAAGAGATTACCACTACTACTGGTATTAGATTTAAATTCTCACGCTAAATAAGGTAGCGGTTGGTTTTTTTTGATGTATTTTAATGATTGAAAATAATTCTTTTTATATATAAATATAGATATAGATTAGATGATAGAAATAATTATTTTTTTAATAAATTATCCCTTATCTAATTGGTTAATTTAAATTTTAGTTGAAAAATAATTAATCAAAACATAAATATTCACTTCAACCAATATATCTATATATTCACTGATTTTACTAGTAGAAAAAAAAGAAGTTGTTATTATTATTATTGAGATAAATCTTATCCTTTAAAATATCCTTGAGCATTTAAAGAAATGGTTGCACTAGATATTGACACAGTTATTCCCTGGGTTTGTCTCCAAATAATCAGTTATTCACATAAAGTTGCTTTCCTAATTAAGGCGCAAATTAGAACAGAAAATGACCTTCGCATTATTGCATACAGAGATAGATATCTAAATCGTGTTTGCGTAATCAAACACATTTCTATACGATGATAGATTTGTATGCTCGTCCTAGTGCACTCGCATAACCATAACGTTGGCAGGCAAACCCGCAATTCGAGGCAGTTGTTCCTGGGTTCAAGAGCTGCACAGCGATTACGATTTCGATTTCTACCTTGTTTGGTTTTTTCTGTGATTCATTTTCGTTCTGTATTCTTGCCGATCCAGATTGTTTCGTGCAAGGACTGTCTCTGGGTTCCGCACTTCCCATATCCAGGTAATGCTCTAACCGCCCATTTAATGGATCTTAATTAAATTCGAATTGGTGACTGCCAAACGGTAATTTCTGTCGCTTCCCAACGCCCATTTTGGTTGCTGAGAAAATGTAGGAAGGAAACTGTATGACATTCTGGATCTTGTATGATTCTTCGGCCTCTAATTTGTTAGGTTCTTAGCTGAAGTAAGGTAATAGTTGGGCAGGATCGTTTGAAGTGGAAATGGAATTCCTCCTATTCTTATTATGTGGAAACTGGAAATTCGAAAAGTTGATGTATTTTCTTCTATATATTTGATCAAGTCACCTTATAGAAGTTCATTTCTTTCTCGTGGATACTACAAATTAATGCATCCTTTTCGGGTTTTCTTTGTTAGGCTTGGTTCAGTGGAGGGAATCCGGAGAATTTGAAGTGTGGAGGTTGCATTTAACTTCCCCACCAATGGAGAAGCTGCTGGTTTTCTAGCAGGAAATGATTGTCTAATATGAAGCTGATGGCCTTTTGATTAATAAAAGCTCTTATTAGTTGGTTTTTTTTCCAGATATGAGTCGGTCTCCTTCTTTTTCAGTCAAAACAGAATTGAGTCCGACTCTTGACCCAGAATCTTTACAGCGATGGATTGTTGCCTTTTGTGCTATAAGGTTTGATCTTGAACAAGGTCAGCTTGTTGAAGAGTGTTATCCTCCCGGCTGTCTAACGCATGATGAGGAGCTCCAAATTGCATATAGTTCGTTTCCAGATTCTGTTTCCCAGCACCAAAATCGATCAAGTATTCATGATTGTATGTTCTTTTTCCGATTTCGTAGGCACCAAAAATCTCAAACCAGCAATGCTTCTCATTCTGAGATAACTGAAGTTGACAAGGAATTTTCTCTGAAGTCATCTGATAAATGGAATCTTAACAGAAGAGCAACGAGTAGCAGTAAGGGCAATGCTTCTAGATACTTGTATGGCTCTGTCTTCAATAGACAGAGACATGATGAGAGGTTAAAGAGAGGAGGGGAGCAGAAATCTGTCGTTATTTTGTCCCACAGTCCATATTCTAGTGTGTTCAGACCTTTGTTACAAATTGTAGGTCCCCTGTATTTTGACATTGGTAAGAAAGCTCTGGAGCATATTGCTGCTTATGTTTCAACATGGCCCGCTCCGATTCCTGGTAAGCTAATGGATCTTCCAATTGGGAATGCAACTCTTAAAGTTAACTTGCCACCTGCTCACTGCTTGCCCGTGGAAGGTGGAGTATCTTTTGAAGAGTCTGCTTCCTCCGTGGCACCTTTCCTTCCAAATAATCAGTCTATCCCTCAGGGGCTTTTCCATGATTCTGATCTTTTTGGGACATTCCGAGGCCTTCTATTGCAGCTTTGGTTGTTATGGGAGTTGTTACTTATTGGTGAACCCATTCTCATCATTGCACCCACACCGCCTCAGTGTTGTGAGGCTGTTGCCAGTCTTGTGAGTTTGATTGCACCATTACTTTGCAGTGTTGACTTCCGGCCTTATTTTACCATCCATGACCCAGAGTTTGCGCACTTAAACTCACTTCAAGAAGGTGAAACTTTCCCCCCAATGGTCTTAGGGGTTACAAACCTTTTCTTCCTTAAAGCTCTCCGCAACATCCCCCACATTGTCTCAGTAGGAAGCCCTCCTCCAAATTCAAACAGGTTTGCACTTTCAGCTAGGTCTTCTACTGGCAGGACTTCTGGTAGACCAGAAGGTCTTGGGCTTCAACAGCTTTCCCTGAAGAAGTTTTCTCCTTCAAGTATATTGAATGCAGTTAAACTGCGGAGAGATGGTCCTCTTTGTCTCATGACAGAACACAAGGAAGCCATTTGGAGTACTTACTCTGCAACGACCAAGCCGGATACCTCTATTTTAAATAGGCTTGTAGATGCTGGGATGTCACCAAGAGTTGAGGAGTCAATGTCAGTTGTTAACAATGAGATATTACGGAGGCATTTTGTGGAGCTCACTACTAATTTTTTGGCCCCTTTTGGTCCATATTTTCGGACTACGACACCTTCTGAAGGATCTTCTCCTTATGCAAACCCTCCTGCTCTACCTCCATTCAATGCTGATGAATTTCTAGCAAGTTTATCAGCAAGAGGTCCAGGGAAGTTCTTATTGAAGCGCTTGAGATCTAACTGGCTTGACTTGTACAGGTATAATCATGGTTGCCATATTCATCACATAATACTATACGTCAGCTAATTCTATATGTAATCGTCGGTTAACTGACCACCTTGTTTATAAACTCTGGTCGTTCACTATTAAATTGGTACCTTTATTTGATTCTCTTGATGTATCACATATATTTGACATGAAGATTATTGAATGTCCTTATCAGGCGGTTCCTGAAAGGACCCAACTTTGTGCCATGGTTCCAGAGGAGGTGTGCCGTAGCTGAACAAGAACAAGATAGATTGTGGAGACAAGCAAGAATGAAAGCTGACATACAGCAGCTGATACCTAAAATATCTGAGTTGGAAATTGTGGATTTCTTTGGTGCTATAGAGGGACATCTCCTTAAAGAAGTTCAGGTAACCTGCTCTCCTTGTTCCTTCAATAATGCAATTGATTGACCGTGCTTTTCTCTTTGCCCAACATAAATAAAAGAGAATGTACAATCAAGTTCTTCCAGGGAGTCATGGACCATGAGTTAGTTTTCCGAACTAAAAGCACAATGAGATTTGGTAGTTAGTACTAGCATCATAGTCTTGGTAGTTCTTTTTACAATGTCCTTTTAAGTGGTAGTAAAGTGACAAGTGTCGAATCATTTAGAATTAGTGGATGGTTCCAGATTCCTTGAATGGGAATTAGGAGTGGAAAACGCCAAGCAGAAATATTGGAGTTATTGAGTTTATGACTTTGAGGTTGGCTGAGAGTTACATGATTAAACGATGCCCTTAGCTTGAATAGAGTCAAATAGCCTTATTGGCCCTTTCGTTGATATACTGTTCGTACCAGCACATGATTATTAATTACATAATCTGCTGTTTGGGGTGTTAGGATATTATATAACTTAACAAACAATAATTTTGTTAACTGTAAATCAAACCTATTCAGTGATTTTATGTCTCTGTTAAATGCAATTATCAGCTGCAGCAATCTGGAAGGGGAGGTGCAGATTCCACAGCTACTAGTCAGAAACTAAAGGGAGACCTGCTGGCAGTTTTCAATGTGTTGTCAAAGGACATGCAGCAGCTCATGCTTTCAAATCCCCAAAGGGCTTCCCTTCTGCAAGGCAGTCCTGAACAGACAAAACTTCCAGGGCGCCCGCTAATACAAGTTGGGGTGTTATCTCCTACTTCACCCAGGTAATAGGAACAGCATGGAAAGTGGTATTTAGGGTGTTCTTATGCCAATGAAGGGCAGACATTTGGTTTTATGTAGCTTCCTTCCGTCTGATCAAAAGAAAATTCTCTGATTTATGGCAAATTATATCGAGGTAAGGCTGATTTTTGCAGTCATCTTATTATTCTCTGTAAGTCATTGCAACTCAATGGAACTTATATGCTGATAGCCTGATATTTCATCTTTTCTTCTTCACATAAACAGCTGTTTGATAACCACAATTTTTATTGGTCGGTCCACTTCAGAAGCAGAAATGGGATAACTCCTTCCTTGGAAAACGCAAATTGGATTATTTAAAATTTGTAAGGGTTTTTTAATTGACTTTCTTGCAGACATGGAGCTTCATATTCACCCTATTTTGAAGGATTAACCTGTAACATAGTTTGTGAAATAGCTTTTCCTAGTAGTCTCTCTTCCAGATATTTTACAAATCCAAAATTCTCAACTTATGCAAAGTAGTGTGTCTCTCGAGGCACGATTCTTTGACCTTGACATCTATCGAAAGTTTACTCCTTTTTCATGAATATTTTGCTGACAGAATAAATCAATACATAGAGGAACAAGAAGCGAGCAGTTCATTTTTGTAAAAATTATAAATAGTTGCTTCCGAGAACAGACCGATTTACAATTTACCAGTAGAATCGTCATTATCTTGTGCTTTTGGTTATTGCTTTTTGGGGGTTTCCTTGTGGCATGGGGTCTCTCTCCCCCGCTCCCCCAGTAGTCCCCCTTTCTCCTGCCTCTTTTGGATACATAAACGGGTCCGGGTCCGGGTCCGGGTCAGGGTCCGGGTCAGGGTCCGGGTCTTATCTTGGACAAGTTGTATTTGAATTGAGTTGAAATATCCAATACACGGACAAAGTTGATATCTTTATTATGGGTATGGCCTGTGCCTACAGATGTATCTACCCGTAACTTTCAACTTGAACCATGGATTTTTCCAAATCGTAGTTCTTGTGTGGAGCGACTACGGATTAAGACTGAGATTTGATCGGAAAGATTAAATCTTGTTAAAGTTGAGTGCTCCTTCAGAAATCAAAATTGGTGGCCGGACGTAACGTACTAATTTCCATTCTAATGCATTGGGTCCCTTTTCATGTATGTGGTATTGGTTTTACGTGAGAGAGAGATTGATCAGACTGCAAACTTTATGTGCTAATAGTCCGAAAAAACTACGAAAAACTTTTTAATCAAGCCCTCAATGAAAAGTTAGCATAAGTGATCAGCTCTTCTGCAGTACTTTTGTAAGGTAGTAAATCAATGACATAGTAGAGAAGCCAAACACATTATTATGATGAAAGGAAGATGGTGTTTAGTTGTATGCTGCTAAATTCGTACTGTCTTCGTGTTCATGGGTTGAATTAAATGGTTTATTATATTTTTCTGTTCTTATCAGAACTTGTCTAATATATTATATTATTTATATGAAATTGGAGAGAGGCAAGCAAGATGCACATTGATTTTTTTTTTTTTTGTAACTGAAAGATGATAATTAATATTCAGTTCTCAAATTATTGGAAAATATTATTCTTTAATAGGACATATTTGTACGATTGTCTCTGCTGAAGGGGCAACCAATCCTATCTGCGGTTCATATTATCGCAAACTAGGAGTGCAGAACTTGCCACGTCTCTATTGTTTCTGTTTATTATTTCTTTCAAAGTGATAGGCGAAGGACTAGAATTTGGGGGCAATAAGGTTGTATCTTGCATGATCATTTTAATTTTATGATGTCAGATTTTAACTATATATAGAAAAAAAAAAAAAAAAACTCAGAGTGAGTAAATATTCATTAAAGTGGCACCAATACATTGGTTCAATATAGCCACTTAAGCGTCAAATTGTTTGGGTTTGAAAATCTTGAGTCAATTTTCTTTGAAGATACTTGCCATTGCTGTCGGAAATTTCAGTTTTGTTCAATTAAGTGATTGAATGTGAAGAAAAAATAAGCCCATACTTACACCTCTAACTCTAAGCTTGCTTCAAAGTCTTTATCGTGGGTTGTCTATTCACTAGCAACGCAAGTGATCATTGTCGTTTGAAAGAGAAGATTCTCTTGACCCTTCTCTTCACAGATTTACACACTCCATGTCATGATTCCCAATGGAACTACGATTCAGAAAATGAGAAATAACAGTTTGTGCAGTGAGAGAGAGAGAGAGAGAGAGAGAGAGAATTCTTCTATGAAATATTTGCAAACAAGAAAATGATGTGAATGAACATGACAAATAGCCCATCCCTTCAATTACTCACTGTGGTCCTCTTTAAATGGATTGTTTGATACCACCTTACTTCTTATCCTACACCACTTCTGTGACATTCTTCCCCTTATCCTGCGCACCCATCTCCTCCTCCCTTCAATAGAGACAATTCTACATAACACAACCAAAACTGAATTACTCACCCATTAAGGATTTTCACAATTTTCATCCTCAAGATTTTAAAGTGGAAACGTAATTGCAAACCCAACCAATATCCACCATGTCATCGAGTGCAGGTGAAACCCTTTGGAGCTATGAAGAAGAGAAGACATTTGAGAATGCCATCGCTACGCATTGGATTGATGAAGACTCAAAGGAGCATTGGGAGAAGATTGCTTCAGCAGTTCCCAACAAGAGCACGGAGGAAGTGAAGCAACATTACCAGTTGCTAGTAGAGGATATAAGTGCAATAGAGGCTGGGCATATACAACTTCCCAACTATGTTGGAGAGGAAACCACATCTTCAAACAAAGATTCTCATGGTTCTTCCAAGGCTTCGGCTGCAGATAAGAGATCCAATGGTAATTATGGAAGTGGGTTTTCAGGTTCAGGTCATGATTCCACTGGTAAAGGAAGCTTGTCAAGGTCTTCAGACCAAGAAAGGCGAAAAGGGATTCCATGGACAGAAGAAGAGCACAGGTATTTATATCTTCTTCCAAATTACAATTGCTTTCTAACTTTCTTCATATATAACTTTTAAAACTGCAAGCTAATTGTATTAATTAGAGAATGAAGAGTTGGAGACCAGCAGAACCCAGATTGTGTCAGAGTTGATTAATTGGTTTTTAAGTAAACTGGTTTATTTATGGGACTTAGATTATATCTGAAATAAGTATGCAAATGTTTGTTTGTTTCAGGTTATTTCTGCTTGGTCTTGATAAGTTTGGAAAGGGGGATTGGCGAAGCATTTCAAGGAACTTTGTGATTTCTAGGACTCCAACTCAAGTGGCAAGCCATGCACAGAAATACTTTATTCGGTTAAACTCAATGAACAGAGATAGAAGAAGGTCTAGCATCCATGACATTACAAGTGTCAACAATGGAGACATGGCTGGTAATCAGGCACCAATTACAGGGCAACATGGCAACACAAACCCATCAAACGCCATAGCTGTAGGACAATCATTGAAGCATAGAACTCAGCCGTACATCGCTCCTGGTTTAGGCATGTGTGCCACTCCCATGGGCCATCCAGTGGCTGCTCCTCCTGGGCATGTGGCATCTGCTGTTGGAACTCCTGTCATGCTCCCACCAGGGCCTCACCCCCCTTATGTTCTCCCGCCACTTGCTTACCCAATGGCACCTCCAACAATGCACCAATAACTGCCATTTACAAACAACCACCTTTTTTTCTTTTTTCCCTCAATCTCTGGTTAGCTTCCGTTTGGAGGAGACTTTATGAGACAAGAGCAGAAAAATTCCTTTACCTGGTGGTCACGGGTTCAAGTCGTGGAAAAGGCTGCCTATAATAGTCCCAAAGTGGGTCCTGCCCTCTCTGGACCGTGTATATTGGGAGCTTCTTGAAGCTGGTTGTCCAAATATTTGAAGAATTTGTTGAATGCATCCATATCTAGTGGCAAAAATATGGTTAGTTTGAAGAAAATTAAGGTTTGAATGTAATCAAAGAAGAATATGCAGTTGATCAAGAATTTTGTTAGACTTACCCCTTTTGTCTTGATTCCACCACAGGCGTACTGTTTTGTTGGCTTAGTAATGCAAAACTGGGTTTATAGAGCTTGTTGTCAATAAGTCTTGAGAAAAGAAAGATGCTTATGTAGCCAAACGCTTTATCAGTGTTAAAATTAGCTTTGGATCGATCCAATAACGATACAAGGCAGAAAGAAGAGGATATCAGTTTAAAGGGTGTTGTTTAAGAATTAACCAAAAAGATCAAAAGGGAAGTTATTCATATCACTATCACATGATTGTTCCTGTACATATTTTACTAAGATTTCCTTCCTACAATTGCCCAAAAGAAGAAAAGCAAAAAGGAAGAGAAAAATTCTTAAGTGTAAAATTCATCTGTGTAAACAAGAAGTGGGTTCTTCTGTCTCTGCTGTTGGATTGTGTAGGTGATGAGAAAATTGCTAGTCGTGGCTGCGTAGAAGCATTACCACACATCTCCTGAATATGTATAGCCTACCTCTACCTTGCTTCAAAAGCATGACCATCCCTTTGCACGAAAACCTTCTCCTGCTTCCATTCTCCATCTTCTCTCTCTCTCCAATCCAAACTATACCTATGGATCTGCTCGATCGCTTTGTCTTTTCAACTATACACTTCAAGGCGATGACTATATGTTTGGATGAAAAGGGAAAGAAGGCTGCTCTTATGTATAGGGGAAGATGGAGTGCACAGCCAGGTGAACCATAACATAGGAATAAAAGTAAATTAGAGTGCAGTTAGTATGGCTAGAGTAATACAAGTAACATGTTTGTTACTATTTAAGTTGAGTGGCGGTAAAAAGATTTAAACTTTTAACCTATTACATACTTCCTAATTTCCTTTGTTGATAGTATTTATTGGAGGTAATGTTATAAAGCAAATATCAAGCTGATAAGAAAGGTATAATTTCACCCACGAGTTGCTACAAAAGGTATCTTACTATTACACGTCAATATGGTGAGCATGGGCTATATGATTTATCACAATACAAGGTATGGGTTATAGGCTGCAATAACTCAATTATGCAGCAAGAGAACCAGAACATAAGGAAGAGAAATTGAAGGTCTAAACAGTGGACCGGACAACAAGGGATGCTTATCCATTGGATTGTAAAGTACAAAAATCTTTCCTTTTAATGCTAAAGATCAAAGAGGGCCTACTTAATTATGATCTGGATTCTCCAATATATCTTTTGGTTGAAAATATTGAAATCACAGAACACAGAATTCTCACTTGAGAAAGCTACAGTATGATGAAAGACCCCAATACAAATCAGAATATCCCTTTCCCATTTCTTTCTTATTCATTATTACTGGGGAACACATAACTATGTGGAGATTGAGAAAGGAGCCTAGCTTGCTCGTGAACCTCAGATGATAAACTTGGCCTCTGTCCTATTCCTTCTTTTTTTAATTCCCCTAAGAAATTAATAATAAAAAAATATACTAATAAATAAGATACATTTATAGTAAAAGACCATTGAATGAACACATCAATCACATTATTGATAAATATAATGTTGCTTTATTGCTAAGTAGTTTGTTACAGCACATAATTCTTTTTCATGGCTATGGTTGAGTATAGAAATTGAAGAGTCATATACGTAATCTGATTAATCATTTATGAAAGAGATGGCACCTTCAAAAGTCTTATGACCATCAAGTGAACAGATGCTGCATATATATATATATATATTAGATTCACAAGCTAGAAATGAATCTTTTAAAATGTTCACGATGCGGAAGTGACAGCATTGAATATGTCAAGTTTGCAGTTAATTTATTATCCAAAACAGAAACTGGAAATGAGTATCGTGCATGCATCTTGTTCGAGTCAGAACCATTGGTATGTGAGGGCCTACTTACAGTGGAAAGGGAAAACTCACTGTATATCTATTTAAAGTATAATTATTATTGAAAATAAAAGGGATTTTGTATGAAAATATCATACAATTATAAAAAGCTTATATATATATATATATACATGACAATAATACATTTTAAACTCCTGAAAATTGTCCAAACTCTTTATTTTTAGATCAGACTTTATAAAAAGTTTATATATATTATGTAGTATGGAGTTCTTCTCACTTAAAAAAATATATAAAAAATTTAAATCAACATAAAAATTTAAGTTATATTAAAGAAAACCTAAAAATAATATAAAACTTATACATCTCTAACATGTTTGTTGGCATAAAAAAGACTTGTTCATAATGTTGGAAATACAAATTTATTCTATAACCATTTTTAATTATAGTTGAAGAAAAATATGATGGAGAATAAAATAAAATAAACAATAAAATTTGAAAGTTTAAACCATCAGAGAATTTTCAACGGTGATTGATTTATCCCATAAAAAAATAATGACAGATTGATGTACACAAATGATAATATTTAAATAAATAGATGAAAAAACACCATTTATTTTTATGCAATAATTGATTTAACATCATGTCATTTTAAAGAATTTAATTTATGAAAATGAAAACTAGTCTTTCACGAATCCGATCCAATCAAACCCAGCCCAACACACTCGAATCGGACCAATAACGGGTCGGGCACTATATGCTAGATCCATGTATCCGGAAGAAACGATTTGGACTAGGTTTGTAGCCGGCTCTGGCGAGGGTTTTAACTTCTACAACCCCTACTTTAACAACCATCACCCCCGTACGCGTGAAATGACCATAATGCCCTTATGGGCTAAAAAAATTCCTCTCCTCTCCTCACCCAACACGCCTCTGCACGTGCGTTTTCACAACCCAAAACGCTTGTCTACAAGCGTTGGACCCCATATGCCTGTCCATGTATATTATAATTTCTAATATTATTAATAAAATAAAATAATTTTAAAAAATATATTATAATTTATAATATTAATATAAATTACAAATTTTTATTACATAATAATATTTTGTTAAATTATTTTTTATTTTATTAAAAATATTACTAATTATATTATATTTTTAAATTTAATATTTATAATTAATTTTAAAAAATTATAAATTATTATATATATATTCATATAAATATTTTTTATTTAATATATAAATAACATATTTAATTTTAAATATATATATAATTTTAAAAATATTATAAAAATATATATATTTAATTTGAAAAGTATACATAATTATTTTTAAAAATACTATAAATTATTAAATATTTAATTTTCAAATATATATATATATATATATATATATATATATATATATATATATATATGTTTCTTTAAGTATAAGTAATGTATTTAAATTTAATAATATTTATATATATATATATATATTTCAAACGCTTCTCCAGAGGCGTAACTCCTCCCCCCACCACCACCCATAGCACCCACATGCCTACACCTCTCCATAGGCGTTTGAATACCCCAAAGATGGTACGGAGAGGCGTTTTATGCTAGAAACGTATCTCCACATGCGTTTTGAGATAAAAAAACACTTTTACACAAGTGTTTTATGTCATAAACGCTTATCTATAGGCATTTTGAGATAAAAAATACTTATCCACAAGCATTTTATAGAATGGTGTCAGTAATACTGATAATAAAGACATTTTGGGAATGTTTATAAAAAATTTTAAAGGGGGGCTGCGGTTGTTAAAGTGGGGGCCTGTAGAAGTTAATAGCCCTCTGGAGACTGGCGCTGTGTTGAACCCTGGTATTCTCCTGTACCATCTTCGGTTGGCTGCACAATTATTTGCTTCTTAAAACTGTGCTCTTGAAGGTTATCTATGATGTATGTTCTGGTACAGAGTATGTTTTTCTGTCTATTTATGCTACAATTCTATCATACAGGATGAGATGATCCTCTTTATAGTTCATAGGATTTTGACTTGATTAAAGGTTTTACATGCGAGACTCTGATCCAAGTAACCATCTAGAAATCCTCATTGTGTGTATCGATGTTTAAATGACGTGTCCCTTACTAGATGCATTTCCCTGTGAAGATAGACAAATTCAATTCTGTTACTTGGAAGCATACCATAGTATGCATTTTCCTTCTGTTAATTTTTTTAATGTTTTAACTAAGTGCAGAAAAATTATCCAAGAATCAAAACCGTTGTTAATAAATTTGGAACAATTACAAACGAATTTCGTGTCCCAGAGTTTGAAATTTTAGCAGGAGAACATGATATGGTTACAGAAGTGAAGCAATATGGGGCAATTTTTAGGCTTGATTACAGCTTGGTTTATTGGAATTCCAGATTAGAACATGAACACACAAAAGATTGGTTTCCCAGTTCCGAGGTGGGGAGACCATTTGTGACATGTTTGCTGGCATAGGTCCTTTTGCCATTCCTGCAGCACAAAAAGGATGCATAGTGTATGCAAATGACTTAAATCCAGATAGCATTAACTATCTGAGGATTAATGCAAAAATCAACAAGGTGTATGATCGCATTTGTGCATACAATATGGACCCAAGAAAATTTATCTCCCAATTAGTGCAAGTGCCGGATTCTGAGATCAAATCAGAATATATTGTCCCCGTGATAAAGACTCGTGACACAACTGAGATACATGACATTGCAGAGTCAAATTCACAAAATGAGAGGCTAGCTCGTAATATCTGTGGTAAATAACTTCATTTAGCTATACATATGTCTATTACAGTTGATAAGGCAGACCTACAAGACAGCATTGACACTAGTGTGGAGGATGTACGAGGTTCAACTAGGCAAGCTGCTATTTCTGTTGCTTCTGTTAAAAGGCCTTCTACTAGTTCTGAAGACGGTATTCCAGGATTACATTACAATTCAGATTGCTAATAGATGCATCGGTTAATCTTTTGGCATGTCAAGTATTAGTAATTTCTGTGCTGGACTTAGACTCTTAGAGACATATACAACCCTCTTGTTTAACAGGCTGCCTCCTTCCTTGAAAAAAGAGCATGGTATAAGGCATAAGCAACTGTGTTCTCTATGGCTGAAATTACAACTTACAATTCCTTTTATTTTGCAGAAAATGGAATGGCCCATGGCACTGATATCCCAGAAGTTGGTGATAAAAAAGGAAAAACAAACAAGAGAATGAGAGGCTCTGAAATCTTCCGTGCCAAAACATGGGAACATTTTGACCATGTGATAATGAATCTACCTGCATCTGCCATCCAGTTTCTAGATATAAAGGCCATTTGACGTGTCAATTTTCTCTTAGCAATCGTTTAGCAATTTATTATCTAAGGAAAGGCTTCTTCTTTTTAATTTATTTCTTAGGAGTTTTTAATACGTCCTTTACATTGTATGTTAAGAACTGTAGTTAGATATCTAACTGTAGATATAACCTGCCAGATGTATTCAGGGGATTAATCCAGAGGAAATATTGGAAAGGACAGTTACCATGGATCCACTGCTATTGCTTCATTAGGGCAACTGAAACTCCCGAGTCCATACTAGCTGTAAGTTTATTCCGCTGATGGTGTTTGTTTCATGTTTCCCTTTTATCTGCTCTAGTTTGGATATCGGTGACTTTATGGATTTGTGGTATTTAGGATCCTGTACTAGTTCCGATGGCTTAGGCATTTGGTCTTCTGTAAGCTAGTTGGGATATGGATAGTCATTACGCCTTATATCACATTTGTCTGTTACCTGCTTAGCCAGTCCTTAATTTTACACAAATAATAATTATATTGGACTTTCAGTATGTACCTTATCATTTGTTCAAATAGTTAGTTGAACTTTATTTTGCAGGAGGCAGAGTCCGCTTTAAATGCTCGTATAGAAGACTCGAGGTTTCATAGAGTTAGGGATGTGGCTCCCAACAAGGTAAACTGTCATCATTGTTTAGCATATAGAATGTGCTCAAATATCCACTCATTACCGTCCTTACCATGCAGGCAATGTTTTGTTTGAGCTTCAGGTTGCCAGAGTCATTGCTTCATAGAAGATACTCATTAACATTAATATTATCCTCACTTGTGCTGCTGATTTAACACCATCGTCTCAGGGTTGGACGAGGTAGGGTTTCTGTGCATGGGCTGATTCTATACCATTTCCTATAAGAGGCTAGAATAACGAAGAACAGAAAGGATAACTTACCTCGTTTTGAAACATCATGACAGATTAAGTGGTTGATTTTTCCTATTCTTTTTGATGTGTTAGGCTCTAAGACATGGGATAACTTAGCTTGCAATGCTTTCAAGGCATTAAGCACCCAATTTTGCTTGTGTTCATTATTGTATTCGCAGGAGTCTTGAGGGATAGCAGAATAGTTTAAAGAAATTATATCCAAGAACTACCGAGTTTGATATCAGAAGAAAAATGAGAAATAGAGATGTTCTTGGTCTGTGTTGTAACATTACTAAACTTGCAGTTTTCATAGTAAAGTAGGGTCATTCAGTAAATAACTGAATAAATCATCCCTACTCTCTGCAAATGTAAAGTTGTAAAGTGGGGTAATTTATACATAGTGTTCTCATAGTAGAGTGATAAAAAGGGAGCAAAGGTAAATTGGTGGAATAAAAAGGGGATTAGTTTTACCGGTCCTATTTCTGTTCCTCCAACGAGAACTCCAAACTATATTTCAGCTTGCAGGGAAAACAGTCCTCCATTGAGGAATTGGACAACTTCTATGTTTAACCAGATGACAAATACGAATCTATGTATTATACCCTCGCAATTGTGTCATTATGCCTTCATCATTCAGTGCGCAGGTCCTAAAATCTTTTGTCCCGTCTGGCATCAACTAAAACAAGTAAAATATAAGATATCAGAAAGCCAAGGGTGAAGATAACGCCTCCTTTTGATCTGTTTTCTATCTTCTTTTTTTTATACTGGGTATGCAATTAGAGGCCTTGGACGCTCTTTTCTTAAAGCTGTTAACTTTGTAGAAAGAAAGCTCTCAACAAAGGAAGCAATAGAGGATAAACAAGAAAAAGTGTACACGTAAATTTAAGCTGGAAAGTGAGCCAAGTCACGATCCTCTTCAATTCTCGTCAACGAGCAGTCAATGCTTGTTACGCAGGCAATTACACGTATCCTTTTTGGGTTTCCCAGAGTTTTGTGTTCCCATTATGGTTGCCTCTTATAGAAACCTCAACTTGCTGTCACTAATAAGTGGTAAACCCATTGAAAGAAACAGTTCAATATTTGAGTACGTGAGCAAGTTATTATACTACATCAGTACTCATGAATTAGACTTTGACATTAAGCATCAGACAAAGGAAGATATTTTCACCTTTAGTTTGAGGTATATTCTTACAAATAAACATCATTAATGAGCTATTTTTTTCTTTCTTTATTTATTTTATCACATTTTAAAGCACTTATTAATATATATTCGACTCAAGCAAAATAACAAAGATCAACTTTATTTTAAAGACTCAAATTTAGATTTTTTATTAAATTAAAACAATTAATTAAATTAAAGTTATTTTGCATATATATATTTTTCAGATTTCAGTTGTTTAATATTCTGACTGCTTTTTCTTCTCTCCTTTTACGTCACTGGCTCATTGTGTATACTTGTTCGTCGGAATAAACCTGATTGGCCTTACAAAAACCCCTTTTACTACTACTATTATTATTATTTTACAATGCAAGAGCTTAATTAACAGTATTGTGATACATAGTGGTACTGCCTGGCTCCATAACTGCATAACTGAATTAAGGAACGAATCTTTGATCCCTTTTCAGCCTTTTTTCTCTTTTACATTATTTAGTTATTTCATTTATCTTCCCTGTGAAGGCACTGAAACACAAGCACAAAGATATCTATCCGCTTTGCGCCTATAAATTCTGCCACAAAGAATCATTCCTCCCCTTTTCTTTTTCCTCCCACATATTTGGGTTCTTTCATTATTCTTGAATGAATCTTTGATAGATTCGAGTAAAGACTCGGATTTAGAGAAACCCCATAAAGGTTCGTGTGATTAGAGAGAAATGGCGCAGGAAAAGTCACCAGATTGTAACTACCTAATGCTTTTGCTGTTTGTCTTCTTTGCTATGGCCTCAAGTGGTTGTGGTGTTGGAGTGAACTGGGGAACCCAGACATCCCACCAGCTTCCACAAGAGAAGGTGGTTAAGATGCTTAAAGAAAATGGGTTTAGTAAAGTGAAGCTGTTCGATGCAGATGAGTGGATCATGGCAGCTCTTATGGGGAGTGACATTGAATTGATGCTAGCAATACCCAATAGCATGTTGGAGGAGATGGGCAAGAATCATAAGGCTGCAGATGCTTGGGTCTACGAAAATGTCACCGGTTACAGCTATAATGGCGGAGTCAATATCAAGTTGAGTAGTTCTAGTTGTATCTTTCATATTCATCGTCACCTTCACGTAGTGTTTGTCTCTTTTCCTAACCGAGTGTTTCTTGAGTAAAATTCGTAATTTTCATTTTCATTTTCCCTGTCAAAATCTTCAAAGTTACCCAATTTTTGGGAGAAGTCTTTATCATCACTTCGCTGAATGCTTTATGTTCTGCTTTATATAGACTGCAACTGCATTAGTTGATGATACCATGCCTTTTTCCTCTGCATTGAATTGACTTATTGATGATTTTGATGCTTCAATCAAGGAGCAAAATAGCATGTTTTCTTCTCTTGTCCTATTTAGTCCGCTGGTTTCATTGATTCTTGTTGGCAATATCTAATAGCTTCTGTTGTACGTTTAAAACCAGATTTTAACTTCCCACTCTGATTAATGTTTGCATTGCAATGCCATTAAGTAGGTACGTTGCAGTGGGTAATGAACCATTCCTTAAGGCATATAATGATACCTATCTAAAGTCAACTCTCCCAGCTCTTAAGAACATACAAACATCACTCAATAAAGCTGGTCTGGGCGCTAAGGTGAAGGTCACTGTTCCCTTCAATGCTGACGTTTACTATTCTCCAGAATCAAATCCAGTGCCAACAGCTGGCGACTTCAGGCCTGATATACGAGACCTCATAATTGAAATAGTCCAATTCCTATATTCTAACAGTGCACCCTTTTCAGTCAATATCTATCCATTTCTTAGTCTATATGGCAACGAGCATTTCCCCTTTGACTATGCATTTTTTGATGGAAATAACAGGCCACTGAGAGACGGTAATTCTCTTTACACCAACGTGTTTGATGCAAATTTCGACACTCTTCTTTGGGCTTTAGACAAGGCAGGGTACCCTGACATGCAGATCATAGTTGGAGAAGTTGGGTGGCCAACAGATGGTGATATGGCTGCTACTGTTCAGAATGCAAAGAGATTCAACCAGGGTTTACTTAAACATACTCTGAGTGGAGATGGTACCCCAAAAAGGAAAGGTATAATTGACTTTTATCTATTTAGCCTCATTGATGAGGATGCCAAGAGTGTTGCTCCTGGCAATTTTGAGAGGCACTGGGGGATTTTTGAGTTTGATGGAAAGCCAAAATATGAATTAGACTTAAAAGGTCATGGGAAGGATAAGGGTCTGACCCCTGTGGAAGGTGTAAAATATATGCTCAAGCAATGGTGTGCTTTGGACCCAGATGCCACTGCTAGTGATCTGGAGGACTTGCCTGAGAGTATAGACTATGCTTGCAGCCTATCTGACTGCACTGCCCTGGGATATGGATCATCTTGTAATAATCTAAGTTGGAGAGGAAATGCATCTTATGCCTTCAATATGTATTATCAAGTACATGGCCAAAGGGATTGGGACTGTGATTTCTCTGGTTTGGCTACCGTAACAGATAAGGATCCATCAGAAGAGGGTTGCCAGTTCCCAGTGATGATTGCTGGTTCTTCTTCGCTGCTGCATATTGGATTTTCGAATGCGCTAAGAAAAGCTGCGGGATTATGTATGGTTGTTCTGTTTTTGCTATATTGCTGACAGGGACAGAATTAAAAAACCTTGATATATTAAAAAAAAAAAAAAAAGAAGTTCTGTCCAGAAAGATTTCAACTTTCCCATTTATTTTAGTAGTAAAGAAGAATTCTGGGTTGCCCAACTAGAAAGTTTTGTGTAGTATCTATATTCTTCCTTTTCATCTTGTTTAGCACATCCATTATGATTTTGCTTGTGACTTTCACCCATATGTAATATCTTGCAAGCAAAAATCAACGTTGATTTTTGCGTCTTCTTCTCTTGAGGATTTAAGAGAGAAGCAAATTTTTGTCTGTCAGCTAATACATCTGGCCAAACCTTTCTTCACTTTTATTACCTTCACCATACTGCTATAGATTATCGGTTACTTTAGGCACAATCTTGCAGGAATAATGTGCATACCCAAAGTTTTTTTTTTTTTTTCTGTGTTAGTAATTTGAATTAGATAAATTCCAATTCCAATAAATAAATAAAATGGCTCTCGATTAGATATCCATAAGGGAAAAAAAAAAGCATTTAATACCCAAAAATCAAAATACTAATGAATATTTTATGACACAATATGATGAAGAGTTATTATATTTCCAAAAAAATAAATTAAAAAGAAAAGAAAGAATATCGTATCATATAAAAATTAAAGGAAAAAAAATAAATTCCAATCAAATAAAAAAAAATTACATAAACATATGCTAAAATATTTTGTCCTATAAAATGAACGTTAATCAAATAACACCTTCCATCTAACTCCGTCAAACATTAATCAAATAATACCCTCCAGACTCAAAACACAGTTGTTTTAGGTGTTTGATCTGCAAAATGAGAGGGAAAAAAGCTTGGGCTTTTAAACACAGAGGGAGCCATCGTTTTAATGGTACACATTAGCTGCCCTATTAATAACCGGCGATAAAATTGAACGAAAGATGTCATTTGATTAATGTTCATTTTATGGGGATATTATGTGATTATTCGTAAAAATTAAGGTGCCATCGAATTTTTTAGTATTTTTTTTATGTGGCAAAAGAGTATTTTATTCGTGCTAAAAATAAAACAAAAGAATATCAATGATTTCTTATGGTGTGCTGATCACACCTAATTAATTACGGAAGAGTCAACGATGTTAGTGAACTGTTGAAGCAATCAAACGTAAATTATTGGACACGTGGTGCAATGTGAATGGAGACTCAAGACTTTCATTTGTATTACCCCGTCACTCTTACTAAATCTTTCATGATAAGACAACGGTAACGTATGGGAACCTAAATTCAAATAGATAGTATCAGCAGGCATTTGAATTTAAACTAAGTAACGGACGAATCCATGTGTGAAGAGTGAACTGTGAAGTGTCTAGTACTTAGCCCCTTCGCCTCGTCTTTCTGTCTGACACTCACAAACACACACGAAAGCAAACAAATGGCTTCTCTCACCGCTGGAATTCTGCTGAAACTACTGCAGGGCATGAACTCCAATGCCCGGGTCACCGGAGACCACCGTTCTGCTCTTCTCCAAGTTATAGGTATAGTTCCCGCTCTCGCCGGTTCCGACCTCTGGCCGAACCATGGCTTTTATGTTCAGCTCTCAGATTCTCTCAACTCTACCTATGTCTCCCTCTCAGAGCGGGACAATGAGCTCATCCTAACCAATCGATTGCAGCTCGGTCAATTCGTCTACGTTGACCGTTTCGAGTTTGATACGCCATTTCCATGCGTCTGTGGCATCCGCCCAATTGCGGGACGCCACTCGTTTGTTGGAAGTCCTGAACCACTCATCGCGAGGATTTCAGCCTCCAAGCGCGGATTCGTTATTCAACCTGTCTCAGATTCGGATCAATCTGTAGACCCAATAGCTCTTTACCTGTCAAGCAAGAAAATTGACCAGGCTCGAAGTGAAAGCAAGGAGTCGAAGGTTGAGCAGAAAGTTGAAAAGGTTAAATCAAAGCAACCTCTTGCGCCTCGAGATAACCTACCTGCGGATAATGTGGGGAATTCTGATGAAATCAAGGTTTCCGACAAGCCTAAGAGGTTTTCATCCCCGGCAACTGCTAAAAGGTCGGTATCTTCAGGGAAGAAGAATGTTACTGCGGTTGAAAGAGACCCATCACCGGCGGGGAAAGCAAAAAGGTCAGCATCCCCTGTGCCGTCAAAGTGTGTGGTTCCTAGCTTAGCTGCAGCTCGAGATGAGAACCGGAAGGTGTCTAGAGAGCCTGCAATTGTTGTACCATCAAGGTATAGACAGCCATCTCCAAATGGGCGGAAACAAGCCTCACCAAACCCACGAAGGGCTTCCCTTTCTCCTGGGAGGAGGTTGTCTGGGGGACTTAAGTTTTCACCCATGGTGACAAGTGCTGCCGATTCGGCAAGTAAGAAGAAGATGGCAACTATTGTAGCTGGAATTTCGAAGGTGTCAGATGCCCTCGTTGGATCTGCAAAAGCTTCGAGGAAGAACTGGGATGAGCAACCAGCGGTAGCAGTCTCCAATGAACAGAAAGAAAAGGGTGTGCCTAAAAGTAAGCTGGATTCACAATCAATTTTGCGTACTCAGGTAAATAACTGTAAATACTCTTATGCTCGATGGGAATTCCATTGACAGTATAGAACAGAGATTCTCTTGTGATAGTATCCTCATGACTGAAATCTGTTGACGAATAGAAGAATAGACTTAGGAAACAAGCTAAGTAGTACGAATATTACCAAGTAGATCAGAGGGAAAGCCATCATACTGTAAAATGCACCTTGTTTATGTATGCTCGTTCCTTTTTTCTTTTCTTTTTTTTTGGTTTGATAACTACCATTGCTTTCAATCCTTTGGTAAGCTTTATCTGACAGCGAGGCCATTCCCCAGGCTGCTATCTCAAGGCGATTAAGTGATGCCAATGGTCAAAAACCCAATGGCGATGAATCTTCAAGCACTGAGAACAGTAAATCTTGTTCTCCTGAAGAAGTTTTGACCCAAGGGAAACCGAACCCTGCAGCTCTAGGTATAACCGTTCATGAAAAGAAATGGACTGATGGTAGTGTTCCATTTGATGCAGTCTCTGAGAACCTTGCCAGGCTTGGAAAGGTATGATTAAACTTTGGAAATTTACTAATGCCTTGTAGTTATCATTATTTATGGAATTAGGCATGGAAGGAATAAGATTTATATATGATTCTTGGGACAATGAAAATAATTGATAGTATTTGCACTGCATTTCGATTGGTCACTTCAATTTGAAGACTGTATTGAAACTTCTTTGTCTAACTAAATTCAGGAGGCGATACAGAGGAAAGCTCTTGCTTCTGCAGCAGCTGCTGAAGCACTAAAGGAGGCCAATGCTACTGAGTGCATTGTAAGAAATTTAAGGTAATTATTCCTGCTGCTTCTTCTTCTTCTTCTCATTTTTACTTTGAAAGTAAATGCATGAAAAGGAACCACCTGCATCAGTTTAAGTGAGAGATCAATTTGAGGCAAATTTTCAAGTTCATCATATTCCAGCTTTCCATTCTATTACCAAGGTTCTAAACCATCGATAGGAACAATCCAATTTTTATTAGAAGAGTCAAGGTTTTGCACGTATTTTACTCCATCATTATGGTTTATGTGGTTAATACTTTCTTCTGTTTCATTCTGCCTACTACAGCATGTTTTCAGAACTTTGTTCTGTATGCAAGGCTAGAAATCCTTTACCAACCATAGACCGATTTTTTCTGATCTATGATGATGTTAAAAGATCAACAGCAATGGCTGAATCAATTGCCAACGGTTATAATTCTGAGACACCTGATAACAGCAACACGACAGAGCAATCAAAATCGCTCTCTCTCTGGGTTGAAGCTGCCTTGGCAACTGATCTTCAAATAGTGTCTCTTCTTACTGGCGGTGACACTGATCCTCCATCATCACTGAAGAAGAGTTTGTCAAAAAGACAACCTCTTGCAGCCAAGAATCATCTCAAGGTCGCTTCACGGTCACAATCTGATGATAGTCAATGTGGGTTATGGACAATAGGTAGTGGAATGATAGAAACATTAGAGCTTGGAAAAAATTTGCTGTCTGAGATGCAAATGTGGTTTCTACGTTTTATTGAGGAATCTCTAGATGCAGGATTCAAAGTGTTTGGGGAGTGCAATGCTGATGGGAAGAAAACGTTACCGCTGGATGGTGGCGCCATTGCTGTAGTTTTATCTCATTTGAAGCGAGTGAATGACTGGTTGGACCGAGTGGTTTCTACAGAGGATGACTTGCTAACAGAGAAGATTGAAAAGTTGAAGAGAAAGATCTATGGCTTTGTCATTCAGCATGTGGGAACGTGGGAACAACTTTTGATAACTCCACTTCCCCTGCTTCATCTTGATTAGTTTCTTCAGTTCAATTAGATTTTGGTTGTTGAAGTTGATGAAAGGGTGATGCTTCTGTAATCAGATTGCTTTGGTTTCGCATCTCAAGAAAATGATGATTCCTTCATTGTATACGTTTTTCCCTTTGATATTGTTTGTTGTGGAAATTTTGCTTTCATCATCAAGATGAGAAGGAAGTTTTTTCTTTTTTTGGGCTGAAGTCAACTAAATTAAGAGAAATTTTTTAACGCCGTGAGTTAATTGGATTTTCTCTTCTTGTGTAAATTCGTGTACGTCGTACAGTACAGGGTTCTAACCGCCAACGGAAAATGCCAGAACTCGGAGACCCACACGGAAAACTCTCACCGCTACCACAAGATGCCCAAAAAATTCTTTTAACAAAATAAAAAAGGAAGAAAGAAGGGTAGCCAATGAAGCGATGGTGGCTACTGTTGGATTATGTAATGATGTTAGGCAAAGTCTAGAATAATTATTACCAAGAGAAAAGAAAAAAAAAAAAGTGAAAAAAATTCTCTATGTTCTCAGATTTAATCCTTAATAAATAAATAAGAGGTTTGACTTTTTTTTTAAACAAAAAAATTGCAGTTAACCTTCTAAATTAGACCTGATGTATACCTTTTTTTTTTTTTTTTTTTTACAAAAGCAAAACCATATTTTTCAATTCCAATGTTGAAAATTTAAAATGTAGTCACTGTTTTTTCTAAAATATAGATGCTGTCCAATTTTTCTTTTTCTTTTCAAATAGTAGCATTTTATCCTTCATGGTTGATTTTATCAATAAAGTCTCACATAGGTTTGTAGGAGATGATTTGGGAACAATTTCTCTGTTTCATTGACAGATGACTGAATATTTTGCTGGTATTAATTAATTGATATTTATTAATAAATAGATAAAATATTTTTTAGGAATTTTTAAAAATTGAATATATCTCTCACTCATGTGATATTTTAAATAAGTATTCTAAAAATTAAAGCATTCTCAAATATAAATATTTATATACTTAAATAAAATTTTCTGTTACATAATAAAAAAATTATCTTTTAGTATATATTAATTTTGAGATATTTCATTTATGATACGAATATAATATTTTACTCTAAATTGATAAAAAAAAAAAAAATTAATTTAATATTAAATTAATTAATTAATAAATAAAATTTCACCAACATAAACAATTTATTTTTTTCCTTCTTGGCGTTTTGGTAGTAAGTGAAGGGAAACCCTTCGTCAGTTTACAGCATTCACTGCGAGGCTCAGAGCCCCACACGCACTAGAGCAGACCGCAATCGAATATACACGCTTCCAGAAGTAATATAAATACCCAGGACATGTAAGAGAGATTTCATCGTTTCTGAAACCCCGCCTCGCATCCCCCAACTCAAGCTCGCACTCGTCAGCTACGTTATCCTCTCCTATTCTCTGACGTGACATTTCGCTTTTGCCTCATCCGCCTTCCTCGTACCCACACTTTTCAGATCATCTTCCGCTTTGCCTCCTCTGAAAACCCTAAATTTGTATCTCAAATTTCGTTTTCCGATCTTGCCCCTTCACTGCAGCTTTTCTTCTGCATTAGTTTTGTTGTGAATTTTGATTATACTGCAGGAATCTGATATCTGGTAACAAGAGCAAGCACCTTTCCGCAACAAGTTTGAGGTTGTTCTGAGCTGGGATAAGAAATGGTGGGAGGTGGGAGCAGGAGGGAGGAGGCCCCGGTTATAAACAGCACCAATGTTTTTGCTGCACTCGGGAGCTTGAAAAAGAAAAAGAAGAAGTCTGAGAAGGAGCAGGGTTCGTCCAAGAGCAAAGCCGCAGCCAATAAAGTGCTGGAGAAGAAAGAGGTTTTCTGGGCTCCGGCTCCGCTGACGTCGAAGTCGTGGGCTGATGTCGATGATGAAGATGACGATGACTATTATGCCACCACAGCTCCGCCTGAATCCGTTTGGGGTGCGCCTGTTGATGCCTCCAACTCTCAAACCGTGAAGGAAAATGAGGTCGCTTTAGAGGTAAGCATATTGATTTTCGTTATCCTTTTTACATGTTATTTATCAGGTCATTTTGTGAATTTGCCCGGTTCTGAAGATGGCATTGAATTTCTGAAACGCCATCGGGAATGCTTCTAAACGAATTTGATTAATGCTAATCGTTAACAGAATATAGGATGCGGCTTTTGATGAGAATCAGTATGTACTTTGCTGTTCTAAACAGCATATGATGTGGTATAGGGGAACTGTAGGTCTTTTCAACAAAGGAAATAATCAGTTAGAACTTCTGATTGGTTCGATCTGATTTCTGGTTTATCGGGTAGTAGTGTTGATTGAAATTGGGTGTAATTCCTTAAAATATGTTCACGTAGAATATGGAATGGTTTTGCACACTTTAATATTTTGTGTCTTTCGTGCCTCCTTGCTTTTGCTTGAAATGTTCCGCAGATGAATCAAGAAAATTGACCATAACTGTCAAACTTAAAGGACACATGAGCTGTGTGGTCTAGGAATTGTCTTTTATCTTACTAGTTCTGTAAGATATGAAAACATTTCCCCCCCTTCATTCCCTAATCCCTATCTTTGGAAAATTTCCTGTACTCTACAAATGGAAGTAAAATATTTTTATTCTCCTAATGAGATGCTTATGACTAGTATAATTATGATTATCAAGAGTAACTGAAAGCTGGCAAATTTTTACTTTAACCTAGTGATTAGGCAGGTTGCCTATCGACTGCTTGAGTTGTTATTTATTGTCCTGTTCGTGACAGTAAATGTGTTTAGTGTTCTGGGAATCTATTACAAAACAAGCTGACGTTTGCTAGAATAGGTTACTCTTCCCTGGTCATAAAGATCAAAGTCAATTTCTGTCTTCATGCATGCGGACACTGTCTCTCTGTGTTTCACTCGCTTTATGGGTTTTACAGTTGTTGAAATAATCATTTGGTTGCCCATTTTACGAGTCACAACTGGTAGATTTGGTTGAATGTTGGAAACCAGGAAAGTGAGAGTGAGGAAGAAGGTGTTGATGATGCTGAGGATGATGTTGAGGAGGAGCATGAAAATGAACCAGTGGTTCCTGTTGAAGCTGAACCTGTTCAAACCAGAGATACTGAGAGGCAGCTTTCTAAGAAGGAATTGAAGAAAAAAGGGCTTGAAGAGCTTGAAGCTGTCCTGGCTGAGCTAGGATTACAACAGGAACCCAGTGGCCAGGATAATTCCCAAGGTAATATGGCAATAATAATAAAGCATAAACTTTTTTTTTAATATTTTGGTTCTTCAAATGCAACATAGAGCTAAGACAAATTTCATCGTTGGTTCCCCCCAACAAAAAACAAAAAAAAAAATCCTGATTTAAGTCCAAATGCTTGGAAATTATAGGAGATATTCCTTTATAGTATAAAATGGAATTTATGTTTTTGTCATTAATTCCTTCATCTATCCCATTCCTATAAGTTCATACAAATAGAAAATTGCTACTAAATATTCAACAATATATTAAATCATTTCAGTGTGTACCTATGCATATTCACTTCATATCTACACAATCAATGTCAAGCCTAGTCCTGCTAAAATGGCTGATTATTTGTTTGATATGCAGGAACAACTAAAGAAGAAGAGGATCGCAATGGTGAGGTGGAGAAAAGGGAGAATGCTGCGGGGGAGAGCAAATCTGCAAAAAGGAAGAAGAAGAAGGATAAATCTTCTAAGGAGCAGAAAGAATCACAAGATCAGGCAAATGGTGCAGATGTTGAAAATACAACTTCTGAAACTGCTGGCACTGAGAAGGAAGAGGATGCATCTGCCGTTGATGTTAAAGAGCGGATCAAGAAAATTGCTTCAATGAAGAAGAAAAAGTCCAGCAAGGAGATGGATGCTGCTGCACGTGCTGCTGCTAGTGAGGCTGCTGCAAGAAATGCAAGGCTTGCTGCTGCCAAGAAAAAAGAGAAGGCGCACTATAATCAGCAGCCAGTGCGGTAAACTGGCTTGCAAAATATTTGTATCTTCTCTCTGTTGTTTCCTTTTTCCTTTTTTTTTTTTTTCCCCACAGGAGCATATGCTTGTTTTTTACTTTGCAATTGCAAAATAAACATGGGTAGTTGTTTTTGATAAGTTGACTTTGAGCAAGTTATTTTTACTTTTATCTCCGTGGAAATAGGAATATATGTTGTTCATCTTTTTCCCAATCTCAGGTGTTTTTGTCCATGAAACCTTAATGTCGAGTCTAGACTTCTAAGTTATGAAGCCGCGTACTTCCTTTGGCATGCTTGTGTGTGTTGATACATCATTGTCAGAAATAGGCTAGTACAGTAAATCCGTAACCAGCTACTTCTGAGATAGTGTTGGTGCTCTGTAATCGCGGAATCATGGAAGACTAGGGACTGTTTGACTGCGAAGCTCTCTGTTACAGAAAAATTCTTAGTTAGACACCAACTCTCTAGATAATTCTATTATGCAGAGATTATGTAATAATTCTAAGAATACTAAGGAGTGAAGGACAGAAGGTACAAGTAATAGGATGGTTTAATACAGGGTTACCTTCGCCAGAGGCAGAATATTAAAGGATGCTAATCATTCAAATTTCAAGAGACCGAGGAAAATTGAATAGTGGTTAACACCCCTGTATTTCAACTACGCCAATACAATATCCCTTTTTAATACCTGCCTAATGTTAAACAGAAAACAAGCCAAGTTTCATGCATTAATCACTGTATCTTACTTCCTTTTAAATTATGTCAAACAATAATAACGACGTCAATAAAAAAGAGAACGTAAAATCACACAAAGGTTGTAATGGAATTTATTAACATTGTACTAACTTATCTATCACCTGCTTTGCACCGGTAAAGCTTTCCCCATGGACCTTGTCTGATTTAGCTCAAGTCTCTTTTTCATCTTCTTTCTTTTCCTTTCCCAGCAAAAAGTACTCATCTTTGCATGTTCAAGCAAATTCTGTGTCTACAAATGCAGCTGCTTGACATATCCTCTCTCTAAGCATTCTCCCATGGCTCCTCCGTGGGTTCAAGAGCTCCATCTCCTTCACTTGAACCTATCCGTTACTATTGATAATATGTTCTCGGTCAGACCCTCAAGGCCTATTCCAGTTAAACCCGGGGACACTCTTTACCTTTCCAACCTTGATGACATGATCGGAGCGCGTGTATTTACACCTACAGTGTATTTTTATCAATCAGATGAATTGAGTTTCTGCCAAAAATCTGTAGTCAAAACACTGCGTGATGCTCTTGCAGATGTGTTAGTTCCTTATTACCCTCTTTCAGGCAGGCTTAGAGAGACCAATAATGGGAAGCTGGAAGTGTTTTTTGGACCAGATCAAGGGGCACTCATAGTTGAAGCGCACTCTGATATGACCTTGGCTGAATTAGGAGACCTCATAGCCCCAAACCCAGCTTGGGAACCATTGATATTCAAGTTCCACAACGAAGAACAATACAAAGTTCTTGACATGCCATTGCTTATTGCTCAAGTTACCCTTTTCCGCTGTGGTGGATTCAGCCTTGGGTTGAGGCTCTGCCACTGCATCTGTGATGGGCTTGGAGCTATGCAGTTCCTAGGTGCATGGTCTGCCACGGCAAAGACAGGGAGAGTGGTCACAGACCCTGTACCCTGTTGGGACAGGGAAATGTTTCGGCCACGCAACCCACCCACGGTCAAATTCCCCCACATGGAGTTCATGAGAATCGACGAAGGCTCCAATTTGACCATGAAACTATGGCAAACCAAGCCTGTTCAGAAATGTTACAGAATCAGCCGTGAGTTTCAAAATTGGCTAAAAGCTCTTGCTCAACCATATGACGATACTGGCTGCACAACCTTCGATGCCATGGCAGCACATATTTGGAGGTCATGGGTGAAAGCCCTTGAAGTAAGACCACTAGATTACCAGCTCCGGCTGACATTTTCAGTCAATGCTCGGCAGAAACTCAGAAACCCAACATTGAAAGATGGGTTTTACGGCAATGTGGTTTGCGTGGCTTGTGCAACATGCTCTGTGGCAGAGCTGCTGAATGAGCAGCTCCCAGCCACCACCTGCTTGGTTCGCGAAGCCAGAAACAGTGTCTCCGAGGAGTATTTGAGATCTACAGTGGATTATATTGAAGTGGATAGGCCAAGACAACTGGAGTTTGGAGGAAAATTGACAATAACACAGTGGACTAGGTTCTCAATATACAAGTCTACAGATTTTGGGTGGGGCAAGCCAGTGTATGCCGGTCCTATCGATCTCACGCCCACGCCACAGGTTTGTGTGTTCCTACCAGAAGGGGATGCTGATTGTAGTGATTCAATGATAGTGTGCATCTGCTTACCCGAGTCTGCTGTTCAAGAGTTTACACGAAGCTTGTTTCTGGATACAGAGTTGACAGACACAAACCTCTTGCTAATTAATCTCATGTGATCATTAATGCTTATGCTTCTATTTTACCTGTTCAACCTGTCTGTCAATAAAGTATCATCACATTTAATTTAATTTATAAACAAAATCATGGATTCTATAATTAGATATACTATTGAACCAGCAGGAGTGAAAACTTACAATACTGATATTACTATTACTATATCGGGGTGAAAGAAAAACTGATATTAATTGGAAGCTGCACCCTCTCCCTTTATAAGAATGGTAGGCCCTTGTAACAAAAGTAAATATTTATTTTAATTTCTCATACTTAAAATTCTTATTAATTTGATTCCTCACACTTTTAAGTTTATTAATTTGGTCTTTCACACTTAAAATCTTAATTAATTTAGTCTCTTAAATTTGTAAAATTTATCAATTTAATCCCTCACACTTTAAAAATATTGATAAATATAAAGGATGAAATTGATAAAAATTTAAAGTGTAAAGAACTAAATTGATGAATTTGAAATGTGAGGGACGAAATTGATTAGAATTTCAAATGTAAGGGACAAATTTGATTAGGGTTTTAAATATAACGGACCAATTTGATAAATTTAAATTGTGAAAGACCAATTTGATAAGAGTTTTAAATATGAGGGACCAAAATAAATATTTACTGTTGTTTTTATAAAAGCTATTTTTCTTTTTTATAAAAAACGTGATATGATATTTTTCACCTAATTTGGTTTTTATTTGATATTTTTAAATTTATTAAATGGTGTAAGATGATTAGGGAATAGATCTCAGATTTTAGATGTTTGTTTTATAGAGCATTAAATATCGTAAAAGTTCTTTCAAAATTTTCAATTTATATCAAAGACTGAGTTTTTATTTTTTAAATAAAATTAATTTTGTTTCGGAATAAGGAAATAAGAAAAATAAGTTCTAAATTAGACGGTGATTCCAACTAGTTAAGAGGAGGCACTTACACTTCACGCCACCATGCATTAGCCGGTGGAGGGAATGTTTAATTAGAAGCTGTACAAATCAAAACTCGCCGCGTCATCTTGATCAGTCACAAACGAGTCGAGAGGCCTTCACCGTGCCAACAGAAAGTAGTTTGACGGTCTACGCCACTATCTCTTCTCCTGGCATCCGCTATTTCGGACCCTTGTGCCACTTCAATTCGATCACACGGAGATTCAATCGTACATGTTTGTTTATTCGCGTTCGTTGTTTCTTAATTGCAATCAAAACCAATTTTATATTTGATCAACAAATTTAGCATAGTTAGGTTTTGATCAATTGCTAAACAGTTGAATGAAATTCATAACCTAAGTGTTAGAACTGGGGGCGAATCAGTCTCGGTCCCACCGAAGGCCGACAGCGGCGGCGGCTTCATCGTCAAAGGGACTCGGGTTCTTTCTCCGCTTTAATAACAATGCACCTGGTATACACACTCTTGCGTATCTTCCACAAGTTGAATCTGTGAGCCGTTACGCATCGGATCTTAATCGCCCCGTGCCACTACCTCCACCTGTCATCATGGAAAACGCCACCAGTTCAGCTCCCAATTATGCTCCTCCACCCATGGAAGAACCCGAGTACTTGGCTCGCTATTTGGTTGTCAAGCACTCATGGCGTGGCCGCTACAAGCGGATACTCTGCATTTCCAGTGTTGCCATTATCACTTTGGATCCGTCTACGCTGGCGGTGACGAATTCCTATGATGTGGCAAGTCATTTTGAGGCAGCCGCGCCAATTTTGGGGCGCGATGAGAATTCAGCTGAGTTTAGTATGAACGTGCGGACTGACGGCCGTGGGAAATTCAAAGCAATAAAGTTATCGTCGAGGTACAGGGCGAGCATTTTGACTGAGTTGCATCGAATAAGATGGAATAGGTTGGGGCCAGTAGCTGAGTTCCCAGTTTTACATCTTAGACGAAGACGCTCTGAATGGGTTCCTTTTGTAAGTTACTCTGCTCTCTTTTCAAGTGTTTCGGTAACTGTAATTCTGATTCGTTAAAGAGGTTTCTATTAGGAAGATTAACTGGCTTTTCAAATTAGGATCATTGCTGCCCTGCTGAGAGACCTGCTGGGTTCGTGCATATATTAGGACTGTTAAAGAGTGTATAGTTTTGTTGTTAGTCAGTATATGTAGCAGTTATTTAAGCTTTTAGTGGAGAAACAATCTCTGATAATATATGCTTAGTAATTTAGAAGTTTGGTGTGTCATGCTTCAACTTTTCTTCAACTTTTTATATTACTATTTGGCATAAAATTACTAAATTGAGTGACTGGTGATTCGACAGAAATTAAAAGTAACTTATGTTGGGATCGAGCTTATCGAGACAAAATCTGCAGACCTTCGCTGGTGCTTGGATTTTAGAGACATGGCTTCCCCTGCTATTATTCTTTTATCTGATGGTTACGGAAAGAAAAATGTTGAACATGCGAGTGGTTTTGTTCTCTGCCCCTTATATGGAAGAAAATCTAAAGCTTTCCAGGCTGCTTCTGGGACAACCACCTCTGCTATTATTACAAATTTGGTATGACTGACATTCTCGAAACTTTTAAATAATAGTTCCCTGAGATACTTTATTGGTATTTTGAAGAGTGACCTTTTGCACTGAAGTAATGCATGACTTGTAGCTTGTTGAATAGTCTCTCTGCCATTTGTACAACTAGGCAAGGTTTGTTGCAGTTTTATTGTCTACAACAATAATATTTTGCTAATTCGCTGCAGGCAAAAACTGCAAAATCAACGGTTGGGCTGACCCTATCTTTGGAGCATTCCCAAACCCTTACCATCTCTGAGTTTATAAAACGTAGAGGTAGCTAGTTATAAATATCTGTGTTTCATCCACTTTTCAAATTGGTTGTTCTCCTGTATTGGGTTAATTCACCTGTGGAAAATTAATCTTTGAACATTAACTAAATAAATGTAATGCAGCGGAAGAGGCAGTTGGAGCAGAAGACACCCCTCTGGGGGGTTGGTCTGTAACAAGGTTGCGATCTGCTGCACATGGAACTTTAAATGTTCCAGGATTGAGCTTAGGAGTTGGGCCAAAAGGAGGACTTGGTGAGCATGGTGATGCTGTATCTCGTCAACTCATTCTTACAAAGGTTTCACTTGTTGAAAGGCGTCCTGAGAATTATGAAGTAAGTGACGCATGTATTAAGTGAATAAGATAGTTTATATGCCTTGAAATTTATATGTTGCAAGCTTGTATCCTTTTGCTTGGTTTGCTGAAGATATATGCTGATGCATGCATATTCTAAGGTCTTGCATGAGAAGTCAAAGGCTAACATGAACTATGATTATATTTTGAAGTATATGTGGTGCATATAGAGTTTAGAGGTCTTGCATAAGTAATCAAGGGTAACCACTGATTTCCTGAATTTTATAAGCTTCTAGCTTTAACTGATGACATGGAGTAAATAATATCATTTAAACTTAAAAGGATGATAGATGAATTTTCAGTTTTCATGCATCAGCCTTGTTTCATGCAAACAATGCACAATTATGTGTTCATTGGGAGTATTTACATTCTTTATGCATATCTTGCACAAACAAATTCTATGGTAATATATGCATCTGACCATGTAAACTGATTGTTGCTGAGAAGAGTTTTTTTTTTTTCAAATGTTGAGAATAGTCACTAGATGTATGCAGGCTGTTATTGTTCGTCCTTTATCTTCAGTGAGTGCTCTTGTTCGATTTGCTGAAGAACCCCAGATGTTTGCGATCGAATTCAATGATGGATGCCCCATCCATGTAAGCATTTGTTATGCTACTCTAGTTTCTGTCTTACTATTCTATGAAGTTTCTGATGCATATGCATGAATTGTAGGTTTATGCAAGCACGTCCCGGGATAGCTTACTTGCAGCAGTTCGTGATGTCTTGCAAACCGAAGTAGGTAGATCTATCTTCTGTGGGTTAAGACTTGTTTTATTATTGTACTTGTAGATTGAAACATATTTTGACTATTAAATGTCTTTAATCACTATTGAACTGAGTCCTGAAACTGGAGGTAGTATATATCTTGTTGGAGAGTCCAAATATATGTTTGACTTCTGGTATTAATTTTTTGCAGGGCCAGTGTGCAGTACCTATATTACCAAGGCTAACAATGCCTGGTCATCGTATTGATCCTCCATGTGGGAGAGTTTATCTGCAACATGGTCAACAACGGCTTGTTGCTGATACAGAAAGTGTATCCATGCATTTGAAGCACTTAGCAGTAGCTGCCAAAGATGCTGTAGCAGAAGGTGGTTCCATTCCTGGATCAAGAGCTAAATTATGGCGTAGAATACGGGAGTTCAATGCTTGTATACCATATGGTGGGGTGCTTCCAAACATTGAAGTACCAGAGGTTACCTTGATGGCATTGATTACCATGCTTCCTGCTACTCCAAACCTTCCTCCGGAGTCTCCTCCTTTGCCACCTCCTTCACCAAAAGCTGCAGCAACAGTGATGGGATTCATTGCATGTTTACGTAGATTACTTGCTTCAAGAAGTGCAGCTTCACATGTAATGTCATTTCCTGCAGCAGTTGGAAGGATAATGGGTTTACTCAGAAATGGTTCAGAGGGTGTTGCTGCCGAGGCTGCAGGGCTTGTTGCTGTACTCATTGGTGGTGGGCCTGGTGATACAAATACTGCATCAGATTCTAAAGGAGAATGGCATGCTACAATCATGCATACTAAGTCAGTATTGTTTGCTAGTCATGTCTATGTTATTATTCTTGTGAACAGACTAAAGCCCATGTCAGTATCACCTTTACTGTCAATGGCTGTTGTTGAAGTCCTTGAGGCTATGATTTGTGAACCTCATGGAGAAACTACTCAATATACTGTTTTTGTTGAGTTGTTACGCCAAGTAGCTGGATTGAAGCGTCGGTTGTTTGCACTATTTGGTCATCCTGCTGAAAGTGTTAGAGAAATTGTAGCTGTGATTATGCGAACAATTGCAGAAGAAGATGCCATTGCCGCGGAGTCCATGCGAGATGCTGCTCTGCGTGATGGTGCTTTGTTAAGGCATTTACTGCATGCATTCTTCCTTCCCACTGGTGAACGCCAAGAAGTTAGTCGCCAACTTGTTGCTCTCTGGGCAGATTCCTACCAACCAGCTCTGGAGTTGTTGTCTCGAGTTCTGCCTCCTGGACTTGTTGCTTATTTGCACACACGTTCTGATGGAGTTCTATCCGAAGACATAAGCCCAGATGAGTCGACAACTGGGAGAAGGAAAAGACGTTTATTACAGCAGAGGAAAGGTCGCATTGCGAGAGGAATAACATCTCAAGAGCAATCCTTTCCTTCAGTTAATAATTTTGATGTTGCTGATGCAAGTAGACAGACGGGGGCTGCTACCATGAAATCGGACAGTTATCATAGATCTATGCTTGACCCAAACTTCGGAAAGGCTTCAAGTATTCAAACGCCAGTAGCTCACACTAGTGAAAATTTGACCAATGGATACTCTGCAGGAGATTCTCAAAACGAGCATTCAAACTTTGTTGCTTCAGTTATTGCACCATCTACAAACTCAAGTGAGGCATTGGGACCTAGTTCCTCAAGCTTAGTTGATGCTGATAGCAATGCAATTGGTTCACAGGCTGCAGGTGTTCCAGCTCCTGCTCAGGTTGTTGTAGAAAACACCCCTGTAGGGTCAGGTAGGCTACTATGTAACTGGCCAGAATTTTGGCGAGCTTTTGGCCTAGATCACAATCGTGCAGACTTGATTTGGAATGAGCGGACTAGGCAAGAGCTGCGGGAAGCTTTGCAAACTGAAGTTCATAAACTAGATGTTGAGAAAGAGCGCACTGAGGATATTGTTCCTGGGGGTGCTACATTGGAAATGATAACAGGCCTTGAGAGTGTGCCGCAAATATCTTGGAATTACTCTGAATTTTCTGTTCGTTACCCTAGCTTGTCAAAAGAAGTTTGTGTGGGTCAATACTATCTGCGTCTGCTGCTCGAGAGTAGCAGTGGTGGCAGGGCACAAGACTTCCCCTTGCGTGACCCTGTTGCGTTCTTTAGAGCACTTTATCATCGTTTTTTATGTGATGCAGATACTGGTCTTACTGTAGACGGAGCTGTTCCTGATGAATTAGGTGCATCTGACGATTGGTGTGACATGGGTAGGTTAGATGGTTTTGGAGGAGGTGGTGGATTATCAGTGAGAGAGCTATGTGCAAGAGCAATGGCAATTGTATATGAACAGCATTACAAGACTATAGGTCCTTTTGAGGGCACAGCTCACATTACTGTTCTCTTGGATAGGACAGATGATAAAGCTTTGAGACACCGACTTCTTCTACTTCTTAAGGTGTGTGAAAACTGAATCTCTTCTGATCTTCCTTCTCCTGTGTTTCTCCCCCTACCCCATGTTTTCCTTTTTTTATTTTTTTCTCCCTGGGTAGGGTAAGAGATTGTGTTAACCTTGTTTTTATTGTATGGTTCTTCTTGGAGAAGTCCACTATAAGTTCTGTGCTTGTACCTTTATACTTTACAGTGCTAATGCCGTTTTGAGTCTAAATAAATAAACAAAAATTTTAGTTTGAAAAGTTTTGTTATTCTTCAGCTTTTCTGATTGCCGTACAGTAGAAGTGGTACAGTAGAAGTGGTGAGTACACTTGTATTTTGGTTGAATTGATTATTTTAAAAATGGAATAGAGATTTAAGGTACGCATGACTGAACATTATATTTTAGCAATAAAAATTACATGAAACTAACTGTCTGTTACTGCATGTCAGGCTTTAATGAAGGTTTTATCAAATGTTGAGGCTTGTGTCCTAGTTGGAGGCTGTGTATTAGCTGTTGATCTTCTTACAGTGGCACACGAAGCTTCAGAGAGGACTTCTATTCCCTTGCAATCTAACTTGATTGCCGCTACAGCTTTCATGGAACCACTTAAGGAATGGATGTACATTGATAAAGATGGTAACCAAGTTGGACCTTTGGAAAAAGATGCCATCAGAAGGTTATGGTACAAGAAGGCTATTGATTGGACAACAAGGTGTTGGGCTTCTGGGATGCTTGATTGGAAGAAGTTGCGGGATATTCGTGAGCTCCGTTGGGCACTTGCACTCAGAGTTCCTGTCCTTACCCCGCCTCAGGTAAATCAGGTTGCAGATAGAAGTTAATATATTGATATAAATGTCAATTGTTAATGTACCTTTGGCCTTTTGGTTTCTTCTTCCTATATATTGGGTGACTTGTACTTATTTTGTTCTTGTGGATGTGGTTGTGTTTGGTCTATTCTTCCTATTATCCTATATATTGTGAGTATTCAATGGCTTGATCTCTAGGTGAGATGTTAGTTATATTCTCAACTTTTAGTGTCATGCATGAGAGCAAACTTCCAACTTGTGGATTACAACGGTTCTCACAACTGTTTTCCATACCTTTAACTCAATCATGGGATGAGGAAAGCTGGAAAAGTATGCTGAGAGCCATCATTTTTGGCACATTTGGAACTGGACTCTAAGGGCAACAAATTGCTTGTTAGGTTGTCTGAAATTAACAACAATTGCTAGCTGGAAAGTTTTTCTGTGGCTAATGATTTGTCTCGAAGATCATTGTTCTTTCTAACCTTTTTCTTGTCTCATTCTATTTTCCTGGCTATGGTTCTAATAGATGGGTCTTGTATTTAGGTAGGGGATGCAGCTTTATCCATATTGCATAGCATGGTATCTGCACATTCTGATTTGGATGATGCTGGAGAGATTGTTACTCCAACTCCCAGAGTAAAAAGAATCTTGTCAAGTCCCCGCTGCCTTCCACATATTGCACAGGTAATTTAAAAAGTTGTTTCATTTATTACTCGGCCATGCTGATTTCTAGATAGTTTCTACAGGCATAATTGTAATTCCCTTGTATATATGTCTTTGGTGATTCAGTAAGTTTTAAACTTTAGATGGATTTAGAGGGAGATTGGAATTGTGATTCAGTCATTCCTGGTCAAGGTTTTGTTAGAATTCATAATATCTAGCTTCCTGCTGAGAATGTGTTAAATGTCTATATATCTGTTTAATTAGAACGATTTTGACATGTGTTGCAACTATCTGAATCACTTACCTTTCTCAAAAGCACCTTGATTGGTTTATTTTGTTATTTGTTTGGATTTCAAATTTCGTTTGCATGTAGTCACACCTATCCAAAGGTCTTATCTTTTTAATTCACTGAAATTTCTTAATAGATTCTATTGTGTGGATATTTGTAGATTAGTAGGTTTATGTGGTCTTTCCTCCTTTACACAACTTCAAATATTAGAATAGTGTGATTTGCTTCTACTTTTCTGCCCAATTGAACATAGGCTATCCTGTCTGGGGAACCGAGTATTGTTGAGGCAGCTGCTGCTTTACTGAAGGCCATCGTGACCCGAAATCCCAAGGCCATGATACGTCTATACAGCACTGGTGCATTTTATTTTGCACTGGCTTACCCTGGGTCTAATCTACTTTCGATTGCGCAACTCTTTGCAGTCACCCATGTCCATCAAGCATTTCATGGCGGTGAAGAGGCTGCAGTTTCAACTTCATTGCCACTGGCAAAACGTAGTGTTCTTGGTGGACTTCTTCCTGAGTCTTTGTTGTATGTACTTGAGCGTAGTGGTCCAGCAGCATTTGCTGCAGCAATGGTTTCTGATTCTGATACTCCACAGATTATATGGACACACAAAATGAGAGCAGAAAATCTGATTCGTCAGGTGTGGTAAACTCTAGAGTGTCTCTTTTTATTTTGAATTTTCTTTCTAATAGAGGAATTACATGGTACTCAGTAGAACATTTTCCTTTCTTCTTTCAAAATAATAACAGTAATAACTAAATATTGAAATTAAAATAATCCATGTTCATTTGCTCTTTTACCAGGTTTTGCAGCATCTAGGTGATTTTCCACAAAAGTTATCACAGCACTGCCACGCTTTATATGAGTATGCCCCTATGCCTCCTGTGACATACCCAGAGCTTAGAGATGAAATGTGGTGTCACCGTTACTACCTCAGGAACCTATGTGATGAGATTCGTTTCCCAAATTGGCCAATAGTTGAACATGTAGAGTTTCTTCAGTCATTACTGGTAATGTGGCGTGAAGAGTTGACTAGGAAACCCATGGATCTTTCTGAAGAAGAGGCTTGTAAGATCCTAGAAATATCCTTGGAGGATGTGTTAATTGAGAGTGGAAATAGAAAGAGTCCTTCAGAGATGGGAGAGGAAGTATCTAGCTTGTCCAAGCAAATTGAGAACATTGACGAAGATAAATTAAAGCGGCAATATAGGAAACTTGCTATAAGGTATCATCCTGACAAAAATCCAGAAGGAAGGGAGAAATTCCTTGCTGTACAGAAAGCTTATGAACGCCTCCAGGTAGAAGAGGTTTCTTTGGAAATATGTTGCATCTATGTTTCCAAATTCTAAGACATCATGATTATTTTTGGATAATAATTTGGTGTTTTGAAATTTTCCTGGATGGAAAAATTAGTATATGCTCTAAATTTTAGGAGCGGTTTCAAATTTGTATAGGCATCTTTTATCATCCTAAGGTCTTAATTTAAGAAATTTAAGTATCACTCCTCCTGAAAGATGTTTGATCTTTCTTTTATGAACTGACATGAGGATGGAGTTGAGATTAAGGTAAAGTATTTGACCAAATGATATATCTTTTTAATGTGCAAGCAACTATGTATTTATGCATTTTATCTTCCTTTCACATTCCACACCCCCCCCCCCCTCCCCCCCCTCTCTATGTTTCTAAAAAGTTTGACATCTGACTCCATATCAGGCTACCATGCAAGGGTTGCAAGGTCCTCAGCCTTGGAGATTGCTTCTTTTACTGAAGGGACAGTGTATTTTATACAGAAGATATGGAGACATATTGGAGCCATTCAAATACGCTGGCTATCCGATGTTGCTCAGCGCAATTACTGTGGATAACGATGATAATAATTTTCTTTCTTCAGATAGAGCACCTCTCCTTGTTGCAGCATCAGAGCTTGTCTGTCTAACGTAAAATCCTTTGCATATTATTATTGGCTTGTCCATTTTGCTTCCCAGTTTTAACACACAGTAATGTAACTTTATACTTTTTTTTTGGGTACATAACTTATACTTTGTTGCATATTCATGTGGTCAGTTGTGCATCTTCTTCGTTGAATGGTGAAGAGCTGGTAAGGGATGGTGGAATACAACTTCTTGTGACTCTTCTTTCCCGTTGCATGTATGTTGTTCAGCCAACTACTCTTGGAAATGAACCGTCTGCCATCATTGTTACAAATATCATGCGAACTTTTTCTGTTCTGAGTCAATTTGAGGCTGCCAGAGCTGAGATGCTTGAATACACTGGACTAGTTGAAGACATTGTGCACTGTACTGAGCTGGAGCTCATACCAGCAGTCGTTGATGCTGCTCTACAGACTATTGCCAACGTTTCTGTTTCTTCTGATTTGCAGAATGCTTTGCTGAAGGCTGGAGTGTTATGGTATTTTTGCCCTTTTGATCAGTATTTTAGTCATACTATATTGGGTATAATGTTTTCCATCTCAACCATGGGTTTGCAGTAGTGGAAATGGATTTAACTTTATCCGTTGATAGCAATTGTTTACCCTCTCTTCTCACATTTAATATGGTCAATGTAGGTACCTTTTGCCCTTGCTGCTTCAGTATGACTCAACTGCTGAAGAATCTGATGCAACAGAGGCACACGGTGTTGGTGCTAGCGTTCAAATTGCCAAAAACACACATGCTATACGTGCATGTGTGGCCTTGTCAAGGCTTAGTGGTTTATGCAGTGATGAGACTTCAATACCTTATAATCAGGCTGCAGCCAATGCCCTCAGAGCTTTGCTAACTCCCAAACTTTCTAGCATGTTAAAAGATCAGTCTCCCAAAGATCTGCTGTCCATATTAAACACAAACCTGGAGTCCCCAGAGGTAATTGTTGTGCCGTACTTCTGTCCTTGTTCATTGAATTTAATACTTGTGCATCCTAACCTGTTTATTAATTTGGTCCTTTCCTTATATTATAAAACCTAGAAAGCACCATGGTTACTTTCAAGATGTATTCATGCAGACTTCAGTTTTGTTGGCTGAACTCAATTTCCATGAAACTTCTGGTCTAACGTGTGGCAGGGATTGATAGATATCTGTCCTTGGAGGCCAAAAAATGGATGGGGATATTGCTAATAAGTTGATGCAACTATTTTATAGGATTGTAGTTTCTTATATTCTAAGTTTGCTGGTCATTTACTAGGATCTGTTTACTGATTGCGGTGCTCAATGAGATAGTTCTCTGGATAATTCCAGTTGTTTGATGTAATATATTGAAGTTTCAGCTTTCAAGATCAGGCAATGTTTTTCATTTTACATATGATTATGCATGCATGTGTGAAAATATCTGTTCAATTGTGATACAACTTTTTGAAACTGTTTGGTGTAGATTATTTGGAACTCTTCAACACGGGCAGAACTACTGAAATTTGTGGAAGAGCAACGCACAGCTCAAGGTCCTGATGGCTCATATGACATAAAGGATGCCCTTGATTTTGTCTATAAAGCAATATCAAGCGAATTGTTCATTGGGAATGTTTACTTGAGAGTCTACAATGATCAACCAGACTTTGAAATTAGTGAACCCGAAGCTTTCTGCGTTGCTCTAATTGATTTTATATCATATCTCGTGCACAATCAGTATGTTGGAGATGCTGGTGTTCATAACATAGTCGAAAGCACCCCTTCGGCCCTTCAAATCTCCGACCATCAAAGTGAGACAATTGATGACGGATCTGTCAATGACCAACTTGCACCAGATAGTTCCACAAAAGTATCTGATGGACATGTAGCAGAGAAGGAAGAACTTCAGTTGGTTAAGAACCTTCGTTCTGCGTTGACCTCTCTTCAGGTTAATTGTTTACTTACCTCTTTGTATATTGAGATATGTTCCAATCTTCATGCATGAGTAGTATTTCTTGTTTATTTTCTGCAGAACCTACTGACTAAGAGTCCAGATTTGGCATCCATATTCTCTAATAAGGACAAGCTACTGCCGCTTTTTGAATGCTTTTCTTTGCCTGAAGCATCAAATAGTAACATACCTCAGCTTTGCCTAGCAGTGCTCTCACTTTTGACAGCACATGCTCCCTGCTTGGAAGCCATGGTTGCAGATGGATCAAGCCTTCTTCTTTTATTACAAATGCTTCACTCAGCCCCAAGTTGTCATGAAGGGGCTCTCCATGTTCTCTATGCATTGGCAAGCACACCAGAACTTGCCTGGGCCGCTGCTAAGCATGGTGGTGTTGTGTACATTCTTGAACTGCTCTTGCCTTTGAAAGGTAGAAAATTTTTCTTGTTTGTTTATTTGTTTTGCTCATTCCTAGAATTTTCTTGGAGATTTTGAATAATTGATGATGGAAATATTATGTACAGAAGAAATTCCACTCCAGCAAAGAGCTATGACAGCCTCCTTGTTGGGGAAGCTTGTTAGCCAACCAATGCATGGACCGAGAGTTGCTATAACACTAGCAAGGTTCTTTCCTGATGGCCTTGTATCAATAATTAGGGATGGACCAGGTGAGGCTGTCGTAGTTACCCTTGAGCAGACTACGGAGACACCCGAACTTGTGTGGACACCTGCAATGGCAGCTTCTTTATCTGCACAAATTTCAACTATGGCAGCAGACCTATATCGTGAGCAGATGAAAGGTCGTGTAATTGATTGGGATGTACCAGAGCAGGCATCCGGACAGCACGAAATGAGAGACGAGCCGCAGGTAATACTTAATTATATTCTATGTTTAGAATCATCTATGTTTTCTGTATGGACTGGACTCAAACTATTTATGTTGATGCAGGTTGGTGGCATCTATGTTCGGCTGTTTCTGAAAGATCCTAAATTTCCCCTGAGAAATCCTAAAAGATTCTTGGAAGGGCTGTTAGATCAGTATTTGTCATCCATTGCAGCTACACATTATGAGAGACAGGCCGTTGACCCAGAGTTACCTTTGCTCCTCTCTGCTGCATTGGTTTCATTGCTGCGTGTGCATCCTGCCTTAGCAGATCATGTTGGATATCTTGGATATGTGCCCAAACTTGTTGCTGCTGTTGCCTTTGAGGGAAGGCGAGAAACAATGGCAACAGGGGACATAAATAATGGGAATCATGCAGACAGAACATGTGACACAGACAATGGATCAACAGAGCACATGCAAACTCCCCAAGAACGTGTGCGCCTCAGTTGCTTGCGTGTCCTCCATCAACTTGCAGCTAGTACCACATGTGCTGAAGCCATGGCAGCAACAAGTGTAGGAACACCTCAGGTATTTGATAAAGTTTGGCTTCTATATTTGAAGTTGTTGATTTTCTTTTTGCATTTAACTGAGGTAAATGCTCTTTTGGGGAGGGTGAAGGAAATGGTTTGTTAAGTTTTCACCACATCATGTTCTGAGTAAGAATCCTCTTTTAATTTGAACTTTACTGGTGGGAAAAAAAGAAAGGAATAAAGTAAAAGTTCTGAATATTTTCATGAATGACAAAAAATAAATTACGAGATAGATCATCACCAAGACTCAATGTTGGTCTGACGTGAGATTTTTCTGTTTAGGTTGTTCATCTCAATTATTATCCCTCCCTAGGTCAGCTGGGTCCCCAAAATCCCTCTGGTTCAATTATTATTTTTCAACTTTAATTATTATGAAGTCAGTGGCCCCTGACTGACCAGATTTGAAAAGCAAGTCTTGCCTTGTTTATGTGGTCTCTAAGCTTCTTATCTCAGTTTTGTATGTATATAATATATCGATTTGAACTTTTAAACTTCTTCCAGGTTGTTCCTTTGCTAATGAAAGCTATAGGATGGCAAGGTGGAAGTATTTTGGCTCTGGAGACCCTAAAACGTGTTGTGGTTGCTGGTAACCGAGCAAGGGATGCCCTTGTTGCACAAGGACTCAAGTGAGTACCTCATATCTAAGATTCATTAATTGATCCACTTCTAATCTCTGTTTCGTGCTAATAATTATGCTTTGAAACTCCAATTTCCGGACTACACTTCGTATTGCATGCAATGACTGCCAAAAAATGCACATCAAATGAAATGAAAATAAAGTTATATGGTGTGTGAATTTAAAATTGGACTCCCTGGCGGATTGAGCTCCACAAACTGCGAAAGAAATTACTTCCTCTTATGCACTTCAAATGTTTGTATCAACGTGGTGTCTGCCACATGTGTATGTGGTTTTGGAATGCTTTAATTTTTGGGAAAACTGACCATAAACTTTTCTTGTATATGGTAGTATTTATCAAAGGGATTGGGATTAAGATCAACCGATTTGTTATAATGCAAGTACTTGAAGTCCCATATATGAGAGTTGCTTGACTTACCTTTGGGATAAAGTATCAACCTAACTTTTTTTAGTACTATGATATATATGGTGGATGGTCAGTGACTAATTGTGAGAAAGCTTATCTGAAGTTGGAAATTAGGATTGCACCTGAAGGATGGCCATGACACAATCCTGTTGCCCCAAAATCATTTGAAGCTTTCCACCTTAGTTTGATATTGTCCATTTTGTGGAAACATTGATCTGTGAAACTGGCAGATCAAACACCTCTGAATGCAGTGTCCCTATCCCTACCACCCCACCCCCCAAAAATTGTTTATACAGTATTGACTATTGAGTGCAAAAGGTTATTAGATTGTAATACCTTGGAGAAGACTGCTTCAAAGTCTCTCCAAACAATCCAATCCATTTAGGATGACAACGTAGGAGTAGAATAAATCACAATGCTTGGCTGACAAATAAATCACCTTGTTATTTTATCTTTTGAATTTCTGTCAACAATTTTTATTACCATTTAATGTAATCTTGGAAACTTTCTTCTAGTTCCATAATTTTGATGATCGTTATATTAGTTAAAAAGTGTGTCGGGTTCCACTGTAATTTTGGTGGCTTTTCGGTTATGAATACTCTTTGTAATGTTGATTATAGATTCATACTGGGAAAGACTTTGCTGTATTTTTCTTGGAACGATAGTAAATACAGTTTTTTTTTTTAATTTAAAAAATACTAAAATAATTGTTTGAACAATGTAGGGTTGGTCTTGTTGAAGTACTTCTTGGTCTTCTTGATTGGAGAGCGGGAGGAAGGAATGGACTTTGTTCTCAGATGAAGTGGAATGAATCTGAAGCAGCTATTGGCAGGGTGCTTGCAATTGAGGTAGGGATGTTAATAGTCCTCATCTTCAGTTTCTCGAAAGTGTTTGTGAATTTTTTTCTATACTATGAGAATTTAGCATTTCTTTTCTACTTTTGTCCTTCTTAGTTCCCATCCACTTTTATCTCACCATTTCACCAATCCTTTCTTTCTCCTCCCCCACTCCAAAAAAAAAAAAAAAAAATCGGAAGCTTGTTTACTAGTTGGGTCCATTCAATTCGGACCCATTCTTAGGCTATTATATTTTAGCTATTTCTTTCTGCTACTGACTACTAATTCACACTTGTATGATCATCAAAGGTATTGCATGCCTTCGCAACTGAAGGAGCCCATTGTAGTAAAGTGCGAGAAATATTGAACAGCTCTGATGTAAGTTTCAACGCATTGTTGCGTTTATATCTTCAGCATCTTTATTCTAGCATTCCTTCTCCGTTCTGGAGTGGCCTTCATAATTCAAATTTGGCCTGCTTTGCAGGTTTGGACTGCATACAAAGACCAGAAGCATGACCTCTTCCTACCTTCAAACGCTCAATCAGCTGCCGCCGGCATTGCTGGTCTGATCGAGAACTCGTCATCAAGACTCACTTACGCTCTCACGGCTCCCCCGACACAACCTAGACCTCCATCATCTGCATCAGACTCGAACGGAAACGAGGATCAACTTACATAGTACAGAGAAAGAGACACTCCACATCAAGGATCCTAGATTCAACCCGTTTATATCTACATCTCCTGTATAGTAACACTGTATAGTTCTGAATAACTTGGGAAGCATGTCCAATTTTCTGAGTAAATTATTCGTTTGTGTAAAGAGGGATTTTTTCTTTTGCCCCCTTTTCGTTGTAAATTGAATATATTTACCAAATTGACACAAAATAGTGAGGCCCGAGGTGATTTTGATTTTGTGCATTTCGCCATCGTTTGAGTTATATTTGTCATAGTGCAAAAAGTCTACGCTACCCATCTGTTTCTGGTGATTGATTTCTTCCCCTCATCCTCGTGAAAATACTTCTGAAATATGTCGCAACTAGTAATCCAATAATTGAAGTCCCTGTGGCACACCCCATGTTTTCTAGCCACGCATATAAATAAGGTTTATTGTGTACGAGAGGAAGGGGTGTGCAGTAGAAAACATGAGGTGTACCAAAAGAATTCACCAATATTCAATTTCTGTAAATGGATGATAATTCAACAAACTCTCTTCCAGAAAGAAAAAAAAAAAAAAATTATGCTGATTATTAGTGAAGATATTTGCCAATAGAGGATATATCACATGCACAGATATTAGTTGTGTCTAGCAATAATGAAGGATGGATACCGAATTGCAAGATGATGAATTGAAACCACAAAAGGTGCCTACGAAGTATTTCTGTTGTTATTCCTGGCCATGTGCCTTTGATGATACAATGAGTTGCTGAATTAAGTGCAAAACTCGGTGGTCCTATTCTTAGCTATAGTCAGCTCAACCTTTAAATCATTTAAGGCAGGAAAACACTTCCACTTCCTTTTTAAAACCCATGTAGGATATAGCAGCTATGTTAGGTTTAGGTACTTAATCAACAATTAAAGCAATTAATTAGACGTACCCAAAAAGAAAAGGAATTATAATGTTGAATTTTGTGTCAAAGAAGCAAAAAATGAAGATAAAGGATACTGTGATATTTGAGGATTTGACATAATTAAATTACTTTGTAGTATAATTAATTAATAAATATGGGATTAAGAGTGAATAAGTGGACGACTAAGATTTGTGGTCTGGGGAGGTTTTTAGAGAGTTGAATTTATTCTACGTATCTAACTGAAACTTAACCCGTATTGAAGAATTGATAGCTTTTCAGGTACGTATATGTATGTATCCAATTAATTAATATTATGTTATGCATGATGTTGATACTGATAGGATATGGGTATGTAAGATCGATCATTCTCGTGCATATGTACCTTCAACTTGTAGGACCAACCTGCTTCAAATATTAATCACCAAATTTGTGTTGCTAGCTTTTCGCCATATTTAATTTTGACAACTAGAATTAGGGTTCATATGTATGGTAGTAATTGCCTTGCAAAGTAGTAAAATGCTTGATAGCAGACCATCTAATAAATTGAACACAGTATGAGTACGAGCAGAGTTGTCGGTTTATTGAAGAAATTGAATTGATTAACAAGTACTTACTAGCATAGTATATAGTAGAAATAGCATGCAGCTGCTACTGATTCTGTGTTATCAAGTTTTTGGCATCAAGCAACTAATAATAATATGATGGTGGCCTCCATTGTGGTTCAACAAACTCTAACCTACCCTTCTCGTATCTATACAGAGCCCCATAAGCAAGGGATTCTTAATTATTTTCTTTAATTAATTAATGTTAATTATAATGGCCCCAAGTTTCTTGTTTTCACCTTTGGATATGTATATATTATAATGACTCTTGAAAATGAAAGGAGGAAAATTAATTGATTAAACGAGTATGATTTGATGGAGAATTGAATGAGAAGCCAATTTAGTTGAGTTGAGTTGTGCTCTTCTTATCTGTCTGCGATCTCATATTCTCTCAACTGTCTTCCATTAATGCATGCTACCATACTCTGCATACGTAGCCATACCATCTTTGTAAATCAATTAGCCACCCATCAAACCTAATTCAACTCTTCATGCCCATAGCAAACACAAGCAAGAAATATGTGCATGGAAATGATGGACTCCTAAAATGCCCTAACTAAAATTAACATCCTACAACACTATTTTGCATGGTTGATATATATATAACTAGATTGGATGTTTTCACTGTGGCCTTTAAATGGTGAAGAAAGTTTGGGATTTTGTTTGATCTAACTTCTCGTGTATATATTGTGGCCTTATTAAGGAAAGTTTCAATGCGAGAGTTTTGAATTCCCATATATACATATAGGTGAAATGTCTTCTTCTCATGAATGGAAAAAGGGTGGAGATATACCAATAAAAAAAATAAAATAATTATAATTCACCATGTTATCAACGATTACACGATATATATCCGTCAATGGAATGGAATTACGTAACATGCAATACGGGAAATTCAGTCCCATCACTTTTATAAGTACACTTGGGCAACCCCCAATTTTATTTTGACATTGAATTAACCATGCATACCCTAATATATGAGTCGTCTTCGTCAATTGGCACATCTCTGTCAACACTTCAATGCAAATAATAATGGCAAATAATGAAATATATATATATAAATTATTTTATTTGAGATGGAAGTATAACAAACATATTTTATTTTTATTTATAAGTGTAATTTTAAAATTTTAAATTTAAAATAAAAACCGGCTTCTTATGGCACGTCATAATCATTATCATATACCAAAAAGCAATATAAAGACCCTTGTGTCCACCGATTTTCAGGGTTCAACATCAGGAGGCTGCCTAATTAACAATCTTGTGTTTGGTAAAACAAGTGATGACTGCCCGAGGCATAATAAAAATATTAAAAAGTACTGTTTGGTAGCTAAACAAGTTTAAGTTTATACTAACTGCAATTGTTTCATTAAACCTTCAAAAGATGGAAACTGGGAATGGCAAGTGCTCTTTTAGTTGCATGCATCCCTAGGCTCAGTTTTTTTTTTGTGGTGATTCTGACTCTGACATCACCTAACCTCTAATATCTAATCTGTTTCGTTATATATCCAAACAAGGGAAAGGAAAATCCAACACTCCACGCTTCTGCTTCTGTCTTTGCAACCAAACGAAACCTTTGCCAATGCGGCTTCTTCAGCCTTTTGGCTCTTCACTCCTGCGGACCCACAATAACTAAAGATTGGGCTTTGCCTGCCCAATACGTTATTTTATATTAATAAACTTTTTTTATTTAGTTATTATTATTTTAAATTGACCGTGAGAATTACATGGAAAGATTTATTACTTAGTTATTCAATCCAATATGTACTGTCTTATCTTTAATTCAAAACACATGTATATTATAACTAAAGAATATAAATAAGTCACTAAAAATAATTTAAGAAATAAAATTTATTATCTCAAACTTATTTTAAAATGTTTTATTTATTTTATTTTATTATTTTTATCTAATAAACTAAAAAAGCAAGACATATATACATTATGAGAATTAAATATTATATAATAGAGTGTAGAATTGTTAAAAAAAAAAACTTCGAACATTTTTATAAATAGTACGTCCAAATCCAATCCATAAGGACTGAAATATCAAATTTTAAACAGAGATAACGAGAAAATTTTCAACGGGAAAATAGTAATTTAATGAAATATATAAGAGGTTGTCTAGGCGCTTGTTTCGAGAAAACGGTCCCACCCACGGGCCGGGCCCAACGTCAAAGGGACAGAGTAAGGAAAGAAAAATTGGTGAATAGCGAAGTAGTATTAATGAGTACCTTTATTAACGGCCTTTCCAACTGTCATCCGCGTTGCCAATGCCGATATGTCCTTCGTAAATTCAACTAATAACTAAATTGCCACTTTGCATGTGCCCATTTTCCTCTTACAAGGTTTTCAACTTTTTATAGAAACGTCCAGACTATATGAGAGATGTTCTGGAGCTTGAGTTGAGTTATCCATCCCTCTTGGAATGGTAATACTAACAAGACCCAAAGGTCAAACTCAACATTGTTGGTTTACCGGCCTAATCAATGCGTTACAAGTCAAACAAAAATATAATTATTTTTTTAATTTTCTTTCTCTCTCCTTCATTTTTATTTTTAAAATAATTTCTACTACGCCTTCAATCAAAATAGTTTTATTTACACGAAGTTATTTTAATTTATATTTAATTAAAAGATTTGAATTTTAATTTTAAGAATACAATCCAACTAAATCTTTATAGAATCAGCTTTATTATTTTTGTATTCGGATAACTTTAAATTAAATTAATTAATGTAAAATACGTGTATTGAATATTATATAATTTATAAATAGTAGTTTATTAAAAAATTCCATTAAAATTTCAATATGCCATTTCTTCTTGTGCTTGTATAACTTACTTGGAGAAGTAAAATTCCAATGGAACAAATCTTTAAACGGTGGATTGCAGCGACAAGGCACGCGGGAAAAACTCGCTCACCTACCTATATTGTGGAGAGTTTTATTTGAATGGTCAAGGGATTTGAACACAACCAACAAACATGGTACTACAACAAACATGGTACTACAACCATGAATTCTTATTCATATCATATGGCCCGATTCTTAAGTAAAAAAATAAAACCAATTAATCTTGACATTATAACTACTTTTTAAATGTGTTTGTACACAATGATTTTGTCAACAAAAATAATATATTCGTCTTTCGTCGTGTTCCTAAAATCTTGCAAAAATAATTTTAGATAACAAATTAAATCATCGTGAACCTTATTATATTTCTGAGACATTTAATTTAATTTAATTAAACAAAAGTGCTTCTGGGGGAAAAATAATTAAAAATTGAATGATTAAAAATGAAATATCATAATTCGGGGAAAAGGGATAGTATGGTCAAGAATTTCAAAGCAGAGCTCGGAACTTGGAACTTTGAACGCGAGGCGGGAGTGCCAGGTGGATTCTATTACTATATAATAAAGTGATTGGAAGCCAATTCCCTACCACTCGCACAACCCCTCCTTTTCTCTCTCTCTTTTCCCTCTGTTTTTGCTAAAAAAACCGAACTAAGAATATTTTTATATTCTTCCAAAATAGCCCATTTTTCTTTTTATTCGATTCGAGTCGAGTCGGAAACAGAGAGCAGGCACGAAGAAGGAGATCGCAGACCCTGGAAACAACGAGAAAAAAGGTCCTTGCAGATCCAAGATAACGCATTAGCCCTCCTCCTCATTTTACGAAAGCTCGTCGCCCTTTTCGTCCCTTCGCCTGCATTTCCTCGTCTGATCTAGGCCTAAAGGCCCCTAACCGTTGCCTCTTGCTTGGTTGCCGAAATAGTACGGGTACGCTTTGCAAAATCAATTTTCTGAGCTTTTCACTTGCCGCTTTTGGTTCTCGCTCACAGTGGAAGATCGATGCTTCATACTATGAAAATAAAAATCTGAAGTTTCTACATTTATCGGTTTTCTAACGAAGCATTAGATTTTTTTTTTTCTTTTTCTTTTTGCGGAACCATCATTCTTTTAACTTAATTTTTTTTCGGTTGGCGGTGGGGGTGTTGGGTCGCGTCCATTGCGAATTTCTACGCTGCGGAGTTCTGATTTTTGTTACATATTGCAATGTGGGAATTTTCTTTTATTTTTTATGCTTTTTATATTGTTTGTTAAGTCTCCATTTTTGCCTTCCAAGTATAATCTTCGTCATCGATGTTCATAGATTCAAAGTCAGATCTGCACCGTTTGTCGCTAGAATTTAAGTATTGAATATATGTGTATTTGTTTTATTTAGCAAGTTTATTATTTTAAATTTCATGATTATTTCATTTCCTAGAATTCTCAGTGGGATATTTCTTTGGAAAATGTGTTGGTAACTAAGATGTGGGAATTTTTAAAATTTTGTAGCTCTCTATACTATCACAGGATTCGCCGCTTTTTGTAGAATTTTATCCGAGGCAGTTTAATCGCGAACTGGCAGTTGGTTTTGATGGACTCTATTTTGTTCTTCGATTCGTTCTGATACAAGTCTAAGAGAATTCAAAAACTGAAATGCATGATAAAGTAAATGGCCTGTCAAATGGCAATTAGCTGAATATGCAAATTTAAGTTCTTAATCAGCAGCTTCAAATGAGAACTCTTATTTTTCTTTTTCTTTTTTTATAAAGAAAAAAAAAAAAAAACCGAGAATTTGTTCTGATGTTGCACTTTGTTGCATTTTCCATGTGATTCTTCATATGCTTTCTCTTCTTGATAATGCACATTCGGAGTGTTTTACTGTTAGTTTACCTATATTTTTTTCCTTTTCCTTTTGGTGGAGAGGGAGAAGAAGTCCGATTTTTAACTCACTTCATCTTACATGCAGCCCTTAAATTCATTATGGTGGCAACTGCTGCTACTTCTGCATTTCTCCCTGTTGCTTCATCCTCACCAGACACCGGTGCAAAGGCCACCAAAGTTGGTGGTGGGTCTGCTAACCTTGGAGGATCCAAATTGAATCCTGCTTCTTCTCGTGGCTTGCAAGTTAAGGCAAATGCCCAAGCCCCTCCCAAGATTAATGGAACTTCCGTTGTTAAACCTGTTGAAGGCGTGAAGCATGATGATGTTTTGCCTTCATCTGTGGCATCTGCCCCAAGGACTTTCATCAACCAGTTACCTGATTGGAGCATGCTACTTGCTGCTATAACAACAATTTTCTTGGCAGCAGAGAAGCAGTGGATGATGCTTGATTGGAAGCCAAGGCGATCAGACATGCTTATTGACCCATTTGGAATAGGGAAAATCGTTCAGGATGGTTTGGTTTTTCGGCAGAATTTTTCTATTAGATCATATGAAATAGGTGCTGATCGAACTGCATCTATAGAGACATTAATGAACCATTTACAGGTATGCTTATAAGTATTTCATTTTAATTAAATTCTTTGGAGATAATTTTTTGTATGCAGATTGCCTTGTTGACTCTAACTGCCCAGTAGCATACGTATGCAGAGATGATTGCAAATCTTTTTATTCAAGATGATTTTTTTTTTGGCAACAGGAAACTGCACTTAATCATGTCAAGACTGCCGGGCTTCTTGGTGATGGTTTTGGTTCTACGCCAGAGATGTGCAAAAAGAACCTGATATGGGTGGTTGCTAGGATGCAAGTTGTGGTTGATCGTTATCCTACATGGTCAGTCACCTGGACTCATCCTTAATATTTGATTTGCTGAGGCATCTAGCTGCACCTTCAATTTCTACATGTAATTATGTGTTTTTTTATGATAAATTACGACAGTTCATGTTTTTTAACTGAAATTTTGTTTCCTCCATTTTGTCTTTAGATTATGTATCTTGTTTGGAGATTTGACCTAATTGCTGACAAACAGGCCTTATTGATGACTAAGTTTAGGATGCCCATGCCTTAGTACTTTATTCTAGATGTAAAATGTAATGTCTTTCAAATCATAGATGTTCTGCACTTAACTGGGTTTAATTACGGTAAAAAGATGTATGCAGAATTATGCGCACTTGTGAAAGAACCAGAGGGTGCAGCTAATACCATGAGCTTTTTGCTCGCCGCCCCAAATGTTTTATATTATATTTCCTTGTTTGTATGCATGTAAAGTTAGAGAAACTTTTGGTTAGGATTATTGTGGAGCGCTTTGACGCTGATAATCTGAATGTTGAACGGATCTATCTGTCTTTCAGGGGTGATGTTGTTCAAGTAGATACTTGGGTTTCGGCATCTGGAAAAAATGGTATGCGTCGTGATTGGCTTGTGCGTGACTGCAAAACTGGTGAAACCCTGACAAGAGCCTCCAGGTATAAATCATTTTAAGGAATGTTTCTTTTCCTTCTTCCTCCTGCAACCAACAGCAGTCATGCCTTAAACTACTTTCAATGTGCATGACTGGTGATTGGGCAATGTCTCTTTCTTTAAGTCACGGCAACAGTTGCTTCCTCTACTGATGTTTGAAATCTCAATTTGCATATTTTCTTGCTTTAGGCAATCAAGCACTTGTTTGAGAAATTTTTCGCTTCCAGTTTTTTGTTGATGCAAACATCTTATTCTACCTGTCAGAGATAATCTTCATACTTCGTTGTTAAGTTCTTATCTTACCTACATGCAACATACTGGTGCAAGATAAAGCAACTTCTCATTGTTTCTTATGTTTCGGTTGTGGTGATCTACAGTGTCTGGGTCATGATGAATAAACTGACTAGGAAGCTATCTAAAATTCCGGAAGAAGTCAGAGGGGAGATAGAGTCATATTTTGTGGATTCTTGTCCTGTTGTGGATGAGGATAACAGAAAACTACCCAAACTTGATGACGATACAGCAGACTATATTCGCTCTGGTTTAACTGTAAGCCACTAGCTTGCTTCTTACCGTTGATTTATCTTCTAAAATTGCCTCAAATTTATATGGTACTTTTGTTTTTCAGCCTAAGTGGAGCGACTTAGATGTCAATCAACATGTTAACAATGTGAAGTACATTGGCTGGATCCTGGAGGTATTTTTCAATACTAGTACTCGTCACTTGATACTTTATAATCTTTGAGATCAATTCCGTGATAAGCTTATCTAGTGTTCATTTTTTTATGCATTTTTTTTTTTTTTTTCTCTTGTTTTATCAGCCCCCTTATCCCTTTTTTTTTTTTGGTTGTTGCAGAGTGCTCCACAGTCCATCTTGGAGAGTCATGAACTTGTTTCCATGACTTTGGAGTATAGGAGGGAGTGCGGTAGAGACAGTGTGCTGCAGTCTCTGACTGCTGTCTCTGGTGCTGATGTTGGCGATTTAACTCACAGCGGACAAGTGGAGTGCAAGCATTTGCTTCGACTCGAGGATGGCGCTGAGATTGTGAGGGGTAGGACTGAGTGGAGACCCAAACAAGCCAACAACTTTGGTGTTGTGAACCTGGTTCCAGCAGAAAGCACCTAAACACATCTCGTTGCAATTTCTATGGTTGTGGTGTCACCAATCCCCTTGCTGCGGTGCTGATTGCTCGTGCCTTGTGGACAAATCTTGCTTCTGTTTGCCCCATCTACATTGTCTTTATATATGCCTTCTAATTTGTCTTAATTTTGGTGGGTAAGGGAGGAAAAGTAGAACTAAAATCTCATTGTAATTAGATCCTGCTCTACTCGGTCTCTCTCTGTTCTTTCTGTTCCATATTCCATTTTGTTTGAAGCACATACCGCTAGGTTGTCTTTCAATATATAATTGTTTCATAAAAATGGCTAGGCATGTACATTATTATTATATTTTTTTTCTCGTTGGAAAAGATACAGAATTCCTTGTGAACAAAACGACAATTATTATTTTATGTATAGCCTGTAGGCAAATGATTGACTTGTCTGTACTTTTCCTCAATGATACAACTGTGATTGCATTCTCCAGCTTGTAAGCCGGTTTCTCACATGGCAATTGTTGGGTTCATAGCCTTATTTATTAATCATCACGCAATGGTTACCTTGGTTCGTTCGCGGGCCTTCAATGTGCAGCATGTGCATTTGTTTTATAACATTGTTGAGCCGAAAGCTGAGCAGAGGCTTTCACGACTCATAACTGATTTGAGGCTAAACTGCTTTATACAATTGAATTGGAAATTGGTGCTTAAAGAAAGTTCCCCCTATGTTTGTCGAGCAAGTGCTTAAAGTATCCGTCTTCGAGATCGAACAAGGTGATATCTAATAATTGTTCATTTCTTTTCCCACCCCCAACCCTCATCCTTAATCCCATAAAATTATACTATTTATTTCTTTCTTCCATGTTGTTGCACTCTGATGAATTGGGCTTGTCCAATGAACAATGTCATAGAAATGATTCCTTTTTCGGCCACGGTGAAAGAGCCATTTTAAGGTTCCAAGTTCCTAGGGAAAAGCAGAAAAGTCATCAGATTCAGGCATTGTATTGTGTCTGTCTGTCTGTGTCGAAAATGAGCACTGAATCCCAGGATCATACATACTATACGATACTTGTGGTGTGATGATGGGTAAATGAGCAAATGGCCGTGGGTATAGAATGCCCGAAGAAAGTCATGATAAAGCTGCCAAAAGAAGCAGTAAATTTCTCTATCAGGTTTGTTTATCCAAGTCTGTGAACCTGATAAAAGTAGATTTTAAATTGCTATCAAATCTACATAGAAACTCCATCCACGTGGCTATCCATTCTCCGCTTAAATGATTCAACAATCTAATCTAATATCAATTAATTGTTTATGCTTATAAACTCAAGTGAAAAAAACAAGTCCACATACTATATAATTTCATTTCGTCTGTCTTTGTTAAGATAAGAAACGCAAACATACATATGAGTGACAGTTAGGGTCACGGACGGATATGTAAATGTCAATTGGTTCATGGCATTCACTTGTGGTATACAATCTTGCAAGTAAGTTCTGTGGATTTGAAATCTGAGTCTCTTAATTGGTTTAGCATTTGAATCTGCTCTTCCACTTGTGTCAGTTGGATTTCTAGCAAGATTTTAATACTCAACAGAAAATTAAATTAAAGAGTTAGAAAAAGACTTGCTTTTGACGTCTTGACCTCATTAAGAGCTTTAGAAGGAAACTTTCCCATGAAATGATGGATATCCATATGATATATCTAACTCGATAAAGATATCCAAAAATAAATCAACAAGTCACTCATTATAAACAGAATTTAACAACTACTCTTCCACCTACAATGTGTCTGTCTTAATGGAAGAAAATTTTGGTTAATAAATTTGAACCAGTTTTGCAAAGTAGTATTAAAGAAAATTCGGCTTCTTTCATTTGGCTCCATTCTCTCTTTGCCTACCTTAAGGTCACATGATATGCAATGCCATGAAGATGAGGGAAAACAAAAATGACATGATCTTAGAAAAGCATTTTTCAGTGATTTTTAACGGTCAGCTGTCTTCAAAACAAACAAAATTAGACAAGAAAAAATCGTAATAAAAATGAAACTATAATTAATAAGAGTAAAAAATATATATATCATAATTAATAAATTATTTTTCTATTGGTATATACTAAGAAAGTTTCAGCCAACTACCTACCAAACAAAATTAAAGACTAAGAGAAGATTACTAAAGTAAACACATCCTTTTTCATTAAAGAGAACATGACATTAGCAAATAAGGTTGTATAAATAGTGGCTCCATATATAATATATACAATAATGTATTATAAATAAAATAATTAACTTCAAGAATATTTTGATAATCATTTTAATATTAATTTTATAGAAAATACACCTTTTTCCTTGGATAGTTTTCCTAGATTTGCTTCATCAATTCGTTTTCCACACAAATTAGCAAAACGGTCTATATCTATATTTATTTTGATGAAAATTGGTGTAATAATTTTTTTTAAAGGAAGTTACTTCAATTAGTAAAAAATTGGATTCATATCCAACAAAGAAAGAAAATCTATAATGCCTCAATAAACGTTTTTTAGCTTTGAGATTTATTCTAATTTTTAAAAAATTTTAAAAGTAAACTTACCAAAGTTTTTTATTAAAAAATATTTTTTTAAAAAAAATTGCCATGTTTGGACAATTCTGAATACCTCATTTATTTGCATTTGATGCGGGCAGCAGAATATCATTATCGTCAATAATTTCGGTTATATTCCAAAAAATAAACAAGTTTCCAAGAATGTGTGAATATATAAAACAGATAATTTTAATATACATAGATACACTCCGTGTTATAAGCTTCGCTGCTTTATTTACCTTAAGTTGGGTTTGGTGGTGACTGCACCGTCGTACCTACAGTTCTGAGTAACGTGTCGCATCGCTTATTCTCTTGAATCGAGGAAAGGAAACTTGTGTGTCATTCATGGGGATCGATCATGCTGATGGGGTCTCCACTCTTCAACTAAAGCACATCCAAATCTAACACATTTTCGGATCAGTTCCATTACACTAATTTTCTTCACTAGCTAAGAGAACAACTCTCTTTTCTCTTCAAACCCATCTTTCTCTTTACTCTTAACTCTCCCCCCACCCACCTTCCTATGCTTGATCTCTTTCGAAACCGTTAAACACTTCCTCCAACTGGGTCTCTCTCTTCTTCCTTACTGGGTTTCTCAGGTTGGTCTTCTCTCATCTGTTTCAGCTACTGCGACTAGCTTCTTAACTGTATTAATTTCTGGGGTGTTCCTCATGGATTGGAGTTACTTTGTAGTACTAGGTGGATTTTAGCTTCATAATTATTCTAAAAGAGTTGTCTTTTCTGGTAATGATCATATAACGTGCCAGAATATTGCAGTGCTTTAATGTATACACATGTGGTTGATACTTCTCCATTTTTTCTTCTAATTTCAGTCTCAGATCTCGGTTTGTCTCTCCCACTTTTGCTGCGACTGAAAATTTTTAAATTCATGTTAATAAATGGTTTGTTAAAAGGGCACCTGTTTTTTCTTTTTCTTTTTTTAAAAAAAATGTTTCTTATAGCCGACATATTCTTGGGTTTTCTTCTTTCTCCTTTCCCTGTATTTGGTTCAAGAACTAGTTGAGATGAACTTGATCTGGCTTTACAATATTCCTACCTGTAGTTATCCAGGTAATTGCAAGGAATTATGCGACAACTTTTGTAATCATAGTCTTGATTTTCCTAGTTGCAATATAATTGACATCCTGTGAAATGTCATGAACTCTGTGATTTCATTGTGGGACGAATTCACTAACATAAGTCGGATCTGGCTGGTACTTGCTACTTTCTTTTCTGCGAAGGCACCCCAATGCCAATATTGGAACAAGTTTATTATGATAATCTGCAATATACTTGTTGTCCATGTGGAATGGCTTCCGGTTAAACGTTGTCGTATCTCATTCCTCATATAAATGCTTTTGTTAATTGATCTTGTACTTCCCCCTATTGCATACTCTGTTGGTATGATAATCTTCGTCTAATAATACTACCTATGGTCTTTATAATGTTTATTAGCTGATACTGATTAGTTGGGTGCAGGCGTACTTTCATATAGCTATAAGTTTTGAGTATTGCCGCCATGTTAAAGCAAATCCTTAGCAGATTACCTAAGAAGGTGCCAAAATCTGATCCATCAGATTCTGCAAGGAGTGATTCTGGGAATACTACTACTTTTGGGAATGTCTTTCAATGCACAAATGTTGGGAGTACCATTTCCAGCAAATTAAATGTTGTGAAGCGAGTGTCTTCGGTGGTTTTCCCAGCAAGCATGAATGCTGGAGTGGAAGCAGTTGACCCCCACCTATCCTTCAAAGATGTTTCAAATACACAAAAGCAAAACCTGTTCATTAGTAAGTTGAATCTTTGTTGCAAAGTTTATGACATGAGTGATCCTGATAAGAATTGTGCAGAGCAAGATGTTAAACGTCAAACCTTGATAGAGCTTCTTGATTTTCTTTCTTCTGGATCTGTAAAGTTCACAGAACCAGCAATTTCGGCAATGTGTAAAATGTGTGCAAGTAATTTATTCAGGGTTTTCCCACCCAAGTTTCGTACTGGTTCTACTGGGGGTGAAACAGAAGATGAAGAACCTATGTTTGATCCTGGCTGGTCTCACCTGCAAATCGTTTATGATCTACTCCTTCAGTTTATTAATTGTAACTCGCTTGATCTGAAGGTGGCAAAGATTTACATTGATCATACTTTCGTTTTAAGATTACTTGACCTTTTTGACTCGGAGGACCCTAGAGAAAGAGACTGCTTGAAAACAATTCTGCATAGGATTTATGGGAAATTCATGGTACACAGACCTTTTATACGGAAATCTGTTAGCAATATCATTTACCGGTTTGTTTTTGAGACTGAACGTCATAATGGAATTGCTGAGCTATTGGAGATTTTTGGAAGTGTAATCAGTGGGTTTGCCTCGCCACTGAAGGAGGAGCACAAAATATTTTTGTTGAGGGCTTTGATTCCTCTACACAAACCTAAATCTGTGGGCATTTACCATCAGCAGTTAACATATTGTGTTGTACAGTTCATAGATAAAGATCCAAAACTGGCCAGTACTGTGATAAGGGGACTATTGAAGTACTGGCCAGTGACAAATAGCCAAAAGGAGTTAATGTTCATAAGTGAGTTGGAAGAAGTTTTGGAAATGACTAGCTTGGCTGAATTCCAGAAGGTTATGGGACCACTGTTTCGACGGCTAAGTTGCTGCCTTAATAGCTCTCATTACCAGGTAGTTTTGGCGACAATGCTTCTCCTTTTAGTTGTGATATAATTGTCAACTTTTGTGTCCGAGTAAAATTTTTTATCGTATTATATTAGCATTTTTTTCTTCCACCTAATTAAGAGAATATGCTTTTGGTTGGTAGGGAATTGCATGTTTTGACACATCACTTTCAGCTTACCAGTAAGCCTGTTAGGTTGAGCTATCCTATTTGTGGATTTTAGTGGAACAGATTAGTTTATTGTCTTATCTACTTGTTTTAGAGACCTTAATCCCCTGACCTCTCTCTTCTTCCCCACCCACCTTTTGTTTTTCTTACCACAAGTGACTCGAGCATTTTTGACACAGGCGTTGTTAAATTGATATCATATCTGAGAAGTACGCTGTTTATTTGTAACTAGTTAGATTATGCCATGTCTGTTATTCAGGTTGCTGAGAGAGCCCATTTGCTATGGAACAACGAGCATATCCTTAATCTTATAACACAGAACCGGCAAGTGATTCTGCCCATTGTCTTCTCAGCACTTGTACATAACACCCAAAATCATTGGAACCAAGCAGTGCTCAACCTGACCCAGAACGTGAGGAAGATGATTTCTCAGATGGATGAAGATCTGGTACTTGCCTGCCAACACAAGTTGGAAGAGGAAGATTCCAAATCAAGTGCTGCAGCTGAGATGCGGAGAATGACATGGGAACGCCTTGAAGCTGCTGCAAATGTGCAATCGGTGGCCTGCTAAGCTAATCGAAACTGCTTTGAGTAATGATATATAATCAGGAAGCAAAACCATCTATGGTAGTGAAGGCTCTAGTCATACAATGATGTGGTTCTGGTTAATAGAGCTTGTAAATTCTCTAGTTTGTGTTCAAGTTGTGCTGAGCATTGTTGACTAGGTTCTTTCACCAACTGCTGAATGGCTAATTCTTTTTTTCCTTGAGCAATGGTGGGTGTTGGCCTGTCGGTGGCTTGCAATTATTTTGCAATGTCAGCAGCAATCGTAACCTTGATTCTTCAGTTTTCTACTCTACCGTCATGGTCACCCACCTTACTGGTACCCTAATATTATTGACATCTTTTGCAACCAGTCTCTTAATTTTAAAATATAGAAATGAATTGTTCAAAGGTGACCTTTTTCATCGGTTTTCATAGATGCCATCAAGACCTTTAATCTCCTTGTCGGTATTATCGTCCAAGAGTTGGACTAATCAACTTACCTTTTGATATTCAATGTCTTAGCATTCACATGAAAGACGGAGACTTCGTAATGATTCATTTTAGGATCATTTGGTATGATGGCAGTTTAATATTACAAGTGTTAATGCTTCGATAAAAAAAGTGTAGAAAGTGTTAATATTTACCTCTGCATCGTTAGTTCGGAAAAGGAATGAGAACTGTTGGATATTTAAATACAATTTAAATAAGATTATGGGTTTTATGGGTCACAATTTAATTATAGGTTTTCCGTATATCATTATGTTAATCTTATTTTTGTCCAAAATTAATTTAGAAAAAGTATTAATTAAATTGGTAAAGTGAATCCCCCGAGGTTTCATTCAAAAATCTCTAAATTTTAATTGAGGTACAACTCTTAATTACACTTTTAATGTTTAAAGTGCTTATCTCACTTTAGAGGTAGAAATTGAAAACGTAATCTTGAAGAGACATACAAACGGGACGATTCTTGTAATATCATATGGTCCCACCGACCCAAGGATGAGCCTCCCTCAGTACTGCAGAGGAATTCATAATCGAGAATTGTACAATGATGTTTCCTCCTCTGTCTCTGTCTCTTTCTCTTTCTCTCAATATAATTATTGATAACTTGATTGGTTCTCTAACTCTTAACTTGTTCCAATTTATTTCTACCTCCTCTCGAGTCCCAAAGAACAGGAAAAGAAATGTATGACTAATTACGAGGATCATGTTGGGTAAGCGTCGAGAAGAAAAAGACTGCGGTTTACCCTTGATTTCTAATTTATAGTGTATATTATTAATCACTATCGTTATTGTTACATGTATTCATTCCTGTTTCGTGTTATAGTCGTGAACTTCTATTATTGTTGCTGCCATTAAACATAGATTCTAAGAATTAAATGATGTAATTTACATCATTTTGGTGTCACCCTCGTCGACAACTAATAATTCTGTCTCAAGTTTTTTTCTGGTATTGCAACTTGTTTGCCTTGTGTTGTGTTGCTGCCGCCCATAGTAACATGCTTGGGTTGGGTTGGGTGCCCAGCATTCAGAAATGCTTGTCTTCAGAGAGAGACAGAAAGACAGTGCAACTTTTGTTTTTCTTTTGACTTGTGCTTTGCATTTTCTGTAAAAATTATCAATCAGGGTCCCATCCACCTGCCATATCAATGGAATGAAAATGAAAAATCTTTAGTGCTGTTTTCTTTTTTAATATTTATCGACTTACCGCAAGTTACTCCATAATGATAACGCTTGACATCAGATCAACATATGTCTACAATTTGCGGTGGCATCCATTTTTTCGCACGACAAAAAGGCATATTTTTTCCTGTACAAAATGAACTAGAGCCTTCTCTGCAATTGGGATTTTAACTAAATGCATGATGTTGCATCTTTGTTGAATGAAGTAGATTTTCACACGAGGATATTATCAGATCAATTGCTATAATTTGTTCTTTCAACCTGTTTGTTTTTGTCTTGTGGTGACTGCGAAATTTGCAACCATTAGTGCTACTGCTACATTACCAACATACTGGCATTATTGTTATCTGGAGTCCATGTCATTATTATTATTCTGTTCAAGTAGCAACAATGATGCGCGATTTGGAGCTGTTCAACTGCACAAGCGGACCCATTAGGGGCCCTTGTTTTGGTACTCTTTAGACCCCAGCAATATTGTCTCCATGCTTTCAATGTCAATAATCATGTTATGGCCCTCCCCACCTTCCTTCATGCCTGTTGTGGGTCTCCTTCTATTTCCATTTGTTCTATTACAACTATAGTCTGACAATGACTATAGTAATCAGGTGAAGCTTCATGTAATCTGTTATCGGAAGAGTGGGCTTCGGCTAACAAGAAAGCATGCCATTACTGCCAAATCTACTACAAGTTTACAGTGTGATTCATTAGTAGATTCACAAGGACATGGGGTTAGGTGGAGCACTTCAAAATAAATAAAGGTTAAAGAAAGCAACAGATTAGCAGCTAAATTCATTCAAGTGATAGTGACAACTATTATCAATTTCAGCAGTAAATGGCTATAAGTTGGTTGTAAGTTTACAATACACAAGTAAGTGTAAGTCAGCTTTTTTATTTGATAGTTCACGATACAATATGATAGTATTGGTACATCTTCCACAACTAAATTGAAAATTTTGACTGATTTCCATTCCATAAAACCAACTTCTAAAGGCTATGAATTTAGAAGATGTATAAAGAAGCAACAGAAGTTAACGCCGTAGTCAACAGTATTGACACAAGGTTCACTGCATTGTTATCAAGGATACTGAAACCTGAAATCTTTTTGACAGTTGGTCCTGGCTTCCCAACAACCTACAAATGGATCAAAAAAAATTTCAAGTATCAAATACCTAACAAATAATTGAATATAGCAGGGAATGAATTGCGGCTCCAGCAGAGAGGTATAATTTATTGGTGTTAAGACCATTGAAAATGGTGCAACCAAATCTACCTTGTTGCGAACAGTGCAGAATCCACTGAACTGCAATGTTGCACCTAAGAGAGAGTCGATGACGCTTCCACCGAGTCCTGCCAGGGCAGAGATAGGTATGACCAGTAGTTGCTTAAGAGCTATATCAAACTCACATTTGGTAGTCAAAAGTCCCACAAGAACAAATGACACTCCAATCACGCTTCCCGCCGCCGCAGCTGCTATAAGTCCTGCTCTTGTCACACCGCCGTTTGTGCCCCTTCGAACAGCCTCATAATCACATAGAAAAACAAGTCGGAGAAGACGACTAATCATAGCATGTAATATAAGGTCACAACAATATTTATTTGTGCTTTGAATGGCTTTCGTGGCAACAAAAGGTTACGTTTTTCAGTTGTTAAGACAAGTCAGCACAAGTCATTGCCACTTTTCTCAAAGCAATAAGTCGATTTTGTAAACTAACTACGTATGTAAGATTTTGCAATTACTAAAGCATTTATGTACAAGGGATAGATGCTCAATTATCAGAACATTACTCTTTATTTCTCAACAAGTACCAAATTTTAACATTCTTCATTCCCATATATACTACAGGATCCTGGAACCAGGATGAACATCCATATATCAATATTGGCAAATGTTCAATGCAGAGAAATGTTTAGAATATCAATAATTAGTGATTGCTAGAAGAATATGTTTTCGAGGCAATAGACTCGAGATTAACGAAGTTAGGAAATCACCCCTCTAAAGAGCAAGCAAACCTAGAGTCTGAACTACCCTCTTGTAGGTCTGTGAATGTGTAAACTTGCAGAAGACAAAAATATCTAAACGGAGTAAATCAACCATAAGAGGCATCCAGATAGGTCTTACGAGGAATTCTCAGGTTTCAGTGGTTAAAGTAACAGAACTAAAAGTTGCATCCCCAAAATGACAGGATACTAAAGACAAGCGTAAAAGAAACCATTGCAGAAGGAAATGAATTCACCTTGAAGGTAGTGATTAGACGAGGTTGTTCATCACTGAGAATCCCAAGCTCAGAAGACCAAGTGTCTCCATTGCAGCAGGAATAGTGCCCGATAATGCCACCAATGAGAGATGTGACAAGAGCCGAGTCTTTAGAGTTCAAGCATTTATCTTGCCCTTCCGTCAACTTCCACACGATTACCACTAAAACTGAGGCAATGCCACTATTGGATAGAACCTGTATCCTGAAAAACAGAAGCAGGGAAAAACCCAGTCAAGAGAGAGAGGGGTGATATATAAGTAAAACCTACAATTATCATATCTCAGTATCAACTGGGGAACGCATTGTATTTAGCAGCAGTCATGCAGGATGTTAGTAGTTGACTTGAACATTTAGAGGTGGCACGATTGGAGATAAGTAGCTATTTTGCAGATGAATATATACACTAATATACAGCAATATAAGGAATCAATTTTTTGACTTAAGACCACTACGAAACAAGAAATTTACTTTTATGCAATCAATTGTAAAAGGCAAGGAAAATAATTCCGGAGTTCAATATGAAACCATTTGGCCCAAAAACCAAAGTTTTTCTTTTTGAATTGTAGTAGTTAATTTTCGACCATAAGTAAGACGAATTATTAGGACTAAACCAAAAGATGGAAGATAGAAAAGAACACACCAATTCCTTTGTCCACCTTGTTTAAATTCAGGATCAACTTTTCGCTTTTTCTCTTCTCCCACTTTGGTGAGCTTAGAGGAAGTGAAGAAGAACACAAGCAGCAAAGCTCCAAACCTTAAAAAATAAAGGAGTGGAGAGCAGAGCACGAGATATTATGATTCGCAAAATATAGAGGGAAGGGGGAGAAGATACCTGTATCCTACAAATATGTGAATAGTCATAACGATGAAACCCGAAATCGCACCAGAAAAGTTGAGTGATTTTCTTCGGTAAGCTCTGGACGCGATTAAAAATGAGATTAAAATGGCAATTGAAGCTTGGACCCATTGACTTTTTTCCATTGCTATTGTTGCACTGAAATGCGATTCAAGGAATTATTGGTTGATTCCTCAGTGGCTTTGAGTATTTCGTAATCGCAAATTTCAGTTGCAGGCTCCGTGGAGGTTGAAGGTGGTTCTACCCCTTCACAAGTCAGAAAGGTTGAGAGTGATGATAACCTCCCCAGTTGCCTTGAGGCATTACAATTTACAAGGGAGCTTTACTAGTCAAGGCTCATTCGGTCATATTCCCCTGTTGTTACCCGGACCTCAATGGCCTCCAGTCCTAACAGATCCACGTGGAGTACAAGTATTCGTTTGTGCACACAATGACAAACGCAAAAGAAACATCAGCAATGGGCGACGGGTGCATTACAATCTCTCTTCCTGTAATGTTTTTTCCCCGAAATTAGGTTACTTGTGGTTGGCAATGAACAACGTAGCATTTCAAATGTCGTAGTCTGACAAATTTAACGTAGCATTTCACAATTTCACGACCAGTTTTTGCAACGAGATAAAATCTTTTATTCTATTTTGTCCCGATTGAAACAACGCTGGGAATTTTAACCCACTGCTAAATCTGCCTGTTTGCTCGTGCAAAATAAAATTGTAAGTTCTGGAGTTACCCTCATTTATTGTCAACACTTGTCAAGCATTGACTAGGTTTGTATCTTTATAAGAGATTGAGTTCCTCCATTTGTTAGCATTTAGATGATGTATAACGTGGAATTATGTTCAAATTTCACGCTATTTAGATGCTCGTTTCCGATTTGTGCAATGAAATGCAATGCTGCAAGATGAAAGAAAATTTCTCCAGTGTTTCAGTTGTAAGCTTCATTGAGAACCACGGATATTAACAATATACTGGCCGGGAGAAGAAATCTAACAAGTTAATTCAAGATCAATCAAACTTGGAAAAAAAAATATATATGACAGACAAGAAGGAAAGCAAATTAGTTAACCATATCTTCCCCTTCCTCTTCCTTTTCCTCTCCCTCCATGCCCCATTTGATCGCTGCTGCCTTGATCTCTTTCATATTTGAACATGCTCATTCTAATATCCTCAGCTTCATTAGAACTCCTTTTTACCTGAACAAGTTGCAGACTTAAAACATTACAATAATCTTGAAAAGAAATAGACAACCAAAAAACGAGAGGCATACACAAAATATAACCACTAAAACAAAGTAAGGAACTGACTCGAGAATCTTCCAGGTTGAATTGGTTTTGAAGCTGCCTAGCAAGATTCTCATCATGTCTAACATCTGGAACCTCGACATTCGCCAGAGGCTTTGTCTGGGCTTTCTTATTTTCATATTCTTCCAAAGCGAATAACACTGGATCTTCTCGTTTCTCTCTCCCCCTTTGTCTGCGTCCCCTAGGATGTCTATCATCCTGATTTGGGTGATTCAATTTCTGGAGTAGCTTTTGTGCAGCTGCCTGATTTTGAACAGGAATTGATTCCAACTATATATATAACAAGTATTATCATCACAAATGGAAATAAACTGCAAAAAATAGAAATGAAAAAGGACCTTGTACAACCAGGGATGAACCTTTTACAACTTGAAAAGTAAATTAAATGCACGTTACTGTGATTTGTTTGACCAGTTTATTCTCAACGACTACTGCTCTCTACATGGAATTTATCAAATCTAATGCAATAGTCAATCCTCCAACTCTTCCCCAAGGAGTTCGATATTTTTTTTATGTTTCAAACTTAATATGACTGGTTTTCAAACGGTAATCTAATGCAAGCAGATGCCATAACGACTGAAAAATAATATCACTTCCACATATACCTTAGGATTACCATATCAAATGAATTAAATGTAATAAGCAGAAACAAAAATTAGGCATCACCTTCTTTTGGTCTTGTCCCTGAACTACTAGGCTTTTCTTCAGCCTTTTTCTGGCGGCTGGGTAGATTTTAGCTTTATACCTACATTATCAGCTTTCCAATCAAGGGTTCGTTGGTTTCCTGTTGAGCGCATCTCAGTATTGCCAACCCCAGCAGCAGGCTTACTGCTTCTAGGATTAGACTTTGCATAATCTGCAGCAAAGCAACTTGTTTGTCAATCCTATGCAAATGCAACCATTTCACGTGTTCTAAATTGCTTGCAATACAAACGTTCTTTTGAGCAAACTTACTCAAGGAAGATCCAACCTGCAGCTTCTCAAATGGGGGAGGACCACCAGTATCACTATCCTCTATAGCCGCCTTAAAGATGATCTAGAGAATCCTGAATATTTTTGGTTCATCTGCCATTCTTCATAAAGTGACTGAACAATGCCTCCTAATACAGTCAAGACTTCAGGATTTAAACAAAGTATGCCCCAATTAATTGCAACGTTACTTTCAAGACGGATCTGCCAAAGAGAATACGAAAAAAGTACCATAGTAGTATATTCAATAACACAGGCACACAGAGCCGGTGGGTGAGCAATACATCAAACAATCACTACTGTGTAATAGAAAGCTAGATTGGCAACCAAGAATTCATGATAATAAGAGAAGTACAACAACTATTAGAATGATGAATGATTAATAATCATCCCCTAACCAAAATATAACCTGTATGCCCTGACCAATACTTTTTCAAGCCTCCTATACAACATAGTGCAGATAGAATCATACGAATGTATATCCAGAATGAATAAATAATGCAGACACAATAGTGCATGTCATCTCAAGTAAACCATTTCAAATAAATGTATAGCATATTGAAAGCATACATAACCATTATTAGATTGGCACTAAATGAAATTATGCCTACATCTGAGAATTAAAGTTGGAAGTTGCAAGAAAGGAAGCGGAAAATTTAGAAATAATGTTATCAAGCTCAACAAATCTGTGAAGTACCTTAGTACCGGGAACCACATTGTCCGGTAAAGATGGGATATGAGAGTATTCAATAGCAGTTATTTCGGAGTGTCCATCAGTTAGAGACAATCTAAGAAGTCGCCGACCACCTGCATTTCTTGAAATATCGTCCACACTGCTCTTAGATATGTCCCTTAAAGAAGATATCTGAAACGAACCAATAGCAAAAATTTGAAAGGGCAGAGGGAGGAGGTAAAACTCCACTAGCTTAGAAGGTATAGAATCCAATAAAATCAGCTTCCACCAAGTACATTTGCTCGCTACGATGGGAAAAAAGTAATTTGATTAAATGATAAAAAATTGTATGAACGAAGGAATAGCGACCCATAATTTCATTGTCAACAGCGCTACTCGACAGCTAAATTACAACAGAAACCCATAATTTTAATTCGTCTAATTATCCTTTTTTCAGTTGATATTTGAATTAAAAAGTAAAGAAAGATAGGGAGAAAGAATTGAATAGGATGTGGAAAGGCTAATATTTTGCTGAAGGACTATGGTGCCTTGAAGATAAGAAGACTTTCGAAGGATAGAAGAAGGGGCAGGCAGGGACTTGCCTCCGATGGATTTTAGTTCCGAATTCAAAGCTCCGACTCCACAGAACAAATCACCTTGGAACTATTATCAGATTGAATACGATTATGGCCTTCACTTGCTCCAAGTCTGCCATGAACCAACCCCTTCTTCTAAGGTTTCTAACACCATTTCTGATTGTGAAACATTCAAACTCTCCTCCATTTTAGCACCAGTTCCAATGGATTCGTGCTCTCTTACATTTTTTGAAAGAATATTATGGACAAATTGAAATAAGGTCCAGGCCTCCATGGAAGAACAGACAGATAGATGAGGAAAGATAAATCAAGACAGCCGCCTAGTTCAAGAACAAAAATTAGATCCTTAAGCAGGAACTTCAGACAAAAAACCAAGAAATTCTACTTGTCTTGTTAAAGAAACCAAAGATTCATATATCCATTCAGATTGTGGATGTGACGTATCGCCCACAACAAACTCATGTACAGTGCCATTCACCTCGACTGAGCTACAACCAGGAGTCTTCTCTACTCCTCTCTCCTTCATTAATTTCCTAGCATTCCTTGCCTCGCTCCACATCTTTGCTTCATGGTACATGCTAGCAAGTAGAACATAGATTCCGCTGTCCTGTGGATCCAACTCAAGGAGCTTCAGAGCCGCCCTCTCTCCAATTAGAACATTACCGTGAACACGACAAGCAAAGAACAAAGCACCCCAAACTCCAGCATCCGCTGATATGGGCATATTTTTAATAAGCTCTTCTGCTTCCTCCAAAAGACCAGCCCTCCCGAGAAGGTCCACCATGCACGAGTAGTGTTTAAGCTTTGGGGAAATATTGAATGTGGAGCTCATTTGGCCAAAATACTTGCGGCCTTCATCAACCAAACCGCCATGACAACAAGCTGATAAGACACCAAGGCATGTGATCTCATCAGGCATCAAACCACTATGTATCATTTCTGAGAAGTAGGATATGGCATCCCGTGCATTTCCATGAAGTGCTAAACCATAAATGACGGCTGTCCATGTCAAACAATTTCTTTGCGGCATCTCTTGGAAGACCTGGAGAGCCCTTGCAATGTTTCCACACTTGGCATACATGTCAACTAGTGCGGTTCCCAAAGCAACATCCAAGGAAAGATTCTCTCTTTCGATGTAACGGTGAATCCAAATTCCAACATCAAGTGCTCCAAGTTGTGAGCATGCAGACAAGCAGTTAATCATGGTCACTTCATCAGGCTTCATATCATTAACTTGCATTTCGTGGAATAGGGTTAATGCCTCTTTGCTATGCTTGGCTTGAACACAACCACTGATGATCGCATTCCATGGCACAACACTCTTTTCTGGAATTTCATATAAAAGCTCCCTAGCAATATCCAGGAAACCAAATCTGGCATATCCCAAAACCATTGTAGTCCACGAAACCATGGTCTTCTGTGTCATGTTATCAAATAAAACTCGTGCCGCCGCTAGGTCTCCACACTTGACATACATGTCCATAAGCGCATTAGTAAGTGGAATAGACAAATTAAGTCCATGTTCTTCAATATACCTATGAAATTCTCTGCCAAGATTCAAATCCTGTTGCTGGGCACAAGAAGAAACCATCCCAACCATAGTAATCTCATTAGGCTTCACTTTCTCCACCTCCATTTCCTGGTAGAGTTTTAATGCGTCGTTTGCTAGCCCTAGCCTAACACACCCATTAATCATGGAATTCCAGGTTACCAGGTCTCTCACACAACCTTTATCGAACACATGATATGCTGCCCCCAACTCACCATATGAGAGTAGCATATTAATCAAAGCGTTGTGCACAAATATATCAACTTCAAAACCAAACTTCAATACATGTCCTAGAATTGTAAGACCCACCAAATTTAGAGATGGGCAAGAGCAAATTTTAAGCAATATAGGGTAAGTATGATGGTCCGGCTTCAACCTACCATCTTGCAACATTCTCTTATGGGACAGAATAGCTTCTTTTGGGTTCCCGCTTTCCGAATATCCCCTAATTATCACATTCCAAGAAAAGGGATTTGGGTTTTGAGTATTATGCAGAATTTTTATGCAATAATCAAGATCTCGAGATTCCGAGAGAGCACAAAAGGCAATGAGGCGACTTGCTGCGAAAGTATCATATATTAACCCCGCTAAGACCATTTGTGCTTGGATTTGCTTCAATTGGACCAAGGATTTGCATCTTTCTAAGAGAGAAAGAAGTGGGTTTGTTCGTACAAAGCTGTGGCTTGTGTTCCAAGTGATGGGTTTCGTATAAGGCACCAGCGATCGAGTATGTAGACGATAATGAGGAAAACTTGACAGTGAAATTGGGAACAGAGGTTGATATCTGAATTTGCTCATACACAGAAAGATCATGTCTGGTCTGGGAGTGGCAATGTTGGCGGTACAGAATCCAATAAGATCAGTTTCTACCAAGTACATTTGCTCGCTAGGACGGAAGTTAATTGATTAAGAAAAAACATGCATAAACGAATGAATAGCGACCCATAATCCATTGTTATCAATGCCACTTGCTAGCTGAAATTACACTAGCACCCAAAAATTTTATTCAACTAATTATCTTTTTTTCGTTGATATTAGAATTAGGAAATAACTGAATAGAATGTGGAAGGCTAGTAATTTGCCCGAAGGACTATGGGACCTTGAAGATAAGAAGACTTGCGAAGAAGAGGAGAAGGGTCGGGCAAGGACTTGGCTCCGATGTATCTGAGGTCTGAATTCAATAGCTCCGACTCCACAGAACAAACCAACTTGGAATTATCATCAGCTAAAGCGGATTGAATAACGATCATGGCCTTCACCTGCTCCAATTCTCCCAAGAACCAACCCCTACCAAATATTTGAACTCTCATCCACTTTAGCACCAGTTCCGCTCGATTTGTGCCCTCTGCTCCTTCCTTAAATTCCCTTCGTTCGTAGCCATTGAAGTCGAGCACCATCAGAAAGACGAGGAAGACAGGGGCTCATCAGCATTGGGTCAATTCTATAGAATTGGACTAAACGGCCCATCCATTGGATGACACTAAGCCGAAATGGAAAATGTCAGCCCACAGCGAGAGAAGAATTTTTTTTTAAAAAAAAAAGAATCTACCCCTGGTGCTCTTGCTCTGGTGCCTCAAATGATTGCATGCAGTACGTGCTTCCAACAGCTAGTAATTTTGATCTTGCATATCAGATCAGTTGTATCATCACCCGTGGTCAATTGTTTGACCAACATTTCTCCGGTACTTATGAACAGTGTCGTGTCCGTTCCACTTGTTTACTTCGCATTTAAAGTATTTATCTAATGTGGAGTATAACGTTTTTCTTTTGACTGGGCATACTGTCCCTACGACATTATTATTCAGAATTAATTATATGTAATAAGTTGTCCTTTTATTATTTTTTCTGGCTAGTAGCGTTAGTATTGTGACTGTTGCCAACTACTGCAGAAGTTCCACATAAAAATAAATAATAATGACTTACAAAAATCGAAAGTAGAACAGTTATCGTACATCATTAATTTAAATCTTCTATCAAGTTTTGCAATAGATAGCTTTATACGACCAATCGAGTATGTTATCGCAAACATTAATGGAGCTATGTTGTTTTTTCGGTGCGGCACCTTATCATTTCAGTATAATTAATAGCTATATAACAAACACACTGGACTTTATGGCAAAATTGTCCCCTTTTTTTTGACTTTTCAACTTGGATCATTTCTTTAAGGAAGTTTAAGGGTAGGGAAGCTTTCTCATAATAAAGAATATTATGAGCCTTAAGAACAACTTACAACAGGATTCAATACGATCAGTATAGTCTCTGCATGTACACTTGAACGGTGAGAATACTATTACACTTGTTCGCTTGCCGGATGATAACATACTTGAGATGAAACAAAACAGAGAAATCATGCATGAGACGACGCCGTTCGGACATAATGGGAGCAGAGTGGAGTGTTGGGCAAACGAAAATGATTGAAATGGAAGTGTCAAACATTGACAGATAATTGAGACAAGAAGCGAGTAAACCTTCACGTGAAAGCTTCTATCCAAATTTATGAAACAGCCATCGTCTGCATGACCGCTGCAAGTATAATTATGTACCAAATTTATAATTTTTTTTTTTTAATTCATCCGAAGACACAATATATGTTTGCTGGGTAGAACTAGAAAAATTCTTCATTAGTTAAATTGTGCCAAAAAGTCCACCGTTTGGTTTTTCTCGTAAACCCTTTCAAATTAGTCTCGCGTAGGTGCCCTACCCCAGGGAACAAGAGTCATATTTAATTTAACCATCTCAACCCACCCTTGGACATTTTTCTTTTGCTGCGCTGTCCAGCAAGGCGTGCATCGAATTAGAATAATGGCAAACTCAGATGACCAAATAAGCAAGACCTAACTAACTCTCCCACCATTTTAATTTAGTTAGGCAGCTGGTGTGTTAGAGCGGTAATATATTTCTTCTTTCTGTTGATTACTACTATTTCATTTGCTTCGATACGCTAGCTCCATCGTCACATAAATGCAAGGTTGTCATTATTGGTGGGTAGTTGATGCTTTCATTTTGCCGTTGGACATCATATGAAGCTGCAAATAATTTAAGCACAAGAAGTCTGTTCCACCTTCACTTTTGGAAATTTTATTGTGCTTTGATTTTAATAAACATCAGAAACCAAAGGTATCGATAGTGTATTCTAAGGTTATGAATTATGCCCAAAGAAGTATGCTATATGCTAAATGATAGTGCTTCACTTTTATTTTAGGTATTAGGCTCAATGCTAAAGCTTTGCACATAAAAGCAATTGTTTTTAACTCATAGGAATGTTTTCTCATAAATATTGATCTATTTTTGTTTTGTTAGAAGTAATTTTTTTTAATCAAAAGTGCTTCTGATAAAAAGGAATCATGCCAAACCCTCTCCAAGTATGTGAGTTTAAAGTTACTAAGTGCCTTGATCCAAAATTTTCTACAAAGGTGAACGATCTCTTGTCGCTTCATGCATCGTACGTTATGAAGTATGTCATCAAACAGATCAATTTTTTAAAAAAATACACGTACACCCCCGCTGCTGGCGCAGTGCTTTATATGTTGCTGCCAGGAGCGAAAGTAAAATAAACGTGAAGCTCTATTAGTGGAAAGTGTGATGTCGGGACAATTTTGCTTCAACTTTTAGAATATTCCCAAACTGAAGTGGATAAAGCAAATCAACATATTGCGGTTGATAACGTCCATCGAAAACAGGGTAAAATAGTAAATCCATTTACCCAACCGTTCGATTTTCAAATACAGGCTATAGTATTATTGCACAGTCGCGGATTCACGCTGGCGGTGCTGATCGCGCTTCGGGTTTAGTGAAATGACAATGGCACCCTCGTGCTCACGGCAGAGGTGTCCATTTGTCAAAGCAAGTTGCGGAGATATCATAGGCGAGCGCGTGTAATCGCAGACCCGCGAAATTTATCTTTCCCGCGGCTATTAAATGAGTTCCTATTCAGTGAAACGTAGGCAACCAACTCATGCTGTGCAGAAAGGAAGATAGAAGAAGGCGGCCATTAATGCAGAGCTCAACTACCAATCTAAGAGTTAGAAATAGTAGCGTTAGAGGCACATGAACTCAAACTAACCCCAACTCACACTCAAATCTTACTTCTCTTAAATCATTCTCGCACTCTTCTCTCGTTATTACTATTTAGCCATTACTTTTCTCTCTGCATTATTTATCTTAGCTCAAATTTTAGGGATTGCTTTAGAGTGTGAGGCGCTCTAGATCTGGAGCGCGATGTGGAACTCGGCGGAGAACGCATTTGCAAGATCGGCGTCGTTTAGGGAGGAAGGGGAAGACGAGGAGGCGCTCCGGTGGGCTGCACTGGAGAGGCTGCCTACATATGAGCGAGCACGCAGAGGCATTTTCCAGAACCTTGTCGGTGAAAGGAAAGAGATCGATGTAAGGGAGCTCGAAGCACAGGAGCAGAAGCTCCTTCTGGAAAGATTGGTTACCTCTGTTGATGATGACCCCGAGAGGTTCTTCCAACGGATGAGACACCGATTTGATGCGTAATTTTCCTCTTTCAACTTCTTTTAGCTTGTACTTTCTCGGAAAATGTTGAAGCAAGCGTGAGAATTAGAATCTCGGAGAGAAACAGAGTGCAGAATCAAGTAACATTTACTCTGTTTCTCAGCAAGTCAACAGCAGATAATTGCTTCTGCACTGCACATGGATATGGACCACCAATTACTACTGATCTCACTCTATTTTCTCTTCAATTACGGTTTTACTTTGAGAAGTTTATGTTTCCAAATACGAGTGTTCATTCTTGAATTTTAATAATCTAGTTCGTGACTCATTCACTCTTCCTAGTGTCTCTTATCGAATTTTATTGAAATTCTAATTCATAAATTTTCTCTGCAGAGTAAATTTGAAGTTTCCGAAAATCGAAGTTCGATTTCAAAACTTGACAGTTGAAGCTTTTGTTCATGTCGGGAGCAGAGCACTGCCTACGATTCCTAATTTTATTTCCAATATGACCGAGGTATCTGTTTTTACTTTTATATATGATATATGATTTTGACCATTTTGCTAAGGCTTATGCTAAATCAATGGTTATTATTTTTCTGTTTGTCTTATAGGCTCTTTTAAGGCAATTGCGGATATACCGGGGAAAGAGAAGCAAATTGACAATTTTAGCCGACATCAGTGGGATTGTCAGACCTTCTAGGTCATTTTGTATTTTTGTTATTGACTAAAGGATCATCAATTTTTAGACTCCTCACGTAATAATACAAGCTAGTTAAATTTCCCAGTACCACTAATTTTACAGTTTAAATTATCAATTTCTATATTATGTATATACTTAATTTGATTTTTTTATATATATTTAGAACTGAAGGAAGTTGTTGATTGTTGAAATTTTATATGCATTTGCAACATTTTTTTAATCATATATTCACTATTAAAATAGTAACTCGTATTAAAAATCTTCAAAACCTACTTAGATTTCTCCTAATTTTCTGATATGTATATCGTTGTCTTCTTGCAGATTAACGCTACTATTAGGTCCCCCAAGCTCTGGAAAAACCACGCTACTATTAGCTCTTGCTGGTAGGCTAGGACCTGGTTTGCAGGTATCCAGTGTTGTCCCTCCCTTCCTCTCTTTTCCTCTCCTCCCAAACTTGGTGTGGGTAGGCAGGGTTCCGTTATTCTGCATGGACAATTGCTCTGTTGTAATATATAGAAAAGCTTGTCAGACATGCTTTTTATTCTTAACCATGCGCGTCCATACTCCAAATGGATGAAGCAATAGGTTGGTTGGATTTACTGAGCTCTAACTGTGCTTGAGCGTTATCTTTAACACAGTGGAGTGGTGAATGGTGAGTTCTCAAGGAAGCATGTAGTAGACTGCATTACTTCTTTGTTTTTCATGTTGAGGTTGTGGATGGAAACTTTTGCTAATTTATTTACATAATAGATTGACTTCATGGCCTAGACTAGCTATATCCCTCGAGTTCCTAGCTTGTTCTTTTTTCATTTTATGTCTGCCCTCTTTTGTAGATGTCAGGGGGCATCACATACAACGGACATGGGCTGAATGAGTTTGTTCCTCAGAGAACAGCTGCTTACGTCAGCCAACAAGATTGGCATGTAGCAGAGATGACAGTAAGGGAAACTCTAGAGCTTGCATGCCGCTGTCAAGGCATTGGATTTAAACATGGTAAGTTTGTACAACTCCATCGTATTTGTATTAGTTTTGCACACTTGGATGCCGAATATTAATTGCTCGAGTCTCAACAGAGATGTTGCTAGAACTTGCTAGAAGAGAAAAGAATGCTGGGATAAAACCAGATGAAGATCTTGATATATTCATGAAGGTACGTATCCATTTCATGTTCTCCCTTTTAAGCACAAGCATTTTTTAAAAAATAATAAACTTTATTGATGGACACAAACTAATTTCGTATGATTTCTCCCTTTAGTCATTAGCTCTAGGGGGACAGGAAATGAGTCTTGTGGTGGAGTACATCGTGAAGGTATCCTCTGAATGCCGTTATTTTTGCATACACAAAAAACTGCGTTTTTGATTAATATTATGACATGAAGATCTCTCCTTGCTGTTAATTCTCTTAGTTTGGCCGTTTCTTTTTATTTAAACTCAAAAGTCAAAAGTAATGCTTTAGTAATGGAATCCGTGATGCAACTAATAATATTTCATATTTACGTCAGACGGTCTTCAATTTTTTTAACTGTCATTTTGCGCTTGAATATTGCTTTGGATAGCTAACAAAGCTCTAAATTTATTGAAATGATTATGGAAGCACGACCTCTAGGCTGGTAAATTTATTCTAAACTTCTAATCCTCCGGTGTCCTAAATGGAAAATACATTCTTCTTAAGCAAGGTACCAGGGTGACTGAATTGGACATGTATACTAGTATTTTGTCTAGTTTATGTGATTACTTCCCTGCTTAGTTCTTTATAAATCTTCTGAAGTACCAAAATATATCTGACAAAGATATTAGGGTTGGACATTTGTGCTGACACATTGGTTGGAGATGAAATGCTTAAGGGAATCTCTGGGGGACAAAAGAAGCGGCTCACGACAGGTGTCTGACATGTATTGCTTTGTGCCGTGCACTTGTTAAGTCTCGTGCATTTAGTACTTGCTAAAAAAGCTCATGTGTGATTTCCAGGTGAATTATTAGTTGGTCCAGCAAGAGTGCTGTTCATGGATGAGATATCAACTGGTCTTGATAGCTCAACTACCTATCAAATTATCAGATATCTTAGACAGTCAACCCGTGCACTTGATGCGACCACTATCATATCTCTACTTCAACCCGCTCCTGAGACATATGAATTGTTTGATGATATTATACTTTTGTGCGAGGGTCAGATTATATACCAGGGACCCCGTGATAATGCTCTTGATTTTTTCAAATTGATGGGATTTAGTTGTCCAGAGAGAAAGAACGTGGCAGACTTCTTGCAAGAAGTGAGTGGAAGAGGTAATAGAATATAGGATTCTTCTCGACTTGTTTGTAGTGATTGTTCCAGTTCTTGTCAACAGGTTACGTCAAAGAAGGACCAAGAGCAGTACTGGTCCGTTCAAGACCGCCCTTACCAATACATACCAGTGGGGAAGTTTGCTGAAGCTTTTCGCTTATATCGTGATGGAAAGAATTTGTCCGAGGAACTAAATATTCCTTTCGATAGACGCTACAATCATCCAGCAGCCTTAGCCACTTTTCCCTACGGCGAGAAAAAGAGTGAACTTCTCAAAATCAGCTACAACTGGCAGAAGCTTCTGATGAAACGGAATTCATTTATTTATGTTTTCAAATTTGTCCAGGTAATATAACGTCCAATATACTATTGATAAAACAAAATGAAAGACTTGCTCATTTTTATATATGTTAGATACTTAGTAATCTTGGTGGTAGATTTGACAATGAAAAAACAGTTCACCGGTATTTTAAACGAAATTATTCTTTAGTAGTAGATATACGTGGGAAATTTCTTTTTCTTTGGGTGGGGGGAGGGGTTGCTATTGATGCCTTCGGTTCCGTCTCTCTCTATCTCCTTTTTATTGGGAGGGGGCAGGAGGGTTCTATCAGTTTCTGATTCTTTTTAACTTACCCAATTTCACCCAGCACTATCCTGTTTGCTTTCAAAATAGAAAGGATTTACCATTAACCTGCTCGATTATTAGTTATTGTTGATTTGTATGTATCTTCTTATATGTGTGCAAGCGTTATAAAACTGATCTTGAGGTTTATAATCTGTGCACCATTTTCAGCTTCTTTTGGTTGCTGTCATCACAATGAGTGTCTTCATCCGGACAACAATGCACCATAATACAATAGACGATGGAGGCTTATATCTTGGGGCGCTGTACTTCTCTATGGTTATTATTCTCTTCAATGGTTTTACAGAGGTGTCAATGTTGGTTGCAAAGCTTCCAGTAATTTACAAGCACAGAGACTTGCACTTTTATCCAAGCTGGGTTTATACACTCCCTTCTTGGGCCCTTAGCATTCCCACTTCCCTCATAGAGTCTGGGTGCTGGGTGGCAGTCACATACTATGTGATTGGATACGATCCTGCAGTTACTAGGTGATTATTGTATTCACTTGTTTTCATATATTCTTACCCCTTTAGTGACTATTATATGTACTTTTGAATCTGCAGATTTTTCCAGCAATTCTTGCTATATTTCTTTCTGCACCAGATGTCTATAGCTCTCTTCCGTTTGATGGGATCCTTGGGCCGGAATATGATAGTAGCCAATACTTTTGGATCCTTTGCCATGTTAGTAGTGATGGCTCTGGGAGGATATATAATTTCAAGAGGTCAAACAGAAATTGTAATTCCATGTTTTTAGTTTTATTTGAAAAATTGATTTTGCTGACATTTTCTTGTTTTGGGCAGATCATATACCGAGCTGGTGGATATGGGGCTTTTGGTTTTCTCCTTTAATGTATGCACAAAATTCAGCTTCGGTAAATGAGTTCCTTGGGCATTCCTGGGATAAGGTAATATGCTGATTCTGATTATTATTTGCTTCATTTCCCTATACTGCTTTTCCATTTTATCTAGAACTATCTTATTAGATGAGAAATTCAGATGGTAATGTCATGAAGCATCAATATCTATCTAGTATAAATTTTATTTAACAATTCTTTACCGCTTCGAGACATTTATCATGTATCTATTATCTTTCTCTGCAGAGGACTGGAAATCAGATCACCGATCGATTGGGTGAGGCAGTATTAAGAGCACGGAGTTTGTATTCAGAGAGCTATTGGTATTGGATTGGTGTTGGCGCTATGATTGGATATACAATTTTGTTCAACACGCTGTTTACGATCTGCTTATCTTACCTTAAACGTAAGACTTGTTCTTCTGCTTTGCCTTCTGTTACCACATAAAGTAGAGATGGATGTTGATTGAGAATGATGCTAATATCTTTGATTTTCTTCTAATATTTCGTTCAGCTTTGGGGAAGCAACAAGCTGTTGTCTCAAAGGAGGAGTTGCAAGAGAGAGAAAGGAGGCGGAAAGGTGAAAGTGTTGTCATTGAGCTGAGAGATTACCTGAAGCATTCAGGCTCCTTAAGCGGTTTGTACATTCTACATTATAGACGTTTTTCTTCAAGCCAATATGGGTGAGCGTGTGTGGAATGTGACGTTTCCTTTGATTTTCATTTCTTGGCAGGAAAACATTTTAAGCAAAGAGGAATGGTTCTCCCATTTCAACCACTTTCCATGGCTTTCAGCAATATCAATTACTTCGTGGATGTCCCTCTGGTGTGTAAATGTCTTCATTCTTTATTCTTTTCTTTATTTAATTTTCTGGTAGACTGATTGCTCTCTGGTTCATTTATTGCTTCAGGAATTGAAACAACAAGGTATAGTTGAAGACAGACTACAACTGTTAGTTAATGTTACGGGAGCTTTTAGGCCTGGTGTGTTGACAGCATTGGTTGGAGTAAGCGGTGCTGGAAAAACCACCCTCATGGATGTGTTGGCTGGAAGAAAGACTGGTGGATACATTGAAGGAAATATACACATATCTGGTTATCCCAAAAGCCAAGACACTTTTGCAAGAATTTCTGGCTACTGTGAGCAGACTGATGTTCATTCCCCTTGCTTAACTGTATTGGAATCGTTGCTTTTCTCTGCCTGGCTTCGATTATCATCAGATGTTGACTTGGAGACACAAATGGTAAATATGAAACATAGTATGACCTTGCATATCATGTCGAAAAAATGATTACTGAAGATTTTTGATTATCAGGCTTTTGTTGAGGAGGTAATGGAGCTTGTGGAGCTTACTTCATTGAGTGGAGCCCTTGTTGGTCTACCTGGAATTAATGGATTGTCAACCGAACAGCGAAAAAGGTTAACAATAGCAGTTGAACTGGTTGCCAACCCTTCAATAGTCTTCATGGACGAGCCCACATCAGGGTTGGATGCTAGGGCTGCTGCCATTGTTATGAGAACTGTGAGGAACATAGTAAATACCGGACGAACGATTGTGTGCACAATCCATCAGCCTAGCATAGACATATTTGAATCCTTTGATGAGGTATTAACCTTATAAGAGAGCTTTTGAGCCTGGTTTCATTTCAAAATAGATATATAGTATTGGACTCATCTGTAGGCAACATGGTCTCCTCTTTCATAGTGAGGCTTTTCCTTTGCGTGAATACTGTTACATATTTTTTATAGAATTTAGTCTGTATATATTGTTCGTGTAGCTATGTGCTTGCTTAGCATTTCCCTATCTTTATCTAGTTTCTCGGATCCTTTCTTGTGCCTATATTTCGAATTGATTTGTGGTTTCAAAGAGATTATCTTTCTGTGTCCTCACTGGTCCTATCAAATCTCAAACTCTTTCATTACAGCTCCTGTTCATGAAGCGTGGAGGAGAGCTTATCTATGCTGGTCCACTTGGCCCCAAGTCCTGTGAGCTAATAAATTATTTTGAGGTCAGATAACACTTGGCTTATTTTTCGCAGAAAATATGATATATGATTGAATGATGAAGCAATCTATCCTCCTTTATTTCATACATGAATACTTTCCCTGCAGGAAATTGAAGGAGTTCCAAAGATCAAGACTGGTTATAACCCTGCTGCATGGATGCTGGAGGTTACTTCTACAATAGAAGAAAACCGTCTAGGAGTGGACTTTGCAGAAATCTATAGAAGATCAACTTTATATCAGTGCGTGCTATTCTGCTGAAATTTTGTCCATATATTTTCATACTTCCACTTTCTGCAAATTGATATGCCATTGTCATTTTTCTTCAGATATAACAAAGAATTGGTTGAAAACCTGAGCAAGCCAAGTAGTAATTCAAAAGAATTGAATTTTCCAACCAAGTATAGTCGATCCTCTTATGAACAGTTCCTAACTTGTCTCTGGAAGCAAAATCTATCTTATTGGCGTAACCCGCAATATACAGCTGTTCGCTTCTTCTACACTATTATCATCTCATTGATGCTTGGAACAATTTGCTGGAGATTTGGCGCTAGAAGGTATTTTTCCTTTCAAATGTTTTCTGTTTCCTTGGCTCAATACTTTATCTGTTGGGAAATAATAAGCAGCCCATTTTTCATTATTTCGTGGTCCTCTACCGTCTGGTCCTGCGAAGGGCAGGTAGCTATGGTATAAGCCCATGAATGTGTGTTCCTTAAAGAGAAAAGCAACTGAAATAGACATTGAATATTATATTGATAAAGCTTAGTCGACAAGATGCAGTGGAGAACAATTCACTACATTTAAGCTCCAATATCGATGTGATTAATAATTTCCAAGAAAAAAAAAAAGGCAGATAAAAAGAATTCTATCAAGGCTGTTTGAAGATGACTTGTGGCTCATGGAATGGTTAGATTCAAGTTGAATGACAAAATGATAGTTTTAGTTTACTTAATGGAACACTATTGATGTTATTTTAACCTGGTTATACCCAAAGTTTGAATGTACTTATGTTTAGAAAGCATTCTTATATTTTATTTATATTTTTCTGAACCCATTAGATTTCCTGTAACAACTTTATTTTCTTTTTTTGCAGGGGGACACAGCAAGATCTATTCAATGCCATGGGATCCATGTACTCAGCAATCCTCTTTATTGGCATCACAAATGGCACAGCTGTTCAACCTGTTGTTTCTGTTGAAAGATTTGTTTCATATCGAGAAAGAGCAGCAGGGATGTATTCAGCTTTACCATTTGCATTTGCTCAGGTTTATTTTTGGACATCACATTCTTTTGACACGTTCAGTTTTTAAAAATTAATTCGGCTAATGTGTTATCCTTAAATGACAGGTTGTTATCGAGTTTCCTTACGTGTTGGTACAGACTATTGTATATTGTTCAATCTTCTATTCCATGGCTTCATTTGACTGGACTGCTGAGAAATTCCTTTGGTACATATTCTTCATGTATTTTGCCATGCTATATTTTACCTTCTATGGAATGATGACAACGGCTGTCACACCAAACCATCAAGTTGCTGCCATCATTGCTGCTCCGTTTTATATGTTGTGGAACCTCTTCAGCGGTTTTATGATCCCTCATAAGGTATGAAAAATTATTATTATTGACTTTTGGTTCTCTCAATAGAAAAGATTAATCAAGAAAATAAACAGATTTAACAATAGGATAACACAATGCACATTCACAAGTTATTTTTGGACTTTTTAGAGGTCATTCTTGAAGTTCTGATGATTCCTTGGAAATTTTATTTCATCAATGTGTCTGAGATTCACTTGATAATAATGTCTTGCGCTTACGAATTGTTGTGCACTTTAAAAAAAATAAATAAAAAAAAAAAGTCTCATCTAATAACTTGTGCCACTTGTTTCTTCAGAGAATCCCTATATGGTGGAGATGGTATTACTGGGCAAACCCTGTAGCCTGGACCCTGTATGGTCTTTTTGTTTCGCAGTATAGTGATGATAATAATCTTGTGAAGCTATCGGATGGAAAAAGCTCAAGTTCCATAAGGCAGTTACTCGGACATGTGTTTGGCTACAGGCATGATTTCCTGAGCGTGGCTGCTGCTATGGTAGCAGGCTTCTGCATATTTTTTGCTGTAATATTTGCCTGTGCAATCAAATCCTTCAATTTCCAAAGGAGATGAAATCATGAAGGTACGGACTTGCGTAACTACAAATATTGTTGAGCTATATAATAGGGTTTTGAACACCTCATAAAGTAAGCGTTTGATTTCTGTATAGTAGTAACATGATTATATCATACAAGTACTGTGCTTCCGGGGTTCGTAAACTAATAAATTACATTAACATTATTTTACCCTATACAATTCGTTGATGAAAGTTTTTCATGGCATTATTCCAGCGTAAGCTCTGTAGTTCCATATGGTAATATGTCTTTTGATTCCGAGAAAATAATCGTGTATTTACAGCGAGGTCTCCTTCTATGGGGTAAGTCTTATCAGTAACTAGGAAATTTAAAAGTGAGTTTCAAGGCATTAGGAGGTACTGTGATCGTTTCAAGCAGTTATGGCTGTGTTTGATCCAATAAATTTGGTAATTTTTTTGTCTACTAGCAACTATACACTGAATAGTTTATCTCTTATATATATATTAACAACTGATCATTGTCGAAGTAATAACCATTAGAATACATTTTGCAAGAGTAATTTGAAGTTTCAAAATTAAGGTTTTTGGCTAAACAATTAATCACTAAGCCAGCACCTTGATTTAGCTTCATAAATATTATGCCAATGGACGTAAATATCCATCCAATCGACTTATGATTTCAATAGGATTTTATACTAGAGAATTTTATAATACTTAATTCTCAGTTTATTAGGGTTTTTGAAAAATAACTAATTAATTAATTATTTTCTTAAAATATGTGCTTTTTTTTATTTAACGGACACAATTATTTAGATAAATTATTATGAATAATATCTTTTTGTGTATAGTAAGTAAGTCACTCGTGTATTTCTCTTGAATCAAATAATACGCCATTAGTCAGATGAAAATAAAATAAAATACACCATTAGCGCAAAGTGACGTGCAAACGCAAGTAGGTGCATATTCATCAACATGAGCTCACACTTTGACAAGATAACATTTTCTTTACATTAAATGAATAGAAAGAAGGGACCAGTACGCAATATATACAATCTGTGGACAGAAACGATATATAATCTCTGCTCAAGTAAAACTGTAAGTATACTTTGAGTTTAGCACTTTTACTATATACCCTTTTCTAAGTCAATACAAAAAACTGTACGGAGAATATCGGTCAGAAGGGCGCAAACAGGGAGGGACTGCCAAAAACCAAAACAACCCTTTCACATTTGAACAAAAGCCATATAAAGGGCCCAAAAAACCTATAACGAAAACCTCTTGATGTTTGGTGAAGGTATATCTGTACCATCAACGAAAAGGCAAGTGCCAATAACTTCACTTCCAAAACTTAATTCGCTTGTCATGACTGGCTGAAGCTACCAACCCAGTAGCATTTGATACTGCCAAGGAAGATACAAGCTTGTCATGAGCACGTAGAGTCGTTGTCTTGTTCTCACTGAAGTTCCAGAGCTCAAGAGTCTGAGATCACAATGATTCCAGATCAGCAAAAACAAAAGCATGCTTATTATTTATTTATAAGCCAGAAAACATGTGGCATTACTTGATTAAGCTACATAAAATGGTAGAACAAATTAACCAATAGATAACTCACATCATAGCAGCCAATGATCAACAAAGGATAGGAGGGATGGAAAACGGAGGTGTTGAATTTGTTGCCACTGGCATTCATGTCATGAATGCATTCCCCTTTGCCGCCAGATCCAATTTTCCATACTCTAACAGAGTCATCACTCACAGATGACAGATATTCACCAGAAGAATCCCAGCACACAGATCGAACAAGGTTCTTATGACCCTAAAATCTCAGCACACAGAATGAACAAGATTGATGAATGAAGATTGAGAACATTCTGGATTAAGACTTCTGTACTACAACTCAATAAAAGAATTAAATCCTTAGATAGATAATAAATATTCACGGAGAACCTGTAATTTAAATCTGCAAACCAGGGTTTCTACATCAAGAATGGAGACAAGATTATCAACTGCAGCAGCAAGAAGCCTTCCGAAACAAGGTTGAAATCTCATGTGACTTGCACCACCCTGACAAAAGGGAGGAAATTATGTTATGTGCAAGAGAATGATAAAAATATGTGACTCTGATTATTTCTATTTGAAGATGAATGAACAGAACAGTCAAGTCGCACCTTAAAAACCCCAGCACAACTACCATTCAGAACGCTCCAGTATCTTATCTCGCTATTATTATCACAAGAGAAGATAAGGTCCTCTTTACTAGGGTGAAAGTCCAGTGACATTACCGCTGTAGAATGACCACTGAATGTGCGAAGTGAATAACCAGGCTGCAAAGTGTAATCATAGTTCCATCAACTATATGGAAAGAGGGAAATCAGAAATAATTATTTGAAAAGATGTACGAGAGAAGAAAAAGGATAATTCAACTGTACTACCAATTAATTCAAAATGGAATTTGATTTGATTTGAGTAATGAAAAAGGATAAAGATCGCGACTAACATTATCAGCATCCCAAATTCTCACAGTTTTGTCAGCTGAGGAAGTAGCTATGCGTGGCATGCTTGGACTGAATCGGACATCAGTTATACATTGAGAGTGTTCTTCGAGTGTAGATTTCAATTCAAATGACTCTGTGCACCACAATGAAGCCTGCAACGAAGAAATCATAAAGCAGACAGATCAATTTCACCTTCTATTGATCAAAATACTCAAAGTTAAGAACAATATAAAGTTCCGATAAGTTACCAATTATCATGTTTCCAGTGAGATGGAGATACATATCACAACTGAAGTTGAACCAAGTACCTACCTTTCTATCGTGGCCACCAGTGGCAAGCAATTTTCCATCTGACGAGAAGTGGCAACACTCAATTTTATGTGTACTTGCCACAATAAGATTCATCTCCTTAAGTGAAATGCCTGATGTACAGCAGAACATTTGAGCTTAAAACCTTAGGCTTATTTACATAAACATACAAAAGATCCAATGAATAAAGTACCCACTGGTTTAGGAAGGGGATAGAGTAGGGAAGAGTCATACCTTTACCCACATCTTGATAATGAACAACTCTATCTCTAGGGTCTGCATCATCAGAAGATAAGAATGACTGGACTTTATCACCCACAGATCCATCCATTAGACGGTCCATATCTGCCTGCAATATGATAATTCGGTTACCTTTCTGTCACATAGAGTGCTCTAATAATCTTGTACAAGGAACTGTTAAACCTTATAGGACACATCAAGAAACCTCAAAATCCCACCATCCATTTATGAATATAAATATATATAATTTTTTAGGAGCGGATGAGGCATCCAACTTTTAAGCCTCTTTCTTGTAGTATAATTTCATTTGGTGAGACAGAAGAACATGATGCATCAAAACAATCTATAAGGTGAAATACCAGGATTGCAAAAACATGACTGAAAAGATATATAACTTTGAATGGATTTTGCCTGCAAGAAGTGCTCTCAGAAAAATAATAATAATAATTAAAAAGAAAAAAAGAAATATCTAACCGTTTGATTCTGTGCAGATGTTAGTGAGCCCAAACTATCAGAATTAAACATAAGTAACGACTTAGAAGAAGAAACATTCTGCTGCAGAGGTGGCACCGCCATTACATCTGCTGTTTGCGTAGAAGGTGTTGACGGAGAACTGGTTGATGGTCCGGTGGTGTTTGCAGTTCCAGAGCTATTAGCAGGACCTGAAGATGATGCTTGCTTTCGCTTCCTCCCAATGTGACTTTTGGAAGCCTTAAAAAAGAAAAGAACCAATCCAAACTTTTAGATATATTAGCCATCCTGCAAAAGATAAAACTTTTGCGCAGAGGAAGCAGATTAGAAACCTGATCATTTCCTTGAAAGGTAGTGGATATGCTACCATCTGCTGTTATGCAGCTAGAACCAACCATTTTGTCTTGTCGCTGGTGATTTGGAGGCTGTTGGCGTGAAAGAGGATGTTGTAAATATTGTTGCTGCTGCTGGTTGTTCTGTTGCACTTGTTCCTACTCAAAAGAGAAAAATACATGTCATTAACACTTCAGAGAAGCTCAAAGGTAATCGATTCTCATGGAATAGGCTTAAATTGGGTAAAGTTAATTCAATCCAGGTACAGGTGCAAGTGACACCTTCAGCAACACGTTTGAGTCCAGATGAGGCAATAGAGGAGAATTAACTTGCACTGGTGTTCCAATGTTAGGAACTAAATCACCAACAGGATTTGACTGGCCATCTTTCCCAAGACCCATATTTTGATTATTAAGAAGCATTCTCAGTTTCGTGCTCTCCAAATCATCTACAGATGAGGATGCTAAATTTTGCTGAGCCTGAAGCATTAGTTGCTGCTGTAGTGAAAGTTGACTAAAGGGTTGCAGGGACTGCATCAAAGTATTCTGCTGGAGAAGTCCAGAGCGGAGCTGATCCAGTCCCTAAAATAATGGTTGGTGTTTGCCAAATCCAAGAACCAAGAAAGAGGGACAGGATGAAAATAATTTTTATTTTTTTTAGAAAAAATAAAACATAATAAAGAGTAAGATAATGTACAAGGGAAAATAATTCCAAGTAAATCTTACAGCTAAAGGCCATCCTTTCAAAGTCAAATTGCTACTAACTTGATTTGGACCTAAGAATTATGAGACGAGCAGTCAAAAAAAATAATGTAAATGTAAATCCTAAAATCATGATGCTAAAATCAAATTGCAAAGCAAAGATAATGTGGCACATAAGGAGAGTCTAAATCATAGAATGCTATAATATGTCAAGAATGGGAAGTAAGGAATTAAAAAAAAAATACTTGATGCAATAAGCTTAACTTAAAATGGAAGGGTTAAAAAATGCTAATAAAAACATTATGGAAATAATGAATTCATACGGAAATATTTTTTGTACCCAACCCAAGGACGTGGTAATATTTAGAAAAATATTGGAAAATATGAAAGGTTTATCTATTTTATTATCTATTAGAAAATAGAAAATATAAAAAAGGATAATCAATACCATGAATTCCAATCAATGATCCTTCTGGAACAGCAGCTTGAGGGCTCATCATTGGACTCGTATCATTCTTCATGTCCTGTTTCAGCATACAAGATCAGTAAATGCAAAACATTGTAACAGGTTGCACAGCAAGACAAAGATGATGATAACAATTACTTGTGTAGAACCCGGAAGTTGCTGATTCTGATTTTGAACTAGTTGAAGGTTCCTGGGTAAACCCCTAGGTGAACCAAGCAATGTTTGCCTGCAAACACAATCCAACAGTTAACAAATTCAGGCCATAAGGAGAGGAGAAGCATACAGAATAAGATAGCTGAATGATAAATCAGAAAATAAAAAATATTTCCATCAAAAGACAAATGAATAATAATCAGAGGCACCCTGGAGGTTGTCCAACAGCAGTTGTTGCTGCTGCAGCTTTCAATAAAGAGGCATGATTTGGGTCCAGAAGATTACCAACATTACCACCTATCTTTTGCTGCACAACAAATAGTGTACACAATGTGATGCAAATTTAACAGAAGGGGACCCAAATTGAAATATCGAACAGACGAAATACCTTCATAGTTGCATCACTAAAGGCATCTCTATGAAGGGCAAGCTTCAAACTGTTGCCATACATTTTTGTTGCCAAGGCACTCGCAGTTGCATGGCTCTGTCTCATAAGAGGACCACTGCCAATAGGACTGCTTAAATTAGCACAGCCACTAACTAGCTGCGTCCCACTCCTAAGTTGTTGTTGCTGCTGCTGCTGAGCATGCCTCTGCAAAAACAGCTGCATTTGCATTTCTTGATGCTGATTTGGTTTCTGATGCTCTTGTTCTTGTTGCTTCTGCATCTCTTGAGCCTTAATTTGTTGACTCTGTCATTTTAAAAAGTACACTAAGCACATATGTTATCTATACCACACACTTAACGTAGAGATATAAGCACCAGGCACAGGTATAGAAACAAAAATAGAAAGTGTAGCATCTGCTTTATGATTCTGACAGTGACAAAACTTCTTATGTTTGGTGTTAAAGTAAGAAAATCTTAGACATCCTAGACTTACAGAAGATAACAATATATGCTAGGTCAACAATGGTACTTTTCAGTATGTAAAACAGTGAAAGAAAAAAATAATCAAGTAACAATATAAAACCAAAAACCCACCTTAATATAAGATGTTGCTGCTTCTGAGTGCTTTTCATCTGTCCTGGCAATAAAGATGTCCCAGAAGACAGACCACCATTCAAAAAGAAAACTACCAGGTGCATCTATAGCTGGCGCATATTACAAAAAGGAGTCAAACTCAACAGCTTACCAGAAAAGAATTCGCATATACCTGGGAACTTCTGAGAAAGTTAACATATTCACTTTTAGTTGCCAGAAGCTGAAAATTTTCTCTTCTCAAAAAGAGATTTTCTACGACAAAATTAGTAAACTTTTTCTTTTCTTTTAGCAAAAAAAAAAAGCCCATCCAAATGGTCCCAAGTTTATTTCCCTTAAAGTGTTCTTATTATTGACTTACCTACAGGATCTGTCGAGACCTTCCCTTCAGCCAGAAATGTGCTTGCAGAAGCATGTAAGTTTCTCTTCATGAGATAATCGTAGATGTACACGTCTAACCTGTCACCCAATCCCTCCCCCAACCCCACCAGAAAAGGGATCAAGAGCACTATTCAGAACTAAGAAAAACAAGTATTCCAATTTCCAGCTATTTGAGAATGAAGAAGACACAAACCCAAATTGAATTATGTCAACAAATGCAAATATCCATCCCATCCCACAGAAGATTACAAATGATTTATGTTAGAAGAGAACTTTCCATTTTTGGAACTGAAAGATTCCAGAGACAACAAAAACTTTATGATTACTACTACTAAAATGACAGTAAAAAAAAAAAAAAAAAGACATCATACGTATCTGGTAGCTAATACGCATGAACAATGGTTTTCACCAGGGGAAAAAAAAAGTCTCAGATTTCCTTCTTAATTTCTTACAACCAAAGGAAACAAAGTTGGAACAAACAAAAGAAAACGTTTGCCAAAGATGAATTTTCTCTATTTTGCTGCTTTAAGCAACCTAACTTAAAACGTGGTAAGCCTTTCATAAGCAATCGCAAATTTACTTTCCGGGAGGTGGGATTGGAGAGGAGAAATTTAAAACTTATTCGGAATGACAAGCTAAACAAACGTGGTACATGCAAGTAACATAAACATAAACATTATTAAAAAAAATTGCCATCTGGAAAACATTTAAACACTAATAGCCAACATCAAGTAGGAACTTTAGGGAAAAGGGGGGGCACGAAACCCTTTGAAGAAATTTCCACAGAAAGCAGCTCAAACTATAAACAAAGAGCAAAATAAGTCTTAACGATGTCCAAAAGCATTTTAAACCTCCCAAAACACATGCAGATATCAAGTGCAAGTTTAGGGAAAGATAAAACCAACAAGCTGACAGCATCATCAACGCTGAAAACAAAAACGTAGAACCAAAACCTCAGGAAAGGCACCGCCTTTATAAGAAATGAACAACACCCAGAAAACTCTGTAGTGGAAGAACATTGTAGACCAAAAAACAATGTAGTAAGCCAGTAAAAAACATAGCCCTTACATTTTATCGGCTTCCCAGATGGTCTGAGACATGGTTTCTTTCAACCATAAAATAGGATTTGTATCACTTGGAAATGAAACTATGACTATAGCTACGGCAGAAACTGTTGGATAAAATGCTTCACGCTGGTCTTTGAAGAGCGAAGTTGAAAGTTCTATGGATTTCTACAAGAAAATGAAAGGCAGCGAATACTAAATAAATTCCCTTTCGCCCCCTTTAAACATGATGATAGTAATGGGTTTTTGAAAATAATATTTTATTCACTTTTCTAGCTCGTTCTTATTTAGTTTTCAATTTTTTTTTTTCTTTCGTTTCACGGGTGGCTGGTGCACATTCTTGTTTCCCACGCAACAGCGCTAGAAAAATAAATATTGTTAGTAAAAACGCCTCATCTAGTGAGTCATCTGTGTGTGGCACGTCTTTTTTATTGCTAGAAGGCAACGAGGTGAAGGAGAGAAAGGGCAAAGAGTTCCAAATAAATAGGATGGTAGAAAATGGCCAAATTGTATTATTTGGGAAGAAAAATACAAGATTTATGAAAAAAAATTATAACATATATTAATGTGAGATAAAAAATATAAAATTATTTTTAAAATTTAAAATCAAATAAATAAAGAATAATTATTTAAATTATATAAAATAAAAGATAATATAAATAATTAAAACATGCAATTCTCACCAATTTTATCACCAAAATGCTCTTAAGATTCTATACCAAGTCCCTGTCAAAAATGCTTTTGTACACTGAAAATCTAAAACAAAGCTGCCGCCAGCTTTTTCATTTATATTCTCTACGGATAGAGACGATCCAAAATCTAATTGACTTTTTTCCAAAAAAAAAAAAAAGAAAAGAAAAAGAACTCATTCACCTTTTGCGAGTGACGGTGTTCTTGTGAAAATGAATTTGTTAAGCCACAGTCTGTGCATAGTGTTAGACATTTCTATTACTGACCGTCAATAGAAGGTTTTTAATAAGCTACAAACAGTGCATAGTGTCAAGCTACATGCAGAAAAGGGATTTATGTTATGACTATGATTTCAAGATATCAAATCTGAAAACATATCATTTCCTGCTGAAGCTATTGATGATTAATATGGGTTACTGAAGTCCATCTTTTACAACTTATCATCTCAAGTCTTAATGCACTAAATCTTATGTCAGCATAAACCAATACAACCGACCCGACCCGACCCTGACAAATAAAACTAGATAGATCCATCTCTGAATAACACAACCTGAAAAAATTGAGTCACTGGAATCATCAAATATGAGAGTTCTTTATCCCTTTATTTCAACTCTGAATTAGTTTTTTATAACTTTAATTGCTTGGGAGAGATAGAAAAACCAAAACAAGAGCCCAAGCTGGGCTTTTCCACCAGAAAGTAATTCTTGGGCGTCATTGGGCTTATTAGCGATCCATTGCATTCCCCAAACTTGGAGCAACTCACGAATGATCTTGCATAAAACATAATATTGATTCTTCTGGGTCATGACGCCAAAACTTGGCTGCAAGGAAACAATGCTGTGCTCAAATCATTATAGTCATGCCACGAAAACATTCTATATGTTTTCAATTCAACTAATGTCAATATCTATGGTGTTTGAGACGTGAAGTTCGTAGAATTGGTTTGCTTTTTCTGCCTGCAGGCTATTTTTGACAGTAGCAATTGGAGGAATCTTGTGGGCAATCCAATTTGGTTTGTTTTGGGAAAAAAGGAGCCAAGAAAGGCAGGCAATTTTGCTAATGAATTCTGTTAGACAAGTAATGTTTGCATGGTCTTTAATGGAAAATAGCACATGGAACAAAGAAAGGAAAGGAATAACATGGTGGCCAGTTAGGGAACCTCTTTTAGAATTTTGAGAATAGGGCAAAACCACAAGCAGAGGAATAGTTGACAAAATTTGGTAAGGGAGGACTCCCCTGTCCGTGATAGAGGACTTGATTTTGGGACCATATGTTCCTTTCACATGTGATTTAAAGCTCCACGGAGTCAGGACCACTTGCCATTAAGGATTTTTTTTTTTTCCCCTAATTAATTAATCCTCTGTATATAATACACCAATTTGTCTTTCAAACTTTTGTTATTTAGTAATATCAATTTTATATAAAAATAATAATAACATAAATTTATTATTGAAACTGAAAAGAAGTAAATAGATATTTCTAATAGGCAAAATCCAAATAAAATAATAACCAAATGCGAGTGTTATTTCTACTTTTGTGTTACGTCGTTATTTTCTTCTCTGGAAAGCAACAATATCTAGACCAAGCTGCTCCTCCCTAGGACCAAAAAAATAAAATAAACAACATTCCCACGTCCCCTGCTGCCCACTATCAACTATGAATACGAAGCCACCCACCACATTTTAATTTGAATTCTTCCTTTTTGTGTCCAATCCTTGTCTACTTGTCCTACGCCCAAAGCTAGAATGGAAACTCCCCAGATATCCATTCATTCCTGAAAGCTAGACATCACCCATGAATATTGAATGCACAACATTATCTTAACTTTCGTTTGAATGGGGAAATGTCTATCTTCTGGAAAGTTTCTGCAGGATGTTGTTTGTCATGTGCAAAATTAGTCCATGCTTAAAAAAAAAGGAGGAAGAAGACAAAAACACTTACTTGATGATAATAGAAAATAGTGGATAATTTGGGTGGGGGGCGTACTAAAAACATCACCTGTGCCGGTTGTTGCTGGTTTGGACAAGGTCACAGGGGCCACTTGTGCCGGCAGCTCAACCATATGGGAAGGAAGTCACCAAGCCTTATTTATTATTTATAAAGGAATCAAATGTGAATGATAGAAAGGGATATGGCAGGGCCTTCCAATTAAACAAACAAATATAAGTTTTGAGATTATTGCCGCCGCTGCAGGTAATAAATAGTAAATATATTATTGCATTGCGTCACGTGGTTTTGGTGTCAATTAAGAAACACATGACTTTTTCACATTTATTTATTTTATCGGAAAATTAACTTAAATTATCTAGTCTAGTATTCGTGCTTTAATTATCAAACAAACGGACCCTATAGTAGTGTCTCCCTGCGATCTCGTCTCGTCCTCCATTTCAGACAGTTTTGATGTAGTGTCAGCCCAGATTTCATTTCATTTTGCATATTTACGAAAATATTCCAATCACTGTTTGTGGAAAAATCAACCATGCAACATCAAATTTCAAACCGGAGCCCAATGAGTCATTTCTTTTTGCACTCCCGTTTTTCTCCTTACGCTCCACCCTTTTTTATATCTATTTAACTACTCCTTATAAATTAAAATTCCAGATTTAATTAAATTTGAAATTATTTTTTGTTTGTTATACTTATAATGATTTATAATGTAATGTTAAACGCTGGTTATAACAGGACCGCATCCTATAGAAGGAGTGCGATGGGATCATTTTAAATCAAATGGTCTGTCTAATGACCATAATATAATATTATTAACAAGTGAAGAAGATTGTGAATTAAGAATGTCAGACGGAGGATGAATCAAAAACCAATCCACAAACACAGAAATCCTTTCGCAGGCCCACGTTTCCCCATTTCCAGAACATTACATTACACAGCACCTCTCTTGATGCAAGTTAGTACAGTCCTTTGCCCTTTAACCATTGCAAAACTCTATTGGGCCCATTCTGAAAAATACCCCTCTGTCTATTTCTCATTTGGTAGATTAATTCAATGATTCCCAACTAATTAAAATCATGCATTATTTGACATTTCTAGCTAGTTTTATTTCCATCCAATCACAAAATTGTTTGATAATTTTAATTGTTACTGCCAAAGTTGGATATAACGAAAATTTGAAATTTTGTTGAGACAGGCATTTACATTTGATGCGTAAGCGCAGAAAAAAAAATAATATTTCATATGGTAAGACAAAATCTGAATGTAAGAATCGTACAAAGTATTATTATTTTTTTGATTTTATTGAATGTTCAATCTAAGTTGTGATTTATGGGATAAAACCTTCATCTAGACGTGGTAGTAACGCGCGTGCATATACGAAGCAGTGAAAAAACATCGTTATTTTATTTACTGCGACAATTAAAAACAAATTAACAATAAAGAATCCGTTTTGACCTATGCCAGCAAGACTTCTTCTGTTTCCTATTATTTATTTTTCACCTTTGTGGCCTCGTGATAGTGTGATGCCCTCTCTCTTACAAAACCTCCCCTGTTCTGGCTCATTTTCCCAGCACTGCTGTAGTTCTCTCTTGCTCTCCCATGGCACTTCGCCGGAAAACCGCTTCTGGCTTTCTCCAAAACCACCCTCACGAACCGTCCTTGCTAATATAAGTATACAAGGCAAATAGTGCATTGTCATTCTTTCTCTCTCGTTTATTATTGTATAGAGCTATCAATGGCGGTGGTTTTTGCCGCTTGGAGAGTGATGATTGTGGTCTTCGTTTTGGTTCTGCGGCTGAGTTGGCGAGTCAGAACGGAGCCGACCCAGGACAAGCAAGCCCTCATCGCTTTTATCTCTCAAACACCACATGCTAATCGTATTAAGTGGAACGCTTCCGACTCGGCCTGCAACTGGGTGGGAGTAGAATGCGATGCTGCGCGTTCCTTTGTTTTTTCTCTTCGTCTTCCTGGTGTTGGCCTTGTGGGTCGTATTCCGCCTAACACAATCGGCCGTCTCACTCAGCTGCGAGTTCTCAGTCTCCGTTCTAACGGTCTCATCGGTGAGATCCCTGCCGACTTTTCCAATTTGACGTTACTTCGCAGCCTCTACCTTCAGCATAACCAGCTCTCCGGCGAGTTTCCCGCCTTGCTGACTCGGTTGACTCGATTGATAAGGCTGGATATTTCTTCAAACAACTTAACTGGTAAAATCCCTTTCTCCATCAACAATCTGACCCACTTGAGTGGTCTTTTCTTGGAAAACAACAGATTCTCTGGTAACCTGCCAAGCATTACAGCCAATTTGGTAGACTTCAATGTCTCCCATAACCAGCTTAACGGTTCGATCCCTGAAACCCTTTCGAAATTCCCTGCATCCTCATTCGCCGAAAACTTAGATCTCTGTGGAGGACCATTGCAACCATGTAACCCATTCTTTCCAGCTCCAGCTCCATCGCCGTCCTCCATTGTACCCATGCCCCCAGTTCATAAGAAGTCTAAGAAGCTTTCAACAGCTGCCATTATCGGAATTTCAGTTGGTTGTGCTTTGTTTCTCTTGTTATTACTGCTCCTTCTCTTTCTATGTCTCTGGAAGCGCCAGCGTCAGCAACCCGCGAAGCCGCCGAAGCCAGTGGCAACAGCTCGTGCTGCACCGGCAGAGGTTGGCACCTCATCTTCGAAAGATGACATCACAGGTGGGTCTGTGGAGGCCGAGAGAAACAGGCTGGTGTTCTTCGAAGGTGGAATTTATAATTTTGATTTGGAAGATTTGCTGAGGGCTTCAGCGGAAGTTTTGGGGAAGGGAAGCGTGGGTACTTCTTACAAGGCCGTGTTGGAGGAGGGGACCACCGTGGTGGTGAAGAGGTTGAAGGATGTAGCCGTTCCAAAGAGAGAGTTCGAGACGCAAATGGAGGTTCTGGGAAAGATTAAGCACGAGAATGTGGTTCCTCTAAGAGCATTTTACTACTCTAAGGACGAGAAATTGCTAGTTTACGATTACATGTCTTCTGGTAGCTTGTCTGCTCTGCTTCACGGTAACGTATTTATTCTTTTACTACATTTTTCTGGTTATTCTCTTTTTATTCGGTTCTGATAACTTATCTTTGTTCATTCACGAAACTGCAATGGTAGCTTTGCGATATTATTCAAATTTCCCGGAATGATAATAATTTTACATTATCGATACATTTCGGCAGTGCTTGCCTTGCGTTCATATTGAAAAAGTATAGCTTTTGATAGAATTATCTTTGTTTTTTCTTGCAATTCCGGCTCCAGCTGTGTCGTGGAATTTAAAATAATTATTTATAATAATTGAAACTTGTATTATTATACTTATCTTTGTTGTGCGGAATGCAATGGAATGGATTATGACGCTGATGATGCTAATGGAGTTTGGTAATGGTATGCTGTCTGCTGGCATCATGTTATTTATTAATGGCGTAATTGTTTAATGGTATGCGTATCTGGCAAGTTTCTAATGCAGGCAAGCGCTGATTACTACTCTCTTGTCTTTGAATTTATGCTTCTACTGCAAACATTCCTATGCTTGTTTATTTGTTTTTTTTGCCATTTTAATTCATGCCACTTACTCAAGACAATACAAGCAACATGCACTCATGATTTACGGTGCTGGACTCACCGACATTATTTCTAGCTTTTCTTTTGGCACTTGGAAAAAAAGAAAGAAAGAAAATGTCCCTACAAAACAAAGCCATTGCCACCTTTGACGTGCTTTTGTGCCTCGGAAAGTGCCCTTATAAAAATTTCAGCAAAATGCTTGTTTAGTTTTCCAATCAGTTCAGACATCCCATAATCTTCAAATACGCATAAATTGATTAATGCCCATATCTACTGCATTTTGGGGTGGAAATTTAATTTTTATTATTTAAGATAGTGTTAATTAATTTGTCAACTTATCATGAACATTTAGCATAGTTGAAAATAGAAATAGGAACAAAATCTCGGAAAATTTGGAATCAATAACTTGTGGTTGTGATTGTGATTGTGATTGTGATTTTGTGTGGGCATTTGCATTACAGGGAGCAGGGGGTCGGGGCGGACACCGCTGGATTGGGATAGCCGGATGAGAATAGCGCTAGGAGCCGCGAGAGGTCTGGCCCACCTACACGTGTCCGGAAAAGTGGTCCACGGCAATATAAAATCTTCGAACATCCTCCTCAAAACTGACCACGAAGCTAGCGTTTCGGACTTCGGGCTGAACCCGTTATTTGGCAATTCGACTCCAACCAACCGGGTGGCAGGCTATCGGGCCCCCGAGGTTTTGGAAACCCGCAAAGCGACGTTCAAGTCCGATGTTTACAGCTTCGGTGTACTGCTGTTGGAACTATTAACGGGGAAGGCACCGAATCAAGCTTCGTTGGGCGAAGAGGGAATTGATCTTCCTAGGTGGGTCCAATCCGTGGTTCGCGAAGAATGGACTGCCGAGGTGTTCGACGCAGAGCTTATGAGGTACCACAATATTGAGGAAGAGATGGTCCAGCTATTACAGATAGCGATGACTTGTGTTTCGGTGGTACCCGATCAAAGACCGAGCATGCAAGAGGTGGTCCGTATGATGGAGGATATGAACAGAGGCGAAACCGACGATGGCTTACGACAGTCGTCCGATGATCCATCCAAAGGATCGGACGGTCAGACGCCACCTACCGAGTCAAGGACTCCACCGAGCGCTGTCACACCGTAACAGGAAAAAAGGGAAAAGTTCATAACACGAGATTTGTACAAGGAGCAATGGAAAATGGAGAAAAGGATAAGACAATGTGGTGGGTCTCTCCTATAATGTGAAAATGTGAAGGTGCGTAAATACGGAAACCATAGAGAGCAGATCATTCGGTTTCAAGGTGGTCCAATTAATGTGTATTTTTTGTATTTTACTTATTTTTTTCAATGATTTTTACAGGTGGTGGTGGGGGTCGTTTGAATTGTTCATTAAGTTAAAGAGGGCTGGGAGTGATTGAATTTGACCATTTCATGAATTTTAGTTGGGATTTTCCTCATTATTATTTTTTGAAAAATGGGTCTTGTCTTTCCAGTTCAGTTGTCCCGATACACTTGTCCTAACTCTTCTTATGTCATTTATTTTTAAGTAAATGAGATAATAAATTTCCTCTTCAACTGGGCTGACTTTACTATAGTTGTCCAAAAATGATAAAAGAAAATGTCAATCCGGTTGTTTGGATATTCATAATCCTTAGGGCAGAGCTAACTTTGACAATTAATTCTGAATTGACACCAATTAGTCTAAACTTGCAAGAGAAGAGAGTGAGTAATTATGATGATTACTTGCGCACGGGGCAGCGTGTTATTGTTTTACAGAATTGTCCTTGGAGAGTGAGGATAAATGAGGGCAAGGTTGGGACAGCAACTCCGGCGGAGAAGTGCAATGTTTCAAATCATATTATATAGCAAGGCATGATTGGTGGCATCGCATGGTTATGATGGTCAATGATACGCAGCGGGTAGGACCGTTATTTAATGAGAAAGGCAGTAACGCCAGGTGGTGTGCGATGCGAGGGGCATATTTGGTAAAATAGAAAAAGGGCCTTGAGGAGGGTGGATAACAGGCTGGCCTAGCCTAAATGTTTTCTGACAAATTAGGGGAGCGTTTGACCCAGAGACTCGGCTGAGGAAGGAGTGGACCCACACTGTCACTGAGATTAAGCAGCAAGACTAGCATATTTCCTGTCTTTATTCCAGAAAGAATATAGCCGATGAGATGGTTTCGCGGCTCTCCCTTCCACGTCCATGAAATTTGGCATGTAAATGACGTTATTGTCCTTGCGTCGCTGGGATGGGGCACGTGCCACGGTAGAGGAGATCACGTTTTGGTCCGACAAAAATTGACTATTCTCCTCCTCCTCCCCCTTTGGCTTTGGCTGAGCAATTACTCTGTCTGGATCTAATATTTGTCCTAATCCTGTTTAGCTTCTTCTACTGTGCCGGACCCAGAGCCAGAAGCAGGTCGTCTGGGTTCTATGTTAATGTGCTAACGATCATAGCCGTCAACTTTTCTCATCAAACTAATCATGCGCTGCTTTTAGATTGCGACAAGTGTCGTGTTAAAAGCATCGGTATCTCTTAGCCTAAAAAAGTTCAATCACTCGCTCGCCAGATTATTTTTCAATCTTTAAATAATTCTCCTTTTAAATAAAAGTTCGATGAACTTTCTTAATAATTAACTTGTAAAATCCTTGCGTAGAAGAATATGTTGTGCTCTTCCTCAATGTCCTTTCTTTCTGGTTGGGACTTGCAAAGTGAAACAAAAGAATAAGCGTAAATTTAAAGCCATGGATTTCAAATGCGATTTGGATGGGATGTAGCCTCAAAGTTCTAAGCAAAACTTAGGAAATTTCTTGTCCGTGGAAGAATTTTTATGGCATGGGAGTACAAGAATCAAGCATCAAACGTTGCAAAATAACTGTATTTATGATGGTACAACTTGAGAAAACATAGAAAATGGGTATTCTGAAAATGATTAGCGACATTGAAAAGCTGGCGATGCTATAAGCAATGGGAGTTTTAACACCATTGGATGCTCAAATCTCAATGGTTTCTCCTTTTTATAGTTTCTATGTACTGTTCAGCTACTTTACTCTTTAAGCGTTCCAAAGCTCCAACGTAAAACTTCATTAGACGTCAATTTAGTTCACCTATTTTTACTTTACTATAAATAAATTTAGTTTTGCCTTTGGGAAAAAAAGTGCGAATGAGACGAGACCAGCTCTTTTTCTTTTTCATTTTTTCTTAAGACTGCAAAACTTTCCTAAACGTTACAAAAGCGCGAGGAAGTTGGCGATTTTATATTTATATAATAATAATAAAGCCTTGACTTTAATTTAAGCATAGATTCTATACAATATTCTCCAAATTTACTAATGAAGAGAAAAATAAGTGTTAAGTTGAGAGTGTGAGGCAAGCAACACTGGATCTGGAATACATTGCTCCAGTCCTCGCTCGTGGCCAAATGATGCTCATCTACCTTGTGAGAGAAAAAGGGCTGTGACAAATAGAAAGCATCTTATCTGATTATGCAACACCAACCACCAAAAGGGCAGTTTCCTTGACCTCTAAGTTAATGTTTGAACGTGCACATCAATGGAGGTTGGGGTTGTCAAGATCGTAGGAGTAAAGCCAGATTAAAAATATTGAAGGATTAGTGCAGGGGGGAAATTCAAATCAATAATCATTTTTCATTTTGAGTTTGAATTCCAGTAATGTAATGTACTCTCTGGCAGTTGGATCGGATTTATTAAAGCGTAGAAATCCTATGTAAGATACCTACTCTAGTCATTGCTAACATTATGACAAATACAACTTGAACATCAACATTAGAGTAACATCTCAACAAGCAAAGAAGCATGATCAGGTGAGATTGTTTCAGATACTAACAAGCTTAAATTGATGTGTTTGGCCGCGTCCTGAGAATTCTCAGCGCAAAGTTGAATGCCAATGATTGCTATACGGAATCCCTTTGCATAAGTTGGATGGCTTCTTGTTGTAACATCTTTAGATAATTTTATAAAACTGAACAATGACTGCCAGCCTGTGGTCTTTGCTTGCACATGAAACAACTCAGTGGTGGACCTGGTGCTGCTGTGGTCACTGAACAAACCCTTTTCAACATGCTGTTCCACCATTATGGGAGATTTCACCCTGGATAGAATCAATTTTAACAATACAGTACTTTTAGTAACTCTTCACTGATTAGAAAAACACCATAACGTGCATGAGGAAGGAAGCAGCACAGTATTCTTCTGTAATCAAACTGTACTTCTCTACCATTCTCGCACAGAATTTTGAACCTACTTCAACAATTTCCCTTTTGAAGAAAAAAATATGAAGTCTTAAATGATTAAGAAAAATCACTCACCCACCAAGAGGACTTACTGTTTGCAGCACTTGGTTTCAGTTCTGAACAAAAGGCCCCATCTCTCGTGATAATAATCCTAAATAGTATACCAAGTTTTAAACTTTCACCACAAAATAATGGATCCTCAAAAAATGTGGTACGGTGTCAATTTGAAACTCCATGCAGCACTTGAAAGCAAGTCAACTAGGAAAGCAAAATCTGCATTAAATACCTCATGATTACATTAGGGTCATTCGCTATCCATCCTCCCATGAAACGTAGGTGGAACTGCTACTCTCTGATCCTTAAGACAAATGGTAGAGTTAAAGACGCTCCTCTTTGTCCTTAGTACTTTGGTATCATTTTCTAACTAGTGACTATAAATGTGGCATAGAAGTTTATTTTCTTTAGATGGATTTCTTGTCACCAGTTTCTCATATTTGTTTCTTGCATCCTATTTTAAGAACTCTTAAAATTCAATCACACAAGTCTAGAAACTTGTATTGAAACACATGATTTTGCCTCAGCACTATGAGGAACATATCTTACAGAATTCATTTCCATTCCCAATAAATCCAACAGTTTATAAATTTCCTCTGTTTTGGGGTGTGATCTATCACCTGCAACAAAAACATTTACTTCTTGTCCAACTTCGATCCAGCTGCATCCAGGAATTTTTCTCAGGCCCTTTTCTTTCATTATGCCCCTTATATATGATACCTTATCCCATCTTCCTGCAGTTGCATAAACATTTGAAAGAGCCACATAGTTTCCAGAATTATCGGGCTCCAATTTTAATAGCCATCTTGCTATGTAATCTGCAAGTTCAAGCTCATGGTTTTGCCTACAAGCCACAAGCAGAGATCCTAAGATATGTGCATCAGGATGGCTTGGCATAGCCAGAATAATCCTCAAAGCTTCATCCAATTTGCCATAGTTAGAAAGAAGTTTAATTAAACAACCATAGTGCTCTGGACCTGGCTTCATTTGGAGTTCAGAGACCATATAGTCGAAAAGCTCTATACCTTCCTTCACTAATCCCCCATGGCTGCATGCTGACAAGACACTAGTCAGAGTTATGTGATCTGGCTGTATTCCTTCCTTCTTTAATTGTCTAAACAATGCAAGAGCTTCTGTAGCTTGACCATGTGATGCATAAGCAGAGATCATTACGTTGTAGACAGGCAATTCCTTCCTTGAACACAACATAAAAACTCTCTTCGCATTATCTATGGTTCCACATTTAGCATACATGTCCATTATAGAGGTTGCAATATGAATAGACGAAGAAACGTCATGCCTTATAAGATATCCATGTATTGCTCTTCCATATTTTAATGATATCATATTTGTACATGCTCTGAGTGCTGATGTTAGACTCATGCTATCAGGTTTAATGTTTGCTTCCTGCATTTGCCGGAAAATCAAAATAGCTTCATAACCATGACCATTCTGAGACAGACCAGATATTAGAGTATTCCATGTAATCAGGTTAGGCTGAACGTCGAGGGAGCACATTTCTGAAAACATTTTTTGAGCCCCAATAACTTGACCATTTCTGAGAAAACCCAAGATTACAGAATTCCATGAAATCACATTTGGTGGGACGCTCTCCAGCTGCATTTGATAGAACAATTTCAAGGCCTCACCACTCAGCCCTAGCTCTGCATAAGCAGCCAATATTGTATTCCATAACACAATATCTCTCTTTGTGGTAGAGTTGAAAACTCTTCTTGCATAGTTCATCCTCCCACATTTTGCATAGATATCAATTATACCACTTGAAACAACAACATCAGACTCAAACTTGTTTTTAATGCAAAAGCAATGTCCCTTCATACCAAGTTCTAAATTTCTTGTATCTGCAGCAACGGTCAATAATGAAGAGAGAGTCACACAGTCAAACCTTAAGTTTTCTTCTCTCATGGAATGGCAAATGTGAAGCGCCTTCTCAAACTGCCCAAATTGTACGTAACTAGATATGATTAAATTCCAGGTAACCACATCCTTCTCGACCATGTTGCTAAAAACTAGTTCAGCATCCTCGATCAAACTAACCTTGGAATAGAAGTTTAAGATGGAGCTACCCAAAATGCTGTCTAACTCTAATCCACCCAGAACTGCGAGAGCGTGCCCTTGTCTACCCTCTCCCAGGGCCTCTAAATTAGCAGATGCAGAAAGGAAGACTGACAATGTGACTCGAGTTGGTTCTACTCCTTCTACTCGCATGCAGTAAAATAGCTTGATTGCCTCCTCGTTCAGCCCATTCTGCGCATAAGCCACAATCATAGAATTCCACGCTACGACGGTCTTCTCGGGCATAACATCGAACACCCTTTCTGCATCCTCCAAAAATCCACATTTTCCATACATATCCACGAGACTACTAGCAACAAAAACACAGTCCCCGAAGCCCATCATCTTCACTACATAGCCATGAATTCCCTTGCCAAAGCCAACCCATTGCAGAGCACCACACGCCTTTAACGCATTGGGGACGACAAAATTATCCGGCAAAAATCCGTTTTCGAGCATTTCACAATAATTCAACAAAGACTCCTCATAGAAACCCATCCGAGAGTGCAATCCAATCATGGCAGCCCAAGAGAACACGTTCTGTTTCTGTAGTCTGCGAAATAATCGATTGGATACCTCCAAGACGTCACATTTCGCATAGAAAATCACCAACTTAGTCTCAATGTACTCATTCCCCGCAAAGGCATCTCCTTTTTTAATGATTTGAGCATGAATTTGCCGACCCACCAACAGAGCTCGTTCATAAACGCATCCCTGAAGAAGTTCTCCATAAATATCATGTCCAATATGGAGATCTCCGGATTGCATTTCCGCGAGCAAGTTAACAGCTTGCCGAATTTTCCCATCTTTGCATAATGAAGACACGTCATCGAAGTCAGATTTGTACAAGTTCTGATGACTTCTGCCATCATTACCATCTTTAAGTTTTACAAATTGCTTTGTTGCGAAAGAACTTCTGGAACTGTAGGGTTTCAAATAAGAAAAATGTGGGTTAGTAGTCGGTGCAAAAGGAAGACAAGCCATACACGGAGAAGTCGTCAAGCAGTAACCACGAGGACAACGACGAAGACACCGATAGATTTTGCGGTCTTGCAGTGAGGCAAAGCGGGAAGGGTATTTTCGTCAGTAGAAAGTAAACGGTTATTGTTGTTTCTGGAGGGATAATGAAAAGGGAGTATATATGTATGTATGTATATATATAGTCATTTATATTATAATGATATTTACATTATTATAAAGGAAGGATTTTTCTGTCACATACTTTGTATATCATAAGCAAGAGAAAATAATAAACAAAATGCAGCAATTCTCTGCAAAAAGTCCACAAGCGTTTCATGTCAGTTTTATTATTCTTTAGGAGGAGACAAATATAGAGGAGATAGAGAGAGTACCTGAAGCAGAGGACAGCGGAGTGAATAAAAAAGAAAAGGACTAAATAGATTATGACTTACTCGAGTGTCATAGTTGCAGTTGCAGTTGCAGATTCAGATTGAAAATTGAAAATTGCGAGTTGCGCGAAAAGAAAAGACCCAACCACCTAACCTCTATGTGCTTGGCCCAATTCTAAGGGACCCAAAAAAAGCCCACGGAGATTGACCTCTGCTGTAAGATAAGAGAATACCTGAATGATATTTTTGAGGCGACTAAGTGGAGGGAATTTAATTGTGACAATGAAATGTGATTGTGATGTGAATAATAATGTACTTTGTGTGCTGACACATGCCATATATATATATATAGTCAACATTTTTTCTTTTGTTAACATTATGCTAAAAAATTCGAGTCTTCACTGAGACTCCAAAGCCTTTTGTTCTTTAAACGAGTTGGTCTTTTGAATAGAGGCCGACCAAAGTGATTCGATTCCATACTCCACTCTTTGTTATATGCTTTCAGATGCTATGGTATAGTACAGTGTACATGAACTGCATGCTCTGTCCACATTTATATATTCATGTATATCTAATAATCTATGCACGGTCAAACTTAAGTATATATATATATATAGTGTTAGACTCTCTTGTACTAGAAAATATACTCGATTCTTTTATTTCTTTAATGCCAAACAGTCGCCATATAAATATATTAAACTCATTTATTCCATTTCTCTTTCTTGTCCTCTTTCCCAGCTTTAATTAACAACCATAATTTGAAAGTCATTTTTGTTCTTAAAAGGGAGAAAAATGTGCCTTTCCTGTATTCATGTTCATCTCGCTCATGGAGTAACTAGAGAGGAGAGGAGAGGCCACAAGACGAGGGTGTGCAACTAAAGATGGAGACAGCTAGCAATCATAATAAAATAATCAAGTTTGAGATGCTATAATATAATGCTGCATGCATGGCTGCGAATCTATCCTAAGTCGTGAAACATTACATTACATGGAATTTAATGGAATAATCCCTCTTTGTATTTTCTAATCAACACCCATCATGTACAAATTCTTCTGAACCCGTAAACGTATATATCACTGGCTTTCCGCAAAGTTCACAAAGAATATCTGCTTTAATTTAATATAATACAATGCATCTTATAAAGTCCAATACTTGCTCTCTCATAAAACTTCAAAGTTAGGCCATCTTTAGTGAGAGTGCTTAAACATTTTTTTTTATTAGTAATTCTTTTTTATCTAGCATTATTATTAGAGATGGCTTGATGTAGAGGTACTTATATGAACACATTATTTATATAAATGATGTTTTTAAATGGATCCATACATAAATAAATAAAAAAGGAAAAGTATAAAATCAAGGAAAAAAATATTCGAAAAATTTATATAAAGTTTTTGTGAGTCTATTTAATGAACATTTTAAAAATTGTACCATTAAAAAAATTATTTAAATTATGTAAAAATATATAAAAAAAAAATAATGTGTCATAGTAAACCTATAAATATATAATAAAAATGAAGTTAAGTATACCACTGAAGATGCTCTTAGAGCTAGCTTTTGACAAATAATTAGATTCATATGTGCGTAAGAATAGAATATCTAATTTCTTATCCTTCCTCCTAACTTTATTACTTATTCCATAAGTATCTTAGACTTTCTCAGATCGCACTATATAATTTGTTCCTATTAATTTTTTTATATATAGTTTTAATTGTTTATAGTGCCCTTTTTCTTTCATTTGATACGAATAAATGGTTAAGAATGCATGTCAATTTTCTAATATTTGTTGTCATGCTATTTTTTTTTTATTCTTTGCGTCACAACATCTTAATCCATAGAAATTAGATAGTTGGTATACTGTATGGGTTTGCATGTCTGGATAGTGGGTGTGGAAATTAGGTACGTAATCTTAAGTGGTAGAATTTTTTAATCTTTGGAAGTGCAATAATTGTCGTTAAAAGGTAGCATCGATTCTATTCCGTTCACCTTAGTCTTATACGAAATTCATTGGTTGATTTCAACCAATCACCAGCTTACAACATTCTTTATCTAAATATTATTATGCCTTTAGCTTTTGTTGAAGCTTTTGACGCAAAGATAAAGTCTCATTCTTTTCTTTTTTTTTTGCCCTCCCTTCTTTATAAAAAAATAAATTGCCAATGAGTATATTTCTTTATGCAATTTATCTTTTTTCTCGGGCTGAAATAGAGAGAAATCTACTATCAAAAAAGAGAGAGAGAGAGAGAGAGAGAGATTTGCATGGGTTAAGCACGAGAAGTGCTTGGATGTATAGTTATGAAGCAAATATCTTAAAATTAAAAGGTTGTATATGGTTATGGTGGTACTGAACAACTTCTGTTCAGTTTATATGTCCATAGGCCGGGAAGCATTGGAGAAATAGAAAGTGGGCCACTTCTTAGAGCTCATCGTTTTTTCTTGGTCGGCCCACTTAAAAAGTGGCTCGGCTGCCTGAGCGACTCAGGCGGCGGTGCAGGGGTCGCTCCCCAGCGGTGATGGCTCCGTCGTGACGTTGATAGGTTCACCATCAAGTCCAGCTTTGACGAATACTCTTTTTTTTTGTTGGAGTAGAGAAAGGAAAGAAAAGGGTAAAAATGTGGGAAATGGGGACAATGGGAGGAATATTCTCGTGTGGAAATGGGCCGGACAAAAGGGATATTCAGAAGGGAAGATATGGAAGAATATTACAAACAGGTGTCAACAGGATAATCTTCTTCTTCATCACTTTTCCTTTCTTTGTTATTTCCGCTTTGAGAGAGAGAAAAGGCATGGGTTGGAGCGTAGCCCAACCCTAGCTTGTCTCTGAACACTGGTGCTCGAAAGCGACCAACCATTCAATATTGCATGCTTTGCTCACCACAGGGAATTCGATGCATTCTATCTTTCTCACCCAAATCTTTCCCCCTTAATTTTTTTTTTTAATTTCGAATTAGAAAAACATTATTATTTATTTCTCACTGCGTCCTTTTTGGACATTATTATATACGTTCATAATAATTTTTCTCTCAGTATATAAGCCTTAGTCGAATTAGCCTATGCGGATCCTGCAAAATTAAAAAGGATAAAGGCCGAGTTGTTTTGACTAATGGATCCATGATCCAAACATAATCTTGGCCCATGTAGTAGAACAGAATACTCTCGGTATATCTTGCTCATATAAACCCACAAAATCAAGTAATGAACTTTATAAACCGACCCAAATTGAAGTTGGAGCATGAGAATTGATTAACATTTTTTTATTAGTTAAAAATAATATATTTTTGCATAATATAGAGCAGGAAAATATGGTGTAAAATATAAAAGAGAAGAGAATCTTGTTACCTTGCTACTAGCCACTTCACTAAAGTTAACAACAGAAGGAGATTCTCCTATGTTAACCTCCTTTATCGCTTTGAATTTTTTTTTGAAGCCCGTCCCCTTTAGGTTTCGTGGGTTGTGTTGTGTTCCCTTAATTTAGAGTCGCAGAATTGGAACTAAGATATTCTTTCCTTAGAGGCAAATATTTTATTCTTTGGGATGAATGTCTCGTTATTTAGATTAGATATTCTTCTCTCTCAAATTATGCAAGTTGGATGGATACTAAAACCTATTTGAATATATATGTGCTTTTCTCTTTATTCAACGTAGTAATGGTAAAAATTATATTTCTTGGTATATGCTGCATGCCCACAAAGGTTTTCTTATTTATTAAATTAATCATGTTAGAATCATGAATTCCTCACATAACATTAACACCATACCTTGGTGACTGCTCCATCGAGTTGTAAGCACCAGTTGTCATACACGTGCCCGACATCTGTAGCTATAATAATAATAATAGATTAACTTCCTGTTATCTCCTTGTGGACAAGCATGATCTCTCTCTTAGTTGTTGCCCAAATCCCTAAAGGGATTCACGCGATATCATAAATAAATGATTATATCCCTTTAGGTTTCTGTTTAGGATGATGTTAGGAATTATAGATCATTTGATGCATGACATGTGTAAATGTAAATGTAAAATCCACAAAGAGAACTTTGAAGACAAAATGGTGGATATCCATTAAAGCAAATACAGTCTCATATAAAAAGGAGAAAAAAAAAGAAAGAAAGAAAAGAAAAGTAACAAAGATTACACACTGTTTATTATGTTTGAATTGAAATTAAAGGAGAATCTGAGTCTCATTTGCACATAGCGCTTGTGATATGTGTAGAAAGGGAAAAAAAGGAGTACAATGGAAGGGGAGAGAGGGGGATAAAAGAAAGAAAGTAATAAAAGAAAAAAGGGGGTAACAGTAAGAAGAAGAATCGTCTTTTTAAAATGGTGATTTTGAATTGGTACAAAGACACTAAAGGTTCTAAAACCAGGCTCTAAGCACATGACCCTGTAATGTCAGAGTCTCTGATTCCTTCTCTCACAGCACCTCTCTCATGTTTAAACTTTTTTAGCCCTGGTTCTTTGTAGGAAGTTACATCTCTTTGCTTTATCCCCCTGCTTTTTCTTTTGTCTCTTTCTCTCTCTTAAGCACTGCTTTATTCCCCCTTGAACTCTCCCCTCAAAAGAAGACGATCTTCCCTCGATCCTCCTTGTGTTCACAGACAAACACTGCCTCCCTCTCTCGCCCCCACCAAACTCAAACATAGAAAGGAAGAGGCCAAACACCCTCTTTTGCTCTCGTTTGTTCCTACATACCCTGTTCCTATTTTGGCATGTCCATCTTCTTCAACAGCACTTGTTAATTAAGAGTTATCGTGATTGTTTCACGTGAACAAAAAAAATGGCATCTTCATCCGAACTAAGCCTGGATTACAAACCCCATAGCTATTCCATGCTACTCAAATGTTTTGGAGATCAGCAGAGTGAACAGACCTACAAGCTCGAAGAATACCTTTCTTGCCTAGAGGAAGAACGTCTCAAGATTGATGCCTTCAAGCGAGAGCTTCCTCTCTGCATGCAACTTCTTTCCAACGGTAATCTTAATCAATTCATCAAAAAAATCATGCATGCTAATTCTTATTGACAACCCTGCAATTAATAAAGACAAGAAACCGTAAAAAAAACTGAAGAAATTAATACCGTGATATAAATTATTATATATATATATACACACACTATCTGAGGATATGATGTTCATTTCTGGGATATATGTCGACCTGCTTTATCTTTTTCTTTCCCTTCCTCATATACAAGTGAGAGAGAGCTTTATTGCATAATTATATGTCAAGCTTTATTCCTTTGAATACACAAAGCAGTAATAATTCCTTTTGTGTAGAGATGTATAGATATATATACCATGCAATATTTCAAATTCAATATCATTTTGTTGTTATTTTCTTCGTATTAATTAAACGATTTACTTACCCGCGTTCTTTTCTGTTCTGTTGGTTCAGCTATGGAGGGTTTAAGGCAGCAACTGCAGGCTTTTAGGGGAAATCAAGGCACAAAGCCAGTTCTTGAGGAATTCATACCCATAAAGCATTCAACCTCTGAAAGCTCTGAAAAGGCACCAAACATGTCTGACAAGGCAAACTGGATGACATCTGCTCAACTATGGAGCCAAGCAAGTGAAGGAAGCAAGCAACAATCGACAATCACATCACCTAAAGAATCTGATATTGGCTTTAACGTTAGCCCTAAGCTAGCTTTAGACAACAAACAGAGGAATGGTGGAGCCTTCCTTCCATTTTCAAAAGAAAGAAACTCGTGCCCTAGCTCTGCATTGCGGGCTCTCCCCGAGCTTGCTCTTGCCTCTGCTGAGAAAGAAATGGAGGACAAGAAATCTGCAGAGCATGAAAATGGAGCATCATGTCCAAAGAGGGATAACTCTGGGAAAGGAGGCAATGGTGGGGTGGTGATTGATCAAGGAAAAGGATCTGCAGCAGAATCTGAGCCACAAACAACCAACACTAACAATAGCACAAATGCTACACAAACACATAGGAAAGCAAGAAGGTGCTGGTCACCAGACTTGCACCGCAGATTTGTGAACGCTCTTCAAATGCTTGGTGGATCTCAAGGTATCACAGATTCACAAATAATATTACTAAAATTAGAAGGCCCAGACAAAACATAAGAAATAAAAATTGGAACCTTTACCGATGTCAAATATAAAACAAAACACAACTAACTCTAATTGCCCTTTTAATCATTAATATAATCAAAACAAGATTAGTCATCATAATTGTTTCTGTTAGTGGTATTTGTGAGACACACTTGTGATTTTGTTTTTGTTTGTTATGAAAACAGTGGCCACACCAAAACAAATCAGAGAGCTGATGAAGATTGACGGTTTGACCAATGATGAAGTTAAAAGCCATCTTCAGGTATTTCCTTCCTTTTTTCTTTCTCTGTACATGCAGAGAGGCATGAAAGAGTGGCCTAGCAAGTAGTATTATACTACTATGGCTTGACTGACAACGTGCCACTCTGCAGAACGCATATTCTGCATTTCGATTGAACAAAAACAGAACAGAAGACAGTCAGAATCAGTACAAAACTAACTTTCTTTGTTTCTTTCCCTTTTTGTGTGGCGGACAGAAATATAGGCTTCACACTAGACGACCCAGTCCAAGCCCACAAGCAGGCGGAGCACCCGCGCCACAGCTCGTAGTTCTAGGAGGGATTTGGGTCCCACCGGAGTATGCCACGGCAGCAGCAGCAGCCACCCCTGCCCTCTATGGCCCACACCATACCTCCCATGCACCACCCCCACACTATTGCACTGCCACCCCTGTGCCCCAAGACTTTTACACTGCTACCCCGTCGCAGTCACCGCTGCCACCGCAACCGCACAACCACGCGCTCCATCACCACCTCCACATGTACAAAACGGCGTCACAAAACCACACCTCGCCGGAATCTGACGTTCGTGGAGCCGGCGACCGTTCGGAAAGTATCGAAGACGGCAAATCCGAAAGCAGCAGTTGGAAGGGGGAGAGTGGTGAGAACGAAGGAGACAGAAAAGGATTGGCCACCCTTAGAGATCAAGATGGGGAGGACAGTAATGGGAGTGACATCACTCTCAAATTTTAGGGCTAATTATTGGGATATTATTTCAGGATCAGGGTTAGAATTAGGGTTTTTCGTACATGCTCGCCTCTTATCCTTAGTATTCATGATTTCATTTAACAAGAGAAGAGAAGGAGAAGAAAAATATTAGCATGTAATATCCTCATGCGCACGTTGCATATCTTAGTAGCGGAGAGGGTAAAAAGGGCATAAGTCATAAAGTGAGCGTTTGTTTTGTTTTGCTTGTATGCATGCGTTCATGTTCTCACCGGAAAATGAAGATCATCCAATAATTGGATTCCGTGGCTCTCGGCTTTTTCTTTTTCTCGTGACAGATTTGCCCTTAATTTTGTGGATAATTACAGTGGTCTGAGGAAACATTCATGCAAATCATTCTCAGTCTTAGCATAACATCGAAATTTGATTTATAAAACGAATCAATTTTTGTTGGCTTTTATTTTTCGAATTATAAAATTAATGTAATTTGATGATTTATAATTGGTGAATCGCACTTGGCATTCTTTATTCCGGCTTTTTCAGTAGGATAACATGGCCATCGCCATGGCCGCTGGCACGCCCAAAACCTAATCAGGATTCCAACAACCTTAAGACAAATCTGGCTCAAGCTCATTTATTAACACACACAGACTGGGCCAGAAAAGAAGCACCGAAAGTAAGCTATCACTTGTCTTTCCACCTCAACTGTCTTGTGGATTTACAGAAAAACAACCCTGTCTTCAGAGCCTTTTCCCGAATACAGTCGCAGCACTTTCTTCCTTACTTTGGCACCTTCTCTTTTTCAGCCTAAATACAACACAAGTTTTAACTTTAACATCACTTGCAGTGGCATACACTCTGTCTGTTTCATTTGAATAGATTCTCTTTCATTAATATAAACTGTTTTGCCAAGTTTACTTAATTTATTTAGCCCAACTCCCTTCCATTATAGCACAGACGGAATGAAACATCTAGCGAGTGCCAAGAAAAACTGCTGAGCCGACTTAGACGCGTTTTTTTTTTTTTTTCAACTGTATATGATTAACAATGACAAGGTAAAGACGATATACAGCATGTTAGAACTGGTGAAATTTATACAGCATAAGCCACTACAACCAATTTTTCAGCCACCTTGAAGTATAATATACACAAATTCTATTAACATTCAATCTAAAGGGGAAATGTACATTACGCTATAACCGTCCTAATAATCACTAGTATGATCTGAACTACAAGAAAATCACAATCCAGTATGGATGACTGATCACATTCGAAAGAGAATCACTGATCATGCGTTTTCGACAGTGAGTTCTGCATCCCTTAAGCCAATAGCATCATCATCACCCTCCTTTAAGCCAATAGCATCATCATCACCCTCTAACATTGCTGTACCAACCAGAGCCTGCATGCAAAATAATTAAGTGTAGGTGCATGCCACTAGCACAACTTCATCATCATATCAATACGGTTAAGGACATTAGGTTGGTAAGATGCTATGGAGATAGAAAGCACGGTAGCAACAAGACTGCTAGGAGAAATTGAACCCACAAAACTTAATGAAGATCATACCAAACTTCAGTATATTCAAGTTCAAATTGACAACGATGAGCAAACCTTTAATATCTTTCAAACCACAACAAAGAGGCCTAATTTTCATTAAATGGAGTCATTAAGACACTACCTGGTAAAGAATACATTTATTAATTATTACTGGCTTATCTTACATTTTCTTTAAGTGGAACGCTTGAGAACTAACATGTTTGATTGTAAGGATATGAGAGCCATGGCTGGAAGGGATAAAACAAGAATTAATAAAGCATAGAGGAACAATTTTCATGGAAGAGAGAGAAGATGTAAAATGGAAACGAAAAGGAGGGTGAGTGGGGCACAAAAGGAAAGAAATGAGAGAAAAGAACATATTTCAAGTTATGAAAACAAAATAAGTCATGCAAATCTGCATAAAGTGTGATTTATAATATCACAGAAAAATACTTGAAGTGCATAAATTGGATCTTAAACCACATTGTGAACATGGCATATCAGAGGACATAATTTGCACTGTTTCATATATGAATTAAGAATGAGGGGAGTGAAGACACCAACCTGAAGTTCTTTTTCACAGGTTTTAAGCCTTTCAGTGTAATCTTTTATTTGCAGGAAACATTTCTGTAGCTGATGATTATATGCCAAACATAACATTAGCATTCACAAATTTAATTCTAGAATGCAGATTTCAAGTAGCTAAGTATAACCAGGCCGGTTATTACCTTGGTCAACTGTGCCTGGCGATATGACGAGAGTTTCTTTGCATCAACCAATGCATCCTCCAACTTCTACAGTAATATTCTTCTAGGTCAGAACACAAAACAGATTCTCCATACAAGTAAGGATAAGCAAATAAAACAATTATATTGTCTAAGCAGTTAAATTGATGTTTGAAAGTAAGGAGAGAACTACCCTAGACTGCTTTTGTAAATCGGAAATAAGATGTCGCCTCTCTTCCAACCTCTCTTCCATCTGAGAAACCTTAAAAGCCAATAAATTTCAGTTTCACGCACTATCAGATCAGAACCATGCGAAGGTAAAAATAACAAATGAAAGGATAAAGCACAAGAGTTTCAAGGCTTTTTTAATCACATCAAGAATATATAACCTAATCCAGCATTTGTTTGACAAGAATTGGAATTCTTGGATACCATAGTATGCATATGCATGTGCCCCCAAAAATATATTTCTTGCAATTTAAAAGCAAATCATAATACGTCACAACATATAGTGATGCCTACAGTGGTCATCAATAAATACTGATCTGATTCATTCATTTGAATTCTAAAGAGATTACAAACCTCTTTTTTGAGCTGATTAACCCTTTGAGTTGATATCTCTAATTCACCTTCTACCTGAAATCCCTAGAAACAAAATGGAAGGAAAACAAAAATGTACTGCAATCAGCTTAAGTTTATTGCATTAAGCTAGCAAAGCAAGATCTTCCCAAATGTACCTGATCATTGTGATTACCGTCTGAATCTAAAGAACGATCAATGCTAAAACTGCAAGGTAAACAGCAGCAATGGTGAAAAAAAGATAGTCATATATTCAATGCATAAAAGGCTATCCTCACAACAATGCCAATTAAAAAAAAGAACCAAAATTCAACTCGTGAAGGAATACTATTGTTATTAACTGAACTGAAAATATTCCGAAGAATACCATCAGGTTATCAATATATCAAAGGCACGGCCTAGAGAACCTGGTGAGGGCTCAAATGCATTCCCACAATTTATAAAGCGTTCTATTAATTGCAAATTAAACCTCTTTGTTTAGCAAAACAACCCTCAACATGAGTGGTGCTTTACTGAAAGACCCATAACAAGTATGCTTATAAATGTTTGAAAATAAATCTTCCAAAACTAAATATGGTTTATATTTTAAGGGGCTGATAAAAAGGTTTTTATCATGGACTTTCTTTATTTACTAACTTGAATCTTGCGATGACCATATCATGCCAAAACTGAATAGAATAGAGCAATACTTAAAGAAACAGAGAAGCTGAACTTTTTTAGGAAAAGTAATATGAAGGATGTCCAGTCATAACTGCTCATTAATGAATCGATATCAAAATCATATTTGATTATTAAGGCTTCATACAAAATCACAATCCCTTTTTATAGTGTTCAACTAAAGTGAAAGCAATAACAAACATAAAAGCACATATAAGCAGACAAAAAACCTGGTCACAGAGGAAAAGGAAGAGGAAGACAGTTGTGGATTACCCATTATTTCTTCTCGATTGTTCATTTTTGTTGTCATCAAAACTTCTATGAGGATCACTGATCCTCTCCATCTTCCTTTCTGTATCCAAATCTAAGTGATGGTCTCTTTCCATATTTTGACCATGTGACATGTATTCTTTTCCATCATCAGCTCTCTCTTCGTCTTGACTTCGATCTTTGTCCAGAAAAGATTCTCTTGCTGAATCATGATCTCGTATGCGTTCATATCTTCTATCCTTGTCTTGCTCATGATCTCGAGACCTATCTCGCTTTCTGGACCAATCACTGTTTTGGTTCCTGTATCCATCTTTATCACGATCATGATTGTAATCTCTGTCTCGATTTCTGATGCGATCCCATTCTCCATTCCGGTCAATGTTATGAGGAAAATGTTCTCTACCAAAATTGGATCTTCCACCTCGAGTCCTCACCCCATTTACTTTAACCACACGTCCACCAATGGTCTGGTCCACAGGTCCAAAACGTCAGAAGTCTAAAATTCTTACTCCCAACATCATGATTATTATCCCTCCCCTTTGGAAATATATCGCAAACCAGCATGCTAGGAACTCAAAAAGAAATAGATTAAGTAGTAGCAAAAACATACCCTTCCATTCATGTCATTGATTGCATCTATCGCAGACCTTGGATTTGTGAAAGTAACAAAACCATAACATTTTCCCCTTGTCCGTTGATCATTAATAATCTGCAAAATCGAACGGACGAACAAATTTAATCATCACAAGCCCTCAAGTCTAAACTGTATAAGCAACAAAGAACACATGAGAGACTTGTGGAGGATAGAAGTTAGTTGCTTTCCCGCTTATAAGAGCTAAACAAGACAACCGGCATAGCAAGTCATCATTTAAGGCATCATCTCTTCCTTGTGCAGAACATTATACCATTCAGATCATGAAACTTAAATAATGAATTTGGTGCTTCCTATCAGTTGCATACCTACTTCCTTAGAAGAAAAATATAGAAATCCAAACGAAGTAGTTTTGAATACGCAAAACTGTGATAAAAGAGTTCTTCCTAAAATTGAAATAACTTGAATTATTTAAGTCCCATTATCAAGGAAGATGGTTTGCCGACGGAAACCATTACAAAAGTTAAATAGAGTTTACCCGAATCCCTAATTGGTTTAAACCCTAATTAGATGATAATGATTAGAGTGATGAACGTAAGGAAGTAGATGAGTCAATAGATTGATATTGAATACCTTGATGTCAACAATGGCGCCATACAAATCGAAGACAGTTCGAATTGTATCGTCGGTGGCATCGTAAGGGAGACCTCCAATGTATATAGAGCTCTCGTCGTCAATCGTCATTTTCTCTACTCTCTCTGTCTTTCCTCTTTTCTCTGAAGTCTTCCCTTCTTCTACCACACTTAAACATTCACTATGCGAAATGGTCTTGGGCTTGTTCGGATCGGATCTGCCCTTTTCGTAAATAAAAAAAAAATATAAATCATTCATAAATATTAATTTTTTTTCCCCTCATATAAATACATGATTATCAATAAGGCTATAAAGTTCTTCTTTTTTTTTTTTTTCTCACACGTATCTTCGTGTTAAAGACAACCTTGTTTGAGGTAAGAGGAGGCATCTAGGCATTTTTTTAATAGAAATTTAAATTTTGGTTCACCGTAAAAATTAATGCTGTTCCGTAATTACAAATGACTTTACATAGAAAAAAATAAGGATGAAAGAGATAAAAATAGCCCCATGCCTTGCCTATGTTGTGGTGAGTTGATAAATTTTCATAAATAGTGAAAGTCTGACTACAAAATATTGTATGAATTTATTAAATAAAAAATTTATGTCCATAGCTGTTGTGAGCCCTAAGGTAGAGAAAGCCACATAAGGGCCCAGCCCTTTCCAACTGTGAACTAAAAGATGCAGCCCATTTCAATGATCCGAGTTCCAGCATTTTCAACCTGAGGGCCATTAATAATATAATTACCATAATTTTATTTTATTTTTTTAAAAAGTGATGAGTATATAATAGCATTTCTTATCAAGTTGTACATATGCGAGTTGTTGGTTGTATGAGATTTGCAGTATTTGTTAAGCAGAAGATGAAGACAAGAAATTGTGATTTCACTGAATGAATTCTACTATAACTAAATGCCACTGGGTACTGGCTTAGCCAGTGGCCACCAACCGAATTATAACCAGATTGTAACAGTATAACTAAATGGCAACTGGTCTTTAACTGGAGTATTACAATAATATGAGCAGTGTGGTGCTGCAACTGCTTCGAGCTCCCTGATAGATAGATATTCATTCGTCCAAAAGGTTGTTGGTCCCATATTCTGCAAATGGCAGTCCTAAGCAGAGGGAGAGGCAAGGAACGAGAATTAGAGGCCTCTTTCAGGTACAGTACTTAACAGAATGCATTCTACGATCTCCATCAAAGGTTTTGGCCTTTTCATCCTTTCTGCTGTCCCACTGGGAACGTATTATTACTTTTCTCAAAGTGAAAAAAGAAGAAAAGCCAGATAATTGAGTTAATCGATGTGAAGATGAAATCAAAGCTTAATTTATTTTGTAATTCAAAACATGCATGCATGCATGATCATATGGATGATGGTGAGATTGGCTATTGATTGCTTTCGTGGGGTTTCGCTTGGTTGGTAAAAAGTGTAAAGGAACGAAGAAATTAATCAAGACAAAAAGGTTAATTATAAGATGAATAGTGCAGAGGCTTTTAACATTTGTCTTACGCATAATAAGTACGCATTAGCTCCTTTTCTCGCGCGTAATGACATGTCGGTGGGAGCATATTCCTCGGCCTTTAAAACGTCTTCTTGTTAATTCATAGGCATTGTTAAGTCAATTCAATTTTGCAAAAGCCACAACTTTGCTGTACAGCTAGAGGGCCAATACTATAAAGTTTTTGGATTTGCCATAGCTGCCTATAACCACCTCTTTACAGTACTCGTGTCTTTTCTATTATGCTTCCACTTCTACAAAATTACACCCCCACGTATAGGGTTCTGCTTATTCTAAAGGCTATGCCCTTCTATTCTCACCTCTGCCTCGATCTGATTCTGCAGGTTTCGAGTTCTGAACTTTAGCAGCAATGGGTTTTATAGGAGACGTGAAGCCGATCTACGTAATTGAATAGACATCACTTATTACTCTGTGGGGATTTGAGTTAGTTTGACCCTAATGTCAAGGACAATGAAAAACATGGATCAAGGTTAAATTAACTGACTAAATACTGTTTAGTTTTAAGTTAATGAATAATTCGTTGTCCATTAAGTGTTTTAAACCAAAGTTAATATGTAGGGGCAGGGAGAAAAAAAAAAGAGAGTGCATGTTAGCACATCCCATACTGGCGTCTAAGGATTCTAAACACTTGGACATATTATGATAAGACAGAGGCAGTAACCATTATCTATGGCATACAGCAAAAAGAATGTTGGTGAAAAAGGATAATAATTAAAGGTTGCAAAGAGAGATTGCTTGATGATTTTACTAATCAAAAAGAATGGACCAAAAAGTGGTAATAATGAGTAAATATCTTTTACCCATTTCAAATGTAGTCCTATTCAATCAAGAAGACAAATTAGAGTTCAAACCTTAGCTAGGAATAGTACATCTAATATCTCCCTCAATGCTAATGTAAAGTGCTAATGATTATTTGTGATCTTAACATAAGCAGCCTTATCTATACAGATCTACAGTAAACTAGGTCCCCTTGAAAGAGCATCCAAACTTTTGTCTGTTAATGCGATGGATGCCAAGGCCAACCTAATAATCATTTTCACCTTTCTGTATATACATTCTCCTTTTTTGATCGTATCATTCATCTGTTTGTCAATCATTATTGCTTGGTGGGGCAACTGCATCTGCACATTCCCACAATCCTTTTATACAAGCAAAATCATTTCTCCATTTGACTCCTAATTTTGTTACTTTCTTTTAGCTTGTTTACATGTCTTCCTGTCAACAATCATTTATTGGGAGAAACACGCACATATATTCTTTCTTTTTCTTTCCTTTCTCTTCTTTTTCAGCAATCTATTTGGATATGTATTGACAAACATAAAATTATGTTGCAAATTAAGTTATATATTGGAGAACAAGTAATATTTTTGAGTTGCTTTTTTCTACAATATATATGAACACATACATGCATCCCTTTCTCTGGTGCAAGTTTGCCACGATGCATTATCTCAAGGTGACAATTCAGATCTGTCTGACCTTATTCTTCATCCTTTTCATGCCTGACCCGAAAAGATAAAAATCCTACTCATTGCTTACATGCATATCTCACGTAAACACCTTGTTTTTGAATATAGTTGCTACAAATTCAATAATCTTTCCCTTCTTTCCATCATAGGAAATTACTTTGTCTTCCAATGAAAACTTCTGATGCAATAATATTTATAATTTGATTACTAGGCGGACGGAGAATTGCATCCCACACACATCGATTTCTTGTGTGTTCAGAGATATCCAATCATTTTTTATTTTTTTTTATCACATAAAATGAGAAAGGGATAGAAGAAAATAAAGAAAGAAAAATGGTAACGCACGTAGGGCTGGAATATTTATATATATAAGAGCCTCGACAGCAGAGCCGAGTTTGGTTGTGGAATGTGGACTCCTTTATAAAAGCCCCACCCACTAGTCACTACATCAACATGTGCTTCACAGTTTTACACTTTAAGCATACCTCTCTGTCTCTCTCTCCCTCTATCTTCTTCTTTGTTGCTCTCACTGACACATGCTCTCCGGAATCTAAAATTTCCGGCCACATTTCCGTCAAAGAAACTGACACAAGCTTTCTTTTTGCCTTCAATTATTTGTTAATTGTGTTATCCTCTTTATAAAACAGAGGAACCTGCTGGGAAATGCACTGAAATTAAGCCTTTGCAGTAGAGCTCTGCCACCCTCCTCTCTTCAGCCTGAGCCTCACTCTCTTTTTCTCTCTTCTCTCTGCGTATGGAATCTCACACCTTTATGTATATTTTATATTCCCTGTCTATGCATCCAAAAATCCTCCTTTCTGCATTCATTTTCATTTTTCCTTTTTATATTTCTTAGTTCCTTTTCTGGGGTTCTCAAAAGATAAAAGGCTTCATTTTTTATTTTTCATTTTTAATAATCAAATGGCACGCTTTCATGCCCCAAAAGACACCCTCAAAGCTCCTTCTCGTTTAAAGCTCTTTTCTTAAAGGCAGTGAGACTATCCCTCCAGTGGGTTTTCATTCATGTTTTATCAATTGCCGAAAAGCATACCATTCCCCATAATCTCTCTCTCCGCCCCCTGCAACTGCAACTCTTTGTTTCCTTCCAGCCTATAATCGTCTTCTGCTCTAAACTTGCAGTCCTTTACTTGAGTTTTAATTTATTTATTTTTTTCTCAGAAAACACTCTCTTGCTTCACGGTGAATTAAGTCTTTGATTTTTTAGGTTCGTTCTGCATTTTGATTAGAAGCAATTCTATTGGACATTTTTCAAAAAAACCAGAGAAGAAGACAAGGAAACGTTGTGGTTGGGTTCACAATTAGTTTTCTAGTCTCTTTGAAGTTTGGTTCATTTCTTCGATATACACATTGATGAACCTTATACCTTTGTCTGTCTTTTAAGGGACAGTCAAAGTTAATCTGCGTCATGTTAAACGAGTTTTAGCTTTAAATACCTACAAGTTTTATAGCTGTTTGTAGCCTGTAAACAATAAAACCTGCTCTGCATGTGGCCGTTCACCGTTGTATCTAGCAGAGTCTAAAAGATTTGGGCTACGTATTAATTATTGTCTGCAATTCATATGTATAAGCTCATCTCTTCCAAACCCTTAAAGGGCTGCTTTTTTTATGATGTGATCCATTGTCTTGTGCACAGAGACTATAGAAGTTAGTAAAGCAAAGGTTCAGTTCAGTTCTTCAAAGATATGTGTGGTTTAGTTGGAGGCGCGCAGAGACATTAAAAGCTCTCCAGTTTCAGCGATCCGCGGCTAGCTAGCTACCTGCAACAAACGCATCATAAGTTAGATAACGTAAAGCACAAGGTTTGCTACATACCTTCCATTAATTAACTGCTCTATCTAGCGTCGTCCTTCTTTTCTTTCAGACTCAAGCTACTCGATCTTGCTCTTTCTTTCTTTCTTTACTATACGAGTCCAAAGCCCATTCCTTTTTCTCTCTTTTGTTTTGTGTTTGTTGCTTTGTTGGTGTGGGCGACTGTGTATGTCATGATTGCAATGGTGGTGTCAGCACTCAGCAGCAGCAATAGCTTTTGGTTTTGGCTTTTCTTTATCTATTAAACCTTGTCTTTGTTCAGAGAGGAGAATTTCGGATATTCTTTTCCTTGTTACATAACCATCACACGCATACGCATACGCATACGCATACGCATACGCATTTAAAGAGAGGGTTATGTTTTCTATGGCTCTGGGTCTTTGTAGGGACACCGTAAAAACGTCTTCAAGTCTTAGGGTTACTGGTTGGGGCTTGCTCTTCTATCTTAGATTCATTCAGTGTCCTCTCCTCTCTGCTCCAAACTTCCTACCCCACCGCACACTCAGAGGGATCCTAGAGAGCTTCAGTAAATTCTCTACAACATTTGAATAACTTTTTTTGTCTTTTTGATGGGAAAGTTATTTAGTAAGTATTAAATAATATTTATTTTGTTCATATAAATATGCTTTACTCTTTTTCATTTTACGTTTTTTAATATCATACAGTATTAAAATTTATAATTTTCTTCTCAAGAATTATTATGATTTTTTAATTTTTGTGCATTTTTCCATTAATTTGGTGCGCCTATGATACTCTCACAGATTTAAAGAATCTTACCAAGTTTCCCTTCTATTAGTCATGAATCTCTGGTAGGGTAGTGTTAGCTCATAGATAGAGCTGATTCGGGTAATATAGACAACATGTTATTTGAGCAAATTCTTTTTGACTTGGATTCTTGTTCTTTTTATTAAGGATAAGATCTTAGTACAAACATGATTAATTAGACGATAGTGACGTTTTACTATTAATATTAATGCTAATTACGACTACATATATTACCTAACCTAACCTAACACAGGGAAATGGAGTAAGGGAGAAGAACCGGAAGCCCATTTTGGTTATTTCCAAATAAACCAAAAGTTAATATTTTTCACCAAGTTAAAAAAAAATATAAAGAAAAGAATAAAAGCCCAATTTGGTGATAGCAAGGTAGAATATTTGGTTTGCTAAACGATGTCGGTTTGGTTGCAGAAAGAGGAAGTCTTCTGGTTCTCATACAACACCCCTGTCGTAAAAGGATAAAAGGGGCAGTATCCTACTTTACGTCCAAAATTTGCAAATTCATTTATCTCACTGTTTTTTTTTTATTATTTATTTTTATAAATGTTTGTACGGGGATGAGCCATTAGTGTAGGGTAGAGAGCTTGAACAGAGGGTGTGGTGCAGGCAATGAAAGGGACAACACATCTGATTGTTCTTCATGTCTTGTAATGATCCCACAGTTGATGAGCGTTACCATCACTTATTATCCCTTTTAACGACTAGACCCAATTCTCCCCATCTGCCTGGTCTGCCCAAAAGCCAAAAACAAAAAGAAAATAGGCAAAATGCAAGTAAGAGCAGGCACGAGGCAAAATAAAGCCAGTAGATTTACCTTCAGGTAAAACTGACAATTTTTTTTTGCAGCCATTATGGCAACGTTCATGCAGAGCACACTGTTCGCATATCAGAGCACAAGAAAGTTTCAAATTTTGTTTGACTTAGAGAACCACTTCTCTTGTCACTTGCACCACATAATGCTCTGTTTTGCCCCTCATCTCTCTCTATCTCTCTCTGTCCTGAATTGTCTGCGTGCTTTAGTCTATGTTCTGTCACTGTAGTTCAACTTGGAAAGGAGTTAAAGTTCCTTGTGCTCTCTGAAAAGGGTTTTATATGCAACCTTACAAGCTGTCCTGCCAAGAACTTGAAGTAGAGCATTTCAACCATCCACCCATTTGGGACCACGAACTCAATAACTCTATCTATTTAATCAACTAAAATAAAGTCCCTTGGGTCCTAAGATCTATGGCCTATACCTATGGCTGTGTACTAATGGCCAAAGAAAAACTGCGACTCGAAGAAGCAAACTCAAAGCTTTTTGCCAAGTTTTCATGGCTACACAATTATTTTAAGAATGATTGTTCCGGGTAATTCAAATTAACATCGCATAACCAAGTTCCACCGGGCAAGATAGAATTTTTATAGGTGATTCTTGGTTTTGCATGTAAGCACGTTATCTCCTTCTTCCCCCTTCTTTATAGAGAATAATATAATTTAGAGCACCTAGGAACAGAGTAACTGTGTGGAGATTTGATGTCATCCTTTTCTTCTTTTCAGCTTGAGGCCATTTTCTGTCTTTCCTATTCCCTGTACTTTCTTTACGCTTTCTCTATAAGGTAAACGGTTCTCAGTAGAAAAGTTGAACTTGTTATACGATTTTTGATCTGTTTCTACCCTTTTTCAAGCATGTGAAAGTGGTGTCATTTTTGTGCAGAACTTGGCAATGAAGGACCCAAAGGAGGATCAAGTGAAATCTAGGAAGCCTCTGCAGAAATGCATAGAGCGTAAAAGAAAGGGTAGGAGAAAATGCCAAGTTCCCAAACAGGAAAAATTACAAGAAGCAGGGTTTGATTTGCAATTGGATTCCTCTGCCTCTTGCAAAAGCCTTATGTTTCAACGCAGGCCTGGCTATGGCCAGCTTGGGACAAAGTGTCTGGTCAAAGCTAACCACTTTCTTGCAGATATATCAACGTCTGATTTGACCCATTACAGTGTAAGTTCATGAAATTCACTCACAATTTATTATGTTTTTTTTCTGGCTGTTTTCGCCTAATTTTCTCTATATGTTTTATCTGTGAAGGTTAAAATAACGCCTGAAGTTACTTCTCGTAATACAAGCAAAGCTATCATAGCAGAGTTGGTGAGGCTTCACCGTAAAACTGACTTAGGGGCAAGGCTTCCTGTTTATGATGGAGGACGAAACCTTTACACTGCCGGTTTGCTTCCTTTTACATACAAAGAGTTCACTATACCATTGAATAAGGATGACGAGGGCAGTGGTACTACAAGGTAATTTTTTGAAGTGTTATACAATTTTCTGATTTTACATTACAAGCGTCCTGTCCTTTCTGATTGAGTTTCAGTTGTTTATATCAGTGAAAGAGAATTTAGAGTGGCCATCAAATTTGCAGCTCGTGTTAGTATGCATCAATTGCGTGAGCTTCTTAGTGGGAAACAAGTGGGGACCCCCCAAGAAGCCCTTACTATCATTGACATAGTTTTAAGGGAGCTTGCAGCCCAGAGGTGCATTTGCAGTTCTTTTCTTTTTTGTTCTGCTGAATCGGTCGAGGTTCTGCTGCTTACTGCATTATTCTAAATGTGCATGTGTAGTTACGTATCAATTGGAAGGCTTCTATATTCTCCTGATATTAAAAAACCACAGCAACTGGGCGGTGGCCTTGAATCATGGCGTGGTTTTTACCAGAGTATAAGGCCGACTCAGATGGGATTGTCACTCAATATTGGTGGGAATTTCACCAACCCATTCTCGTATATTTGCTTCTTTTGGCTTACATGCCCAAGCAAACACTAATAAGCAGCTCTCTTCCTTTTTATCTTTTCTTTTTCCTGCCATCCAGATATGTCATCCATGGCGTTCATTGAGCCACTCCCTGTCATTGACTTTGTTGCTCAAATTTTGGGTAAAGATGTGTATTCAAGGCCATTGTCTGATGCAGATCGCGTCAAGGTGTGAAACTTTTCTATCAATGCCAAAATAAAAAAAGAATGAATTCACTATCTTCGCAAAAAGAAAAAGTAATGTGATTTATCTAAAATCTCACTAACTTCCTGTTTATAACGGTCACTTAGATTCTTGATGCCATATTCAAGCAAAGCCAAAGAGCTCGGAGTAATATAGATCTTATGATATCTGCATGATGCATAATTCAAATACAAGATAAATGTTGTGCTGATATAATAGTGAATTATTTTACTTCTGGGCACTCAAAAGAAAATTCTGCCAACATTTAAGTCTATTTGGGAATAATTGAGTCAAAAGAAACATTACATTGATTTCTAACCGAGGAACCTATGTGATTTCAATGTGAAGCAGATCAAGAAAGCACTGAGAGGCGTGAAAGTTGAAGTTACACACAGAGGAAATGTACGAAGGAAGTATAGGATATCAGGATTAACATCACAACCTACGAGGGAGCTTATGTATGTGTCTGCCTGCATCTTTTGCATTACTAATTTAGATTAGATTAGCCTTGTCACAGAAAATAATTGTCCTTTTGATTCAAACAGTTTCCCACTTGATGAGCATATGAACATGAAATCAGTAGTTGACTATTTTCAAGAAGTATACGGATATACAATTAAATATGCTCATCTACCCTGCCTCCAAGTTGGAAACCAAAAGAAGGTGAACTATTTGCCCATGGAGGTAGGTAGGCTCTGCTATGAATTATTCAATACATGAGCTGTTCACTAATTTTTCCTGTACATGACTGATGTGAATCTTGTACCAGGCTTGCAAGATAGTTGGGGGCCAGAGATACACGAAAGGACTAAATGAAAAGCAGATAACTTCTTTGCTAAAGGTTTCATGCCAGAGGCCCCGGGAACAAGAACTAGACATTCTACAGGTCCTAATTGCAAATTCTTAGTGTCAACCCCACTACTTGACATGGACTTATCATTAATGTTTCTGCTGGCTCACCACTTTTTCTCATTTTAATCCCTTGCAGACACTTCAACAAAACGATTATGAGCATAATCCATATGCAAAAGAGTTTGGCATCAACATAGATGACAAGCTTGCATCAGTCGAGGCTCGGGTTCTTCCTGCTCCATGGGTAATTGCTCATGGTTAATCAACTGTCTTGTTTGGTTCCAGCATTCTTATATCTAGTTCTGATCAACATTTTGGCTCATTATTTCCTTATAGTTGAAATATCATGATACCGGAAGAGAGAAAGAACACTTGCCACAAGTTGGTCAGTGGAATATGATGAACAAGGTTAGCTTTGAAATAAACAGTTATGTTGTGTATTTCAAAAAAAAAAAAAAAAAAAATAGCAGATTACAATGTGATTCCAATTATCTCAATGCAGAAGGTGATAAATGGAAGCACTGTAAAATATTGGGCATGTATCAATTTCTCGCGTAGTGTCCAAGAGAGTACAGCTCGTGGGTTTTGCCAACAGTTGGTTCAGATGTGCCAAATCTCAGGCATGGTAAAGTTTCAACTTTTGCATTTTTAGTGGCCATTAGAACTCATTTTCCCAAAAGAAAATTACAGAGCTTCAACTTTTTTATTTTTTGATTACATGCACTCACATATTTGATGATTTTGATTCTTATTAAGGATTTCAGTCAGGACCCTGTAATCCCTATACATTCAGGAAGACCAGATCAGGTAAAGAAGGCCTTGAAGTATGTACACTGTGCTGCTCTAGACAAACTTGGTGGGAAAGAGTTAGAGTTGCTAATTGCTATTCTTCCAGATAATAATGGCTCTTTGTATGGTATGATTCTCAGTCACTGCAATATGACCATGTACACTTGATGTTCATATTTTGGTATATAAGTTGTACAAAACGTTAATATGTTCATTCTTCTTCATTTTCACCTTTCAATGTTGCACATGCCTAAGAAATTGATAATTCCCCTTGCATGTAGACTTTTCAACATTTTTCTTAGATATATCTATATTGGATTATTGCATTAAAGAAACAAGCTCTTATTGCAGGTGATCTGAAAAGAATCTGTGAAACAGATTTGGGATTGATTTCTCAGTGCTGCCTCACAAAACACGTCTTCAAGATTAACAGACAGTACCTGGCAAATGTAGCACTTAAAATCAATGTCAAGGTCTCCTATCATTGAATGACCTATGAATATGATAAACAAGACTTCTCAACATAACATGATATTCTTAAAATTTATTCAACTCTGATCTCTATATGAAACATGTTTTTAGATGGGAGGGAGAAACACGGTACTCTTGGATGCTTTAAGTTGGCGGATTCCTTTGGTTAGTGACATTCCAACAATCATATTTGGAGCTGATGTAACTCATCCAGAATCTGCAGAGGATTCTTGTCCATCCATTGCTGCTGTAAGCATTTCCAGATCTCCATTACACAAAGCCAACCCTATTTTCTACCATACTAACAGCTATAATTCAGGTTGTAGCCTCCCAGGACTGGCCAGAAGTTACAAAGTATGCAGGATTAGTATGCGCGCAGCCTCATCGAGAAGAACTCATTCAAGATCTGTTTAAATGTTGGAAAGATCCTCAGCGTGGTATAGTTTATGGTGGCATGATCAGGTACGTATAAGCAGCAGTTCTTCTGACCAATCTTCACCATGTTTGGGACTTAATTTTTTGCTATTGCAGAGAGCTTCTACTGTCATTTAAGAAGGCAACCGGACAAAAACCATTGAGGATAATATTCTACAGGTAGCAGTATAAAAATTTTCTTTCCAAATGCTGAGAAAGAACAAGTTTAAACAGTTTGCTGCTCTTTTTGTTATGTACAGAGATGGAGTAAGTGAAGGACAGTTCTACCAGGTTTTGCTATACGAGCTTGATGCTATTCGTAAGGTATATATTCTGATATTGTATAACTTTCTTCTAGATTTACATTGAATATACCTTAACTTCCTGATTGATTAAATTAACAAATGTGTTGTAGGCTTGTGCATCTCTAGAACCTAGTTACCAACCTCCAGTAACATTTGTTGTGGTTCAAAAGCGGCATCACACTAGACTCTTCTCCTTCAATCACGATGACAGAAACAGCACTGATAAGAGTGGCAATATTTTACCTGGTAATTTTCTCTTACTACAGATAAATTATGAATAGCCCTTCTGTTAACATGTCACAATTTGATGAGACACCTATTACAATCAACTGAAAATGTTTAGGTACCGTGGTGGATTCTAAGATATGTCACCCCACTGAATTTGACTTCTACTTATGCAGTCACGCTGGAATACAGGTAATATAATTGTGATATCCATGTTTCTCCTTGTCACCGTCGTTAGATGGAAATTAATGTCAATGAATGTACAGGGCACGAGTCGACCTGCTCACTACCATGTCCTCTGGGATGAGAACAATTTCACTGCAGATGAGATTCAATCTCTGACCAACAACCTTTGCTACACGTAAATAAAAATTTCTCCCTTTTTTCTTGTTTTGATTCTGGTTTTTATATTCCTACCATGTCATAATCCACTGAGCAAATTATTGCAGGTATGCAAGATGTACCAGATCTGTTTCAGTAGGTAATGATTGAACAACTTTCTTTAATCTTTATTATTCATTCACAGGAACTATAAACGATTGCGTTTTATGTGTGCAGTGCCTCCAGCATACTATGCTCATTTGGCAGCTTACAGGGCTCGATTCTACATGGAACCAGATGTGGCTGACAGCACTAAACAGCGAGGTGCAAGAGCAAAAGATGGGTGTGTTCGACCATTGCCAGCTCTCAAAGACAAAGTCAAAAGTGTAATGTTTTACTGTTGAGAACGAAAGTAGAGAGAGAGAAAAAAGGGAACTCCAAAGGAGCTGGAGAAGAGAAGTTCTACTTGTAGACACTGTAAGATTCTCTGCATGCAAAATTTTGACTCTCTCTAGTGTACAAGTATTTCAGTGTAGAAATTAGTTGCTTTAGTTATTTTCATTCAACTTTATGTCAAATTCGATGGCATGTGTATCTCATTTCACAAGTCAAAGGTCAAAGCATGTGCATCTAGTTCCATGTTTCAATTTTGATTCTTTTACTTTTCTTACAAAATAAAAATGAAGAAGAAAACAGTACTTGTCACAAGATTGAAAATTAATAATTTACATAGTCAATTATGTGAACGTGACTTATATATATACATTTTTCTCCAATATGTCACGTCAATTGATTAAAGATTAAAAATATTAATAATTAAATTGACATAATTCAAAATTTTAAAAAATAAAATTAAAAAGGGTCACACACAATAAATAGTTTAATCTTTCAATTAATGATTCAGTTAGGACTAAATGTCAAATATTTGCACGATTGGAAGACAAGTCACATAACAATTATGGGGCCAAGCCAACAAAGACTTGCAAGTTGCAAATACCACTTGACTAAATGTGTTTAAAAGAAATGGTGGACCATTGGCCTTGTGCAACCCATAAATCAAGAAAAAGGGTGTGGGGCCCGAAAATGATGTTACATATGATATGTATATATGACTCTGTACATTTGATTTCATGAGAATAGGGCCCAGGGGCCTTCGAGAAAATGACTCACAACTCACTTTTCACGGGGAGGTAAATAATAAATAATTTAAATCGATAATTTTTTAAGTTAATTAATATATTAATACAAATTAATTTTGAATTTAAATAAAATTATAAGGATAAAGGATTTTCTTAGGCTTGAACTCCAACTTTTGATTATGTTACAACTAGTTCATTTATGTTGGCAATAATAATTCAAATATTGTGAAAAGTGATTTCTAATAAATCTAGTGTAGATTATATTGGTGTGGAAGAAAAAAGAAAAGAAAAAGGGTTGATTGATGTTGATATGGACATGTGGGAGTTGATTGACTATGGGGATCCGGTGGTAGGCGGCACAGTTTACTTATGTGGTCCCGCGAGGGAACAATCTGGTCAGGGCGGTTTGATAGCGGGATCACGTGAAAAAGGTTAGACTTGGGCAGAGGATTTGTGGACCCAACTTTTCGGGTATTTCGTATGGATGACGACTCGAGGTGGGTGGTTACTGGTTACCCATGACCCATGACCCATCATCACAATGTCTAATTTTAAATCCTATTATTAGAAGCACGATTATTGATGACCCATCCTTAATTTCAAGTAGCCAATGATTCAAATTTAGGAAAGGGAAAGTATACCCTCTTATTCATTATCCGGGAGAGATGAATCTTGTAGAATCATTTATCGTATCTTAGAAGAAAACATAAAAAAATTCCAGACTTATAAATAAGTAGTGGTGAATTCATTAAATTTAAGTCACCAAGTTATAAATTGTCTAATTGACCTTTGGGCCACACGAAACCAAGTCTATTAGATATTATTTAGTGGGTAAGAAGTTGAAGTTGAAGTTGAAGTTGAAGTTGAAACGTTCTTGTTAACACAGGAATAATTTTAGAGTTCCTATAAATGAAAATTTGGATGGACTGCCTTTTACGTGGGGCGAAGAGAATAGTTAATCGAAGTAGGAATAATTTCTTTAAAATAAAAATATGAAGCAACTGAGTCACGTGCATGCCCTATCCATGCAGCTCTAACTATTTTTTCATGCTGGCTGCTTTTGTTGAATGCTCTTGGTGTCAACTTTTAAAATGATTAGCATCATTCAGGTGTGGTTATGTTGTGTGGGTATGAGCAGGAGCAACAGAAAATTAATTAATGGCATGGATGGGTGGACCAAATAATTTCGCAATCTATTTCCAACCCTCCTTTTTTGACCAAAGTATACCTAAAATTTAAATCTTAGAATATGTGCAGCTGCGCACAATAATGAGGCCACCCCGTTATTCATCCAGCAGAGTCTCATTAGCTAATTATTAAAAGGCTAAAAGCTCACTTCAGATGCCATTGTGATGGAAGGAAAGATAAACGAGAAGAAATATGTAAAGTAAAAAACCACATAACAAAACATATAAATTTACAAAAAAACAGTTACTGCTATTGTTAATCCTCAAACAACACTTGTTACTGGTTCAAACGCAGCGTTTCGCTCTGGTACGGCTTGCCAAGCCGAAGCCGCTATCAGAGGACGGCTGTGCCACCCCAACGTCAAACACCCTTCGTTCTCTTCCACGCAATAACCCTCCGCCGAGAACAGATTCAGCAGCATGCTCGCCTGTTTGAACGCATTGGACCCCAAACGCAGAGGTTTAAACCCGGCTTTTCCAAACCGATCCCTCCATTTAGCCAGTGGCTCGTGCCTCTCCACCCGAGCCGGTCCCTCGCAACACACCACGTTGCATATCTCCCTCTGTATGTACATCTCGGCGAAACCTTTATCCGGCTGGAGCGAGCAAGCCTCCAGCGAATCAAACAGGGTTGAGTAATAATAGAGAGCTTCCGTGAAGCGGTCCAAGAATCCGGGTTGGTTATGGTTTGCTTCTTGCTCCACCAGCGTCATGATTTTCGGGTTGAGGCTTCGGATCCATCCGAGGACCACTTCGATTGCTGAGCCCGCAGAAGAATCGGGAGTCGAGTCAGACCCGAGAAGCCTGTGGAGCTGCATGATGGAGTTGACCGCCACGGCTTCTTTTGGATTGATCTGGAGCATCCACGGCTTGACGTCCTCGAGCCTGGAAGCCGCGACGCCGCGGAATGCGAACCGAACATTGACGGACCGGGCTAACTCGGCGAGTCGCAGGCCGATTTCCCGTAACGTGTCACGACCGTCGGGTGAGGGTGGGCCAATGCCAGTCAACCGCAGCAAGGGAGGCCCGCCGGGACGCAGCGCCAGAGCCTGTATGAGAGCCGGCCATTGAAGGCCGTGCATGAGGTTGAAGTCGATGACGTGGACGGAATCGTGACCGTTGAAAGCTTCCAGGATAGCCTGGTTGGCGGTGAAGTGAGCAAATTTGAAATAGGGACAAGCCTCGTAATAGTGATGGTACAGAACCTCGTTCTCGAAAGGCGAACCGGTACAGGAGCCAATGCCCTGAACCAGGTGTTGCGGGGCGAAGATCCGGCGACTTAGAGCGTCGATGAAGCAGCCGGCGACTTTTCCGATACCGCAGGCGGTGTTGACATGCCTCAACAAGGCCTGCATGTCCTCAATCAACGAACCAGCGAGTGGCAGCTCGCCGCGTTGCAGAGAATCAGCGCATGTCATGAGCATGTGAACCAGCCTTATCCCAGAGTCTTCTTCCAACGATGCCACCACCGTCAATTGCTGGTGCTGGTGTTGGTGTGGCTGAGAAGCATTACGGCGGTGCTGATGCTGAGGCAATATATATTTATGATTTATCCAATCGGTATCGAGAGCCGTTTGATTGAGAGGAGGACCTGTGGGGAGATCAGAGAGTTCCACGAGATCAGAGGGTAAAGAAACGGTATGGTTCAACTCGGAGAGAAGGGTATCAACCCAGGAGGCGATGTCCGAGGGGTCGTAGTGTACGGTATCGGAAGTTAGTTGAGAAATGTCAGCGGCGGAATTAACCATGGCATTCTCAAGGCGTTCGAGGCGTCTAGCAACTTGATGAAGATCGGAGGACTTAACCTTGTAGCCGGCGCCGGCGAGAAGACCATCGATTTCTGCCATGTTCTTGGTTCCAGAGGAGGAGAAGGAAGAAGAAGAATCATAGGAACCCATGCACGTAGGAGGGAATTGAGAAATAGAATTAGATAGGCGTTTGATGAAATTGGGGAATCTGCAGAGTCATATGGGAAAAGGAAGGTTGATAGAGAGAGATGGGTGTGGATGTTGGTGCTTATGTTACCAGAGGGAGACACAGGGAGAAAGGGATAGAGGAAAGGAAACGAAGCAGCTGACACCTATATTCTATGACTATCACATGTACCCGTCTCTCTCTCTCTCGATAATAATATTCTGTTTTTTTTTTTTTTTCATTATATTACATTGATTATGATTACGCTGTGATCGAACGTAATTTCATTTTATTTTTATTATATGGAATGTAATTTTTTAAAAAGTTTTTGCTGAGAAATTAAAATTAAGTTGAAAAAGAACAAATCTCCGTAAAGGAAGCGGCATAGGGATTTTGGAAGGCCAATGAGTGGACGTGGCATCTTGCTCTGCCACTGCCACTGTCACAATGGTATCTCAGGGTTTGTTTTACCAGAAAGAGTAGAGTGTGTCTGTAAAAACAGTGAATTACTCAAGTTTGTTCACTGGACTGAATCTATCTCTTTAGAATAGAATAGAATAGAATGTCCTTTCCGCTTCCTCTTCTAACTGCAAACTGCTAACCCATTAGTTAGTTAGATAAGGTGCCCTTCAGTCGGTAAAGGCACTAAATAGGGTAACAAGTTTTCAACTTTGGGTCACCCTGTAACAGAGGTTGAAGGGTCAGATCTAAGTTTCCAGATTTCACATGATCTCATTGTCTGTGATGCCCTAATTATAGAACCATGATTTATATCGGTGAACAAATTGAAACGACATCACTGTCATTACCCAAAATCATAAGCTGCCCAAGTAATTAAGACGCCAATTACAACTCACATCCTATACTCAAAACCTTCTCTTGTGTAATGAACTTTATTCTATTCTTTTTTTAAAAAAAAATAAACTCAAATTTAATGATAAACTCTTTGTCTTAATAAAATTAATCTATTCCCAGTCTAATTAACTTTTGATCTGAATTAAAATGAAGGGTTCAAGTAATTATATCATCCCAATTGGATTCATCCAAAATGCTCGTAAAGTTTAAAACTGCATCACTGTAAAGTGACGAATTGTGTATCGCTTCTCGAGGGAAAGTTTTCAGTAAAGCACTCTTTTTTTTTTTTTGATATGCTTGTCCTTTTCTACCCTCAACAAGCTAATCATTTGCTTGCATGCTTTCTGCAATACCCAAATTCTACTAAGTACGTAACACATATCAATTTAAAGGTTGCAATCCAAATTAAATGCGGTTGTGGTTGCAAGAGTTCCTCTTCCTCTGCTCACTCGTGAACCATATATATATATCACTAATTACTTAAATAATATTGAATCCCTCATACTCTGCAAACTATTTTATTAAGTTGAGTATGTGTTTATTTCATTTATTAATTAGCTATGATGTCACGTTTTTAGAATATTAGTGTGTATCTGTAGGAGGCATCTCCAAGTATTTTTTTTTTGCTGCTAAAGCTAAATTATTCATTAATAATGGGAGCCAACATCTTTTGAAGTCAGAAAATATCAGATTAAAGTATGTAGGTGGTTGATATCTTCATAGGAAAATGGGTTTATTTAATTGCGATCGATGATCACAATTTGGCTACTTTATTAAATGCGCGTACCTCAGCCTGCATTGGCATTATGTTAAAAACACTCGAGAGGGACAGACTCATGGTACTTTAGGACAAGAACAAAGTAAGTATCTGATTCCTTGTATATGTTTTTCGCAAATACGTGGAGATTCAGTCATTTAGACAGAGAGGGAATACTAGAACAAGTGATATCACAGTTGTGTTTATAAACCCAAGGAGTCAATTGCACACTCATATTGTAATTAATGCTTATATCCAAATCCTATTTGTGTTGTGAGGGAATAATTAGAGTGGTTATTGTGTCAAATTCATTCTATACTGGATAGAAGAACATCAAAGTTTAAGACGGCAATGACCAAAGATGGGGATTGGTCAGAGGAAGATAATTGTTAGGTGGCAGCATGAGCATGGATGGTTTTAAGTGGGAATGAGAATGCAGAGATTAATAGTAAAGTAATGCATAAGAGAAAGAGTGGTTTTGTTTTATGCATTGGGAGCTTTATAAGAGAGATTAGTGATAGCGAAGGCGAAGGCGTAAAAGTGGTCCAGAGAATAGCAAGACGGAATTCGGGACCACTGTGAAAATCAAGAATGTTGTGTATTCATTCAATTTAATTAGTGAGCAGAGCTGAGACTGAGGGGGGTAGAGGCTTCCCTTCCTTGTGAATGTTTTTGGGACAGACAACCCCATAATTTGCCTTCATTCCGTTCTTTTTGCTGACACCACCACGTTGTCACTCAACTACTAGACTCCTCTTTTTCTCTCCCACATGCCTTTGTTTCCTTCAATTTCAAATTCCTCACTTTGGTATAATCATTTACCAACCTTTCTTATATCCCTTCTTATTTATAATAACAGACATTAACTAGTTTTTATAATGTTATTGGATTTCATTTTTTAGAAATATTATTTACCAAATCCTTTATTATAATATAGCCTTGCCTTGGAAAATAATAAAATTTGCCACGCATACTATACTCGCCAAGCAACGTATATATATATAATATCTTATGTTTAACTTCAATTCATATAAAATAATAAATTGATGTCCATTAGAGTGATGCTTTTGAGACTCTCCTGGCTGGCTGGACTACCATTCACAACAACCTCTTGGATGAATATTGGGCTATATAGCAAGTGGCACTCATTCATAACACTTGAAAAAAAAAAGCACACTGTTTAGTAATGGATTAAGGCAGTGTGAGGCCAGAGGAGAAGCTTATACCAGCCATGTTCCAACCCTTCATTTTGCAATCTGGGACTGGGATCCATGTCCATTGCTTGCTCATGGTATGATATGAGAGCCAAATTATGTCCCAGAAACCCTCACAATTGGACACCAAGGAAGCCCTTATTACCCCATTTCTCTCCTCTAAGCAACCCATCATTACCCCGTAAGGCTTCTCCATCTCCTTCGTCAACTCATTTGGAACCCTTGATACATACTCCCACCTCCTCCCGTCCGAGCTCACACCCCACATTTCTATACCCCTTACCACCCTTTTGTTTCTGTTCCTCTCAACACCACCCTCGGATTCGACTATCATCATGTACCCGTCACCGTACACGTGTAGCCGATCCATCGCATTTCCCCAGCTCAATCCAACGGTCAGCTGACCATCGTCCGCCACTCTCCGCCCATCAAATCTTGGCCGTAGAACTACCGGGGCATCGCAATCGGGTGTTGACGCGATCAAAACACTTTCCCTGGGTCCATTCATCGCGTTGAGAAAGATAGATTCTGCTCCCTTGTGGCTTCCACGTGGCGGGCACCCAACGTTGTTCTCTTCGGCTACAGTGGACTCCCACTGCTCTGTCTCCGAGTTGTAAACAAACAGAACCGGCCGGTTCTCTACGAATTCTGCGAACATGAAGCGGAACTTGTCCGACCCGGGCCGACCGGTCACGAGTTTCATCCCGGATCTCCTCCAAGAAGACGTGCCACGTGGACCCAATGTGCTCGGAGGGATTCTCTTAACGGTCATGGTAACTAAATTAACCGCAATCACTTGCCCAACGGTGTTAGAGGCAAACAGGAAAAAGTTACCGGAGGCCATGAGAAAGTAGAGATCTTCACTGTGAAAGTTAATGGGTTTCAAGAGTTCGGTGATCGGAATCCGGAACCACCGGTCGGAACGGTCGGTGAAGCTGTGGAGTATAGCATCCCGGAGCCAGCGTTTCTTGTAGACAAAAAGCCATGTGGTGGAGCTCGACCGCGAATTGCACTCCCGAATGAAACTCTGGTCGGAGATTATGTGGGAGAAGGATTTGCTGACCAGTTTTAAGCGAATGATTTCAGGTAAAACTAATGAGAGAAAAATACTGTGCATAAGCTCAGATGGAAGAAGACAGAGGCCAATGGCATTTGGAGCTGAATTCTGACGATGATCGTCCATGTAAGGTTGGGTAGGGGAGGGGCAGAGAGGTCCTAGGATTTAATTCAACTCCCCATGGTACGAAAATTTTAGGTGGGATGGTTAATAATTTATAGATCAGAAAGAGTCACGGTCCATAGTGTGGTTGGCCTTTGAAAAAGATGTTGGAGGGGGATTATATAATTTGATGATTTCTAAAAGGCATATGATTACAAAGTAGCTTATTAAAAACACAATGGGCAAATGACCCACACAGACACAGGCCGAAGCATGCGAAACAGAGTGACCGATCGTCATGGGCGGCGGTGTCATTGCTATAAACACACAATTTGCCTTATTTTCTAACTAAATTTACTTTAAAAAAGATAAGGATGACCTTTCATCTGTCATCACTTGAGGTTGAGGGAGTGAAGGTAGAGCCAAACTGGAAAGGGAGGGAGGCCTGAACCAAACCTCATCTTTATTATAAATTTGTTGGTTGGCACAAGAAAGCCAATAAAATTTTCAAGTGCTAAAATAACATGAACTAGACAAAAACAAGCATCTGATGTAAGAATAACCAATCATTCGGAGTTAGCAACAGGGGTTGTGTTAACAAAGCCGCTGCCAATGACTTGAACAGAGGATGTTAATCCAACTTTTCTGAAGGGCCATTTGGTGTCAGCAACATCAACTCGCAGCCCTCTTCCCCTATTAAGAGTTAGGTTAGGGAAAGAAAAACTAATTGGTCTATTAAGAGTTACGGAGTAAACAATAGAGATAAGCCATAAGGAAATGTAATATAACTAATGTTAATCCAGTACTGGATGAAGGAAATGCTCTGTAAACGAACTACAAGTCCCAAATTGAACACAAAGCACGGTAGGCAAAATCTGAGGTCAGGTGCTTCCATTTTAAACAATTCTTGAAAGATTAAGATTCTGTCATAATTTGCAAGCGACTAAGAAAAGAATGCAAGGTTAAAAAAATGTCCGTCTAAAACCTTTCTGTGTTTATTCCCCATTTTTGGCTGGTATACAGATAGACTACTCCTACTCAATTTCTGCTTATCCTACAGGTGGGGCATGCAGTAATAAGCAATGATTAGTTTTAAGATCTTGAGGTCCAACTTCCAAATCCGTTTCTTCCTCCTCTTTTACTTTCTTTGCTGAGTCCATAATTGGAAGATTAACTACAAATGCAACAGTCCCAGGCATAAAGTCCGTTGGACTCAAATAAAGTGGAAGCTACAGGGCGAAGAAGAAGAGATTATGACGATAAAGAACATAATTAACCATAAAAAAGCAGTGCAGTTACAATTTTTTTTTTAAAAAAAGGTACATTGAACATAAAGCAGCATTAATGCCGGCCTACGTGGGATACGGCAACACAATAGACATGACATAAAGAGCAAGCCTCATGTTGTAAAAAGCCCAACAGATCATTCATTGTTGTCCACTAGAACCTGGCCGCGGTACTGCGTCAATAAGGCAACTCAAGAACGGAATGAATCAAGGCTGATACCAGGGTGATGTAGCAGAACGTGATATGTGAAATTTTCTTTTTCTTTTCTTTTTTTCATCAAACTGACCACAAAATTTGAGTGAAAGTTGAAGAAACAAGACAATTCTTTTCAACAATTAGGAAGCATTTGCTCATAGTTTATTCTCAAGGCCCAAACCCTCGATCAGTAGGCAAACCTCTGGTGATGGTCGTAGAACTTTCTATGAACTCTGGAGAAATACAGGATGAAGTAACTCAATGGCATGGTAAGAATCTATATTTGTTCGTAGACTTCCGTTGCTATGGTTAATCCATATGGGTATCAAAGCATAATTAGAGACTTTTATACCGCTTAGGAACATAAGAAAGATGATAAAATAATGGTTCAAGACTATAAACCAGGACAACCCTTATCTATGGAGATTCGGAGAATTTCAAGATAGAAAATACGCAAAAGATGAGCCGGCGAGTCAGATTCATTGCAGTCACTCTGGTCCAGGCATTCTTTTTTTTATTGCTGGTCATAGAAATTTGCTCAAAAAAGTTATACACTGAGAAGATTAAAAATATAACTGAAAACGCATCAATGCTTACTCAAGAGGAGTTAGGACTCCTAATGCTTTTGGTCTAGAAGGGATGGTACTGGTTTAAGAAGAATCATAGATTTGGAAAGTTACTTCTCAAGATGAGCATTCGGACCCTATTCACTCAAACTCGCTCAATGCGTATTCAATCACTAAGAAATAGCAGTTCTTGGCTAAGTCTTGATACTGGAACTAAAAGTTGCTTGACTTTGAAGAACTTGCCAAAGCTTTGGTCATACACAAAATGGAAATGGATTAATGATCCTATCTGACTTGGAACGTATATATTTTAACATAAGCATTGTCTATGATGCAGGACGCAACTTTGATGGTGAACTCAGCAGCATGATAAACCAGGTGTTTCTGCACTGGCCACCGGCTATATCCCAAGACAGCTCTAAAATTTACACATATATGAAAGTACACCAATTTTGAAATAGATAATCACCTTTACGGTAGCCCCATAAACAAACCCTCTAAATCACATACTCATTCAAGGATTAAAAGATTAAAATCATGACAAGGGCGTGACTATAAGCCAATCAATACTCAGTCCAGTGAAGTTGGTTATTATGTAATCACTGCATTATAATAACAAAAATTTCATCAAGAAGCACGCAACATTGCCTTTCAAGACAAGTCATATCCTACAGAAAACGAATCTCCTATGGCATAGAAAATTCAATAAATCATTGTTACTAGAGATAAAGAGTGCAAATATACTAGCAAGGGATAAAACTAGTACAAATTCTCATACAGAAGCAAGTTTACCCGACAGGCCCTTTCCTTGACTATCATCTGCCAAATCATCATCATCATCATTTTCAACGTCTGATTGCTTAGACACCAGTGCTTCACGCTGTGATGGAACATTGCCAGGCTTAGTAACCGACTGTTGATAGAGAACCCCCCCTGCAATGGTAAAAAGCAGACAAACCAAACCAAACGGGGTAGCATGCTTATCCCAAATAACCACATTGATGGCTACCGTGAGAAACTTATTAACCACACCAGTCACTGTAAAAGCTGTTGCAGAAACAGCTCTTCTAGCAGCAAACCCAAAGAAGCTGATGAGCAAACCAAATACACATGATAATGAAACGGCAAGAAATGCAGCATGTTCAAACAAATTCCCTGAGTTGGATCTCAAAGCAGCAAAAACTTCAGCATACTCTCCCGTCAGAAACCAAAATACTGGAGCCAACATTAGAGACAAGAGATTATTATACAACACAAATCCCCATGTGTTCAACCCAAGATTCATGACCATGTGCTTGATATATACCATCTCAGTAGTAATTGTCACCAAATAAGCAAATGCCCAAGAATATGCAGTCAAAGTAAAGCCATAATCGGTGGCGACATACCCGACAGCTCCACCCAGAATGATGACCAGCGACAAGAACGTGAGCTTAGACGGGCATGGTTGTTTCCTAAAGAAAGTGTCGGCAAGAGCAACCAGAAGGGGAGTCAAGGATCTAAACACTATAAAAGTGTCAACGTTGGCGTGACGAAGAAGATTTGTATTAGTAAAGATTGCCAGAAAAAACACCACAGCAGCAGGCAAAAATTTCTTCGCAGTCTCCAATGTGAAAGCATCATGGTGTAAAAACCCCAGTTTCCCTAAAACCCATACTCCGAGAGCAGAAGTAAGATACTGCAGTGCTGTTAACAGGCCAGGGTAATTGAATTTGGTAATGGCGTACTTGTTTATGATCGCAAGCAAGCTCGAACAGAGCGCATACCCAACCACAAGGCTGCTTGTGGTGTAGAGCTGCTTGGAGGCATCCAATCGAATCGAAGACATTGTCCTACTTTTTCACCAAATTCGCCGCCTAATCTACTAAATTAAGGAAAAGTAAGAGAACTATAAAGCGAGATTCAACTGAGAGAATGGCGCAGAAATCAATTGAAATGGCATCAGAAATAACTTCATAGCCAAAACTTAGTTGTGGATATTCCAAAACTTCGTCGATCTAGTAAATAGAGAACGAAGTCGAAGAGGAAAAACAGACCGATTGAAAAATGTCACTAAATGGGCAAGATGAAGGGAAGCGTTAGATCAGCGACGGAGGAACAAAGATCTTGACCAAAATGAGGCAGATATAGAATCAGAAAGAGCTCGCACCAGAATCAGAGATGTGAAGGAAAACGGACATGGTGTTTATGCGTGCTGGGAGGGAGAACTAGCACGGAAGCAGAGTTGAAAAAGAAAAAAAGCGCGTCGATGGGAGGAAATTGGCGCAACAGCGGTGAGAGCCAATTTTCATTGGTATTTGGTTGGGTTGAAGCAGCCGTTGAACTTCATTGTACAGTGAGAGAGAGAGAGAGAGAGAAATTGATGGTAATACGACATCGTACTAGCCGTAAAAGATAAGAATTTAATGCTTGTGTTTTTCTCACAAGTATCTTGTCGGTGGATTTTTAATTTTTTGACAATTGACGAAAAAGAATTTCTTAATAAGCATACATGAATCATGGTATGTCTATACTACATAATTTACTTCGCTTCCAAAAACAAAGAAATTACTTATAAATGGAAATGTATCTTTATTTTTATTACATTGCCATTTTTCTTCTCCAGATAAAAAATAAATAATTGAACAAATATTACTATATAAAGGCAATAATAAATTGCTCGATTATTGTTTTGGCCTTAATTGTTTAACTATTCACATTCAATATCTAATTTTATGTATACAGAAGCACATGGGATAAGAACGTGGGGGAGCTACAAAAATAGACATCTGTTGATTCTTCCATATGTTTCAAGAATAGAGCTCAATTCTTCAAAACATTCATACTCCTAGGGCTCCACACAGACTCAAGATTCTTTGGGCTCCTTTTATCACTTACCTGGCCCAATTACTTCTTAGAAGAAGCCTGTGTTGTAAGTCTCTCTCCAACTCATTATTTTTCTTGCTCTTTTACCAAATAAATTTCTTGATTTTTATTCAATTTAGTTATTTATATTACGGCATTTTTACTCTATGACCTATACTTTTAATTAATAAGTATGATTTACATCTAATAAAAATATTTACATCTGATAAGCATATTTTATGCATGTGTATGGCAGATTTTTCTAATTACTTATAAATGAAAATATAGATGCGAGTATGGCATAACTTAATCCAATCTTCGGCTGTGTTTTTTTCTTCTTCTTCTTTTTTTTTTTTTTTCATTTGGCTATAATTATCTTTATTTTTATTATTAATGATAATAATAATGATCATAACTTCAGATGGTGACTAATTGAATAAAAATTTCTATAAAAATGTGCACAGTAATAAATTGCTTGCTACATAAAAAATTTTAGGGTGAGAGGATAGTGCTGCAATCAAGAGCAAGGGAAGCAAGGCTGATTGCTTGAATTTTTTCCCCCCTTTATGATTAGATTATTCTGTAACTAGTTATTATGTAAACAGGAGTATATGTAGGATGGGATCGTGGAGAAACAAAAGAACAAGATATTGGTTGATTCTTCAATCTCATGAATCCAAAGAGGCATGAACTCATGAGATTTGATAATGGATTAGCAAGCTTCTGCAAATTAAGGATTGGAGCATGATTTATTCTTGTTCAAATGCCGTACGTTTCATCTTCAAATTACCAATTCCATATATATATATATGGTCTATGGAGAAATCTTTCAATCGCTTACAGTAGAATTGGGGCAGGAAATTAAAGAAGAAATGGAAGATAGGATAGAAATGTTGCAAATTGATTTTGAGTTGGGGAAGAAGCTTTAGCTTGGCGATGAGGGAAGAGAAGGTGTTGGACTTGTACGTTTTTGCACGAGTAAGGCACGTGGGGGTGCAATATGATCCCGCAGCCACATAGGAAATCCACTTGACAATTCAGCACACATGCAGAGATATTTAGCAGCCACTGGCTAGCCATGAATGACAACACGTTGGCGTACGTGGTTTTGAGGGTAAAATATACACGTAGAGAGCATCTTCGAGTGCACGTTAAGTCTGTCCTAAGTGTCCATGCCTGCAGGTAGACGATTACAGGGTATAAGCTGTAACATATATAGAGTGCCTAGAGTTTAGCTAATCAAGCAATGCAACGAATGTGGAATCTCAATCTTAATCTGTCTATTATTCTTTGTATATGTATCTTCTGTGACTGTGTCCTTTCTGTTTATTATTCTTTTGTAGCCAATGGGATATGGTCAGCAGAGGAAGGGTTTCAATCAGATCATATATATGTTACTATTAATTAATTATATATACTCTCTGATCGAGATCGTTGAGAAGGCAAGCATATATTAGGAATTAGGATGGATGTCCATGCATGCAGTTTTATATTAATTTCTCTGTTTACATTATATATATATATATATAAAGTTCTCGTAACTTGCCTCTGTTAAGGGTAAGCAGAACATATACAAGGTTCTTGTAATAACTTGCAGTACTTGTCATCATAAATAATGAACAAGTTTAATAACCAGGTGCTACCATAGCCAGCATAATACATATATATGTATATAGTCACTTCATTAAGTAACAACCCAAGCAATCACCAGTTAAATTCTTCAAGTAATCACCAGCATAAATTCTTCAGATCATAATGATTAACTAGAAAATACTGACAAACAGTTGAAGTGATCAACTTAATTTAATTAGCAGAGAAAATTTGTTCACAATCTTTGGAGATTACAGGATCAGCCTCCATGGGAGCTTGAGATATCATCAAACCTAATAAATATCTAGTTTTACTTCTGCGACCATACCATTTTATGTGAATTATGTTCATATAATTAATTAGTTCATATGTGCCAACTGATTGACAAGAGCAAAAAATGTACGTAACTAGTAATGAATATCAATTTTTTTAATGACTTGATTGGACCTCTGATCGATGTCATTAGTTATGATCACCAGACAGATAGCGTCTTCAAAATCTGAACATTACTTCATTAAACATAAGCAGCAACCAACATATGATCGCCAAAGACGAAAGCATTCATTAAATAAACTAAAAAGCACGAACTTTTATGACTATATATTATTATATCATTAATCATATATATAGTACATCGGACCTTATAGTTTATGAAACTAGATTACTATCTTGTTCAACAACTGACCCACTAAGTGGAAGGAGTTTACATATATAATTAGCATTGAAGCACACTATTCAGTGCGTACTATAGATAAGCTCTAACAAGTAAGACTAACCACCTCTTGGCTACAACTTACATGTTTTATTTTCCATGTATAGTATCTAGAGTTTTCAAACTAATTAAGCAGCTAGCTAGCTAGGGTTTTGATAGACAAAAGGTGTACATTATATACTTCTATGTCAACTGGCATCAGAGTGCAAAATCGAAGTCCTCGTAGTTGAAGGGTCGACTCTTCACAACTATGCTGCGGGCGCATAGTCATAACCGCCGTCACCATCATCGTTGTCGTCATCGTCATCGCCGTCTCCTTCAGCTGCAGGCAGGGTTTTGAGTTGGTAAGCACACCAATATTCTTGATTATAACAGACACCAATGTCGCCATGAGAAAAACTGTGAAGCAGCACCATTTCTCTCTTGTTAGTGAAAAATGATAGAAGCAAAAGGACTATGAATGATACTTATAAACAGCCAAAGATGAGCTCAAGTGCTTCAGTGACTCCAAGGCCCAGGTTAATGTTATATAGAGGGATTGGAGTAAGTGTACGTGAAGGTCTGCTCTGGAAGCAAGAGAAAAGAGGAACGTGGAGAAACGTGTCCTAATGTTTGATGAGTGTGTAAGGCACACAAGAACAAATCCTACGTGGATGCCTATTTGGCAGCTTATGCAAGAGGAGCAAACAAATTAAAAATCTCATAAAGCGAACATATCGAATCTCTGTGGACATGCACCCGATTCTAGTTTTCATCAAGTTTTGAGTGCCTGTGTAAAGACATCATAAGATGGATTTGATCCTATTGACGAAGATAATACACGACATCTATTTAGTGAAAAGGGTTGGGAAGATATTTAGTAATGATACTTGCATTCTTATTTGAATTAGACATTTAAAAATATTTGTATTGTTTATGTAAATATTTTCAAATTGAAGATTATAAAAAAATAAAAATAAAAATTGTTGATTCTTGAAATTGGTAGTTGGTTTATGTATACATCACTTGCTATGAAATATTTAATTCTTTTATTAATAATGTTCCATTTTTTTATTTGATTTTTATCATTAATGTTTCATGAAGCAAACTAGAGGAATAATGGTTTTATTTAGGGACGATATTTTTTAGTTTGCGGAGGGTGAGGATGAACAATTTTTGGGCTTTTCATTTTCTTGGTAGTACTTTTTGGGCAGAATATGGGCCTCTTGAAGGACTAGGCCCATTAGGCCTCCTCAGCATGAACCGGAACACTTAAAGGTTTTCATAACTTATCGCCCATCCCAAAATTTCTTTTCTCACCTGGTATGATAATTTCAGACTCTGATAACCACAAGATGGTCTATGGTTATGAAAATCGTGCATCTTCCATGGAAACCAGAACTAGTCTTTACAGAAACCTCTGTTATGAGCATAAACTCGAGGATGGCAAGTTATGCAGTCATGAAGTAGGTTTCTAAAATCGAAGGATTTTATGTTTGAAAATATTGTTTCATGTCAGTAAATATTCTTTCAAAATTCTTCTCAAAATCTATTTTGACTCTGAAATTTTGCCATTTTGCAGTTGTGGATTTAAAAGACTCCAGAATTGGAAACACCCAAACATAAAATTTGAAACAAACAGCAAATTAAGAGGTCTCTCTAATTATGAGGCTTCTGTTGTATTACTATTGATTGCTTCATAACAAAATAATATGCCTTTCTCTTTAAAGGGATGCCCAGATGCACACCCTTGACAAAATCTCTGTGCACACCCAATAAAAAGAAAAAGATGCACCCCATCAAGTAGAAAACATTCTACTTTTAATGGCAGCATCACACTACACGTTGAACCATTACAAGGAAAGAGGAATCTTTATATACCCAACACCACCAAACAAAAGAAGTGACAAGCTTTGATTGAATTGAAGTTGCATATTATTAGGTAATACATATGATATGGAATAGGAGTAAATGAACTCAATTTGTGATTAGTCTCAGTCCAATAATAAATTTAGAATAGAATTATGAAAAGGGCCTTTTTAGGAAGGATAACAAAAAAATTGTCTCACCAATCAAAAAATAAGCATTTATTATTAAAATTCTTAATACCTTTTTCATTTTGGATCAAAATTCACTTAGGTGTTAAAGGCTTTGTATTTGACCCGACTTACTTGTGTTTGCAGAACTTTTTATACTCATAACTTGACCTGACCCGACCCAACCAGAACTCAACCCAGACCAGGAAGAGACCCACAAACAACATTTATCGTACTTTTAAGATTCTTCTTGTTTTTCTTTTTTTCCCCCCATGTACAAGAGGTTACAAGCTTTCCGATTCTATTGGTTTTAATGACGTTGCTGGGTTAGTTTTCATATGTCAAATTATGTTGTTGTTTTCACTCAGGCCCCTGATGCTGAACCATCCAAAGCGACAATCCATATAATTCTTCCATTTGACAAAGAAATAAATAGCTGTGTTTTTCTTAGTCTTGATTCTTGAGGGATTTGCAATATGAAGATACGAATATCTTAACTTAGTGAAACAACATAGTTTTGTCAAAAACTGCAGCATCTTTTTCTGAAGTTACTATAGGTTTACAACATTGAATTGGAGAATATTCATGTTTGAGCAGTTGACCAAATCCTAACCAAGTCCAAGAGGCAATCGATTTGAGAAAGGTGAAAGGAGTCATTCCATGTTGCAGTTGTAAAGTTGAAGGAAAAACCATCAGAGGGATGAGGTGCTTAACTATATAGCTGGAGGAATTCTCTTTGAATCAATATTAATGCAGAAATCATGGCCATGACCTCCACATTCTTTAAATTCCCTTTTTCCAGTGATTCTGAAATTAAGTTGTGCCAAGTTATAATTAGACTTAGACACACATTGAGTAAGAGTTGGACAACCACGATGAATGGTTATTGGTTACAAGTGGATTTTTGTAAAAAGAATAGTTGAATGTGTACAATTATCAGTTTTACCTGCTTAGCCCACGGAATGCATCAGCTGTTTAACAACTTTAATATTAATTCTGGGCAACGATATGCATGCATGAAGGAAAAAAAAAAAATTACTCTTTTAGTTTTCTTCAATATTAAGCATTTACTGTTACCTTCTTACTTATGAAGTAGTAATTATCATCAGTCTCTTTCCTTCTCCATCTCTATCTACAACTATTTTACAAGTAATAATCTCATTACATGTGATGAGATGCAGCATCAATGTTCCATTTTCAATGCAGACAGAGGAGTTGACTGTGATGCTTTTGTCTTCTATTTATTGGTCTCTACCCTCTTCTATTGGGTTTCTCACCTTTCCTATTTCTTCAAGTTACATTTCCGTAATTAAAACGTAAGGAATTGAAAAATGACCATAGCAAGCTATCAAAGGTAAAGAAAGGTCTAAAATTTTCGGTTCCCTGTTGAGAATCTGGACACGCTGTCACTGTTTTCATTATTGAAGTTGCATTAAGACAGCATATTTCTGCTATTAGATATGCCCCAGAGTAAGAAATGGGCCACTAGCATTCTCAATCTCAGCCACATGGAAAAAGGTGGAATTCCATGTGAACTGGATTTAATAGCCTCCCTCACGTCCCATGTTCTGTTTTAGTGCATTCCATTTCTGTGATACTAGTAGATCATATAATAAATACGCTATCTTTATAATCTAATCTAATATTCTATTTTATACGAATAAGGGGGCAAATTTCTATGGGACTCTCAGAATCCCCATCTTTCCAACTACATCGGATTAAGAAAACAAGTCTGAAATTCGACGTAAACATTAATTTAAGTAGAATATAGAAACAAAGTATCTAATTTCACATTAAATGAAAAAAGAAGAAGATGGAATTAGCTTGCTCATCAATAATACAAGTAAGTAAATGACTCAATTAGTGGGCTTGGGCTATAACTTGTGACCACGCCATTTGTAAAGCAATGAACTTTTCGGTGATTAAGTAACTGTAGGACGTGGAATTAGCTAATTAAGATTCTAGAAGATGAACAAATTAGTGGGAAACTGAAAGCGACTACATTGTATTATTATGAGAAAGTAAAAGAGGACATGAATAAAACCAACTGGAGTCGAAATCAAAGCATATGGCTTAAGCAACTACGACCGTATGATTTGGCTAGAACGAGCGGCCGAGATGCAGACGGTCAAAACAGAACAGCGCCGCCTTTAAGAAATCTCACGTAGTACGCGTACCCATCCTCGCTGTCCTCTCTATAGCTTCGAACTGCTTTCCCTCCTCCTTCTACGTCTATTAACGCCTATATATATGTCCATTTCTTGGTCTCATTTCCTTTCAAAATTCCCATATTTTTAATTTTTCAACTAGTGGTCTTTTAAATTTAATTGCCGTTTAATAGCTGTCTCCGCGTTTTTCTTCTCCTCCCTGTCTTGTCTCGGGCGAGATTTCTGCGATCTCTGGCGGGGTTGGCTATCAAGGTACATTTTTTGAAACTGGATTGCGTTTCATTACGAGATTGAGTTTTTCCTATGTATACCCATTTATGTTCCGTCTGTGTATTTTGTTGGGTTTCCCATAAATTATATGCAACTAAGATTTATTTCCTGAAACATGGGAGAAATCTGATTCTCGATTAGAAAGCCCGTTTATTATATTTATTTTCACCTTTTTCTGCTTATAATTTGCATTAATGTGAATGAATGCCCTTTTGACATGGAATTTCGATCTGGGATTGCCTAGGTCTAATGTGTGGAAACGATCTATTCGCTCCATTTTCCACCCGGATTTAGGTTCTGAATCGTCTAAACCTGTAAATTGGATAAAGCTAACTTTGCTATGAAATTAAGTCGTAATTCTCACCAGAAGAATTAAAAAAGCTGGGACTTTGTAGTATAATTTCATTGTAAAGTGCCTAAACTGCTTCTCTTTGTCTTGTACCACTTTTTCAATTCATCTCTACGTTTACGCTTTTATTCAATCAAATTGATTCATCTTGTGAACAGGGAAAAATGGCTGAAGCAAAACCAGACACACCCTTGATGCCGCCATCATCATCACGGAGCCTTCCCGATTTCAAAAAGTCTATTAAATTGAAGTATGTCAAGCTTGGGTATCATTACCTCATCACCCATGGAATGTACCTGTTTCTTTCCCCCCTTGTGGTGCTAATTGCTGCTCAGCTCTCTACGTTCTCTCTCAAAGACCTCTATGATCTTTGGGAGCATCTGCAGTATAATTTAGTATCTGTTATAGTTTGTTCAACTCTCCTTGTTTTCCTATCCACCCTTTACGTTCTGACTCGTCCTCGATCAGTTTACCTTGTCAATTACTCCTGTTACAAGCCTGAAGAAAGTAGAAAATGCACAAAAAGAATTTTCATGGATCACTCTCGGTTGGCTGGTACTTTTGGTGAGGAAAGTCTTGAATTCCAGCGTAAGATTCTTGAGAGATCTGGCCTTGGAGAAAACACCTACCTTCCGGAGGCTGTTCTTAACATTCCTCCTAACCCTTCAATGCATGAAGCAAGAAAAGAGGCTGAGGCTGTGATGTTTGGTGCTATTGATGAACTTTTTGCTAAGACCTCTGTAAAGCCTAAAGACATTGGAATTTTGATTGTAAATTGTAGTCTGTTCAACCCAACTCCATCTCTTTCTGCAATGGTTGTCAACCACTACAAGCTTCGAGGGAATATAAAGTCATTCAACCTGGGTGGCATGGGTTGCAGTGCGGGGCTTATCTCCATTGATCTTGCTAAAGATCTTCTTCAGGTTCATCCCAACTCTTATGCTTTGGTCATTAGCATGGAGAACATCACATTGAATTGGTATTTTGGAAATGATCGATCAAAGCTTGTTTCAAATTGTTTATTTCGTATGGGTGGAGCTGCGGTCCTGCTTTCAAACAAGAGGTCAGACAGAAGGAGGTCCAAATACCTGTTGGTACATACTGTTCGAACTAATAAGGCTGCTGATGACAAGTGCTTTAGCTGTGTTACCCAAGAAGAAGATGCGAATGGCAAGGTTGGTGTTACATTGTCCAAGGATCTCATGGCAGTTGCAGGTGATGCTTTGAAAACCAATATCACTACACTGGGGCCTCTTGTCCTGCCAATGTCTGAGCAGCTGCTATTCTTTGCTACATTGGTTGGGAAGAGACTTTTCAAGATGAAGATTAAACCTTACATTCCAGATTTCAAGCTAGCTTTTGAGCACTTCTGCATCCATGCCGGAGGACGAGCTGTTTTGGATGAACTGGAGAAGAACTTGCAGCTCTCGACTTGGCATATGGAACCATCTAGAATGACACTTTACCGCTTTGGTAACACCTCCAGCAGTTCACTTTGGTATGAATTGGCTTACTCAGAAGCCAAAGGGAGGATGAAGAAGGGAGACAGATTATGGCAAATAGCATTTGGTTCTGGATTCAAATGTAACAGTGCAGTGTGGAAAGCTCTCAGAACCGTCAACCCTGCTAAGGAGAAGAGTCCTTGGATAGATGAGATCGACCAGTTCCCTGTTCAAGTTCCGAGAGTGGCAACCTTTTAAACCATCAACCCAGACAAATATCGTGTTTTAGCATCTCTTATTAATTATTTGACAGGTGAATTTGTCCGTTGTTGGGATATTCTAATTTATTACAGCTTTTATTGTTCAGACTTCAGATATTAAGAATTGTTCCTGATTCTTTTCTTCTTTTGGTTGTGGGAACTAGGTGGTAGGGCTCTCTGATTGAGTGCAGATTTTGTCAGATCCAATTTAGTTGTGGGTTTCCGTTGTTTCTGCATTCTATATGCTGTTATTGCGTGAGCTTTCAATGATCTGGGCTTGTATATTCTTCGAGATCACTCTTCGTGTGCACATTTGTATATACATTACCGCCACATAGACTTAGTGAAATAGGAAAAAGTGTTAAACCACAACTGCATCAGACCATTGACACATAAGAAACCTGTCACAAGCACTGCGAAATTTTACATGTTTATTATTCCTACTCAAGCCATGCACTGGTAACATGACATTATAATACTTTTAAAGGCTATTCCCAGGTTACAGACAGAAGGTAAAGAACATTATCCATAAAAACCAAGTTGATAGGGCAGAATATTTCAAGTATATAGAATGCAGATTAATAACTCATTAAACCACAAAATGCATGGTTCTTCTCTTTTAGCAACTACATACGAATACGACTAATCCAGAACTGTTAGAGAAAAAAAAAAAGGAAAATTTTTTCATCAAGCAGACACTATCTACTCCTTAGAAGACTTGTTGATGAGAGATTTGTGAATATGCGGAATTACACCTCCTCCAGCAATTGTCCCTTTTATCAGCGTATCTAGTTCTTCATCACCACGAATTGCAAGCTGCAAATGTCTGTGAGTAATACGTTTTACTTTCAAGTCCTTACTAGCATTCCCAGCAAGCTCCAATACTTCCGCGGTCAGATATTCTAATATAGCAGCCGAGTACACAGCGGCAGTGGCTCCTACTCTACCATGAGCTGTGGTTCTTGACTTCAACAAACGGTGGATACGGCCAACTGGGAACTGGTTATATAATAGATAAGTTGTCCGGTTTTCACATGGCAATTGAAGCATTAATAGATAATTTAGCATTATAAGAAAATCACCCCAATTGAATTCACATATCTTAATATCATCATCAAAAACAGAAGTGGAAAACAAGCAACGCCTATTTGCTCTATATGACGACTGTAGCATTATGCCTAAATGAAACATCACCATTACAAGATGAAAAAAATGAGAAAAAGAGCACACAATTGCAGGATTCGTTCATCTGGGTAGTGCACTCAAGTAGAAAGCCTTCTGCTGGATAGACTTGACAACTTAAAATACAGATTACATTCTGGCATTGAGAAACAAATCTCATGTAAAATTATCAACTCTCAAGAGTAACTAGCTGCTATGAGCGAACAAGAAGGCACAAGATCCAGATACTGTAGAAATAAAAGTCTAGGTTAACATCATTAACAAAGAAAGGTAAATAGTCCGCTAATTTCTTCGGACCACAATAAGGCCTATTCTTTGCCCATTTAGTACGCAAATTAGAGGCATTTTCACAGGTTTGCGGTTAGCTCAAATTATTTAACAGAAAGACGTTCCTCTCCTATTCAACCGTATAGCCAGTAACAGGTATTCATGAAAAACGCACAATTCGATCTTAAGGATTTTGTCAATCACAAATGCAGTATAAGACCATTGTATGTCAATGTATACCAATTTCCCGCATTTAGATACCAACCAAAAATTACTTCACAGGTAAAGCATCACAAATCAGAAAAACCCACAAATTGTCCAGTGTTGTACAAACGAAAACATAAGAAAATGAATGAAATTAACACAGGGAAGTCAAAATCCATAAAGGAATTCGCAAAAAGGAGGAGATCTGGATGAGGAAGGAGGACCTGAAGACCAGCACGAGAAGAGCGCGAAATCGGTTTCTTCTTGTCCTTGTCTTTGTTGTTGGTCGCTGTCTTGCCCATAATCAAGCCCTTCGCGCCTTTTCCCGACATCTTTTCCCGCCAAAAGAATACAGACCGAGGGAGGTGATTTGGATTGGTGGTGATTGGGGACGATCAGACGATGTCCGGTCGGAACACGCCAGGAGATTTGAGTCCGAGAGCGGCTTTGCAATATTTGGGTCTCTTCATTTAATTTTTATGAAATTACAGACTCACTGCTTACTTTATTGGAATCACACACTAGCCCCTCGAATGTTTCTAATTTTTTTTTATAAAGCTTTTCCTTCTTTTCTTTATAATATTTTTGGCTTCGATTCTCCTTTTACTTTGTTAAATTTTTTATCTAACATTATACATTGATTTTTTTATTTTCTTTATAACATATATATTTTTTTGTCTTTGATTCTTTACTTCATTAGTTTTTTTTTTTTTTCCTGATATTACGCATTGATTTGTTCATCTAATTTTTTTTTTTTGATATCCATAGGCATAGACATGGAAGTTAAATTATGTTGAGTAAAGAATAAAGATAATAAAGCGAGATGATAAAATGAAGCACACATACACCGACACCGGGAATCCCTCCCATGCTTCCTATAACATATCCCATAAATGAAATTAAAAAAAAAAAAAAAAATCCCATAAATAAACAGCAATAACAAATAAAGTTGAAATGGAAGTGTAACATAGTAAGCCGGATGAGTCCTATTGAATCTCTGTCCCAAATAGAAAACTAAAATTTACAAAAAATTTGGTTTACTAATTATCTATGTATCTATCAGGCACTGTTTGGGATACGGGAGACACTATTCCAGACAAAACAAGCACAATTATTAGCATCATCGTCATTATCATTACTACTATTATTATTATTACTATTATTCCTCCCTTGCCTCTTCCTTTTCTTTGGATTTACCCTCATCTGCAATATGAAAACCCTCAATCTTGCGCGAAACCTCTTCTGCCGTTACCTTCACCTTGGCAATTGATCCATTTGAGTCTGATTCATCATTGGTCGAAAGGCCTGTTTGCCATATTCTGATGGTTCCATCCTCGGATCCTGAGGCATATGATTCTCCTCCAGGGGAGAAACGGACGCAGTGTACCGGCCCATGGTGGCCCTTGTTGCATGCTGCCATACAGATAGATCGTAACATCCATACTTAAATTAAAACAAGACTATGAAAGAACAAACTAAGATATAGCTATCAAAGCATATGGAAAACAATCAATTCAAGTAACTGAGAAATGAAGGATATACTACAACTAATTCAGGCTGGTTAACGTAACAAAGTAATATTAGATGTAAACGACCCTTCAATAACTTACCAATCTCATTGCCAGTATGGAAATCAAAGACACGAACCCACATGTCCTCTCCCCCAGCAACAAACTTATTCCCATTCTTCGGTTCCAAAGAAGCAGATTCCACAGTACAGGGCATATCGTGGCTCTTCACCAATCCATAGCTGGCAAACAAATATAACATTATGAATCATATATGCAGATATTTGGAAAAAGAAATGCAAGTATGATCCTAATAACTTACTGATTTGCATCCCAAAACTTAACAGTAGAACCATCAGCAGTTGTTATATAACGACCATCCTGACTTACTTCAGCACTGGTCACAGAAGACTTGGTTTCCAATGTTTGGACTATTTTACCACTTCTTACATCCCACAACCTGAGAATTGTCAATTACGTTTAGCTAAATTCACTCGAATGAAGCATCAAGTGCTGATATTGAAAAATATAAATTAAAAAATAATAGCTCACAGGCAAAATAATATAACCCAAAACAAGCTTCAGCATCACATGATTCAATGGAGCATATACCTGACACCTCCCATATCTGTACAAGTACTCAAGATTGTCTGGTCACTATGAAGCCAAGCAACAGTTCTTACTGATCCAGGGGATTTATCAACTTCTCTGGGCGGTGCATCAGGGCGATTCAAATCATAGATCCGAAGAATTTTCTCCATTCCCCCCGTGAGCAAAAAGTGTGTATCCTACTCCCAGATATATAAATATCAATGCCAAGGCAGAAAAACATTTATAGGCACAACCCAGATAAAACACAAAAGTTCCGAATCATTACTATAATTAACTTGTCAAATGCTTAAGAGGGAAAGAAGAAAATAGAGAAGAAAAACGTAAAAGAGAACTCTATTGCAAACTAAATGTTCGAATATGTTGAAACCATTAACCCACAACATAGTCACCTATGGTGCACAGCGCATTGTTACAAAAAGCAAGACTCATCCAGATCGAATTACCCATTCCACCATGTAAGGTAACATTGAAGCACAGTTCAATGTATATTAAAATATATCTATAAAAATGTAAGCAGCAATAACAACATACAAATGAAACAACCAATGTATCATAAAAAGACCCAAAAAAAAAAAAAAACAAAAAGATCGTCTTTCACTATGGACCTTTTCTTTTTTAATCCAAGATACCAACTGACTCCATTTCTTTCCTACTTGCTATTTCTCTTTAATTCTATATTACTTCACAATTATTCACATTTCTATAAATTCTTTGTTAGTTTACAGGTTTCAATTTTATTTTATATTCTTCATTGGCTAATTATTAATATGTAATCTATTACCTTTTATGGTCACCCTAAAATTGGTGACTAAATTTGTCCAATATTAAGTATATGTTTTTCTTCTCCCTTGTAATATATTTCATTAAAATTTTATTTCTTAACATTTGTTTGTATATTAATTCAACATTTTGATATCTTTCCTTTCTTTTAAGAGATTATATTTCCCAGTTATATCCAGCTTTCCCCAGCCACTTCCTGCCACACCCAGTGGCTGCTGATCTCAAGGGTTACCGAAGCTCAGAGTTAGGAAGAGTCAACTTGGGCTTGTTTTCAATATCGGCATGCTGAGAAAGCAACCATATTGAACATTGTGCACGTTGCATGTACCAATTGAGTACGGCATGAAGATACAATGCAACAAAGGTTCCCTTGCGCTGCATCATTAACAATTATGACACATAGTATATAGAGATTCTATAAAAAAGGGATTAAATTATTTCAGTTTCTTGAGACTCTCTATGTTGTGGAATAAGGTTACTAACATTCTCAGTTATAGGCACATGTTCGTAATAATGCTTCTAGGTTTTCTTATCTCCTCTTTTACAATTTCATATGCATGTGCATTTATTTTGAGCTTTTCTAACTCACAATTTTTCCTCCTTATATAGTTATATGGAAATGGAGACGAACACCAATCATAACAATGATAATGAACACAACCAACATAATAAGGCACTAAATCTACCTCAGAAAAAGCACATGCTCGAACAATGTGCTTATGTTCAAACGAGTGTAATTCATCTCCTGCTAATGCATCCCAAACTTTCCTACAAGTTAAACCAATGAATATGAAATGTCAATTTTTGATCAATGAACCATAATACTTCAACATGATGCACTACGTTTATTCCTCATATTACAAAGAATTACACTGAATATTATCAGCAATATCAAAACAGAAAACGATTAAGCCAATTATGATCCTCTTATGCCATTGCTAAAGCATGCAAAGTAAATTCTCCAAATTTGCAATACCTAATAAACGGAAAAGAATAGGAAAAATTTAGATGCCAAAACTAGCTATCAGAAAATTAAAATTATAATTTAATGCAACTATCACAACCAGTGATCAAGATCCCTAAAGTAAGGATGACATTATTTAAGCCCGTGAGCAAATTATCTTTTTCCGCATAAGGGGAATGAAGCTCACAGGACAAAGCAGTACTAAAAAGTAGACACGCTAGGGAATTCACCAAGTATTAACAATCTTTCCAGGGGTAATAACAAATTTTTTCTAGTTAAAAAAACGACTATCAGCTGAAAAAACGACCAGCATTAGGAAAAGTGGATTGGACAGTTAGTTTAATAAGTGAATGAGTATGTTAATCACGTACGATGAGAAATCAGCAGAAGCAGTTGCGGCACGTAAAGCATTGGTATCCAAGCAGCAACTCCATACTGCACCTTTGTGTCCTTCAAATGTTCCAATCCAATCTCCAGTCTCTCCATTTCTGAGCATGGGACTTGAATCTGAAGTCAACAAAGGAAACTCACATATCATTATCTTCCATTAAACACATCTACAGAATCAAAGGGACAAACTGCACATATATGGTGTGCTGGTGCGCAAGTGACATGAACAACCAGGTGTATATTATACTACTGAATTTAAAGTACTAGCAATTCTAGAAGCAACCTAACAACTCATCCACTTTACATCAAGATTTGAATAAATAAGCACACAAAAAAAAAAAAAAAATGTTGACCCATCAAATTAATTCGGGGCCTCAATCACCAAAACAATCAGAAAATGAATGAAATCCATCATATATGCAGAAATGAAAAGCGGGAAGAAACACTTTGCAGCACCAGTTTAGAGCACAAAAGCAGGACATTGATTATAGTGCATTTGAATTAAATAATCTAGGCCAATTCGAAAAGGACGCACCCTTGCTTGCGCTGATGAGGAAGAAGCCATCAGGCGTAACAGGACTGTAAAATAGATCCACTACCGGCCGGGAATGACCATGACACACAAGGGGAACCGCCACCCTTTTCTTATCCATTTCCTTAAACGACAATCTATCAGCTTTAACCTAATTAATAGGTATGAGAAGCCAAAAAAGAAAATGAATTTTCTCCTAAGTATAAAAAGTTTGAGAAACCCTAAATGTATCAAAGCTGCGCACAATTAATCCAAAATAAAGATTAAAAGCAACAATCACTAGAAAGATTGAGCAAAGCAGTTGGTGGTGAGTGGCGAAAACGCTTATACTATCTTAATAAGAGAGAATAATCCAGAAAATGGCGGTATTGAAAACACAGGTGGGAAACGCTAATTCACTGTAAACGGAATGAGTTCTATTTTGCTCGCTTGAATCCACACCTCCTAACCCTTTTCTGGAATAAAAAAATAAATAAATTCTCTGGAATTTAGATCTAAAAAGTATAAAGATGGTGAAAGAAGAAGAAACCAAATTGTTAAAACCTAAAAAGAAAAATAAATTGGTAAAGGAACCAAAAGAGCTGGGGAGCAAGGGCTAGGCGCGAAAGAATGGCACTGGTCTGGATCTGCCTTTTATATGGTGACTTCTTGGAGCTGTAGGGAAAACATGGAAAGCAAGGAGTGGCTCGTACGCCTATCCAGCAGAGGATAATACGGTATCGTAATTATAATGGGCCTGGGCCCAACATTGGGGTTTGAATTACTCTTTTTATATAATTTTTTTAACACTGTTTATTTAATTTTGATGTTTTTTCTTTGGTATACATTTGATGTTTTCTTGTTACACACAAAAATGCAACCTCAATCGTATCACATATTACTCAAATCCGTTCTTATTAAATCACACCTACCGACTTTATATTTAATTTTTTATTGGAGGTATACATTTAATTAGATAAATATTAAAGTATTAAAAACAAATTAAGTGGTGATTTACATTCGGCAAATTCATTTCTTGCCCTACCAGTAAATCGCCCTGCTGAGCTGAAATCTTTGGGGTCCGGTTGGTATAGTTTGGTATAGAGTAATAGAAAGGAAATATATCTAAGGAATAAAAAAATAATAATAATTATTGAGTTTGTTTAGTACGTAATTAAAATTTTTTTTTATAATATTTAGTTTGTATAAAAATTAAAAAATATAATATATACTTTTATATAAATACAAAATTATTTTTCATTACAAAACTTAAAAAATACTCCAATTTCTCAACTTGAGTGCTATGAGATTTTATGGTTGATATTCATATTAATTTTTTTAAAAAAATTACATTAGTTTTGTACAGATTTAATATATTATTTTTTAAACGTGATAGTTATTTTAAATTTAAATTATTATATAAATTAAATATATAAAGACAATAAGAACACATAATAACAATAAACTTGTTTGTCAACATCACGAGAATCAACAAAAAAATTAATAAAAAAAAATAATAACAATACTTACAAAAAAATTTCTCTACCTTGTTAGAATATATAAAAAAAAACTATAATAGTTTTTAACAAAAGTAAATAAATAACTCAACTTTTAAAGAAAATAAAAATTAAATATTTTTTAAAAATAAAATTCTTTTTGTTTTCTTCTCTTGTTTTTCTTTTAATTTTTTTTAAAAATTACACCTTTAATTTAAGAAAATATAATATTATAAAAAATAAATTTTACTTTACTTTAAAATTATCAAATAATATAAAATAAAAAAAATACTTTTTTTTTCCTTTCCTTTCTTTTTTAGCGAACCCAACAACCCTACTTCTATGCTAAGTTCGTATTCGGGATTGTGATGGCCCTGCAATAGCTCATTCTGTTTGTTATTTATTTATTTATTTTTAATGAGGAATCGTTTCTGGTGTGAACATAAGGGATGTGGGATTAGGAAGAAGGGTACGTGCAAAAAGAATTGGCTGTTGTTGCTGGGCTTTGGCCCGTACAATGCCCAGTAAAAAAAGGTTCCGATCCGTTTCAATAAAATTATTTTGTATTTCCTTGTTTCCAAAGCCATTCCGATACCGACCTTGAGCTGCAACAACCTCAGCACTAGAAAAGCTCAAAGGGATATCTATCTCTACGTTAAACCGATCCCAAATATCAGATTTCTCTATCTGAAGCTTTAGCAATGGCGACGGCAGGAGTCGACACCAAACAACCTGAGGCTGCACCGGAAGAGACCTGCTCCGCCAAGCCCACAAAGCAGGGCGAAGGTCTCAGGCAATACTATCTCCAACACATACACGAGCTTCAGCTCTTGGTCCGTCAGAAGTCTCATAACCTCAACCGCCTCGAGGCTCAGCGAAACGAACTCAATTCTAGGGGTAAGTTTTATTCACGTATTCATTAACCCTAATTCCAACCTAATTGTCCCCGTTAATACTGTAAGATTCTTGTTTTGTTTCAAGATTTCGTTCGTCTGCGGATGTATTTGGCGTTATTTTCAATACCCTTGGCCCTATCTTTTGATGTTCTTTCTGGGGCATCGGTGTCTGTTTGGTTCCAGTCAGTAGATTTCCCAGTTTTATTTATAAACGGTCCCTAATAATTCAGCGTTCGTGGCTATTAATAAAAATTGACCCCAGAATGTATTATCTGGGATATGATTCGATAGGGCATGATAAGCATGTTGTAACTGTGGTATTGGAAATTTAACTGAAATGGGAAATTGTAAAGGGCTTAATCAGTCTTGTGCTAGATGTTTGGACTGTTGACACTATTTATAGGTTATGCATCAATTTTTCATTTTGCTTGCTGTTATACATTATTGTATGTGATGGCTGCTAACGGCAACTAAGTATATTTTCATTGATTAATAACATTCTTAAGCATGCAAATTTGGACAGTGAGGATGCTTCGGGAGGAACTGCAGCTTCTTCAGGAACCAGGATCATATGTGGGTGAAGTTGTCAAAGTAATGGGGAAAAATAAAGTTTTAGTGAAGGTGAGTTGATGATGCATCTGAATGTTCTGTCTTTTGTGATCAGGCGTGGTGACGTGGTCAGACGAATATCATTCTGGAAGTCTTATTGTATGTATTGCTTAGGTGTACCAGAGTTCATTACTATACGGTGTGTATTAGTACCATACATGATAAAACTTCCATTCACTTGCTTGACATATTGTTTCATTACTTGTCACTGTGGGAAAAACACTCTGCTTGGAGATGGCATTACTATCCTGCTTCTTGTCGACCACCTAACATCCCTCTCCATGCCTGATTGCTGTGCGTTTTGATGTATGTATAATCTTTGTGATGTTTTACTCTTGAAATGAACCTGCACCAAAGTTATGATGTATAGGACAACATTTCATGCCTTCTTTTTAAAGGGATGTTGTGATTGATTTGATGGCTGGTGATGTTTATTTGTACATGAAATCTATATATATCAGGATGCGAATTAGTAGAAAGTCTGATTTTTTCCTTTTTATTTTCTTCAGGTTCATCCAGAAGGAAAATATGTTGTTGATATTGATAAGAACATTGATATTACCAAGATTACTCCATCAACCAGGGTGGCCCTCCGAAATGACAGCTATGTTCTTCATTTGATCTTGCCTAGTAAAGTGGATCCCTTGGTCAACCTGATGAAAGTAGAAAAAGTTCCTGATTCGACATATGACATGATTGGTGGATTAGACCAACAAATCAAAGAGATAAAGGAGGTGTGTTCCTGTCATAATTTTTTTATAAAAATGGTGTTCATTGTCCGGAGTGTGATATATCTGTCCGTCTGTCTATCTATCCATCTTACTTTCTTCTTGTCTTTCTCTTTAAGCATGTCAGCATTCTTCAAGTGATGGTTTTGGTATATATTTGTGCCATGAAAGCTATCTTGATTGTTGCTTGGCTTCATATTTTCTGTGATATTATGTTTTCAGGTCATTGAGCTACCAATCAAACATCCTGAACTGTTTGAAAGTCTTGGAATAGCTCAACCAAAGGTAATATCTCGTTCAGAAGTTATTGCTCATTCTATTTGTAATTTGGTTAGTCAACAAGGATCTACGTTTATCATTTCTTTTTCATTTGCTGACTTTGTCTTTCACATATCACAGGGTGTCCTGCTCTATGGGCCACCAGGTACTGGTAAAACATTGTTGGCTAGGGCAGTGGCGCATCACACAGACTGCACATTTATCAGGGTTTCTGGTTCTGAACTTGTGCAGAAATACATTGGAGAAGGTTCTAGAATGGTTCGAGAGCTTTTTGTTATGGCCAGGTTTGTCTTCATTATTTAGCTTCAATAATAATTCTTATTCTTACTCAATCCTTGCCTAAGCTAAGAAAAAAGGCATGAGCAATATCTTGTTGCCTTTGTGACTCTGAACACGTTCATTTATTCAAGTCCTGGGATTTTGGAGTCAGATATATACAGTGTAAGACTTGAATGTGATAGGGATACCATCCTCTATTTCATTACGTGGTACTTAAGAATAGCAAGAGGAACAATTTTCCTTTTCCTGAAAACACCTGGATGCATTGTCTATTTCAGTTTATGCAATCAGATTGTCCGAAAAGGCAAAATACATTTTCTGAATTCTTACTTTGCTGTGATCATATTTCTTATCACGTAAGATTATTCTTTCCATAGGGAGCATGCACCATCAATTATCTTTATGGATGAAATTGATAGCATTGGATCTGCTCGTATGGAATCTGGTAGTGGCAATGGTGATAGTGAGGTGCAGCGCACTATGCTGGAGCTTCTTAACCAGTTGGATGGATTTGAAGCTTCAAATAAGATCAAGGTAATAATACGTTTTACTTCCAATGGGTGCTACAGTGGCCAACAAGAACCACGAGGCTAGCCCATTGTCCAGTCATTATTCTTCTAACTGATTTGTTACAGTGTTCTAAGAATGTACTGAATAGAGATATTCAATGCACAGGTTTTGATGGCAACAAATCGGATTGATATCCTGGATCAAGCCCTCCTTAGACCAGGGCGGATAGACAGGAAGATTGAATTTCCAAACCCTAATGAAGAGGTGTGCTTGATAGTCCTCGTGATGTGTTTGTCATACTTATAGTGGGGGAAAAAAAGTCTATGCCTTCCTTGCATAAATATTTCTGAGAATGACCATGTTTCAATTCCATGCAGTCTCGGTTGGACATTCTGAAAATACATTCAAGAAGAATGAATTTAATGCGTGGTATTGATTTGAAGAAAATAGCAGAGAAGATGAATGGAGCTTCTGGGGCAGAGCTCAAGGTATTTATTTACTTGTTTTTTTCTTTTAACTTGGAATGCTTATCTGGTTTTTCTTATGTTCTCCTTTTAGAATTGTTGTCGGTTAAGTTTGACACCTTTGTTTTTTTATTTTTGTTTTTTTGAGTTTTTCCTAGCTGATTGTTATTATTTTCTTGTTTGTGCAGGCGGTGTGCACAGAAGCTGGTATGTTTGCTCTGAGGGAGAGGAGGGTCCATGTGACACAGGAAGATTTTGAGATGGCTGTGGCCAAGGTCATGAAAAAGGAAACCGAGAAGAACATGTCATTGCGAAAGTTGTGGAAGTAATTTGTACTGTTTGTATCTGTAATTTATATTGCCGTGACAAGATGGACATGAAAACAACATACCTTAGGTTGCTTCCCAAGTTATATAGCGACAATGGTTTCCATCACGCTTATGCTCTTGACGAAGTTTGTATACCAAATTATGATTATGATTCGTTCGAGTTCTCTCATTTGTGTGTGTTTAATCTTATTTTTTGACGTACATCTTTTATTTACTTTCGAGATTCGATTTTGTTCTTGTGCTAGATTCTTCCTTCATTATAAGGTAAGCAGTCGGTATTGGTAGCTGTTATTCTTGTAAGGTTGAAGGGGAAGCGGTCCGAAGAGTATGATTCTTAGCCAAAGGAAGTCAAGTGTGCATGATAGATAACTTGGAACCAAGAAGATATATTTTAGCATGCACTAATGACTGGGCGCTGTCTGATTCCGAAGCAGCCATGATATCTTACCATATCCAATTCAGAAACAAAAAGAATTGAATATATATATATATAAAGGGAGGTTGAAATTGACATGGAAACCTAAAATGTGACAATAACCTGACTCATTGTCATGCAAAAATATTGCATTTATGTAATCACTATTGATATAAGGTAAATAATTTTTCGTTTCTATATGATTTATTTTATCGAAAAATCTCAAAAGTAAAAACCTGAGTCAAACAAAAGAACAGTTGAACAACTTCCATCGAGTTTTCCTTAACCGATCCATCAATTAAAAATTAAAAATTAAAAATTAAAAATTAAAAATTAAAAAATGAAAAGAAATCCAACATAGTCCGTTTGAGCAATTAAAAAATAAAATAAAGGGAAAAAATCAAAACGGTACTTTGAATACGAGATAATCCGGGTGCGTTGTACGCACCGCGCGCCGAGTAGCGCAGAACCGGTTTTCTTTCTATTATCTCCAACATTCCTCAAGTATAATGATTGATCGTCTCCTCTCTGACTTTACCTGCAATTTTCCTTTCAGGTGCTTGATTCCAAAATTTCCTCATTTTTTTTCATTGACTATTCTAAAGTGGGTCAAAGGTTCTATCTGATTACTGTGAATTCATTGCAAATGAATCCGAAATTGAAAAAAACTTTTCCTCTTGTTCCTAGTTGTGATATTGACTAAGCTTGAAATTTTAACTATTGTGTTGCGTTTCAGTGAGATTGTGGTAGGGTTTTGAAAGCTCTCTTCGTCGACAAGAAATCATCATTCATCGATGAAAGGGGAAGTGCAACTAGAGCCGCCAGTTATACAACAAAGCCCTGGTGATTCCGACCCTTTACTCGAGAACCAGGATGGCTCGTCCCGAGGAAGCTCCAGTGAGATTCAGGATGAGGACATCGAGGCCGGTTCAATTCCTTGCTGTAGAATTTGTCTGGAAAGCGATTCCCAGCCAGGTGAATACTTGTAGAAAAGGTTTTCCATTCATGCTGATTTTGATTAAATTTTATATTCTGCTGCCATTTTGAATTTGTGATGTGTGGTTTCATCCTTCTAATGGAAGAGTATCTCACTAATGTCAGAACTCGTGGATTGAAATGGCTTCTGTTTTTCTTTGTGCGAAGAGATTTATAGAATTTAATTGCTAGACAATTTTCGAAAATCCTTCTATATGGATGAAACATGAAGATGTAACTGAACAATGATGCGGATGTTATTACTGTTTGCGCGGACTGTGACCAGCGTCCTTCAACCTAATAGCTTTTGTTCAATTTTATAGGTGACGAATTGATATCTCCATGCATGTGCAAAGGCACCCAGCAGTTTGTCCATCGTTCATGTCTTGATCACTGGCGCTCTGTTAAGGTGTGTATATCATTGATCATGGCCTTCTTGTGTAATTTTCAATGTTAGTTTTAACTGGTTGAGATGAATTGGTAATCTGGTATACCTTTTCTCTATTCTTTACAGGAAGGATTTGCCTTTTCACATTGCACAACTTGCAAAGCCCAATTTCACCTTCGAGTTGAATTGTATGAGGACAGCTCTTGGCGTAAAATAAAGTTCAGAGTTTTTGTGGCTAGGGATGTTTTCCTTGTCTTTTTGGCTGTACAAACTGTGAGTAGTCTTACCCTCTCTCTCCTAATGAGAAGGATTTGTATATGATTATATTTTATTTCCATTAGATTTTGAGTTCCATTTCTATTCAATTTACTTATTTTCTACTTATCCCAAGGAGGTGTGTTGTATGTAGAAATCATATATCCTCTTAATGATTCAGACATGTTATCCGTTATACATGCTCTTTGATCAGAAATAAGATGGTGACCCCTGCGGTAGGGTTAAATCCAATTTTTATATTGTTGTTTTGTTCAGATGAATGTATGTTATAGGAACCCCGAAATGTCAATTTTAGTTGGGTTTGACCATTCAGGAGTTTTCTATGTTGTTGAAATATGTAAATCATAGTGGGGAACTCTTCCAAATACACTCTGTCAGTAGGCAAATCTTTCCAGTCTTCCTGCTAAACCCTTGGTAAGTTAGACTCCTATGTTCTTAGGGTTCATGAAGAATTCTGGTACGTTTTTAAATTTTTTTAAGAAATAACTAAACATGGATTTTGTAATGAATCTATCCTTCTTTTTTTAATGTTATCCTTTTATTTAACTTTTTGTTTTGGAGATTCATCCAAACTTTCATCTCTTGGGAAAAAAAAATGAGAAAAAGAATTTTCAGAAAATTTCTAAAGTATGTATGCATCATTTTTTTTGCCAGGTGATTGCTGCAATGGGGGGCTTTGCTTACATCATGGACAAAGATGGGGCCTTCAGGAACTCTTTCAGTGATGGTTGGGATAAGATACTGTCAAAACATCCTATACCATTTTACTATTGTATTGGTAAGAGTATGGCATAAAATTAGTCTTTGTGCAATAGTTGCTACACCCGTTCCGGGATTAAGAGAAAATCTCTTTATGGCATTGAATGTATTAATATGCTTAGATATTTCCTTTCCTTTGCATCCTAAGTAAATGTCATCTGCTTCTGTTTTCTGTGGAAATCTGTTTTCTGGACACCTCGGTTATTTTCCTTTGGTTGTGCTTTCAAGTGGTTGTCCATATTGTAATATGTCTAAGCTACCCATAGGATACTTAAATTTTCTGTCGGGTTAACTTTCAATCACTGGGAAATAATCAATTGAGGGCTCCAGCTTGTGTTTTCAATGTAGTGTTTTGCATACTGTGACGTTTTATATGAATATTACCTTTAACAGGAGTACTGGCCTTCTTCGTGCTTCTTGGATTTTTTGGTCTCATACTACACTGCTCATCCCTTAATACCAATGACCCCAGAATGGCTGGTTGTCAGAACTGTTGTTATGGTTGGGGCATCTTGGATTGCTTCCCTGCATCAATGGAGGCATGCTTTGCCCTTGTGATTGTTTTTGTGGTTATCTTTGCAATTCTTGGTATAGCTTATGGTTTCCTTGCGGCTACCATGGCCATTCAAAGAATTTGGCAGAGACACTACCACATCCTTACCAAGAGGGAGCTCACAAAGGTAATCTCTGATTTTTCTTGGAATTTCGATGACTTTCTGAATTTCTGTTCTTACTGAATAGAAGGTCCATCGTCTAAAGTGATTGTCAAATCTTATTTTGAGCTCTATTTTGTCCCCGCATATTCATGCAGGAATATATAGTGGAGGATCTCCATGGTTGTTATTCTCCGCCGAAGTTGGATGCAGAACACACACAACGCCTGAAAATGCTTAAGCTTTTGTGATTTATGCGAAATGAACTTGTAAAACGTCTTCTGAAATTTTTAAGGCTGAACTGTTGCTTCAATTTTTAGTTACAATCTCGTTTTTCTGTATGATCGTATCTATCTGGATTATTGCCAGATTTTGTATCATAAAACTCGCTATAGCAAAAAATGAAGAAAATACGAAACCATATACGTGGTTGTTTAAACGTGTGCAGTCTTTTCCATTTTGGAAGGACGTCACTTGTGCAATGCATGCCTCCACAGTTGATACAATCTAAGCTTAAATTTATTATTTATTTATTTTTTGGGTTATATCCTTCAAATAGTAGCTAGGAAGAGAGAGGAACAGAAGAGGGCAAAAGAAGTGGCAATTTGTTTGCATCTGTACAGCCTTAAACGTGAGAAAGAGCACATACTGGGGGGGAATCAAGGAAAGGAAGCAAAAGAAAAGACTGACGTTAATTCTGTACGTAACATGGTCATTGATCAAGTTACTCCATAAAAGAGAAAATCAATATCCATTCAAACAAATGGATTCTGGTGTGGCACTGACAAAAATAAGATGATCACCGTCTCTAATCACCTCTATGTTATCAATTTCAGCTCCATCTTTGTTCACAATCTTTGTAGGAAATGCACCAAATTTATTTGCTCCAATCGCGAGTAGCTCCTTGAAAGTCCTTGGCAGCAGCACAAGCTTCACACCATGACCCTTTTCTGGGAAACTAATTGTTACTCTAACTGTACAATCACCATCTTTCATGCTTCTGGTATTTTTAATGTTAACAGGGAATAGTGAGTCCTTCTCTCCTTTGTGAGCCGCTGACATCACCCTAAATATTGAGTTCTGAAAGATATTATTACTCTTTCTTGGGCAGCTTTCGTTAGATGATCCGTCAGTTCCTAGAAAAGAGCCTTCCTTGCACAATGGCATCGTTGGCTCAATCCTACCCTGCATTGAAATAACAGATTGAACCTTGGGCTCTCCAAAGGATTCAAAAATGGTTTTTATATGCTCTTGTCCTTGTTGGTCTGCTAGATCTCTAGGCGTCCAACCATGGATGTTTGCCTTGTCAATATCTGCCCCATGATTCAAGAGGAACTTCACTATCTGGGTGTTGCCTTCACTTACTGCAACATGCAGAGCGGTGCTCCCATTGCTAATACTAAGTGTAACATCTCCTCCATAGCGAACAATATCCCTAAGCAACTCGAGATTATTTTGTTCAGTGGCAGTGCATGAAAATTGACCTGCATCTCCATATTGCAAGTGAGCACCATTGTCTATTAAGAGGTTTATCACTGACTCATGTCCACCTAGCATAGCCTCCCATAGTGGCACATTTCCATAGGAATCTGAATGTTCATGTAGCAGAATCAGCAGATTTTGTATATCATTAGCAAAATATTAACATTCCAAAGCGTAGGCCTTAGAAAATTACCTTCGATGTTGGGATCTGCTTCAAAATTCAACAGAAGCATCACACACTTATCGTTTCCTTTAGATGCTGCAATATGCTGATTTTACAAAAGAATAATAATTCACATTCCATCTATGATCATCAAAACGTATACATTCAACCAAAGGAAAAAAAATCAGAACTAGAATAGTTTACACACCAAAGCGGTTCTTCCATCTTTGTCAGATTCATTTGGGTCCAAACCACGTTTTAGCAGTTGATTCAACAAGAAGTCATCTTCCCTGAGTGCTGCAAAGCAGAGACTTAGTGGTAGGTCCATTCTGCCACGAGCTAACATTTTCTCCATCTCAACTAAAATTGTCTCCACCAGAGGATGCTTGAGCTCTTTCAAATGCTGTCATATACGCCAAAATGAGTCTAGACACATGCAAGACAGCCACTATAAAATTCTAAGGTTAAGGATCAAACATAAATACTATGTGATGTGATGAATGGTTATGATGTTATTTAGACCTGAATGAGATTGCTTAAGATTATGGTCCCATCTCCTACGTTGGCTTCAACAATGTTCATAAAAGTAGTACGGTTGAATCTCAGTAGCTGGCTTAGACGCTTGGTTCGCACTGTAAAGAGCTGTGGCTTACAACAAAGCACCCCAATTTCACCGCAGAGGTCACCAGTTTTGGCTGATCCAATAACCTGCAATCAGTTAACAGTACTAATTTGTTGCCATATTTCAAAGCACTAATAGCTTGATACAAAGTTTATAAGTTAGCAAACTTGCCTCTTCAATTCCATTTGCTTTACGAACTATGAGATCCTACCAAATAATTCACACATTAGAGACCACAATTTGTAAGCTCATTGTCCAAAAAGAAAAATATATATTAATAAGTACCACAACACCGGAGACTAGTAAATAGAAGTCTGTGGGGGCTTCGTTCTGCAAGATCACATCTTCACTGGGAGGAAAGTACTCAGCATTCATCTCTGAGACCTTTCAAAGTTAAATGCACCCAACAAACCATCCGGTTAATAGAGTACCAAAAAAATAAGCTTCATTAAAATTATGATATTGATGAAATGCATATGTGACATAAACGATTGAACATGAGAATATTGCTAAGACAAGAGATTTTAAATTACCAATTGAAAAATCAAGTCCTTTGAAACCTCACGGAACAAGTAAACATTGTCCAGAAGATTGTAAAAAAGATGATGCGAAATGCTTGATCTAATAGCTTTAGGAAGAGAATTAAGGATCTCTTGCTGCTGCAATCCCTCTACGTCAGTTCTGAACTTCAAACACAAATGTTGAATAATCTGCTCTTGCAACCGAACAGGCAACTTGTTCCTTTGTACAAAACTTGAGACAGCGTGTATGGTATCCCTCTAGAAATTAATTACAAAACGGGAAAAAAAAAAGAAAAAGAAAAAAGTTAAGGGCATCAACTGATAAGAAGATAAAATCAAGATGAGATTTCAAATCAAAATTTACTTACAAATTTTCTAGTTCGACTTGTGCAGTGGACAACTAAGTTGGTCATATTGCCAATCAAATATGATGTCAATCCAAGAATAAAAAGCATGAAAAAGATGTCAAATAGCATCTCCATTGAATTCACAGGATGCAAATCCCCATAGCCAACAGTGGTTAAGGTGGTAATAGACCAGTAAACTGATGTGATGTATTGAGTCGACAAGCTTTGTTCAAGGAAGTTGTCCATTGTTATTCCAACCCAAGTTCTTTTAGGATCATGATAACTTGCAGCGATGAGATAGTAGAAGCATGCAGCACAGTGAACGGTAAAAAACGTAACCTATAGATACAGCATTAAAATAATGTAAATTTCGTCCTCAATCTCAGAAGAATGAATAAATATAAGAGTTGCTTGCTACTTACACATATGAGCTTGGCACATCGAACCCAGAAATAGTTAAAGTTTCTGTCTTTCTCCAATCTGTTCGAGTGTATAATAATTTGAGGTTAAAACTGAGAAAAACATCAAATTCCCAGTGTAGAATTGTGGAAAACTTGCTTACCTACTAAATAGTGCACTGACTCTTCGGAGACGCCAAAGGCGAAGCATGTTGGATAGGCCATAGAAACGGAGCGGCGAAGGTAAAATTTTGCGAGCAAGCTCTGAAGGAATGATAGAGACAACATCAAAGGCCAACCAAGAAATTGCATATTTCCGGGCAATCTTTTTTGGGTTATCAACCAACAAGTAGGTAGTTTTGTCAAGGTAAGCAACAAAAAAGGTAACAACTATATCCGCAGCAAAGAATCCATTAACAACATTGTCAATGATGGAGAGTGGTACTGCTGGTTTCTTAAGGAATCCAAATTCAAATGGAGACACCCAGGCAGTGTAGATGACCAGAATAACAAGGAAAGTCTCCCATACCCTGCAAATTGAAAACCCATGTTAGACTTAGAACAGCCATAACAAATTAATTTACTTTATATTTATACCCCTTGCTTACGTTATTTCACTTTATACAAGTGAAAGAGAACAACATTCTATTCGATCTTTTGGTAGCTAGCTAATAGAAATTACAAGTTGTAAAAGGTGTTAAGAGACACCCGAAAGGTGTTAAAATAATACTAGAAAACTGTCATCACAGCAAGCACTATGATTGAAGAAATCAGAACAGAGGAAGTAACAACCTTGTTTTGAGGAAGCAGAAACGAGCGACTATCATGATCATTAAAAAAAAAAAAAAGCCACAATAGGAAAGTGGAAATATACGTATGAGATGAGGTGAATGCAACCATTAGACAAGCAAATGAAAGTAGAAACAATGCAATAGCGACTCATGGTCACAAGAATGGTGAATATAAAACAAGCTTGTGTCAAGGAAAGTAACAAGCATCTAGAAGTGAAGCTTATGCTTTTTTTGTTTTGGTCTTGATTAACCAGAATTAGTTTGTTTGTAGATGAGGGTCCATTCTCAATTATCTGCTTCCTTCTTTCTTATCCTATTATTATAAAAAGAAAAGAAGAAGAATATAACCTGTAACGACGGTCATAAGGGGATATAATGAAGTTTCTAAGCTTTATTCTGTGGTTGCTTCCGGCTCCAAGGGAAGGCAATATGCCAGTGGTAAGACTATAGTGGCTGCCATCTCTCGACAACTCATCAACCTCATCTTCCCCGCACATAAAGACCATTCTTACACACTGATCTCTTTCACCCTTCACTCCCAGCTGCTTTATGTTCTGTGATATATACAGACAGATGCACAGACACCTACATATATATAATAAATAACGTACGTAAGTTATGCAGTATTTTGGGCATAATCATTGGTTCGAATCCTCATTCTTTGTGATCCTCTATATATCTCTTTTGGGTTCGACATATTACATGAATATCATGTCCCTTCTGCTCTGCTTGTTTTTATTGTATATACACGAAATATAAGCGCTTTCCTTTTTCATTTTATTTTCTTGCACCAATACTTGTCTCTACGACTCTACTCTACACTCCATGATAGTCAACGAACGAAAGGTGTTTGGCGTCTGCATCTAAGTACAGAAAAAAAAGTGAAAAATAAAATTCCAATGTATAATTACTAATTAATAAAAACTAAAAAGATAGGTAATGTTATGACACCATTGAAGATGATATGTTTTACATGTGATTATCATGTTGAAATAATCACGTATATAAAGCAAATACGATGCATTATAAGAGATAAATAAATTAAAAGTATTTCATAATTAAAGATTAAACTTTTTTTTAGTTCATCCACAAATATTTTAAGATTGATTTTGTTCAAAAATAGAATAATTATAATTATTCCTTTTTTCAAATTTTTCTTACCAACTTAAAAAAAATTTCTCTAAAATTTTGCGCGGCTTAAATCAGGGAAAATATCGTGCATTTAAAACATGTCAATGAGTACTAATTTGTTATTCATGTAACGTAGACATGCAACCTAGCTATGATATGGATGCCAAAAACCGTTATGATTCAAGAGGGAAAAAATATTACATTAGGAAGCTTTAGTAGGAAAACTTTTTCCGATTGATAAGTTAGGATATAAAAAGTTATACATGCTTGCTAACACAGGAATATACGCAAAGATTCTTTCTGATTTTACATAGAAATCTTAATTTTGCATCCTCGCAACAACATTTTTCTTTAATTAAAGGAAAAAAGAGCAACACTTTAAATGTATCATTTTGTTCATAAAATAATATTAGTATACCTTAATTTTTACATCACCCAACTATTTTAACCCTCCGTAAATATTTGTTCAAGTTCCATCACTAGTTGGGGCGCTTTGATTCATAAAAATATACTAATATATACCAAATATGTGTTATACCCTTCTATTCTGTCCATTCAGTTATTTTATTGATGAGAAAGAGAAGGAGAGACCAATTAATTGAGCAGGGAGGGACTCATGCTGATGGAGAGACAAAGCGAAAGAGGGAAAGGCCATAGATTCATTGAAATTTACAATTGAGCAGGGGAACATAATCATATCTTTTACAGAAATGGAGGATTGAAATTTTTTGAACCTTGAAAATTGGATTCTGGTATAGCACTGACACTGACAAGAAGAAGATGATCACCGTCTCTGATCGCCTCTAGGTCATCAATTTCAGCTCCATCTTGGGTCAAAACCTTGGTGGGAAAGGCACCAAATTTCTTAGCTCCCATCTCCAATAACTCCTTCAAGGTTCCTGGCAGCAGCACAAGCTTCCTACCAAGTTCACCCTTTTCAGGGCAACTAATGGTTACTCTAGCTGCTGCACAAGCACAAGCACAAGCTCCATTAATGTTGATATCATTTCTTGAATTGTTATTATTATGGTTAACGGGGAACAGAACGTCCCTTTCTTCTTTCCCTCTGTGTGCCGCTGACATCATCCCAAACAGTGAGTTATGATAATTATTACTCCTTCTTCTTGTACGGCTTTGATTAAATGATCCATCAGATGCCAGAAATGAGCCTTCCTGGGGCAAAGGCATTGTTGGCTCGCTGGTAAACCTCCCAAGATACTTTGTCCTACTCTGTTTTTCCGATGTTGTAGTAACAGGTTGAACCTTGGGCTCTCCGAAGGACTCAAAAATGGCTTTTATTTCCTCGTGTCCTTGTTGGTCTGCTAGCTCTCTGGGGGTCCAACCTTGGATTTCTGGTTTGTCCATGTCTGCCCCTTGACCCAAAAGGAACGTCACTATCTCAGCATTGCCTTCATTGACTGCTACATGAAGAGCAGTTTTGCCATCGCTCCCAGCAAGTGTGACGTCTCCGCCGTAGTGAACAATATCCTTGAGCAGATTGAGATTGCTCTGTTCGGCGGCAGTGCATGCATATTTGCTCACATCTCCATAATTCAATTTGGCACCACCGTCTATTAAGTGGCTTATCGCTGATTCATGACCACCCAGTATAGCATCCCACAGGGGAACGTTCCCATCACAATCTGAATGAATGATCATACAGTCAAGATCAGAGAGTGTTCTGTTTCTTTTTCTTTTTTTTTTTTCTGTTGAATTTTTGTAATATAAAAAATCAATGATAATGATTCAAGGAAAACACTTGGAAATTCTCTCTCTGATGAAAGCTGATGAAGACATCTGCATTATTTTTGCTCTTATCCATTACATGTCTTTGGCGGGGAGGGATAAAACAATTTTCTTGGTCTTCAAATTGATTTGCAAATCTGGGCAGATATCTTAATAAATTGGTTAGTATATAACGTACAGAGGAACTCGATCTTAATATAATGGTGACTTAAACCATAATCCTCACAACACCAAGGAAAATGATCATGTTCAAACCAACTTTGCAAGATTATTATCACATGTTAACCTATACAATTTGTAGCTTACTGACTGAGAGCATATATTATATTAGGGATGAGACATCTCACCCTATAAAAAAAATAAGCAGCACGACTTGGTTTATATTTTATTTTATTTGAATTTTCCTTCTTAATTATACGCTTCTTGCTAGGGACCACTTCTGAAAAGTTGACTTAACATGCAATTTTAAGCAAGGGCCAACTGGTTTATTTTACAAAAAAGACAACTTTAGATGTCTAAAGAATACTAGATTAATGCCAATGACAAGTGCAACTAAAGAACGAGCGAAGCCAATGTAAGCATCAGAAATCTACTAGGTTAATGGCACATTACCTCTTATGTTGGGATCTGCACCAAAATCTAACAGAAGCATGACACAGTTCTCGCTTCCTTTAGATGCTACAATATGCTGACATTACAAGAAAATGGTTGAGCATATCATCATAACCAAAAGAAATTTTTGAGAATGAGATTAGTTTACATACCAAAGCAGTCCTTCCATTATTGTCTGATTCATTTGGACACAAACCACGTTTCAACAGTTTATTCAACAATAAGTCATCTCCCCTAACTGCTGCAAAGCATAGACTCAGTGGTAGGTCCATTCTGCCACGAGCTAACATGTCCTCTGTCTCCACCAAAACTTTCTCCATGATTGGATCCTTGAGTTCTTTCAAATGCTGCCAAAGAATACACCAGAATGAGTCCAAATACATGTATGCCATCATACCCGACAGAAACATAAGCAGCAAATTAAGGTGCTTCGGAAAAGTTATATTGGTCATGAATTATGATGTTGAGCGGACCTGAAGGAGATTGTTCATAATTATGGCGCCATCTCCTACGTTGGCTTGAACAATGTTCAAGAATGTAGTACGGTTTAGCCTCAATAGTTGACTTAACCTCTTAGTTCGCACCGTAAAGAGTTGTGGCCTATAACAAAGTACTCCAAATTCACCGCACAGGTCACCAGTTTTAGCTTCTCCTATAACCTGCAACCAATAAACACTTTTAGATTCTTACCAAAGAGCGAAACACTAATAGTAAGATCTAATGCGTATAATAATTATACTTGCCTGCTCAACTCCATTTTTGAGAACTATTAGGTCCTGCCATGCAATTCAAAAATTAGAGACCACATTTTTGCAATATTGACCCTAAGGAGGAAAAGTTCATTGTCAAAATGAATAAAGTGTGTATAGATAAGTACCGCAGCACCAGTGACTAGTATATAAAAATCCATAGGGGCTTCATTCTGCAAGATAACATCCTCCTTTGGAGGAAAGTACTCAGCTTTCATCTCTGACACCTTTCAAAGTTAAATCAAACAAAATATAAGCACTTAGATGCAAAATATAGCAACAAACTAAATCCCATTAGACATGAAGATGGAGATTTAGAATTACCAATTGAAAAAGCAAGTCATTTGAAACCCCACGAAACAAGTAGACCTTATCCAGAAGATCGTAAAAAAGATGATGTGAGATACTTGATTTAATAGCTTTAGGAAGAGAATCAAGGGTCTCTTGTTGCTGCAGTCCCTCGGAGTCTGTTCTGAACTTCAAACACAAATGTGCAAGCATCTGCTCTTGTAGTCGAACAGGCAACTGATTCCTTTGTGCAAAGCTTGAGGCAGCTTGTATGGTATCCCTCTGGAAAAGCAGGAAAAAGTTAAGTGCCATAGAAAATTCGATTAGAATCTGATCTCAAATCAAAATGTCCTTACAAATTTTCTAGTTCGACTTGTGCCGTGGACAACTAAGTTGGTCATATTGCCAATCAAATACGCAGTTAGACCAAGATTAAAAAGCATGTAAAAGATGTCAAAGATCATCTCTCTAGAATTCACAGGATGCAAATCTCCATAACCAACAGTTGTTAAAGTGGTAATAGACCAGTAAATTGATGTCACGTATCGAGTCCACAAGCTCTCTTCAAGGAAGTTTCCCATTGTTGCTCCCATCCATGTTTTCTTAGGATCATGATAACTCGCAGCAATAAGATAGTAGAAACATGCAGCACAATGAACAGCAAAAAGTGTAACCTACAGAAACAGCAATAAAACTATTACAAGTTTCATCCTCCTCAAAAAAATGAAATGCATGTCTAAGGGATGTAACTTACACAGATAAGCTTGGCACATCGAACCCAGAAATAGTTATAGTTTCTGTCCTTCTCCAATCTGCTCAAGTACATAATAATTTGAGGTTAAAACTGAAGAAACACACACAATATCATCCTCTTTAGCTATTCAGTAGAGCTGTGGAAATCTCTCTTACCTACTAAATAGTGCACTGACTCTTCGGAGACGCCAAAGGCGAAGCATGTTGAATAGGCCATAGGATTGGAGCGGTGAAGGTGAAATTTTGCGAGCAAGTTCTGAAGGAATTGTAGAGACAACATCAAAGACCAACCAGGAACTTGCATATTTCCAGGCAATCTTTTTTGGGTTATCAACCAACAAGTAGGAAGTTTTGTCGAGGTAGGCTACGAAAAAGGTAAGAACTATATCCACAGCAAAGAATCCATTAACAACGTTGTCAATAATGGAGAGTGGCGCTGCTTGTTTCTTAAGGAATCCAAATTCAAACGGAGACACCCAGGCAGTGTAGATGACCAGAATAACAAGGAAAGTCTCCCATATCCTGCAAAACCCATGTTAGAATAGCCATAGCCATAATAATAAATTTACTTTATAACCCTTGAACACATATTGCTACAGGACAGCTAAGGAGATAAAAAAAAAATACAAAAAAAAAAGGGGAAGGAAAAATAAGCTACGGTAACACAATAGAAGAAAGCTATTTGGAATAAGCAATTGACTCCTTGTAGTGGTAGGTATTAAATCAAATTCATTCTTTTCCATCTAAACAAGTATTTGTATGCCTCCAATTAAAAGCGGTTAGGAATGATAGATGTTTGTCCTAAGACTCCAATTGGTGAGGGAAAAGCCTTTTATTCTTAAAGAATCTAATTCAACATTCAAAGGCAAACTGAGGAATGACAAAGAAAAGTATCTCGCGAAAAGCTATGGCTTTTTAGATGGGTTGAAGGGATCCCAGAGAGCGATACAACAAAGCTTTGTTTTGTAAAAAGTAATAGTTAGTACGTAATTTCAATTGATGATTTGCGTTTTGGTAGCTAATAAGTGCGAGAAGAAAGGATAAAGAAGAATATAAGCAAACCCAGAGAAGAATGAGGAACAGCTATCAAGAATATGGCAAAAGAACGATAGAAGGAATACGTTCCAAAAGTACAAAAGAGAGTGGGGCGGACAAGAATCTAATAAACTAATACCAAACTCAACACACACACACGCAAAAACAATGGGATGCATCTCAGAGGATCATTTAGCCAATGAAAGGAAGAAGTATGTAGGAGGAGAGGTGAATGCAACACTCACACAAGGAAGAAGAAGAAAGAACACGTTTGGTTATAACGAAAGAAAAACAAAACAGAGGAGAGAAGGCAGAAAATAGGTTGTAACCTGTAACGGCGGTCATAAGGAGATACAATGAAGGTTCTAAGCTTGATTCTGCGGTTGCTTCTGGCTCCAAGTGAAGGCAATATGCCGGTGGAAAGACTATATTGGCTGCCATCCCTGGACAGTTCAAGCTCTTCTTGCCCAGGGCCGCACGTAAACACCATTCTTTTACAACTTCCTTCCCCCCTCTGTGTTGAGAATACTGATGTATGTGTTTGTTTATAAGTCGGCACAACTTCGGACCCCTTAGATCGATTGGAATCCTCTCTTTAATTTGCCTCAACGCGGTACATGACCCTTCCTTCCTGTCTTCTCACTTTATATAGTACGCCAAATATACTGTGTTTCCATTAGTCAAAGCAAAGACGCTTCTCGGTAAAAAAGAATAATTAAGTTATGAAAAAATAACTAAATTTACGAGTCTAATCTACGCCAATAATACCTCCTACAAACCAACTATCTATCTATATAAACAAGCCAAGCCCACTACACGTGTCGTGGCATTTACAAGTAGACACTAAAAGTTTATCAATAGGTTAAATTACGAATTCGGATTACTTACAATCAATTGCTTGGTATAATTAATTATCAATTGTTAACTTTTTGATACACTTAAAATTATACTAATTATATAATTTTAAATAAATTAATTAGTCAAAAAATTAATTATACAATACAAAATAATCCGTTTTCGTTAAATTACACCTAGCCTTATATAAAATTTTGTTTTGCATAAAAGCTCCGATAATCTTACTTTATATCTCACATCTATTAATTTGAGAACACACCAATTTAATTTAACTTATTTGAAATTAACTGAATTAATGTTTAACTCGCTTCAACGAACTTCATCGTTTCAAAACAAATAACTCCGCAAATCCTGTGTAGTACCGGCTACCGCTGACTGCTTAGTCTTGTCCCGTGCGGCATTTGTTTATCTGGAAAAAATACATTTTTACCGTAATACCGCTGCCTCCACTTATGGTCTCTCTTCAATCTTAACCCATATTCGGCTTAAAACAAAATAAGGAAAATAGTCCTTCACGCAAAAGCCATACGCGCGTCAAACTTTGGTCATCATTCGTTGCATGAGGTTTTTTCGCCATTTAATTTTCTTATCAGTTATTTATCACCCCAGAAATATTATGCTTTTTATTTTTATTGGATTAAAAAAAGTGATAGTAAAATAATAACAGATTTAATTTTTATTTAAATTAAATATTTTTATGCGAAACTATTTGACTTCGATTATTTTTTTTTCTTTTGAGATGAATTTTCATTTATTAATTATGTAAAAGAGTTATAAATTACCATAGATTTAAAAACTATTTTTTTATTTAAATGATACTCATTCATCAATCTATTAATTTTAATGTATTTTAGTGGAAATTTTTTTCAAGTGTCCATGTTATCTCAAGGTTTAAAATATCATTTACTTTAATAAAATGAATATAAATTTCATGTAAGAATAAACTTGATAGAAATACGTAGATTTGAGAAAAACAAAAATAATTTTTTTTTTTTTTTGTTTTTTTCTTTGGTGAGAAAAAACGTAAAGTTTTAATAAGAGAAAGGAATCACGGAGTGGAAAGAATTATTAGAATAATATTTTGCTTATTCGACTTCTCATGCTACGAAAAGGGAAGTTTCCGTAAATACGTATCGTCGTGGTCGTCGCGTCATTCAATTGCAACACGGAAATTCCTCAGAGAATCCATGAATTAGAGGTAAAAAAATGGATCAACTTTTTTATAAAGAAAGGAAATAATTTAGCGGTTTTGATTAATTGGAACGTTCTTAACTTTATTCCCTAACGGCACAAGAGAAATATGGAAAGGAAGGAATAACGATAATTTTTTTTAAAAGGAATTTCTGATATAAAATTGATTCCGTATTTTAGAGAGAATTCCGTTAAAATATTTTTTAAAAAAACTTTGAAATTTATCAATAAATTTTTAAAATTTAATTTACCTAAAATTTTAATAAGAAAATAAATTTCCTATTCGACATAAAGTTGAATTAAACAAATAAATTTCAACAAAATATAGAAATTTAAATACTAGACCGTATATACTTAATAATTTATTTTTATTTAATAAGTCATGACATAAACTAATACTATTAGCTTATACTATAATTAACAACGCAATTATTAGATGAATATACAAGAAATGGTAATTACTGGGTACACTCTATATTGTGAGTTAATTAGGTGCGTCAAATACTAGTAATAAGGACGTGCTGTGAAATTTCCAAAGCTCCTGCTTTGTTCAACTCGAGCCTACCATGCCCATGCTACCCGCCCCACAGTTCCGCTGACTTTTCCAAGACGCCATTGCAATTGGTGTGTTTTTCAGAAATATCCCACGCTCGACGACCACATGTTAACGTCGTTTGTCCCCCCTATTGTGACAACAATGACTAACCTCCTCAAAGTATTGACATCCATTATCTTTTTTATAGTTTGGGATATGATTTTGAAATTCATAAGAGACTATGAAACGAGACATAATACCACGTCAATTTATGAGAAGTAGTAGTATATCTATTTGATTTGGCTTGGTGGATTAAATTTTGTGGGGATTGGTGAGGAAATTAATAGAATATAAAAGACTTTTTTTATTTCAAATGTATCATTGCATATTTAAGAAAATAGGATGGAAGAGAATAATTACTGAAAAATCACTTTGAAAAGTAAAAAATGTCCCAAAGATGAATCTAGTTGGAATTTGGTGACTTTTAAAAATGATAGGCCCTTGTGCTTAAAAGAGATTCCCCAAAGATGTGGTTCGTTAGAGTTTATCAACATTGTGTGTCTCCGTGTGAAGAGTCAAAAAAGGGGGGTTGGGCATAAAGAACATTAATAGTAAGCAAAGGAAAAGGATGAAGATGTTATATATTTGCAACACGTTGCCGACGATGAGCCGCGGGCTTTTGTTCCCCATCAAATCAAGAAAGAATCATTACTTATAAAATATCTGTAATTTTCTTAACGAATAAACCTCTAAGCAACCACCTCACCTCGTTAACTCCCGAGTCGACTACCCCATCATTCTGCAAGAGGGAAACGTGCTTATTTTCGCGTAAAGATAAGGTTTGTGATTTCTCCGGAGGGAGGGACCAATAAGCAATTGACCAACATCAGTTTCGATATTTATACCGCCAGTCTACTAACTACTATTGTTATTGATAGATATCCAAGTTCAGGAGTAAGTTGTGTTAATTATTTCAGGGTAGGCAAGCAAAGTGGAAAAGAGGAGGGGAGGGATTGCAAGTTACAAAAGTTGTCCCCAACTTGATTTCGTGGGTCCAGCAATTGAACAGATATAGGCGGTGATCCATAGGGAGAAAATTTGGACAAATCTCCGTAATTTGGGACCAATCGCTATAATTCATGAATCTTCCATGCAACCACACTTTATGGATTTGCAATAACAACTCTTTATACCCATAGTTTTTACATTTGCTGTATATTCATTCTATAAAGGAATCTGTCCGCATATTCTACTAATATCGTTCTCACTTCTTTAATTATTCATCCCATTAAAAGGTCAAAGTTTGTTGTTGAAGTGGAACTAACTTGATTAGTTAGACTTTAAATTAATGATATATAACATTTTTTTTTTACGTAAATTTATTATTAAATTTTTTAATTTATAATTAATTTAATTTAAATTAAAAAAATTATAAAAAAATTAAATTTTAACATAATTATATTTTTAGACTATACCGGTCTTTAGTTTATGCAAAGAGACCAGAACCCCTGCTGTACTTGCTTGTTTGTTTTATAATTTAAATTTACCATAGGCGCAGCAGAGTGTGTATTTTAGAGGTAACATGGCTACAGAAGTCTTCAACTTGTGGTACTGATTCTGAACAAGGCAGAAATCAACACTACTAAGTCACTAGCTAGACATAGCAGTAGAGACAGCATAGCTCATAGACATAATAGCTTTTGGAGATGCAGTTTATATATGCTCCTTAAAAATAATAATAATAATAAAAAGCAAGTATAATCGCAGGAAGCATTTGGACAAACAGATACCTACAACGTCAAGCAATCGTAGAAGCTGTAAGAGCAGCACGTGAAATGATTTAATGAGCAAATTTTGCCATGTGGAGCGGCTGAAGGGACCGTAATTTAGGTTCAGAAAGTGGAAAAGGCCATGCTTGAAATTTAGCCATGACAAAGTATAGGCAACTGAATAGCCGGGGGCCTTGAGGCTCCAACTGACAAAATTATGCAAAGGGATTGTCAAAGGTTGAGAGAATAGATGAAGGGGCAAAGCAACCATAAAACGTGCTTATTAATAATCATTCACCCTCTTTTGACCCGCTTGTTCCTCACCCTCTAGGCATACAACATAGAAGGAAACTCCAAACATCCTGAGACGAAATTTAGGCAATGTTGATCTTGGTTGGAAACATAATCAGTAACCTTTTCAAAAAATCTACTTTTCAAAAAGTGTCTTATCTTCATTGGTAGAAGTTAATCCATTGACAAAGAAAGATTCATTCTTTGGCCAACCAGAACTGGATTTGGAGAAGATGGAGGCAAGTTAAAACTCAGAAAGCAAATGTGGTCTATCCTATCCTTGCAGGGACGTGAGTGGTGGTCACACAACGGAAGCACCACGTGAATCCAATTTTAATCATTCATGTGAATGTCGATCAATGTGTGGTTAGTTGAGGCCCCGAGAGGGGGAAAAAGGCCTCGTCAACTGGCAAATTACAGTACTAGCTAGCTGCTAACGGGGACGAAATTGTGGCAGCAGTTTTGTTTTGTTTTCTTTATTGCATATTATATGGAACCACTTGTCCAAAATGTGTTTGCAATTGCCAGTCCGTGGATGAATATAGTATGTGATCTCTCCCACTAGCCTTGGACCAAGACCATGCCTCATAAACGCTCTCTGCCTCGATCATCAATAGTTAAATATGAACAAAAACAATGAATGAAAGAAGGAATCCCCATGATTGGATTGGAAACATGTTGCAGACAATTTCATTTAAATGAGTCCTTTGTTGGTGAATATGTATATATATTTGTGTTTCCATTGAACGACAAAGGGATCCATTTCAAATCGGAAGAGAAAGACAACTAGTTAGAGTAGTGTCATTACTAAGGTGGCAGTTGCAGGATGGATGTTGGGACTATTGAAACAGAGCAAGAAGTTGGGTTGGGTTCTTATATGTGGAGCAAAAGCCCATCCAATTATCTAGGCCCAGATGTGAACGAGTCGTTGCCACTGATTATCCTTGGGAAGTGTAGTAGAAAGCACTCGGATATGTTATATTAGCCTTTTTATGATTTGGGCTTTTTATTAGAACCAATAGGGCCTTACGATACCCATACTTCTCCTGTCTTGCGATGCGGGTGGCATATTCTTCGTTCGGGTGCCATCCATCCTATCAACCGTTAATTCGCTAGAACCGTCGTATCCAAAGCGAAGGCAGTCCAAGGTCATTTTCGTTAATATGAAATCTGAATTCCCACCAGTACAGGACAGAACAGAGTGGAGGTTGACAACCGGTAGGTAAATAAGTTCCATTACAAAACCCGTGAACAACCCCCCATCCTTTCCATCTTACGACGCCGCGTGGCCAAACTTGATCTTTTCCTACTTTTTTCACTTTATAAACTGGAGACGGCCCCCACACCATACGCTTAACCCAACCAGTTTACTATTTGCCATCTCAAAAACCGATTTCCCTCATGGCTGTTACCACTCTCGTGCCCATCGGCTCCGTCGGAATCCGAGCGTGCGCCAACTCCGGTCACCTTAAACCCGATCAAGACCGACGGAAGACTTCGTCCGCCAAGTGGACCCCGATCTTCGGGTGGTCCTCCGAACCCGACTACATTGACACGAATAACACGGACAAATCCGGCGACGAATCGGAGTCGATTTCCGAGTCGAGACCGCGATTCGCGCGTGGTTGCTTTACCAAAGAGAAGGCGAGGCAGCTCCGGCTGATGATGACTAAGGAGACCGATTCCTTTCACGACACCATGTATCACTCCGCAATCGCTTCTCGACTAGCCTCCGACTTCAAGACCCGCTGCGATCTGTAAATTTCCGGCGCATATTCTACTCTGTACGCTGTACGGTTATTCTCCTCAGTCTCGTACTTGATTTTTGGGTAGAAGGAAATGTTATGTATAATAGTTTGAGTTATTATACGGTGTATATAATAGATCAAATTCTGTCGTGTTCATTTGAAGAAGATGTATAATTGTCACCAAAAAAATGTTTACATTAATTTGAGTCGAATTAGTTTGTTGCCTTTCTCTTTCATTGTTAAGTGCGGAAGAGCAACTCAGCTTGAGATGAAGCTCTATATTTATTGTTTTTTCTAAGAAAATGAAATCTGACGCAAACCCACTTCGCTAAAAGCATTGGGTTAACGTTTGACGAGTGACTGATTACGGCAGTACTCAATGTTGGCGGCGAGCCCCAGTATCTTCATTGTGATTCCTCGGTGCATATATCCTCGTCCCAGTATCTGTATTGAATATTGTCCACGGATGCATGCGTGTACGGAATAATAACAGTAACTCGATCCACAACGACGTTACGGTGGAGGTGAATCCACTGGATCAAGATGCATAATTGGACAATTGGGTATCAGGAATATTGATTGGGATCTCTGGATCCTGATTTGATTCTAAAATTGAATATGTGGCCATATGATCGAGTGAAAGCAACTGACGATGGCATCCGAGCAAGGAATATACCGATACGAGCCAAATGAATAAAAAAACTCAAATCTTAACTGGCGCGGCAAATTATGCTGTAGACTCTTCGATGCATAAAGAGCCAAGTCCCGGATACCAATTGTGAGGAAAGCGTGTCGGAAAGTGTCCAAACACACAAAATCATAGGCAAGTTGTCGATTTGTTTTGTTTTATATTTTTCCCGTCTATATGGAACACGAGTCTATGACACATATACAACCGATGAATTCGAATTTAGTGTAGTCAACTACACCATAAGCAAAGCATTAGCCATTGAACAAGACTGCAGTGCTATGTCAGCAATTAATCCAACGGCCATTAACAGTAACTACCTCATCTCCCATTCAAAGATTGTGACAATTTATTGGACTATAAAACAGGTTTAACATTAAATAATTGTTTTTTCCATCTCAATTCATGTATAAAATATGGTGCGGACATCCATACATTGATATTGTATATACAATCAACCATCTAGTTATTTGTACACGACTCAACGAAGAACGGGAAGACTTATCCAAGCAACTGCATGTAAATCGGGCTTCAATACTATAGATGTAGCTCAAGGCCATATGGGCCGAAGGGTAATCCAACCCAAGCCTAAGAAAGTTTATTAAGGGAGGAGAATTGGGTCTGAGTTGTGAGGTCTCTACTCACCATTTGAGTATTTTAATTGATGTGCGAGTGCTCGATTGAGCTAGTTTTGTTTTGAGTGTGTCACCTGGTTCCATTAGCATCCCTCTCAATTGAGAGTGCCCTTTTCATTATTATAATTAGGGTTAGTTTGTCACCCTAGTGATCAAATGAATTCTTTAACCATAAGATGAGTATGACTAGTTCAACTAATTCTTTAACCGTGTTCAACAACTCTTAAAAGATGTCTAATAAAAAAAATATATACATTTATTATTTGTTTCCTAATTAATGTGCTCAGATATCTATATAGACATATTTGATTTGGCTACCCAGCAACAGTAAGGACACTTCTATTTATGTTTCTTCCTTTGCTTTCCCGGTCCTTCGTCTTTAGTCATAGTATATATTTTATTTTGTATTCTTTATGTTTGTTATTTGATGCAGGTATGAACAAGAACTTATTAATGCACTTGCTCAGCCTCTTCCCGAAGATGATGATGATCCGATCGAGTCTTGATCAGTGGACTTCTGGGCCATCAAATCTCTCAGATTCTGTTGTTTTTCCCTGCCTGTGAGTTTGGGTGTTTCCAACAAATATTACAAGGGTTAAGTTTATAAGGATAGGGGGGTGTTAGCGTAGGATTTATAGTTTTTTTTAAAAAAAAAAAAAAAAACAATGACACCACATTATTCTAGTTTAAAGATTATAGTTTTGTTTTGAAATATACGGATATGGATGTTTTCGAGATTTACAACGGAATATATGCTACAGCATTGACATGAATTTGAATGACGTCTTTCTCTTTTTAATTTTTCCTCATAACTTTTGCTGATAACTTGGATATATTTCTAAGGCGTTTCCTCAATTTTTGTGGAAGGGTCCATGGTTGTAATGGTCGTCCGTACTGGCAACACCCCCCCGAGCAAAGACTGTATTCATCAGATTTGGTGCTGGGACGTGCCTCCCTCCGGTTATGGCGTAGGTTTGGGCCTAATTGGAGTTGCACATTCTTGAGTGGCCCAAGTCTTCTCAAGGCCCAGTCTACATCTTACTTCTTTGGGAATTAATATTTGCACCACCCTTGACTTCCCGGAAGTGGTTTTACACTTCCAGACGTACATTTTTGGAGTGGAAGTGGTGAGGGTATTAAAAAGGGTGGCGCAAAAATCAACCGCCTATCTGTTCCTATGTTATTTTTTCATCTCGACAGCTCCAAATCATGAACGTGGATGAGACATGGGACTAGTCAAGAGCAGCAAACAACCCAATACGTGCTATAATAAGCTTTTAGGAAGAAACCGATAAATTGGTGCCACCGCCATATGATCAAAACATGTTATAGGAGCAGATGTAATAGCTGAGCAGTGCACACACTCGTTGGTTATGTCCCCAATTCCATGGCCAACCATAGGCGTGCCCAGCCCAAATGGACCAACGACCGCTTCCCTCTAGTGAGGAGTGAGGGTCTCACTCTTAAGTCTCACCATAATCAACTCCATTTGCCATAGCACTAGTCCTTTTCGGTGTCGGTTTGACCCATTTGCCATTACTCTACATACTGTGCTACTGCTCCACAGTGTCAGTTCTTGCCCACTCAGTAGTAGTAGAGTTAGTAGGTGCTCTCACAAGCACAAGGGTGGGCTGTGAAAGCTGGTCTTGACCACTGCCAGCATGTCTATGAAATGTGGGGGTGGCCTCATTAGTACACTGTCCAAATTTTCAGGAGCTCTTTACCTCTAACGAGTTAACAAAAGGCCCCCGTTTTGAGAGCACAAGGTAAAATTCAACTTTAAAGGGCAGATTCATCAAAAGAGTGCCTTTCACTATCGGTTCAGTGGTCGGTGTTTGTTTTCGGCTTTGGGCTAGGGCCGGCCTTCTGGTTATCTATCTATCTATATATCTTTCTAATCCACCAAAGCCCTTTTCTTACTCGGTTTAACCTCATTCCTTTTGGTTTTCAAAAGTCATCTTCTTCTATTGCTATGGTATTTCCTCAAGGGGAGGACTAGCTGCTTTGTGGCCCATCCTTTGTCTTGCATTCTTTTACTCAAGTGGCTATTCTTTCCTTTTCTTTTCAGGTGATAGGGGGCTCCTCTTGTCAATGGCGTCCATATGCGTCTGTTCTGTGTCTCCTAATTTTGTTCTCTATCATGCAATTGGGTAGCAAATTTAATAGCTTCAACATCAATCTAGCTTTCTATTAGGTGGTGTTTAGTCTAAGGAATGAAATTTCAATTACAAAAAGATTTTGTTTTCACCCTCTCAATTGAGAAAGCTTTGTTTCTTTCTCAGAAATATAAAAACATTCCTAATGCCAAACATCTCCTTAATTAAACAAAAAATATTGCATTTTCTTTATGTGATTTGCTTCTTGGATTAGTTAGTCTAATCTTGAAATATGCACTTAAATGAGTCAGATGCCATCAATACAGATATGGATATATATAGAGCAATTAATGTAACCAAAGAAACGAGGGGATACATTGTGGGCACATGTATATATATGTCTAGTCTATTTATGCATGTTTATGCCATGTATTCTGCCTATGTTTACTATTCAATTCAATGTATTCTATTCATATCCAAGTATTGTAAATTGAAATGTGGAACCCATATCACCAGTGGCAGTGGGTGGGGTGTTTTGATACAAGCACAGCTCTCAAGTTGTGACACCTTCGAATTAATGTAGCCACCCCAAAAAGTTAAAAGTCCATGAAACTTATTTAAATTTGCATTATGATTAACGAGCTTGAGGATATATATAAACCAAGTTGAAAACGAAAGATATATATTAGTTGAACCCGCCATAGAAAATTAGAGATGGGCATGGAAGAATGGAACAGTAATTGAAGAGTGTGACTTATCATGAAATGGCCCATCATGTGAGGATACATACATATTTACAACAAATATATATGGGGAGCCCCTCATGGTAGGGCAGGAGATGATGATGATAGGAGAAAAAACAACTGATTGTAGTTTGTTTTCATGTAAATTTGAAACAGGACATGTTCTGCAAAGGAGGCATGTGCTTACACATATACGGGAGGGGCATGAATAGGAGGATACCAAGCAACTGTCATTTTCTATGTCATATGCATCTATTGGTAATGGGAGAATAAGAGAATAGGTAACCTGAATTTATTGGACCCAAGAACCGGTACGTTTTTTCTTTCTATACTCTTTGATTGCATATCTGCCCCTCACACACACATATTCACTCTCGTCACTTAACGTGTAGATTAATTGATAAGATTGTTTTAATTTAATTAAAAATTTTGATTAATTTAAAAAATACAATTATTTTAAAATTTAATAAAAAAAATTATTATTTTTATAATTTTATTCAACTAAAATTTAAATTAGTTGATATTTATTGTAGTGTCAAATATTAAATAATTTTTTTTGTTTTGAAAAAACACACTGTCTCTCTCTCACAAAGCCTGCTCGTGATGATTTGGATTCTCTTGCTTTACCACTTTTCAATTTCAATCTCATTTTATCACTTGGAAAACTAGCTCAGTACTCACGCCACTGTCCTCATATGGAACTATATGGGTTGGCCTTCCTCGATTTGTCAGACCATCAACTTAGTTATTAGTACATGTACAGTTACTGCTTTCTGCTATATATCATTCTGGTAACATGCTATAAGATCATACACTCTTTAATGCTCACAGCTTTTAGGTTTAAAAGAAAAAGAAATAGAGAGAGGGTAATTAATTAACTAAAAAGACACAAAGAGAACCTGTGCGTTGAGGGTTAAAGCCTTTCTTTTTAAAAAGGGAACACAGGAAGGTGAAAAGTAAAAACGATAGTACTATATTATAAGACAGTGCCTTCGGAAAGAGACATAATTGGACAAGGATGGTTTTAAAGGAACAAAACACAGAGCACGAAATGCAGTACCTTGTGTTTGTTTACCTTGGTTTACATATATCAAAGCATGATCCAGAGACATGCATGATATGAAGAAAGAATAAAGAAATAAGTAAGTTACTGTGATTTTGAGAAGAATTCTTGGGAAGGTAAAGAAGAAGAAAAAAGAAAGTGTTGGTGATGAATAATGATAGATGACTGTTTTTTATAACTGAAAAAGTGAAAACACAGGCACAGGCACAGGCACAGGCACAGGCAGGCCCTCGATTCACGAGGGTTTGGGTTATGGTGAGAGGAAAAAGCTAGCATATTAAATTGCCTTTTTCTTCTTTAAATAGTGCTACATTACATTACATATATGCTTGCTTGCATCAAAAGTACGGATTTTTTGCCTCTATCTGTGATCCTTATATATCACTTCTACTGCCAGAGGTTGTTATCTTTGTGTACTCAAAAACAAACCTGACCCTGTTCCCCTTTTCTTTCTTTCTCAATGAAATATCATTTTGGAACCATGTGACCCTTTCTTTTCTTCGTTTTTTCCTTTTCCAAACTTACCCTTGACAGCTTGCTGTCACCTCTTTGTGTCCGAACCAAACACAGATCCTGTTTAATCAATTAACATCCAAAATTTGTTGGTTTTAAATTCTTTACTCTTACTTAAATAAACACTTAATCTTCTATAATACCAGTTTCTCTGAGAGGGTTAATGTGGTAAACTGAATTGCTTGGAACCAAGAAGAAAGAAACAAGTTGTGTTGTGAGTGTGAGTTGATGTTACGAAGGGTGATTTATGCTTGGTGTGTGAGTGAGAGTGAGGACAGTGAACTCAATGATTGGATTACACGCGGCAGTTGTTGATTTGACAATTAATGCTGTGAAGTGCCATGGACCATTCGGGCAGAGACACAAACAGCCCTAACTTCATTGCGTGGAAGGAAACTCGTTATTTTTTATTATCTCAAAAGATTCGAGTATCTGTCTATCCATATCTATGTGAGAAAAACAATAACAAGGCTTATACCTAGCTACCCTACGTCCTCTGCCCGCCTTATATTTTTTCTTCCTTTTCTCTTTTTCCTTCTAAGAATACACATCTTCTGCTAAAACCACACAAAAACTTTCTTCTATTCTACGCTCAATATTTGTCCGACTTTGATGTAACTACACAATGCCTTGTTTTCTTATTCTCAATCCTTCAAGATAAATACTTAATGGAAGCATTGAACAGAGATTAAGGAGACCAAAAAGAGGATATATAATCAAATTTGAGAGATTAAGGTAATGGCATTAATTTTTCTCATTAATTAATTCTGTTTAAATCTTTTGGGGATCTTTTTGACTCTATCTACAATCAAGGAAAATTTTCTTGTAACATCGACTTAATTATAAAGTATTTTTAGAATTGCATGCATGTCATACTGCGTTGGTATCATCCGATTTTGGTAGACGTGGGTTTCTTTATCTTTTGCTAATTATTACTTTTTTTTAGTCTCTATTATAAGTCATATTTAACAAATTATATAAACTAAGAAAAATAGTTAATTTTATTGACTCTTTAAAAATGTTTAAAACATTTAAATTTTATTCTCATTTATTATCATTAAATTTAGTTAACAATCTCAAAGTCATTATATTTTTCAATTAATCACACTAACATTTTAATTTATAATTCGAAGTATAAACTTGAATTTTCAATAAAAAAATTCTCAATAAACTAAACTTCAACCAACGTCTAAATGCATGCACGATGATAAATGATGAAAAGTTGAAGAGCTAAAAGGGTGTAGATGACTAAATTTATTACTTTTCTGTAATAAAAAAACTTAAAATAAAAATGACTAAATTTATTATTAAGGGCAAGAAAAAAAAAATTAATAAATGCCTCTTAGAAAATGTAAATTGACTTATAAAAATGACCAAAAATACTTCTAAAAATTATCTTATAATAAAGACTACAAAGGTATAATTAAGGCATGCTGGACACTCTTTTCATAATGTAAATTTATAGAGAGGCTTTTACTTTTCCCATTTAATAAGTGCGCATTTCTTGCACATCGATCAACATATATATATATATATATATATATATATATATATATATATATATTTAAAATAAGTAATGCTATTACTGTTCTCATCATTAGGGTGACGAAAATCTTATAATTAAAGGTTAACTGTTTTTTTCATATAGATTTGGCATTGAGTAGCAATTAGATTAATTATTTGAATATATATATGCTTCAATTAAATAGACTTCTATTTTATGAAGGTCAAAAAGTTATATCCCGTCGAGAAAGTATCATGGTTATGGAGCACACTCGAGAATATGCCAGATATAGAAAGACAAGTGGGTGCATATCCGAAGCATGACCATTAACAAACATAAAAATGATCATAAGTCTTTGATGAAATCTTTTATTTAAAGTTTGAACTAATGACAAGCAGAAGATATGAGATGTGAGATCTATGGTGGGGTTGAGATTTGCTAGCAAATCATGTGTGCGTATCCCCTTTTTTTTGCACCCACAGCTTCTATAGTCTTACCGGCTAAATTTTATTATGACTTTTGAAAAAAAAATTTTCTTGATATGATCATACATATCTATGGGAATGGAGAAGATAAGACAATGACGCTAATTATTGTCAATTATTTTCATGGCTTTTGGTTCAAGGATCTATCATTGAATTCAATTATTTCTTTTTCCATAAACTCCAAAATTTCTTTTCAACGTACTCTTTTTTATTTTAAAAAACTTAAATTGATGCATGCTTCATGTATAGTGGCTCATTAATCATATATATGGATGTATTCCTCAACCTCCTTAATTATATATATATTTAGCGTGCTTAATTGATGCCCACATCAATTGTCCAATATCCTAGCTAGCTAGCTTCTTTGAATTCAAACTAGATTGTGACTAAAGTTTTAAACTTTTAACTGAAAGTTACTAGGAAAAGGGAAAGAAGTGGGTGAAAGGGGATGGAAGGAAGAATTATCAATGATGTGATGGTTTGGTTATCTCATCCTGAGTGTTAATTTGTGACATTCTCATTGCACGGGAAACAAGTACGTAATACATCAAATTCCAGCCTCTCCTTCTCCCTTTGGTTTTTCTATGTTGTATACGATCGATATATATAGTTGTCTTTACCAGTATTCTTGTCCATTCACTTTAATGAGGATGCATGACAAGTTATTGTCTATGGGTTGTGTCTGTGCATGTTCAAGTGCATGCGTTGTCGCTTGAGTTTAATAAATCAATTAAAGAAGTTGTTCATATAAATTCTTTTTCTTTCTTTTTGTTTAATCTAAATTGGCCATTGAAGTCCCAATACAATTAAGGCAAAGAATGATCGATCATATCAAGATCCGTTGTACATAGTTCTTGTGATATCGAGCTTTCAACTGCTGAATGGGACTCTTTAAATAATGAATATGAAAAGTGCCTTTATCCAACTTAGCGAGCATTTAGCTAGAGGCATTCATGTTCTGATTAGGTAACTCTGAAATATGAATGTTACATTGTTCATTAAATCAAAAAGGGCAAAGGAGGAAGCAGATTAATCTGATGGTGATAAACTTTTTCTAGTCTCAAACTAAAGCAAATAGTGTAAGATAAGATTCTGCCAAGTGTCAGCATTCAGCATATGATGATATATTATATTATACAGTACTATTTCAATTCCAGAATAATGAGCATGCAGAAGTGCAACGGATTGGCAGCTTTTATTGGATGCAGTTAAATCTTTGTCAAGATTGAAAACCATAAAGAGAAAAGGAAAAAATCAGATGGAGGAAAAGAAATAGATGTGAAATTAGGAATGCAAGCAAAGGTACCTCATCAGCTGAAGGCAGCTTTCTTGGTGGCATAATTTTGGTCATTTTCGAAAACTCCACGCCTTGTTAAGTGATATTGCATATTCTACTTTGTCCTTTTCTCCTTTTCATTTTGCAGAGAAAATTTCGTTGGACAACCGAATCCCTCTCTCTTTTTCCCTTATTCCATCCAACAATATTCACATATTTTCTAGCTATAACACTGACAAATTTCTTGCTAATTGAATCAGAAAATTAATTTCTCATGGATTCTAAATAATGTTTTTCATCCAGATTAATTCGGCAGCACCTAATTGTATATATCTAGCTAGCTAGATAGCAAAATTGAATCCATTCCATTAATGGGTCTCGGTTCTTGGAACCTGAATCTGGTTATACATACGTGATCGATGAAGTGAGGGTGCAGATAGATTAGCTAGCTAGCTATAGCGTTTTGTGTATAAACATAAACATAAACATAAGCCTGTATAAATTAAGAAAGGGTGAACATAAACAAGGGTTGATGAGTTTCTGTTATAAATTTGTAGGACCCATGGATAAGAGGCACATGGCCCCAGTGTGTCTTGGGATTATTTGGACAAGATTAGAGAAGGGTGCCTTTGCGTGGGCACACTACTGTTGGGTCAACTAGAACATATTTCCCCACCTAATGCACAGAAACAAACCCTAAGCTAGACAGCCTTGTTCCCATGTGCACTAATTTAAGAGCAACATTCCAAAACGACAACCTCCTTTGTGCTCCCTCCCTTCCCTCCCCTCTCTTTCTCGAAGATCATCCTTTTCGGACACAACCAACAACACACCAATACCACTATTTTCTATCTTTCATCAATTCTTCCAACCTCAACATTAATCGATTATCCCATAATGCCCTTCTTTTCTTTAATATTTCACGTTTATACACCTAATTACAAATTTCTAATTACCTTGACCCTTAATTCTCATTATTATATGTTGCATGGTTAATTACTTACTATTGCGTTGACTTAACGAGTTATTTTTCCAGATGTGCATGCTGTAAAACAATTTTCTTTAATGTTCAAACATGCTAATGAACATAACAAGCATATTCAAACATAATGCGGAAGCGGATCAAGAGAGCCTACCTCCAGCCATTGCAAAACGCTTCTTCTTGGTGTCTCTGTTTCTCTTCCAAGCCTTCACTCTCTCAAACTCGATGGTGTTTGTTTCTGAAGTGAGGAGTCGGATTGGTGACCAACAGAGAGGAGGAGCACGCCTTTTATACTCCTCTGCCCATCATGGAGGAGTTGAGACGTGGCTGAAAATCAGCAAGTGTGTGGAGTCGTGGGAATGTTATGGAATGATGCTGGAAGTGGGAGAAGCTTGGTCACAACATGGACCACTTTCTGAAGGAGTTCCAACGGGAATATCGTGGACCTCAATGTGGAACTCCAACATTCTCCCACTTGGTCCATATAATTCAACACTCACCATATAGAAAAACAAAATATATGAATCATGGCGATAAGTCCTCTTATAGTGAGTATTATCTTCCATGCATTACAATATATAAAGTCTTTCAACACTAGCCCTCAAACTTAATGAATAAACCATATGTTTATTCTAGGTCAAAATCAAAAGATATTTCTCAAAATAATAAGTCAATATGTGCACAAAACCGAAATGAGAAAACATCATAAATAGAGTTTCATTAAAACAACATCGTTCTTACAACGAAAATTACATCATGGACCCAAGTCCCATTCGTACTACATGATCCTTAAAATTTCTGGGTGGCATGCCTTTAGTCAAAGGATCAGCAATCATCAACTCAGTGCTAACGTGCTCAATGACCACTTTCTTTTCCTTAACACGTTCTCTTATGGCTAAATACTTTATGTCAATATGCTTACTTCGACTACCGCTTTTGTTGTTTTTAGCCATAAATACCGCAGCTGAGTTGTCACAGTACAACCTCAATGGCTTAGAAATAGAGTCCACAACTCTAAGCCCAGACATGAAACTCTTCAACCATACACCATGCGAGGTAGCCTCAAAACAAGATACGAACTCAGCCTCCATAGTGGAAGTGGCAGTCAAAGTCTGCTTTGCACTTCTCCAAGATATAGCTCCACCAGCTAGCATGAAAATATAACCGGATGTTGATTTCCGTGAATCAATGCAGCCAGCAAAATCTGAATCGGAGTAGCCAATCACTTCCAGATTATCAGTCCGTCTGTACATAAGCATGAAGTCTTTTGTACCTTGGAGG